>CM073590.1:116613599-118061932 GCA_037074705.1 Zhengitettix transpicula
CAAAATTGGCAGCGTTCAATTCCCATATGCCGCTGATCTCTCTAACAACTTCGAACTATTATTCAACTCACGTTCAAAATTAAACTTCAACTCTACGGTCTCGGACAACGTGCAATCATTGTGTTTCAACGACGTTAAATTAGAGTCAGTCAGCGGATCTATCAAAGGACAGATCTGTTCAGTCAAACAGCAGAATTTTTGTCGGAGATTAGAATTTCTTATCACGTCTGACACCACAAAATTGATAATTGCGGCAATTTTGATAAAAAGCGGTTTCCAGAAGGTTTCATTCTGTTTATAGCAGTGAAACCCATTTTAGGATCCTGATTTTGAATCACGGTTTTCGTGTATTTTTTGTATTTGGGATGCAAGAGTTTCCTGGACGCGATGAATTATTTGGATTCCGCCTGCTTTGAGTTATCCTGAGCGTTGACGGTGTGGAGTCGCTGAATCGATTCCTAGTCCTAACGTGTTTGCTGAATGAGAAGCGTCAGTGCTGATACCTCAGCTTCAGTCTGTTCGGGTATGAGCTGTGGAACAGACTCCAGAGAGTGTCTAGGACATTTGTTTCAAAAAACATAAGACTGATCAAATATTTTTAAATATATAATAAATATCGCCATTTGGCTATGTATTTACCGTACTTTAATAGTCAACTTGAACCCTCCAAACTAATGAGAAAAAAATATCATTGTTTTATATAAACAAATACCGGAGTAAATTTTTGTCAAACATTTAGGAATTGTGCAGGCGCCAAACCTCAGTATTGTGTACAATATAATTTTTTTGTTTGCAATAAATTAAAGTGTGAAATTATTGTGTTGTTACTCAAATTCCTAAGTTTATGTAATTCCTTCAATCAGCTTTTGGGGCTGCATAAGCTAGCAGCTGAGTTGTGTGTAAAACAAATTTATTTCCTTTTATTATATTTTTTTCAGAGTGACAGGTTACATGAGGGTAATCCACTTGTTGGTAATTCCCCTTTAATAGCATAGGAAGGGATTTGAAAGGAGGAGGTGCGGATGGGTAGAGGAAGGTAGCCAAGGGTTAACTGGGGACCTCGGGTTATTGTTTAAGGATTCTACTTCGCCTAGAAGTGATGCAGGACAAAGCCTAGAAAACCTGTATCAGGTAGGTCGGGCATTGGGTACTTGTCCCATGCCCTTCCGATGGCGGTAGAGGTGTTTGCTGCGGGGTCGCAGCATTCCTTTCTCCGTGTCTTGACCAGTTTAGGAGGAAGTTGGCCGACTGTTCCAATGGGAACAAGAAACTCTTGTGGACTTTTGGTAATCTTAATTCATAAACGGAGAGATAAGAAGGCATCCCAAAGGTAACCCTCTCCGTCTCTCCAGAAAGTTCCTGCTACAATTAATATGTATACAAATTTTCTCCTTTTGACCTTTACTGAAGATAACTTAAATTAAGAAGCGTTATAAATATGATATACATACGTACCTTGTGACCAAAATCCGTAAGAGGAGTAGTATTCAATAAATCTTTGGGATCTACGCCGAGTTCTTTAGCAAAAATTCTTTTGACATAAGGTCCTGACGATCCGTACATTGAATCCGTTAATACGTTGAAGGTACCATTTCCATAGCCGTGAACAAGAAACTTTCTAATTGCACAAAAGTCGAAAATATGTTTCACAACTTCGACGTAAGTCTCAACTGGATCAATGATTTCCACAAAAAACGGATTATCATCCACTATAAAAGTCTTCACTCCAATTTGCGATAAATCGACCTTCAAATCGGGCACGATACGGTAGCCTTTTATTTTTGTTGAAAACTTAGTTACTTTCTCTGTAACATTAACAGACGCCGGTCCACCATGATCGTTATTGAGTTTAATCCCAAAATCAAACTCTGGGCCTCCAGGATTGTGGCTCGCACTAAGGTTGAACCCACCTTTAGCCTTATAAAATCTGATTACAGCCGATACGGCTGGTGTCGACAAGAGAGCGTTTTGACCTACGTACACTCTACGTACTCCGTTTGCAGCACACATTTGAATAATTTTTTGAGCAACCTGTTTGTTGTAGTATCTGCCATCTCCTCCTATAACGAGCGATCCGTCTTGTATTTCTGAGCCTATTGTCCAAAGGATGCACTGAATGATATTTTCAGTGTAGTGCATTTGTTGAAATTCTTTCACCTTCTTCCGGATCCCATTCGTTCCGAATTGTTGGTCTTGGAAACTATTAGTCCTAACGTTTACAATATCTAAAGATGTCCTGTGCAACAAAAGAACAATCAATTAACATATTTTCGATGTATTCTAGGTTTTTCTCGGACGGAATTAAATTCCATTATATAATGAAATAGTAATACATTGGATTGTATTATTTTGTGGGAAAAAAGCAAACAAGTGAATAATTACAAGAATTAAAAATGTTCGCCTTTGCTATGTAGACAAATATAATATAGTTTCAGATCTACAAAATATTATTTTATTATATTCAAACTACCTTCTTGCGTTTATTTTCCAATGATGTGCGTTAGAGCCAAAACCTAAGAATAATTTTCATAAAAAGAAACTTTTTGATGAAGAAACCGGGGAATAAATTTCTTATGATGAAGATAACGGCACAGAATGTTCTTATTGCAATGAAGCGTTTTCCATACATAATGAAAATGAAGTGTGGATTATATGTTGGAGCTGTAGTGTGCTTTTTATGAAGAGGAGGGCGATGAATTCAAGCTTGAATTTTGTAAAAAACCAAATAGTTTCAACATGTCAAATTGTTATGACTAAGTTAGACTGAAATCCTGATCTATTATTATGTTACATGTACAAATAACAAATTTAATAATAAGAAAGATAGCCGAATACAGACAAAATAAGTGATAATATAAATACTACACAACGCTTCATGGATCCTTGTCCAACGGCAGTTGTGTCGATTTAGGCACTTCTTAGCACCAGAAACGTCGTGTGGTATTTATATTTTCAATTATTTTATCTATATTTGACTAACATTCTTATTATTAATTTTCAATCAGACATAAATTTGTTCATTTCAAATAACAAATTTGTCTGTTTATCGCCTACTTCATTTCTTATTTGTAAGAATGTCTATTTTCTGGGCGTCTGAATTTTTCATAGCAGCCGACGGCTCATCTACATGTGGGAGGTGTGGTATTGAGACTATCAATTTTATAAATAAATTATTTTAATTTATTATTAATTCAGTTTGATACTAATTTACTTGAATTTAATAACAAAAAATTAAGGTTATTCTCAAATTAATTATGTCAAATTATTAACACGAAGTGCGCACTGCAAAATAAGAAAATCTCAGGGTGGAATGCGAAATAAACTAGAATGAAATGATAAGTAATATTTTAGAAATACAAATACAACCGCAGGATTTGATTACGTAATCAAAGTTCAGCGGGTGTCATCAGGAAATGACTATCAGCGTTCCATCTTATTTTTCTTCCTACAGAAAATCCTCCATGGTTCAGTCAGTTGTAGCCACCGGCTTCCTTTGTTTCGTCGCCTTCAGAGCTTATTTGATCTTAACGCACCTTCCCCAACTTGGTTCTGCGACCGTCCAGTCCGTTTTACAAACAGCTTCCTTGCTGTCCTCACGCCAACTTCCCATATGGGCTGCTCCATTGAGTTCCTGTGACCAGTGGTCACCCGCCGCGCGGTCGAGACAAAAAAAAAACTGTCCCTCCCCAGAATTCCGCTTTCCAGTGCCGCTTTGTTTACGAGAACAAATTTTTATTCGCTTGGTGCGCACTTTGGATCTGGTGTTAATGTGTTAAATTAGAAAATTTTATCCTCAATTACAAATGGTGAATACGATCACTCCACAGAGGTAACCTACGGACAATTTAGTAGACGATAGTGATGGCTTCAAACTTCCTGGACTTGAGATTAGTCAACCAATACAAGAGAAAAACAAGAGAAGGAGGCAGAAGTTTCCAGAGCTTGAGACAGAAAAATATTAGCTGGACTGTCACCAAGCAGCCCGAACCTGAGACTTCGCATCGGCGAAAATGGCAGATTTGTGTGGAAAACGCAGCTTCGCTGATGCAGATCAACCACAGTCATAATAACCCAATCTCGTCACGCTCATGGTGGTGAAGACAATTTTAGTATCGCTTTCCTGAGTCTCCGTTTTCAGAACCTGGCTAGTCGGCAGCATTAAAAGAGAAATTTATGGTCATATGGAGTGCAGGTCAGGAATAGGGTCAAGTTCCATTTCCAAATAAATTAAGTAGATGAAAAATTATTGAACGTTATTATTGAATCAGATAAACACCACGTTTAAGATAACATCCTCCCTTCAGCAATAACAGATGACGAATCTGGAAGCTGGTAAAATTTTCCTTGGGCCGAGAATAAACTTGGTCTGGCGTCCAAAAACAGTTCAAATGAAACAAGACGTACTTCGACGTTTAATTGGCTCATCTTCCCAAAACTTAATGAACGGAATTGCCTCCAAAACTACTTCATCCTCTTTCTCCTACCAACATCAACTCCCTTCTAATCTTCTTCGGATTCATATACAACTTCCGGAAAACTTTCTGGACTGAGTACCCACAGAACATAATAATTTGATCTGTATTCCCGACTTGTGGCTGTTACTAATCGCACATGCACTAACAGATATAATTCTTCAAGGTGTGTCGGTCCTCACACATTCGTGCGAACAATCCACTGTCTGGCCATCTCCAAACCAGTCATTATTCTGTTCTGTCAATGTATTTTTCGTATGAAAGTAATTGCCGGATCATCTGTACAAACAACCACTCACAGCTTTACTGAAGTATTGTCTCAGTCTATGGCGTCTGTTCCGCAACTATTACACCATATCTGGAACTATTTTCATCTAAATGTCATAAGTGTCTATAAAAGCATACTGTATCTCGTCAAACATAAAATAGAAAATACCGCAACTTCAGGAATGAATAAACCCCTGTACGCAATTCAGCTCTATATATTTCGGAAGGATTATATGAGAAATCATATTGAAGCAGTGATTTTACAATACTAAATTATATATTCTAAACAAAGCTTTCTGGAGAATGAGTGCATGTGTGAAAAGTTAAACGGCACACAACCATTTGTTATATGAACATTTATAGCAACAAAAAAAACATCTTATTGTCTAACAAACTGGTTTTCCAACTTGAAGGCCATTTCTGCAATGTGCTCCTTCGCTTGTACGAGTACGGAATGATAAAGTAGCTGCACATTCCATAAACTTTCCTTTCGTAAGCTAACATCATTGAGACGGCTGTAAATTTTACCGAATTATCGCCGCTTTAGAAGTGCATTGCTATTAATGACAATCACACACATTTCAAACGTATTCGCTTCATACGATTTCAAGTAGGCAGTAAGTTTACTTTAGTTCCACTTGAGGATATTTGAGGATATCTATATTGAATAAGAAAGTTAGCCCATTCAGACAAAAAAATGATAATATAAATTCCACACAAAGGACGAGGATCCCAGAACGTTGTATGATATTTATATTATCACTTTTTTGGATGCAATTGGTTATCTTTCTTGTTCATTATTTTGACATCTTTTTTTTTCATTTTAATATTTCTATACGGTTGAATTAATAGTTAATTTTAATACAAGTATTTCGTTGTACTACTAGCCCAATCATTTGTTCTTTCTTCAAACGTAAACCCCACTTTCAAGTACTTCTTCCAACGAATCTACTAGTATCGCATTGAAAAGTCTTCTTCTTCCTCCTTGACTGTACAGCTCATTTAGTGACTGTTCAGTCTTAACCCCAGTTTCCGTAACCAGGACGAACACAAGCATCCATGTCCATGCTGGGATTCGAACCTGCTACCTCTGTAATGCGAGGCAGTGACGCTGACCACTACACACTGCACAACGCAGTTCGGCCAATGAAAACTTTACATATATCAATTGTCAATAGTCTTTTGGTAGGGCGGTTGAGCACCCTCTTGACAATTAGGTGGGAAAATGCCGTTAGTGGCGCAAGAATCATAAATGATCAACGACATGACAGAACCAATGTCGGGAAGCAGTGGTACTGGAATCTACTGAAGGCACAGAATAAATTATTTTGAAGATGGTCTCCGATAGATAATCTTCAAGCGCAACCAGATTAACATGCGCGACGCTCGGGATACTGAGATACGAAAATGCAATGGGAATCCTTGACGAGAACCTCGGTGCTGGATTCAAATCAAGTCTCCTAAACCAAAAACCAATTTCGAAACGACTAACTGCTCTTCCGTTCGGATATCCGGTTGAGGAATGCATCGCGGACAGAGATCGACATAAACACCTTGCTATATCTAGTTTTGTAATTTGTTGTCAATGGTGTAGTAATGTTATTAAAAGTATTGCATAAATATTTTATTATATTAGTGAAGAGCAGAACCATAAAATGAAAGGACGAGTGAAGATTAACAAGGTAAATGGTATTTGGTACAACAGAGAAAATCAACACTGTCTAGAAAAACGTAGACTAATACAGCTGTCTTGTTAGAGCTTTGCGCAATATAGTCTAGCCTACTTGAGTATTATAAAACCTAATATGTCTTGTTTATTCTTCTTGTAGTTGTACCTCCCAACATCTTGTCAACGTTGATTTTCTTTTCGCTGTGTCACTACCGTTTACCTTGTTAAGCTTTGCTCTTCGTTCCATTTCATACTACTTCTTGTTCTTACTCAGACAGTTTAACACCCTAATAATAATCCTAATAAGTTCCTATATGTTACAACTAATTCTATTCATTGAAAGAAACAGGTGACGTCTTTGATTCAGCTCGAGAGGGACAGCCAGAGAGCAAACGCTGTAGAGATTTTTAACTGTGTGTGTGAATCGTTTGATGAAAATATTGTAACACTAACAAATCTTTGCTGTAAAAAGTTATAGCAGAAGAGTCAGATGTCAGAAGCAAAAAGGAAAGCTTTAATAATAATTTCCAGTATACAAAGTGTTTAAATGTAGCCAACATTGAAAGAGACGTGAAACTTGACAAAAAGTAGCTAAGGTAGATAGAGATAATAACTGAGGGCTTAAGTAGCTTAAGTGGGATGAAATAATTGATAGATCGAAGTTTCGAACAGTGCTTATCTTTACTTGTTGAATGAGCAACTGCTATCTGTTTGTAATCGATCACTGATCATCTTGCGTTATTGACTGTATCAGCTCCTATTTTTATTTAAGTAACAGGCTACGTGAGGGTAACTCCTCTGTAATAGCATAGGAAGGGATTTGAAAGGGGAAATGCGGAAAGGTAGAGGAAGGTAGCCAAGGGTTAACTAGATCCCAGGGCTACGGTTTAAGGATCCTACCCGACATTCGCCTAAAAGTGATGCAGGACAAACTCTAGAAAACCTGCATCTGGTAGGTCGGGCATTGGGTACTTGTCCCACGCCCTTCCCATGGCGGGAGATGATTTTATCTTCAACTTTAACCTGAACAGTTCTTGAGTGAACTGAGAGATACACTAATGAATAAAATGAATATGCATACACTCTTCAGCGCAAGGAGCAATTTCAACCAATCTTGGTACATATAACGTCAAATCGATAGTTTTGGCGGTCACAGAATTAAAAACTGACATTCGTTACGTCCGCTATGAGAGGAAAAATGGTTCAAGATGGAACATATTGGTTTTCGGTGTCGTTGAGATTAATAGTGACACTCATGATACCAGCTGAGTCTCGATATACGATGGACTGAGAAGGGGTTGGATAATTATAAAATATTCAAAATTACAAAGATATTAATGACTAATTAATTTACTTTCCGGTCTAATATAAGGTGATAAGCAAATACCAGGACAGCGCTGAAAAATCTGTTATTAATGAATGAAATGGCAGTTTAGATTTTGTGTGTTAAACGGGCGATTAAACACTAACAGTAGTCTAGTTTCAGGAAAAACGAAGGAAACATGTGAATATGTGCACGAGAGTTCTGGAAGTAATAAAAATATACATGAGCTGAATTAATGTAAGTCGTGGATCGTCTGGAAGGCGTCTGTCTCGGATGAGATATAGACAATTTATCTGCATGATATAATTTTGAGAGCTTTAAAAGTTTATTAAACTGACGCTTCGTGTCCGACCAAAGAGCAGTGTGAGCATAACAGTCCGACCGTAGTTCCCGCTGAGGTGTTGAACAATCACGTGATGTAATATCCGCCGTGGAGAGACACGACAACGTCGGACCGCGACCTGGTTATGGGAAGACATATGACAGCTGTCACAACGCATCAAATAACTAAGTACGCGACAATGCAGAAGCACACAAATTAGCACAGCACCTCCTGAATGTAAAATTTTTATATTGTGTAACTAATCTTAAGCCAGATTTAAATTGTTTGTTTAATTAATATATTTTTATTAATATTCGATGACACAAATTACTATATATTTTTATTTGTAATTAAATTCTAAATACATATTTATTGTAATATCCTCTTTCAAGGTACAATAGTTTTTTTCGCTACTGTTTGTCACTCTTCTGCTTAAAAGATGTAGCATTAATTTCAGGTTATATCTTATCTTTATTGGGTTATTTTACAGATGGGTTGTATTAATTTCCTACAAGCATTTCCTTTTCAGTTAAGGAATAGGAGAATCGATAATAGTAAAGCTGCATGGAAGGAGTTTTACTCATTTTTCATTAAATAAGATTACTGGCTTCAAGCACAATAAAAGACAAATTTCGACCATAAAATTAATTAATATAATTACGTTACTGAATAAGATTTATTATTTCGCGTGAGATGTGGGAATAAGAAAATAGTACTCGGTTCAGAATTGCAGGTATGTGATTCACAATAGATTTGTGGGAAATCGGTGGAATAACCAGCGCTTGAGGTGTCACCTCCATGAGCTGCTGGGAAGGAGTACATGAGAGAAGCCCCAGGACAGACCACATGGCGTTTCCCCCTAAAATTAATTGCAGATGTTCCTATAATCCTATGAAAGTGGATAACAGACTCGGTGCTTTCAATATTTGATATGTGGGAGAGATTGTGAGAGCATCCTTGAACCGTGAATACTCTCAGTTGTGGGAGGAGTCCCACTAAGAATAGCACTCTGGGTTGTGAGGATTCCCTCCGGTTGCGGCACGACTGGAAGAGAGGGTGTGTTATTCTCTCTGGGTTCTGTTCGGAAAGCTGCTTTTCTGTCCTGCCAGGAGGTAGTGGAGACTGACTCGAGGCGATTGTCTAGCCGTCACGGTTGTGGACGGTGTTTGTGACCCCAGCATCAACCGCATCCTTGGCGGCTAAGATTTTAAGGGATGGGGACTTTTCTCCATCTATTAGTATCTGATGACGAAACAGCCTGGCCGTAATTCTACTGATAGCAATAGCGGGGAAAGAGATAACTTGAGAGCCACTCTGGATTACTAGAATGTGCAGAAAAGTTTCAAAGGCCTTCGAACAAGTGCAACTACACCTTGTAGGGCGACCCTTGGCACGTAGTGCCAACGGAGCAATGCGCAGTTGTCCAAGACCTTCCTTCGGCGAACTTGGTATGTCCGGGGGCGTGATATATCCAGCAGGGTCCCGTAATCACAGATGAGCTGTGGTTTGTTTGCGTGCCAGCCCGACGTACGTTCCGTTACCTCCTTGGAGGTTTCGAAAAAAAGCCGCGGAGAAGCAAAATCAAATGGCAATACATTTCTCGTTAAATGATCAGCGTTATTGTAAGGTGAAAAATATACGTCTGTTTTGAAAATTAATAATAAGATAAAATAGCCAAATAGAGACAAAAGAAGTGATGATACTCTTTTTAGTTTCCTTAGCATCTGAAGAAAGAAACAAGATTTCCAGAAACGTGTGGTATTTATATCATCACATCATTTGTCTGTATTTGGCTATTTGCTCCCAACGCACCCTTTAAAACAGCGATGACCAACACGCGGCCCGCCTCATTTCATTTGTGCCTAACTACTTTCGGAATTTTCAGGTGGATTCTAAAATTTTAAGAAAATAAATATCAAGATCCGACTGTTTAGTGGACACTCAATGGTCAATTCCCATCAGAGTTTTAATTACCGCGTCTCGAGAGCTCTAAAGTTTGTAGAATGAGTAAAAACTGGAGGATTTTTCACAGAATTATAAACTTACAAGCTTAATTGATATTGTAAAGTTTTACATAAATTTGTTCTTGAAAGGGACGGATACTTTGTCTATAACTGGGTTTAGAAGTAAAGTGGATGAATTTCAGAAAATAACGTAAGAAAAGCGATGATGATAACTTTTTAACTCACACGGTCTAAGTAAAACAAAACTGGCAAAATGTGTGCTTAATAAATATATTTTTTAGAACAACCAGAATTTCCAAGCTATTAAAATTAGTTTTAACAAAATCTATATAGGTATTGTATTTTTTATTTTTATTACAATTTATAGTCGCATTAACCTTCTGGTCATTAGCGACTTACATCTGTTAAATTCTACATTTGTATAACATTTAAATTACTTTATACAACTCAGTTTTCATAGTAAAGTCTGTGAGGTTGTTTATTGCTGTTGATGAGTTGCAAATCTCCATCATTGAATGGGCGGCTATGGTTGATCTTCTTATCCAGTTATATTTGGGGCAGTATTGTACTCTCCATATTCCGTTCTTTCTTTATCATCCATAAATTTCATTTCCATTTCTTAATTCCCAGCAAACTTCTTCCCAAGAATTCCTATTCTGTAATCTGTATTTTTGCATTTCTCTACTTTTGTCAATCATGAATTAAATTTATAAGTAGTTGTGCATCCTCCGTGATGATCATGGAAAAAATATAAGTACAAAATATTACTTAAAGAACACATTTGATGAACCAGGAAAAATGTAGACAAAACGAATCGGGCCGGGTAGTTGTGAAACGCTCCATAACTTAGGCTCGTTTCACATTTACTCGACAATCGACATCAGATTGACTACAGAAAGGTTTAAAAACTTATGAGACGTTTCACACTAGGCCGGCACAGTGTCGTCGTTCACCCTGCAGCCGACAGTCGGGCCGTTGTGTAGGAGGCCAGGTTCTCCTACACCAGAGTTCTGGCTGTCGTCCAAGTGCGTCAGCCTAGAGGGTGATTAAGTTATGGAGCGTTTCACATCCACCCGGCCCGATTCGTCTAGTCTACATTCTTCCTGGTTCATCATATGCGCTTCTTTAAGTAAAATATTTTTGTACTTATATTTTTTCCATTATCAACACGGAGGATGTACAACTCCTTATAAATTTAATTCATGGTCGACTCATTTTGCGGGGAAAAAAGTAGAGAAATACAAAAATACATATTACAGAATAGAAATTCTTGGCAAGAATTTTGCAGAGAATTCAGAAATGGATATGAAAATATGGATGATAAAGAAAGAACGGAATATTGAGAATACAATACAATACCTATATTGATTTTGTTAAAACTAATTTTAATAGCTTGGAAATTCTGGTTGTTCCAAAAAATATATTAATTAAGCACACATTTTGCCAGTTTTGTTTTCCCATATATGAAATGTAAAACAAATGCCATTTTACTGAGTATGTGTGAGTTATAAAGTAATCATCATCGCGTTTCTCAAGTTATTTCTCCACATACTCATCCGCTTCTCCTTGTACTTCTAAACTCAGTTATAGACAAAGTATCCGTCCCTTTCAAGAACAAAATTATGTAAAACTTTACAAGCCTTTACAATATCAATTAAGGAAGTAGGTTCTGTGAAAAATCCTCCATATTTTAGACATTCTACAAATTTTAGACCTCTCGAGACGCGATAATTAAAACTCTGTTTGGATTGACATTGAGCGTCTAAACAGTCGATTTTATTATTTATTTTTCTTAAAATTTTAGAATGCATCTGAAAAGTTCGAAAGTAGGGATGAAATGAAGAGTGATGGTTGAATTTTTATTGTTTGTTTTCTTTTACGTCTGACGTTTTGCAAATATATTTTATTATAATAAGTAAATATCAGATAAATATGACTTACTTTTCTTGCGACTGTGATTTACAACATTTGTATAGGCGAATACATTCCCTGAATGATGTGTTGTGGCTTTGAACGGATTTTTCTATCCGTGTAAGAAGATCGTCGAAATTTTCAATACCCATGCGAAAATAATTAAAAACCTTGTGTTCAAATTTTCTCAACTCCTCAAAGTGAACATAGAATTCCCCCAACATGTCTCTTTTCATAATCATTGGACAAACCCATTGCATCATTAAATTTTTTCGTTTTTAGAAACATCTATACCAGACTATGCAAGGGAATAATTTATCACGCTCCATATTCGTAGAATGTATGTCGGGCCGACAACCGGCTGTATGTGAAGAGAGGTAGCTTGGAGCAGTGACCGGCTAAAATGTAGTTTAAACTGTTGTCGGATAAGTGTGAAACTAGCCTTAATCACCCTCTAGGCTGACGCACTTGGACGACAGCCAGAACTCTGGTGTAGGAGAACCTGGCCCCCTAGACAACGGCCCGACTGTCGGCTGCAGGGTGAACGACGACACTGTGCCGGACTAGAGTGAAAAGTCTCATAAGTTTTCAAAACCTTTCTGTAGTCAATCTGATATCGTTTAGCCGATTGTCGGGTAAATGTGAAACGAGCCTAAGCTATACTTTTGGCTTTTTACATTTAAATTCATAAACCATTACAAATAAGATTTACTTTCAGAAAGGGCGAATTCCTTGCAGTATTACTCAATAGTGTAACAATATCAAAATCAAATACAGTACGATATCTTGGAATGTACCTAGATAATAGACTAACGGGGGATGACCTCAAAAAAACTGAAAACAGATCGACATAAAATTCAAATTGTATTGGCTAATGGGTTAAAAATCTTACTTATTTCTAGAAAATAATATACTAGTTTGCAAATAAATTGTAATACAAATTAGAGGCCAGTAATGATTTTAATAATTGGATTGTTAGTGGTCCCAATTCTTCAAAGACGACAATGGGTAGGATAGATTTGTTGTGAGCCGCTAGCACTGTCTGAAGGCAGTTGGTCGGTTATTGAGGTCGCGTGAGGAAATCAGAATCTGGGAGCGGAACGAACAGCGTGGCCAGAGTATAAATTCAACCAAGAGAGTTACAAGTTTTTTTAGAATCTAAGTATAAAGTTTGGACAGCGTGATACTTTGTAAAAAACTGCAAAGAGTAATCAAATATTTAGCGCCACATTAAGATTCCTACGCGTACTGAGGTCATCATCAGTTTCCACATGAAGACAATGTGTAACAATATGTCTGACTAATGATCCGGAGGTGCAGCAGATCCAGTTCCCGGAGGAAAATTCAATAACTACGACCGTGTGTTTGACAATCAAGTGTAGAGTCAGTGTTTTATGGCCTATTAGCATAAATTGTGAGCCCGAGCCCAGGAATCTAAGTCTGGTACCAGCCGAACAAGTAGAAACTAAGTTAATTAAGTTTGTAAACGGTAGTTAAAGGTATTCGTCAGATTTCGTTCGTATCGTTTTGGATTTGATTGTTAATTTCTTAATTTATAAATTCTATGATTGTGTAACATAAATACAAAAGTTGTTCTTTACTTATCAAGCCCAGGTAAACGACCTTGAAAAAAAGTTATCAAATTTCTAAACATTGAAACTTTAAATGTATTTAACCTCAGATAAAATGTTATAAATTTCTATTAAATAATAAATGGCATCGTTAAGTTTAAAGTAGTAATTATTTCTCGATCTTTCATTTATTTTAAAATAAAATAAATTGTTTCCGAACGAACTATCAATTTAATTAAATAGCAAATTTATTATATCTTCTTTTAACCAATCATTACAATATATTGAAACCAGTGTGGACGTACGGCATCGAGTTCTGCGTCAGCAAATAAAACATCGCCATTGTTTAAAGATGCTAATCAAAAATACTCAGATGCATAACGGATGCCCCATGGCATTTATAATGACCTTGTTATACCCTGGATCCAGGATGTCATAAAAGAACACAGCATCAAGCACTACCGAAAATTGGAAGACACAACAACTCACTATTACCTGCACAGTCAATGCCACTCAAAATTCAACAGGACAACAGAAGACTCAGAAGATTATCTACAATCTTAAACAACAGATCCCAACGCTAAAGTGCTCCTCAATCCTGTCAGCGGAAGTACTTGACTAATTCCTAAGTTTACTAATTAGCTTATAGAAATTACTTTTCTAATTGATACTTTTATAATAAAATATAAAAAAATTAATTTGTACGTTTTTCCCCGTTTCGTCAACTGGTTCAAAAAAATAGTCATTATACATTTCGAATGTAGCGAAACAATGGACAACTGCAAACTCAAATAACGCGAGCAACCTCTCACTGTTTTTATTGTCATTTATTTCAAATCTCGTACGTTGATAACAATATCCAAATCATATTTAAGGTAATAACAAATACAGTGCAAATTAACATGCTTATTCTCGTTTCTTCTTAGTAGTTTTCATACAGTTAATGTATATTTGGTACTGATTCTGGAAATCGGTTAAGTCCAGTGGTTTAAAGCGTTTCAGTCTAGGCACTTTGTCAGTGTTGTCAAGGAGAATCACTGCTAGGTCAGACGGCGTTATCTGTTTTCCTGAAATCAAACGTGTGCCGACCAACACTTTACTTGTCACGAGCCCGACTAACCATTCGCGCCGATTGTTGCATCGATGTGCAGCTTATTGCAATACTTAATAAGTTTCTCAAGTCTTGCACAAAAAATCTCCGCCAGCTCAAAGAATTTGTAAAATATTAGAAAAGCGAATATGATACAAATCAGTAGTGCGTTGGGTAAGTAGCGGTGCTATGCTAAAAGGATATGTTACGTTAAAAAAAAGATATTTAATTGTATGAGGAATAAAAGAATATCCCCCGCCCTTAATTCAACGATAAAGAAATAAATGTGTCATTTTGCGTTTCTCGTCGATTTATCAGCATTTGAACGACTTAATTATGTTGATTGGTAAAATTTAAAATTGATTTGATTTGACAATCATCAAACTTAGGTAATTTCCGAAAAATTACCGCGATGAGTCACGCTTATAATGTAAATTTCTCAACAGCCCTTTATTACACAGTGTAGCATATATGCAACAAAACTTTTACTATCACCCCAGAGGAATCTGTTGGTTTTAAGAGAGCTAATTTGTGATGCAGATATGAAACAACATGCACATAAGGATTTGTGAAATTTTTGGAATCCGTGGACATGTTAAAACATGTCTGTCCTAGCTTCTTTCTTCGCCCCCTCCCCCCTCATATTTTTCTACAACTACAGAATATTTATTTTCTGTGTGTTTTTTATGTTTATTTCAAGAAAGAAAATTTAAACATCATTCTCAGGGTATTCTAATTGGACTAAATTAATAATTAGCCAATTATTGATTCATCAAATCTAATAATATTTGTTGCACAAGTGCAACATAATGAGCCAAATTGACTTTGGATATTTTTTGGTCATATTTTCCGTATTGTATTCACAAAAATTCATCTTAAAAAAATTTGTTTAATAAATACAAAAAATCATGCACTAAGGGATTAAGTTGCAAGCAATTATTTTATGCAATGAAAATAATTAAAAGCCACAGCCAATTGGAAAGCTTCGTGCTACTTGCTGTGTCGCCGAAATCTGAAAATATAGACCAATTGGTTGCGGATAAGCAATGTCAAACTTATCATTAAAATATCCTTATTTTCCCCCATATCTTTCGTTGCTTTTTTATACCACTTCCATATTTTTTTGTTTCTTTATAGAGTTACCGATTTTTTCCTTTTTATTAGTAAAGACATAATTTGTGTCTTTCATCTATTACTGTTCTTATTTCAAAACGTTGTATGAACAAACGTTTGCTCATTCATTGCTTTACGTAGGCAATGAAACGCGTCATCGCTTCATGTCGCTACTGGAAAAGGTGTCCGAAAACTCTGTATGTCAGGCGTAATAATCGTTTGGGGCTGAGAACCGACTTCTGACTATGAAAAATAAAGTGTTTTTATATAATCCCTGGAATTCATAGTTACTTTCCTCAGCGTGTTTCATACGCGTTGTTGTTTTCCAGCTATTGACTTCATGTTTTAACTCGTGTATCAAATTTTCTACTTTCTGTATCAGACTTTCATGTCTATATATATATATATAAATATATATATATATATATATATATATATACATATAATTTATGTATTCTAGTCAATATATTTTCTCTTCTGTATATTTTCGGTATTAATATTGGAATTATATATTGCACTATACATAAAAAAAATTCATGGTTTGTTTAAAAAATCTAAATACATGGTTTAGAGCCGAAGTCATGAACGATTCTCTATATTTCCTCCAATAAATGTTATTGGAACATATAATTGGAATACTTATACGAAACGGTAACTGCCAGTCACAACACCGAGTATTACAAATGAGCTCGCGACTTTTCGATTGTCAATTTTTGTACAAGCATGCACTTCACGCGCTTGTAACTGACGATATCAAAGCTCAACGATGAATTGGCTTGAAACAATTAATTAGTAACCCTGGCGTATTATCCAGAGCTCACATGAAGCGAATTTATTCCATCGAGAATGTGAATGCTAATAAAAATTTTATTCAAAGACTTTAAATTTTTTACTATGATAAATTATGTCTAATGAATAAGCAGAACAATTTCTTAGGCAATTGTTAATGTGTTTTTGGTTCGAATGACGTCTCGTGGTTCAATAAAATTGAAAACATTTCCATAAATATTCAAAATTGCAGTAAGCTTCAGGGAACCTCTCGCTATCCAGCAATATGGACAGGAAGTGTCATTGCAAATTGTAAGCATATACATGTTTATATTTTTTTTATATGTAAATGTATGTGAAAATGTGGTTACTCGTACCTGGACAATTTGCATTTACACGTCATCTCTTGTCGAGTTTTCACTAAAAATTTTGATAAAAAATATATTAAATTATGTTGTCTTGTTAACTAAAATTTTTACGCATTTCCTAAAACTGTGTTATACAGATAGTTATAAGTCAAAGATTATAGTTCAATTCTTCATTAACTGCTTTGTTGGAAAAACCAAGTAGAAGAATGTTCCCTGAAAGAGTTTATTTAATTATATGAATCAGTAATGGTAAGGCTTTACTATTATTGGTTAGATATGCCAGTGAGATATGCAGCCAAAAATGAAACATATCATCTTTTATGTCAAACGGCAGGGTATAAGCTGAGTCCATTACCTGCCATTCTTAAAATAATGACACTTTTCATTATAGATATGAAATGGTAAAGTTTATCAAAATGTATTAGTACATTTTCAAATCTGTGAACCGTAAACATCTGTCCTAAAGCATTGGTACGCATCCCTTTAGTTAATTTTGTAGAGATTTAAATTCAATCTAATATAATATTTTGTTCAGAAGGCGGGTGCGGGGAAAGTGTTAAGAACGGCCATATATACAAAATTAGTAACAATAATTTGATGTATTGACTACCTGCCTCAATGTTAATATTTTATACATAATTGTTACAATATACACTTGAACACATATTTATATTAATAGATAACTATCGGAATTTCTACGTTTGCATTATACAACATCTAGACTTCTTTATAGTATTCTATTCCATTTGCTAATAATGTTCCCTCTTCCTCATCCGTTTCTCCATTTCTTTTAACAGTAGGCTCATTACTTCATTACAATCGAAAAGTCGCGAGCTCATTTGTAATACTCGGTGTTGTGACTGGCAGTTACCGTTTCGTATAAGTATTCCAATTATTTAGACTTCTTTATAGTATTCTATTCCATTTGCTAATAATGTTCCCTCTTCCTCATCCGTTTCTCCATTTCTTTTTAACTTCTACTTTCTACTTCATTACATTTAAATAAAATAAAATCATTTGAACGAACAAAATGTTCACTCGAAAATGTTTCCTAGGGATACACCATTACTTAGAGTAAATTAAAATCTTGAACTATCAGGACAAATGAAATTTTACTAACAACGATAATATATTATCACAACGCGTTGAAATCAGCATATTATTTATTATGAACTGTATTTTGAAACAGGTCCACATATTTCTATTTATGGTATAAATATATACAAATATTGTCAGTATCACTTAATAGTGACTTTCTTATACACACTCAGTTCATAAAATGATAAAATGCCAGTTTTTATGAACTGTAATAGATGTCATACGATCGCAGAAATTATTTTAATATTCTTGGGAATTTTTTTGGTGGGGGGGATATAGATTTTATTGGTGGGAAAATCTTGCACAGCTGTACCAATACAATTAATTATTAATAATCTTAGTCAATAACAAGTTTTTGTAATAATTCAGCTGCATAATTATGGTTTCTTCATAAATATTTGTTATTGATTTCATTTCTCCTTTGGATTAGTATGGATATCCTTAAGGCGGCAGTGAGAATATAGTATAGTAAATGGGAAGTAATCGGCTCTCATGGGACTAAGACGAATTTATTTGATTCTTGTCTAAAGTATATGTTGGGTACATTGCATATTTTATCTTTATAATTTGGCACTGGGAATCGCCAACAGATTTTAATAACTTTTATGCATGTATTACTCATATTTGTTATAAACATTTTATTTACTCGTGTTATTACATTGTATGAATAGAAAGATTTTTTTGGTAAAATTTAATGATAAATATTTCCAGAAAAGTTGTTTTTTCTCGTAGGAGTACATCGTCCTTCAGCGAGAGGCTAACTTATATAAGGAGCAGTGTGTCAACTATACTCATATTATTCAAATTTTTGTTTATTAATAGTCATACTGATGATCACTTTATATTCAAGTTCCGAACATTAGCCTACAAATAATTGGTATTTAAAGACCATTACAAAATATGTCATAAACAATAGGCTATTACGGCTATGTTGAAATCAATAAAAATTTCAGGATATTTAATAAAAGTGTACAATTTAACATATCTTAGAGATAATGAAAATTTAATTCAACATTGTGTAAGAAACCGCTTTCGTGTGTGTAAATGAATGACGCAATTTTCGAATCCGGGAATGTGTTGTCATAGCGATTATTTTATAATTTCTTTTATTTCCTCAATAATAAATGTTTTAAGATGAAAAGCAGTTTATTTTAAAGGGACTGGTTCATGCCTGAAAATTAATTGTTAAATTTTATTACGCTAAAATAATGCAATCTGTGTTACACTACTACCAACACGACAAATTCTCAACGAAAATTAATGGAATATTTAAAAAATATTGTATAGCGAAACAAATTAGTTAATTGTTTGCGTTTTAGATATTGTGGAGTAGAAAATTGTCTATCAATGCCTCGTTCGAAGTGTAATTTATCTGATGAAGTAACCTGCAAATAATTTGTCCTTATTCAGTTTGTCATTCTGGAATCTTTCATACGCCCTTTTAGGAAGGTCGATAACTGAAAGAGCAGTCTTGTATACTTTGTCTTGAGTGTATCTGCTGTTTTGGTGAGGCCTAGTTTCATAAACGTCTTTATTAATAACCGTAAATGCAATATAAATATATATGTTTTTATTTTGTACACGATTTTGCAAAACTATGTTCATTCATCATATCCTGCCGGTAACCTTTGATGTCCTTGATACAACAATTATAATCGATTTTGTAGTATCCAACGTAACGTATATGATTGTAGAACATGTTTAAATTTGTATGTTATGCATTGTGACGAAAATATTTTTAAAGACTTCTTGAAGTATGTAGGGAAAATATTGAAACTGATGTTTTCGACATAATTGACAAAATTTCTTTTGAAAATGTAAATTATTGCTCTTGTATTTAGTTTTGTTGGAGGTGCAGTATATTTATTGCGATTCATATTTCTATCTAATTACATTCTCTGATTATTTTACTTCCGTTAAATATTAACTACTGCTGCGACCTCAAATATTGATTATTTCGTACAAGATTAATTAATGGTTTCTATTTTGCTTCTTTACCATTTCATTTAGTGGTTGTTTTCTGCAGTGATCACCCTTTTGCGAAATAGACAATCAGCTAGTGCTGGAATTTTTGATTACATGCTTTAGAATGTGAACCATAATTTTAAGTAGCTAAGTTTGGTATAGTTTTGTGCTATCATATGATATGTTAAATGGTGCAATAGTCAACACTGTTACAGACAGCTTTTAATATTCAAACATCCAGTCTTGGAGTGACTAACAATAAAGAAAAAAATTGTAAGAACTTTATATTGCATTCATATAATTAAATCACTAATTGATGAATAAATTTTGTAGTTAAATATATTTCTTTATTTAAATTTTCATACCTAGTTCATGGATACTGTAATTGATTTGTTTGTATGCAATATCATTAAACTATTTGTACCAAACCCATTTAATTTTCCCATTATATTCAGTATATATTCCTTGACAGATTATCATAATCTATTTATAGTTTGATGCATTTTTGCACTTACTGTTTGAATTTTAGTTGATATTCTGAATGTATGTCAGAAACTATTTTGATTTTATTGTGCATTTACTTTTCATTATGAGAATTTTTGGTTTGTAAACCTACATTTATACAAAAATAATTTTTTGTGGAAAATGTTCTTAGTATGTGAACACTTTGGGAGTACACAATTTGTGTGTTTTGTCATTTAATTATTTTTTAATTCTTGTTTGACAGACTGATTGCATTTACTCCCAAATTAAAGCATCTGTAGTTTTCATTTTAAATATCACTTCAATACAAATGTTGCCATAAAATATGATGCAATTATTTGATTATTTTCATGAAGTTTTATGTTCATAATTATGAGTTTGACAATATGCTAAGCTTTTATATGTAATTTTCATATCCACTTTTTCAAATGAGTTTTGTTGGTAATTCATAGTGTCCTATTATTTATTTTACTATTCAGAAGTTTTTTTAAAAATATATATATGTTTTGAAGCTAAATGTATGTGAGTACAAAATTTTTAATATTTTTTAGGTTATTTATGCTATGCATTGTTAAATTCGTATTTGGAGTTTAATTTCGAGACACTTCTAATTCTAATTTTCAGATGCTTCTTCATAAACCAGAATTCATATGCTCAAAGGCAATCCTATTTTTTAAACAAGTTTGTAGTGGGTAGGTTTACTTTCAAATGTGTGATGTAACTTCTTGAATTACTTTATTGATGACTATAAAGATTAAATTTAATAGCTAAAGATGTTAAAGAATTTACAACAAGATTTGTACAGTTATAGTTCTGTGCACTTGATGTAACTTTGCTTGAATTTCTATGTACTCTTTACCCTTACGTATTGTGTTGACAACAGCTGATTTGATAATGTCAGATCTATTGTAATACTTTCAAAAAATGACATTCTTATAGAGCTGTTATTCATAACTCTAAATTAAAAATAATTTTATTATTTTTGTCATAAAACATTATTAAAAAACTCCAAGTAATGGAATTTATATGAAGTTGAGGGAACTTATATTCTTCATAATGAATTATTGAACTGTTTAATTCATCCAGTAAATATACAAATTGATGTTAATATTCTGTTGCAGACCAGTTGGTACCAAAATGCCTCTCCAGAAATGTCTTGCCCGTATGATCTTTGATTCTCGTGGTAATCCTACTGTTGAGGTATTGAGAAGATAATATGGCATGTCTGAAACATTAAGTCTCATTATACTATACAGTCATATATTTTTTTCAATTTATTAGGTCGATTTGGTGACTGACCAAGGCTTATTCCGTGCTGCTGTTCCTTCTGGAGCCAGTACAGGAGTACACGAAGCTTTAGAGTTGAGGGATGAAGAGAAGAATAATTACATGGGAAAAGGAGTGAGAAAAGCTATTGACAATATCAATAACATAATATGGCCAGAACTTGTGAAACAGGTACTTGAAGTTTAAATTTCATAAAATTGTGCTTAATGTTTGTTCTAATTTTTTATAATATATATATATATATATATATATATATATATATATATTGTATCGTCCGTCCTCTGACTCGTTCTAGACTCAATTTCTAATCAGGGTGCCAGGTAATTTTTGGGAATGAAATTACCAAACAGTTTTATTTGTAATTAATTTTATTTCTTGAGCCATTAAACATTCAACATTTGCAGGGTGTGGTTATTTATAACATTTTTCTATTACACCACTGGGACCTTACCACAACAATAATCTTCAATATGCCGCACGGCAAACAGACGAGGGCAATAAATCGACAATGCAACATAATCATGTTACTATCATTCATATATATGTAATCAATTTTGTAATAAACAAAATGAAAGGAAATTGAAAATGAACAACTTTTAATATATAGCAAAACTAATTTAATAAACAAATTTTCTCTTTGTTGATATTTTTACAATTAAATATTGTTCCTCTGCTTTGGTAAGAAAACTTAATTTCAAGCCACCTATAGGGCCTCCAATAACACAACAAATGACATCTAAATTTTCAAAACACAATTACCTGCAACTTGAAAAGTATTACAATTTTAATGAAATTATAAGAAATCTGACTAATCATGTTTACAGTAGAAGGTTTACAGTTGAGAAATTCGTCTGAGTTACATTACCATTGTCTATGAATATGAGGCTCGTTCTTACTTAGTTTGATTTAACACTTCTCTAACAGGCCATATTGTCCTTATTTTATTGTATTTTCGTTTTGCAAACACAAAACACCGTTCCTGTTGGTAGATTTATTATTATGTACTGAAACAATCACTGTTGATTGTGCTCTGCTCTATAAAATCACTGTACCTGGGGATGGATAAATTACAACTCAGAACTGGCGACTTGCAACTCGAACTGAGAAATTGTGTTTCTCAATATCCAAAAACCATTAGAAATTGGTAACAGCCAACTAGCAACTGTGAACTGGTGACTTTTAACATACCATTTATCCACCTCACAAAACACACTCTCTGTGTCCTGCACCAGTAACTCTCTGACCTGCTCTCTTATCACACATTCTTCCATCCCTGCTCCCAGCAACACTCAGACTTTCACCAAGATTCCGAGCGTCTATATATCATGCCTTAGCCAACAATGCCCTTTGTGGAATGCATCATGGGCTCCGTATTCTCGTTGACAATACCATACGTCACAATGCAGTGTCCTTATATTTACGCTGCCAATACTTAATGATAAAATTCATTCAACAATCAACCACATATTTGTTATTACCACAATATTTAAGGAAAATGTGATAAGACAAAATTAAATGACATTTGGATAGGATGCCGACACCTGTAATCAATAATTGGTAGAGTTCAAATTTTCAAGGGCCTGATCAGAAAGGAAGATTTGAATTGGCTGGCATGCAGTTCTGTTATATATATAATACACCATTTATGGAAAAAGTAAGAAATGATGCTATTATATAGCTTTTGTACATCTGAAAGATGTAGACAAAATTAATGTAGAAGTGGGACATTACAACCTCAGTTAACTGAACTAAAGAGGGAGAAGTCGTGAACATCAAATGCTGCTGCAGTATTTTGTTTTGTAATTACAGTACATAGTGTGAAAGTTTTTAAAGGTCAAACAAACTCAAAAGTCTCAGTTGGCTATACTTTTCTCCATTAAAGTTAAAATTACATTTTTAGGATTACATTTGAGGTATTTGAATTACTCATTCTGGGTCTTCAGATAATGTTTCTCCTTATACATTCAATTTCCGAATGCCTATCTGATTTAAACATATCTAATCACCCAGATCTTGCACAAAAATCTTTTCTATCCTCACCTAACTACTCTGCAAACATTTTAGCTTTTTCTTGCAGTATTGGACCAATCAACGGCATGTCATTTTTCATTGTTGTGTGAACTAGATATAGAGTGCTCCACCTACTTTTTCAAAGTCTGATGTAATTATCCTAGAGTTATTTTGATGCAGTACAGTATTATTTTTGGAATTGTGGTTTTCAGATGTGTTTTGGATAACCCCGTGTTTTGTTTGACCTGAGCTTGGTTAACCAGGGTTGTACTGTATCTACATACCATAATTTGTAATTAATGGTTATCTGCTGTAAATTTTTATTGTATTCATTTGCTTTATCATTTTACATCCTACAGATACCTAACTGACTGTATTCTGTATGTCCTCAAACTTAAAAAAATTATATTTGTCTATTCTATATGAATGAAGCTTAAATGTAAATAAAAATTATTTCTAAAACAAACTATTTGTAATAAAGTTTTACAAAAGATAGTTATTTTTAATGCATTTTTGTACAGAACTTTGAAGCAACTCAACAAAAGGAAATTGATGAATTTATGATTAATTTGGATGGCACTGAAAATAAAGGTAAATTGGGTGCTAATGCACTTCTTGGAGTATCCCTGGCTGTGTGTAAAGCAGGAGCTGCAAAGAAAGGTGTTCCATTGTACAGGTAGGTTATAAGCTGCCATGTGTAGTGACATAAAAATTAGCGACCTATATGTATGTGCTTACTTAATTTATTTGCATGTTATTTTAATTGGAGATTTCTTGCAGTGAATACCATTCCATAAAATATGAATATATTCAATATTTATATGAGAGTTATGTTTGAAAGTTGGTGAAACATGAAGTGTGAGGCATCAAACTGAAATATGATTTTAGTATATTTCATAATAATTGAGAATTATCCAAAAAAGATAGCTTCTGAGGTTCTTCTAAGTAGGAAGAGTGTTGTGCTTAAGAAATATAATATTGGAGACAAACTATATAATTATGTCGTTGAAAGAGTTCTTGGGTGGTATAGTAGAAACACGACGTTTCGTTGACTATCACTGTTGACATCATCTTGGTGGAATTATAATTATGAATAAGAAATATAGCTAATACAGACAAAAAACTTTTCTGAGATCCTTGTCCCTATCGTCAGGTGCTAAGAAGAGCCTAGAGAAACACAACTGCACTGATCAGTTAACAACACTCAAAAGTGACAAAAATGCAATGACAATGGAAGAGCCGAAAGGTTAGCATACAGGAGCAACGACAGTGGGAAAACAAGGTTTAGCGTAATAATAAGGAATCATAACAATTATTGAGTTCTATAGTGTATGTTTGTACATTAATAGCAGTGATGTTTGATTTAATGTGAAGCATCTCTAAAATGAGTCTGGAATTGTACCTGGTGTCAATTTCTAAAATCTTAGCATTTTGCCAATCTAATGTATGTTTAGAATTGAACTAGGGAAATACTTTGAACTACTCTTAATTTTTTTACAGACACATTGCTGACCTTGCTGGATACCAACAGGTTTTGCTGCCAGTCCCAGCTTTTAATGTTATTAATGGAGGAAGCCATGCAGGTAATAAACTTGCAATGCAAGAGTTCATGATCTTACCAACTGGAGCTAGTACATTCAGCGAAGCAATGAAAATGGGGACAGAAGTTTATCATAACCTTAAAAAAGTTATTAAGGAAAGATACGGACTTGATGCAACTGCTGTGGGTGATGAAGGTGGTTTTGCACCTAACATACAAAACAATAAGGATGCTCTCGCTCTTATCCAAGAAGCAATTACAGCAGCTGGATATACTGGTCTCATAGAAATAGGAATGGATGTAGCTGCTTCTGAATTTTTCAAGTAACTAACATTTTTTAATGCTTTGTTACCATTTTTATTAATAGTATACATTCATTACATTGTTATAATTTTTTCTTTTAATGATTTCTTATAATTTTCCTATATCTGTTTTAATTTAATTCAAATTATTTCCCTAGTTGAAGTTTAAATGCTTGTGTGTTTTCTAGGGGTAATATAAGGTAAACTTGGATTATATCAAGCAAAATTGGATTAGTCATATTTCATATAAAGAAGTAGCCAAATAACAGACTAAATGAAGTAATAAAATAAATACCACACAATGTTTCTGAAATCCTTGTTGTTTTTGTCAATAGATTCAAAATTCTAACAAAGATTGCAGAAATGTGAGGTTATTTTGTCACTTAAATTTTGTCTGTTAATTCTTTCATTAATTATATGCTCATTACATGCAAGGTTTGAGATGATTATTTGACATTAATGTTGTCTCAAATATTATCTGCTCCATTTTAGTTTTTTCCTGCTATATATAAAATATATAAAAATTACACATTTGTAACAGTCTTAATTTTGTAAAGGAAATACTAATATTGATTTCAAAATAAGCACAAAATACTTTAATTTTCATAATTTTGTACTATATGAGGAACCCAGAGTTTATATTTTACATTTGAACGAAATTCATCCTTTAAATATTTCAGTAGAAATACATTTTTTATTTCCATGTTCCATTGTCTTTCAAGAATGAGCTGTATAGTACAAGGCACTTCATTTGATTTAGGATGAAGGGTGGTTCTTTATCAATAATAACATTTTTTTATAGATCTCAAGTTAACTTAATTGTTTGGTATTCTTATGGTGAGTGATACATATCTGGGTAAAACCCATGTGCAGGACTATCATTCACTAGTATAAGAAGCAAGGTTTAATGTATTTTGTTTTGTGGAAAGTACTTTTCATTCTCACATGCATATTTTGATAACTGTGATTCTAATTTTTATGCCAATTTTAACATTATTTTGAAATTAAGCCTTGTTAATGAAATGTTTGTGGGTACTTCAATAATAAGAAATGAATGTCTATTTCGTAAAATTACTTCAAATGTATGAAATAATTTTTTTCCAGAGAAGGGTTGTATGATTTGGACTTCAAGAACCCTGCTTCTGATAAATCCCAATGGGTATCAATGGACAAATTGGCAGGAATATATCAAGATTTTATTAAGGACTACCCAATAGTATCAATTGAAGATCCATTTGATCAGGATCACTTGGAGGCTTGGACAAATTTTACTTCTCAAGTAAAGATTCAGGTTGTAGGTGATGATCTAACTGTAACAAACCCTAAACGTATTGCAATGGCTGCTGAGAAGAAAGCTTGCAACTGCCTATTACTGAAAGTTAACCAAATTGGCACTGTTACGGAATCCATCCAGGCCCATTTGTTAGCAAAAACTAATGGCTGGGGAACCATGGTCTCTCACAGGTCTGGAGAAACTGAAGATACATTCATTGCAGATTTGGTTGTTGGCCTGTGCACTGGTCAGGTAAACACGGATTTTTTTATTAATCTGTTTGTTATTTAGTTTGTATACTGGTTTACTCTAGTATCCACAGCAGAAAAATACTTAAATTCAATAAGTGGTGAAATAATTTCAATGTTTTTTACTGTTACTGATTTGTTATTTAGTTAATATACTGTGTTGACTAGTATTCTCAGAATATATTTACTTGAATTGAATAAACAATGAAATAATTTCCATTTGTTTCACAGTTACTATAATATTTTATATTTGATGCTGCTTTGTAGCTTCATACACTTAAAATGGCTATATTCATACATACTTATCGGAAGTCAAGCCTCAAAAGCAATTAGTTAGGATTAAAATTATTTGTTAAAAAGTTTAATTTATTCAGAAAAATTGTTTAAAGAAGACTAAATCATATATCAAAATTTAATTGCAGTATTACTGCAAAGTTCCTTATATTATACACATTTAGATGTGTATTTAAGGGTCATCACAAAATATTTCCTTGAATACAAAATTTTAATTTGCAAAAAACTAATGATTTATATACTGTAAATACTACTGTTAATTTTTAGACTATTTTATTTATTACATTTGTGTAAATAAATTTTAATGTGCTCTCCGCTCCTTTAATAAGTAAGTTGAGAGCTTAAAAATGACATACCAATAATTATTAAACATTATTTACAACAATTTTTATCTCAGTAAGTTTATTACCTAAATAATGGAAGTTTTAACATGTAATAATTTTTGTGACCTAGATCAAGACTGGTGCCCCATGTAGATCTGAGAGACTAGCAAAATATAACCAGATGCTTCGCATTGAGGAAGAATTGGGATCGACTGCCAAGTTTGCTGGGAAAAACTTCCGCAACCCTGTGTAATTGTTTTGTCTTGAAATAAAAGAAATAAGGATAAGGTTGTGCAATATGTAGCAATATCTGGATTGTTAACCCATAAAATGGTATATAAATTTGTAACATGTTGTAATTGGCTTATTATAGTGTGTACACTCTAAAATTTATTTATTGAGAAATCTGTATGGATAATATCACTGTTGAACAACATTGTCAAATATGAATGGTATATTCTGTAGACAATTTGTTAATATTTTTACATTTAGTCTTATTGTTGATGTTTCACTCGCATATCTAGGGAATAGGGTATGGAATATGGAGAAAACAAATTTAAGAGCATGCAGTTGCAATCATATCTTTATCCATGATGGTAGTTATCGCATTGAAAAATTATGTTGACAATAAAGAATTGGTTCCAATGTACTTTTTGCCTTGTTTCTGCCTTTATATATTTAGATAAAGAAAAGAGCTGTGTCAAGCAAAGTGAAATATTAATTCCAGCTATCTTTACTTAAGTAACCTTCCCGCCAGTTCTTGAAACTGGTGTAAGATATATCAAGCTAGGATTCCATTCTACCACTTAACTTGCAGTCATGGTCACACAAGCTGTGTAGAATATGACCAAAAAAAAGTTACTCCTCCTACACTTTCCTTGCAGATGTTTTACTTTGAAAAAGCTGTAACCATGTATGGGCTGCTTGTTTATGCATAGAAATTACCTGTAATTCATGCTGTTGTGTGAGATATTTTGATATGTGAAATTTTCATTATGCCAACTGAACTTGTGAAAGAAACCATGGTGGTAGTAGCAAACATGATGAAAATGAAACATCTGGATGATTGAAAATTATCTTTAATTGTGCCTAAATGAACACTCAAGTGAGGTTTCTTTTAAAGCAGCATTAATGTATTTGTGTCTGTTTCACATAGGGGAGTGGGATTAACATAGATTTTAGAAATTTTTCCAGATGTCAGTTTTCTAATTTAATTTCCATTCCTCAACACCCATCCACATTTCTATTGCATATATTATTTTCTATTACAAAATGAAACCAGTTGGAGTGAAAACCCCATAGAAGTAGTTTTTTAGCTCTATAACGAGACTATACAGTTTTGATACAGATTGTTGGCTTCTTGTGGATGTGTAATTGATAATAGAAAACTTGCCTACTCACTGTTTTTCTTAATAGTCAAACATTGTTTCTTGCTTAGTGGATTCCCAGCTTTAGTGTTTTGATTTTTTTGTAGCAGCTAACTTGAAATAACACAGCAGCTTTGCAAAGGAATTCAGAAAGCTTTTGAAACCATATCAGGCATCCATCAAAATATTACTTTACTTACAATAAAGTAGGTATTCTCATTTAAGCCAGTGACAAAAAACTGTTGCAGTCTCTGAGAACTAGACAGATAATGATATTTACATTTTACTTGGTTGTAATGTGAATATAATAGTATTAATATATTTATCTGAAATGAGTTTCTCTGAGCCCTCTTCGACAAATGTTACATTAAGAACAGTCCTTGGCAAATAAAATACACAATGTTAGTAGTTGTGGTAGTACCAAGCAATCATGACTGCAGCTAATTGATTTGAAGAAATAAACATTGGTTGTGGCATGAGAAAGTTCGGTGTATAGGAATGCAAGGTCTGTCAGTATGCATTGTTACCTGAAAAGTGGAAACAAAAGTAAGCATTTGAAATGATGGATACATATTAAAGGTACGTGAAACAAAGAGCAGTTTTAAATAAACATATACATGTCCGAAAATTGTTTACCAACAATAAATAAAAAGTTTTGTCCTTTTTTAGAACCTCTTTTAAGTTTTAATAATTATTGAAGTGATCTAAAAAAGGGACGAAACATTGTTTATTTAATGGCAGAAAATTCTATTTTGTTAACAGCAGAAGCCAATTGGGACAAAAACCGACCTTTTACTCGTATCATTCATAACAGGCTGCTCCCAATGCATCTTTGGGTCAGGTGTCATATATATATATATTATTTACAAGTCTCATCAACAGTTTGTTATTAGTGACTCCAGTTGGAACTCATTTTTTATGAGAGTTTCTCTCACGCAGACAAACATCCATGCCCTCATCGGGATTCGAACCTGGGACCTCTGTGATGTGAGGTAATCATGCTGACCCCTACACCGCAGGAGGTTGGCACTTTGGTTTTCTTGGGTATGATAAATCAACTTATATTTCATGTTTGTAACCTGGAGTTCATTAAGCAGCCACTTATGGCGGGGCAAGTGGTAAGGAAAACAATAACTCATGTTATATGAGAAGTGACAAAATATATCAGTACTACAGAGTTCGTTATGAAATTTACTTAAGTTGTAGATGTGGGAGTATTGGTAGTTTGAAATACTAAGGATCAAGTGGTAAGAGAGATGGAAGTAGTTCGAGAAGGTTTTTGTAATTTTATATTGGTACCTTAATTTTGGTTTTCGACCCATCATAATTGTTTAGTTGATGAATTTAGTGTGTTGAATGGTGAGGTTTTGGAAAGGAAGGAGCAATCTGAATATTGAAAGACAATACCATAAAAGTATTTTGTTCGGACTCCATTTTCAAGGATTCATAAGAATACAGAAGCTTTGGCAGTCTAATAAAAAAGTGGGTGGATAAAGGATTTATATCTAGAGTATTGTTAATGATTTGGATAAAGATTGTGACCAAAGACATTTAATTATGTAATTTTTATCACAATTAGTCCAAGTGTTGTTATATACACTGGGAAAGTCCCTGCTTTCTCATATTCACTCAAACACACACTCGTATCTATACCTATTCTAACCTAGAGTTATGAAAAAGTTAATTGTGCTATTTAGCCAAATTTCTTCTTATTTACCTTACATTAGCAAGTTTCTTGAAGAGGAAAGTCATTTAATGTATGAGTTAATTATGCACTAGACACGATTCAATTGCGTAAATTGAAGCAAATTCCAGGATTATGTTATCAAAAACATATGGTGGATACTAATAAATGATTTAGCAATTTTATTTTAGTGAATTCAACATTACACATAAATATGTACATCAATTATCTAGAGGACATAGTTAGTAACTGGGAGATACTGGGATATCTTATATAAGAATAGAAAATTAAAAATATTTGTAACTACTTAATTTCTATTTAAATCAAATCTTTTAATAAATTAATTACAGACTCAGTTAATACCAATTTTAAAAAACCCTACTTCATTTCAACTAAAGCATTATGTTTACTGAAACCATTTATTGTTTGAAGGTACAAATAATTACATAGCCGATCTCTCTCTGCTAACACTATCTACAATACAAGTAAATAAAGTGTGTGTTAGGGTAAATGGCTTTATCTGCTTTAGATTAATATGAATTTATGGACCAAAAAAATTTGTAGATTGTTGAGATGTTTTGTTTTTATATGTGATGTATAAATATATGTTTCCTTTAGACTAGGAATCTTTCCCAGTGTACTAAAAATAGCCAAAGTTTTACTACTCTTTACAAAACACTCTACAGGAATTTATAGACTGGTTTCAAACTTCGGTAGATTCTGCAAAAATCCTTTATGATAGGTTACTAAAGTCTTTTTTCTACTTTCTATTGTCTGTCAGCCAACATAGTTTTAGTAACGGCAGATCAACACAGACAGCAATATTTTAATATATAAACTGGTAGTTATTGTAGAAAAAACATTTGCACGAACCTCTCTCTGAAGCGTTCCCCTACAAATAACTGCAATCGCTATTTTGAGTATTTAATTTAAAAATCTTAAATAGTAAAAATTGCTCAGTTGTATCCAAACACATGTAGGCCAACCTCCATTAATCACATATTTGAATGGGAAAAAGTAATTTTAGATGTAGAGATATTTTCCTAGATTGAGGTAGATGTTAAACCTCTGTTCAATTGCAACAGCTTTACATGTAAAATCTGATACCAATAATTTAAACAAAATTTATATTTCATTAATCTAATATTTTATATGTTTTTGTTACATAATATAGTAAAAGAAATTTAAAACTTTATAGTATCATTAAGATACAGGCAACAATATATTGTTTTCGGCCAAACTTAAGTGTTCCCAATGGGCAAGTTAACAAAACCTTGGCTCTATTTTTTTTTTCATTATTTATATACAAAATTATAAGTAAAATTATATCAACTGTTTAATATTCGAGCACAGATTTGTCGTGCCACCAACTATATGAGCAGCAGCTCCCAATGAACTCCACGAAGTACACATGGGAATCGTAAAAATGAAAGGGATAGCCCGTTCTTTCGGATTTTGGCCAAGGATCGACTTTGATATTGAGCGTGTTGCCTAAAACCTATATTAATTGCGCAGCTCATGAACACTCTCCTCCAAAATTCCGAGAACATCTCTGGGAATACCCGACGGCACTGTGAGAACACGTTCACATCGACTACGCAGAGCCAATCGAAGGCACATAGTAGACGCTTACAAAAATGAGTCAGAAGTAAAACCAACACATGGCAAGAGCAGCTGTGACGATCGCCATCTGGGACGACCTTTGATGTTCCTGTTACCATTGTTTCTAATCACGGTACACAATTTACTTCCGAAGAATTCAAAATGTTATTACGAGATACTGGGGTAAAGTATCACAAATTTACGCTTCACGCATCAACCAAAGAATCGCTACAACGTAACCTGAACATGTTTCTCCGACAGTTTATCAGTGTTCCACGCACTATATTTCCGGCTCGACTGGTGAGATTTACGTACAAGAATGAACCAGGTTGGCTAGACGATGTGCTTTCGAAGATCACTCACATGCAGCAAACGTAAATGTGCTCCACATTTTGAACATTAAATTCAGAACAATCAGTCTATTTCCTATCTGGCAATCCAAGATTGGATAATTGGATTCCAGACACAATCATTGTGTGTCTGAAGTAGACCGCATCAGCATAATCCCATTACACAGCCACTTCGACGAAATTTATCTCAAGACATAGTAACAATGAATGGGTCAGTAGCATAGACAACTACACCAAGTATGCCAGCAATTCCAGACACACCAACAACTTCAGCACTACTAAATATACACAGGTCAACTTGAGTCAGATTCCCACCATTAAAATTCTCCCACTTATAAGGGCTGATTGAGTTTTTCTGTTCTTATATTATATATAATTGTCTTTTTACAGTTGGTAGTACTGTTTCATGAACAGCAGAATAGCATTGCATTGTTGAGTTTCAGTATTTTGAGTTTTGTCATATGCAAGTGTAGCTAAGTTAGTTGAGCAGTATTAGCGTTATACTAATAAAGTTACTAGCAACCCACAAACACAAAAATATCTATGGATGACTAAAATCGAATTTAAAGAATTTATGAATTAGGAATATTTGATCTAGCCAGTAAATTTTCAGTAGCTTTCATCAAATTAGAACTTTTAATGTATTTTATACTATAAGCTTGGTCATAAAATGTAAAACTTTATTTTATTTCTGCAATGAACACTATATTTATTGAAAATCAAATGAAATGAAAAAATTTATGTCTAATCTTTCTTATTAATTTTTTAAAATACCACATATTGTGGTATTTATATTATCACTTTTTTGTCTGAATTGGCTATATTTCTTATTCATTTATTGAAAATAATTTGTAACACTCAGTCTTAATAAAAATATTGTGTAATATCTTAGAATTTATATATACCATATCACAAAAACCTGGATGTATATATGTTTCCAAATCATGGCCTATAATATTTTATTTGAATGAAAAATAATGAATTGTAACAACAATTTATCTATATAAATATATATACATAAATCTATATAAATAAAAATAGTTTATGTAATGTGAGTAATAAAGGAGACTGATGATGGAAAAAATTAACTTTATTCAATTCATATAACAATATGAAACAGTAATACTAGTCAATATAATGTGTGCATAATTGCATTTATTTTATGTTTAATATCTAACTTTGGTAATGAGATGAATACAGTTCTTGCAACACAGCTTTATATTCACTAAGTGTGCATTATGTTAGCTGCTTTGTTAACACTTAACTGAAGTAGACACTGGACTTTGGTATTTATTTCTGGTTATCCACATTACATTTTCTCCCATGAAATAGTCCTCTACTTGATCAAGGGTTCTACTTTTTGTTTCAGGAAGTAGAAGATAAACCAATAAGGTACCCACCAGAGATGATCCTCCAAAAATGAAAAAAATACCTGAAATTCCTATTGCATCTTGAATAAAAGGAAATATTTTGGTTGCACCAAATAATACAATATTGAAGGCAGAAAATATGTATCCTCCATACAGACCACGTACACGTGCTGGCAGGAGTTCTCCTATTGTAACAATAGGAAGAACAAAAAAGCCACATGTGTTTGTAGCAATGTATATTAAAAGAAATGTTACTACAAGTGATGGATAATCTGCCTCAGATTGATCACCATAATTGTCTTTTAGAAACAATATGATTCCTACACTTAATGCAGCTGCACCAGATGTAAGTCCTGAGAAGATAGCCATAGGACGACGTCCGACAAAAAATAAAATAAAGCAAGCTACTATAGCAAAAATTAGCCTCACAGCTGCTGTTAATACTGCTGCAGCATATTGGTCCATTCCCCCTTCACTTTCAGCTGTAGACACAAGATCAACAGCGTAAAAGATAACAAGAAATGTTCCTGAAAATACCTGCATCATATTTAATATATTCACTATTATGAATGGCTTGTAAATGTTTGGTTGAGAACATAGTGATAGGCATCCTTCATTGTTTCTGCCGGAATTTCTTTCCTTTTCTGCAGCTAAACGAGCCTGAATTTGATGCATTTCCCTATTTACCTGGTAAACAGAGAACATGCAAATAATTTTTTATGATTCTTTGATACTTCGGGTATGTGAATTTAACATAAATCAGTTACTTATTACTTTCAAGGTTAGGAAATTGTGGCGTACCTGATGTAAAAGTTGGAATTTACAGTTGGAGGAAACATATAGGTCAAGGCAATCATTTGTCAGAAGCAGTCCAAAGCAAAATGATTTCTTACTATGGAATGTTAAGCCAAAGGTAATAAGAACAATATACAGTTAGAAAGTAACATAAATGGGCATCCACACTAAACTAAAGTTACAAACATATTGTACTTACAAAATTCATTATCTATTAAATATAGAAGTTGAGCTTTGAAAAGATTGCAAGAGATTATTCAAGATAAGTTCTGCATCATTGGAATACTACCACTTTTCAAAGTTTGTGTGACAATCGGGTGTTTAAAGTTATTAGCTAACAAACCTGAGCATATTGTCTCTACTTTAATATGAATATCGGAAAAACAATATCCTTGCCTGGAGCCATAAAGAAACAGCAGAAAATCGCACACTTGTTCACACACAGTTAACAAGCAGAAAAAGAAGGCCCATAATGTTTTCAAAATTAGTTTTGAGTTACCTGCATCCCAGGTCCACGAAGCCATGCCAATGATTTTCGAGCTTCCTCATCTCGTCCTTCTCTTGCTAGCCAAACTGGACTTTCTGGGAGAAAACTTACACTGACCAAAGCAACAATAGGTAACAGAGTGCTAAATCCAGCTACTTGATGCCAATGAAGAACAGTTCCTAATGAATAAACTAACAGGATGCCAAACGAATAGCTCACCATAGGTGAGCCTGATAACAAACCCCTAATACGGGGTGTTGCCACCTCACTTAAGTATATCTGGAAAATAAGCAAATTTTTGAAAATAAATTTTCATGTAATTAAAGCATAATATATTTTTGAGAGACATTATAAACTAAAATGCAACCCATTAAGTTATCACATATTTTAGTAGTGAGAAACTTTCAAACAATATAAACTGGTATATTATTTTATAAAATAGGATTCGACATTACACTTCTACCCTCATTTCAATTTTTTTTTTTAGAGTGACAGTATACATTTTCAACTTCTTAGCTTTTAATAAAGATTGCAAGCAACTGAATTTTTTTGTTATTGTGATGCAATAGTAGTAGACATGATGCTGACTAATATTATTAGTACACTATGTTTTAGGATTCTTCTGTAATTTGTGCATCACATTCATAGATCATGTGGATTCTCAGTAGGAGCTTGTAAGTGTGCAAATAAGCTCATCATTGATCATGTAACATATACAATTATGTAAAAAAATTCACTTTGGTATATTTCCTCGTAGCCATTGCAAGTGTTGCAATCCACAATTATTTTGTGCTGTTTGTCTACATTTGTTATAAGAATAATTCAAGCAGGACATGCTCTGTTATGGAGAGAGAGCAGGATCAGGAGGCATCATAAGTAGATGCATAATCAGCAAAATTATAAAACAATATGAGCCATTCCATAATTAAAATAATTATTTTAAAATAGTTTACATTTCCAAAAGGAAAATAGTATTCATAAATTTTTGTGTAAAAATCATATCCAAAGGTTATTGTAAAGAAAAAATACATTTAAGTGGCGTTATTTCGAAGATTTACATCATACTGAGAAAATCTAATGTACTATCCTTAATCTAAGTAGCCTAAATTTTTTATCTTCTTAATATATATATATATATATATATATATATATATATATATATATATATATATATATATATATATATATATGTACAGTATGATGAGACCAAATTTTCTATGTAAGGTAAGTCCCTCTTCCCTGGACATATTATTAATTAGTTAATATAACAATATCTCAATTATCCATAAATATAGCAGTTATATTACTATGCTGTTTAAGGCACATAAAGGGCAAAAACATTTCTTCTCAAAATTTCACTCTCTTCATATCTTAATTATTTAATGTATGAATATTGTCGGGCAGTTAGAAATTAAACAGAAGAAAAATAAATAATATCCATTCTTAATAATGATGAAAAAATATCAGACCTTATTATAGTAGGCTATTATAAATAAATTAATGATCTTTAGACAGAAATGAATTTATACACTTTATTTAAAAAAAAACGTATTAAACACCCGACGTTTCGTCCTCTTCTATGACCTCTTCACGTATGATAATATTTATAATTTTGAATATAATCCATGTGGGAATTTATTACATTGGTACATCAAAATTTGATTATATTTTTCATTTAAATTGCTTAAATCTAGGTTTTACTTAAAATTTCTTCTTAATTGCAGGAAACATTTAATTCAGATGAACTTAAATACCTAAGAGTTTCATTTATGTTACAACAGGCAAGGCAGGAGAACCTTGCCTCTAAATTTTACTATTGAATTATATTCAAAATTATAAATATTGCCATACCTGATGAGTTCCTTGAAGAGGACGTAACGTTGTGTGCTTAATATAAATTTTTGCAATAAAGTTTTTCTATCCTAAGCCCATTTATTTATTTATAATATCCATTCTTATTTATAAAGGTGCTTATTATTATTTCTATTGGATTGGAAAATATTTGTATCATTTTAAGTGAAGAGACACTTCTAAACCAATTAAAACTGACTGCACTTATTTAATTGAAATGTTTTCTAAATTGCTATAATACCTGACAGGAGGGGCCACTTAATCCAACTGCAAATCCTGTGCAAAATCTACCAAATAGGATGAGTGGATGATTTTCGGCAAAGGCAAGTGTAAGCCAACCAATAATAAAGGGCACTACTGTTGTCCGCAAGCAATTACGTCTTCCAAACTGTTCCATAATCCAACCACTGGCGAAGGAGCCCACTGGAGTTGCTGCAGAATGGATACTGGCTAAAACAATGAAATACAAAAATATTATTTGACATATCAATATAATAACACAGAATTATTTAGCACTTTACTGTTCCAATATTTTATTTATGTATAGGGTTAATTCATTTTCTCTGCCATGAAACGAACACACACACAAACTCACATATACATATGACAGATGGATTAATAATTTTCGTACATTTCTAAAATAATGGAAAATTTAAATTTGCAAAACTTTTTAAACGTGAGTCTTGTACTCTCAGGCGGATAGAACACCGATTTGTTAATTGTTTCAAGACACTTTGAAATAGATAGATTGGGCAGGAATGGAAGCCTGTGAAAGCTGTTGTTAGCTGTCTCAGGTAGAACCTTTTAGGACGGGGATGCCTTCTTCTTTCTCTGCTTTTGAACAGAGAACAAGCCGAGGCACCTTGAGGTGTATGTTTCAGGGTCGCAGAACATGAGCATACGGTAAGAGTTGTCTGCTATTCCCATTGGAATAGTCGGCCAGCTGCCTCCTAAACTGGTCAAGGCACGGAGAAGGAAATGCTGCGTACCCACAGAAAACCTCTCTCCCGCCATAGGAAGGACGTGGGAATAGTACCAAATCCTTTCCTATGCTAGTAAAGAGGTGTTGCCACCGCGTGGATTACCCTCAAGTAGCCTGTTACTTAAAAAAAAAGATAAAAAATAAAGACGATTATCAGGTTATAATAAAATATTTTTTTATAAAGCAGTGGACCGCGAGTATGGGTAATTTGTTCCAGCAATCAACTATTTATTAAAAATAAAATCTTGAGGTGTTGCATTTTCTGGGCAATGGAGGAAGCTAATAATTCTTGAGAATGCAGAAATGGTATACGTCTGATATGGACGGGTTCATAACAGCTTACATGATGTTCTACAAATGAAAGATTACGACGCACAATGAGTGAAGAGCTTGAGTCGTGAACCAACTAACGCGAGGAAAGAATCTCCACAAATTTCGCTTGTAGGAGTTTCCGGGTAATCCGAAACAAGTCGAACGACCTGTTTGTGATTAGACCAAAAGTGGATTAACTATAACAGCTGGAGACAAAACTAGTGTCGGAAGAGTGGTTTGAAAGTGCGAAAACTATTTGGTAGCAGAGGTGTTCTACTTTCGGGATTCAGGCTGGCCAATCATAAGTAATTTGGAAAAGAGTAAGAAATGGTTGGTCATCGTAATACAAACGCCAAACGTGCCATTTAAGTGACGCTGGGATAAAAGGTTTCTACTGGATATCACTGCCTGAGCTCCAACGAAACCGATTGAATTCAGTTATTATATACATGTATTCCCAAAATTTGGTCCCACGTGCATTTTTGATTTCTTTCGTCGAATAAAGAAATTATTTCTTTTTGTAGTCAAACATTATTATTGCACAGTTCCAAACATTTGATTCACCCAAGGAAATTAAAAAATAAATACGAATTTCGCTAGGCGACAATTAAGATTATCTTTGGAAATAAATTTTTGAAAAAGAAGTTAGTTGCCAGTCAAATAAATTTACACTTATGAATGTGGTTCTAGGCCACTACACTCATGAAACAATGCCAATGTACTTTTACTCTTTAAAATAAGATTATTTTAATTTGTTTCGCTTCTGAAAACTTCGTAACGAGTAACTCTTGACCAAGTTAACGTATGTTGAAAATTCCTCACTAACCTTATTTATTTTGACAATTTAGCTTAAAGCTAATTACATATGCTTCAATACAACTATTTACCTATCACTATTTTTTATCTATAACAATTTTAAAAATATATATATAATTAAATGCCAATTAATTAGGCCATTAATTGTTTGGACATAAAATTTGAATTGTTTGAGAAATCCATTATAGCGGTCTGATCGAACAAAGCGACAAAGGAAAAGCGAACTCACTTTGCTTTGTCGAAAAGTCAAAAACGGCGTATACGCGCTAAGACTCGGGGGAACTAGGACTCATTTCTCGGAAAAAACATCGTGAGGAGCAGAACAAGTAATATAACTGTCGGTTGGTGGCTGGAAATTTCAGAGGACGGAACAAATAATACTAGAGCAGAGACTAGCCGTCGTTAATGTATTATTAGACTGGGTTGTGAATTTAAGACAAAGTAAAAACATTCACGGAAGTATTACATTGTAAATATCGCTAAGTACAAGCAGTTTTCGTCTACAGCCAGCCAGGAGAGTCAAGAGAGTTTACGTCTATAGCCACCCAAGGAAGGCAAGCAGACATCAGATAGCTGACATTCAGGAGGATCATCCGAGTTCCTGTGAGCCTATCAATTTTGGCTTTAATAGTGTAAAATCTGTGAGTCGACCTTTTAGAATCAGTTTAAAAGTTTGCCATAGTGAGCTACCGAAACCAAAAGGAATAATGGTACCAGCTGGACAGATGTAAGTAACAAAACCAAAACTAATGATTAATTGTAAACGCTAATCAGTGGATAAGGTCATATTTCGTTCTCTTTTAATTGTCAATCAGAGTTAATTTCTTTTCTTTTTAATTTCTTTCTATCGACATATTGTTAGGTAAATAGTGAACTGTTTGTTAACAAGATTTTTAAATCAATTTGTTGTGTCCATTATCTAACCCAGTAGAGGCCCTGAGAGAAAGATCTCAAATTTTGTTGTAATTATCTTTATTGCCACAATATAAATAAATATTTTTGTTTATTAATTTTTGATTATTTCTTTTAATTAACGCCTTCCATTTAATTATTACCTAAATGGCGCTTCACGTGAGGTAAATTCTCCAAATTAATTAAATTAAACTAATTTAAATAAAGCTTAATTTTTGTTTATTACAATATTTAAACTATTCGTATTTTTTTACAGATAAAAAAACTCATAATATTAACCCTCTATCAAACATAGAATTTTTAGTACTTCTTAGAATGAGATGGTCAATAAAATTTTTTTCCATCCCCCTGGTGTTACATGACTATGGATTTTCTTTTAATAAAATATTTAAATACTCGGCCTACTGCCCCTTATGTATTCCATAAATAAAAATTATCACATCATCGAAATTTTCGTCTCTAATATTTAACAGTTCTAATTTATTTAACATATCCTGAATCTTACAATATTTATTTTCATTCCAGATAGCTCTTTATCCTCTAATAAATATGATTTATTAATAACATTGCAATAAATAATAATAATAACAATAACGTATATGAGAAACTACTGATGACATAAATACGTTTTTTTAGCTTTAAGGGACAAAATATATCTTAACCTACAGACTATTCCTATTTTTTTTGCCAATTTCTTTTCAACATACTCTGCATAGTTATTAAATTTTATCTCACAGTCAATAATAACTCCTAGGTCCCTTTCAGTCCATTTCAGTCCATTTCAGTCCCTTTCCCCTTTCAATCCCTTCCTATGCTATTAAAGGGGAGTTGCCCAATGTGGATCACCCTCATGTAGCCTGTTGCCCTAAAAATAATAATAAAAAAAAACCTTTCCTATGCTATAAGAGGGGAGTTTTACTATGTGGATTACCCTATATATATAGAACCTATCTACACTTTCTTCTATCACCTCATTTCCTATAACTATATCACAGACTTACAATTTCTTACCTATATTCATACATTTGGTATTCAAACTTAATCGACACCTAACCAATTTATAATATTTACCAGCTCAACATTAATTTTATTTACAATGTCTTTACAATTTTTACCAGATGAGAAAATCAGGGAGTCATCAGAAAACTGATGAATTTTTACTTCCTTCACTACTTTTAGTAATTCAATAATGTACAAAAGGAATAACAGTGGCTCTAATTTACTGCCTTGAGGCACCCCAAAATCAACTTATTTAATTTCAGAAAGTGCTCAATTAATTTTAACATACTGTTTTATATTTATTAAATAATATTTTATCCAACTCAAAGCTATTCCTCTCACTCAATATCTGAACAATTTATCATTTAAACTCTCTCTATAAACAGCCTTGAAAACCCTCTTGCGGCCCAAGAATAAAGCCACTGTATCATTTCCGACATCACTTTGGCTTATCCATGACTCTACTACAAGTTGTACAGCAGTTTCTGTCGAATGATTACGTCTAAGCCCTGACTTATACACATGTGCTATCATATATTATAAATTATAGACTCAAGAATTTCTCAATAATAGGCAAGACATTCACTGGACGAAAATCATCCATAACTATACTATTTGGAAATTTAAGAATTGGAGTAATCCCTTTCAAACCTATTAAAATGGTTCGCTAATAGCATAGTAAAAATTTGGGTCAAGGTGAGCATAGATTTGAGTGATAAGTACCATGCCGCAACTTACCGTTGCCTTATTTACAAAAGAAAAGAAAGAAAATGTGTCACTGAGTAATTAACGCGTTCCATATCGAACTGTTTTCGTTATAAGTTGAAATTTGGCAATGAGGTTGTGATTTTAATTCCTGCTCAATACTTCTTTGTTTTTATCTTATCATGACTAGTAAATCGTGTGTGTAATCGGAATATTAGTCGTCTTACAAAATGTTATTTAAATTTCTGTGTACAATAAATACATGAATTGTCAAAGAACGAATAGTCCGCAACGGACTTATTGTGTTAATTTACGCCACATCTGAGAGAAGTCTAACAAAGATGTTGTAAAATAGCAAGTGGTCCACTTTAAGAAGATGACCATTCGTTTCACGTGTTCTATTACCTAGCAGGCTATCTACTTTAAAAGGTTGATGACTTCGGCTCTCCAATAATAGGCTGTTAGCGAGGTTAGTTCGCGTTAGTACGCAATCTGATTCGGAATTAGACTCCTATTCTTAAGTACATGCCTTTTCATTCTACTGTAAACAAGATGCAGAGGGAAAACACATTTGTTGTTGATACGAAATTTATGAATTACATTTAATGATGTTACCGACTTTAAGAGTTGACCTATTTACGCAATGAATCTAACCACAAGTTGGAAATAAATAAGTGCCATAATACCGTTATTATTTGTTAACGAAGCTTCAACAATCTGAATATAAGATGCAAAGATTCCCTACACCTTCCTTTTCTGCTTAATAATATTAAAAACAACTTTCGTACAGACAAACTTAAAATAGAGAAATCTTAGAAAAATACGCCAATCCACAGCGAAATATCCAGCACATTTAAATTTTTTGTACTTTCGACCATTCTCAATGGATTTTTAAAACCGGACGATGCTTTGGAAAGAGAATTAAATTCTCTAAGTCCTTAATTCCATGTCAAATTAGTTTATTTCCAACCATTTTGGAGATATCAGCACTATAAATAAGACAGTCTGCTTTCTCTTCGAAAATGTAAATTTGACGAACGATTTCTACCACTTCGTTAAACCAAATTTCGTACTTGAATACACCATTTGATGAAAAATTTTATTCACTACAATTTATTATAGATAATTATTTTCACTAGAATGCATCATACTTTTGCTATTAGCGAAAAACTGAAAAGAGGTGCAAAATTTCGTGGTTTTTAGGCCACAGAAACTTTTACCGGGGTCTTTAGAATTGGAAAACTTGTTTTTTCACTAATGGCAACAATATTTACAAGTTGGGGAAGGGGGGGAAATACCCGATCTTTTGCTCGCGGTGGCCTTTTTATTTTCGACATAGCTACTGGGCTAAAAGGATGCGAGCAGAGAATCCACGGAAACAAGCATCTAAATGAGGAGACCAATTTAGAGAGTGGGACAGGTGTAAAAAATGTTGCTAGAGTACCTTCCTGAAATAACCAACTTCTATATTCGTTAGTCTACACCAGAGTAATCCACGCGTAACGTTGCATCAGTGAGTACCATGCAACATTTCCCTGATAATACTAAAAAAAAACGATATTAGTACAGAAAAGTTTTAAAAAGGGAACAAAATCTAAGAAAATTGAAAACACGGATCAGGGACTTTTTCCAACGGCGAAAACCTTAAGACTTTATATTTAACAAAGAAGTAAAATCAAAGATAAATATATGAAGGCCAAATTTCTAAAAATAAAACATAATATAATTTATTAAGGTTTTCTGTGTCGTGCATAATATTAACTGTATTACGTTTATTTTTAATATACATTATTTCAGAAATTATTATTTTCTAATTATGTGTCTGTCTGTCTAAAATAGAGGAGTTCTAAAATAGAAACCGTGATGCATTATTATCTTCATAAAAAAGGAAAGAGACAAATCACTTATTATATAACAAGAAACTACTAGGTCAACGAAAACTGAGATATTCCAAAATGTAGATTATTAAAAACCAACAAAAATAGGAGAAATGAATATTACAACGTGGTCTGCGGAGCGACAGAAATCTTATCGTGATGTAAGGAAGAACTTTGAACTTTGTGTCGATATTGTTTACAGCGAACGAAGCTATATCAACATCAAAAGTGACATCGACACGTTAAATGTTTTTTTTATATCCATTTTATATGACATTCGTCATATAAATGACATTCGTGTTTCAATTACTCTTGTCATATGATAACATAAACTCTAACATATATATGTATTATATAATTGTTAACATCACCGTCTTATACTGAATCGTGTATTCCAATAACTTAAATTAAATTATGCTCATATTTCAAAATTAAGTTTAATAACTCACAAATGAAGGTAAGCATTATTTGTTTCATCCCCGGGAGGCGTAGTCACGCCCAAACCTTCCTAAAATATTAATAGGTTTTGTGCTCTCTTTTTCTGACGCTTCGAGAATCAATACGAGGGTGGTTCCATAAGTAAAGCCTCCTATTTTGTTTCTCCTTAAATAAGTAAGTTATTTAAAAAATTTGAAATTGGCGTGATTGCTCAAACATTCTTCTCCAATCCACTGCAGTAACAACTTCCTAAGACAACTGGTGGCAGCACTGTACCCTCTTGCAAAATGGCTGACACTGTCATATGTATTAGACAGCTTTTGTGAAACGCCCATTCATGAAAGGCTGAAACATGTGTAAGGTGATCCAACAGTGGATGTCAGCAATGTTCGGCCATGGATTAGTCTCTGTAACGAAGTTGGAAGGTCGACTGATAAAAAGCGAAGCGGCAGGCCGGTTACTGCAGTGACTCCACCGCAGCGTAATACATGCCCTTGTAAAAAGGTGGACAGAAACTGTTGACGGAGACTATACTTAAAAGTGAAAATTTAATCATTTTATGTTGTTGGTTTATTCTGAGTAAATTGCATTTAATTGTCTTGACAAATAAAATATAAAAAAAGGAGTCATTACTTATTTACACCCTCGTAGTATAAATTTGCAATAAATGGCGTTTTTTGCTGGAATATCATCTTCGATTTAGAAATATGAGTAATACATTCAACCTGAAAATTAAAGATGGTATAAAAAGTGTCAATACGAGAATGAGTTCTTTAAACGGTCACTTTAGCAACATTACGTGCAATTATATAATTTTGATGATATTTTCTGAACACAAGTGTCAAATATTGCTTCTTAATATCAAATAAATATTGACTATTACGCGTTATTGTCACTGTACGACTTACGCCTAAAAATGTTGTCAGGAGACTTTAGGTTATGCAATGGGTAACGACACAGAGAAATCCAATCAAGCCAGTCTATCGGAAAGTTCACCTTGGATCTCCCCACTGACCAGATCTTTTCACATTCGCACGCTTGGATTTCCGCCGAGGGCCATTTCCCTTAGTCGGTGTGTAGTGGTCCATGAAGGAATCCCGACCTTGCTTGAGCGTCCTCTCCCAACGCTGTCCGCCGTGTTCGCTGGAATTATAGGTTAACAACCAATTGTGAGTCCTAGGCGGTGCGGAAGCTGCGAGTCTTGTTAGGAGCCGCAGCAGAAACGCTCTGCTAGTTTATTTAAGTGGACCGTCGACCCTATTTGGCGTGTCAAGCGTTGAAGGTTGATTGTCCTGCATTGTTTTCACCGGTGGTGTCACGCGGAAGGATGAAGTGTTGCCTTAGGTGTACAGTATGATAAGTAGCGTTCTATCATCATGCTTAGCTGCGAGGAACTGCGAACGAAGAGACTCAGACTATCTTCGGCTGATAAGATGAGTAGTTTACGACACGGAGATAACCAAACTACAATGGATGTATTAACGGCGATAAGCATGTAACGACACCACATAGATAATAATTTGCTGAATTGCATCAGGATTTCAAGGCGGCAAGTTCGGATTAATTTTCTCTGAATGTGATTCGAAAGGTAATGTGAACCTGGGGAGAAGGAAACTCACAGGTAACCGTTTGCGAAGTAAGAGCTGTGTTGGTCCCTTCTCATTAAGACGTAATGCAGATATCGATTTTAAAACATTTTAGTCCATAGTTCAGTGTCACGGGAATCTTATTTGATAGTGGTAAATATTAGCTAGGGTGTCATTTAGAGACATCTTGATAGAGAAAACGTCATACTGGTCCACAAGAAATGAACGGCGAACTACAAAACCGAGGAGCGAGTTGTATTATTTCGTATATGAAAATCGGAAATGGTATAAGAATATATTGTTACGCGAATAAAATTAACAAAAATGTAGGATTTAAAATTAAATGAAATGTCAGAGACATGCGCAAGAGATAATTATATCGGGGAGAAGGTTTTATTTAGCCTTTCTGAAGTAAAACTTCTTTACGCTAGCAGAGAGGGTGTAAGTTAATGTTTTACGAAATTTGTTGTGACGCTGCGAGGCAGAAGGATGGTGAGTGCGAGCACTCACTCCCTTCATCTATCGATTTTAAATTTCTCATTATGTGAATTTTCCTGGGCATATGAGAATCTTAGCAGGGAGCAATACAGGTTCTGAATATGTGTATAATGTTGCAGAAAGAACAAATTAACTTCATGTTCATATTAATACGACACATCCTACTTGTACGTCTGCTTAATTTGCTGACGTCGTAAGCAGCGTACTTATTTCCTTCACTACTCTCTCGCCATATTCCTGCGCGACGCTTCAGTAATTCTACTCTACAGTGCATTTAGTTTCATCTCCATCTTTTGCTTCCTGTCTCACACTCATTCTCATATTCCTGTGTCACATTACTATAACTAATTTGTTAATTACTGACTAACAGAAAATTTTATTTTCCTTAAAATTACAATATAATAAAATTTAATAATAATAAATAAATGTTGTTAACGTATGATTCAAAATTAAATAAATTTTAGACTCTCATACTCACAGATAATTGCTGGCATTGTGATTTTAAATCAAAATAACTAAATGAATGTTGACGGTTGAAGTAGTGGAATGAGGCAAATTATTTGATATAATTTATATTCTAGTAAGTGATGCTTCACTTCTAGTGTACGGTTTACCGAGTACACTCATTTAATTTTTTTTATTGTAGTATTGGTCATCATTTAGCCTGACAGGCGGACGACCCGGGTTCGGTTCATGTTGCATATTTATTATAGTGAGATTCAGCCTAGGAGAGGCGGTAGTTTGGTTATAATACAAAGTCATTACAGCCAGAATTAGTTGCTAATGGTTCACGAAAAACATTATTCCATGACCTTGGTAACAAAGCAGGTGGTGGTTTGAAACCACACCCCAACAGGAAACAATCTGTATCATCGAAATGAGGAGAATTCTATGACGCGAACTATTAGTGTCTTTTGATCTATTGACCTATGACTCATATGGTTTTTCAATCGTGACCTAGGGTGGTTTAACTCAAAAAATTTCCAGAATCACTTTGAAATTTTTGTTATTCCCCCCCCCCCCAATCGAGCAGCTTTCCAAAACACTACTTTGTTGGGTTAGAGCATTCTCTGTCTGTTGCATCTATAAACATGTTATATTCATAAAAAAGGAAGGAATTGGAAAAAAGAAGTGAAAATGATGTTTACAGGTGAAATAATTAAAGGAATGGCGAAATTAAGTTCCTAGAACACTTTTTATACAGGCACCAAAATAAATTTATAAAACTCACATCTAGTACCCTCTGATTCTCTCGTCATTAACTTGGAATGTCACTGGTCACTTTCAAGACCAAATGTAAACAATTATTTACTATGTAAATAGGATAGTTCAATTAGCAAAACTGTAAAGTCATTTGACTAACCGTTGTAATAAGTAATAAAAATTAAAAGGATGTGCATAACACTACCCTACATGAGGAAAACAACACGCAATGCACTTGTAAAACCAGATAGCATCTACTTGGCGTAATACGATAAACAAAGAATATAATTTTTTTTTCAAAGATGAAGAGCACGCGCGATATAAGCCATCAACTAAGAGATTACCTAAACGATACAACTTTGCTTTACTGCGCGAGGAAATATTCAGTTAGGTAAGAAGAATTACAAAGAAACCCAGACTTAAAATAACTTTCAGCAATAAACCTTTACAATGAGATAACAATTTTTCTTCAAGAATAAACAAGTGAGAATAATAATGAATAAGAAAGATAGCCAATTCACACAAAAAGGGTAATATAAATACCATACATCGTTTCTGGGATCCTTGTCCCTTTTGAGTGTTGTCAACTGACAAGTGCAGTTTTTCTCTAGGCTCTTCTTAGCACCTGACGAAAGGAACAAGAATCCCGAAACGTTGTGTGGTACTTATATTACCCTTTTTGTCTGAATTGGCTATTTTCCTTATTCACTAAATTCACTGAGTTATATTGGAATAAACCTGAAACTTGACGATAATTTAACGTACTTTAGTACTTAAATTTTAGTATTTTCGTAAAATAATTTTTTTGACCTTAAATATATACTAACATATTGTCATTAATAATGTAGTATGATATCATCCTTTTAATGAAATTTATTTTCATTAACACGTAAAAATCAATTGCTCATTTGTCCAAAAAATGTTTTAGATTGGATAAAGACTTCTGATATATGTTAATTAACCGTAAAGCTTATAAAGCAATACATATTGTATATTTATTTATATGACAAGCATTAAAAGAACAATAACCCGTGGTAATTAATGTTATAAATATCGTATTTAAATTCTAAATATATCGTGGTCAGCGTAAGATACTTGAATTTCAAGAATTACTCTTTTAAGGAAATTTGAACCAAAATGTTGTAGATGAATAAGACGAAAAATAGTAAAAGAATCATAGGTCTAAGGATTAGTATTATCAGTTTTAAATCCTGTTGTTCTTTCAAAATAAAAATCAGAATGTCTCATCTGATTGATAATACGAGTCGTGGACGGAAAGTAAGTACCGTTATGGAAAAAAAACCTCATAAAACATTTTTCTAAACAAAAATTATTTTTAACTTGAAAGAGAATTTTTAAACTATTTTTCTACATAGTTGCCACTATTTTTCAGATATTTGTCATAGCGAGAAATCCAATTTTGTGTGCCCTCTCCATAGAAATATGACGACAGCCTTGGATGAAAATAATTTTTTGCGTCGTCATCGCAGTTAAAGCGCCTTCCTCCAAAATCACGTTTCTCAACGTTGTTTTGAATATTTTTTGGGGGATCCTGAGTGAATCCACTCCATCGAATGTTGTTTTTATCCTGAAGTGACATGGAAACCCCAAAGTTTATCACCGGTCCTCCCCAAAATTAACAATAAATTCAAAACCCTATACCCAGTACTAAACAAAAACTCCCCGGTCTCAATCAGTACTAAACGACTAATATATCTTTCCCTCACCTAACCCATCTGGTCCTACGCCTGCCCTATCTAGGGCTCCACCGCTAAAACACTCACTTAAAAGCTCCAAATTACCCAAAACAAAATCCTTCGCTCCATTAGTTCCTAAGAAACTCCACAATTCACAAAGACATCCAAATCCCTACCGTCAACACAATGATCAAGAAATCCATATCCTTCCTCATAAAAAGTACCATAAATCATCCAAATCCGACCATAGAATACATTCATAGCCGCAATACAACCTCCCTGACCGATAACCCACCTATTCCGCTCTCTACTCAACACTCCAAACTTTCGCAATAATAACAAAACACCCATCTCATCCTCCACCTCAAACCCCTCAGACCTACAAACGATGATGAACCCAAGGCCTGGAAAGTCAGCGGACTCTCCACCTACACAAGTTAACATGTAAATTATTTACAATAATTGTTGTAAATACTTGTAAATATATTAACTTTACTGTATAATAGAAAGATAAAATTTTTAAGAAACAGATAATAAAAAAAAATCAGCGGTCGCAATACTGGCATCACAAATGTCTGAACCATGGTGACAACTATGTTTGTGTCAAATAGTTTAAGAAATGCTCTTTCATGTAAAAATAAGCTTTGTTTTGAAAAAAAATGTTTTTATGAGTGTTTTTTCCAAAACGGTACTTACTTTACGCCACGCCTCGTATTTTTCGGGATCAAGAATTTTCAGCACTACTTGTCCATCGTGACTAGTCTGCTTCACTGATCCTCACTGGCCGGAATGGACCGGAAATTAAATCTAAGTATTTGTGAGCGTTTTCTGAAGATTACGTAGAACTACCAGACATTTTCAGGTTCTAGTCTATCCCTTTTTACTCAACGGAGTGTACAAAATAAGCCGTAACCAAGACTTACCGATCCAGGAGCCCATGTCCTCTGAAGTGGGCAGGGAAGAGTCATTGCCTCGCAGCTGGGGCAGCATGATAGCAGAGAAACCTATGGGGAAGCCGCAGCTGGCTGTGAGGATGAACGTGGCTCCTGCTGTCACCAACTGCATCATCATGCTGCGCCTCGTCTCTACTACGGTCTGGGATTCATCATCAGGATCGTCCGTTTTCTTTTCATTAGTCGACAACTGGTTGCGCTGTGTCTGCAGCATCGGCTCTTCGGGTCTGAAAGTCCACAAATAAAACGTAAATTAAAGTTTTCCGTTTCTTTGTTAAATTAATATATCTATATACAGGGTGGTCAGGAAAGATCTGACAAGTTTGAGTTGGTCCGTTCAAGCAATTAACATTAAAATTCGCTCGTTTTTCGATTCACTCCTTCTGTTCCACACTCCTACTAGACAAGCTGTTGCCATAGTGCAGATGGTCGCACACGAGACAGCCGAGAGCTGACCTGTTGGCTCGGATTCGATCCTTGTTAGCGTCCATGGTTTTCTGTGTGTATTTACTTTCACTCTCTTATTCGGTTTTAGCTCACAAAACGAATAACAGGTTTGGCAACATCGCATCTTGCGGACTGCTTGAATTTGCGCGCGGAACGACACGATTGCCTAACTTCAAGGCTAATTAAATCGGAAACGGCTAAACGTATCGAATTTTTTCTTATATATTTCTCAAAACAGCCTATCCTTTTATGACTACCCTGTATATAAAAAAAACTCTGTTTGACATTACATCGCCTCGTTCCTACAGAATTAACTCAAAAATATTTGACCGCATTTCAATTAATTATTTTATTACTATATTTACATTCGTATATACATTCGTATATATTTTGCCAAATTTCAAGAGTGAGGTTTTAGAGGGAAGCAAAAACACAATTAAATAACTGGCTACGGACAACTACATTGTATTTGAATTATTAACAAGATGCTTTTCACCGATACCGGGTTATAATACAAAATAGTGAAGATAAACTACAAATGTCACTACACAGATTGAATATAATAAGCCAAAGTAATACTCTGAAAATATCATCAAATAAATTATAGACGCTTACCCAATAAGAACAAAAACAACCCTCAATAATAAGTCACCAGAACATGTTTCAGATTTCCAGTATCTAGGATGTGATATATCATATTATATGACGAAGACAAGTACATACAGAAAAGTTAATAAATACCAGCGTATATGTGGCACGATAAGAAGAACATTAAAGAGGAGAACATTAAAGAGGAGAACAAAGAAAGAAACATAATTAAAAGTTTCCGCACTATTACTTGGAGCTGTAAGCTGGACGATGAAAAATAAAGAATTGAGGCAATTAGAAGATTCAGAATTGAAGTTTTGCAAGATCAGTTAAAGGTTGCACACGAGAAGATGAAATAAGAAACAAAACCATAAGAGACGAATTAGAGATGCAACTAAGGCCCGATACAAACACGGCGAATATAATCCCCATCGGTAAAATTATCGTCGCAGTTCAAAGTAATCGAGAGAGTTCACATTTAGCGATTATTATCTCGGTGGTAAAATTATCGTCGTACCATGCTGCGAACAGTGTAGTTCGAAATAAACAGAGAACAGATTCTACCTTGGTCGTTGAATGAAAATGAGAAGCAAAATCGACTGATTTGGGTTCATCCAATTAATGAAAGAAGAGAGGAGGTTGGAGCTTTCTATAAGCTGTTTGAAGAGTTGAGGCAGGCTGACCCGAAATATGTTCAGGGTTGTATCCCATAACACAGGTCTTTCTTTAATTAATTAAATAAGTATTTCATTATCTATGATGTCATCCAAATTATTCATATTCGAAATAAGCAAAAAGAAAGGACACAAAAGGATGGTAAAAAACCGTTCCACACGAAAATTCAAATCAGGAATGAAAAACTGCCTGTGTACAAACATGTATTGGTTTGGCCACTAGTAGCAAGTGGCGATAAATTTGTTGTCGGGTGGCAGAGGCACCAAGCGACTGCTCAAGCTTTCTTTCGCGACAATTTTATCTCCGCGTTTATTTACCGCCCTTTTTTTCAAGTTCTCATTAATTACAGCGGTTACGGCGGCTGCGATTAATTATCGCCGCGATTATAATCGCCGAGTGTGTAACAGGCCTAAGAACAGAAAAAGCGATCCAACTTAAAAAGAAATAGAGAGAATATGTACATAATATGCAACAAGCATTGGAATATAACCCAAAAGGCAAGAAAAGTGTGGGAAGACAGTGAGACCAAGAACAGGCCTAATGCCTAATCCTGGAAAGGTAGAAGAACAATTCGTTTAGGAATGTTGGTGATTCTTTATAAACTAAATAACTTAATTGTTTTTCGATTAGAGACACTTGATATTATGTCAAGGGTTTTCACTTACATAAAAATACTTATGGGCCTCTTAACCCGAAAGAAAATTTCCTATATACTCGTAGAGTGGCAAGCAAGGTCTTCCTCACGCTCGTATTCTTTGGCTGGAGAAAATTTCGTCGTCACTGAGAGGCGATTTCTGAAACGCCGAGCGCTTGAATATTCGACATGCAGCATATAGTAAAGATATAGGCACATATGGAACAAGTTCACCCTCAATCTCGTTTCTTGTAAGACGGAAGATGTACCATGAGATTTCCCAAGGCGATCCTTAATCAAGTTATGGCCGCAGAGTCTTTATGACAGGTGGCTTTACTACTCAGCTGAATGTTTAAGTCAAAAAATAGATGCTAGGTTCATAATACCAACATACCCAGTTTTTTCAAAACATCTCAACTGTCATATAGATATATTTCATCGATTGAATTAGGCCTTACCAGACAGAAATACTTAAAATACCTTCAGAAATATCACAAAATCCATACAAATAAGTACAAAAAATAGAGAAATTCGTTCCATCACGTCTATAAAACTTTTTTCCTACTACAAATGGAGATTAACTGCCACTAAAACTATGTGACGTACTAAAATTCTCTGCACTTCACATTTCACTTCAGTACAAAGTCTTAAAAATTAAACTATTTTCAAACACCATATACTTATTAATATCTGATAATATGTTCCACTTCATTTATATTAACACAATTTCTAGTCTTTTGCAATAATTCCCCATAAGAAGTCGTTATTTAAACTATTTGGGCACGTTTACAGACAGACTCTTCCTATCCCGAACACTTATTTACGGATGAACATTTCCCTATATCAGTGCGCTGTTTCCTCTGCCTATCTTGCACGAATTGCTTTTGGAGGTAAAATATACCCGTTTACATTTCTTTCAGGCAGGTTCGTTATTGTGCGTTCTGGATAATTCACAAAGTCTAATCCATTTCCTTCTCCTTGCGAAAGTTTCTAACTCACTTTTCCGTAAGTCTACAACATAATTTCATAGCTTTTCTCTGAATTTTGTCCAGTGCCTGAATGTGCTCATTCCTATACACAACGTTGATTCTTATACGAATGCTCACTCCTATACGTTTAATTCTGATAGATATTTTTGTAAATAAATTAACAAAGGCTTGTTGTATTTGGATTCACAACGAACTTGTGCGTCTCCACGTAATTAATAGTCCGTTAACGACATTTACACGCAGCTTATTAAATAAATAGAATCCATCCATTTGTATTTTCCGTATTATCAATGATACTTATTGCAGATTTTTAATTTTAAAATAACCGTAGAGGAACCGAGAGGCGGTATCATCGATGTACATATGTGGTCTATTGCCCATTTCTTAATTTAATCCATATTTATAGCTTGAGATTATCTACAATTGGGGCTAAGATGGTTGAATATTAAGTGTAACATTAAAAAAAACATATTTTACAAATATACATAATCGAAACCCGTGTATTTCACTTCACTGTTGGGAAGAATATGACAAATTTATATTTAAATCCATGTCATGCCTAACAAATATTTTGAATGTTTTATTAAATTAAGCCCATGCCTTAGTTTTGATTTTATTTCGGTCAAACACATCTGTAATAAAATTTAAGGAATGGATTCCTCATATTGAGAGAAGAAGAAAAAAGTATTACAACATGGATCCGAAAATGCATAATTACAGTTAGCCGAACTTTTATGACGACATGCCTTGTTATCTGCACTAAAATGCGAGACTGGTTGCAATTGTTACTATTTAGTAATTCTCCTTGCATGCATTTTGGCAGCCTCTCACACAGTACGCACTACACCATACATTTTTGATTCGTGTTGTAAACTCAATGCGAAGAAGAGCAGTTGCCTGTGCTAAGTTTTTTTTAGGGCAACAGGCTACATGAGGGTAATCCACGTTGGGCAACTCCCCTTTAATAGCATAGGAAGGGATTTGAAAAGGGGGATGTAGAAGGGTAGAGGAAGGTAGACAAGGGTTAACTAGGGTCCCCGGGCAATATTTTAAGGATCCTACCCGGCATTCGCCTAAAGAAATGCAGGAAAAAACCTAGAAAAACCTGCACCAGGTAGGTCGGGCATTGGGTACTTGTCCCACGCCCTTCAGATAGAGGGAGATGAGTTTGCTGTGGGGACGCAGCATTCCCTTCTCCGTGCCTCGACCAGTTTAGGAGGCAGCTGGCCGACTATTCCAATGGGAATAGCGGACAACTCTTACCGTATGTCCAAGGTCTGTGAGCCCGGAACATGCACCTCTCAGAACAGGCCGAGGTGCCTCGGCTTGTGGGAACCTTAGTTCAAAAACGGAGAGGAAAAGGCATCCCCAAAGGTAGCCCCTTCGTATCTCTCCTATAAGGTTCTGCCTGCGAGAGAACATCCCTCGCAGGTATTGCCTGCGAGAGAATAGCCCTCGCAGGCCTTGGCTGCCTGTACTGAGTCAGAAGTAGGTCTCTTTAAACATTTCATTTGATATCTGAACAGAGCGCTCCAACTGGTCAGTTGAACTTCATACAAACCGACCAGATATGAAGTTCGGATAACTCTAACTATACATTTCCGGAACCATTTTGTACTAAAAATTTTTTCTTCTATTAATATGAGCAATAAATTTCTGATATTTTGCCGTCGAGTTTTTTTACCTCCTGTATATAATTTTCCATATATTCTATTCAAGCATACGCCAAGAAAACTAAATTATTTTTCATTCACCAGGCGTCAAAGTATTATTATAAGAGTCCGATTCAAGACACGTCTGTACTTGATGACGGACAGTTACAGAGGGCAGAGTGGAAAGTACATTGTACACTCTAAATCATGTATCAGATGAAGCGGACACTGGGAGCAGAGTTCCACTGTCCTCACGAATCGCTGAAGTGGAGCTTGTTAGACAACGTTTGCGTTCGCTGATAATAAAGCCGAGCTTTTTAAAGATTCACCGCATCGTTTGCTTTCCGTATTGGTAAAGAGATAGACCATAAACTTTGCCAACAAAATAAGCCTATAAATATTTTTGTCTGTTCAGGATAACTTGCTTCTCTTGATTCGATGGTAATGTACAGTAAAGACATCATGTGCGATATCAGACCTACTGCAGTCTTCTTCATAAAGGGAATATGGGAGTGGGAAAGTTTGAAGGCAACCTGTCAGACATATCTGACAATGGAGTTTCAAACATGTGTAGGTTACTTCTAAAGTTTCTGGAATTGTTCAGTCATTAACGACGTACTAATAACGGTTGATTATCAAATACAGTAAAGTCGTCGGGTCCGAATAGTCTTTAGAGATAAGCGGTAAACAGTTTACATCTCATAATAATTTAATACCTTTTCAATTATAAAGAAATTAGCTATTCTTTTTCTTTATTGCTGCAGATTCCATTGGTGATTTGTACAGAGTGTTGATGAAACTAGGTTCTGACTTTAAGGAAAAGCTTGATCAAGGTTATACAAAACGGTTTGTAAGGAAACAAAACCCGTAGGAAGTCTTTAAAACTAACATTCCGCTACTTCAAATGCGGCATATTTTAATCATTATAATATTACGAAATATCGATGACCATAGTTAAGTGTTAATGTATCGTAATACATATATTCATTATTAAAGATCTTAGGTTTTCCTGGCGTAGTGAACAAAATGTTCTCTGGTTTCTACTCTGGTTCAACAGTAATTACGCCGTAACGTCGTGGTTAATTACTGTTGTACGTGATTGGAAACCCGAGAATAATTTCTTATATGTATTTCTACGTTTCACTGTGTACTTTAAAACTTTCAATACGTCGTTCCAATCTCCTGCGATATTGTCCGAAACTTTCACATACTTATAGAAGTTAGCCACAAGAGAAAACTATTTTACTAACTTATGTTTGTATATAATCTATACAAATTACTGTAATAAACATCAAAGACGCAAGGAGTAAATTGTTATATAAAGAAATAAAATTACCAATGGGCTAATAAGAAAATTATTAAAAATATAAACGAGAATTTAAATGTCACACAATAATAAGGATAACTTAAGATAATATTAAACCGATAAATAATGGAACTAATATAAAATACTGCTAATAATACTTGCAAATATTTGACCCATAAAGAGGTGCGATTTCAAGCGGTCACAAAATTACTCGAGACCAAAATTGAATAAGGTGTTTGCAAGGCGCTGGCGCAAAGTTGTGGACAGTTTTCCTTAAAATCTGCTGGATTGAAGTAATTGGTAGAAGTTTTAAAAACTTACTATTGCTGCTATTCGAGGACAGAAAACTCAGATTCTGTTAACTCCAAATGTAGAGATTATATTTTGATAATGTGACTGAGTTAACACAATTTAAACTGACGATTTAATAATTTATATTACGTATTTTACAATTTAATAGATTATTTATGTGTTAATAAAGTGATTCCATTAATTAAATTACATGAATTGTATTTATTGTAATATAAAACCAAACTTATTACATTTATGAATTACACTGCTATAAGCTGAACTTATTTACAGATAAATTTCCAGAAAAATAAATTTGAGAGTTAAATATTTTTCTTAAAATTTTTGAATAATGAAATCATTTTGCAGTGTTATGGTTTTTTCTATTAACGTTCTTATACAATAATTATAATTAAAAAACCAAAATATTGTTTTGGTATTACAAAATGTTTGAACGTCATGATCTGAAAGATATTTATATATTAATTGTTACGGTCTCATTACTGTATGCTATGAGATTGTGTATTGGTGAATTTTTTACCTGAATCGTGGAACTTTTAATAAATTTAGAGAATGAAATTATTCTGTCTATTGTTATAGAGATAAAGGAATTGATCGATCCAAGATTTCAATATAAGATATGATAATATTTTATAATTCGTTTGATAGTGCGATCACCCAGGCCACCGAGATAGCTTTTAGTTACAGTTTACAATAATTAATTAATACAAGCAAAAACCACAATGTAAACTGATTTCTCTGCTAGGAAAAATGAATAAGAATGGAATTACATCAGATAAATATAAAGGAGATTAAAAGAAAAAGTTTATGAAAATTAAAATGAGGAAAATGAAGTATTAGTACCACATAAGTGAAAGGCACATAAAGCATCAATAGAGAGAAAGCTTTCACATGGCATGGAATTAAATTATCTGTATTAACTTCGAAAATGTTTTGAAAATTAATAACAAGAAAAAATAGCCAAATACAGACAAAATAAGTGATGACGTAAATACCACACAATTATCAGCGAAGATAAATAAAACTAATCCGAACAGTAGGATTAATTTATATCATCCGTCTGTATTTGACTATTTGTTCTTATTATTAACTGCGATAATTTTACCCGAAAGTTAAAATGAGATTACTAGAAAATCGTTGTAAATGCAGTTTGCTCCATGTGATAAACACAAGTGTAAAGGCGAGGACATAATTCAAGAGTTTGTTTGTGCTCACAATCTTAAGTTCAATTGGTTCCACTACAGGGTTAACTAGTTATGTCAAGCAAGAAATCTTACCATCACACGAGGCAGTATAGAACCATGACAGAGAAACCAAAATAAATCGCATCACGTTCAAACGCGAATCACGAGAAAAGACGATATTATACGAACAGATGGATCAGATCACCTTTGTAGCGACTAAGGTGCCAGTTAATATTTTATGCACGTGGATGTAGAGTCGATGCGGAAAGGACTGTGAATCCTACGTTTCGGAGAAGCTAAATTTATCTCCACTGATAATCCAGGTTCGGTTAGTAGTGAGTGGTTAAAGCTTTCCGATTATTTCAGAGTTTCAATTAAGAGCTACAAGAACCCACATCGTAACGCCAATAACATCATCTGGCAACAGTAAAATGAACAAAAATAGCGTAAGGAAAGTAAATAAAGCTGATTCGCGGCTAATGGCTTGAGTACGTTGGATTCCCGTAAGTACTTCTATGGTACACTTAAAAGTTTATTGACTTGATTATGCGTCGATAAAGTAATTTCCCACTGGATTTCGCTACGCTGTTTCATGAAAGAAAAATAACGTAAATATATTTCTGTTGTTTAAAGAAGATGAAAAAGTAAAATATTATTCCGTCACGCGTATACGTGGTCCCCGACTTTTAGTGTAAGATGACGTCACCCAGTTCCGAGTGTTAAATATTTCAACCACACACAATTCGTGATAACATTTTCCGGCATAAAATTGTGGCGATGATGGAACCTCTAAGTTTTGAAACAAGCTTCTCTTCTTTCGACAAGGCTGAATAATGTTCCTTTCAAAACGACATAGTTTTTTAACTTACGCGAAGGTCGAAATTTATTCAAACTAATGTTAACAGGAAACACATATTTTGTGTCTTTGTTTTTAAGTTGCAATGCAGTTCACGCACTCTTAAATTAATTGAGAGTAATTAGGATAAATTACAGTTGGAGTGAAAGTTATGAAATACGTAACGAGTTTATGACGACGAATGAGTTTTGTAGGCAAGTAGGCCTACAGATTTAATTACGGACATGTAAAATCTTGTGGAACGAGTGGAAAAGAGCAGCAGGCACTATACATAGAACTTAAATTCAACTAGCTTCAAATATAATTTTAACGCTCAATTATGTTTTGTTGTTCCGCTTTTCATTTCATAACACTCAAAATATTATCAGCAAGAAGATAACAATTTCCTAATGAAACAATTGAGCATGATTGGGTTCAACTAATCTATATTGATATTGGTAAATTAAAACAACAGCTTGTTGGGCAGATGTTTTGCCAAGTTGTTTTATCTTTAATTGTTTACACAGATTAGACCTATATGTATTTTTGTGTGATTTTGACATGTTAAAGTATGGAAATCGAACTGAAGTAAGGAGATGAAACTTTCTATCACGTCCCTACAAGCAGTTTCCATAATTATATATCTCACTAGATTGTCTTTTGTATGTTAAATTACATAAATTTAAATATAACAGGTCTGAATTAAAAGTATACTAATTAGATCAAAATAGTCAAATAATAGACAAAAATACATGTTTTGAATCATCATAACCTGATGAAAGCAACAAAGATCACAGTAACATTTAGAACCTATTTTTGTCTGTTACTTTGCTATTTATTTATTGAATTAGAATAAATTACAGTTGGAGTGAAAGTGATGAAATACGTAACGAGTTTATGACGACGAATGAGTTTCTGTGGGTAAGTAGGCCTACAGATTTAATTACGGAGATGTAAAATCTTCTGTAAATGTATCGTTAGTGGAACGAGTGGAAAAGAGCAGCAGACACTATACATAGAACTTAAATTGGTATTTATTTATGTGACGTTAAGTATATATAAAATAAATCAATTAAGTTGAAATAATTTAAATTTCATACAGTTAAATCAGAAATATTCATTAAATAAGAGGAGTGCAATGGTTTAGACCCTACTTTGGGATCTCCTCAGATACTATATTAATAAAAATAATACAAATTAAAACTGCGGAATACAAGGAAAACTCTTTATGATATTGTCGAATCCAACTATAAACACAATTCAATCATTTAAAATAATATATTCTAAGTAATTACAAGAATAACACTTGTTAAATAAATTATCTGATAAATAAAATTGACTGTTTGTGCGTGGGATCAAACTTACATTAAGATTTAGAGAATTGTAAACATTTTATTAGCAGATTCCAAACACATTAAAAATTTTACATTGCATGAATTGTCTCATGCAAATTGAATTCGACAACGTTGTACTCCATTTATTGTACTTTCATGAGATGTAATGATCTGATTAATTGTGATGATATTAAATTTAAAGGATTCTGACTTTATTGACCAATTTATTTATTTTATGTAAATAAAAGTAATCTTCGAACACAAGATAAAATGATATTAGTCTATTACACAGTGAAATTTTATATATGTTTTGACTTTGTAACAGATACCGATTTGAAGTTGAGCATGGTGTAGTCGATTTAAGACGAGTGTGACTGGTGTGTGTGTGTGCAAAGATGCCAATTGTGTACATTAAGTGTAGATACGTCTAAGATGAAGATGGACGTATACAACTTGCGATTTCATCGAACCAGACCTTTCATAGTGAAATGTCGGGACCTGGAATCCGTATATGACGAGTGGGTCTGCTTAAACGTTTATTGTTCTCGAAGATAAAGGAGCTCACTAATATATGGTTGAAGACAATCTAAATAGGATGATGAAACTGGACTGATTTAAATCACTGATGAAAAATTATATTTAAATATTTCTTAGCGTATAAAGTACACGATAAAAGGTAGTGTGGCTCAGTATGTAACGAAATAACGTTTGAAAAACGAAATGCCTATAGTTAAAGCGTTGATGTAAGTACCTGCAAAATTCAAATATGTTAGCGAGAAATTATTCACGTGTTTCGTAATCAATCGTCTATTCTTTAAATCTTAGGACACGTCATCAGGGCTAACTCCAAGTAGTTTGCGTTAAGGAAATGAGTTATCTAACAGTTGGACCTTTAGACAGCTTGCTGTAAATAATTGTATCTTTTCACAAATATTGGTCAGTAAACTTTACTTCCCGGATTTCTTACGTCATAATGAAGCTGCTCGTTAGCAGCAGCACGTAGAACAAAGTCAAGGGTAGAGAAAGTATGTTTCAATGAAAACTTAAAAGTGGGAGGAGGGGAAACGGCGAGAAATATATTCGTTTTCTTGCTTAACTTATCATTTGGCTGCTGCTTTGTAACTTCCGAGTTATTTGACAGACGCAAAGGTTTTCAGTGATGTTTATTGTATTCTACATAACTATTTTGTTACTATTAAAGTAACATGTATTTATTAAAAAATGGAGAACATGATATTATAGGACTAATAATTAGATAATGAGGCTTTCACCCCAATATAGAATTAAAATACGTAACTCTAAATACATCCTGAAACACGTTTCAAAATTAATGTTTTATTTTGTAGTAGTTTGGAAGACTGAACTGTTTAATTTATTGTCTGGCGATAAATAGTAACTTGCAAGGCAAATAGTTGTGTACCAAGCTGTTGGCAATCAAGGTCAGTTACGCAACTATGGTTCACAGACCAACGTTAAACCCAAATGTTCCTCCTTTACTCCATTAACCCGAATAACTGACATTCCACGTTCATGAAATGGAGTTTGGTGTTGCTTTCTCAGTAGTCAGGAAAAAGACAAAAAATGAATTAAAATCGATTAGGAGAGATTTGTCTTTCGTAGAACACTGGCAATAATTTATTAAAAACTCTTTAAATCTATTGTATTTTTAATTAATTGCAATATAATCACAAGATAAAAAATTGTGTTTATCGAGGCACTCATTTATTAAAAATGATTTAAAATCTAATGAAATTTTAATGTGTTAGAATGTAATGACAAGGTAAAAAAAATGTTGTTAGTCTCCAAATTTTTGCAAATCATGACGCACGTTACAAGTGTTACGGTTCCCATAAATAAAATTATAATATGGTAGTGTCGATAGCAAATGAGGCCAACTCATGATCGTGTACGATAAGATAGCGTCGGATTGACACGCCTCCGGACATTTATAAAGTCTTGCATTATCAAAATATGTTAACCCCGCCTGTCGTAATCGAGGAAAGGATTAAAGCAATTTCATAATTAAGGACAGAGTGGTTCAATGAAATTAGGTCAACAGATATGACTGCAGTTATTGTTCATGTTTGTGTTCTAAATTTATATTTCTCTAATTTTCCTATAAGGTGATTTTATTAATTGCAATATTGGAATTATTCAATTCAAATTGAAAGACTGGTTCAAATTAAAAATAGCCATCTATTACAGTCCTCGGCTCAATTATTTTCAATTCGAAATATTATCACCTTTATACAAGCTATCAGCCGTTCGGACATATTCATCTAGTGCAATAAATTCCTCCTCACCGACGTATTGTCACACGAACCATGTGTTGTGTAAAGGTCGTCAGATCAGGTGTTATGGCCGTAGAGCTCGCGGCAGTAAAGGTGACAACATTTTCACTTGAAATAGATTTTATGACTATAATAGACTGCAATTTTTTAAAAATGTAAAATAATATTTAAACAGAACTTTATAATGTAAAGTCATAAAATTAAAATATAAAACTTCTGTAAATTTAATAGATAAATAAGTAGTCAAATAAATAATGGTATTATTTAGCACTTATTTTTGTCTGTTATTTGGTTACTTATTTATCTATTTTAAAGGCAGAAAATATGCGAAATAGTTGACTAGAAGGACCTAATAAAGATAACTTAATATGTTTTATGGAATGATATTTTAGCAAGACACTCCCCAGTCAATGATATAAATTGACTAGTAACTGCATTTTCCAGAGAAAGTAGATTTAGTTAACCGACGTTTTCTGGAAGAATACTGAAAGGTGTTCTGAGACAATGTGAGTCTCTTTTCGAGAGTTGTTTGTTATGTAAACATAATCAGACCTTTCCGTTGGCTGCCATAGCAGGGGTGTGCGCTCCGTGTATCCGGTGGACGGTCCAGCATCGTAGTAGCTCTTTTCTTCGGCTCTTCCCCGCCCCATAGCTGGTGCCGGTGTCGCTGCCGCTGCTATCTGCGTGGCCCGTGACCCGCAGCAAAGTTTCTACGATTTGTTTTCTTCAGCACTCATTTGATAGCACTGCTAGCAAACAACGAGAAATAGGGGTGTTGAAATAGTCCCCTCCCACTATAGTCTCCTCTTCCCATCCCAAGTGTCTGGGGGCTCGTCGTCGGCTGCCTTCACCACTTGTGATAACGTTGTTTATTTCCAACGTCTCCGTACTGCTGCCGAGATAATCAAGCATTCTCTATAAGACGTCGTGCGAGGAAAATACTATATTCTCCTTCGATGACTAATTATCTTGACCGCACTACCACATAATATGTAAGATTACCTTAATAAATTGTATATTTATTATGTTTTTGTAGCATGTTTGGCCAGTGTTCCGAAATTTTCCCAGCAGCCCTTTGTTCCTTTAACACTTCAGCTCATTCTATTTCTGTCTTCAACTTGGGCTGTCCTGGGAAATACTGGAATATCCTCTTAAGCAGATTGCGCTCTTGGATACATGTAGATGTAATCTACATCTCCCGTAGGTCACTACTACTTCAATTGATTGACATTGCGTTTTCAGTATTAGAATTATTTGGACCAGAACTATGTTTCTGCTGAATTTATCAGCAGAAAAATATTATGCAGTTATGAAGTTCTTTTTTCGCTACTTCCCTTAACGACTTCTGTTTCTTGAACAATTTTAATATGTTTTATGTTAAGAGATTTTGTAAACTACACAATGTTTGATGTAGGTGTCAAGAGAGTATTAGTAGATCTGTAAGTGATGGCTATTTGATATTCTTTAAAAGAGAAAAGAAGGTGTAGACAGGCAATATATAAGGTAATCCACATAGTGGCCACTCCCCTCTTATAGCATAGGAAAGGGACTGAAGGGGGGATGGAGCAAAGTAATCAAGGGTTAACTAGGGCCCCCTGTCTGCAGTTTTAAGGATCCAACACGGAAATTCGATTAAAAACGATGCAGGTAAAATCCTAGGAAAATCTGCATTTTTTATTAGAGTGACAGGCAACATGAGGTTAATCAACATAGTGGCAACTCCCCTTTAATAACATACGAAGGGAGAATGTGGAAGGGTAGAAGAAGCTAGCCAAGTTTCTTTTTTGGGTAACAGGCTACATAAGGGTAATACACATGGTGGCAACTCCCCTTTAATAGCATAGGAAGGTATTTGAAAGGGGGGGCGCGGAAGGGTAGAGGAAGGTAGCCAAGGGTTAACTAGGGCCACCGGGCTATGGTTTAAGGATCCTACCCGGCAGTTTGCCTAAAAGTGATGCAGGGAAAACCATATAAAACCTGCATCAGGTAGGTCGGGCATTTCGTACTTGTCCCACGCCCTTCCGATGGCGGCAGAGGGGTTTTCTGGGGGGGTCGCAGCTTTACCCTCGCCGTGCCTTGACCGGTTTAGGAAGAAACTGGCCGTCTATTCCAATGGGAATTGCGGACAACTCTTACCGTATGCCCAAGGAGTTTTTTTTTTTTTAGCGTAACAGGCTACATGAGGGTGATCCACATTGGGCAACTCCCCTTTAATAGCATAGGAAGGGATTTGAAAGGGGGGATGCGGAAGGGTAGAGGAAGGTAGCCAAGGGTTAACTAGGGCCCCCGGGCTATAGTTTAAGGATCCTACCCGGCATTCGCATAAAAGCAATGCAGGGAAAACCCTAGAAAAGCCCAAGGAGTGTTTTAGACGAATTTATATGTAGAAATTTGTAAAAATGGAGTACGAGAAAAGATTTGGATTGAGTACGGACGAGTAGCAGTAGGATGTTGGACGGTGTTCAATCTAATGTCTATGTGCTTATTAATAAAATTTAAAGTGTACTCAGAAATTAAAATGTTACGGACAATATTTACGTTGTGATAATGGAACTAAGTGTAGAAAGTCGTATAGCTCTGTGTCTGTCTACAAGATATACCATAGGTTACGAGGATGATAAGTAAAAAATTGAGAACATCTCAAAATTTTAAAGTTTACATAAATTTGTGCGTCCATTACGCTGTGTCTTTAATTTGGTTGATTGAAATATTAAATAAAATACAGTTTGTTAGTTCATTTCTCATTTTAATTAACACTTATTTCCGTACAGCAACGGTTCAGAGTCTGAGCGTTTCAAAACTTTGAATTTAGTGTCATTTCTGTCAACATTTTTATCTATTATTTTCTAATAGTAAAAAATAAGTTCATACTGATTGATATAAAATTATTGCGTTGTACTCTTTGAGCGCGCTCGCGTAAAATTATCGTTTTAAATAGAGTTCAGCGGAGAGTGGTTAAATGGCACGCACACACCTACAGACCGCTCTGCACATACCTGGTCTCGAGTTGTTGCGTCATTCCTCGCTGAATCAACGACGGTGAATGGACTTTTCAGAGTCATGTTAAGTAATTCAAATAATATCTGTAGGTTTCGCTCTACCCATGAAGTGATGCAAAAAAAAGTTTCAGAGTGTTGGTCACTGTATATTCTGTAGAAATGTAAAAATATAGCACTTTGGAGAAGTTACGATGCTAGTATTGGAAATGAGAACAAGAAAGACAAGTGAATATTCGAATTGGGATGCTGTACGAATACTCTTAGACACCTTGTAATAGGAGAAACCAGTAAGAGTCGAATATACTCTCGATACCAAAGTTTCAGTTCTTGTTGCATTAAGTAAGGGTCACTCAATTTTTGTGACACACAAGATTTTTCTGTACGAATCACGCCATCAAGAAAAATAATTTTATATTCGAAATGTTAGTTTCCTGTTATTGATTTTCTACATATAAACCGAGTTCTGGGCAAAAAACTGAAAACAAGAATGCTGCTTCTTATTCAATTTTTATCATTTGCTCGAAAGATATGGCGTCGCATATGAGTAAATTAAAATAATAATGTTCGTCCCAAGTGGAATAGCTGTTTTAAACATTTTATGTATATTATAATTTTTTTCTGGTGAAGTAATTTTCAATAAAATTTTCAGTATATTGGAATGAACTTCTCAAAGTTCAGAAATTAGTCAGACATTAGAGTGACTGGACTAAGTGCTTCGATAAGTAATAAAGCTTGCAGTTAGCACGGCGGAAAATTATAATTGTATGACGCGTTAAAGCTGTGGTAATATAATTATTAAAGTAAACTTCTTAGCATGAAAATGTTAAATACAGCTCAAAATAGTCTATGTGATACGCCGGATTATCCTCTTTAATGTGTCGATAAAAGTTACAGATTTCTGCACACGTACAAATCATGCAGAGAATTTGTCATGAAAATTAATTGCTTCAATTAGTGAGAACTGAATTTTTCTTTGGTTACCACGCATGAGGACGATTACATAAAATATTTAAAATTTCTAGTAGAATTCTCTCCAAATAAATCCATGAATATTTGTATGTTGGTAGGGTTGCTTTTACTTAGAGGCTTATTCATAGCTTTCCGAAAAGATAAGCGATTCTTAAATACACAAGGAATTTGAACAGAAGTAGACAATAATTCAGAGACAAACTGCAATTCAAACATACATGTTAAATAACAAAATACAGCAAACATTCATAATAATTTCATTTTGACTTTTCAGCAGCCTGTTTCGAATTTAAATTAATTTAGGTTAATATGTTTGTTATATGCCACAGAATAGCAACACGCAAACGATTAATACAATTCTTTATGTAGAAGTGCATTCGTTAGAACTGTATTGAAATTAAATTTATATTTCACACACAGAAAGAATTTTATTTGGATCAATGATTGTCTAAGTGTTTCAATAAGAACAGTATTTTCTTCTTGGTCTTCTTGCACAGAGCGATAATAAGGTACTGCCAAATCTTCATATAATATGCCTACTTCTAAAGTATCAATTGTAAACAGGAAATGGAAAGAAAATATCTTATTAAGTAGACAAACTTTGTACTTCATTCTGTTATAGCGCCACAGATTACAAAACAGAGATAAACTTTCTTAGAATAGATTAAATCCTGTAGGACGCCATGACTCTGATTTCTTACCTTCTTTAACTGATGAGGGAACTCTTAACAACGTTGGATTCAACATAATTAGAAATCCCTCTTATGAATTAGCACAAAATTTATTCCAAGAAGATGATAATGCCATATTTAAAATAAAACATTAAAATTAATTGCGACTGAAAAAGTGGTTATTTTCCTGTTCATAAAAAAATTTAATATTAAATTTTGGTTTCCTTACGCCAATTTTCTTCAAGAAATTGAAAGGGATGTTAGCGTAGCTGCCAGAGAATAATTGTATTGAGACATGTAAATAAGCAGGTCATTTACTCGGGTACGAAAATACTAAGAGATACTAAAGGGATTCTACGAATTCCATTCTAGTTTGCATGATGCTTTCGTGAAAATATAAAACTTCCTTGAATATTGGGTTTACATGATTATCTGTCCACTTTGTCCTTCATTTAGAGTTTTTTTTGGGTGTAGACAGGCTATGTATAGGGTAATCCACATAGTGGAAACTCCCCTCTTATAGCATAGGAAAGGGATTTGAAAGGGGGGATGCGGAAAGGTGGAGGAAAGTAGCCAAGGGTAACTAGGGCCCCCGGGCTATGGTTTAAGGATCCTACCCGGCATTCACCTAAAATAAATGCAGGACAAACCTAGAAAAACCTGCATCAGGTAGGTCGGGCATTTGGTACTTGTCCCACGCCCTTACGATGGCGGGAGAGGGGTTAGCTGTGGGGTCGCAGCTTTCCCCTCGCCGTGTCTTGACCAATTTAGGAGGCAGCTGGCCGACTATTCCAATAGGAATAGAGGACAACTCTTACCGTATGCCCAAGGCATGTGACCCCAGAACATACACCTCTCAAAACAGGCCGAGGTGCCTCGGTTTGTGGGAACCTTAGTTCAAAAACGGAGAGGCATCCCCAAAGGTAGCCCCTTCGTATCTCTCCTAAAAGGTTCTACCTGCGAGAGAATATATCAGTTACTGTCTGCGAGAGAGAATAGCCCTCGAAGGCCTTGAATTTAGAGGTTTTTTTTTTTTTTTTGCGGTGTAGACAGGTATATGTATAGGGTAATCCACATAGTGGCAACTCCCCTCTTATAGCATAGGAAAGGGATTTTAACGAGGGGATGCGGAAGGGTGGAGGAAGGAAGGTAGCCAAGGGTAACTAGGGCCCCCGGGCTATGGTTTAAGGATCCTACCCGGAATTCGCCTAAAGAAATGCAGGAAAACCCTAGAAAAATCTGCATCAGGTAGGTCGGGCATAGGGTACTTGTCCCACGCCCTTCCGAAAGCGGGAGAGGAGTTTTCTGTGGGGACGCAGCATTCCCTGCTCCGTGCCTCGACCAGTGTAGGCAGCTGGCCGACTATTCCAATATGAATAGCGGACAACTCTTACCGTATGCCCAAGGTCTGCGACCCCGGAACATACACCTCTCAGAACAGGCTGAGGTGTCTCGGCATGTGGGAACCTTAGTTCAAAAAATCCAGAGAGATGTGAAGGCATCCCCAAATGTAGCCTCCGCCAGAGCTCTCTGGGAAGGTTCACCTGCGAGAGAATCCTCTCGCAGGCTTCCTTGCTGTGCTGAATTTAGAGTTTTTTTTTTGGGGGGCAACAGGCTACATGAGGGTGATCCACATTGGGCAACTCCCCTTTAATAGCATAGGAAGTTATTTGAAAGGGGGGATGCGGAAGGGTAGAGGAAGGTAGCCAAGGGTTACTAGGGCCCCCGGGCTATGGTTTAAGGATCCTACCCGCACTCGCCTAAAGAAATGCAGGGAAAACCCTAGAAAAACCTGCTTCGGGTAGGTCGGGCATTGGGTACTTGTCCCACGACCTTACGATAGCGGGAAAGGAGTTTGTTGTGGGGACGCAGCATTCCCTTCTCCGTGCCTCGACCAGTTTAGGAGGCTAACAAGTTATTGAATATTATGGCCGTACCAACTGTAATGTGAGAGGTACTGCATATAATTCTCTCAAAGAAGAATACACATAAGCGCCATGTACTTATGAAGATGTCTAATTTTCATACATGATGAACATTTTAAAGAAAAAAATCATGAGATAAAATTAAGCTGTAATGTCGGAACAGATTTATTCAGAAGGGACAAAAGCCTTGGCAACTCCATCTATTATCATTCCCTCCACTTATGAACCCTTGACACGTAGAGTGAGTGACGTGTCATTGTGCAGAATTCGTCTATCTCTTACTCAATAGCAGCCGGGAAATATGCCGGGTACCAGATTTCGCGATGTTCCGGAAGGTGACTCAAGCCATTGTAGATATCAGTAGTAACGGTTGATCTTCGCCATTTACGGTCAGCGTGACCTTTGATCGCTTAGTCAGTTATGCTCATACCCGTAATATCTGAATACGAATACAGTTTTATTTTTTTTATTTACTTTATATTTGGTCGCTTATACTATATTAAAGCGTTGTTAACGACCAAGAAATTTTTATACATTGTTACATGTTCGTAATCTACATACAATACGTTTTATATTTTGTCAAATACATTAATTTGGGTTAAATATTTTACGGATTCTTTTGATTAAATTGGATCTTTGTTGGTGGAGTTTTCTTCTAGGGTTGTCTCTCTGCTTTTAGTAGCCGGTGCATTCAAATATGATGTGGTATATTGTTTGGGTTCTGTTGCAGCTATGGAAAATAGGCGGAGGTATCCTGCATTAAGAAAGCTTAATGGGTTAATTTAGTGTGGGAGATTCTGACGCGGGTTATCACCACGAGTTGTCTTCTTGAGAGAGTTTTGTTTATTTCATTATTTTTCCTCTTAATGTTCCCTTTTTATTCCCGTTTGTTTCTGATTACTATCCAGATGGTCTTACTAGACCAGATGATTTTTAATTATCATTGATGTGTGGGATAGAGCCTGTTTGGCGAGATTGTCTGCCTCTTCGTTAACTTTCATGTTCTTGTGTGCCGATATCAATAGTAGGTTCATTGTGTAGTTGAAGTCATACTTGCCCGACAGATTCTTTAAAACAAAATATGGTCAATGCTTTTCTCTAATCCATCCAATTACTTCCGGTGTAAGTGTTCTGGGACCTATACTATATAAATTATGTACAGCGGACATCCCCACAACAGCTGACACATATATAGGCACTTTTGCTGAAGACACCGCGTCCTCCTATATCAACATAGCGACCCACACATGGCCTCCACAAACCTTCAAACTTATTTATCCCTCCTTGAAGTATAGCTCAATAAATGACGGATCAAAGTCAATGAAGCGAAAAGTACACAAGTCAACTTCACACTAAATCATTGTCCATCAGTGTCCCTAAACAATATAGAAATCCCACAATCGAATGAAATTCGCTATCTGGGTTTACCTTAGAACAAGAAACTAACGTGGAAAAAACATATATTAAAAAAAGGAAGGAATCCGACCTGCGACTGAGAAAAATGTACTGGACACTGGGGAGAAAATCGTGTTTATCGTTTGAAAACAAAATCTTACTCTACAAAGCAATAATAAAGCCAATTTGGACGTATGGAATTGAGCTATGGGGCTGCTCTTGCAAATCCAACGTAAAATTCATCCAACGATCTCAATCGAAAACACTCAAAATGCTTGTAAATGCACCTTGGTACGTCAGAAATCGAACATAACGGACCTCGGAATGCCAATCGTTCAAGAAAAATGCACCAACCGGAGTGCCAGCCACTTCCTGAGTCTCCAACTTCACCCAAATGAACTAGCGTCCACCCTGCAACATGATCCTCCCTACAGAAGATTCCAGAACAAGAAATGGCCGAATGACCTGAAAGCAGTATAAGTTCACAATCCGGATAACGGCATTGGATGGGTATCCGCTCACGTTGTCATCACATTAACTCATGGAACATGTATTATATAATTCTGCTTGTTAATTTTCTAATAAAAAAAATTGTGTAGTTGTTGATGTTGGATTGAGTAACTTTGTCTCTAATATAGTTGATGTTATTGTTTCTTATTTCGTTGTTTACTATTGATTTGATGGAATTTATGGACTCAACAGTTTCTATCAACTAAATTAATGGGGTTTCTGAAGAAAAAGGTAAACATGCTTTGCTTTGCAAAAACAGAAATATATTTTAGATTATGTACGACGACCTGAGACGGATAATTCCCTCTTAAAATTTAAAGCTTTGAGGTTTAATACTGTATCCTAACAACCCACATCCTCGTAGAACATAGACATATTTTTTTAATAACGCATTTGTTGTTTATGACGTAACGTTAAGTAATACTTCATGAAGTGTAAAATATTCTAATTCACTGTTTTTTTCCCATTAGTGACCGGAAATTTGAAAGAGGGTGTTTTTAATTTATGTTCTTTCAGTTCAGTTAGAATAGTAGTCGTACTAATTAATAGTGATGCCCGAGAATAACAGCGCTTAATGAAGGCTGCTCCATGATATGTCAGTCACACTACGTGTCAACGTCCATGACAAGTGGAGAGAATGATAATTGATGGAGTTGCGAAGCCTTTTGTCCCTGCTCAAATTAATGTGTTCCGACATCACAGCTTAATTTTATCTCAGAATTTTTTTCATGCAAATGCTCGTCATGTGTGAAACGTAGACATTTTAATATTATCACAGCGCTGATGAGCGTTATTAAAATGAATTATATGGAGTAGTAGCGCTCATATTACACACAGCACAACCATAATATTAAATATTTGCAGCGTTACTACAAACGAAGGAAGATGTTGATATTTCGTCATGTATAACTGAAATTAAAGGTACTTCGATATATTTCAGGAAAACGTCTTGCAAAACTTAGAAGTTCTTAAGTATCGATTATTATTTTCGTACTCGAGTAATTGACTTGTTTATTCAAATATCTCAATACAATTATTCTCTGGCAGCTTCGTTAACATCCGTCAAAAGTACTTCTTGATTTCACTTTCCAGTGTTTGCAGAAAATTGGCGCAACAAAACCGACTATTATGTTGTGTGTAAAACCAAATTTTAATATTAAATTATTCTTATATAGAAGAAAATCCACACTTTGTAGGTTACACAATTTTTTATTTAATTGTCAGTCAAATACATGAGAAGCTTTTAGCCTCTTATTGGGCCATCGTAATCCCTTAAAATTTAAAATTAAGTTACAATCTGGTTACATGTAATCATTTGCGTCCTCATGTCTGGCACATAGTTATTTAATAATTTTATCTTACAGTTGTAATTAAAAACGCGTTTGTGTTCCACCATACATCCCCTTTCATATTTCCTAACCCGCAACTACTCCGCTTACTTCTGTAATCTAAATAAATAAATAAAATAATTAATTACCAGACATGAGGACACATAAAGATTACACTTAACCTGATTTCAACTTAATTTTAACTTTTTTTTTACAGGATGAAGATGTCACAATAATAGGCTGAAAGTTTGCTTATGTATTTGTATGTATGTATATTATTACCTGCTTTTGGGATCGATCCCAATGGGAAATATATAAACAAAAGTATAACAAACAAATAAATAACACAATTTTGAAATATGAAAAAAATTTAAAAAAATAAATCTTAGATATTAGTCCTGAAAATTTGTCCCCACTTTCAACATTTCACTTTATTAAAGTAAAATATAGAAAAAGTTTTTTAGAGGGAAAATAATAATAAAAATACACTTCACTAATCTATTTTGATTATTTTTAAACCTTCTTATTGGATGATTCTCCTCAAACACTTCAGTAGATAAATTGTTTCTACCGCCTATCGATCTGTTTAAGAATGATATTTGCCTACGTCTGATTTTTGCGGTCTCGTTTTGATTTTTAAATTTGTGATCTCCTTTGCCAATGTAAGTTGGTTTTTTCCGACCTTATCCGCTATGCATTTCCATACTTTTTTCCCCGTGTATGTTTTAAATAGTCTATCTTTCTTCCGTATGGATGCCAAAGATTCCCACCTTACTTTCTATACCTTTTCTCGTCCGTGAACATGTCCCAGAATTAAAATTTTTTCTGCCTCCCTCTGTAGTTTTTCTTGGACTTCTGTTTTTTTCTATCAGGATCCCAACAACTTTCACCAAACTTCTTTAGGTTTGCCGCTCCCCTTTTTTAATATTATCATTGCAAAATGTAAATATTTGACCGACAAAAAATTGTTGAAAATTTTGAGAACTGAGTATCACGATTTTCTTTATTTTAACATGTAATTAAATCATACAGATTCCGAGGTTCTCCAAAGAAACAAATTATATATGAGTTTTGAGCTAAATTAGGCATTATTATCTATACATAAATTTTTGTACTTCTAATTATGTTTATATTTTCATCTTACAGGTTCCACAGGTATTGAGCCGTAGGATCAAAATAAAACACACCCATGTATATATAGAAAAACAATTGCGACTGGAAAAGTCTTTATTTTCCTGTATAACATAATCTACTATAGCACAGCCTTGAATATGTACACGACATAAAAAATTCTAATCACATTATAAATAATTGGTGTAAATTTATATTCTTCTACTTATTATCCTCAATAAATCTTTGATTGGCATACTTATATGAACGTCTATTAACAGATAACCTTACTAAATTACGAGGCTCAAAATATGAAGTTATATGAAATAATTAATTGTGTGAAATGAAAATGAAATAAACCATAAGGACGAAAGAGGATTAATATTTAACGGAAATGAAATGGCAGGAAATCCGCAGATTACACGTAGTGATACAGAATCAAACCGCTCGCACTGGTTAGTATAAAATCTTATCACTTATCAATATGAAATTTAAATTAATGTATGATTAATAAGAAACATCTTCTAATCTCATGCGTGTGAAATAAGTCAACGTTTATTTAACTCGAAATATAAAACTTCATTCAAAATTTAAATTTTCTGGTTATTGGTTAAAAATTAAAAACTTCAATTTGTAAAATTGCATTTGTAACAAAATAGAAAGGAAATATTTCAAAATAAATGTTGTTAATGATGAAATAATAAATACCACTGACGACTTACTTCATTCTATTTTATGTTATAAATTTTATATATATATATATATATATATATATATATATTGTAATGCCACTTAATTCTGCCATTAATTGTTTGTATTAGAAATTAAATTGTTAGCGAATAAATTGTTAGCTGTATTTTGAGCGACATAAAGGGACAATAGCGCTGAGCTCTGTTGCTTTGAGAAAATGCCGAAATGGAAATGCGCGCTCAAACTCGAGAGGCTCTAGGATAGTTAGTTGGTGCCGAAAGATTGCGAAGTACGGAACAAGTAATAAAACCTGGAGAGTTGGTGCCGAAAGATTGATGTGGACGGATGAAGTTTTGAGTCAGCAGCCAGAAAGGACAGCAAGTGGTCGTGTTAGAAACATAGTCGAGACGATCTAAAGTATTTAAAAGTAAAGTTAGTTTCGGTCAGCAGCAAGGAGCGGAATAGCAGAGTCTACATTTAGGATCAGTCACAAGAGAATAAACATTTAAAATAAATCTTCACTGAGCTACGTTGCAGTTTAAATCCAAATCATTAAATGACTAATAATTTTGCAACTCGTGAGATTCCTGTAAGACAAGCAGACATCAGATAGCTGACCAAGGAGAGGTTCATCCAAGGCTCCGGAAATTTGTCTGCGTTCTAGTCGCCGGTGAGCGTGTAAATTCTGTGAGAACTAGAATCTGTGTAAATAACGATTGGCATTTATCGTGTTGAGTAGGGGAAACAAAGAATGCTGGTATCAGACGGACAATGTGTGAGTAATCAAATTTTAATTATAATAATTGTAAACGCTAATTAAAGGATAGAGTCATATTTCGTTCGTTCGTTCGCTTTCTTCTAGTTTTATTTCATTGATCGACTTATTGTTTTAATTTTAAGCAAATAATATTTTGAATTGTTAATTAGTCAAATTCTACTTTTATCGTGTCCTAATGATCAAACCTAGTAAAGACCATGAGATATTAAAATTTTAATTGAAGTTGTTTTGATTATTGAAGCCACAATTTGCTAATAAATTACATTTTATTTGTAAATTCTTGTTTAATCATTCACTTAATTAACGCCTATCCTTTTGATTAATATTTCATTTAATTAAGGCTATTAGTTGATCATTACATAAATGTCACCACAACGTGGGGCAAATTCTTTAAATTAAATAAAGCCAACTTGTTAGTTATTACAATATATATATATATATATATATATATATATATATATATATATATAGGCCTGTATTAAGTGGTGTGCTTGCTTAAAGGTACTTGGACTTAATAAATTCCCTTCTTCACCTTGGCCTTTCATGAGTTTCTTCCTTCATCACCAATTTTTTTATTCTTTTTCCTTTCAACTCATCTAACTTCTTCCTTGACCTGCAACTCCATCCCTGTGCCCTATTTTATATAACAACCAGCCCATTAATAAATTATCTTACCATTCATCAGTACGGAATGTGTATGAACCCAGGCTACGCCCTACGTTGAAAAATTTAATAATTGTCAAGGTAATGAAGAAGGTATATGATAAAACTCTGGTCAGAAGCGTGCCATTAAATCTTAAAAATTTGAGTTTTGTTTCATGAAACAGATATTTCAAAAGAAATTATCTGTTTATAATTTTATATTTCCACTTCTAATTTTTAGTTCAGCTATTAGAGGCAACTTTGAGGTGAACGTATAACCCTACATAGTTTTCCCACCTCTGATGTGTGTCGGTTTCCTGCAGTAATTGCCTATCAGCCAAAGGTATTTACAGTGGTAACACTGCAATTTGTCCATTATTGGCCGGCTGTAGTTGCTGAAATGTATGAAATGACAATCACGATGTTTCCTTCATAGAATAATATAGAAGTATGTTACAGTTGCCAGATATAAGTTATGTCTCCAAATATTAAAATGAAACATTTACGTATGTTTTGAAAATTAATAATAAGGAAAATAGCCAAATACAGAAAAAATAAGTGATAATATAAATACCACTCTTTAGTATTATATTTATATTTCAAAGGGTTAATAGGGTAGTGACACAATTCTCCTTGAGGAGAAACTGCCTCTTCGTTGTTTTATGCATACAGTGTTATACCGGGCATTCTTAACTGGAGTGAGTTGAAATTGAAGGCTTAAAGTTTTATGATGTCTCAAAGTGCAGTCATCCAACGTTCAGTGCGAAATTATACAAAACACTACAACACGTCGAAGAATATAAATTTTAAAAAACATAAATTCCAGAAACGTCACGAATTGTCTGAGTAAAAGATGACTTTATTTCAGTTGCGTGGTCCGGTACATGTGACCTAATTTACGGCTTGCTTATCAACGCATACCATCCTCGAAAAATCAGTTGTTTTGACGACCTTGAGCTTTGGTTTCGACCCATATAAGTAAGCGGACCTTATCAGGTGAATACTGTTGACGCAATGTTTACATCATCACGTTATTTAAATTTATTGTATGTCAATTTATACCTTTAGCAAAACGAAAATTAAAAAGGTTTATTACTGTTCATTAATGTGTCCCTCCACAGGATATAAGCAGTGAATGAATACGGTGACGCACTGACATAAAAGAGCAGTTAAGAAGTTGGTTTATTAGTTTCGTTATAAAATGTTATATGTGGAAATAAGCCATCAGAAACCCTAGCACGTTATATTTTCTACATTTCTGTATTATGCAATCATACATCTCTATATCATAGGACGTAATACGGAAATAAAATATTTATTGGGAGTAAACACAAAAGTAGCCTTTTGACCTAACAAGTGTAATTTTAAACTTACAAAGGACACTAAAGATAAGGTGACTTTATGAATATATATATTTAAAGAGAAATAGAAGTAGCACGGATAAATAAACAAAATATTGGAATTTCAAAGTAATTTATATATATGATTCTTCTACCAGCTGTTGTAGATTAATTAGTTAAAAAATAGTCAATTACAGACAAAATTAAGTTATAAAATAAATAAACCACTTTGCTTCTGCATTTCAGGTTTATGTTGTCAGGTAGTTGAAAACTGTAAGAGTTGTAAGAACGAAACACCGCAACAAACCTGCGCAATAAACGTGGATTGCCTAATTTTAATTTTCTCTGTTTATTGGATACTAATTGGACTTTTTCTAATAAAAATGTTTTTATTTTTCTTCTGTTGTAGATGCAATTGTAAAGGACATTTTTGATGAAAATATTGAATCAGTACTGTATTAATACAAATTATTCATTTTTCGCACATAATTTCATATTTTTCAACCAATTTAGAGATGGATCTTATTTTACTCTTAAATTATGTATAGCTTATTACCTTATTCTTTCTCTATTAATTTACAATATTCCTTGGTAAAATATCTTTTGAGAACTACTCTTCAAGAAGACGAAGTAAATGTCTCTGTTATTCTATTAAATTAATTGCGCAGATCGATATTTAATGTTTCAGCGTTAAGTAGGGTATCAGGTTATATATTGTCAACTCAAGCGGCTTTTATTACACTCGATGGGCTGAGAGCTTCTATTGACGTAAGGTGTGGCCATGGACATATTAAGGGGGGGGCCCAGTCCATGGTTTCCATCAACGTCTCAATTAGCATTGAGGTCATATGACGGGGACAGACTAGGTGTTAAATGAGACTCACGATGGAAATATTTAATGTGTACTTATACCGTTGCCAAAAGTTGATATTTATGTTAATAAATTACTACAAATACAGTTACTACTGTACTCATTTAGTATGTTTGATTTATGGTTGTAGTGCGTAAGAATGTTTATTGGGAACATATACAAAATATGTTAAGACATTAAAAGAATTACGATCCTTTTTAATTCTATTTATAAAATTCTAATTAAGATAACTTCTGTAAATTAACCATTTTTTCATTCCAAATTCCATTACTTATCGTTTATAATGTATTATTATTATTATTATTATTAAATACGGGTTTATTTAGCCATTATCATCAGTAAAAAATTATATAGAATCACAATTAAAAGTTCCCCACATCAATATGATTCTAAAAATGCAACAAAATATGGGTAAAAAAGTCAGAAGCTAACAATAAAAAAATTATAAACTATAAATATTGCATTGTGATGGTGAAAATGGCTGTTTTCCATGATATTTAGATTTATTATTGACTACTAGCCGACAGTACAGAAACAAAGTTTGTCATGGATAATAAATTGATAGAAGCTGGTCGAAATGTTTTTTCGTAGTTCTACACCAGTTAAAACTAGAGCGTTTTGGAGTTAGTCAACCTTGCGACATATTTACATTCACGTTGTTTTTTCATGCATTATTTGGGAGCTCAAAGTAAAGTAGGTGAATTTTACAACAAACCTGTGCTTCACTTCTTTGTTTTTTTCCTGTAATGCTTGAATATTTACGATTAAGCGATGAACGCAATGAAGTAACGGGGCCATTAACTCTTTCTGTACACATGAGTAATTAATGACTTTCAGTTAGTTCAAGACGAACACGCGAGTCTAAAGTTGTTTTCCGAATCATTCCTTGAGTTATGACTAATTTTATTGACGAAGATAGTAATATTTACAACAGACAAACTTATTTAAAAATAAAATTTAAAAACGTCTGTTGAAAAGTATACGAATTAGATAAATAAATAGCCACACTATGAGATATTTATTTAGAATTTATTTTTGTTCTTTATTCGTCTATTTAATTATGTAAAATTTAAGAATAAATAAATGTGCCTCCTTACAAAAGTTACTATAAATTTTCTTGATGAAAAACGTTATCATATTTACTTTCATGTATATAGTATTATGTTTAAGATATGTTTATGAAAGAACTGAATTGTTTCTGTTGACTGAACTCATCACAGAATGAACTGATCAATATTTAATTGATCTTGTAAATATTTTCATCATTATAGTAGTCGAAGCGTGAGATACTTAAAATTTGTTCTTATAATTTCATTCACTCGATCAGAGAAATATACGTCATAGGAAATCAATTTCCGATCTAAATTTAAACAAAAGTAAACGGTTATTCGGTTTCAATTTTCGATCTACTGAAATGAATTTTGGTAATGTAAAGATCTATTTCCAGACAAAAATGTTTTAGGAGATCGACGTTTAGTACACGATTATGGATCTCATCAGCTGCTGATAATATGCTATGGCCCATATTAATCTCGACCAAACGCAAGTAAAACTGCAAAAGAAATAAAGAAGGGAAAATAAGGTAACAGATACTGCTGAGATTAATGGAGTTAAATGTTTACTTTACATGCACCAGTTCAGAAGTAAGCCTAACTTGACATCTCAGCTTTACATCAAGAATTTTTGTGTTACTCCACTCGAAATTACTCTGATTAAAACTGATGAGCTTAATAACTGTGGATTGTTTTTCTACCAGAAGTTTAATATTTGTTAACTTTGATTTTCAATGCTCATTTTATCAGTCAAATATGGATAGAGGTAAATCAAAGTATGGGATACTATAAACAGAAAAGTGGAAATGTCCCAATTATAAAGCGTCCATTATGATATTTAATACAAAAAGAATATTCCGTAGTGGATTTTAATGCATTCATATACGAAACTGTTTAAACAGCTGATACAGTTTGGAATGCAAATGAATGAAAAATTCGAGAAATAAACTTAGGGTTTATTGGTATTGGAGAACGTCAGTTTTTTTATTCGTTCTGTGATGAAGTAAAATGACGATGTTACTTATTATTATCGACAGTATATTTTACCTAGCTTTAATGTGTGTGTGAATGCATAAATTAAATGTTAAAACTGCCCTTGCCGCCAATGGAAGGGCATGGGACAAGTCTCGATCTATATGGTGCAGGTTCTTAATAGAATGCCCTGCATCACTTTTAGGTCTTGTAGGATCCTTAAGTATAGCTCGGGGACCTAGTTAACCCTCGGCTTCCTTCCTCTACCCTTCCACATACCCTCTTTCAAATCCCTTTCTATGCTAATAAAGGAGAGTTGTCACCATGTTGATTAACCTCAGGTAGCCTGTTACTCTAAAAAAAATATTTAAAGTTTCGTTTCACTCTTCCCTTTCAGGACAATGAACTACATTATTACTCAAAATGTTCATTGCAAAATATTTTATGAACCAATAAAATCTGACTAAAATACGAATTTTTTTAAAAAATAATGTTAAACTATTAAAGCTATATTGTAAACGGGAAGGTTTGGCTGAATATAATTATAAAAGCGTTCCAGACGTGTTACCAAATATTGCTGACCGCTGTATATGCACTATCAGAGTACTTATTTGACGGGTATTGGAGTAAATAATGTTGTAAAAATAAATGTGTTTATTATTAAGCAAAGACGAATGTCAACAACAGTTGGATGTTTTGCAGTAGGTGCTCTAATATTTAATAACAATCGAAATTTAAGGTTACTTTTTATGTTTAATAAACAATAACAGACGCCAATTGCTCTAATGTAGTCTAAATGAGTGGCGAGGTGAAAGCCGCTGTTCCCCAGAGAGGCTACAGACAAATTTGTCAAATCGCAGTTAACCAGAATAGCAATGAGATAATATATGATTAAAGCCGTGAAAAGTATAATATAAATAATGTTTTTATTATTTCCAGTTTGATTAGTGATCAGGAAACAAAACACATAGGCTAATTATGATTAAGTAAAATGAAGACTTATACTGTAGTTAATACCTGCAACTCCTGACCTGTAAATTATGAAACTCGCCTACTGTTATGAAACAAACGTATTGAAATTTAATAAGAGTGAACGAAGTCCTGTATCCTTCCGCATCCCCCCTTTAAAATCCCTTCCTATGCTATTAAAGGGAAGTTGCCACCATGTGGATTACCCTCATGTAGCCTGTTACCCTAAAAAAAAGTGAAAACCCCCTTCAAAAATAAATTCATTCTGAAATATTATGGTATATTATGCATGAATATCATTTGTTTAAAGACTATTAAATAACTATAATGACAAGTTAGGGATATCGGAAGCTGAGTCATTTTCTGTACGTGTACAATGGTCATTCACGGGAATTGTCATATTTCTATTGAGCGAATTACTAGAAAATATAAAGTACTTTCAAATTTATTATAAATGAATATGAGGATTCAATTAATTAGTTTATAATTATATATTAGATTTAAAACTTTTAATATGGCAAAATTTCGAATGTTTTGTTTAAATTATAACCACCTAACAAAATTAATTGTTTTGTCCCGAATTTCTAAGAACTTGGACTGGACGAGAAAATCGCGGAGGGTCGCAGGGGCGGAGTTGAGCGACAGCGGCCAAAAATTGATGGGCCAAATGCCATGTCGGACTGCGGAAAGTTACGACGTTAGGGGACAAAAACGCTAGCACATCTGTGTGGCAGATTCTGAGATTAAAACAGTAGTTGACTGCCCGTCGTGAGTGGGTGAAATTTAATTACATATTACAAAGTATTATTACAAAATATGGATAGAGTTAAATCAAAGTATGGTATACTATAAACATAAAAGTAGAAATCACCCAATTATAAAGCGTCCATTATGATTTTTTAATACAAAAAGAATATTCCATAGTGGATTTTAATGCATTCATATACGAAACTGTTTAAACTACTGATACAGTTTGGAATGCAAATGACTGAAAAATTAGAGAAATAATCTTAGAGTTTATTGGTATTGGAGAACGTCAGTTTTTTTATTCGTTTTGTGATGAAGTAAGATGACGATGTTACTTATTATTATCGACAGTATATTTTTCCTAGCTTTAATGCGTGTGTGAATGCATAAATTAAATGTTAAAACTGCCCTCTCCCGCCATCGGAAGGGCGTGAGACGAGTTCCAAAAAAGTCAAAAGTGCGGCGAGTGTAACTTTTGTTAAGTTGGGTTATAAAAAAAGCATTTTAGTGATTGCTCCTATAGCAAAGTTGAAAGTGTAAATGTGAGTATATTAAGTGGGAAATATTCAAGACTGTAAGACGATTTTGGAGAAGAAGGGACTGTAAACTGAGTAACGAACACGAGGATATACCAAGCAGAACCTGCAATGGTTCAAGCAGGAATAAAGTCTTCTCGGTCTTCTAACGGAGTAAACAATTGTATTCGCGACGTTTCGATGACGTTCACTGCCATCGTCTTCCAGAAATAGTAACAGAAAATATTTAAATACATAAGAATAATAACAGCAATTCGTTCGTTTTGCCACAAACGTTTTGCCCAATTATCTCTGCCGGAAAATTTGCACTGAAAGAAAGAGTCCATGTTTTAATTTGCTTAAGTAAAGTTTGCATTTTTTGAATTTACAAGATATAATTGCTAATTAAAAATTTGATATTTATCTAAGATAAGTCTTTAATAATTTAAAAAAAATAACACCCCAATAAATTTATTTAAATAACTGGCACTCAACGTTTTTGCTGAGTAACTTAATTTATCAATAAATGATAATAAATAACAGCTCCACTTGCCTAACAAAATGCAGTGGTTAGGTGACGGAGTTTCACTAATTTTGTACAACACCTTTTAAAAAATTCATACACTTGAATAGCTTAGAATGTGACTCCAATAAAGGCATTGAATACATTCTGATCATCATGCAACACAAAATTACTGATTTCTAGGATTTAAACAGACAACGATCTCGTCTTCAGAGAAGTCGGGGTGTCAACAGGAGGGATGAAACGAATTGGTAAACGTTTCCACGTCTTAATATATTATGCTCGGGAAATAATTAATTGATGAAAAAAATGAAGAAGTTGTAACGATCCTGGGGAAACGATAAAATATAAATCTTTTGAAATGGGGAAGTAAATTACGATCAATGAATGAAGTGAAGAAGAACATCTGAATATTAAGGAGAAGACAAATTGCAGTCATAAATTGCTGTTTAAGGTTCTGGAGAATTCTTGTGTTTAATCAAATACAATATAAGATAAATTTCATTTAGTAGAATAGATCTTAAAACTTACAGTAAAATTATAAACAAAATGGCTAAAGAGAAGGAAGGTGCCAAAAAGTCGGAAACGATTCTTAGTAATTTCATATCGTCAGAAAATTTGAAAAATACTGCCGAATAAGTGTAATTTCCGTAGTATTAAAAGTATCCACTTGACCGTTAACAAATCAACTACAAATAAATCAGAAATAAAAATATCTTACAGACTAAACAAGAATTAGAGGTTGATACAGCATAAAGTACCATTAATGTAGTAAAGCAAGTAATGAATGTTTCCAAAGAATATGAATAGCTAATGACATTCATAGACATATAGAAATACTTATTACTAAAGTATAACAATTTAAATTCACTAAATCAAGCTCAGCTCTAAAACTATGAAAGTTAGTTAACAGATTATGATAAAAAAAATATCGGCAGGATCTAAAATCGTAACCAGGTACGTCATCGCACCGACCAAAGAGCTCTTCTCGTCGACAACCCGTTCTAAGCCTTCTCTATCCTTTATATATACCTTATCACAGACTCGCCTAAAATTTACTAAATGACAATCTTCAGACCCTACGTTTTGGACTTTAATAAAGAATGGATATCGTAGGTACTTAGAATTAATTCAAGAACAGTCAAGATTTTCGTAGCCTAATCTGTTAATTGAAATTACAATAAGGAATAAAATGGTGGGAGAATATACTCTATAATCCCTAGAAGCGTTAAGAAATGAGAAATGGCTTTCTAGAATTGAATGTCAATGTTCAACTCTTACGGACAGAGAATTTATATGAGAAAAGTTAGTTTACTGTATGGCCCGCATAACCTAATAAGAATGAAAACATTCTTGATAACTGAAGTAATAGGAGAACCCAGGTTGCATGGAGAACAATGTGAATAAAATTAATGATATTAAAATCAAGTATTGCTACTATATAACTCAAGAATCAAAAATTAGACCAACCTGAACTTCTACGTATTTGGACCAGGAATAAAGATTATACGAGGATTATTCTGAAAGCAAGGTCCGATTTCTCATAAAACATAAACTATGACAGATTTTTTTCAAAAATCGTTACTTATTTAATTTCTTACATGTTTTTCGATGTCTCTACATAGTTCTCATGTATTTTTTAAACATTTGTCGTATCGCTCTACAAGCATTTGTGTGCCTAAGTTATAGACGTCTGCCGCCTGTGAGGATAAACAGTCCATAACTGCTTCTTTCACCTCATCATCTCAGGTGTCATGTGAAAAACCCGTGTCTCGTCTACTGTGACAATCTTCTCTTAAAATTTATCACCTTCTTTAAGATATCAAGAAAACAAGAACCCAAGCTATTCTTTTCATTTCTCTCTGAAAATTTGCGTTTTCACAAATTGTGGCACGTTGGATTCCCAGGCTGCTTACTGAGGAACACGAAATGAAAAGAACGGCTTGTGCTCTTGAATTTTTGAACCGATATCGAAAGGAAGGTGATCACAGGGGACGAGATGTGAGTTTCTCATATGTGGCATTTCTCCTTGACTACCCGCCGTAGGTCGTCTTCGACCGTTCAATTCTTAGAACGGCTTACCTGCGGTAGGAGGAAGTAACTTTTGAAAACAATATCCCTTGGTCATTCTAAGCTAATTTATTAAATATTATTACAGATATGTACAATTAAATTTTGCCCTCCCGACTAGCCAGTTATGAAAATCTCAAGGGTTAAAGTGGCAAATTAGGCCCGGGAAACGATTTATGAAAAGTGCTTTACGCAACCATGATATGCCCCACAGCAAACCCCTCTCCCGTCATCGGAAGGGCGTGGGACAAGTACCAAATGCCCGACCTACCCGATGCAGGTTTTTTATAGGGTTTGTCCTGCATTACTTTTAGGCGAATGCCGGGTAGGATCCTTAAAAATAGCCCGGGGGCCCTAGTAACCCTTGGCTACCTTCCTACACCCTACCGCATCCCCCTTTCAAATCCCTTTCCTATGCTATAAGAGGGGAGTTGCCACTATGTGGATTACCCTATACATAGCCTATCTACACCCAAAAAAAAAAAAATCAGCAACAGAATGCCTCTAGGCCTCCACTTCTCCCGATCTGTGGGACCAACTGTTTCCCTATTGGTCCATTTAATTTATTATGGACCAATCACAGGTCTTAGGCAAACCGACGTAGAGAATTTCAACACCGAGACCCTCTGCACTGCTGTTTGTTCACGGGAAAACCCTGGAGGTACCTTTACTATCCCCAGTCTGACTGGCACCAAACGGTACTTTTTGCCGACGTTCGATAAACATAGTTGCTCCCGCGTTTAAATAAACTGACTAAAATATCAGTAAAATCAATTAAAAGACGCCTATCCTAAATAACGCGCTATACATATGACCCCAGAGATGAAGAGATGAAAGAAGCAGTTAGACTGGGTAGCTACACAGGTGGCAGAAGTCTATGAATAAGGCATACAAACGCTTGTAGAACTTTAAGAAAAATGTTTAAGAAAATTCGGAAACTATGTAGAAAAATAGAGTAAGGAATTAAATGAAAAAAGTGATAGTTTATGTTTTATAAGAAGTCTGACGTTACTTACCGAATAACCCTCGTATATTAATTTATTGTAAATGGAAGTTCACAAAGACGTATAGATTCAAAATGTTTCTAGGTATTATGGGCACAATGGAACTAATAAAAAGTGTCAGGGGCACGCAACGAGAAAAAAAAGGCATATGGATAAAGAGAATCTGTAGCAGAAGTGAACCATTTATTAGTTTATCAATCTACCTGTCGTAGAGAAAATTGAATATGATTATTGGGGCCAAAAAATATTATAAAAGAGAAAGAATCGACATAACTTTTTATTTACGTGAGTTGTAAAATCATAATGTTAAACCTAAGAATATGTGAATATATGGTCAGCACAAGAACGTCGCATACATCTTGAAAGCCAGACTCTAGTATCGATTTGTCAAGCCATCGTACGGTCGACAACGTGTGTTGTGTATTGAAGATATTAATGACTCTTCTAGCTGTTCTTTACAATAAGAATAATTTCTTTGCACCAAGAATGTAAATTAAATAAGTGAGTAATTTGTTGAATAAATTAATAATTGGAATTGAAAATTTCTCGTTAGATATGCCCTTTTGATAAGTAAAGCAAACAAATAATATGGTTCGGTGGAATAACAGCAAAATATATTTTAATGGGAGAAAAATTTTACTTAGAAAACTGTCCGGTGAGTTTGACTTTGTCGGATGATGCATAATTAGGAACCAGCTGCTATGAATGCTACGAGCGTCGGCCACACTCGTCCATGTGGCGCCAAGGGTTGTTATGCCGACGCCTCTGCTTCAATAGCATGCAAAAAAAAACCTACAATACGTACTATACGTTTTTACGTATCTTTCTCGAGCAATAGCGTTCACGGACGTCGTATTTGGATGACTATCCCAGGAAATGTGTCCCCAAAAAATTTTACGATCCAACATTATTAAACAACGACCACGAACATATTCATCATTTCTAACATCTACAGACGCTACTGACAACAGTTTAATCCCAATACGATAGTTTGATAATTTGAGTCGGGCACGAGTTACAAATATATTTATTTGTAATTGTGATGTATGGATATATCGAATCTTTCTACTTGCGTCGGACAGATTCAGAGAAAACCATTAGTGACTTAGACGACTGCCAGTCTCGCAAGTTACAACATTCATGATTTGCATATTGCTACAATTGTTTTTTTATTATGTTTCACAACAATTTGTATAATAATTATTCCAGATTTTTATGCCCCATATATCCTTAGGTTTTCATTCTTAGCTACCCATCGTGCTTCTTCTGGGAGAACGAAGGATTCTTTTAAAGGTTGCCTTCATGGATATAGTGTGTCTGCTATATTGGCTGGATTTGAGTATTACGTCTATTGCTGAGGTCGCGTGCTGCCTTATGATATCAGATTATCGAATATACCACTTTCAGTTCACCAGTAATTTTCTTAGGTAGTTCCTAATGGTTTTATATTTCTAAAGAAATTAATATAATCGATCTGTTGAATAGGAATAATAATATTTATAATAATGCTAAATACGACTTTCGTACAGACAAACTTTAAATAGACAAACATTTGAGTTTTGTCAACTGCCGAGTGCAGTTGTTTCGCTCTAGGCTCTTCTTAGCACCTGAAGAAAATGACAAGGATCCCAGAAACGTTGTTTGATATTTATATTATCACGTAATTTGACTGTATTTAGCTATCTTTATTATAAATAAGAAAATTTAAAAGTGCCATAAACAGCCAATCCGCGTCGAAACGACGGCACGTAAATTTTCTTAGTTATTAATGATATATATATAAATATGTAATCTGACTATTGAGCCAATTTTAAGTCAGAAAAAAATAATTTATTAAATTAACAACGTTTCAACGCTTAATTTGCGACCTCATCAGGTTCAAGAAGAAAACCCGTATACGTTTTAAGTGTTTTTCATAATGTTATTAATTTTTCATTTCATTTCATTAAAATAGAATTATTCACCAGTGTTAGTCGTGTGTTACAACTCACTGGTTCATTTTTATATCATAACCACCACTGCAGATATTTTTTGTTTGTTTAGCATTTTTTTTTGATTGTGTGTAGTAATTTATTATTTCTAGGTTACTTAACATATTAATGTTGATGTTAATCGAATTTTTTTACTAGCCGATGTTAACAGTTTAGTTCAGAGAGACTATATGTACAATTATTTGCACGAAATATCATTTCCGAAGATAAAAACTGAACCATTATTGAACGAGTGTCATTGACATTACAGTTATGAGAAAATATTTTAAATATATAAATTTAATATAGCACAAATAAATATTGGTATGAACTATGGTTAACATGTTTTAGAATATATTAAAAATGTGAAATAGTAAAGATACAGTACGCCAGAAAGATGTTAACGGAAGATGAAAATTGTGTTGGCTTGGGTATTTCGTACTGTATCTTACATATTTTTTTTAAAAAAACAAAAAGATCCAAAAGTCGTTGATATATCTAGTGTATTATATATATTAAATAGTTTTCTTAGACTTTTTAACTACACCGATATTTTTTATCCATTTTCATGAGGCATCGCATTTTTTAACATATAAAGAAAGTGTCTGAATTGCAGCACTTAGAACGGTTCTCCTAATCTGCCTGTTTGCCTTGGCGTTCAATGGACGTGTTAAATACCTACAAGTCGCTGTCCGTCGGAGAACAAAGAATCGTAAGTATCACATGTGTAGTTTATCTGCCAATTGAAAGGAAAGGTCTGTGAGGGCTATTCTCTCGCAGGCAGAACCTTGTAGGAGAGATACGAAGGGGCTACCTTTGGGGATGCCTTTTCCTCTCCGTTTTTGAACTAAGGTTCCCACAAGCCGAGGCACCTCCTTCAAATCCCTTCCTATGCTATTAAAGGGGAGTTTCCACCTTGTGGATTACCCTCATGTAGCCTGTTACATAAAAAAAATTGTCTGCCAACATCCAACAACACACGAGAAGCCTTGATAGGAAGGAGGGTCTGTCAACTGATTTTTCTTCCTGGCTTCTCAAATTTCTGATATGAAGTTTATCATAGGTTTCTAATAATAGACCTGGATTCGTTCTTTCTAATTATGTTGTCGATGAAGCTCTAATGTTTAGTTACAATCGAGGCAGACTATGTAATTAGTAGCGTCCTTGTAATTAAATATAATGGATCCAAGACTTTGCGTATCACGTTAATTAAACACGGAAAGTTGAGAATTACGCTTCCCCGTTCAAAGTACACAATTTATAGATATCTGAGTTAATTAAACGAGAGTTAGATTTGTACTGTAATGATTTAATAAACTAAAGTCTACAGTGAAGCCTGTAGACGGGAAACAGATGTGACTCTAAATTAATTCAAAGCAGAATCGCCATCAGCGTTTCCAACAGTGAGTCCTGAATGAAACGTTAAAATATACTATTAATGGATAATAGGAGTTTGGATATTGCATCGAGTGCGTCAGAAATTATTGATTGCTAGACAATGACAACCGATCCACTTTATGTTGTTGTTTGTCCAACAAACAAAGATTTATTGTATTATTATACAGTGAATAGTTCAATTCGTAAACTATAATGGGGAATCGTTAGACGCCGTAGCATTGATCGAAAAGGCAGGGCGAAGGACGTGGAACAAGGCGAAGACTGTATACTGTCTGTAGTTAACAATTGAGTAGTTAGATGGAAATTCTCAACAGGATAATGCTACCGTCAATAGAAAATAAGGGTAAAAGAGTTTAACACTATATCCTCACCCCAACGGTTTTTGATTTTCACCTTTTGTGGAGAGTGAGAAACCTGAGTGCAGCCAGCCCGAATTTAACTTCAGGATTATGTAAAGTAGTTCGGATCCGTTTCCGAGTAAAGATGTTCAATGGACCAAGTAACTCCAATCTGGTTAACATTGTCGCTAGCTTTCCTTTCCACTTCTTAGGAAGAGAATTTAAGGGTAACGTCTCTAACCGCTTGAATCAGACAAGAATATACTCATACAGACATTATTACAAGAGATAGAATGTCAGACGGTTTCGCCAATTTTTTTTTGTGCTTATTTAGACTACGAATACATTCGTTAACCATTTCAATCTGATTTTAAAGCTTAAAGTTTTTTCTCGTATGTTTCAGAAGATTAAAAAACTTAATTAGGAAAATATTTACCTTAGGTTGGATTATATTATAAATAAAATAGTCTGTTTGTGTGAATGTGTGTGTGTATGTTTCGCAAACAAATCTACACCCGTGGAGTAAATTTTACGAAATTTCGTACACGAGTTCCTTTCAAACTAGAAAGAAAAAAACTGAGACTAGTTATCACATTCAACTTGCCGTTTAACCCCTCCAAGTTGGGGTGAAAACTTTCAAACATGTTAAACGTTCGATATTTGCATCGAATAATTTTTTTCCTGGGTCAATGAGATTGATAGTATTACTACCGATGTTGTTTGTGTATAATTTCAATCCCTTTAGGACTAGAATTGGATCATTCTTAGCGGTGATTTCTTTAATTTGTAAAATATGAAGTGTCTACCAATATAGCGTCATTATCTTCTGATATTTAAAAAGTGACATAATGAAAACGAAAGTTGATAATCAATTATTTTTATTAAATATGATCTGGGTGCTCCGGTTTGACCGATTATTCATTTATATTTGCTTGGGAAAGTATTTAATTCGACACTAATCTCTACTTAAGATAGCCAAAAATATTCTCAGTTCCCTAAGAGTACAAAATACTTGAGCCCTCACACTCTTATATGTGCTAGAGGAATATAACACATGTTTGTTCCTCAATCGTAAGTAACATGCGAAAAAACTTTAAGATTTTACGCAGAACTTCATCCTCTTTCAACCACTCACCTGGGGTTGATATAAAACTTAACTTTCATATTGAATGTCAGAATTAACTTCAGTTATCATCACTGAGGGACTGAACTACAATTTAACCCGGATGCTGAATGTCAGAATTAAACTCAGTGACTTCCATAACAATTCACGGTAGTCTTTGCATTATTTTTACTGAAAGCGTTGCCGCCCCACCCCTATGGATGCTCCCCTTAATTATGGGTTGAAATTATGCATGGGCAGATTAGAGAATGAAACTATCGAACTTTACGACCAAGAAATCTTTTTATTCGTCGCTGATAATTGCCGATTTAATATGTTTTCAAAATTCCGCCCCATCAATACCCTCCCGTACAGGTGCTTGTTTATGTTCCCGAACAGTGATTGTTCCTGAATAGTAAGTAACGTTTGTACAAAGTTTGGTAGGAATTGCTTCACGCGTTTAATATTGTACTCGGAACTTTATTCAACCCCCACTTCTAGGGGCTGAACTACAACCTATCGATTATGTTGAATGCCAGAATTAAACTCAGTGACTTCCAAAGCCCTGTATTCGACACCAATCTCGGTCGTTTTGCTTGTTTCTTTTATATAACACCCCTTCATCCCCACGCAAAAAGAAGTTGAAATTATACGCAAACAGCAACGGAAGAAACACTATCAATTTCATTGACCCAGAAAAGATTATTCTACTTAAATATAGACCATTTTCGCATGTTTTAAATTTTTCACCACATATTGGGAGTTTTCTAACGCGTCGAGAGGTTGACAGAAACCTTCGCGGGTATTTGCACAATTCACCAAAGTTACATCGCAATCGGATGAATGGATTGGTGCGCGTAAGGAACCAACAGACACACAAACATTAATTTTTAAATATATAGACGAAAATTCAAACTTTTATAACTGGGTGTAGGAATTAAAATATTTAAAATGATATAATTTCAACCATTGTTGTCATTGTGGCCGTTTCAAGTTAAGCTGCTCTATTTGGAAAACCCTTATTAGCGTTTTGTTTGGGATTGACTCATCATTCAGTAGAACCACTTGGTGGAACACAAAGGCTCAAAGACTCTGGAAGTAAAACCTCATAAGCGTTATGATAAACAAGCCTCTTGTTTTGAGATAGCTCTTATCTCCGCTACACAGCCTTGGAGCACGAAAATTTTATTCAGCGCAATGTAAAGTTTTCGTTTGCCTGATAAACATGAGACAGCTGGAACATGTGATGAACAGCACTGTAACATGCTATAGAAATATACTTGAATAAAAATTATATATCTACCCACACAACCAATATCTACTGGCAGATTAACGAGGAGTTCCATTCCTTCGGTTCATTGGCTATATATAGGTTATAAAATATGTGTATTTATATTTATTGTTAATTCTACAACGGAGTTATATCCGACAGCAGATATGTGAAATAGATCACATAACACTAGCATATCCAACAGTTAACACTAACTTACTTAAAAAGGTTTTGAACATATTATTTTTTACAGTAACGTGGTCCAAAAATTTGTTTGTTGTGAGTGAAATGTTATCAAACAGCGTTGTAGATAATTTGCTGTATTCTTTCATTTTTATATTTAGGGTTAACACTAACTTACTTAAAAAGGTTTTGAACATATTATTTTTTACAGTAACGTGGTCCTAAAATTTGTTTGTTGTGAGTGAAATGTTATCAAACAGCGTTGTAGATAATTTGCTCTATTCTTTCATTTTTATATTTAGGAATGAATATTTTCCTACAACCGGCTTTTTTGTTCGTGGTTGGATTCTGTATTTGTGATCTCGGTTTCCTTGTGACGTTTATCTCGAATGTCAGGCAACGCGTCGTCTCGTGTATATAATTTATATAAAGCCAGATTTTCCAAGTACTTGCCTTCATAACTTAAACCTTATCCCGTAGGTGACCAGCCATGCGAATAACAAAATTTTCTGCACTTCTCTGCAATTTTTGTAGTGACTCTATATGGTATTTCCTATACGGTCCCCAACAGACGCCACCTTACTCTATGATAGGGCGTTTTATAACATAAATCTTTTTATAAATTTTATGTTGATTCACGGTCTTTCTTGATGCTTGATTTACTTGCTATTACCTAAATTACAGCTTAGATAAATCCTTAAATATTTTCAGTTAGACAACCCTAGTTACATTCTTCTCGTCGATCCTGTGATCTAGTATTACTGAATCAAACCCAACTCCAGTCATTGGAAGTACGCCGGACAAATAGAACCACTCGACAATTTGCAGAGAATTGCAGCAAATTTCTTTATTTTCAGGTCTGCTCACCAACGGGATAAAGTTTATGCTATGAAGGCAATTCCTTAGATAATCGGACATATATAGGTAGACTATCTGTTTTATTTAAATCATTTACATTGTCTGATGCATGTTTCTCTAGGATTTTCCCCGCATAACATTTAGGTGAATACCGGGTAGGATCCTTAAACTGTATTTCAGGGGCCTTGGTTAACCAGTGACTATTTTGTTCTCCCTCCCGCGTGTATATTTCTATCCTTTACAGAATATGTAATTATAGCCGCCATGCAACCTTTAATATTTTAATAAGAACATTCATAATATGATCATTATAATGTTTGGATATAACAAGAGCGTTTTTACTTGAAGGGAGGAGAGAAGTCCTAATATCCTGCTGTAGTATTTATGCAATAATACTGGCCTATTCGAAACTTTTTGCGGATCGTTAATACTCTTGAATTTTGGATTGTTATATATCGTTTTCTCTGTAATCCACCGCTTTCGCGGATAGAAAGGAATAAGAAATTTAGTCACCAATACTTTAAAAGCGTTTTCTATTATCTATCAAGAATCAGAACCGGTCACTCTAAAATAACACACAGCCACCTCCTAAACAACAGCCCTTCACCAATATGTGAAGAATGCAGTCAACTAATAACTATTCCCCATATACTATTCAATTAAAGCCGATATAACGACGTCATAAGAGCTACAATTTCAAAACACCACATCTCAGACCTCTGTACTTTAACGAGAGCTGCCATGGACCTCATAAAATTTATCGAGGAATCAAATTTAAGTCAAAAAATATTGAAACCAAATCTCTAATGTTAAGAATATCGATGTATATAAATAGGAACACTATGTAATCTATTGTAATAACATACGGGTCGCCAATGACCACGACGTCGACGCGACCATAATAAACCTCAATAAATAATAATAAAAGCAAACCAATGTTGGTGACGCTTATAAAATTGACAAAAAAACTCTTGAAAAAATTGCGTTAAATCGACCCTCAATTTTAGGGCGCCCACCAATCGCTACGGTTGATAATCCACAGTACATTATTGAAAAATATAAAACTGAAAATACTCGAGCTTGCATGCGTAAATCATGTTCTCAATATTTTTCATAAACATTACGGCACGAAAAAGAAGTCGCATCGTTTGTTGACGCGTTTTCTAACAGTTGGCCAAAACTGCAGTCGAATGAACATTTCTCAGCCATGTGTTGATCCTTTTACTCCTTTTCTTGAGTTTTACGCTACATTAAATTGCTGTTGACTAAACTTTTAATCTTCATTACATCCCTGAATTGAACCCAAACCGTGGAACGAATCGAATGAAAGGCGGAATCTGTTACATCATCAGGTCAAGTCATGGTCTTTGCGTTTGGTGTGATTCTCACAGACTATCTGGAAAGCGATTTCGACAACATTATCGGTGGAATTGAAGCAAGTCGTTAAGACAAAATGTGAACATTTTTCACCCCACAATGCACCAGTTCATCATTTTCTTCTTGACCACTAATAGTGCTTATAATTTCTTCAGCGTGCAACACATTCGCTAGATTTAACTCCAACCTGTTACGCTATCCATTTTAATATAAGGGAATGACTTGCAAGAAGAAGATTTGCTTTGAATGAAAAATCTATAACTGAGACAAAAGCATATTTTTCATAGTTTGATAAATAATTTTATATTGAAGGTATAAAGAAGATGGGACTAAGTGTATTAATTTAAAAGGAGACTACGTTGGAGAATAAAAGTAAATTGATTAAAAATATTTTTTGTGAGTCTGAGACATTTTTGAACCATCATAAAAATATTTGGCTATCATTCAAACACATAATTAGAAGATAATCATGGCTTATTTCAGAAAACAGAATATTTTATTTGACAATGTGAACGTAATGAGTCACTAGTTACATTTTCTTCTAAAGAGAGTCTTTTAAAATAGGTATGTCATCTAGAATTATAGAGAAATTATATATATTTGGAGTGATCGTTACCAAAGTATACTTAGCTAAAACTCTTTAACTACCGAATTTTTGTTTATATATTTTGAAAATATATTAATTTTTCTTTGTGTTAGTTTCTGATCTAATAGAAAACGCTTTTAAAGTATTGGTGACTAAATTTCTTATTCCTTTCTATCCGCGAAAGCGGTGGATTACAGAGAAAACGACATATAACAATCCAAAATTCAAGAGTATTAAAGATCCGCAAAAAGTTTCGAATAGGCATGTTTGCGGTTTAATTTAGAATTTGTTTTTAGGTTGAGAAAGTCATTAATATTTTGGATGTCACTATTCTTAATTTTTTTCCATTCCCTGTTCCTCTGCGTTTTTGCTTGGTTATTTATTTGATTCCACATTTGATTGAGATTGATGGTTGGGCTTGCTTCAGATTGGGGTAATATGTCTTTGTTTGAGCGTTTTGAATCTTTCATGAATGGAGAGGTATTTGAATTGAGTTTCTCTATGCGTGGGTAGGTGTGGTGTTATGTTGCTTTTTATTATGGGATTGCTCGAAGTATGAGATTTTAAGGCTATTCTTGTGCCCAGGAAGTCTGTTCGGTATTGTAAGGTTGGTTCTTGGGCTTCGACTACAAGGTTCCCAATCGGGCATGTCCGGAAGACTCCCGAGTTGTTTGCTTTTCTTTAATGAAAACCAAAGAAATTGATGAATCATAGTTAAAATATTATCTTTTGCCATCTGATAGAATTTGAACTATGAATAGCTGTTTGACGGTACTAGTGCCAAATCTGTGTCAGGCCGAACACCTTCCGAACGACCCTGCTATGGTGTGAAGCTAAATATTAAGAGAAGGAATATTATAAGTTTCGTAAATGTATTTTAAAAATTAGATCGGGACTTTTTTTTTACAAAACAATATAAAAAACCTAACCTGAAAGAACAGCAAACAAAATCCAATATTGTTGATTTTAAAATTTCTGAGGGTTTGCCAGTGGATAATATTGAGAGATTTTTCTGGGGGTTCGTTGACAGAACACGATATACCGACGACATACACCGTCGTCAGATTAACTACGCCTGGACCACGTCGGCGGAATGTTGTGCACCCAGTTGAAAGCAGAACAATTTCTGTGGGTAACGTTTTTAGATTTTATTTTGAAGAATATTTTAACACCTGTGTGAAGTGAAGAATTTACCAGAAAAATTGGGAGTGTGTTCCAAGTTTGATAAACCAGAAACAGATATTTGTATTAATAAGTAATGCCTCTGCACAAGATATTTGCAAAGAAATAAGTGACATCTAATGGTAAATTACAGGACATTACGTGAATTTAATTATAATCAAATTCTTTCGATTTAGCGAGCTACTGACGTATCATACATAATGAATTATTTGAAAAAAAAGTTAAAACAATTAAACCGACTAGCGACCATGTTAAGTCACAATAATATATATACTGCTACAACGTTTCTGTGACTTACTCTGTCGAAGTCAATTTCAAAGTACATATGTATTTATACGGAAGCTTCTTCATTTATGTCACGTAGTTTTTCATTAAGTTTTTCTTTTTTAGGGCAACAGGCTACATGAGGGTAATCCACTTTGGGCAACTCCCCTTTAATGGCATAGGAAGGGATTTGAAAGGGGGGATGCGGAAGGGTGGAGGAAGGTAGCCAAGGGTTACTAGGGTCCCCGGGCTATAGTTTAAGGATCCTACCCGGCATTCGCCTAAAGAAATGAAGGGAAAACCCTAGGAAAACCTGCATCTTGTAGGTCGGCCATTGGGTACCTGTCCCACGCCCTTCCGATAGCGGGAGAGGAGTTTGCTGTGGGGACGCAGCATTCCCTTCTCCGCGATCTTATCCTATTAAGTCAGAAGTCCATCTCTGTTCATATTACCCCCCCCCCCCCCCTTTACTTTGCAAGTAACAGCAGAAAAAAAAACAGTCTTCAATTGGGACAAAATATTCTTATAATACTATTAAGAAACCCTTACCTAAAACAGATTCATGACAATGAAGTGAGAGTTTCACCTACGCTTACTTAAGAAAAACCTGTCTATTACTTTGATTATTTCAGATTTCTAATATATTTTGTTCTGTAATACTTAAAACCAAATGCAAAAAAATTGCAGTTAACCTGAAAGATTTTGGTATAGGAAAGGTATGGGTGCTAAGAACTTTACTTACAGTTGTGTGTTATGTTTTCGTGAATATCATCATTCAGTTTCTTTAATTAAAAAATATTTTGTCAGAAATAATACTTTACATTATATGATCTAATTTGTAGTGTGAAAATGTAATAAATTTACAAATTGTTGAATGTGGCACGATGAAGGCCCCTTGTTTCCATATTTTAGGTCGATGGGCAGAATTTCTTCAATCTTCTGTAGAACCGGAATTTCAAACGTCGCATTTGAAGTCCATTTAAATGTTAGGCTGTTGTTCTTGTAAAACTGAGTTCCTCTTATAGACTAATAGACATTAATAAAAGATTTTCTATCCATTTACAGATAACGAAACATGGACACGTGATTACCAGATGGAGAAACATATAGAGTTCCAATTGTGCTTGTAGTCCAAAAACATTAATACCTATCGTCATTGTTATCTTGGAGATATTCACGTTCTCTTGTCGGCACTGTAGAAGTAATTGTACTCCTCCAGAGACGTCGTTTCGAGAGGATTACGATTTCCTGACCCATGAGGAATTTTTACCATTGTCATCAGTCTTAAAAAATATTGATGTAAATAACTTTACAACGCTCTGATCTGGCAATACAACATCGATTTTCATTTCTTAATCAATATTAATATATGGAACAAAACTTGAGGAGTCTTCTTCATTTTATTCAGCTTGAATTTTAACATATAATCGTTGACAGTAGTCGTAAATAGGCGTGAAGATTTCTTAAGATGATGAATATTCTTATAAATATACGGTTAGATTTCAGAATCTTTTCGAATACCAAAAGTTTGAAGTTTATTTGTTAATTTTACGAAATAATCGTTTCTTAAAGTCATTAATAAGTAATGGTCATTAATTAATTATTATTATCGACTAATTTATTTTGGCTGCTACAGTTCCAGAAGCGAATTTCGCGGGCACCTATTAAGAATTTAAACGTTCAACTAAACATCTGGACAAGGGGCCGGAGTTGACGCTTTCGCAAGCATTTCATCGCCACAAATATTTCTGATTATCTGAGCAATTAAGCAGAACGAGCAACGAATTATGCAATGTCATATAACGTTCCGTCTGTCCAAAATAACGAGCAGTTTCAGTTACTATGCGTCACGAACTCTCAAGGCCAGCGGTCTTCATCGCGATTTGCATGATATATTATCCGTTGTCTACGGGTAACTAAACATTGCGAAAATTCGTTCAGGTCGAGCGGAGAAAAATAAAAGTTATAAAATGATAGCAATAATGATGGGACGTGCAAGGGATAATAGGAAGAAAAAGTGTAAGGATTAAAAATGTTCTGTTCTATCTTCAAATCAAATCGATGTGTTCATATGTAAAATCTCGATTTTGTATTTTACCACATAGTTATTTATAACTATAAAATTAATCAGTTGATTGTATGATTTTGATTGCTCCGTCAAATCATGTATTGTTACGTGATTTTATAGTATATGTACGTAACCACATAGCATTAAAACATCGCTGTCATCATTTAAGATCGAATGACAACAAGGAACTATGCAGAAGACAAATGTACCCAGTTATAGAATTTTACACTGAACCCGCGAACTCTCGTACAGAGTACAGAGAAGACGAGCGTAACCAACCTATGTAACGTTTCGTTATGTCATTCCGTCCCAAAATTTAAACGACTGCATTTTAATTGCTAAAATAAGCAACCACATTAGCTGTCAAATATGAACTCAATTCTCTAGACTTAAATAATCGTAAGCGTTTCAGATTTTTAATTGGAATCCGGAAATAATTTTAAGACTAACTTTTCTTATTCTCAGATAGGTTTATTATTATTATTAAGGCAGACTTGCAAACAATTAGTGCATACTTACATTCAAATCGATTACCAGAAATTCAGTATTTTTTGTAAATAAATAATAAAATACCTTAACGCTTAACGCGCCAAAAAGTACACATGTTATTTTATCATTATTGTGACTGTGTTATTAAAATCCTTCTGCGAGCAAAACATTTTGATCCCTTCATTGAGGTTCGTTATCTCCGTAGGCAATCATCCGCGCGATTATTAGTTGATTGATGTTATCTCCTTCGCAACATGCAGTGGCCTATAAAATAGTTCCGATGAACTGAATCGATATATTCTTTATAAGAAAACAGAGTTGTAAAAATTATCGCGAATCAGATTCAATGGGTGGAAAAAAAATGCTGCATCGACTGTCGCGAATGTAGGCGAATATTGAGAGTGAAAGTGGTCGCTGTCGTATAGTTGGTGCCAAGGAGTGAAAGCGTTTCTTTCCACACGTAATATGTAATGAAGCTGATATGGTACAGATCGTGCTGGATGGCTCACCTCGTGTCCTGCTCCATGTCCGCCGTGGTCCCTGAGTGAGTAAGGCAAAACAGCTGCTGCCTGGCTTCGCGCTGATCTCCCCACTCCCCCGCCAGACACGCGCTTCCGTGACGTCACCTGTCACCTGAAAGGTGATACACAGTGGTGACGTCTCAGGCCCAGCCAATCATAACGACGGATCATAGTGTCACGAATTAGATGTAGACATGAGCCGATGGTTACCGCTCCGCAAGAGGTAAAGCCACAATGTCTGCCTGCGTAAATTTGAGAACAAGTCTGCATTTATTATTCACACGACTTTACCCATGGATACGTTGGATACAATAATCCTGGAAATTAAAAACTCAGTAGTCTTTAAATTCACTCGCAAAAACTGCTTCCAATATTTTCTGTCAAAATTAATTACAGTTAATGCTTAAGTCATGATTACCTATTGTAATTCCACTCTACTCACATAAAGGTGGCTAAAATTTCTACACTGTTCTGTAGATTGTGCTGCTATCATTAATTTAGTTCCTGCTTTAGGCCCTTCTTCGGAATATTCGTTAAACCTCGGCCATACTTTATTATTGGCCCGAGTTCTAACCACTGTTGGTTCAGAATTCTTCCTTGTTCCATCTCAAGGTTCTGGTCTTAGGCTATTGCCTTTCACCATTCCTCGTGCCAAACTTACTTGCATTACAGGCATCTTCTGTACAGCCATATTAATTTTCAATAATATATAATGGTCAAAGAGTCAGTGAAGAATTAATTATAAACAAAAAATACTTGTGCATAGATATCTTAACAAAAACTTCTAAAACATTACGTTCTTTCCACAATCTGTGGACTTAATCAGGTTTGAACTAAATAAACTGAAATAACGGTATAAAAAATATACACATAAGAAGGGTACCTAAGAAGTTATTTTAGCTAAACAGTCATAAATGCCGCTCAGATTATTTGTATCGGTTATAACGCTAATGGTCGAATAATTGAATTTATTGTGTAACATTTTAGACATTAATTTCGCATAATATTTGATTGCAGAATCTAATATTGCGACATTATTCTAATCAAAACAGTTTACTGAGAAGTGAATGTTTGTCACACGGTTGTTTTCAATTAGAAATATTTCAGACGAGTTTATAATGCTCTTTTTGTTTGTCATATGTAACAAACATTTCAGTCTTTACAGGAAATTTTAATTATTAAATTGTGCTTATATTTATATAATCTTAGAAAGTTTGTTTAATAATAAATGCTAAAGAATTGGTGGTTTTACATGTGTATACATCAATGCCGTGCGGTTTAAAGAACTAAATTAATTAAAAATGCATATTTATTATGAATGAAAGAATGGTAAAATTTTTTGAATCAATAAGCCTGATGGGTAAATTGTTATGAAATTTTGTTTTATGCAGTATTGTGTTGATATATTTCTTGATAAAATCTACATACACTTGATGAGGTCTACTGATTGCGGAAGAAACAACGTGTTTTACAAATCTTTGTTAACCAAAGGGCAAGTAATTGTTGTCTTAAATTAATTCTTAACTGACTACCTGGCCATTATAGTTAATAATTTTCGAAGTCAGTTACAACAAAGTAAATCATATTACATATGGTACAAAAGAATAAGTAAAACGTAATCACTCGAAATCAGCTTGTGCTTTTTGAAGTGCATCTTCTAGTGTACATAAATCTGGACTTGTACATACTAAATATTATAGATAAATCTGATAGCATTAAAAAACTTTGTTCATGTGTATTACGATATTTAAGAACTCTGCAGTTAAATTTTCGGCCGTATTCTTTGCGTCGTAACATTGTTTATTATCAGTACAAATCAAACGCCTTGTGTTATTTTCAAACAATGGTAAAATATTGGTTGGGGCAGATTTTGAAGACTTCTATTTGATGACAAAATACATAAAGAAATTCGAATTGTATTAAGTTCTTGAGATATCTGCCACCGTTTATAATTTGGGTCGATGAGTTTTAACGAGCTCGGAAATCCACAAATTCAGAACAACTTTAGGGACATCTACGGAGGTTAATAGGCCAGAAATGATAGATAAAATCCACGAAATGGTGTTTTGTGACCACGAAGAACTATTTGAGTTAAAATTGTTTATCGTGGCTCAATGGATTCAATTTTGTACGGAAAAATGAGTCTCAAAAATTTCAGCAAGATGCGTGCCGCGTGTCAACTGTCAGTGGAAAATAAATATGATAACTTGCGAGTTTTTGCGTTGATATGTAACTGTTTAATGAAACATTAATCCACCGCTACTTTCCAAAGACAATCCATCAGTCAAAGTTGTGATTTTCTGCAAGTTAACATGGTTCTAAAAAGAATAAGATTATGTAATCATACGTAAGAGTGACAGGAAGCCTGTGAGTGGATTCTCTCGCAGGTGAACCTTCCCAGAGAGCTCTGGAGGAGTTTACCTTTGGGATGCCTCCTACTCTCTCTGGTTTTTTGATCTAAGGTTCCCACATGCCGTGGCACCTCGGCCTATTTTGAGAGGTGTATGTTCCGGGATCGCAGACCTTGGGCATACGGTAAGAGTTGTCCGCTATTTCTATTGGAATAGTCGGCCAGCTGCCTCCTAAAATGGTCAAGGCAGAGAGAATGAAATGCTGCGATCCCACAGCAAACCCCTCTCCCACCATCGGAAGGGCGTGACATAAGTACCTACTGCCAGACCTTTCTGATGCAGATTTGTCTAAGGTTTTCCCTGGATCACATATAGGCGAATTGTCGGGTAGGATCCTCAAATTACATTCTGGGGGCCCTTGTTAACCCTTTACTACCTTTCCCTACCTTTCTTCATACCACCCCGTTTCAGTCCCTTTCCTATGCTATAATAGGGAAGTTGCCACTATGTGGATTACCCTATTCATACCCTGTCTACACCTTCTTCGTCGGAAAAGTGATGGAAAATTATTTTGAGACACACGGAACGATCCACATCGACGGTTTATAAAAATAACTGGCGACAAATGGAAACTATTATGCGTTGTTGTTAATGAAAAAAAAAAGCAAACACCCACATTCTTCTATGGAGGAAGCGTCTATTCTTTAGGAAATTGCACACCACTTTAGTTTCACTAGAAAAATTTTCGAATTGAATTTCGAACTGATATTCTATCCACTGTTTTAACCACAAGTGACCCCTATGTAAATTATTCACTTCCTAAACCGAACAATTGGAAAAAATTTCGCGTTGAAATGCAACATAACTTGCAAAACTAACGCCACTTTGAAGACCCCCAGAAAATTCTTTTTGGACGGCTTGAGTATGGTTGCAAAACGCCGTGCATCGAGCAAAAACGATGTAATGTTGAAAATAAAAATAAATCAAGCGAAAATAATGTGTTGTTTCTATTGGTTTGATAAATCTTTAGTGACCTACCTTCGTATAAATTCTATAGCTTCCAGTTTTGTACGGTGTGCTTCTTGCATCGCTTGCCCATATGTTTTGTCAAAACTACGTGGATTAAACGTTTGTATTAGTAATACGCTACACGTTAGAAAAGAAATCACTATATGTACAGAGTAAGGATAATAAAGATAATGGGACTGGTAATATCGAAGGTTAAAATATAAAACAAGATCAGTTGAAGCATATTTGGAAAAAATTGGGCGATATTTAAATCAAATGTTCACCAATATGCAATTCCCAGCATTGGCCTACGGATGAGAAAATTCATACTTAATACGAAATTAAAGTAATGCGATGAAATACGGGAGGGCATTGTTCAAGAATTCAAACAGTGAGGAGGAGTTGTTTATATATTGCTTAGTCATGTCTTCCCATCCTGCTCTACATTGATCTGGTTTCATCTAGTTAGCTCTTGCCGGATCATTAATGTCGCTGTCCTGCCCATAAAATGGTTTAATTATGTAGAGAAATTTAGCAATGAGCTGTCCTCTTATATAAATTTACATTTATTCTTTTAAGTACTTTCACTTGCCATTCGCATTAAATATCACACCTCCGTTTTCCATATCTGCTTTATTTTGCATTTCCTATATCAATTAATACACTCGCGATGTTACCAACGGCGTTGATGTACGTCTTTTAACTCTATACACAATCAAATCTTGTTCTTGTGCAAATTAAAAAAAATTATACACACCAACTCGGCCCGTTTTTTTATTCCATAATTTATTTTACTATTTCTTTATGTTATTCCGAACAAAAATTTTTAGGTTACTTCTATGTGACTCTCTTCATAATAATATATATTATGGTTCACTCAGAACCGATTTTTATGTCTCCGTTTCTGTCATTCTACCTCAGACGGTGGAAGCCCAGAACAACAATTTTATTACACAACACATTTGCCAGTTAATTTCAAATGCTGTTTATAAATTTAATTTTTATATAATGAAGTATAATGGAAATAACTTATTAGACTATTATCACATTCTTCTGCCTTTTGTAAGGCAGATATTCCAAGTCCTTTATATAATTTTGAATATTGATTCGGTAAGGTAACGGCAACGATTAAAATCCCCATCTCCAGTTATGTAATCTTCGTAATTTAACCTATCTATATTCAGTCGGAAACTTTGGAGATGATTGTTGACTGTCCTCTATTGCATTTTATTCTTGAATTTAATATTCTACTTTTCACAGTAAATATATTTGAGATGGTAGAGATAATATATGCAGACATATATTCTATATTAACATGTATCGATTGGGTAAGAAATAAGTCAGTTGTATTAATTAATGAAAATTCGGGACAAAATAAATTATAATAAGAATACTTGAACTTCAACTAATTTTAAAGAGACACATTAATTTAACAAAATATTATTTTAAGCGATATTCAATATTGTTCGTTTTCATTTTCTCCTTGGCTCGAATGTTCCTCTCTGAGAGCCTTGGCGTACAGAGACGGAGGCCAGTCTGTTATCATAGATGACACATTCTGGACTCATTTTAATAGTGACCTTCTTAACGCGGGATGTCTTAAATGATAAACACAATTATCCATGCTCATTTGGGAATTCTAAGCCGGGACCTCCATAATGCGAGGCAATGTTGCTGACTACGACACCGCAGCATGTCGACAACGTTCAAAACAATTCAATCATAATTTCCAGATATTCGGCTCTTCGGAATTTTTACTACTTAAATTAATATATTTACTATTTAGTTTAAAATAATTTAATAATACTGCTTGCTCGTAAATATTAGACATTTATATTCACTCCAAATATATTCGTCGAATAATGTCGCATCTTTCTTCCCACTCTGTAAAAATGTCTACCCGTTAATTTAATTTATAATTTCACAAGTAAAAAGAGTCTCATCGTGTGTGAACAAATAGGGAAATTTTAATTTTTCCACGTGTTTGAATACATTTTTTAGAGTTTAACAGTGAGTAGCTCCCAAAAGATATTTAGGAGCAATTACGCATTATTTCTGATATATTGAAATCATTCGAAATCAACTTGTTAGCGTCTCAGTATCGTAAACGAATCTCCAACCTCATCCAGGAGGCTCTGGTTTTGTCTTCAATCAGGAAAGTGCTGATCCCTTGTACATAGTCACTCGGTTGTAACCGACAGCTGACGGCACCACGAAATAATTAAGAGGAGTTAAGGCACAAATGCCAATGAGTTTGCAAATACTGTTGTGTTAATAGCAAACGAGCGGTATGCTAAGCCTATTACATAACACATTACAGAATTGAAAACATAAACCGTTTCAATGATATTTAACAAACATAGGAGTCCCTTACATAAAGCGTATTCACTTAATAATAAATAGGTGTACAGTTCTAAGAGGTATTAATAATTTTCTTTTCCATCAGCATGCGCATGATAGATGCATAGATGCGAATAGAGTGAATAGAGCTGGTTCTCTTGCAACCGTTCCGCGCAAATAGCAGGCACTCCAGTCTCAGCGCACACAATATCACTGCCTCCATTTGGCATATATGAAATATTACTTCCATTACGAAAGAAAAGTAGAGATGATTATATGTTCAAAATGTCTGGGATGCTTTGGATTACGATTAAGTTGAACCATTATCTTCTAAAGAAAAGGCGGACCTTCAAAATGAATACACTCGTTAAATGATTATTATAATATCTATCTAATACAAGACACAAAACTGATACTTTAAAAATTATACACGATTGATGAATTTATAACTTGAATATGTTAACATCAATGTGGTTTATTCGAGGGTAAATATATATATATATATATATATATATATATATATAGGTGAGGCGTAACAACAGTTGTTTTACGCAAATTTCCATGATATACACCATATATAAATATAGTCATATACATGCCCATTCGGTAAATGGTTAATTAAGGGAGATTACTAACATTAAGATCCGTAGGCAGAAACAGGATGGATACTGAAATATATATTTGTTCTTAGCTCTCGCAGGTGAACCTTTCCGGAGAAATGGAAAAGGTTATCTTCGGGGTTGCCTTCTCCTCTCTCTCGTTTTTGAACTAATCATTCCACAAGCCGAGGCGACTTTGTCAGTTTTAAGAAGTGTATGTTCCGGGTTCGCAGACCAAGGGCTACGGTAAGAGATGTCTCCTACTCCTATTGGAATAGTCAGCCACCTCCCTACTTAACTGGTTGAGACACGGAGAAAGGGAATGCTGCGTCCCCAAAGCAAACCTCTGACCCGCCATCGGAAGGGTGTGGGACAAGAACCAAATACCCGACCATCCTGATCACTGCATGAAATTTAGGTTAATTAAAACTACAGCCACAGGGACAGAATTAACCCTTGGCTACCTTCTACCCTCTTCCGCATCCCCCCTTTCAAATCCCTTCCTATGCTATTAAAGGGGAGTTTCCACTATGTGGATTACCCTCATGTAGCCTTTCCACCCCCCCTCCCCCCCCAAAAAAAAGATATTTAGTTTTCCCTGACAAAATTTTTGAACCACACATTAAAATAGACTTGCCTTATAATAAATATAACGTTCTTATAGAAAGTGAAATTTTGTATTATTTACCTTTCATACTAATACATCCTAGGTATAGTAATTTAAAAGTCATAAGAGCTTATAACGTATTAATAACTCTCCTACTTCTTCTAAAATTCTAGAACACGATCAGGTTTATCAGTAATGTTATGATTACTAAATTTTGGGTCGATAATAACATCTGATTTCAAAAAATGTTCGTAAGTGCTATTATAAATGCTTCTAAATGGTCTTTTACGAATGTTATGTTCGTTTTGAGCTTTAACAAGACTTGCAAGTTTTTATTTTACCTATATCCGCGACGAATGATTTTCCTTGAGGTATGAGTACAAAGCGGTCTGTGGCTTCGTACTTAATTTCCCTGTTCAGTTTCGTAGAACTCTTATAAAGCTAATTGGTCACGTTTTCTGGAAATGGTTTCTAAAAGTAACGAATATAGAACGTCTGCCTAATAACGCCTATTCTACTAATGTTAACTATTTCAAGCGTTACGGTGTGTGATATAACTGACAATTGACAGTAAATTTATTATTAAACATGGGCTTAGAGTAGGATTAAAATGAAACGGTACTAATTAAAATTTATCAGAAAGCATCAGAAGTGACCTTTTGATTGCTTTCCAATTCCAGACCACCCCACATTTTCCTCATCTAGAAAAGTCATGGAACACGTGTTCTTGGTTGCGGTCTTCTTGCAAACTCTATATTTATTTGGAATGTTGTGTTTGTCCTCCTTGGTTCATTTTATTTCATTTTATTTGATTAGGTCGAAATTTGAGAGTTGAGGTACCGCATTTTTACAACCTAACGTTTTATATCAGAATTAGTTTTGTAACTAACAGAGATCTAGCAACTTCGAGAATATATTATTATGTATTCGAGAGTTGTATTGAAGTACACCTCGTTGCCTTGGATTTTCTCGCGTGTGGAAGGCAAGGGCGTTCTTGGAGGTTGAAGTCCTTGGCCGCTGGGAATCCGCGGTCAGTGTCGGCTCGAGATTGCAGACGCCGATAATTTCGTGGAAGCCACTCCTTCATGCAGTGGGAACTTGACATTCAGCAATAACAGTTGATTGTATGAAGTTGGGTTGTAAAAATGCAGTACAACTCCCAAATTTTGACGTCAATGATTTTGTATTATGTTGAGCAACTGATTTGTCTGCCCCGTTTCAGATCTAATAATATTTTGCAATTTAAATGTCATTCTTTAACATATGAAACGAATTAAGTCAGAAAAAAGTTATTATATGATTTGATTAATAAAAAATACTTTCGAGTTGCACTATCAATGAAAAATTAAAGTAAAGGTAAATGACATAATGTTACATCCCGACATTTGATATATATTCAGGCATAATAATATTATTCATAAGAAAAATGAAAAACTAACTATTTTGTAAGTTCCATTAACTGTATATTAAAGTGAATATACATTATATATTAAAATGAAACACGTTCAAAAATCTCCCATCACCTTAAACAACAATATGATGATGAATAACTTACTCAACGTCCAGGATCAATACATCAAACTATAAGTTTTCCTGAAATTAAATAACGTATTTCGAGCTGACGATACAGATTTTTATTCTGGGACTTCATCATTTATTTATGGTCGCATGAATGTAGTTACTAAAATCAGAATAACAGCTGATCTCAAAAAATGTTCGTAAGTGCTATTCAAAATGCTTCTAAATAGGCTTTTACGAATGTTACGTTCGTTTTTAGTTTTAACAATTCGACTCTAGTCATCTCCTTCCAAGAATCTATATAAAATGATTGGCCTTGGCGCACAAAGGTGCGAATTGAGACATTATTCATTGATCGTTAGACAAAAGCTTCTTAGTAAGCGATCAAAATAATGTAGAGGACTTTTATTGCTGCCCAAGTGATTTAAAAGGAGTCGAGTAATAAACGAGCCACGTAAGCGCAGATCGTAAAAAATTGTAAGTTGGAGAATCATTTCTTTCTCAAACGCACATAAACACTGGTGACAAACCGTGAATTTATTGCTATGTGTTGAAATGAGGTCGCTGTAATAACATAAGCTAATGAAATGAAGTCAGATAAAGATTATCACAGTTTGTGAAACTTATCTTTACTTGTACAATGTGATAATATTAATGAAATTTTGTCTTTAGAAATAAGTTAAATAACATACCTCTGGTATTTATAACGCTTACGAACCATTGCATTGGCGTATAATGTTAATATCATTACATTTAAGATATTTGGCGAAATTTAATCATCAAACATTAGATAATAAATGGTGTAAATATATTCATAATGATAGATGTACTGTTAAGATGAAATGGAGACGGCTGTGATCCATGTCATGGAAACGTTGAGCAACTTCAAAGACTTTACCCGGACTGAAACCCGAGAAGAGTTTATATCTGATATCTTTATAATCATATTTATAGTTTCGGCTCGCACCAAAATACTACGTACTGTAACGTAAGGAGTGCCGTGTTATGCGGTTACTGTTTCAGACCTTGAACTATATTATTAAACGATGATAATTGATTGAACGACTTGGAAGATCAGTTTTTAAAGTCTGTTATTACAACTGATGATGAGGTGTGGATATTTACGTGCTATATATAAAACAAACCAGGATATATGCGTTGGAAAACACCAGATTCCCCGGGCGTAAGAAAAGAAAGCATTATCGTTTGAAGTTCGTAGTAATGCTTACCTTTTCTATCGATATTCAGAGAATAACTGTAGCATAATAAGTATCCAGTAATGAAGGAATTAAAACATTGAATAAACGTGTTAGAAAGAAGCACTGTGTGAATCTTGCGTCAGGATAATGCGTTATCAAAAAAAAATTGGCCAAAACGGTCCTTGAACATCCTTCCTGTACTCAATTTTTCTTCATTTTTCCCAAATCAAATCGATGCAGAAAGGTTCATCATTGGCTAATGTATGCTCTAAAACTGTGTTCCTGCTCAGCCATACAGAAAGGAAAACGACATACAGAAAAGTTTTGAGCACTGGAAGGAACGTATTCAGGCGAAGGTTGGCTCGGCGTGGTCCTTCTTTGAATCAGTAACTGTATATAGTAGATGAATAATTTAATGCTAATTTTTAAACCTATTCAATTTTTATAATTATTATCAGGTTAGCATTGTAATTCAGTATATGTACTACAGATTATATTGGAAGATTAATAAAAATTTATGTTTAAAATTTACTGTCTTCTATACTTTACATTCATATTTAATTATATATATATATATATATATATATATATATATATATATGGGAAATAGATACTGCTACCAAAATCTTCCGAATCATGAAGGTTATACTCTTAATGTGTGTAGTCCCTGATTGCCAGATGTATTATTTTCAGCAGTCCGCAAAGTTAACTGAAACGATCGCCAACATCTAAATACAAATACTGTGAATACTGTGTAAAGGAACTTGTAATACAAAAATATTTGATCAAGCAGTTCTGAAGATTATATTAGTTTGGTCATGATACTATTATTTCCCATCAGAAATTATTTTCTCTACTACTCGTAATTTACTTTTCCAGTCTTGGATATTTATAGATTTCCTTAATTGAAATTCAGTCTTGTCATAAACCATCACGCATGCCCTGATAGGTACTAGCGATTTTCATAACCAGAACTTACTAAATGTATGTGTCATGGATTGTCAACTGTCATTTGATTTGGATTTATTGAACCATTTAGTTTGTGCACCATTAGACATATACATATTTTGTTTAAATTTTTGTGAAATATTTCTTCCTTGATGCCCAAATAGGATATGCTGTTTGTTGGTTCTTGGTGTTCAGTTCAAGTATACAACGGCTGCATCATCAGAGACGGACATTTTAATTGGCCTCATTTTTTTATACTTCAGTAAAAAGACATTTTCTGATTAAATAAATTCAGGGGCTACACGAGAGAAAGCAATCGGAAAGCAATCAGTAGCTGGACTTGATGAGATCGGTCTCGTCCGTCACTGTCGACGCCACCGTTATCAAAACACAGTGATAGTGTTGGAATTGATAGATCACGAGTAGTTGGTATTGCTTCAGCAGTACTTGTTTCTGAATGTAGTTTTAAGTCACAGATTGCCTGTTGGATTGGATTTTATCCACGAGTTGTTTTGTTCCCGTGCGGACGACGCCGAATCTCCGTGTAAGAGTACTTTTGTTGTTTTCGAGCGTCACCGTGAGGACCACGCAGAATCTACCGAGTGGGTGGAGCCAAGCAGCGCTGGGCTCTCGACGTGGGTGGTACAAAGTTATCCCGCGAGTGGTATGGTTATACTGACGTGACTTGACAAAATACGTAATACGACCCAAATATCAATATTCTATGTAAACTAATGCCATTAAGCTCTACAGGCAGAGGATAGCGGTTCTGTTGTTGTTTTCAATAGTTACTCTTTTTCACATTACCTTGGAGACAGAATCTCATTTTGTAATTACGTATGCCAGAAATAAACAAATTTTATTATATAAAGTTGTAGATTAAATGCACCAGCGGCCAAAGAAATTGATTTATAATTCATCACTCAAATTCAGGGATCTGTGTTAAAAATATACTGTAATTAAATTTGCAGGTGTTATGAAACCTGATTGAATATATCCTCAAAATTATATAAATATGCGCAAGTGAGTTGTTTGTGGAGTCAGAGAGTGCGGAACATCTGAGTTACGAACTAATAAATATTACCATATTATTTATCGGAAAAATCTCATTGATTTTTAGATTACAAATTTGAAATTATATCATGTAACTGAATTTAAAACATCTAAAGAGGTCCTAAAATTATGGATGAAACGTCATGTCTATTTTAATGTGTTAATTTCTTTCAAATAAATTTCTGACTTAATAGGCTGATATTTTTTCATTTGGTACATATTACAATATATTATATGTGTGTGTACTTCCAATATTTATTTAGATATCTTACGGCACAAAAATCCAGTTTCCACTAATTTTCTTAAGATCAGTAGAATATACGTTATTAGAATGATTTTGTCTATTCGTTAAATTTTGTGGGTGTTACGTTATAATGATTTTATAATAAAAATTTAGTTAACAACTTAGACGACAGTCATCTTTCGTTTGACAATACAATCAAGATGTTGAGGAAACTGTGACTGTGTGGAAGAAAACAGAGTTTACACTGGTTTGAATAGATCAACAAGCCACATTGACGGCCAACGTGTAAGCAAATTAATTGAAAGTAAATTGAAGCGGAAAATATTCTAATTTAAGTGTTCAATAACAATTGGGTAAAAGCGGCGATACCAAGTCAGTATCCACGTTCTAAGAAGCCCTATTGCGTAAAATATGAATAATTGATACCATTCAAACGCAGTTATATTGTTTGATATTTATTGAATTAAGTGTACCTTTCGTTGTTATATTTGCATTACATCCTGAGTAGTGTGACAATTTCATCCCACATGGATCATGCTATTCTTCGTCTTCTTTGCTGAGACATTTCCGTTCGACAATCCAAGCATGCCTTCAAAATGGACTATGAAGCGCTACGTAGTGTAGCCCAGTTATCTCGCAGAATTAAATTGGAAGAACAAGTAATTTTAAATTTATTCCGTCGGCTTTTTTTATGATAGATAACTCCAGAAACCAACACGTAGTTTTTTCGATGTTTAAATAAGTTGTGCAACTGTTCTGTATCCAAAACGGGAAATAGTAGAATTATTTGTTATGTAGAATCCTGTAAATAATAATAACCGTCAGTTTTATATAAAATCAATGACATAAAGAAACGAATTTTCGACGGTACCAGGTGCGTGCACTTGATGGTATACTTGATTTAAACCACCTCGAAGCTCGTTTACTTTTTTATGATGTGTATTTTTACGTGCAGGAAGTGGATACGAAAACGTGAGTCTCGAGTAATCAAGCTACTACTGATATATTTTATCATAAAATAGTAAGTTTATCACAGTGAAATAGTACCTGGTTGAGTTAGGCTGTTTAAAATAATATTGTAATGACGTATAAAATATTTTATTTAAAAAGTTTCCTAATCGGGCGACATACATATTATTTTCACCGAAATGTATGAAAAATTATTTCTCTTTTTATTATTATTATTAACTAGTTGGGTGTCCGGCGTTGCCCGAGATGTCATTTATCCTTAATTCCCGATACACTCCAATTTAGTTTCTCAGTTTGTTATAAATATTCTCAGCAACATCATTAACCCTGATTTGACTTGAATCTCGGTTGATTTGGCGTTAATGATATGAAACGCCCCATCCACCCCCACACCTAAGGGTGCTACCCTCGCATGCCGAAAGGGGTTGAAATTATACACAAACAACATCAGTAGAAATACAATCAATATAATTAACCCTGAAAAATATTTATTCAACGCAAATACCTGCTGTTTGCATGTTCAAAAATTTCTACTCCACTATCCCTGCATCTGAGGGGTAAATGCCAAGTTGAATGTCATAACTAAACTCAGTGACATCCATAATCTTCGATTTGACTCCAATCTCGGTTGTATTCGCGTTATTTTCCTGTAAAGCATCTCCACCCCAAACCCTAAGGGTGCCCTTTTCTCAGGGCGTAGGAGATGAAAATTATATTCAGATAACATCGGTAGAAACACTATCAATATCTTTGACCTCTAAAAATATTTATGCGGCTCAAATATCGGTTGTTTTAGCATGTTTAAATATTTCCACTCCCGTCCACCCCCGCTTCTGGGGGTGATAGACGCGTCTAATCCCCACAGTGTTTGTTTTATGGTCGCAAAGAACACGTGTACAAAATTTGGTGAAATTTGCTCCACCGGTGTAGATTTGTATAAGGAACATATATATATATACAAAAAAACACTCTGCTTTATTTATAAGAAGAAGAAGATAAGAAGATATATAAGAAGATAATATTAGAAGAAGATAAGAAGATAAGATATAAGATCGGGACTTCAGTTGTCGGTTAGAATTTGAAGGTGATGAGGATGCAAAAATTATGTCGAGTACTAGACAGAATTGAAAGCAGATAAAGGGGTTAAAATAAGAAAATAAAATGTATAATATTTTCGAGAATATTAATATATAGACTACGTACATAGCATGATACTTCAAATGTTTCTTCATTTGCGTTTATTATTTTTGTATATTTTTTATATGAATTTTACGTATGGGTATTATTTTTTTGGTTGTCCTCTTTCTTTCTGATTCATGTATTTTCATAGCTGTGATTACTTCATGGTTGTGTTAAATTATCACTATACGCCAAGGAGTTTTCTCTTGCCCTATTTATTTAATAGATGAAAAATTGAATCAATAAATCTAGATCTAATTAAAACAAATACTATGATGACGGTACTTCTCCTATGTTGATTTTTAACGAAATATTAAAGAGTTTCAAAACTTTCTAATCTATACGAATGTAACTTTGGTGAGCGTGTATTAACCTCAACAGTAAAAGTGAAGGCGAAAACCTGCTTCCAAGAAGTCACCTAACCTGGCTTGCGCTGATTAATCCTACGAATAAGTATTTTTAATGTTCATTTTCATAAGTGTTGTTTAAATTTAAAGCTTTAAATTCTCAGAAGCCTATTCATCTATTTAGTATCTTCACACATAAGAAAATATGGTTATTAATTTTTTTTAACATAGGCTTGCTATTTGCTCTAGAAGGATTTTACCAGCATTGGTAAAAAAAAATTATTTTTCAGTTGTTTTGATTTATCTTTGACTATAATTGATTAACATTTAATACAATACATATTAGAATATTAATAGGCAAAATTAGTGCAACCTAGAAGAAAAATTACATCGAATATTGTTGTACGGAGATGCATTACGTATAACTTGAGAATAAAACAAAAAATATGAAAAAACCATTTATGCTCTGCTGTAATTTCATAGAATAACTTCTTAAACGTTTGCATAATACAATAAATATATATTTAGAGTTTAAGAGATCAGAAAGGAACGCGAAAAAAAGAAAAGTTGTTTTGAAAAAATCCTGTTTAAATAAAGTCTATGTTTAATTAAATATGACGTTTATCTTTTTGGCTTTCATTAATTGTGATAAACATATCGTTTGGAAGCTACGCGGTTAATTGTTAAATTCGTTTCGTTAGAATAATTGTAAGAATTTATTTAATTTTTCAATTATTTACAATAATTATCTAAAAACAAGAATTTTCATTTCAAACGAAAATATTTCTTCTGTAATTTAATATTTGTATCACTATCCATCTTATATCAAGAGTATTAATTTTGCTTTTTTAACATAAAATAAAACTGTGAATGTTAATGTATTAATTTTAAAATAATACAAAACATATATATTCATTTATATGTTAAAGCAAGAGACTAAATAAGATATCCACGTGGTGGCAACTCTCTTTTAATAGAATAGGAAGGGATTTAAAAGGGGGTAAAATTGAAAATATATACATTCGTTATACATACGAGTGGACATGTGAGAGAGTATCATTATAATTATTAAAGTGTGTATATTAAGAAATAATAAGTTATTATCCCGTTAAATACTGTTTACCGAATAGTAACGTTATAACATATTCAACTTACAGTGTTACAGCTGAAGACAAACCAAATGAGTCTCTCAGAGAATAAAGAAAGGTTACAATATTTGATAAATCGCTCTTTCTAATAACGTTTGAAGAAGGGTATTTTTCTTTCTTCGCTCTCTGATTATATTCCTAAATAAAGGTTCCCCGAAGCAGAGATATTTAGGTTAATTTTGAACGGTGTAAACACTGCGGTCGCAGCCGTTAGGTAAACGGCAAGAGTTATTAACTGCCTTTCAAATAGGTCATCGGAAGGGCGTGGGACAAGTACCAAATGCCCGACCTACCCGATGCAGGTTTTTCTAGGGTTTTCCCTGCATTTCTTTAGGCGAATGCCGGGTAGGATCCTTAAACTATAGCCCGGGGGCCCTAGTTAACCCTTGGCTACCTTCCTCCACCCTTCCGCATCCCCCCTTTCAAATCCCTTCCTATGCTATTAAAGGGGAGTTGCCCTAAGTGGATTACCCTCATGTAGCCTGTTGCCCTAAAAAAAAAAAAAAAAAAAAAAAGCTGCCTCCTAAACTGGCCAAGGCATGGCGAGGGGTAAGCTGCGTCCCCACAGCAAACCCCTCTCCCGTCATCGGAAGGGCGTGGGACAAGTACCAAATGCCCGACCTACCCGATGCAGGTTTTTCTAGGGTTTTTCCTGCATTTCTTTAGGCGAATGCCGGGTAGGATCCTTAAAATATAGCCCGGGGGCCCTAGTCAACCCTTGGCTACCTTCCTCTACCCTTCCACATCCCCCCTTTCAAATCCCTTCCTATGCTATTAAAGGGGAGTTGCCCTAAGTGGATCACCCTCATGTAGCCTGTTGCCCTAAAAAAAAAAAAAAAAAAAACCCTTCCTATGCGCTTCCCAGAGAGCTCTGGCGGGGGCTACCTTTGGGAATGCCTTCACATCTCTCTGGTTTTTTTTGAACTAAGGTTCCCACATGCCGAGGCACCTTGGTCTGTTTTGAGAGGTGTATGTTCCGGGGTCGCAGACCTTGGGCATACGGTAAGAGTTGTCCGCTATTCCTATTGGAATAGTCGGCCAGCTGCCTCCTAAACAGGCCAAGGCATGGCGAGGGGTAAGCTGCGTCCCCACAGCAAACTCCTCTCCCGTCATCGGAAGGGCGTGGGACAAGTACCAAATGCCCGACCTACCCGATGCAGGTTTTTCTAGGGTTTTCCCTGCATTTCTTTAGGCGAATGCCGGGTAGGATCCTTAAACCATAGCCCGGGGGCCCTAGTAACCCTTGGCTACCTTCCACTACCCTTCCGCATCCCCCCTTTCAAATCCCTTCCTATGCTATTAAAGGGGAGTTGCCCATAGTGGATTACCGTCATGTAGCCTGTTGCCCTAAAAAAAAAAAAAAACCCTTCCTATGCTGAAATGTGCAAGTAAGCCTGCGAGAGGATTTCTCGCAGGTGAACCTTCCCAGAGAGCTCTGGCGGGGGCTACCTTTGGGGATGCTCTCACATCTCTCTGGTTTTTTTTGAACTAAGGTTCCCACATGCCGAGGCACCTCGGTCTGTTTTGAGAGGTGTATGTTCCGGGGTCGCAGACCTTGGGCATACGGCAAGAGCTGTCCGCTATTCCTATTGGAATAGTCGGCCAGCTGCCTCCTAAACTGGTCGAGGAACGGAGAAGGGAATGCTGCGTCCCCACAGCAAACTCCTCTCCCGCTATCGGAAGGGCGTGGGACAAGTACCCAATGCCCGACCTACCCGATGCAGGTTTTTCTAAGGTTTTCCCTGCATTCCTTTAGGCAAATGCCGGGTAGGATCCTTAAAATACAGCCCGGGGGCCCTAGTTAACCCTTGGCTACCTTCCTCTACCCTTCCGCATCCCCCCTTTCAAATCCCTTCCTATGCTATTAAAGGGGAGTTGCCCAAAGTGGATTACCCTCAAGTAGCCTGTTGCCCTAAAAAATAAAAAAAATAAAAAAAAAAAAAAAAACCCTTCCTATGCTAAGTAAGCCTGCGAGAGGATTTCTCGTAGGTGAAACTTCCCAGAGAGCTCTGGCGGGGGCTACCTTTGGGGATGCTCTCACATCTCTCTGGTTTTTTTTGAACTAAGGTTCCCACATGCCGAGGCACCTCGGTCTGTTTTGAGAGGTGTATGTTCCGGGGTCGCAGACCTTGGGCATACGGCAAGAGTTGTCCGCTATTCCTATTGGAATAGTCGGCCAGTTGCCTCCTAAACAGGCCAAGGCATGGCGAGGGGTAAGCTGCGTCCCCACAGCAAACTCCTCTCCCGCTATCGGAAGGGCGTGGGACAAGTACCCAATGCCCGACCTACCCGATGCAGGTTTTTCTAGGGTTTTCCCTGCATTTCTTTAGGCGAATGCCGGGTAGGATCCTTAAACCATAGCCCGGGGGCCCTAGTAACCCTTGGCTACCTTCCTCTACCCTTCCGCATCCCCCCTTTCTAATCCCTTCCTATGCTATTAAAGGGGAGTTGCCCAATGTGGATCACCCTCATGTAGCCTGTTACCCTAAAAAAAAAAAAAAAAAACCCTTCCTATGCTAGGAGAGCGAGTTATACAAGGGAAGCCTGCGAGAGGATTTCTCGCAGGTGAACCTTCCCAGAGAGCTCTCACATCTCTCTGGTTTTTTTGAACTAAGGTTCCCACATGCCGTGGCACCTCGGTCTGTTTTGAGAGGTGTATGTTCCGGGGTCGCAGACCTTGGGCATACGGCAAGAGTTGTCCGCTATTCCTATTGGAATAGTCGGCCAGCTGCCTCCTAAACAGGCCAAGGCATGGCGAGGGGTAAGCTGCGTCCCCACAGCAAACTCCTCTCCCGCTATCGGAAGGGCGTGGGACAAGTACCAAATGCCCGACCTACCCGATGCAGGTTTTTCTAGGGTTTTCCCTGCATTTCTTTAGGCGAATGCCGGGTAGGATCCTTAAACCATAGCCCGGGGGCCCTAGTTAACCCTTGGCTACCTTCCTCTACCCTTCCGCACCCCCCCTTTCAATCCCTTCCTATGCTATTAAAGGGGAGTTGCCCAATGTGGATCACCCTCATGTAGCCTGTTGCCCTAAAAAAAAAAAAAAAACCCTTCCTATGCTATTAAAGGGGAGTTGCCCTAAGTGGATTACCCTCATGTAGCCTGTTGCCCTAAAAAAAAAAAATGCTTCCGCATCCCCCCTTTCAAATCCCTTCCTATGCTATTAAAGGGGAGTTGCCCTAAGTGGATTACCCTCATGTAGCCTGTTGCCCTAAAAAAAAAAATGCTTCCGCATCCCCCCTTTCAAATCCCTTCCTATGCTATTAAAGGGGAGTTGCCCTAAGTGGATTACCCTCATGTAGCCTATTGCCCTAAAAAAAAAAATGTAGTCGGCCAAAAAAAGTAAGCCTACGAGAGGATTTCTCGCAGGTGAACCTTCCCAGAGAGCTCTGGCGGGGGCTACCTTTGGGGATGCTCTCACATCTCTCTGGTTTTTTTGAACTAAGGTTCCCACATGCCGAGGCACCTCGGTCTGTTTTGAGAGGTGTATGTTCCGGGGTCGTAGACCTTGGGCATACGGCAAGAGTTGTCCGCTATTCCTATTGGAATAGTCGGCCAGCTGCCTCCTAAACTGGTCGAGGCACGGAGAAGGGAATGCTGCGTCCCCACAGCAAACTCCTCTCCCGCTATCGGAAGGGCGTGGGACAAGTACCCAATGCCCGACCTACCCGATGCAGGTTTTTCTAGGGTTTTCCCTGCATTTCTTTAGGCGAATGCCGGGTAGGATCCTTAAACCATAGCCCGGGGGCCCTAGTCAACCCTTGGCTACCTTCCACTACCCTTCCGCATCCCCCCTTTCTAATCCCTTCCTATGCTATTAAAGGGGAGTTGCCCAATGTGGATCACCCTCACGTAGCCTGTTGCCCAAAAAAAAAAAAAAAAAAAATGTAGTCGGCCAGGTGCCTCCCAATATCACTGAGTCATAGAGTCAAAGGTTATGCGGCTTCACAGCAACTCGATCTTATGTGATTGGAAGGGTGTGGGATAAGTACCTAGAGCCCGCTATCCCTGCTTCACATTTAGTCGAATACCGTGTAGGATCCTCAAACTATAGCTCATTATATTCCTTCCTGTTTTATTACAGGAAAGTAGTCGCAATGCGGATTACTCTCAAGCCACCTGTTTTCAGATAGTAATAAAACCACAATATAAATTTCTCATTAAAATTATTTATTTCAACAGCAAACAGTCATTTATTAAAAAATGATAGTTTGCTCTTAAATTAATTTTAATGAGGACTATGTTGTGGATTTATTATCATCTCTATAATAAGAGTCTGAAACTGTCTTTATATTAATAATGCGAACTCCCTAGTTAAATCGAATATCTTAAAGCTAATATTTTTCTGTTGAGTTCAAGAACGAAAATAACACGAACGTTGATCGCTACTTAGCTAAATTATTTTATTCAAGCGTCATTTTCTATGCAAACTTGGCCAATTTGTAAAATTAATTTTTCTTTGCTTGAATTTTATTCTATTACTTTTGTCATAAACGTATCATCTCGTATCACAATACAAAGATAATCAATAATCTCGGTGCTACATCGTAAAATTCTAGCAGTAATGCTGTAAATGTAAACTTAGACCAGTTACGCTATGGTTAAATTAAAAATGACTATGGTTTGGGGAGAACTTTTACAGGCTCAAAGATCAATATATCAGCATCTGACTTTCAAGGTCAAAGTGACCAGATTTTTTGAGGAATAAAAATACTGAATTTGCATTTTGTATTTTCCGCTAGACCTAGGATCATAAATCGTAGTTATGTTTGGTCCAACTCAGAACCCAGTGGGATATGGTTCATGCATTTGGAACACATTAAATTAAAAAAAATATACAGTATTCTTCCAGTCCGTTTCTCCTGAGGTTCACGTTTACAAAAATCAGAAAAAATTAGCCTTTGTACGTATTATTTTCATTTTTCGTGTAAGGTTTTACTTTATATTTCTTGTTATAGTATAATTATGTGATAGGTGTGAAGAGGCAGCTGTAAACTTATAGAAATAGACGAATTTTTTTTTTATAAAGAATGTTCATTAAACATCTAATTAAAACACAACGGCATATAATGGTGGTGGACTTTTTAAGGGTTATTTAAGTGAATAGTGATTGAGTCTAAGTGCTTAAAGAAAAGGATCAAGCTATTTTGACGTACCAGGACACTGGATGTACGAACTGTTGTGAAAGGTCAAGCAACCTCTGCAAAGTGCAGTGACGCAAGAGGTAGGTGGGCAGAGAACGAAGGAGTGCATTAGCCAGGCCAAGGAAATCTCTCCACTCCAAGGTAATGAGCGGCTTGTTCACCGTGAATATTTTCAAAAATATGAGGACATCGTGAATGTTGTGACACAGAAACGTCTATTTTGTTGCGTCATCTTTCTGCAAAGTAAACATAAATGTATACAATACATAACCTTTAAACTGTTAATGTGCTACGGGAATGGATAACACGTAGTTATTATAGCTTTGATAGAAAATTTAAAACACAATAGCAGTCAGATAAGGAGAAACATGGCGTTAACGTATTTCCCGTTTTCTGATATCTTAAACGATCCAAACGTCATGAACTGGCACGTAACAATGAAGCATACAAAATTCATGGCTAAAATGATTACGATACAATTAGAATGAATAAATTTATGGAATGTTACTCCTGGACTTAACTTACTGTTTAATTCCCAAAATTAAACATTAACTACTTAAAATTTCATGAAATTAGTGTTTTTCGAAAATGATTTTAAAGGCAGGTTCTGTGACTCAGCATTACAAATCCATCGTTGTATTTGAATGAACGGTTTGGGAAAGCCACTGAAGATTAAATTCTTATGTTTATCCGTATAAATAAATTCTTAATGGCTAATATAAAATAGGAATACATCGAAATATTGTCTTTTAATAGAAATATTTCTAAATTCAACGTTAAATGTGCGTTTAAAGAACAAAAACAATAAAATAAATATGTCCATAAAGTAGTACTCGACTCTTTATGTAATTTATTAGTAATATAAGAAAAGGGCACTTGTAGAAATATGATTCACGAATGCATGAAATAGGCATTATCTATATATATAAAAATGAATTGCTGTTCGTTAGTCTCACTAAAACTCGAGAACGGCTGAACGGATTTATCTTATCTTAGTCTTGAAATGTTCGTGGAGGTCTAGGGAAGGTTTAAAAGGCGAGAAAGAATCGAATAATTTCCGGGAAAACCCTAAAAACAGCCCTTTTCTATTTCCCATACAAACGTTTTCTAAATAAAATACAAATCTACACCAGTCGAGCAATTTTCACCAAATTTCGTACACGTGTTCTTTGCGACCAGGAAACAAACACTGTTGGAGTGAGACGCGTCTTCCACCCCCAGAAGCGGGGGTGGAAATATTTAAACATACTAAAACAGCCGATATTTGAGTCGGATAAATATTTTTAGGGGTCAAAGATATTGATAGTGTTTCTACCAATGTTATCTGAATACAATTTTCATCCCCTACGCCCTGTGAAAAGGACACCCTTCGGGTTTGGGGTGGAGATGCTTTACAGTAAAATAACGCGAATACAACCGAGTTTGGAGTCAAATCAAAGGTTATGGAAGTCACTGTGTTTAGTTACGACATTTAAATTAGCGTTTACCGCTCAGATGCAGGGGTAGCGGGGTGCAAATTTTGGAACATGCAAACACGGCAGATATTTGCGTTGAAGAAATATTTTTCAGAGTTAATTATAATGATTAGGGTTCGAGTAGCGTTACATAAAAATTGCGCAAAAGCAGCCGAAATTGGAGTCATATCGGGGGTTATAGATAAATAACATCTCGGGCAACGCCGGGCACCCAGCTAGTTATATTATATAATTATGACTTATTGTATTTTAATATATAAAAATTGGAGTGTATTTGACAATTGTTAAAATTAATTTAAAACTAGTATTTCAACAAGTTAAAGGTATGTACGAGTTATCAATAGTAAAAATTATCTCATGTAGTATATTATTTCTGTTCCTCACACGTACTGCATTTCAAAGAATGGTTATGACATAAGTAGAAATAGCAATAATACCATATTCCGTAGAGCCCGCAGTGAAGCTTAGTTTGAGAGATGTGGAATGAATTAGGGTTTACATTTATTCCATTAATACTGTGATAATTATATCAATTAATAATATTCACTAACATAAACTTATGAATAGCTCATGATTGATATTTACAGTCATATAATAATAGTACTGTATTATGCAACAACATACGATCAGGATTCCGATTTATAGTTCATGCTGACAAATATACATTATAACTTAATTGTACATCTCCGATTCTTATATAAATTCTTTTACTGAATAGGAATGGCTAAGCTGAAATGAAGATAACTCAGATTTAAATTGACTTTGGTTATTGGACAACTGTTTAATTATTTGAGACAGTCTGTTAGAGATGGAGACTCCAGAATAATGCACATCTTTCTGTGCAATTGACAGTGATTTACATTTATTGATATAGATAATTTTTGATTCTTGTATAGAAGCCATGGATATAAGAATTATTCACAAATAATTACTTATTCGTAGTTACAAATAACTGGCACGACAGACTGAAAATACAATTTTTTTAAGAGAGGTCTTGAAGTAATTCTGGAGGTGTCCTGACATATTGCGCGGACAACACGTTTTTGAGCTATAAAATTCTTGCCTATACCTGTTGAGTAACCCCGGAATATAATCCTGTATGACAAAACAGAATGAAAATACGAAAGGTAAACCATTTTTCTTGTTTTTAAATCACTGAAGGTGGAAATAATTCTTACAGCATATGTGGCCGAGTTAAGTTTCCTAAGTAACTGATTAATTTGATCAGTCAAATTTAATTTAGGAATTTAATAAATGAAGTTTCATTTACATTATTGTCAACGTAATTTAGAGGTAATATATTGTAAAGTTGTGTTGTCTGTGTGAAATGTGTTTTGTCACAGTTAATTATTAAGCCATTCACAGTAAACCATGTTAACAGGTTACTTAAATTTTGTTACTTGCTTCTTCTAATGTGTCATTGTTACTTTTTACAAAACATATTAGTATCATCCACAAATAATATTGCTTTGGAAGACAAATCTACAGTTGTTGGAAAATCATTTACGTATATGAGGAACAGTAAATGCCCTAATACTGAACCCTGTGGAACTCCAGTTTTAAGTGAGTGATTACAAATGTAACTAATTACTGAACTAACACTGTCTCTGATTTGTTTTAGTATGACGCTGGAAATACCGACATGGCGTGATGAATTATTGTTCTTTAAAGAATTTATAATTTTTTAATTTCGGTTGGGAATGTAAAAAATAAGGTCAAATTATTTTCATGGACAGGATAGTATTCTTTCAAAAATTGTATAGCCTTTTGTATGGATTTATTTGTATATTTATCCAAACTTTTACTTCAATTGTTAGAAAGTGATTATTAAATTAATTAGTACATTCAACTGTTTCGAGTTGTGGCTGTGTTCGATCTGAAATTCCTTTATTTGTTTTTTTATTTACTTTCCAAATGGTTTTAACCTGATTAGCTTAATTGTCTACTGATTTTGCACCTTTTATGACTTTGTTCAATACTTTACAGTATTTCTTATAATAGTTAATCATATGGTGATTAGAACTATCCCTTACTATCAAATACAGATCCCTTTTGTGTTTACATAAAACTTTAATCAAATTGGATAACCACCCAGTTACTTTATTAGCATTACTAGACTTTTTAATCCGGGTTTTTTGGAAAATGAAATGTTAAAGCATTAAGAAATGAATTAAATTTCCCATTAACATTATTTATGCAGTTAACATTCTCCCAATATTATTGTTTTAGTGCTTGCCGAAACAGTTTCATAGAAGTTTCATCCATCATTCTTGTATAGTTTACTGTTTTTTGAGGGGCACATTTGGAACATATATAATTAATTATAAGTAGTTGACTGTCATGGTCTGAGAGGCCATTTACAATTGGCTTAATGCTGTAATTTTCAAAATGTGTTGTATCGATGTACATATTATCTATGGCGGTGCCTTTTGAGTTTTGCACTCTGTTAGGAAAATTAACTACTGCATGTAAATTGAAAGTGGAAGTTAATGTTTCTAACTGTTTTTGGTATCTTACAATAGAAAATACCTATATTAAAATCACCTCACATGATTATTTTCAACTTCATTTTGTAAAGTTGAAGTAACAGTAACTCTAATTGTTTCAAAAATATTGAGAAGGTACGTAGACAGATCTCTATCTGAAATTATAAATAAATTGGACACTGTGTAAATGGTTGTTTATTACTAATAAAAACGGTCGTAAAGAAGTTTATTCTTTGCGTGTATATGAGCCGAAATGTACCCATAAAGCACCTAATGGACGTCGATACTACATTTATGGGCTGAGAAAATTACCCTTTAGTATTCTAAGCGGCGCGGAGTATCGTTTCCGCTGCGGAAGTGACGCCACAGCCTGATATGTCATATTTAAGCTGTCATCAACACACTTAATAAATTATAAAAACATAATGTACAATCTAATACTATTATAACGAGAATGATAGGTCTGCCATATTTTGCTCTTGATAACCGGGCTTTGAAGAGATTGCAAAACACAAAATATGCTTTATTATTATTATAATAAAGAATTTAAATTACTTTCCGCAACTAAACTAAAGTGAAATATAAAATATTCATAGAAAAAATTTCCTGACATATTTGTTTTGTTTGCAATTTCAAGTAGGACCGTCTAATAAAGCACTGTCTAAATTGCAGAATTCTAATTTTCTTTGCACTTGTTATGCTTTTTTCGAAGGCTGTTTCTTCTTTAATAACGTTTTGACTGTTTAAGATAAGAATACAAAATTTTAGTTAACTTCAATAGTTTTAAAGTCTCGGTAAATTTCTCTTATGATTTCAACTTTTACACTGATCCAAAGACAGTTTTTTGCCAATAGAATTTTAACAAATTAAATTTTTGCAATCTCAGTTTTATAAATTTTCTCTTATTTATGGTGGTCAATCTTGACGATTTTCTTTTCGATATTTGAATATTGGCTCAAATTAATACCGAAACGTTGATTTGTTAGACCAATTAACTCATTTAATTTTCTACTTATTCGCTCAATATAATTTTTTTCTACGTGAATTTTATTCTATGAAGCCCAGGAGCGGTGAAATGGTTCTTATAAAATTAAATAATTTTCTACCTGATCTGAATTTACTTGGAAATTATGGCAAATCATGGAAACTCTATGAATGTTAGACAGTTAGATAAAATATTAAGATTTCCCATATTCTGATTTTTTAAATGGTTACATGTGAGGACATAGGCCGACATTTCAAACGCTAAGAACCATTCCATTCGTATTCAGGGAGAGAATTGATCACTTCGGAGTATAAGAGAAACTAATCCTAACAGACTTACTCGACTTTCTGCGTCTGAGAGATCGCGAGAAAAGAGCTCGGGGTCTAAGTGAGTGCTGTCGGTATGGAGATGGTCTGTAAATTTTCTGACAACGTTAAAAAATATGTCAAATCCGATGCCGTAATAGTATTTTCTAAAAATTATATTTATCATTTCCATTATATTTCAAATCATTTGTTGCCTGTAGTAAATGTAGTTGCGTCATAAAATCAAAATTATTAAGGAAAGGAATAGTTCAAACTAACACATTTGCCCGTAAGTACAAGACTTTTGACACCGAGACCGAACCATTGGACCGTTGGACCACGAGGAAGAAGACGACATTACGAGTGCCTTGAGGAAGGCACGATTTTGACATTATAACAATACATTTTAAATGCAGTCATGTAGTAACACGGCGCTGGGTGTGAAATGAAAGCTTTTAGAGTGAACAAAAGCCGGTCAGGGTCTGCAAGAAGGTGTACACGGTATACACTTACTAAAATATATAATGAAAACGTGGATCAGATGTGCTGTAAATAACACAAAAAACACCACCATCTTAATTGACTAAGACAGGGCCTACTTAGATGCAAACAATGTGGCCATGAAACAGACTACGATTATTGGAGAGAATGGAAAGGTGCGGTTGTACAGGAGTGGAATTATGGAAAGACTGCTTCTCGGCCACAATTTTAATTCCAGTGCACTATTTCGTAGCAGGGGAAAAGAAGAGGAGGTAGTTACATTCAAAGGAATACCTGTGCATTATTAAACAAACTCTCTTTCATCGGATGCAGAGGCTAAATTCGGGATTGTGGCAGTTAAAATTGACAAGAGCACGAAAATAGTATGCAAAAGTTTGAAATAAGCTACAAATAAATTCTGTGGGGAACGAATGAGATTTAACAATTAATGGAAAATTCCAGCAATACGCTACATTATTATAATCATGCTTAAGGGTATATGTAACACGTGGAAAAGAATTAATAACAAATTACTTACTTGCATATATATATATATATATATATATATATATATATATATTGTAGCAATAGTTAATTAGGCCATTAATTGTTTGAACATAAAATTTGAATTGTTTGATAAATCCATTATAGCGGTCTGATCGAACAAAGCAACAGTGGAGAAGCGAGCTCGCTTGCTTTGTCGAAAAGTTAAAAATGGCGTATGCGCGCTAAAACTCGAGAGGACTAGGATTGTTTAGTTGGCGGAGAAACATCGCAAGGAGCAGAACAAGTAATAAAACTATTAGTTGGCGGAGAAACGTAAGGAGGAGCAGATAAAGTAATATAACTTGAGCAGAGACTAGACATCGTCAATGTATAACTAGTTAAAGTTGTAAATTAATACAAAGAAAACATTCACGGAAGTATTGCAGCGTAAATATTGGAAAGTAAGAGCAGTTTTCGTCAGAATAGAACTTTCCAAAATCTTCGCGGAGAAATTAATCCAGGAGAACATTGGTAAATTATTGTGGAGCGGAGCAATCAACGGAATACAGCCAATTTTGCCAAATATTAAAGTGAAGCGTAGAATCAGTGAAAACCAAGGCCTGATATTAAGTAAAAGAGTGTAAAAGTGTCCGAACGAGGTAAAATTGATTGTTCGAGTACCAGACCGACGGTCCGTAAGTAACATAATTTTGAATAATATTGTAAACGCAAATTAAAGGATAAAGTCAGATTTCGTTCTCTTTTAATTGTCAATCAAAGTTAATTTCTTTACTTTTTTAATTTACTTCATTCTATCCACATATTGTTTAGGTAAATTCTAAACTGTTTTGTTAATAAGATTTTAAATCAATTTTTTTTGTGTTTATTATCAAACCCAGTAAAGGCCCTGAGAGGACAGATCTCTAATTTTGTTTGTAATTATCTTTTATTGCCACAAAATAAAATAAATATTTTGTTTGTTAATTGTTAATAAGTTTTTCATTTAATTAAAGCCAACCTTTTGTTTATTACATAAATGGCGTACCAACGTGGTGGCTCGATTTTTGGTAATAGGGCAGAATCATAATTAAAGAACGAAATCTGACTAACCGAGGTATTGGTGCGAGATAGTATTTTGGATAGGTTGTGTATGCAATATTTTGAAATGAACTTTATGCGTGTGAAAGTGAGAGGATTAAAAAGAAAAAAATAATTATATGTGCATTTAAAGTTAAAGATGATAGCTTAGTTTCGTTTTTTTTAAGTGTTAGTTAGATTTAATTTAATGATAATGGGTTCTAAAGTAAATATGGGAGGGGACAATGGAAATATGATGATATTAGAGTATTTGGAAAGAATGAGTATAAAAAATGATCAGAAATTGGAAGAAATGAGTAAAAACATTGCTGATTTGAGCGCAAAAGGGGATAAAAACGATCAGAAATGGGAAAAACTGAATAAAAACATTCTAGATTTGGATAAAAAAATTGATGCAAACATGGCAGAATTAAAGACAGATGTAAGAGAATGTAGAAAAGAAAATGGGATACAAAATTACCCAAACAACGACGGGTTTTTAGCTAGTATCTGTATAAAGACTGTTTTTGGTACACGAAAAGTGACGGTAAAATAACTAATTTTGACCTAAATTTGAAGGATTTTCAATTAATAATTGAATTAATTTGTAATATGTGTAATAATTAACATTCTAACACTAAATATTCAATGTGAGATTATTGAAACATTTATCAACTCTAGTAATTGTATGATTGAATACTTCTGAGATATGCAAACAGTTTCTGCTGAAGTACAAAAATATTAATTTACTCTTTTGATTAAAATAATTAATTTCTTTCTCTAATCTTTTAATAAGTATTAATGTTAATTGGACGCTATTCATGAAGATTTAACATTGTTTTCATATCAAAGTATATTTCCCTTAAAAGCTTGCACTAGTTTATCTGGTTGTACTTACATGTGAATGCAAATTATAACCGCCTGCTGTTTAGATAAGAATGTCACTTTTGTTCCCAACTCCGTAAAAATGGCTCCCCTGGGCACTTCCCCGCCGTTCTTATCAAGAACGTAACGAAAATAACGTCAGATGAAATTTCATGCCGTACAGAAATTAATGAAAAATATAACTCGGTAAAATCTTTGAATCTAAAAATACATATAATTTTAAAAACATGTAATTTGTCGCTTCATCATATTGCATGCTCATCTGATTCAGGAATAGCGTTATCTTTAAGATTATGAAGCCGTTAGTATACAAAGTTTCACGCAATAGGAACCGGATTTACGAAACTGTAACAATAGTTTTATTATAACGGACGTTGCAAATAAATGACCGAGGTCAAAATGATTAATTATTCAATTAAATTATCTGAATCCAGATTTTTCTTTCTCCTTGGCAAGAAAACCAATTTCGGGACTTGGCTTACCAGGACGAGTGCAAGGGTGTCATCTTCCATTACACATTCTGGACTGTTTAAAGCGACATATGGTCATAGCGGTTCTCCTTCATCCGCATTCCCAATTTTCATGACTATGACGAGCACAAACATACATTCCCATGTCGGAACTCTAACCCATCCTCTGTGATGTGAGGCTGTGACGCTGATCGCTACAACTCAGCAGGAAGGACATGAATACGAATGAAAGAGCAAAATAAACGCTTAAAAATAAATAACTTTATACTTCATGCTTACAGTATGCAGATTAATCACTTGCTACAAAGTTGTAAAAAAGAAATAATTGATATTCAAATATTATTTATTTTGGACTCACAAATTTGTTGTAAATGGGTTGGATGAAATAATAATTATCCAGTAAGTCGTGTAGATTATGTGTTAAGTTAACAACCTCAATTAAAATCTTTAACCACAAATAGTTTTAACATTAAATGCAACCCGTTTTATACCTGACAACGATGGCACTGTAGTGATTCAAAGCCGCAGAAGTTTTTAATTTTATTTCATAAAGACATTTTTAAGTAAGAGTTTGTGTTCTAAGGCGATGTAATTTTGTCGCTCAGTTTTCCTAATCAGCTGGGAACAATAAATGAGCAGTGTTAACAAAATTGTCAAGAGGAAATCAAACAATCAAAATCTATCTGGGTAAGGGAGTATCTAAAAAGCGGAGAAATTTATAGTGTCTAGATAGTCAAAATATTATTTTTTAATACTATATATTCATTTACAGTCTTCTGTTATTTCCTGCAGTCCATATGTGACCAGGGATCGCTATTTGCACTTTATATTGTAGAACTGAACCTTCAGGAGGCTGTCGATCATCCTGCATGTGGCCAGTTATCATAATTTGCTGCCTAACCTTTTTAGGTTTAATACATTACAAAAAAATGTTTTTTCTATAAAGACCCTGAGTTTTTTTTTGTAATTTCAATTGTTTTTGGTAATATTACTTGTAAAATTAAAAATTTGAACTTGCTTAAATAATTAAATAAATCATTATCGAATGTTCTGAAAAAATATATATTTCACCTGGTTAGAAACCCGAGGATATGATATTTGTGAATATCTTATTGTAATGGAAAAGTAATTATGCAAGAATGGAACACTATATTGTGTGACACAGGTTAACATAGAAGAGGATTTGAGATGCAATACATCGTGTAAGATTATTTACATATAATTTGTCACAAACAGGCGACTAAACAGAAAATTTGTGCGTTTCTTTTGCCAATTATGTGAAAAATTATTATTCAATATATCTTGGATCACTATCGAGATGGTTCTGGTATTATAATAATAGGGTTCGATGTCAAGAATTTTGATATAAGTCCATAAAAATTAAGCTAATTAAAAAACTCCCGAGGAAAAACTTTCACTTTTAACGAAGTAAACACACCTAAATAATCACAACTTTAATTAGTATATTGTCAGAATTTTTTACGTCAAACCCAATTATAATACCAGACATTATTAGATTGAATAATATTTTTACCCTTAATTTTCAAAGTGACCTCCTATTGGGTACCTGATATCTTGGCCTTCTTTTCTTTGGTCTGTTTCACATGTTTTCTCTCATTTAGTTTGTTTACGTTCAGTGCTTGAGAAGATCTATCAATTGTTAGAAGAAACGTCTGTTAGTTGTCTTTTTGTACCCAATTATATGCAAAAATTTTTGTTCAAGACGTTAATTAATATTATCTTACATCGTGTAATAATTTTTTTTCTATAATTCACGAAGCAAAACTAATTTTATGACAATAATAAACATACTGGAATGTTTTTTCAGTTCAAAATAAAAAGTTGCTTTACGAATTGAAGACATATACCCGTATAAACTAATTAACACACTCAACTGAGCCCCATTAGCAGCCAAAGTGTAATAGTGAAGGCTTTCCCAGTGTGTTTGATGTCTAAACTGTTCTAGAGATTAAATCCGTGAGAACTCGTCGCAATTGTACAACGTTTCTATGGCTATCGTCACCATCGTTCACAAGAGCTGTGGTAGTCACGGAAACGTTATGCGAAGGCAAAGGAATCCCGAGAAGAGTTTATTCATGTAATAGAGAAGTGTGGAGAAATAGAATCTAATAAATAAAATTAACTTTATGTTTATTCATTTAATCTAGAAATGTTTGTATGTTCCGCTTACAAATATACTCTACAAATTTCACTAAATTTGTAACACGTGTACTTTGTGACCATGAAACAGACAATGTGGGAGTAAGACACGTCGATCACCCCCGGGGACGGTAGTGGACGAGGGACGGGGTTGGACGAGGGACGGCGTAATTTTCGTTTCGCTCAAAAATCTATGCCCGTGGAGAAAATTTGAACAAATGTAGCACACATGTTCCCTGCGTCCAGACAAGAAACACTGTGGGGTAAGACATATCTGCCACCATCAGGGACGGGGATGGAAATTTTTAAACATGCTCAAACTGCCGATATTTCTGTCAGATAAATATTTTTCTGGGTCAAAGACATTGAGAGTATTTTGCCGATGATTTCTGTGTATAATTTCAACCCCTTCCTGCATGGAGGGAGGAACCCTTAGGTCTGTGGGTGGAGGTGTGTTACACGAAAAAATAAACGCGAATACAACCGATATTGGAATCAAATCCGGAGTTATTGTTGTCGCTGAGTTGAATAATGACATTCAACGCAGGTTTCCGTTTAACCCCCAGAGGCAGGGGAGGACGGGAATGGATATTTTCAAACATATTAAACATCCGATATTTGCATAGAATAAATATTTGTCGGGGCTATGTGATTGATAGTATTTCTACTAATGTTGATTTCGTATAATTTCAACCGCTTTCGGCAAGGGACGGGAGCATACTTAGGAGTGGATGTGGAGGGGCGTTACCAACAACCTAGATCAGAGTAAAGTCAGAAGTTTTGGATGTCGCGGAGTTAAATTATGATTTTAAACTTGACGTATTTTTAAGGACGAGGGTGGAAATTTTCAATAATGTTAAAAAGGCCGATATATTCGACAAATTAAACATTTTCAGGGTCAATTAGATACATTACGTATCTATAGATATTTTTGTGTATAATTCCAACCCTTTTTGACATGGCAGAGTAGCACTTTTATGGGATGGGGGTGGAGGGGCGTTACATAAAAATAAGGTAAAAACAGCCAAAATTGGAGTAAAATCTGGGGTTATGTATGTCGCTGACTATAATTATGACATACCGTGCAATGCCGGTTAACAAGTGAGTAATAAATAAACAATAAATCAGTAATTATACGTTTTATTTCCTGTTCATAAGCAATAAATTCTTTTTCTGACCAGTTGAATCAGAAAATATTCAATAATTACATAAAAAAATTATTACAGCGTTTCGTCCACTATTTTGGTACTTATTCGGGTAATAAAATAATATACAGTATTTGTGGATATATATGCTAAATAAAAATAAAAATTCAGAGTCATGGACTGCGTCCTATGACAGTTGTAACCGTAAAAAACTTTGGCATGAAATTATTTTATGGTTCCATTAATTAATAAATTCTTATTACATATTGTTTTTATTTATTTATTTAATAAATGATAACTGTCAGATTATATTAAATACAATACGTTCCACGATATTTAACATTCACATTTCACTATTATTTTACCTTAAAAATTTAACTAACCAGGAGGGAAATTTTAATGAATATTTAATTATGTCTAAGAATATGTGTATCCAAAACAATAGTTTTTTATACCGAATTTCGGTCACGGGTTTAGAGACCGATTTTTTTTTAAAAAAAAATTAATAGCAACGTAAATTCCATTTGAAGGGAGCCTGCACACCTTTAATTCAAGTTAAAAGAATTGGCCTGTCGTATTTTAAGATGTTATTTTAGTAGTCAGTTTTTGAGCAATGGAATATGGTATGTGCTCATCTGGTGTGGATTTACTTTCGTTTTATCCGCGTTAGTTCTTAGTAAAATCTATGAAAACATTACGGAATATATATATATATATATATAAAATATAACTGAGCTCCTTAAACTTATACTACCAGTCGGCCACTTGTGTCATGAGGTATGCATTTTATTAATGCTAAGTTTCGCTAGTACTGTGTCGGGAAAGTTCCATTTCACATTACTTTGAAATTATATTTTCAAATTTATGTTTTCTTCTATTCAAGTACATTATCGTTGTATTTTATCCTGCTCCAGTTCAATAGTATCATAATATTAAAATTATTTAACACTTCCATGATGTACTATATGGTATTTTGTCATTCTTTTTAAACATTCATTGAAACTATTTTTCATATACACTTGATTAACATTTGAATTATCCCTATTATTATAATTTCATTGAAATGACTCCGCCACAAAATAAAGCAAATTTATTATAAGGATCAGTTTCTTACCTACAATAATTTTGTGTTTTAAATAAATATCTAAGTTTGAGATGAACGAAATGTGTTTTTTCGAGGTTATTTGCCGAGTATATTGGTAAGGAATAACTCTAGCTACAAAAAAAGGATTGGCATTGAGATATGTCTGTAAAGATCTATGCTATATAACGAAATTTATAAAACATCTTAGTTTTTTATAAGTATATATATAAGTACATATCATAGGCCATAAGCTCTGATAGTTTGGACTAGGCTTCAATATTTTTGATCTAAATGAAAATTATAACAGCCAATTGGCTTTAGATAATAATTCTCTACTCTAGATATATCCTCTTCACATCGATCCTGTACGTTTTCCAACTGTTACAAGGAGTCTAAGCTTCGAGGATCCTGCCAACTTTAGAGATGAGATAAAAATGTCTGACATCGGACTGTATATGTAAAAGATAAGTATGGCTCACAAATTATTCTTGTATTCTTGTATCATGAAAGTGTATCCGAGTAGAAAGTTATTTAATTGAGAATGATATAGAAAATAAAGTAAGAATAAATACAATTTGAGAAATAGATAACGGGTAATCTGTTATCGTATTTGGCTAGACGCCAACGAAGTTAATATTTCACCTTTCCACGGCGCTTAAAAATGAATAGAATTAATTATTTTTCCATAGATGCTCATGATAAGCAAAGCTGAAAGAATGTAGAAAGATTATTATATCTCACGTAGCTTTGGACATTTACTTAATTTAAGAATCTTTTATAATATATATATATATACAGGGTGAAACAAATCTCGACGGAAAAATTCAGGAATGGATTCCACATATTGAGAGAATAGCAAAAGTGTATGTATGAATTTTCGTATCTGATCGATTTATATAAAGTTCAACTGACTAGTTGGAGCGTTTGTACATCATCCACAGGAGTTGACTACACCAAATATTGTAGATGTCCACCCAGAGGGGTTTAAGTTTCCTCATGTATCAATTGTAACAAAAGTTTCGCGTTTTTGTCCAGATAACAAGGCATGACGTCATGAACTAACATTAATAAAAGTATAAATTGGATAACTCTGAGTTAATTATGTGTTTCCGGACTCATGTTGTAATATATTTTTTCTCCTCTCAATATTAATACATATATATATTAATATATACATATATATATATATATATATATATATAGTTTTTCTGGCGAGTTTTGTTACACCCTATATATTGATCAAACAACTATTCAACCAGTTCCTAAAAGACAAGTTTTCTTATAGAACATGAATAAGAGACATAATGTACCTATTATTGCGTATTATTCAAATAAAAAATAGGAAAAAGCAACTTGCAATTAAATTTTATTTCTCTTCAGCTATCGTCTTCTATGTTAAAGTGGCTGAAACATTATTTTCCTTTCAAACACTCAGAAATATATATTTGGAATTGGAGGATGGTGCCGATAATGTCCAGAAAAAAAACATATCTGATGAATTTAAAATGTATTATTTAAATATAATAAATTATATTAAATAAAAGAACTGAACCACTATTTTATGACTTTAAAATGAATGACTTATTGTTATAAGCGTAATACTATTTGAAAGTAGCCCATGAAATTATCCACCAATATATTTATTTTCGGAAACAAACATTTTAATCTATTTTTTTCATTAAATAGAGCACTTTAAAAGTATAAATAACGAATTACGCGATTTTATTTGCGTACAAGGGAGTTAAAAACGTACTCTAATGACCATACGTTCCAAGTTTATATTTAATTAATGAATTAACTTTCTTTCGGTCTTTACAGACCACAGAAAAGTACATAAAACTGACAACTAAAAATATTTCATGCAGGCAAATAGACGAAAACTTCAAATTGCTACGTAAATAATTATATTTCAAGCAAGTTGACATGATACGGTTATCACATAAAAAATGCAAAACTGAAGTTTGAATATTTGCCTTCTTGTTGGAATTGAGCATAGCATGTTTAGGATAATTTTCATTAAATTTCCATTAAATATAAAAGTGTCGGCCTTGATATTACTTTGTCGTCTAAAACTAATTTTGTGTCAAGTAATTCAAAACGCTGTATGGGCCATTAACTAAGTAAAACACATCGCTAATGCTTGGTGGAACTGCGCTACCATTTCACACAGAAACTTGAGCTATCCAACTAATCCATCACGTGGACAATGTCAGCATGAACCACGGCTGGCGAGCAGCTGCAAACTGTTCATTAGGACACTATTAAAGGTCTTACTTGGCTTCAAAGCTATTTAGCATATCTATTCCCTCTCCTGTACTATACTTGTATACCGTGTATGTTATGCGTGAAATTAACGAGATGTACGTCATGGTGAAGCAAAGATAAAACGTTATGTGACATGTAGATTAAATTACGCTACGTCAGTAATACGCGGAAAATTTATTGTTTAAAATAAATTTATTTTCTATAACAAATTTGTTTAATTTCAAATTAAAATAATAGCTTAGTCCTTTAAATGAATTTTATGTAATAAAATTTGATGATAATTATCAAGCTGAGATAATTAAAGTATTTATTTGCGAGATGAAAGTATTCGATTATTGTAGGTAAGAATCTTCTTCAAATTTATGAATATCCGGAAGAGTAAATTAAATTTTTTTGTGGCGAAGTCATTTCATAGAAAATTAGTATTCAGTTTTCGGTATCAGTATCAGTCAATTGTATAATAACGTGCATATGCTAAAAACTGTCAATGAATGTTTAAGGTAATGAAAAAAAATTATAATGTACGATGTAAGCGTATTTCAATACCAAAGTCTAATAATTCTACTCGAGTGTTAAACTTAACGATTTAATATTAAAATACTGTTAAATTTAGTTAATATTATTATTTCTCCAACTTTAAATGTTGTCTAATTGCAAATGCAATTAGGCTGCTTCATGCACAATTTCAACGAAAATAAATGTAGTCACGGGATAACTCCATTTCATTTTTGATCTACCACGGACTATATCCATATCTGATTATAAATTTCTAATAGTATAGTTTTGTAGCGTCATATTGACTACAGTTATTTATATAATTTGAAATTTCATATTGAAATACTATAATTATTTTACAATAGTGCTATGAATTGCAGAGTTTGTGGATTACGGAAAGAAATGGCTGCTAGTATTTAGCTTTGTTTCGTCACCTGGATTGTGCGCTGTTTTTCATTTAATCTTGCGTGTTTTGAATCTCCTGACGAAAGCAAAAAGGATTGCAGAAACTTTGTGTGGTATTTTACTCAGTTTACTCAGTTATTTGGATTTACTTTTAACTCAGATATTTTATATTTCAATTTTCTTATATTTCTAGGAATTTTTCATTCTGACTCATTTTGTTGTGAGTAAATTAAATCTATAAATTTAAGGGACTAAAACTGTGACTTCTGTTTGATAAAAATTTGCTATAAAGTGTCTTACAGTCCAATAACTTGTGTTACTATCGCACCATTTGGGAAGTAAATATATTTATTCCGGATAGAAACATTTAACCTAATGCATGCAAGCCACAGCTGTGAATGATTTTATGAATCACCTAATTGGGAATAGTAATTTCGGGGATAGAGGAGACAATTAGAGATGCTAATCAGAATAAGTGGAATTATAGTTGAAATATATTTAAGCGATTTCAGTTCAGAAAGCAACCAGAATTGAATAGCTAATATTGCGATCCGAGAGAAAGATTTTAGAACAACTAACATGATAATACTAGCGAATTATACGTCGCTATAAGAAATAGCTCATGAATTTAAAATTGAAGATGAACTTTGAGGTACTCTGCCACGTCAAAATTGCATTTCGACTTCCGACTAATTATGGCAGTAGTAAATGAAAAGAGTACAAGTCAAGACCATATATAATTAAGACCGTAAATCAGTTGGAAACTTTTCATCTTTATTAAGTAGTTATGTAATTAATGTAGTATTGAATTGAGAATGTTTTCATATAGTTGTTGCTATTATTTTAAAATTCAAAATAAAAAATTCAAATAATTTTAAATTATTAAATAAAACTCAACCTCCTCTTAATGAGTTACTAGAATTATACCAGCTACCTAAATGAGATGTAATTTATGTGTCATATAATTTTAGATTTAAGAAATAAAATATATATTCATTGTTTCAGACAGTTGATGGTAATTAAAAATAACTTATACAATTCTCAATCTCATTGAGTTTGTTTCGTTATTAAGAAACCAACTAGAGATACGATATTTAATAATCAGAAAACCATTAAATGTCAATTAATTTATGTTATTACCGCTAGATACATTAATGAATTCTATAGATTCCATGAAAACAAAAGGAGTGGGCGAGTTTTGAACATTAGTCTTTCTCTTCCTACAGCACGCAGCTCATTTTACGGATGACAGAATGAAATATGATAGCCGCTACAAAAACCACTCGCGGAATAAAAATTAAGTTAAAGAATTCTTGGAAATACTGAGAAAAAAATTGATATACTACAACGAGATGCCTCGCGTCGAATTTTAATATGGTACACGATTGCTTTCGGTATGCATCGTTCTTGGTATCCCTGATATCATTTCCTGATTTCATCTTGAAAAATTTAATGTAACTGACAAGGATATAAAATCCATTGTACTTTAAGCATATTGTTCCATGAAATAATCAATAAACTAATATGATTGAATACTAAAACGTAAATTATTCTTTACTGTAGCGAACGCATTTTATAATTTTGGATTGTTTATTATTTGCGTTATAATACAAATTTTAAGAACATATAAAAGAAGTAGTTTCTCGGATTTTGATAAGATTTTCTGGCCTAATAAGATTATTATGGTTATATAAAACGGGGCTCAAATGAGTATCAGCAGAAATGTTAATTCTTCATTTTCTCGATAATCTAAGGCCCGAAGAAGAAGAAGAATATGTATAGGGTAATCCACATAGTGGCAACTCTCCTCTTATAGCATAGGAAAGGGAGTGAAAGGGGGATGCGGAAAGGTAGAGCAAGGTAGCCAAGGGTTAACTACGGCCCCCGGGCTATGGTTTTAGTATCCTACCCGGCAATTCGCCTAAAAGTGATGCAGGAAAAACCCTAGAAAAACCTGCATCAGGTTGGTTGGGCATTTGTCCCACGCCTTTCCGATGGCAGGAGAGGGGTTTGCTGTAGGGTCGCAGCTTTCCTCTCGCCGTGCCTTGACCAGTTTTGGAGGCAGCTGGCCGAATTTTCCAATAGTAATAGCGCACAACTCTTACCGTATGCTCAATGTGTGCGACCCCGAAACATACACCTCTCAAAACAGGCCGAGGTGCTTCGGTATGTGGGAACCTTAGTTTAATAAACCAGAGAGAAGTGAAGGCATCCCCGAAGGTCACAGGCTAGACTCGAAGACCCGAATATATATATATATAAAAGGTGTAGACAGCCTATGTATAGGGTAATCCACATAATGCAAACTATCCTCTGATAGCATAGGAAAAGGAGTGAAAGGGGGGACGCCATTAAGGTGCCGAATGCTGCTCTCCCATCGCTATTCGTACCTTGCAACTGCGTGGGCAGTGTTGGACCACTGAGGTGCTGAAAACTGCAGTCATCCCTACCGGTTTTTTTAGATGTGCATAATTTACAAATTCTACTCTACTTGCAAATGGCGAATTAAAGTATTTTAACATCTGTTTGATAGGAACAGAAAATAAAACTTTAATTAATACGTAAAAAATTTATATAAGTTTCGGGCTTGTTTGATTGTTAGCAATGTTAACACAATTAATTGTAAGAATTTGTAGGAGCTAAATCAGACAAAGATCATAAAATACTAAGAGAATAGAAAATCATGGGAGTTACAAAATAAGGTGTTCTGTTGAAGCTAATACAGTTGTTGTAATTCGGTTTAATGTTCAACAGTTCAAACATAAGTATTTCTTTACAGAAGTTTTAAACATCAGCAGTAGTAACTTTACCAAACGCGAAATAATTACTTAATTTAAACAGTGTTTCGAAAACGGATTGTGTTTAATTATAGAACGTTTTTGATTACCATCACTTTCTTTAAGTTTTAACGTTGATGAAGGTGAAATATTGTATATAGACCGACACGTATGTAATTGTTTGTAAAATGAACTTTAATTACAACTTTGTCTAAATTGATTATGGTAGTTCACTAGAGAAAATCTAAGGAATTTTTCTTGGACAGGCTAAGTACATGCCATCGATTCTAAATAATGCATATACAAAGAATTGTTGTCTTATGCAAAATGTTAGCGATCTTAAGTTTATCTCTACCCATAATTGTTACGTGAGGTTATTCAGGAATTAAAAATCAGGCCATATTTTGGCACTTCACGCGTAAGTGGCAACATTTGAACTAAAATTGACTGTAGTGTTACAATAATTTTGAGGCCGACCTCCTGTCAGCGTCACTGCCTCGCATCACAGCGGTCGCGGTTCGAGTCCCGGCAAGTTTTGTGTGTATGTTTCCATACTGAGAAAGTTCCACTCGTTAGTTCCGCAACATTGTGCAAAGATCTTAGCAGGTGATGTGACTGTATTAAAAAAACAATTTTGAAATGACAATTATATTTACCTGACATTTTTAATAAATAAAATAATAACGGGCAATTAGTCAGGGATTTATTAAGAGCAATTTGAAACTTTATAAACACACTAAGTTTTGTCCCTAGACAATGGAACCTCTTCAGTTTTGGTTAAATGATTAATTCGTAACAATTAATTATATGAGAATGAGGGAATATGAATTTCAAAGGTGCGATTTGCAAAAATGCCGCACATTGGATTATATTATTTAATTAATTTTGAAATTAATACTTAATAAACATCTACTTAATTTACATGAAGTCATAAATTGAACTAACCATAAAATATATGAGAAAAAGAGTGTAGATTTTTATATTAATAAAAAATAAAATATTTAGAAAATGCCCACAGCTACTCAAGTTCGAAATTTAAACAAATTCGTTGTGAAACGGGGATTAATATATTTCTTAACGTTGAATAATTAACTTATGTTAAGATTTTGAAAATAAACATTTATCTCAAACGAATAGATTTTTAAAATTACCAATCCTGATATTGATTTGAGGAAAGTTATTTATGAAGAACCTTTTTCCTATTCTTGGGAAATTATTACAGCTGTGGTTTCCTGTTTCCTTCCGCCGGTTTGAGAATGAGAGCGATGAATCGATTGCAGTAGTCAACCGTGCGAACGTGGCAGCGATATTCTGCAATAGATTTAGTGATTGTGTTGGAAAACACACAAAAATCCATGCTCTCGCCGGAATTCAAACGCAGCACCAGTAGTGTGAAGCAATGACGCTGACCACTACACCGCAGTAGGTCGGCATCGGATGGATATAGATTAAAAATATAGATCTTGTTAAAGCTTATGGAATAATCATTGCGACGTAATCTGCACAAATAGACGCAAAAACAAGTTCGTTAACTTAATTAGAACATGTAGTTTTTTATCGTTTATATTTAACGTACCATAACATTATTTTATTGAAATACGTTTTTATGTCACTGTTTAAATACAGCCGATTTTGAAATCTACATGTGTTTAGGAAAGTTATTCAGAGAATTTATTGAACTTCAAAGTGAAGTTGCTACATATCGCAATATTATTACTTTTAAAAATTGGTAATTGACGGCATAAAGAAATGTGAACCTCGCGTCATTTTGTTATTGACATGTAATTCACGATAAAAACATAATAAAAAATGAACCACTCAGTCTAATTTATTACTTTTTAATATTGCTACGATTATTTCAGAAAGTAATGATAAAGTAGTCAGAGGTGAAAGGGCAAACCCTGATACTTTCGACTTGTGAGCACAACTATATATAACATAAATGAATCTTTATGAATTTATTTAAGTCAAATTAGCTAAATTTCAGTCAATAATTTTAGTTAGAGTTGAATCTCTAACTAAGAACCATAGCGATAATTCACAATCAACATCATTCAGCTAGATATTTGTTTCATTGAGTTTATTATTCAACACACACAGATATTGAACTACATTTACGAAAGGAAATATCGTAACTGTAAACTGTGTTCAAATTTTATGCTTAAAATGAAACTGATGGAACATGTATGGACGCCAATACACTTTCTAGTATTCTTAAACCTACATTAAATCATCATTTATATTTCAGACATGCTTTAAATACGTTTATCAAAAAAATTATTTAATAGCACACATGGCTGAAACTCACATTAAGAATTTCTGAGTGTCCGGCGTTGCTCGGCTTTTATTTACCACCATGGTTAATGTGAGAATTAAACTCAGCGACTCCTACAACCCCGGAATCGACACTAATCTCAATCTTTTATGCATTACTTTCATGTAACCCCATTCCACCATCGTCCGTAGAATTAGGGTGCTTCCCTCTCTTCCTATTTGGAGTTGAAGTTAGACACTTAAAAATTATGGTATGAAATATGAAATTAAGCGACACCTAAAACGTTTTATTCGACGCTAATAATTGCCTTTTACGTATGTTTTTAATTTCTTCTCCTCCACCCCCACCCCTAGAGGCAGTATGTGGGTCTTAATCCCTCTGTTTGTTCATGGATCATAAGTAATATGTGTTTAAAGTTTCGTATAAATTTCTCCACGCATTTAAGATTGTATATGGAAATATCCCTCTCCCCTTCCATATAAATGACATCATGAATGTTAAAACGAAACTCATTGACTTCTATAACCATGAATTTGACACCCATATCGGTTATTTCGAGTTATTTTTATGTAACTCCTCTTCACCCTTTCCTTCTTTGTGCTTTAAAGGGCTGAAATTATACGCTAAAAACATCTGTATAGAAAGTATTAATCACATACGTAATTAATCGATGCTAATAGCGGCCATTTTAGCATGTTTTTATATTTCAGCCCCGTTCACCCCTTGGGAGATTTTCAACGCTTCGAAAAGCAGACAGAAACCATCCCGGCGGTGCGAAAAATAACTCACCAAAGTTTCATCGCAATCTGATGAGTGGTTTAGGAGCGTATAGGACACACTCAGACAGACAGTGACAGACATATATATATATATAGATGTAACTTTTTCAATTGAGCATTCGTGGCTTTTCAACAGGAGAATTATTTCCAACCCTCATTTTTAGTCTGTATGTACTGAAAATCTTTTGTGCCAAAGCGAAATAATTACCACTTTGCAAGCAACGGGTTAATGTGAAAATAAAACGTATGGACAGTAAACAGCGTTGAAATTAGGAAGCGTACGAAATTCTCTTTGAAGTTGCTGACGATACATTTGTGTCCGAAAGGGTAGCAAATAAGCCGGAAACATAAACGACGTACGTAATTGTTGTCAAAGCTTGCTGAAGATTGTTTCATTAAGTCGCGTGGAATATTAGTGAACTGAATGGAAAACATTGTTCCATTTATGACATTGATTTTTTATTACTGTAATAATGCACTTCAAACAAAAAAGTACGCAAACATCTATTATAATTTCATACCAATAAATTTCTGTAATTCAAGATGAATGCGTACCGAAGATTTTAATGGAATGTAATGAACTACGTTGTCCTCAAAACTCGTCAAAGTACTGACGAGAATACATCAAACATTGATTGTCAAATTGTAAGGATCTCGTGTGATGGATGGTTTTGATTACTCAAAACTCGGTTGAACTCCGAGAACAATATATTGAACAACTGCACCGGGAAAGGCTTCAATCTTAGTTCACAAATATTGCTGACAGTATAATTTAAATCTCGGAAATAAATTTTACGGTGTATAAATAGCGAAACAGTAAATTTAAATATTCAATATGTGATTGAAATGATTCAGGATTGATGTATATATAAAATGTAGGGAAGCAAATTCTACCAATGAGGGTCACGCATAAAAATAATATTGGTGGATCGATGTAGTAATCCTAATTTTAACTCCTAATGCGAAGGGTTGAAAGTTGCAGAAAAAATGCTAAGACGATATGGATTGATGTTAAATCCATCGTTCTGTGGGCCGTTGAGATGAAAAATGACACTAGATGTCGATTAACTAAAGTATTCATTGATCCATAAAAATATTTTTTTGATGCAAATATTGGTCGTTTAACATTCTAAAAAATTTCTAACCGCGACTATTCCGGCATGGTGGAGTTAAACGGCAAGTTGAATGTCGTAATTAAATTCAGTGACAAACATAACCCCAGATTCGACTCTAATCTTTATTGTTTTTGCGTTATTTGAATGTAATGCCACTCCACCCCCCATCCTTAACGGCGTTCCCTTCCCAAGCATGAAAGAGGTTGAAATTATTCACTGAGAACATGTAAACAAATTTTATGAAACTCATTGATCCAGAAAAATATTTAGTCGACGGAAAAATTAGTCGATTAACATATTTGAAAATTTTTACCAACGTCCATCTTCGCTCAGCCCCTCCCCGCCACCCCCACCCCGCGCGGTGTCCAGGTTGCGACATCCATAACCTTGGATTTGACACCAATCTCAGTTCTATTCTATTTTATTGTAACGCCCCTCCACCCTCATCCCTATCGCTGCTCCTTTCGCATGCTGTAAACTGTAAATTATACACAGATAACATAGGTAGAAACACTATCAGTCTCTTTGACCCCGAAAAATATTTATCCGAGTCAAATATGGGCCGTTTTACCACGTTTGAAAATTTCCACCCACGTCCAGCCCCGTTCCAGTGGGTGGTAAGAGTGTCTCAGCTCCACAGTGTTTGTTTCCCTACCTCAAAGAACACGTGTTCGAAATTTGGTAAAATTTTCTCTACGGGTGTAGATGTGTATGCGGAACATACAAACATACAGGAAATTTTATTTAATAGAAGAAGATATGAGACATTAAATATTTTCCATGAATATTAAACAAAAAGTTTTCATTTGAAACATTGAAATACGCTTCAAGTCAGTGTTTTAATAAAAACTCTGTTACCAAATTACTTATTAAATATTTATTTACCATAAGGTAAGAAATCTGATAATCAAAGTGTTTATAGAATAGTTTTAGTGTATAATAGGATACTTCTCCACATTGATAACATTGGAATGGATTTTGTAACTGAAAAACATAATTTAATTTCCTCCGTCAAGACTATTATCGAAGATGCTCTCGTACTTTTCTACAGAAGCAGCGCTTCCTCATCTCAGTCGCGTCGACAGTGTAACTGTTCCGTGTTTTGAAATGCTTATCTCGATTAACACGCGGCTGAAAACAAATTCGTGTGAAAATAAGCAAGTTGTAACAGGAGTTACTTCAAAGCAATATATCGATCCACGTCGTACTTTATCAAGAAATCTATTAATTAGTGTAGCTGTAATATCATGGTAGAAGTTTCTCACAAATTGAAATATGCTGGAAATTGTATAATAGTATCTCTAACCCCTTCCTCTACCCTTCCGCATCCCCCCTTTCAAATCTCTTCCTATGCTATTAAAGGGGATTTGCCACCACGTGGATTACCCTCATGTAGCCTGTTCCCCTAAAAAAAATCTTACTGCCAAGGAAGCCTGCAAGGTCTGTTCTCTCGCAAGTGAACCTTCCCAGAGACTCTGGAGATGGCTACCTTTGGGGGATGCCTTCTCCTCTCTCTGGTTTTTTGAACTAAGGTTCCCCCAAGCCGAGGAACCGCGGCCTGTTTTGACAGGTGTATATTTCGGGGTCGCAGAAATTAGACAGTTAAAAATTACGGTATGAAATATCAAATTAAGCGACACCTAAAACGTTTTATTCGACGCTAAAAATGACCTTTTACGAATGTTTTTAATTCTCCTCCTTCGCCCTCTATGGTAAGAGTTGCCCGCTATACGTATTGGAATAGTCGGTCAGCTGCCTCCTAATCTGGTAAGGGCACGTAGGGGGGAATGCTGCGACAGCAAACTCCTCGTGGAAGAAGTACCAAATGCCCTGGTGCAGGCTTTTCTAGGGTTTTCTCTGCATCACTTTTAGCTGAATTTCAGGGTATGATCCTTAACCTATAGTCCTTAACTACCTTGAACTAACATTCCGCATCAACCCTGTCAGTCCCTTTCCTATGCTATAATAGGGGAGTTGCCACTATGTGGATTACCCTATATGTTGCCTGTCGACACCTTCTTCTTCTTCAGTCTTACTTCAACAATTCTATAAAAATTAATTCATAGCCCGATTTTCCTGAATAATAAATTACGGAAATCGGTAACACAGTGTTTCAATTATTTATGTATACCTGGAGTAAAGAAGGTATTCAAGAATGATAATATGGTTATATGCAATGGTATTATAGTTAATAATTAACACCTGTTCAATTTTCCTTTATAACTCTAAGAAAAGCGGGATTACGGTGTATATATCCTAAATGAGTGGTTGCAAACTCACGTCACACCATTGTGTCAAACATGGGATATAACTCTTGAAACCATTGGTGATAAAACTGAACTAAATGCATCCGTTTTATATATATATATATATATATATATATATATATATATATATATATGAAATAAACGAAGGGGAATCAGGAATAAATATTTAAAAAATTGAACTGGGAGTGTTAAGAAGACGAATTGAAAAATGATTACAAGGTAAGTCATGATATATTATCACTGTCACCAATATGAATTATATGAAGACTACAAAAGACGGCCATTTATAACTCTTCGATTCCAGTCACAAATGAAGCATTTGAAAATTTTATTTAGTTTATATTTTTATCTAATTGTTTTCGAATATTTGAGAAGAGAAATTTAAGTTCTCTCTATTCTATTGTTAGTCACTTTCTGGCATTTAGTTTATGATAAAACACTGGCGTTTTTTCATCAGTATTTTATAAAGTTTGGAGTACCCACACAGACGAGTTAACATAGCAAGCAAAATGATTATCTACACAGAACATCTGATTAAAAACGTATATGAAAATGTGCGAAAGCAATTATAGGGGTCGTGATTATAGCAAGTGTAAAATAATAAAACAAAAAAAATTAACGGCCTTTCTAACTGAGAAATATTTGCGTAATATTAACTATTTCTCACAATAATATTATATGTAAATAAAAATTCTCTCCGGATGATTTCATTAAAATACATTAAATGAATTTTTAAAAAATATTTTAGAGTTAGTATAGCGCCGGATGTACATTTCTATACAACAACTTTGTAATATATTTATTGGAAAATGGAAGTATAGCTATTTAGTAAAACAAAGGAATCTTAAAATTTTCATCAAGCGGTTTTCTCTTTTACAGGGAAGCTGAATGGTAGACGACGCAACCGGAAGCTACAGCGTCTCCTGGGAGTGCGGTCTCGTTGCGAGGATTTCCTGCCGCCATCTCGTGTAGATTGCTCCCTGCCTGAGTGAAAGAGGACGTTAAGACTAAGTGCGCCTCCAGATAGATGCCGAAGGCCAACACTGCAAGACTTGCCTCACGAAATGAGATTCCTTTCTCCACAAAGAGGCGCTAGTTAACTTTCCTAAACCGAAATCTGTTTCAAATTAACACTTACGGTAGGAGTGAGTGAAATTAAAGTACTTTTGTAAAAGGAATAAGTGTAAAAGGAAAATTATTATTTTTTCGTTACTGCAGTTTAGCGAACAAGGTAAATGATTAATGAAACTTTGCGTGGAAAAGAAAACTTTGATATAAATTAGATTTCCGAGTTATTTTTCTGGGATAGGTGGTATATTTATTCAGCGCTTTTATGAGGGAGGCAAATAAGTCAATTATTGATTTATGTGTGATCATTCAAGAGTTTTGTGATTTTAAAAGGTTCGTAGATTGACTGAGACGTATTGCATTTGCCTCTGAATGTAAAAAAAATTATTAATTTTTATATCAAGAACTTATATTAAGAATGATAATAATCTGACATATTTTTAAATTAAATATTAAAATCAACAGCCTATTAGACGTAAGAATTTATTATTCTGTTTAAAATCTAATATTTATCAGACAAAACGTTTCGTCCCTGATCGGGGCCTCTTCAGGTATATAGTTTCAATTAAATTATAATTTATTGTAAGAAAATTAAGATTCAAAAAAGAAATAATAAGTTTTAAATAGAATAATATTTTTTATGACTAATAGGCTGCAGTTTTTAATATGTATTGTAATGTCAATTAATTAGGACATTAATTGTTTGGACATAAAATTTAATTGTTTGAGAAATCCATTATAGCGGCAGGAGCTTCCAAAACAACAATGGAGTCAAGCTTTGTTACTTAGTCGGAAAGTCAAAATGGCGTATGCGCGCTAAAACTCGAGACTACAGGTTAGCTGTTAGTTAGTTAGTGGCGGGACATTACAGAGAACGGAACGATTGAGTCTAGAGCAGAGACTATCCGTTGTTTAATGTATTATTATTAAACAAAGTTGTGAGTTGAAGACAAAGTAAAACATTCACGGAAGCATTACATCGAAATTTGCTAAGTAAAAGCAGTTTTACGTCTATCAGCAGCCAGGAAAGGAGTGCAGTTTGTATGTCTGTAGCCAGCCAGTAATAGTAAAAATGCAGTTTAAGTCCCAAGTGGTAAAAAGACTAGCAAATCTATGAATCACAGGATTCATATAAGGCAAGCAGTTATCAGATAGCTGACAAAAAGGAGGATCATCCGAGTTCCTGGCAGCCTATCATAGTGGACTTCAAGAGTGTAAAATCTGTGAGCCAATACTAGAATCAGTGTAATTTTTTTTTGCAATACTGTACTTCCGAAAACAAAAGGGATGATGGAACCAGCTGGACAGATGTGAGTAACAAAATACAAAATAATGATTTATGTAAACGTAATTAAAAGATAGAAGTCAGATTTCGTTCTATTTTAATTGCCAAGTTAATTTATTTTCTTTTTAGTTTATTTCTATCGCTGTATTGTTTAGGTAAATGAGATTTGCTTGTTAATAAGATTTTTAAATCAAATTGTTGTGTCCATTATCAAACCCAGTGAAGACCCTGAGAATTAATATTTTAAATTGTAATTGTTTTTGAGTTATTGCCACAAAATAAATAAATATTTTGTTTGTTAATTTCGATCTTTTCATTTAATTAACGCCTCATTGTTATTTATTACATATTTGACTTCCACAACGTGGGGCAAATTAAATGTAATAATTTTAAATTCTTACATTTTGGCTACCACAACGTGGGACAAATTTCATTTAATTAACATCATTTTGTTGATTATTACAGTATATTAAAGTAATGCGTTGTTGTAATCAAATGATAAGAAACGTAAATTATTCTGAACCATCAGTCGACTTAAAAATTGTTTTTCAGACACGTCGGTTTCTGTTTGTCTGTAGAAACTTTTCAGAAGACGTCTTTCTATCAAAGGATTGGGTTGTAGTGTGGTGCATATTTTCTTCACTACTGTCTTATAGAATTATTATGAATACTAGTTTCCAGGTTGGTAGCAGATTCGGATATACGTGTTTCTAATTACAAGTTGTAATAAGTGTAAGTGCAACTTATTTAGAATGTCTTACTGGCGCACTTATTTCCTTTTGTTACTCATTGTGATTACTGATGTAGCAAGTTGATACCAAAAATAGCTGAATAGTTTATTTTAGTATTGCTATTCACATATGAGCTACGATATTGCCAAATGTGGCAAATGTTCTCGTAGTTTGAATATTTTAGATATTAGCGATTATAATCACATTACGTCCCGATGCTAGAGGAAGCTGAAAACCTCCCTTCATCAACCTTAATTCTGTACACGTCTCCTACATACTATAAATACTATTTTTTTAAATATTGATTTATTTACAGTTACGTCAAAAGCTGAGGCTATGAGCGACTCATTATTGGAACTCATTTTTGACTTATCGGAGGACTGAATTAGTAAAAGATTCTCTCACGCACACAAATATCCATGACCTCGCCGTGATTGGAATCCGGGACCTCTGTGATGCGAGGCAGTCACGCTGACCCCTACGCCACAGGACGTCGGCTACTAAAATTTGTAAAACTAAATATGAACCTTTTTGTTATTAACGGTAACTATTATGACCGTGACACGAAAAACTCAACGTTCTCACATGAGATTAGCACAGCCTTATATATATATGAGTCTAGTGAACACTATGCAGAATAGAAATGTTTGACAGTTTTCCTGAAAATGTAAAGAACATAAAACTTAATAACACATTTGTCATACAGTATAAAATTTCACTTATTTACACCGTACGCGATCTCTATGCGGCTGATGTGTCTGCAGTTTCTGAATAGGTTATGTCTTTTCAATAGACATACATTTGTCCCACTATGGTTCTGTTTTTCTGCCTCTGGTTTCTGATTTCAAAAAATTACATGTCGACATCCCCTCCTAGCTGTAGACAGGAAACTAATCCAGGAAACGATATAGTGTTGTGTCTGAATATGACATGGTGATGCGACGGGCAAAATGTGTACAGTCCATTCATTTTGTTTTTAAATTTCTGTCGCTGTAATTATTATATAGTGTTAAATATTTAGGTATACAAGGTAATAATTGTGATAATTTAAGTTGTAGTTCATTTCACTCTTATATATAATGTATTCTGTAATGTAATGCTTTCTTTATTTTTTATGTAATTATTTGTTTGACAAATCCTATTTCTTTATAACAAGTCTAACGGAGAACAAAACAATGCATCATTATTTTATCAAACTACCGCAATGTTTTATATGTATCGCTTGTATTTGATATGTTCTCCTAATCTATATTTGTCATATTTACCAACCGTTATCAGACCATTAATTTTAATAATAATTGAAAAAAATTATGAATCATACAATCTTAAATTAACAACACAGCAAAGTTTCTGTATATATCTGTTTGTAATACATAATATTACTTCATTAATAGCAAGATTTAGGAATTGCTTACAACATCAAACACCTTTCTTTTCAGTCAGAAAGCCTAAAGAGGCTACAAATATATGTAAGCACTTTTGTTGTTGTTAGTTAAATATATTCTGATACATAAAAATATTTGGAATTATAAAAATGTTAGAGGTCTGTTAATGGACGTTAAATATACTTGATTGTTCAAGAAAGCAGTAAAAAGAACGTATTATTTAATCTAGATTTGTTTAAAACTGATTTTCAAAATTATACACATTACATTAAAGTGAATTAAGTTTTAAATTATTTTTTTTTTTGCGCGCGCGAGATGGAGAGAGAAAGGGAGGGAGGAAGGGAGTAATCTCTGAGGTTGATACGTGGCATCTCTGGGATTGAGTTTACGAAGTTATTATTATCTTTGTAGTGATAATATAGATGGAAAGTATGTCAATAAATTGTAATAATGAAATGGTTGTGTATATGATTGTGAAATAAAGAAAAAATTAGGTAAAACATATTTGAATTTTACTTCAATATTTAGTACGAGTAAATATTTAACTAAAATTATTGTGTGCGTATTAAATCAGATGAGTTTAACAAATTCACTAACGTTACTTGTGAAATAAAAATAAAATTAAGTTTCACAGAAAAACAACTATAAACTGTCTATAATAAGCAACGGCCAATTATCGTTTGTTATGCTAATGAATTTGGATTAACAATTGTAGATTCTTAACTTCAACTCATCTCTGCCAATGGTGTAATAAATTATGCTTTTACACAGAATATAAATCGAAATCTGTGTGCATATTTAGTTCGTATAATTAGTCAACCGTCCGTCAATCTTTACAACTATTAAAAGTAATTTATTATTATTAGGGTAACAGGTTACATGAGGGTAATCCACATGGTGGCAACTCCCCTTTAAAACATAGGAAGGGATCTGAAAGGGGGATGCGGAAAGGTAGAAGAAGGAAGCCAACGGTTAACTAGGGCCCCCGGGCTATGGTTTAAGGATCCTACCCGGTAATTTGCATTTTTTTTTAGGTAACAGGCTACATGATGGTAATCCACATGGTGGAAACTCCCCTTTAATAGCATAGGAAGGGATTTGAAAGGGGGGATGCGGAAGGGTAGAGGAAGGTAGTCAAGGGTTACTAGGGCCACGGGCTATGATTTAAGGATCCTACCCGGCATTCGCCTAAAGAAATGCAGGGAAAACCCTAGAAAAACCTGCATCAGGTAGGTCGGGCACTTGTCCCACGCCCTTCCGATAGTGGGAGAGGAGTTTGCTGTGGGGACGCAGCATTCCCTTCTCCGTGCCTCGACCAGTTTAGGAGGCAGTTGGCCGACTATTCTAATGGGAATAGCGGACAACTCTTACCGTATGCCCTAGGTCTGTGACCCCGGAACATACACCTCTCAAAACAGGCCGAGGCGCCTCGGCTTGTGTGTTTGACAGATGACAAATAAATAGTAAATAAAACGTTAAATAACTGCCACTCGTATTTTCTGTCTCATTATTTCTTGATTTGAAGACTAAATACGTTCAAGTAAAGTTTAATTAACCACATTGGTACAGATTTAAAACGGTACGATTTACCAGAAATCCTGTATTTATGCGACTGACGATGTCAGCCCTGTAAAGGGATTTTTGCAACTCTCATCAATTAGAAGTAACGCCAGCCCAGTGTTGTTGGAAGGTCGCCAGATCCGCGTTACTGGACCATCCTTCATTTGAGCTGGGTGATTTGTCCCAGCAAACTGTAAGAGGAATTGTGTTAGATACGATCCATTAAAATGATATTATACATGCATAAATTTCTAACAGTAAAAAAAGTTCACGTAGACACTCGTAACGTAACTAATGCTTTCAAGAAAATTGATTTCAATCACGACTGATTAGAGTGAAGATTTTATGAAAATTAAAGATAAATTTACTGTATTTACTGTTAATATTAGTGGTTAAATGTTACGAAATGATAATTTAATTTCAATATCACCTAAGATACAACACAGACTTCATCTCAATGTTAAATAATATACTTATAGACTTTTTGTACTTATAATAAAACAGTAAATCAAGCCAATTTACTGTTAATTTTCCAAATTATTGGCTGTGACAATAACCCAATTTTATAACCTTTAAGACCTTTCGGTTCGCAGGCCACCATCTGACAAATGGACAAAAAATATATTAAACGGACATAATTTTTTTGCTAAAATTACAATTCTTTATCCTGAAACTTGTTACTATGAGAGAACATTAACCTGAATTTTTTCATCCATAAACATTCGGCAGTTTCAGTACGATTATCGTTATATTAAGTGTATAGGCGAACCTGAATGACGTTCCGTCAATGTACTATAGAGATAAAGAAAAAGCATTTTCTGAAAATATAATTATTATTTTGTCTTTGAGATAATTGTTAAAAATACGATCATTAAGACTGAAATTAGACAAAATTATTCAAAAATATTTACACCTCACTAAAAGACCTATTCACACATTTCGTGTTTATATTTTGAAAAAAATAAAATTTATGAACAAAACATTCATCGTGATATAAATTTTTTGCCTCTTTTCATTCTGAAATTTGGTTTGTTTCGTATATATTTGTTTTTCTGTTAATTCTACTTTGCGTACACAATTAGCTGTTCCATTTCCAATAAATATATATATATATATATATATATAGCTGTGGAGCTCGGCGATGCCCGGGTATTTATTTCATTCGATATTCATTCGACACTAACCTCTTGGTAAACATTTAATTTTAACCAGGATCAATAACGCCAGTGTTTGGAATATTTACCTATTTACGTTCCCCTCCCCGACCTAACACCTCGGTATCTAATTTCAGATAAACCAGGATGATGATTGACGGTACTTTAACAAGTTGGGAACTCTCCTACTCCGTAAAATAAACTTCTCTCATAATAACGAGATATTAAAACAGTTAAAAAAATAGTTAACTTAATAAAGTCTCAAACTACTCCTGCTACCTTAAAGGAATAAACAAATACAACCCTTAACTAAAGATAGACCAAAATATAGTTCGTGCCCTAAGAAAATAAAAAATTATCCGGTACCTTAAGAGGGTCAAAACTACTTCGGGTTACCTTTCCTCAACCACTTCCATTAATTGGAATATAGAATTTCATTAACAGCCATGATTAATGCGAGAATTAAACTCAGCGACTTCTATAACCCCAGAATGGACACTAATAACGGTCTTTATTGTATTACTTTACACGTAACCACCTTCCACTACCACTCGTACAGTTAGGTTGCATCCTTTCCTTGCCTTTATGAGTAGAAATTACACATTTAAAAATTATAGAATGACAATATCAAATTAACTGACCCCGAAAATGTTTTATTCGACGCTAGTAATGGTTTTAGGAATGCTTTTAAATTCCTCGCTTTCCACCCCGCCACTCGATGTGTCTTAATCCCTGAGTTTGTTCCTGGATGATAAGTAACATGTGTAAAAAGTTTGGTAGATATTTCTCCACGCATTTAAGATTGTATACGGAAATTTAGTTCTCCCCTTATCCCACGCCTAGGGCCTGAAATACATCTTAACTCATGTAGTGAATGTCAGAATTAAACTCACTGAAGTCTATAACCCTGATTTTGACACCAATCTTGGTTGGTTCGCGTTATTTTTTATAACTCTTTCCCACCCCCTCCCTTATTTGTGCTTTAAGTGGTTGAAATTATACGCTAAAAACATCTGGATAGAAAGTATTAATCACATATACCCCGAAAAGTAATTAATCGACGCTAATAACATGTTTTTAAATTTCACCCCCGTACACCCCTTGGGAGTTTTCTAACGCTTCGAAAAGCCGACAGAAGCTTTCCCGTGGGTGCGCAAAACTGCTCACCGAAGTTTCATCGCAATCGGATGAATGGTTTAGGACCGCATGGGGGATACACACACAGACATTCATTATTATATATAGCGAGATAAAAAAAACCATTCTGGCCAGGAACAACGCCGTTGACGTAGTAGTATTAGTTCCCATCGGAAGTTTAAACTGAGTTTTTACATTACTTTTCTCAAATGGGGTCCTCGTTGTAGTTGAATTCAGTTCTGTATTCTTATTTGGAAATCTGATAAATATTTCTGAAGATATCCGAATTTTCAGGTTTTTTTTCACTCATTTAGATTTATTTTCATTACAGCGTTATCTGTGAACGAAGTGACTTCAATTGTATATGAAATAAATGCAACTGTTTCTGAAAAATGCAAATATGCATTAAAATGGGGGTTTCTATTTAAGTACTTTATCTCCACCCTCATCCACCCCTGGGAGTGGGGGATGGTGAGTCGAATTTAGTATTTTTGGATGTCCACTCTTAGAGATACCCAAATTTCATTACCCAGTTTTTTGATTCGGTGGATATTTTCTGACATGTTTTATTGTCTTCATCACTGAATGAAATCACATAACATGGGTATTACGAACGTTAATGAAGTAAATAACGAAACTCCTCATTCCTCAGAAAACCAATATCACTAATAATAACAAAAAATTCTGTATTTATATACCCAAATTTACATAAATTTCTATCTCCTTCACATTTTTGTTTAGGGAGTATGATATTGAAATCATTTCATACTACTACACACATGGAAAAGTCAGTTTTGAATTTAAATGCATATTTATCTTTATTCGTTTATCAATTGTTTGCTTGAATTAATTAAATTAGATAACAAATTAAGGTAAAACGATATTATCATTTTTTTAAAAAATATTTCTGTTTCTTTGTTCACCAATATTAAGTAAATAAGTAAGGGGAACATAGCCAACATTTGTATTTCATAATTTACAAGTTTTCTTTTACAAAGGGTAAACAATGTTAATGTTAAAAATTATTAAGAATCTTGACTTCTAAATTAAAATTGCGGATATATTTAAACAATAACAACGGTTAGTTAAAATAGCAGTTTCATTCGTTTGATGTTGGTTCACTCTGATTTGAATTATGATTTATTTATCTTAATTGCATATTTTAATGTCGTTTTACAACTAATAGTCGATGACATGAATTGGATAGAGAAGGATCAGAATCTTACGTGTTTGATGAATAATGATGCCAAAGACAATTTCGACTATGATGAGGGCTTCTATCACAGGTTATTAATCACTCGTCCCCTCCCTGTCATCTAAATGATGAATATTCCAGGACCAAAATCCAGCCGCAATACTAAATCAAACTGAATTATTATTTAAAGGCATTTTTTATACAATCTTAGCAAAAATTTTGTAAGTATCTGATAATTAAAATAAAGACTGTTCGTCGAAAACGGACCGAGGTAGGTTTAATAATTTAGTGTTTAATTGGGAACTCTATTACAGAATGTCTCAAAGTTTTCACGCTGAGTGAGTGAAATCAATATCTAACGTTCATGTGGTGCATATATATGGAGAGAAAATAATAAAATTAAATCTTTCCGAAACTTTTAAATTAATTTTGATTACGTCATGGGGTAATATATATATATATATATATATATATATATATATATATATATTGTAATCAACAGATTAAAAAAAAGCGTCTAAATAAAAAGATTATTAAAGGTGAACAATTAAACAAAATTTATTTATGAAGTTAAAACACATATAATTTCACAATAATATTTAGAATCTCAGGGTCTTTACTGGGTTTGATAAATGGGTGACTTGAATTTACGATAATTTATAATTACATTTAGCCTTTATTGAATTTAATTCGTCTAAACCTCGACGAATTTTGTTGCGGATGACAATAAGATTACAGATTGAATTTTAAATTAACTAACAAAACAATTAAAGAAATGAATAATTAAAGAAAAGAAATAATTGAAGAACGATCTGACGTATCTTAAAGAAATGGTTTACAAATAAATTTTAGAGTTTTTTACTTACGGCCGACCAGGTCTCAATTTTGGGGTTTTCTGTGCACACGTTTTTGGGGATATCACTGAATTTAAACTGTTTACAAAACACTTGTCGAAACTTGATGTTCTCTCAGCTGGAAACGGCTACTCCTTCCGAATTAATGGTCAGTCAGATGATTACCAACTTTCTCTCGGTGACATTGGTGACGGTCTCTTTACTTATTGAGTTTTTACTGCGGCATGACTTATTAGGTTACTGTTTGTGGCAGATGAACCACTTGCCCGCATCTGACTTCCAACTACACTCGTCTCTCCTCGTTGACTGTTGTTCGTCTCGTAGAATTTTGAATGCGTACGTCTTAACAATGTACTCTTTGTGTCTCGCCGCCCTGTGTCGCGGTGCACGCTTTATATACTCTAATAATGAGTCCTTTACTTTGCAATTATAACAATGGATTAATTACTAATTACTACAATATATATATATTGTTGTTATAACACAGTTTATTTTACCGGATATCTTCAAATATTTATTTAAATAGAATTATTTTTGAACGTTTTCTAAGGACGAATTCTAATCGTACATTAATCTTCTTCTTCTTATAAATAAAAATGAGTGTATGTATGTATGCATGTTTGTATATATATTTGTATGTTCCTTATACAAATCTACACCGCTGGAGCATATTTCACCAAATTTCGTACACGTATTCTTTACGACAAGGAAAAAACACTGTCGGGGTGAGACGCGTCAAATACCCCCAGAAGCGGGGATGGACGGAGGTGGAAGTATTTAAACATGCTAAAACAGCCGATATTTTAGTCGAATAATAATTTTTAGGGGTCAAATATATTGATAGTGTTTCTATCGATATTTTTTGAATATAACTTTCATCCCCTACACCCTGGAAAATTGGCACCCTTAGGGTTTGGGGTGGAGAATACAAATCTACACCGGTGGAGCAAATTTCACCAAATTTCGTGCACGTGTTCTTTACGACCAGGTTATAGCAATGTTATCTTAGTACATGGTAAAGAGGCACCATTAGGGATAGGGGAAGGATCATATACAGGAAAATTACGCGAATTAACCCGAGATTAGAGCAAAACCAAGGTTATGTATGTTACTGAGTTTAGTTATAACATTCAACTTATCATTTAACCCCTAGGGGCAGGGGTGGACGGGGTTGTAATTTTGGAACATGAAAACTCGGCAGATATTTGCGTTGAATAAATAATTTTGTTTGCCTAATATTTTTCGCAGTCAATTCAATTCAGAATATTTGTCTTTACGTTGTTTGTGTATAATTTCAACCCCTTTTAGGCTTATGAGGCGATTACGGACAGGGGTGATGTTGGGTGGTTCGATACAGCAAAATAATGCCCATACGAATGGGATTGGAATCAAATCAGGGATATGGAAGCCACTGAGTTTATTTATGACAATCTGGTCAACGCGCGTGGGTGGATGGCGGTTGCGCCGTGGTGGATGATGTTGGGAGGGGGGTAAAAATTTGTAAACATTCAAACAGCCGATTTTTGTGTCGAATAAATATATTTCTGGATCAATGAACCGTATAATATCTCTCTACATGCTTTCAATGTATTATTTCAAGTCTTTCCTGGTTCGGGAGGACAGCATCCTTAAGGGTGTGGCACTAATAATCATTATGTAAAACAATCGAGATTAGAGTTGAATCCAAGGTTTTGTATGTCACTGTGTTTAATTATTAAATTCAACTTGTCGTTTAACTCCCACAAGCGTGGGTGGTATTTTTAAAACATGTTAATCGGCCGATATCAGTGTCCCAAAAACTGTTTTTGGGGTCAGTTAAATTCATAATATTTCTCTAGATGCTCTAGGTGTATAACTTTAATCCCTGTCGGCATGAATGGGAGCAAACTTCGGGTTGGGGTTTGGTGGGGCGTTACATGAAAATAACGCTAATACGATTGGAATCAAATCCGGGGGTATCTACATTTCTGAATATAATAATTACATTCAATTTTTTGTTGAACCCAAAGTACAGTGGGGACGTGGATGGAAATTTTGTAAAATATTGAAACTGACGATATGATTAATGAAAGAAACTTTTTAGGGCTCAATGAGTTCAACCCCTTTCGGCATGGGAGGTGAGAACATGTAGGGGTTCGGAGCGAAGTACATTACATAAAAATAACGCAAAAGCAACCGAGATTGGAGTCAAATTGGGGGTTATGAATATACGACATCCCGGAAACGCCGGGCACCCAGCTAGTTTAGTGATAAAAATAACTTCTGCATATTATGATTTTTATTGGATTGATTTATATTTAGATGAAAATCTATTTATATAGCTCTTCTGTTACGTATTTGACGTGAAAAATTTATTTGTGATTATATGTATTGAATTGCGATGATTTCGAATTTAAAATTCAGTAGCCAACAGAGTAATTAATCTCGTTTCTTCGGTTTTCCGTGGTTTTTTTTTTGGCCTGGAGAAAATTAAAGTGCTCTTGTTTCATGACTACTCTTCAACTACCCACATATTCTGCATTTTGGATTCATCTTTCTGTTTTACCCTTATATTCAGCGTACACAATGGAATACCCGAAAACAGTGTCTAAGACTTCATATGAAAGTATATTAGAGGAACTAATGTAGGCTTTGGACATAAGAATTAAATAATTTAAATATCTTAATTCTGTTTATTTACGATTTGATCCCTGATTGATATGAATTTATTCAACCCGTGACTTCTTGAGATGTCCTGCGTTGCTCATTGCTAGTTGTGGAGTAAAGCGCGTTCACTTCAGGAACTGTGATCGACTTATTCCAGCCAGATATACCGCCAAGCGTGAACTCCGATAACAGACCCCTGGAATATAGCGCCATTTCAGTGAGCCGAGAAAACTAGATTGACGTCGCGTCGTATTGACGCAATCTCGTGCCGCAAAATTTGCATACTCTCCGATCTCTCGGTAAAAACAATTTTCATTAAAAATGCGGACGATAACTTAACTTTTAAAATCACCTGCAATGGAAGATACATGTTCGTTAATATACCAGTTAAAAAACTTTTACATTTATTCGAAGCGGGATATGGCTTTAAGTGGAACTGACTACATCCAAATAATGTGATTTATTGCGCCGGTTTATTCCTAGAATTACGTTATGAATGTAACTAAAATTTTTCCATAGATACCAATTATTTGTTTGACAGGATATGCGAGTAACCTAAATTGATACTAGATCTATACTTCATTTCAGCTCGCAGATATGATTACAGTTTATTGAATTTTCTGTTTGCAAGGGTATACGAGTATATCGATACTAGATCCGTATATATATTTAGCATGCAGATATAGTTACAGTTAATTGCGAGATTCAATTTTTTTCCTTGACCCACGTTTGAAATTATTTCAACATTAAAATAGAATAAAATTAATTGAAGAATTAAATTATTTTATTTTGATTCTCAACCGCAGGGAAGTTAAATAAACAAAAAGGATGGGTCAAGTGAGTTTTAAGAGGTAACAAACGCTATTGTAATAAATAAATCAAAGCTTTGTTTGTGTGTTTGAGGGAAAATTTTTTGTTTGTATGTTCCTTATAATAACCTACACTCGCGGAGAAAATTTCACCAAATTTCGTACATGTGTTCCTTGAGCCCAGGAAACAAACATTGTCGTGGTGTGACACGTCTGTCATCCTCAGGAGCGAGGGTGGAAGTAACCAAACATGCTAAAATGGCCGATATTTAAGTCGGATAAATATTTTTAGACGTAAAAGAGTTTGATAGTGTTCCTACCTATGTTAGCTGTGTATAATTTAAACCCCTTTCGGCATGGAAAGGGAACACCCTTAGGGGTGGGGATGGAGAGGCGTTACAAGAAAATAACGCGAATACATCCGAGATTGGAGTAAAATCCATGGTTATGCTGATTTTAATTACGACATTAAACCTGGCTATAGCCCACAGGACCGGGGGTGGACAGTGTGGCAATTTTTAGATGCAAACATGGCTGATATTTGCCCTTTTCCCCACAGAAATGTATTTTCAGAGTTAATTAGATTGATAGTATTTTACCGATGTTGCTTGTGTATAATTTCAACCCCTTCTGGCATGGGAGTGTAGCACACTTAGGGGTGCGTTAGATAATAATAACGTAAAAACAACCAAGATTGGAGTCAAATCTGGGGTTATGGATATGACAACGCCGATACCCAGATAGTTCCAAATAAAATAAATAAATGCAATTGTGGAGGAATTACAAATATTTTTTCTTGAAATTCTGTTGATTTATTTTTTACTGTCGACTTTCATAGTTCATGAAAATATTAAATATGATTATGTTGGTCTGAGATTTCAAGTACAGATGAATTTATCTCAATAATATCAGTATTCGGCGTTTAAAAGTTACAATTATTCTACAACATGAATGAACCCTAGCTGCGCAAATCTTCTACACAAACATTATATATGTATTATATAAATATAAGATCATTATAACTAAAAAATTTGTTAATATTTTGTGACGCATATACGAATATTATTTTTGTGAACTTTTAAAAAAATGAGCAGTAATTTTTTGTTTCATTAAGTAGACCGCGATCAATTTCCTTATGATTTTACATATGTAGGGCTATCGTTAACATAGATTCCGGCGATCCTTTATACGATTAGAGGGTTATCTACAAAGTCACAGCTGCAATCACCATAATATTACGTACAACATGACGAGCCATTTTGTTAATCTCTGTGCTCATGGGTCGTATATCTCTATGCTAACAATGAAAGTTTATCTTCGTAACACTAGTTTAATAACGAGTTTGTGTGGTGATTGAGTGTGTGGCCGAGTCTCTCTAAGACCCACTTAATCTCGGGTTTGGTAAAGAGAAATAACCTCGTTAGGGAATGGTGCTTGCAACCGCTATAATCTGTTACAACCCCGAGGGAGAGGAACATCACACCCACCATACGGACTATACAAAATCGCTGGCCTTGCACGTACACCACAAGGCACATTTTGTTACTAGCTATAAAGTAGTGATTCATGACGCATAATAACTTTAACATCGATTCGATCTCTCAAACTGTTAAAAAAATGGTCGTTATACTACAGGCCATTTATATTATATTATAGTCTACAATTCTGCTTGTAAATAACAGTTTTTATTCAATAAATATCTCTCTCTTTATATTTATAGTTCCGAAGAATACAAACAATGCGTACTGTCATTTACGTAGAACGGCTAGTATCATACATTTATTTACAGAACATGTTTTTCTTTATAATAGTTTATGTTAGTAAGATTTATATTTACAACCTAAGAAAATCAATGATGCCGATATTATTAGTTCAGGTCTCAAATAATACAGGTGTATAAGCTTAAATCCGCTCTTTGCTCATAGATGGCGTTAATTATCATATGAAGTTACTATGGACGGGACATTCTTTTTTTATTTGTTTGTCATCTGTCAAAAATAGTCAGTGCGCATCATCAGCTATTTCACACAACAAAATACATTTTTTTCCTTTGGTGCTTGGTGGTAATCATGTCTAGTGTATTGTCAAAAAATGAGAATATGTGGCAAGCTCTGCTTTTCTGCTTCAATTTTAAGAAATCGGCTTCCGGATCGCTTGTAGGGTCTATGGCTACAGTGTTTTATCGAAAAAACGTACATAGGTTGATTGCGTCAGTTCAAAGACGCAAATTATTACCTTAGCGACAAGAACCGTGAAAATCGGCCCAGGTTGAGCACCATCAATCTTTAGGACAATAACGATATCCAATAGCAAAAAATGCTATCCTAGCAATTGGGTGCTACTCAAACAGCCATTTAAATGTTCCTACGTGACAGAAGAAAGGTTCAAAGCATTGGAAAATGGGTGCCGCATGAATTGAACGACAGACAGATGGAGCAACGCCGTAACACATGCGAAATCTTTCTCGCCAGACAAAAACGGAAGTCGTTTATGCATCGGTTGGTGACTGGCGATGAAAAGTGGATATATTTAGAGAATTCTAAACGCCAGAAATCAGGGTTCATCCCGGCCAACCATCCACATCTTCCGCAAGACCAAATTGCTTCGGACGGATGACGATGCTGTGCGTTCGGTGGGATCAGCAATGAACTGTTGAAACCTGGTTAAACTGTTAATGACCACCGCTACCACCACTAACTGTTCAAATTTCACCGCGCTCTGCGTGAAAAAAGGCCGGATTATCAGCAAAGACATGACAATCTGATTTTCCTTCCCGGTAACACTCGATCGCACACGTCAACAATGGTCCGAAACTACTTGGAGGCACTAAACTGGGTGGTGATACCGCATGCTTCTTATACCAGACCTGTACCCTTCCAACTAACACCTGTTTTCGTCTATGGGCCACGCTCGCTGAGCAGCACTTCCATTCTTACAAAGACGTCCGAAAATAACTTGATGAGTAGTTTTCCAGGAAAGAGAAGGAATTGTTTTGGCGAGATATCCACAAATTGCCAGAGAGATGGGATAAATGAGTAGCTAGCGAGTGCTGGTACTTTGAATAATTTTTTGATTTCTATGAAAACGAATAAATGAGTGTATGTATTGGGAGATGTTTGAGAATCTAAAAACGTGCAGTTTTATTCGATATATTACCCATCGTTATTTACGGAAAGTAAGTAGGAAACTGAAGGAAGATGAGCGTTTCCGCTTAGACAGCGTTAAAATATAAATACCAGTATTAGAAAATATCTGATTGAGATACTTGAAATTTATGAGCTTTCAAAGATATTGGTAGATTATGTATGCGAACACTACATTAACCATTGGGTATGTAAAATATGGAGCCGTGATGGATGTCATTATTGACTAGAAACGCGAATGAATGTTTAGTAGGATCTTTTAAACGAAATTCAACCAAGTTTCTTCGACGTTTTATTACGATGCTAAAACGTGGATTCTTTATTACACACCTGAGTGGAAGTATCCGTACAAACGGTGGGTCGCAGTCTTTTGGAGATAATGCAGAAAATACTGAAAATCTCATGAGCTCTCTAATTTGAAATGCTAATGTTGTGGTTCTCGTAGACTGTATGGAAAAGCGCAATCGCCGGAGAATATTAAGAAACATTATTGGAACAAGCTGATAATATTAAACGTCCATATTTGCCACCACGACAATGCACCCGCTCTCCTGTCTTCATTTGACCCTGCTAAACTACACGAATTGCACTTCGAATTCTTCAACATGCACCACATGTCCCAGATTTATGTCAAAAATATTCATTCCGGTTCCCGAATGTTAAGGAATGGCTTGCTGGACAAATATTTGCTTTGAATGAAGAAGGTATGGTTAAGGTTGGGATATCGTTTTGTATTGAAGGCAAAAATAAGGTTAAAAAGCGATGGACTATGTATACTGATTTTAAAGGATACTGTGTTGAAAAATAATGATTAAAAATATTTTATTTTTCAGAGTCTGAAAAAAATTTCTAGGAAATTATCAAGAGAATCAACAGTTTCCTTCTCAAGTGAATTAGATTTTTTATCCGTCATCTCAAAAGCAAAACCATTACAACATACAAATGGAAATTAAATTAAGTTTATAAGAGAACACCTAATTGCGTAATAACATGGACTTGAGGAAGTATTCAGAGTAGCGTTGGTATTTTGTATTGTACAGGCCTCACAGTAACACGATTTTATTTACTACATATCCTTGAGCCAAATCGACCGCTTTGCATTAACTTGTAAATCATGTGGGAAATCAGCAGGTGCTTCTTATATTGCCCTGAGACTCTTAAAAACCCTTCAAATCCGCTAAATCTGTTTCGAAAAGTTGGACAGAAAATCAACAGGCACTAAAATAAATATAGTTTGAATCCTTAATACTTATTCATCTATTCACCATAAATTCAAGTTATACTTTTATTTTTCACTTCATGTAAAATAAATACTCTGATGGGCTACATCAATACCAGGCTATAAAATATTATAATGTACAATATATGAAATATATTACATTTATGGGTAATTAGGTTGTTGTAGCACCAATATGTACTTATATACCACATCCGGTTAAAATAAGAAAAAGCAATACACAGTTCGGAGTTTCCAAACCTTTTAAACTCTTTTCTTGTTATATGTGCAGACTTGTGAATTATTCATTAAATATATAGAAGTTAGGTCTTTAATAAATGTATTAATTTGAAACAATGCCTTTTTTCTGTTCCTATCAGCATTTACTACCTTTATATTAAGTTCTCAAATTTTGAATTATCCAAAATTCAACATAGATGCATAATAAGAGAAATAAAACTAATTAATATTTATTGAAAAGGCGAGATAAATAATAGGAACATAATTTTACTAGATAATCGTAGGATTACTTGGTAATTAGGTCCATAACATATGAGTAATTATAATATACCAGAAAAGTCGAACTCATGAAGTTCAAACAAATGACTAATAGGTTAAGCTGCAAAGATTGCATAGTATTGAGCTTGGCACCTCGAGAGACTAATTTCTTTTGACTGACAGTAAAATATCATTATATTAATAAAAAAATTTAAACTAAAATATACATTTTAAAAATACCATTGGAATAAAATAAAATAATTGATTAATTGACATAGATATATTGTCAACAGTTAATTAGAGAATTACAAAACTTTAATCATATTATAAACTTAAAAGAAATTTCAGCGTTTCTAATAGTATTACATACAATAATTTTTACTTTGGCTTTAGCACAGAGTGATCAAATGTATATTTTATATCGGTTTGAAGAATGTGTATATCAGTGGAAGAGTGACATGAGCGATAAAATGTTACGAAAGGACTGGAAGGATGTGGGAAACACGATGGATATGCACTTTCGAAGTTGCTGCATTTGGATTAAGAAAACTCGGATAAATTTTTTAGTACCGATGCAATATAGTATATGAAAATATTCGGCTTTCCGTTGTAAAGTTTTCAGATCGTACAAATTCATTATTTTGTTCCTCATACCAGACATTTCACGTATCGTCTATTTATTCACGAATTTCTTACTGAAAAAATAAACTATTTGAAACCGGGATTAAATAAAAGAAAATTTAAAAGGAAACCTTAGGACCAACATTTTAATGGATTGTTAGTAGATGCCAACTACATCATATTTAACAATGTTTTGTATATTAACAAGAACACTTTTTCAATTTAGCAGAATATCAGTGCCCATCTTCATAGATAGTCACAATACGTTCAGACCGATTAAAATTATTTATATTAGTATAAATGCAAATATATACTGGCCAGAAGATACTAAAAATATGTTTAAATATTTGGGAATTTATCTTCATTGTAATCATTAAAGTTGATGACGACAAAGTAAATGAAAAGTAACACAAAATAATAAAAGTATACCGTCAGTACTTCATTGTACTGCTCCGCCAGTGCAATCGTGTCTTTTACTTTCGCGGGTTTTAATGACAGCTTTCCTTGTTATGCAATGAGGATAATATTTTGAGAACTTGTAGAAGATAGAAATGCTTGCGGTTACACTACATTATATCACATCACTATTGAGAATGTAACGAAATACTCGATAAGTAGACCAAAAAGTGATACCAACGATAGATTTCTAAATTTTATTCGGAAGTAAGGTTTTATAAGACTCACCAAGTTTCGTATCATAGCAGTGTTCACAGTTATTACATGGAACTTGGATGTGATGTGTTTTTCACTATTTTCTCTTATTCCGGAGGCAGAATAATCCTCTCTTTTCTCCGCATGTTCTGGAGGTGCCTCTCTCTTGCCTGAAATGCACGAGGGAGTAAACTTTTCATAACATGTATTCCCGTTAGTTTTCAGCGGATCTATCTCATAATTCCACCAAAAGCGCAACTACTTTTTCCCCACACGCAATCCAATAAAGAGTTTTTTTTTGTGAATTTTAGACCTACTTCTGTCTTGCACAAGATCCTTCAATTGTACGTGAAGAAATCTGAAAATTATCCATAGATACGAATAATATTTCAGGAAATCTGCTGCAATTTCAATATAAATCATTTTCATAACAGTTTGTATGACATTTTAATCAGTAACAGGAAGATCCAAATAATGGTATAAAGTAATAAATTATTTGAGATATAACAAAACTTTGTACTCTTTTAAAAGTTTTATTTACGAAGAACTTTGTTAACATCATTATTCTGAAGTAATTGATGATTAATTTTCTCTGTTCTCTCAGCTTTTAAGCAATTGTTTGACTTCAAATTATTTGCTGTTATATATTTTTCAATTTTTTTGAAGTCAAATTAATTGTATCTACTATTTGTTACTACAGTGTGACTCAAGATGTAAGTCTTTACAGTTTAATGCCGCATTAATCTTTGGGTCATTAGTGACTTACATTTGTTAAGTTCTACATTTGTATAACAATTAAATTACTTTATACAACTCAGTTTTCATCGTAAAGTCTATGAGGTTGCTTTGACAATAAAAACATTTTATAAATTATTGCTATTGAATGAAATAAAATAACTGGTAATTTTTTTAAAATTATCATGATAAATTGAAATACTATTACTCTTCAATTACTTTAAAATGTCTTAGAACTTTAACGGTAAAGGAACAGGTTTACTTTGTTTTCTGTTCCATCTGTCTCTTGACATAGTTTTGAGTATACCTAATTTTAAGAGGCTGTGTAGCAGTAACTACTATTTAGTGACAATAGAACATGCGTAATACATTATGATTTTGACAATATAAATATTTTTAAATAGATTACAACAAATTGTTTGTCAGTTTGTGTGTTACTTTAAAACAATTTAATTATTTTCAACCTCTTCCTCCTTATAAGAGTTTAACGTCATTAAAGAAGTTAGGCGAAAAATTCATTTTACACTACAGGCGGAACGTCACACATGATCAAATGTTGAGATTGTCTCGCCTTGTCGTGAGCAATGTTTTGTCGACCACCTTCCGAAAGCCTTTCGTGACACAGACTGGGCCCGAGAGCTGCCTTCAATCTCTCCCACGCAATGCAAGTGTCTTTCCCAGAAATTGGCCACTCTAAGTAAGTCCTCGTGTCCATGAGCAATCGCAGATGCCGAGGTAGTAAGCGCCTGTCCAAACGTTCCAGTTCCAGAAGCAGCAGAAATTCTTCCCCATTTTCAAACAATTCGTGATTTGCCATCTCCAGTTCGTACTGGCACCACTGAAAATGAGAAATTTCAATTGATAACCAACCATTTTACCTGTGTAACAATATATAATAATCAATATTTAATATGCTTTGTATACATTAATTTGGATCAAGAGAATTTTTTTAAAAATTTATATTCGAATGTTTACGAAGTAAAAGTGAAAGTTATGACGTACGGAACGCATCGTTAAAGACGCTGTAAACTTAAACTTAAATTATACATGTTAATTGAGAAAAAACATTTAAACTCGATTTATCTAAAACGTCCTGTTATCGTACTGGAATATAGGTATAGGAGAAACAGACGCCCCCTATATAAAAATATATCCACCATTATTTTATTGCCAATTTACTCACAAACATATATTTACTGTGAACAAACATTAAATATGTTTTTTTTAGGGCAACAGGCTACATGAGGGTGATCCACATTGGGCAACTCCCCTTTAACATCATAGGAAGGGAAGGATAGAGGAAGGTAGCCAAGGGTTACTAGGACACCCCCGGGGTATGGTTTAAGGATCGTACCCTAGGCCATGTTTGAGGCCATGTGTGCACCGGGGTTGCAGAACTTGAACTTAAGGAAAAATTGTGACAGTTGATATATCTGTGTATTTAATTATGTATGTTCCGAACGTGCAACATAGGATCTAGAAACAAACTCTATGGGAGTAACACTCTGCTAGCGCTCCAAGGGGTGTGAACTGGAGCGATTAGAATTTAAAATTAATGTGAAATAGACCTATATTTCTAACGAATAAATAATTTTTGGTATCGCTAAGATTAACAGTATCACTCTCGAAGCTGAGTCTAGTTTCGACCTCTAAATGCATGGAATGAGCATTGATAGCGTTTAATACCAAACAACCGCGATTTATGTCGATTCCACAGTTACATTTAGTTGGGATTTAATATACCAGTTAACAATAATTTCAGCCCCCTGCGTTGCAGGGTGGAGGAAGGGAGGTGCTCGGCATACAAAAATGGTAGTTATGCTTGCGAAGGGGAAAATTAGTCAAAATTGGTTCATATTAATGTTAATGAAAAATTTAGGTCTGATTGAGATAATTAATAATAAGAAAGATAGCAAAATACAGACAAAAGAAGTGATAATATAAATACCACATAACGTTTCTGAGATTATTGTCCCTTTCTTAAGAAACTAAGAAAAGCCTATAGAGACACAACTGCACTCGTCAGTTGACAAAAATGAAAAGCTCTATACTCTTCTAAGTAGCTGAAGAAAGGGATAAGAATCCCAGAAACGTCGTGTGGTATTTATATCAGCACTTCTTTTGTCTATATTTGGCTGTCTTTCTTATTATTATTTTCCGTGTCGCTGCGATTATGTGTCACTCCAGAAACAGTTGATGTCAAAAATTCACGTCGGGTTAGTTATAAAATAGTTTGAAAACACCACGAGATTAGTGACGAATTAGTTCCGTTTTGGGTCCTATATAAATAAATTTCCAGGGCCCCTAGATAGTACAAATATATATTTAAAACAAATCGTGAACGTGACGAAAAACTCTGGGAGGCGTATCTCGCCAAGTAATCCTCTTTGAATTACGGTAACAACTTGCCGAGATTAAACTGCGTGTGGCGTGATTAGAGGAGCAAAAGCAAAGCGTACCGAATGTCGCCTGGAAGATAAAGGTTCACCTCGTTAATTGTTTCACAACGACTAAGTACACTCAGATTTATACTTCATTGATGAGTGAACGATTAAATATCTCTTAGAAGTATTAAAGAATATTTCAAAGATATTCTACGAACTAAAAATGTAAATCAGATTCAGATGAACAAGGCTTGTTCTATATATAAATTTCCCTGCGGTTATTCTTGTCATTGGTTTATCAAAGCTCAGAATTTTTTTTGAAGTTTTTTTTACGAGATTGATTACATTTAATCCATAAACTAATAAACATTTTCTTCAACTTTTGCCTCATAAATATGAATAAGATTTCCATAACAGCGATAGACTGTACTGCTGATATATAATTACAATTCCAATATCACAACCGTCAGAAGTAAAATATCAGAAAGCTTATTTAAAGAGATGTTTACAAACTTTGACTGCTTCACTTCTCTTGAGAAAGTCGACAGAGCCGGCCATTGAAAACATTCTTTGAACCGTGTGCAAATTCAAGAAACACTTATCCAGCATATACACCCGGAAAAATTTCAATCATTGATATCTTAATCGATCCTAATAATTTATTTAACTCATATGTTCCTGTTTTGTTTGTATCCTTCCATTAAATTCGAGCGTGCAAGTTATGAAACTCAGGTCAGAAAATTATAGCTGGAGAAGGGACATTGCCAGTTACTCACACAGTCCATACGTTTCTTCTTCTTCAAATTCCTAGTAAGTTAAAATGGATTGACGTGAGTAAACTCTTCAACGAACTCAGTTCAATTTGTTATAATAAGACTTTTAATTGACGAAATAAACCTCAATTATTTATGTTATTTGATTTATCGATCAGATATAGCTCGAGTCACAATTGACCTTTACTAGTATTTAAACTAAAAATGAGACCTGTTCTGATATCTCATGCCTATTGTAGTAGTTGAAATCCTCTATTTATAATACATACTTAGCCACGTTCACATAATTGACAGACTTTATTCACCATTCTACATATATAAAAATGAATGTGTGTGTGTGTGTCCCCTATGCGTTCCTAAACCATTCAACCGATTGCCATGTAACATTGGTGAGTTGTGCGCACTTCCACGAAGGTTTCTTTTGGCCTTTTGAAGCGTTAGACAACTAAATCCCAAGGGGTGAATGGGGTGAAATTTAAAAACATGCATAAAGGGTCGATATTAGCGTCGAATAATTAGTTTTCGGGGTCGATGAAATTAAAAGTTTCTCCCCAGATGTTAGTGTATAATTTCAACCCTTTACAGGATGGGAAGCCAGCACCACTAAAGAAGGGCGCGGAGGGACGTTACAGAAAAATAACATAAATCAATCGACATTGGTGTTAAATTCAGGCTTATAGAAGTCAATGAGTATAATGCTGACATTAAATGTGCCCTTCGGTGTGGGGGTGGATGTGGGTTAAAGGCCGTTATATAAAAGTAATGAGTAAACAACTGAGACTTGTTTTGAACATGGGTTTATGGATGTCACTGAGTTTAACTGTGACTTGTTAAGATGTAGTTCAACCCCTAGGAGTGGTGTTGGAAACAAAAATTGGAACAAACATTTCTTGTGTAATCATGAATTCGTAGAGAAATTTCTACCAAAGTTTGGACACATATTACTAGCGATTCAGGTGGAAAAAACCAGGGATTAAGACACAAGTACCGCCTCTAGGAGTGGTGGTGGAGGCGATGGAATTTAAAAAACATTTGTAATCGGTCATTATTTTCGTACAATAATACTTGTTCTGGGTCTCTGAATTTAATAGTGTTATTCTACAATTTTTAAGTGTCCAATTTCAACTCGAAAATGTAAGAGGGAGAAGCACCCTCCATGGGGAGGCATTAATATTATTAAAAGAAGTAAATTTCGCAAATATATGTACCACCATGTAGATCAAAGAAATATTCTAAAATTTTGACACGAATTCGTTTTATTGGAAGCTAAAATAATATAAATCGTGACACAGGCCATTTTTTGAATCACAGGTAATACTACTTTTACTCGATGATCGTTATTTAGACTTTCTATAGGCAAATTCTATGCCTAGTTAGTTTTAATCGAGTACCTTATCCTATCAACATATTAATTCACCGATGTTTTGAGACTTTCATTAAAACTTTTTTTTTCCATAGCGTCTGTTGAAAGAGGCAGTATTAACTCATGGGATGTAATTACCTGGCTCTTGACGAATGATGGGCTGAGTACGACGATCATGCGTCGACTGTTGTGCATACAGTTGACAATGTTGTGCGTGATGAACGCCCCGAGGGCGAAGTCTCGCTCGTGGAGGCAGAGTCTGTAGCGTTCGGGTCCTCGCTCCAGCTTTGGCTGAAGCTCCTGCAGAACCCACTGGTGGTCTGCCGAACTGGAAAATATAACAGTTCATACGATACTTACTTTTACTTCTTTTCCGAATTTAAGCATAGCTCCGAGAGAATTGCACGCGTCTTGAAATTAGACTTCGTGGAAACACAATTAAAAATATGAGCTGAAAACACAAATAAATTTATTATAATAAAATAAAAAATTAAATACTCCCTGAAATTAAAAGAAAACTCCTCTTTTTTGAGTAATTTGTACGAACTTGCATCACAGATACTATAAGCTACAACTCTTCACAAATCTGAGTGCTGGATAAACGTGTGATAAAGTCCATTTGCACAATTTTTGAATACATAGGGATTTTTAGATCGTTATTTACGAATGCGAATTCAGTATATTAAACTTAAAAAAAGAATACAAATTTAAGACTCTTTTTATAATCATAAAATCCTTTCTAGAAAAGCAGATCTGAATTATCAGAAGAATTATTTGATGCGTAATTGATTGACTACTTTTCGTTTTTACTTAGACACTAAGATTTATATATAATATACTGTTATGCAAAATCACTTAGAATACATCTTTATACAGAATTCAGTTTAAATTACATTTGGGCGTAGTTATACAGCAAACTTATATGAAACTTACATATATTTCTATACGTTTCCCGATTGTTAAATGAATTAGCAAACGTTACAAACTATTTACATTTCAAATAGATAAAGTAATTTTTTTAGCAAATTTTCTCATTGTCTTTCAAATTCGGGTTTCTTTTGAAGAAATATTCGCGCTAGTAATGCCATATTTAGTGTTAGAATTCTAAACCCAATCTCTTGAATGTGACATATCTTTCAATACTACCTGTATAACGTAATGCAAAAGTGTTAATTTTATTCCATTTTAGGCATTATTTTTAATTTTAGATAATTAGTGCGCTTTTATAAAAAAAATAATAATTTTTTGGTCATAAGAAATAAGATTTTAAGTCAAAAATTGGCGGTGTAAGGCGATCATCTCCATAACTTTGTTCACTGTGAAGAAGTTCTTAACTGAGGACTGTAACTTTCCGATGTTATAAAGATATGTGTTAATTTTAAAATTAGGTGGCTATTTTATATTTAACAAATTACTCCGTCTAACCTCGTTATTTATGATATCATTTGTGTACATAGATTACCCATACGTTGGACCAATTGGTTAATAATTCGTGGTAAGGTTTACAAAACTGACAAAATGTAAACTGTAGGTCTATATATGTGACTGTGTATGAAAACAAATCAGTAATGTATAAAATATGCATTTAATATTAGAAGTCAAAGATTGTGAATCAGTAGTTAAGTTGGCACCGCTGGTTATATCTGTGTGTTTCGTTGTGAGCAATGACAGTAGCTGCCGGCGAGTGCACGTGAGCTAATGCGAATGAGACTAATAAACCAAAGAAATACATATTTATGTATTGAGAATAAACTAAACCATTACATAAACAATCAAGTTGTATTTTATATCCCGTTGATCTTGACCAACTTTCCTGTATTTTACTTTCTTCGGTTTCACTTCAAGTGTAATGTGAATGTGTTAAACAGCGGGTTAGAGAGACGGATTTCTGACGTGGTTCAATAAACACAATAGCACTAACACGTAATTACCCATTAGTAAAATAATAATTTTGCTCCATACAAAACTAGTTATATTTCAACCATTACAATGAAAATTTTACATTTTTCGATGACTAAGTTATGTTTCAGACTATTACAAAATGTTAAGTGGTAAATCTTCATTTAGGTTAACTGTTCTCATTTTCCCATTTACACAATATTAAATACGCTCACTATATTTCTAATTAATTGCTTACAATTGTAAAGAATTCTACATTCAGACTGCTGAAAATATTTTTTTGCCGGCTGGTTGTTGATGATAAATAAAAATAATGCTAAACTAATTAGGCATTAGTTCCATTGAGGAAATTTTTGAAGTAAGATTTTTCCCTCATAATTAATATAAGAAATGATAAGGAAATCTATATAACTTTAATATGTATTATGCTTTTTGAAAATTGAAGATCAGTTACTATTATTAATAATTAATAGATTGAGATGTATAATGAAGCAGAAGAGTTCCAAAAATATATCTTACTAATTTTTAAATATATTTTCTTTAGATAATAAGCCACTTTTCGTATTTAAATAATCAAAATATACTAAACAAAAATTTGAGATAATAGAGTATAGTAAGAAATTCTTTGGTTTGAATGTCGTAACTTGGATCAGCTATCAATATAAAAAATCAGGAATCAAGTCAATTGATTAGGGTTGATTACAAACTTTACACTGTAATATTTAGTATACAGAGTTTCATCAAATTTATCATTATTCACACACGGCGTTTGAAACTTTGAGGTACGTTGGTTATATAAATACTGTAAAAAAGTAATTTTTCTAACGAAAGTGAGTATCCAATACTCAGATGTATCTAAACAATAATCATCAATACTCTAATGGCTTACCCAAAGAAAAATTCATTGTAGAAAAAATAACTATTTAGTGAAATGTAACTCGGATAACATTAAAGTTTATAATATTATACATCCTTCATTTAGCCTAAAATTAGAGATATAAAATTATTGATATTTAAATAAAACTGAATTATGAACGATGCTTTAAACGCAGACGATTTTATCATGAGGCAACGTTGAAGTGCCTTAGATACTTTTTAAACAAGTGATTTATTAATAGGTTTCAAAGGCCAAGAGGTATTTGTATTAATAAAATAGTAATTTTTTATATGCTTGCATGTAATAAGGAAATAGGCATTGTTAAGACTTTAAGGGAATCATGATGTAAGACAGTAGAGAACGACGATTCTCTCGTTTGCGCGATGAAACTGAAAACCCACATCGATGGTTCTTATTTCACATTTATCCAGTAACTTTCTAGTTGATAAGATATTGCTAACGCACATTCTGAACCATTAATGTGAATGGTTCCAATTAATTGTCACGGATATGTTGCTAAGTAAACTTGAGAATTATACCAGACATATCCTTAGTATTAAATTAATATTTATTATATATAATCTATATTGATAAATTTGAAGAGAAGCAGAAATAAATTCCTTATTGGTGCAAATGTAACATTGAACAGAATGTTTGCCATCTGACATCGTAGTAAACTGGTGAGTTTGTAACGTGTGTGCGGCATTACTTCCAGCTACGAAATGTTCTCTTTCCAACGCTACTGTTGTAGACTCTTCAGTTTATACTCCACATAAACAAATTTAAAAGAGCTACCAGGAACTGCTCCCTCAGCCACTGTAGGAAATTTTCCCTCATTTTTCCTTTCCACAATGATATATCACAATCGATCGTTGACATGAAACTAAATTCATTTATCAAAAATATTTAATATACCGAGGGAAATAAATGTCTGCACATTATGAATTTAGCTCAGTATTTATAGAATTAAAAATAATAATTGTTTGATACATAATATAGCATATTCCCACTCTCTTCTGAAAATATTTCAAGTTGTGACGCCATGTTTAAAAGCTATAATTGTACGAAGAAGTTATAATGTATTTAAAAGTTTAATTACTAATGTCAGAAATTCTGGCCATAGCTCTTCGTAATTAAAATAACCCAATAATTATAATGCTTGTGATCGGTACAAAGCGCTTTTAATGAGAATTTAGCGTTGTTCAAGAAATAAGAAAGATGGAAGATATAAACATTAAAATAACGTTTAGAACAATATAAATATTTTATTTTCTTCAGAGATAAATGAAAAAATTAGAATTGTAAAATGAGAGTTAGATACATCCATCAAGTGAAATTAAATTCAGTTTAACAAAGAGAATCGTTTGAGTCTAAATGACTCATGCGTACTTCTGAATAATTCCTCTCATTTGTAAAAGAAATTTACGGTATTATTTTCCTTCATCATCACCCTCAAAATAAAAAAGAATTTAAATTGACTACGAATTGATTGTGCACAATTGTCAACAAGCTTCAGATAAAATTAATTGACCCCACTTTAAATAATATACTACCTCAATATGAGATTTATTTCGGATTGTTGTCATTTTCGAATCACCTAATATCTAAAAGCTTGATTAATAAATCACAAGCTAGGCCTATACTATAAATATTACATTTTTTAACATTTACTTAATTAATAACTCTGTACTGTTTCATTCATTGTTTCTTCATGGCGCTAGATCCCATTTAAGGCACTGGCGTACCGAGCCTACATACCTGACTGCCATATTGACTCATTAAAGATTTTTCGGAGTATTACGTGCTCAGTATAGTGATTCTGCTTCAGAACTATTCCCAGATTTTCTGACCATGACGAGCACAAACACCCGAACCCATGCCGGGTGCGAGGCGGCGATTCTGAACACTACAACAGTTCGGTCCTTTCTGTTTTTTCATCATAAATATCTTTTGGGCGAAAATCTAAATAGAACTTGATTGTCTACGACAAACAAAGCTACTTTAATTCTGCACTATTACATTTTTATTCTGGGTTGTAGCGATCAGCCTCAACCGCTGGCATCACAGAGGTCACGGGTATGAATGTATGAGCTCGGCAATGTCAGAAAACTGGGGTTAAGACTGAAGGACAGTTGACACACTAACCACAGTTCACAGCAAATACTACTCCTGTCATAGAAAGGGCGTGGGACAAGTGCCAAGATGACAGTCTGGCAGTCGTCCTGGTTGACCAAGGCGCTAAATGGGCTGTAGCGCCAAAGAGAATGAATTTATTTATTTTCTAGTGCAATACTGACCTGTAGCTTACGAAAGCGTCATACAGGAAATCTTGATGGACTTCACGTTTAGCATTCTTCCTCAGCCTCAGAAGGTGAAGGATATACTTCATCTCAAAGCGGAAACGGTAGGATACTACGACGATCACAATGACCAATGCCGCTACAGCCACCATCGCACTGGAGTAGATGATAGTGGCTTGCATTCTGGTCCAGCACGAAATCTTTGCGTACGCTACGGATTCATGTAACGGTAGTCTGCATCTACAAACGAAATTTTTGCTACCAATATTTATGAGAGAAATTCCGGCACTAACAAGGTAAAGTACTCACTTCACATTTGTATTCTTCGTCTCCAGCATAAACTCGCGGATATGAACAATAGCGCAGTTCTCGCAGTCCCATGGATTGTGTCTCAGGTTCAGTCGGTGAATATATTTCTTCATAAACGAAACACTGTTTTCGGAAAGAGATGTAAGGCAGTTATGCGTCAAGTCGAGGTATCCTAATTTGAAATCGAATCTGAAATTAAAATATAGCTTCGATTTAACTTCATGAAATAATTCTTATAGAAACTTATAAGTACACTACACCCACAGTTATTAAAATGAATTGAATCTGCTATAAGAATATCCGAAATAAACATGAACTCGAATATAGGAGGATTGAAACTTCCCAGAGAGCTCTGGCGGAGGCTACCTTTGTGGATGCCTTCACATCTCTCTGGTTTTTTGAACTGAGGTTCAAACATGCCGAGGCACCTCGGCCTATTTTGAGAGATGTATGTTCCGGGGTGACAGACCTTGGGCATACGGTAAGAGTTGTTCTCTGTTCCCATTGGAACAGTCGGCCAGCTGCCTCCTAAACTGGTCGAGGTACGGAGAAGGGAATGCTGCGACTCCACAGAAAACTCTTCTCCCGCTATCGGAAGGGCGTGGGACAAGTACCTACCTGTTGCAGGTTTTTCTAGGCTTTTCCCTGCATTACTTTTAGGTGAATGCCGGGCAGGATCCTTAAACTATAGCCCGGGGGCCCTAGTTAACCCTTAGCTACCTTCCGCTACCCTTCCGCATTCCCCCTTTCAATTTACTTCCTATGCTATTAAAGGGGCGTTGCCACCATGTGGATTTCCCTCATGTAGCATGTTACCCTAAAAAAAAACATGAACTCATGTAACAGTAATAACTTTATGGTTACTGAGGAGATTTATTGTCTTTTATTACGTATCAATGTTAAATAATGAGCTAGTTTCTTGATATCGAGCAGTGTTCATTCCGGAAGTTTTTTTTTAAGTATTTATTTTAACTTCTTTCCACTTGAAACTGTTGTAATAATTTTATTACTGTAAAATATGTTGGTTTGAAAGACGGTATTTAATTAGATAAAGTATTATAGCGGACAATATTGAATTAGGATTGCAATAAATATGTTATTGAGGTATGGAATTGAAGTGTCAACTGTGTAGAAAAAAGTTTGTTTTGTTTGTTTGAATTCAGAAAAAATGTCCTATAATGGACAATGGGAATTTTGTCATATCATCTATTACGTTAGTAACTGAAAGGCTAAGTGTTACCGTAATGAAGTAATATGGTTGTAATTTATTAATGTACTTAAAGTACTTAAAGTAAAAGTAAAAATGCATTATTAAAGTATTGTATTTCATAATAGAATTGACTGGGTTGTCGATTAGATATTTTGTTCACAGAACAATAATATTTTATTGGTTCCTACGTGATACCGTGCTAGATTTTGTCTCAATTGTAAGTTTGGCAGTAGCAGTTAATTTTTGTTAAGAATGTTTGAGGAAGTGGCTATGCTTCATTAACGCTCAAAGTGCGATTTTCATCATTTAAAAATTATTAAACATTCGGCCAGAGGCTTCCTTATCTGATCGAGGCAAAAATCTTTACAGAAAACACCATTACAGTATTAGGAAGAGCTTGGTACACGTACAAAGAGCACTGTCTACTGATGAAGGTTTCTTTAGTTTTCCCTGCATGACATTGAGGCGAATGGCCGGGTACGATCATAAACTATAACCCGTGGGTATTAGTTAACCCTTGGTCTCCCTTCCCTATCCTCATTTTCAAATCCATTCAAATGCTTTTAAAACGGAGAGGCCACCACGTGGATGACCCTCGTGTAGCCTGTCACTCTGAAAGAACTTTTAGATTCTTAAAGGAACACATGTATTGATCTCGTTGGTTTTATATTACATATGAATATGTACTGCGTCAAGACAAAACCTACTGTATTGCAATTTTGTAAAATATAGTGATTTAAATAAATTTAAATTGGCCATTGGAATGGTACATTTACTCGTTTTACTTTAATTCATTATTTTTGAGTTTGTTCATTATATAATACATTAACTCCTGATTCTCCTTCATCCAGACTTCGTATCTTTATTTTATTTCTTATTTCTTCTCTGTTATTTTTTTTATCTCAAGTCCACTTATTTTTCAAAGATTGATTAGAAATTTGTAAAACATGAGAACATTTAACATAAAAAATTATTATACTGTTACTAACATTATTGACCAAGTAAATATTAATTTATAATTTCCTTTTAAAATTCAGACAGATTGTTTGGCAATAATTTTCGGAAGCCATTTGGAATATGTTTCGAGTTAACAGTCAGCAAGATAGCTGAATAATTATTATTTTTTAAAAGATGGAAGTAAACTAATGTATGAATGAGTAATTTTAATACTTACTTAACATCCTCATCAAAATTAGATAAATGATTATGCGACAAGTCCAATTCTTTGATATATCCCTTCGATCGTAAATAAATGTCCGTTTGCAGAAAATTAGTGGACAAGTTGAAGAGTTTGAGTTTATCAGGTAAAAACAGACCGTGTGGCAACGTCTTCAGATGATTGTGCGCTAAGTTTATGTGAATCACATTGAGCATGTTCATAAAGATATCTTTGGAAGGAAGTTCACTTAAAAAAGTATAATCCATATACAGTTTTTCAATTTTTCTCACGCACGGAGACCTGAATAAAGACTCTACCTTGCTGATATTTTGCCCCAGACGAGTCTTTGACAGAATCAGGTATCGTAGAGAAGTCAAGTTACCTAAAAAAAACATAATGAAAGACAATAGATGATTGTATTATGTTAAATAATCCAGGACAAATATTTTGGATTTATTACATTTTAAAAGAATTATGAATTAAACAACAATAATAAAAAATAATAACAATACAGAAAAAAACACTGAATTGGAGTCACACCCCTAGAACTCCTAGAGTGAAAGGAAATTAAGTTGAAAAATATTCGAGGGAGCGATGAGCACGCAGGCCTCTAAACAAAATTGAATGTATGACGTCACTGCGCATCCCAATAAACACGAGGTGAATTCGTACACATAATATTTAATTTTGTGTCGTGGCATTATATTGGACGTAGTGCAATCAATAGCATTTAAGTAAAAACAGGTCCAATTAAATGCAGTTACAAATTTTTTCTGGGTATGGAAATAAGTGTATTAATTTTTACAAGTTTCGGTAGGATTCAAGTTTTGAAGGTAATATTTTTAAAACTTCCAATATATTCAGAAAAAATATACTTTTCATGATTTAATGGAAAGTGGACTTCGTTAGTATCTATAGAATATTTAAATTACTTAAAACTAAGAAATTAAAATTGAAATCTGTGACAAACAAATTAGCAAAACTCTTTGATTTCTCTATTCCCCACATGCTTAATACTTTGGACTGAAAAAATTGACATACATATCAGTGTTTCCTTAATTATATAAATAGCCAAATAACAGGCAAAAGCAAGTTCTAAATTAAATACAACTCAATGTTTCAGCAATCCTGGTAAATACGTTTGAGCTATCTTAAATTGTCATACACTATTTTAAAAGTAAAATTTTTAACTTCAGTCTCCCGGTAGACTTATTTTAAAGGACGTGTGAGGGTACGTATATTAAATCAAATATTGAAGGCTTTCCCAGTTCATTTGCTATAGATAGAGAGCTTTTGGGTTTCCACGCGGGAGGTATTTAAGCCATGACCGTTTCGACAACCAACAACTCTGCCATCTTCCAAGTTAATTCACATCTTAAATATTGTTTCAACTGTGTGGAAACTCTAGAGCTCTTGCTACATGTATACAAAATAAGTTATCAAGAAAGTAAACGATAAAAAAGTTTCATAAAAATGGTTAAATTTTTCTTCCTACATAAATTTGTAGGTTCAGCAACACAATTTCTGGCACAATTCAGATATTCTTTCCTGACGAAGGTGGCTTAGGCTCTCAAAATTTTGATATATTTGTATTCCTCAGCCCGACTGGAACAACTGCTGATTTCAGGTAAGTCGACTTTACTGTCTCTCTTTCCTATCCAAATGTATTATTCAGTTTTAACTCGTCACATTTTCCTTAAATGATATATATATATTGTAATGTCAATTAATTGGGACATTAATTGTTTGGACATAAAATTTAATTGTAGCGGAAGGAGCATCCAAAGCGACAATGGAGCCGAGCTTTGTTACTTTGTCGGAAAGTCAAAAATGGCGTATGCGCGCTAAAACTCGAGACTACGATAGTTCAATTGGTGAAGGGACATTTCGGAGGACGGAACAAATGATACTAGAGCAGAGACTAGCCGTCGTTTAATGTATTATTAAACAAAGGTGTGAGTTGAAGACAAAGTAAAAACATTCACGGGAGCATTACATCCTAAATATTGCTAAGTAAAAGCAGTGTACGTCTGTTGCCAGCCAGGAATAGTAAAGTTGCAGTTTAAGTCCCAAGCGGTAAAAAGACTAGCAAATCTATGAATCACAGGATTCATATATGGCAAGCAGTTATCAGATAGCTGACAAAAATTAGGATCATCCGAGTTCCTGGGAGCATATCAAGGCGGATTTCAAGAGTCTAAAATCTGTGAGCCAATATTAGAATCAGTGTAAAATTATTGCAATAGTGTATTCCCGAAAAAAAAAGAATGCTGGAACCAGCTGGACAGATGTAAGTAACAAAATACAAAAATAATGATTTATGTAAACGTAATTAAAGGATAGAAGTCAGATTCCGTTCTATTTTAATTGTCAATCAGAGTTAATTTCTTTTCTTTTTAATTTCTTTCAATCGACATGTTGTCTAGGTAAATGTGAACTGTATGTTAATTAGCTTTTTAAAACAACTTGTTATGTCCATTATCAAACCCAGTAGAGACCCTGAGATCTAAAATTTTAAATTGTAATTGTTTGTGAGTTAAAGCAAAAAAGTGGAAATAAATAATTATATGTTTTAAATTCTTGTTGATTATTTCATTTAAATAACGCCTTCAATTTGATTATTACATTTTGGCGCTTCACGTAAGGTAAATTCATTTAATTAAAAATAAATTAAACGACCTAATTATTTGATTATTACATAACTGGCTACCACAACGTGGGGCAAATTTCATTTAATTTATGTCATCTTGTTAATTATTACAATATATATATATATATATATATATATATATATATATATATATATATATATACATTTGTGTGTTTAATTATATATTTTAATAAATATTAACTTACCTATTGCCTTTACAAGAGACAATCCATCGGCAAGTGGGTTTTTACTTAAGTCAAGTACACTCAAATTGTGTAAATTGCTTATTCCCTGCGGGACTTCGAAAAATGTGTTGTTACTGAAGTTTAAATTCGTCACATCAGTAATAAGCTGAAAATCATCTTAAAAAACAAGAAATATTAGTATGATTTACATTTTAATAGTAAAGGTAAGAAACCATATTTAATGATAATTCTGTTAAAGTGGTAATCAATAAGCATGGATAATTAACGCACAATAAGGTTTTTGATAATATAATACACGTATTTCACTCTTGGAAATACATGGTTGAGAAAATATTAAAATAATGACGAAAATTATTAATGTGAAAATTCTAGTACAATTATTTTTCTTAGTGCTTGCCTTAATTTCAATTTCGCCCAACATCGACATCAATAAATATTTCCTTCAAGAAGACATATGTTAAATAGGAATTTAAGTTATTTAAATATATATATATATATATATATATATATATATTGTAATACTAATTACAGGCAATTAGAGATTTAATAATTGGAAATTTGTTATCGGATAGAACATAAACATGACAATGTACAGGTGGCTTTGTCGTGCCAAACTCCGGGCTCACGGCGGCAGTTGCGTACAGAAATTCATCGAGTAAAGAGTGGCAGGCAAGACTTTATTAAAAGTGGTGGGTCACATAGAATTTTATCGAGTAAAGTTCGAACATATAATTCAATAAGTAAAGTCACAGTAAAAAATCAGCAAGCATAGACTGTTGCAAATTTAATCGAGAAGGAGTCGATAAAAATCTGATTGACCATTAATCAGAACGAGAAATACAATATTTACGAGAGAGAGACTTAATGCAGAGGACCACAGGTGTTGTACGGAGTAATCTTTCCAGTTGATAGATACAAAAGTTTTGGACAGTGCTTTTGAAACAAACATAAAATTCTGTGAAATTATGGCCTGTTATATGTGAATAGTGAATAGTGCATCAGAGAGCTCAAACGAATGCCTGGTACCAGCAAAGACACTGTAAGTAGAGAGAGAAATTTTATTAAAGTTTTGTAAACGTTAAATAAGTATCAAATCGTCAGATTTCGGATTCACGTTCATTTTGTTGTTTAACCCTAATGTTGTAACATTTGATTGTTAATTTGAATGTAAAAAGGTTGGTTCTTTATTTAAAAGGCCCAAATAAACGAGATGAGAGTATATGAGTTTGTAAAATAGTAAGGACACGAATGTAAATAAATCACATCAATTTTGTTATTTTACTTTGAATAAATTAATTCTTTTGTGAAATTTAAATATTGCAAATTATTTATCAACCTTTCATTTCTAAATTTTAATAAAATAAAGCCATTCATAAAAAACCTTAATTAATTAATTATAGTTTGCTTATTACATTTTGGCGTCCTCAACGTGGGCCGAATTCTTTTAATTTTTTGTTGTTTATTACAATATATTGTAATGAATATCAATTAAATTAAATTAAATAAACACAATGCCTCTCGTTAAGGCGCCAATTTGTAATAATTTCAAATGTAAGAAAGTTATATAAAACGTTAATTCATCAATTTAAATAATTTAAATTTTAAATGAAAGGATATTTATTAATGAATAAGAATTTTTAAATGAACAAATTAATTTATTAATTTCACAAATATTTCAATTTATAAATAGCTCTCCATTGAATTTTGCAAATAGTTATCTCGTAATTAACTTTCCATTTATATTATTTATTAATGTTTTATAAATTTACTCTCTCTCTCTCTCAGGGTCTTTACTGGGCCTTTAAGTAAATAAAATATTTTTAACAATCAAATTTTCTATGCTGCTATTATCGACTTCAAAGTATTATTTACTATGCAAACATAAAAATGTTAACGATATTCGAAAACCCGAAATATGACGATAATTATCTTTCATTAATGGTTTACAAATAAGAATTTAGTGAATATGTGACTTACAATTTCTGGTACTAGGGCAATTTTGGGTTCGTTCAAAACACACACACACATTACACTTTATAACAGTCCATTCTTTACACTTACTCTAAACATCACTGTTGGTTTGCCGAAAGATGGTTATATCTCGATGACTGTTTTACTCTGCAATAATTTAACAACTTCATTTTGCAATCTCTCCACGAAGACTTTACACAGCTATATCTCCTCAACACATTTTCTCTGTTATACTTTTGCGACGTCTGTCTGTGCTCAATTCCTACGAAGACTGCATCCAGCGAGCCAACGGCCTACAATACCTTAAACCTGTTGCATTATTTCCCATTCTTGTGTGTAACTTATGTTTCTGCCGCTAACAATTCGAGTCCAAATTTTTTAATTATTAATTACTAATTGTCTTTTAATTACCACAATATATATATATATATATATAAAAATATATATGTAGAATTTATTTGAACCATATTTTCAGGGTGCCGCGTTCCTCAATTACATTTAAACTTTAACATGACGTCTCATCTTTCTCCAGTGTATTGTTATATTTTATTATATTGGAATTTTTTAGTAGTTAGTCCCTTCCGATTTCTTTAAGTCCTTCCATAAAACGACATTCCTCTTTGTATCCTAAAATATCGAGGGTTCCATTTCAGAACTTTCTTTCTCCATGGGTCATTTATTTTCCGTGCCTAGTTTTCTATTCATTATCCATTAGTTGCTTTGTTGAGGGGATAATTTCGATTGAATTCTTTCTCTTTGTATATTACCTACTTCACTTGTTTTCATTTCTGAAATTACCATTTATCTATTGTCTCATTGGATTTATCCTTGTATTTTCGACATCCATGCAGGTGTTGAAGTTTTTTTGACAAATGATTTCTTTTCATTCTAATGTTCAGTACTGTGTTAACAAGCAACATCCAATTAATTATCTCAACATCTGTCACTGTTTCCTATTAACCAGACAATACACGATTTCGGTCAGTAATCATCAACCTGGGTTCCTCAATCTCCGGATATTGTTAATTACTTTCTCGCACGTGTTAATTATCGGGAATCTGTTACACTCAGCCATCACTCTTCCTCCGTAAGGCTGGCATAAGAACCTTGTAGGAGAGATACGAAGGGGCTACCTTTGGGGATGCCTTTTCCCCTCCGTTTTTGAACTAAGGTTCCCACAAGCCGAGACACCTCGGCCTGTTCTGAGAGGTGTATGTTCCGGGGTCACAGACCTTGGGCATACGGTAAGAGTTGTCCGCTATTCCCATTGGAATAGTCGGCCAGCTGCCTCCTTAACTGGTCGAGGCACGGAGAAGAGAATGCTGCGTCCCCACAGCAAACTCCTCTCCCGCTATCGGAAGGGCGTGGGACAAGTACCCAATGCCCGACTTTCCTGATGCAGGGTTTCCTAGGGTTTTCCCTGCATTACTTAGGCGAATGCCGGATAGGATCCTTAACATATAGCCCGTGGGCCCTAGTTAACCCTTGGCTACCTTCTTCTACCCTTCCGCATCCACCCTTTCAAATCCCTTCCTATGCTATTAAAGGGGTGTTGCCCAACGTGAATTACCCTCATGTAGCCTGTTGCCCCCCACAAAAAAAAAAATTATCCGTAAGATTCCCACAATACGAGGCTTCTCGGCCTGTTTTGAGAGCTGTATGTTCCGGGGTCACAGAGCTTGGACATACAGTAAGAGTTATCTGCTACTCTTATTGAAATAGTCGACCAGCTGCGACCCCACAGCGAACCCCATTCCCGCTACCGGAAGGGTGTGGGACAAGTACCAAATACCCGACTTACCTGATGCAGGTTTTTCTAGGGCTTTCCCTGCATCACTTTTAAGTAAATTTCCAGGTAGGATCATTAAACCATAGTCCGGGGACCCCAGTTAACACTTCGTTAACACTTGCTCTACCTTTCCGCATTCCCCTTTTCTCTCCCTTTCCTATGGTATAAGAGGAGACTTGCCACTATGTGGATTACCGTATACATAGCCAGCTTACACCTTCTTCTTCTTCTTTTCAAATTACAAGGTAGTGTCCCTATCCACGATTTCGCCCATTTATTAATAAAATTCTTTCACTTATTCTGAATGTCTGGGCTTCACAGTTTCTTGTCGTAATGTTTACATCTAGTAGGTACGAAACCATAGACGGTCCATCATCAGGTAATGTAAGTCTCTGTAGGTATTCTATTAAACCTGTGATATGATTCCACGATATATACACATGAGAACCGTTGAAAGCTCTGAGGAACGAGGGTCTTCATTTGGTTTTACCTCCCACGTTTACAAGCGGAGATGAGCCTACACTTGCCACTATGACCCACGGTGGTTGGTAATTGAGTTCAGGTTTACGTGGCGTACAGACGATGTCGCCCCGTCGGACAAGTGCCATCTAATTATAATAAAACTGTAATAAACTTCTTCGGGTGGTAATTAGGCTACTACTACAAAATTTGATTCCTTTCGATGATAAAATTTTCAGTAACTTGTGTTGAGACTATATACTGTGTTATATATATTGTAATAATTAAGAGCGGGGATTAAATGAATTAAATTAGCCTCACGTTGAGGTAGCCAATTTATGTAATAATTAATAGGGTGGACTTAATTAAAAGAATTAATTAACAAATTATTAAGATTTAAAAATTTATTCTTTGAAAGTACAAATTGTAATCCCTACTTTTTACTCCGAATTTAAAAAAGTTAACAAACAATATTTTATTTCAATTTTGCACTTCGTGGCGTTCTAGGAAAAATACAACTTTATATTTTACAATCAAATACGTCAAAATTCTCTTTATCTCAGGGACATTACTGGGTTTGATATACCGAACAATCCAATTTAATAAACTAACATTAACAATTCAAACTCATTGAAGCTAACTTAATACAATATGAAAATAAACGAAATGAAAGAACCTAATTGAAAAGAAAAACGAACGAAATCTGACTTCTACCTTTAATCCTCGTTTACAGATTTTAAAATAATTGATTTGTACTCACGAATTGTCTTTCTGGTACCAGATCTGATTCTTGGAGCTTGAGTACAACACTCACTAAAAAGGCCATTCACTGATTCTACACAATAAAATTTTAATACACTCGGTCAATGTTCTCGTTCACTGCCATCTGGAACTTTGGATCTGCCGCCCCTCAGTCAGCCCTCGCACCTAGGTCTCCTTGATACCCCAATGTGAAATTTAGTTCAGCCTGTGTGAAGCAAAACCTTTTGCTTCCAACTTTGCGATTATTATTTTGAGTCTCTCCGTCAAAACTGTTTACTTGCGTTGTATGTAAACTAGTAGATCTCGCAGTTGGACTTATTGGACTGCGCTATTCATATTTTAAATCAGCATCCTCGCTTTACTGCAACCTTTGCCGGACGCAGACTTTCCTGTTTCGCTTCTCGCCGCAGACTCTCACTCAATGAATTTCTCTCCGTTACTTGCGTTTGGGCTCTAACTTTCGGCGAGCGTTCGCTAATAATGGCTCGACCATACATTGCTTCCTTTGATGTATTTTCGCCGATAACAATTCAATTTAATTTAAAACGATTAATGGTCTTTTGAATTGGTATTACAATATATATATATATATATATATATATATATATATATATATATATGTATATATATATGTATATATATATATGTTAACTTTAATATTAATTTAGTTATTTTATCCATTGTTTAGAGTAGTGTTTCCCAGCTTTTTTACCATGTCCCACCTAAGACTTTCTAATTCCCTTCCTATCTAACATATACGTATTTTCTTATATTAAATGATTGAATAATTGCCTAAAGAAGTCTAATTTCAACTTCTGTATCTCGGTTCTTCATTAACAAATGAATTATTTATTATAATCTGAGATCACAAAACCTATCCAACTGTACAGTCACGACGCCCATTCGAGCTTTTATATGTATGTATGAAATTAAGTTCGTATTTTATTTAACATGCCGATTTGGCGCTATACTACAGTAAACAACCTCTTTGGGCGTGCAATAGTAATCGTCCAATTTAGTACGTACTATTCCTTCACAAGACATAATAAAGAGCAGAGTAAATTGCAATGTATATCACTTCAATCTTTCAAGTGTAGTGCTATAGAAAGTACAACACTTAACAAATGCTTATTTCAAATTGAAATACCAACAAAGTTTCTTTTTGTAGAGTTAAATCATACCTGGTGGTTTTTAAACTCTAGACGAGTTCATTTTTAAATTTCCCTCCTGAACAATCAAATTGCCTCCATGTGGGGCGTGGGACTCACTTTGGGAAACACCGGTTTATACGAATGGTTCATACCGTTGAGACATTTTCTTCTTCAACTTTCCAAGTTACTTTTGGATTACACTCATCTGCGATATTAACATTTCTTTTATTTCGCCACGTATCTGTTTAAATTTGAAGTCACAGATCGCGATTTAGGACAATAGTGAGGTATGTGTGCTATACTCACCGTTGTTCATATGGTTTATATTATTTCCTGCCAAGTTGAGATACTTCAGTAAAGGCTGTCGAGTAAAAAAACTGTCATTTGATGACATTCTGACTCCAGTTAAGCTCAACATTTCAAGAGTTGTTCCGTTCAGCATGTTCATCAATAATTTAGTCAAGTCTATTTCTGAGTATGAAAGGACAAACTCGTTTACAACGGCTCCTTTAATCAAAAGAAAGCAGTTTCTGAAATATGCCACTTTCTCGTGAAAGTATTTGTCGTCTACTAAGTCTGCATATATTTCCTTTTGAATATGAACTATTATACCACCATTCTGAGACCTATAACAAATATTTTTGAAATATTTAATTAAAATTGATAGTATATGGACAAAACAATCGCATCTGTTTACATTTTTATTGCTGTAAAAATGTAACATATAAATTTAGTGTATTCAATTTGTACAATAAGCCAAGCCAGTTTCCGTCATATTTTTTTCCTACTAAATTAACATAGGATTTTCTGATAACACATAAACTTTAAAAGTTTGAACTTTGTCGAAAATTTTAGCCCTATACGTTTAAGGTTTTATTTTCATTCCAAAGTTCTCATTATTTTTTTATTTATTCTAAAACTTTTAACTTTTGATTTTCAATTGGTTAAATATGATTACAATATAAACAAAATTAAAATGTAGTTACAGTATTTAAATGTTGTACATAATTAACATGTACGCTTGATAGTTAGGTTAACCAATTGATTATTTTTTACCTGAGGGGCATACGTTGAGGGAGTGGGAGGGTTGACTGGTGACGTATTGAATTTGGCAGGTTGTATGAAATGGTGTGATATTGGGGTGGGTTAAGATGTGCCTTAGTGTTCTTTTGGGGGAGGGGGAGGATAAGTTCAATTGAGCGTTTAATTTGCAGACGGGAGTATAGTCGCAGGGGTTGCTGTGGAGTTGCTGAAATGTGGTGTTAGAATGGTTGATGGTGGTTTTGGTTAGGGAGGTTACGGATTTGGGGGTTAAGAAGTTGACTTTTGGAAATCTGATGTCGTTGTGGATGATGAGTGGGGATTTTCTGTTTAGGAGGTGATATGGAGTTCTTAATTAAAGGTTGATTTTGGAGAGGAGGCGATTAATGTGCGGTTCCCATGATAGTTTTGAATCGAAGATAAGTCCTAGATAGATGATTTCTGTTTATGTGGATATTTGCCAGTTGTTTAGATAGATGGGGATTTGGGGAGGGGGGTTTTTGATTAGTGTGAAGGGGACGGTTACTGATTTGATTGGATTGATGCGGATTCGCCGTTGATTGTTGGTGAGTGCTGATTGAAGAGGTTGGATATTGGAGGTGAAAGAGGAGGCTTGATAGATAATGCGAAAAAGATTGTTCTGGTGGCGGGGTGTTGAGGAATATCGTGGTAAAGGGACGCCTGCAGAGATAGGGTGGGATTGGGAGAGGTGTTTGATAGAGATGGTTCTGTCAAAGAGTTGAGGAATATTCTGTAGCGGGTGTCGTCTACGTAGTATTAAAATTTGGATAGAAGGAAGGGTGAGGTATTTTGTTGAAAGTTTTTCAAGGTTTATAAACGTGGTGATGGATATGAGTTGTTCGAAGGAGTTATTTATGATGGTCGAGAAGTAGTGTAATTTATGGGAACATAAATGTTTTGGGCGAAAATCGTATTGTGTGTCGGGAATTAGGAAAGAGAGTTGGTTGATTATATCGGGGAGAAGTAATTTTTCGAACAGTTTGGATATTGTAGGTAGGATATTTATTGGTCGGTAATTATCGGGGTGGGATTTTGGTTGTTTGACTTCGGTGTCCTGATTATGGTGGCGTGTTTCCATTTGGTTGGGTGATTATAAAGATGGCGTTGAAGATGTAGAGGATTAGTATTATTGATTTTTGGGAGATGTTTTTAGGTGGCAGTTGTTGATGACGTCATGACATTGGAAGGCTTTTTATTTTTATTCATAACTATGTTTTGAAAACTTGACGAAAGATCGTGTGAAGTGTTTTAATAAACTAAAAACAATTGTAGCGGTATCTCGTACATATCAAAGGTTGATCGTCGGAATTTTCGTCTATTTTCATCCTTTGTTTCTGTAAGAATAACTCCTCATTTTGTGGGACAGAGCTTTACTAATTAGATACAATAGTCAATAACAGACAAAATGAAATGATAATGTAAATACCACACAACGTTTATGGCATCTTTGTCCTTTAAAACCGCAAGAACCTTGAGTTCGACACAACAGCAGACTCTTTCGTTTTAAATCACCAGAAGTATTCCAAAACGTTGTGTGTGATTTATATTGTCACTTTATTTTGTCTGTTGTTTGGCTATTTTATCACATTAGTAAATTTTAACACAGAATATCATATATTTTAATTTCCTGGAAAAGCTCTTGTCTGATGAAAACATTTGCATTTGGATTTGTGCAGATACATCTGGGATACTGATTGGTCTCTTGGTTGTGATGTACTAAATTGAGTTCAATTGCGAGTTTACTGCTGGTTGCCCTTGTGTAAAATTAGTCTGTTACATCATTTTTTTTTGCATCAGACCTAGGGGCCTAACTGTCTTATACACGTCACTATTATTTACTAGTAAATAATAAATTGTTAGTTTCACACAAATACAAATACTAAATGCAAGGCGACCTGTGGGTCACATTATCCTTCACACGCAATTTTAAACTAATCGCATTGATAACTCTGGCACACCAGCTGAGAAGTCCGCTAGGGGCAGCACAGTTCCACATCACGTTTGTAAACACGAGGAGCTCACGAAATACGTCCGCACTGCTTGAAGAGTTGAACCAGATTCCCGCATTGTGGTAAATCAGGTATTTTTATTTGATGGATAGCTCATTTAATAAGGTAGAACTTCAATAAAATTTAAGTTGAGTTTTATGTAAAAATATATAAAATAATTAAAAGGTCACTAAAATTAAATCATAAATGAACTAAGAGTCTTTTGAGAAATAAAAATGAGTCAACTCAAAATAATAACTTGCTATAGGTTTGAAAGTATTTATTGACTATCATCGTATTAAGAAATTTATTCCATACTGAAATATTCATGCATGAAATGGTATTTATGTCATGCATATTCATGGATGCGGTTTTGATTGCTGGAATTAATATCAGTGGCAGTTTCAATTCAACATTAGTAACCTAGCATTTACATCAGTACGCAACGAATTTATAATTAAATTTCAGTCTATCTGTGTTTTCTTAATTTTCTCACCGTAAACAAATAATATTCTGATGAATTAATGTTTAAGTTTAAAGAGCGTATATATTTTTTTGGATTTCTTATATCAGACAAACCTTTAATATTTGAATGACGTGCAATGAAATAGTATATTTTTTGGGTCTGCATATTACGAGTTTAAGATGAATGAATACGACCCACCTCCATTTCTGCAGAAATGTAACATTAAGAAACGAATTTTGTAGGTTTGCTTCTTGGTATACAAGTACAAATTCTTAAAATATACCAAACTCTACGTTATAAGCAGGAATACACGGTGACTGACTAGCATAAATATGTTAATATATACGTTATGCAGATTCTCGTAAGACGTAAGCAATTTGAGTATAAAATGTCTTATTAGATATGTTTCAAATATTTTATTTCACTATTGATATGTAAGTTTAATAATAGTGCATAGAATAATTTCGGAATATTCCAGTCTCTAGTTTCATTTGAAAGGAAACTTCTGATACTATTGACATCATATACAGTGCAATTAAGGGAATAATAACTAGATCTTCCTCTTTGCTTCTATTATGTTGGAGGTCTGGATGCTTGCAAATAATATAAAATTTATTACTTTAGTTTATGGAAGAAATACAATTTAACCGATAGAAGGGCAAAAATATAAAACTAGAGTATTCAATAGTTTTAACGTAGAAAATAATACAGAAAACATATCATATTCATAATGCAATCCAATCATAAATTTTTTAACTCTAACATTACAGTGATTTACTAAAATTGTAAGCCCAAAAATTAAATATAATATTCCTTTCGTAAAATATGTTTCAAAGCGTTATGATTAATTTGACGTGAGACTTACCAGGAAATACGTCCTAAAGGGATAGGAATATGAAACTCAATTCGTAATTTGAGTTTGTCGAGCAGGCCCAATAGTCGGCTATCAGATTTGGAAGTCTCAATAGAAGCACTAACATTCTTTTCTGATTTCTTTTCGAAGAGTAAACTTGTTAACAATACGCAGTTTCCTTTGTTTGTAAAAGTTAATGCCAAATGGAATATTGATCCTTCGTTTTCAATAATACTCGCTTTAGGTTTGTAGTTAAAGTTGCATTGAATCTGTAATACAAAAATAAACTTGTTAAGCATACGGCTAATAGGAAAACAGTACCAATAATGCAGGAAGGAATTATAGTTAAAAAATGTGATAATTTAGTGTCTTTTTAGGGTAACAGGCTACATGAGGGTAATCCACATGGTGGCAACTCCCCTTTAATAGCATACGAAGGGATTTGAAAGGGGGGATGCGAAAGGGTGGAGGAAGGTAGCCAAGGGTTAACTATGGCCCCCGGGCTATAGTTTAAGGATCCTACCCGGCATTCGCCTAAAAGTAATGCAGGGAAAACCCTAGAAAAACCTGCATCAGGTAGGTCGGACATTGGGTACTTGTCCCATGCCCTTCCGATAGCGGGAGAAGAGTTTTCTGTGGGGTCGCAGCATTCCCTTCTCCGTACCTCGACCAGTTTAGGAGCCAGCTGGCCGACTGTTCCAATGGAAACAGCGAACAACTCTTACAGTATGCCCAAGGTCTGGGACCCCAGAACTACACCTCTAAAAAATGGACGAAGTGCGTCGGCTTGTGGGAACCTTAGTTCAAAAACGGAGAGAGGAAAATGCATCCCCAAAGGTAGCCCCTTCTCGTCTCTCCTACAAGGTTCTGCCTGCGAGAGAATAGCCTTCGCAGATAGCGCTTGATAATTTAGTGTTAAATATCTGCGCCCCAAGAGACTCTGACGTCACATCACACCAGCGAGTTCAAGAGAGACGTTACTGCACAACAATTAAACAGTTCGTGTTACGTAATGAAGTGATCTAAAAATATTTACATTGAATGTAAACTATTATCATATACAGAAATACTCCAGCGAAAGATAATAAAATATACTGAATACTTTAAGATACTTGCAGAAAATTAGTTGTCAAGTTAATTTTCGTAGCCACATTTAATAGCTCCAATATGGCGACCATTATTTATATTTGCAACCTAAATGTAGGTGATGGCATAATTTCAAGTAGAATCTGTTGTTATTTCTGAAGACTGAGGGACATTTATATCCTACAATACTCAAGGAGGATATTAAAGCATTCGTAAATTAATACGGAGGTATCCAATAAATAATTCTCGGTATCCACACGGGTTTTGTATGTTTATATTTAAACGCAACGTTTTGACGACTAAACGCTCTGCCGTCATCATCGCCTAGAAGATGACGACAGAGATTTTTGTCTTCGAAACGTTGAGTTTAAATATAAATATGCAAAATCCGTGTGAATGCCGAGAATTATTTATTGAAGAATTACATCGGGATACACTTCAGTCTTTGATAATACGGAGGTATGTTTATTGTGATCCAATAAAACTGAATGCAATTGTAGGTGTTAAATTAATGTACTTTCCGTCGAAAGTATGTATGGAACTATGAACATTTATAATGATTAAAAGTTCGATTAATTTTCACTTTATGCAACGTATTTCTCTAAATTGGTATAAATTTAAAAAAATAAATGTGTGTAATCTGTGATGTTCAACAAATTTTTGAGTTTAGGTTAACCCAATTTGGTCACATTATGTTTAAATGCGTATAAATTTCGCCATAAACAAATCACTCCAATACTACTTGATGTAAGATTATTACACGGGTAACAATGTTAATAACAGCAGATAATACAATCCACCCAACAGTATTTTGACTCCATTCAGTTATCTGGAATATTCCACCACATAAAGTAATAATGGCCGGAGTATTTGTGTCGAGATATTAATTTTCGCGGTCAGTGAGATTGGTAGTTTTCACCTATGTTTTTTGTGTCTAATTTCAACCACATTCGGAATGGAAGGGGCACACCCTTAGGATTGGGGTGGAGGGGTGGTACATAAAATAACGCAAAAACAACCTAGATTGGAGTCGAATCCTGGGTTATGTGTGTCGCGAAATTTAATGATGACATTAAAATCGCCGGTTAACTTATACTACAACCGCTAGGAGTGATGGAAAAGGAAAAAACAATGTTCCGCGTTCAATATAAATACTTTTAGGGAATTCTACCAAATTTTGTACGTATTTTACTAACGATACGGAACAAACACTGGATCTTTAAAACACCCATGGCTCTCACCTACAGAGGTGGGGGTGGCATTTTAATGACATTCTAAATTACAGGGATTTTTTACTCTTTTTTTTAACTACCAAGATATTTTAGAGTACCGGTAAAAGTTATCACGTTCTTACGGTACTGAGAATACTTTTGACACCCTCAAGGTAACAGAAATAATATTTTTCTTCTTTGTCTGATGCACTTCATCTAATGAAATTTATTTTGTCTGACATATGATTCTTAGAGGATTTTTTTGTTTCGCGAGGCACCTTGGCCTGTTTTGAGAGGTGTATTTTCCGGGGTCGTAGACATTGGGCATACGGTAAGAGCTGTCCGCTATTCCCATTGGAATAGCCGGCCATCTGCCTCCTAAACTTATCGAGGCACGGAGAAGGGAATGCGGCATAGCCGCAGTAAACCAATCTATCGCCATCGGAAGGGCGTGGGACAAATACCAAATGCCCGACCTGTTTGATTCAGGTTTTGTAGGGTTTTTTCTTGCATCACTTTTAGGCAATTTAAACTACAGCCTGGGGGCCCTAGTTAACCTTTGGCTGCCTTCCTCTACCCTTATGCACCCCCCCCCCCTTTGAAATCCCTTCCTATGCTATTAAAGGAGAGTTTCCACCACGTGGATTAACCTCATGTAGCCTGTTTCTCAAAAGAAAAATTCAAACAGTCTAAATTACACGTTTCTTGCGTTTTTATGGTAATTAACGAAATAAAAAAGTAGTAATGTATCTACTAGGAAAAAAATCTATAAAGTCGTTTTATTTCTTGAGACTAGATATACCACGCCATTAAGGTAAATGATGAAACGATAATAATTAAAGGTAGCCTACTGTAAATGATAATGACTGCATAATTTAAGAGACAGTTGATTCAGTCCAATGAAGTAAATAATAATTTTTTTCCAGATTATATATAAAAGGAAACGAATTACGAGGTTCCACTTACCGCTTCACCTGATATAAAGTTGCAGCTATTAAATTCTTCCATTAGAGAGTTATTCAATAGTAATATTTCATCACACGTACGTTTTATACCAATTTCTTGTGAGCTTGCCAGATTATGATGCGGGAAAAGCAAACAGCAAATCAGAGTTAGGACTCCAGAACAAATCAGACGCACAAAGATCGAAACGATGTCCATTTTGTTGTCTTGAGGAACGAAGTTGAGTTTATGTCACACACTGCTACAACTTAGCTGTCTCGAATACACCACATATTCATGTACTTTTTCACACTTACTGCTTAATTAATTTTAGTTTGGTGAGTTTTCGTACGAACGCACTGATTGAAGTCTTCACGCATCAGCTGTGAACTGCTGGAAAACTTCTTTGGACACGTGATAAAAAGATGACGTACTCGTCCTGGCGGAAGGATGTGGGCTTATTGCAATATATATTATCACGTTCTTTCTTTCTTCTCCATTTTTTCTGTTCGAAGCTTCTTTATAAACAATTTAATTTTAAATTGAAACGCGGGAAAGAGTATATAATATATTTTAATACAATTTTATGGATGATTGCAAAAATATTAATGCATGAAAAACATATTAGAATATACTTATAAGTTCGCAGGTATTAGTTAAACCTTTACATACTTCTATTTCTCTTAAAATAAATTTTATATTTTTTAGAAGTATATTATATTAAAATGAAAAAAAATTCGTCTGATTGAAAATAATGTATAAGAAAGATAGCCAATTCAGACAAAAACGTAATATAAATACCACACAACGTTTCTGGGATCCTTGTTCCTTTCGTCAGCTGCTAAAAAGAGCCTAGAGAAACACAACTACACTAGGCTCTTCTTAGCACCTGACGAAAGGCGCAAGGATCCCAGAAACATTGTGTGGTATTACCTTTTTGTATGAATTGGCTACCTTTCTTATTCTATATATTATTTTATCTCCAATTACGGATTTTATACAAATGGTACCTTATATTATAGTACATTACTTATATCAGCCTCAGTTTAAAGTACGATCATATGTATGATATTAAATTACACGTAGTACTGCACTATTATATATATATAACTGGATAATATTATGAGTGAAATTGTTATCGTGACAAATGTATAATCGGAAATACTGAATAAAATTTTATGTTAACTTAACTTTACCTTTTTGCGTTTCCGATGGAATGCAACAGACGCCAGCAGTTTATAAATTTGTAATTTATATATTTTTGTGTATAATATTTCACATATTTTAATAAATGACGGTGAAAAGTTGAAATATGATAAAAAATTATAGTCTATTGTTTTAATTGTATCTTTAATAGTTAACGTATTGGATCCCTATGGTTGAATGTTCTGTACAGTGAGATTATTAAAATACTGGTTGGGTCAAAATAGTACCAAACAGTACGCATAACATTTTGTGGTGATATTGATTATTTATGAGATAAATGCAAGGCGTTTAAGGTATGTAAAAATGTGATTGAAATTTGTAGTAACATTCTTTTGATTCATGTTGCTCATGGGAAATATTGTCTTTTATTTATTTTTCAGATGATTATGGTTGTTTTAAAGTCGAAAGTTAATGTTGTTAATTTTAACAATTACAAGAATAAATAATCTTTGGAAGTTCTGGAGGAGGATGTAATGGGTATTTTATTTACAATTTATATTTATTTTGATTTGGTGTATATTATAATATGCTTTTATTGTGCTTGGTCTGTATATTTAATAATTTGCGGTTTATATCTCCGCTATAAATATTATAAAGTTTCATTATTTTTTAAATTCGGTTTGCTATTACGCTTTTATATATATAACATCCCTTATAAATTAGCTCTACCCATAGTACAAGTGACGGACAGGTAATTGCGACCACATTGAGACGATAACGTCGATACGCCTATATATATTTGTTACAGTGGTTACCTCGCCAAATAAATATTTGAATCATTTCAGTGTTTCTTAAAACTAACCAATTACGAAAATACGTTTAATTAATTCATAATTGTAAACTCTTCCATTGTCGTGTGCGCTAATAATTTTCATGAATTTATTCAAGTTATAAAACAGTTTATTTACCTTTAAATTCATGTAATATCGTTTGAGATATACAATTAATCAGTAAAATGTGCTCAAAATCCAATGTCTGCATTTAAAAATATTTTTTCGGGAAACAAAATTACTCACTTTCTGCAATTACAAACAATTATATTTACATTGGAAGTAATAAATAGTATAAAATTAATTTTAATGCCTATTAAATTCAGTATTCAATAAAATACTATTTAATTAATAAGTACTAATACCTTTTTATTTGATTTATTTATTATTCATTATATAAAAAAGTATTAACTTGAAATTTTTATAGTTATCAATCAACATTTCAAAGGAATCAATATTTGAGTGTATTGGTTTTGCTAGGTTATAGTAATTTTTATTCATCTTGAAATATAAGGATATTACAATTCCAACACCATTTCTATTTAAGATACGAAATAAATACGGTTTCTCCTATAGCATACAGTTACGGAATAAGAGAATAAATATTATTATACATTTTTAATCATAGATAAATTGTTACTTCATGCAAACAATAGTGTGTTTTAATTTAATACAGTAGAGAAGGCCAATATTACTTTGTCTTTCCAATTCAATATATAATAAGTTTGTAAGTAACGTTTTACTTCATTTCATATCTGTCGTTTGCTGTAATTGGTTTAGGCTGTAAATTATACAATAATTTTTTATGCGAGCGAGGAAAACTAACGCTTTGCTACAGTAGTAAATCAAATTAACGGATAAACAGTGCCAAGTTGCCTCGAAATTAAAACATGAAATATTCAAACCTATCTGTCTAAGCATTCCAGTATATTAAAGGAGTGGGCTTTTTAATAACAAAAAATTTTCCAAAAATTCTGAGAGGTGATATTTCGCTTCACCCTCATAAAATATTGGGGAGAATATGTTCTCATAAAACGTAACTATAATTTTTTGAAAACGGCTTCCGCGGCTACGATGAAGTTTTTAATTGTTTGGTACTTTGAATTTCAAATCAATGGAATTTTATGAAGGTTGAAATAAAATGGTATTTATAATGTATTTTAAATTGATGTCTGCAGCTATTTAAGAATTTAATTCTTAGACGTTTAAACTCATACCTATTACAAATGAATGTGCGAACCACTGTATTAATTTACATTTTAAAGTTAGTTATATTTTTTATTTTAACTATTTAATATACCGTAACAGAATAGTAACGTTCGTGGCGTTGAATCGATTACTCAAATTCTGCATGAATTCTTTTGAGCTGCGGATAAAAATATAGAGGGACTTCAACTACGCTATGTAATATGGCTATGATTAATACTAAGTCCACGGTGTTGCTAATCTGATTGGAGACAGTTCCGATGACATTTAAACCAAATTTAGTTAGAACGCTGTAGAACCTTCTAGAAGGTTATATAAACATTGAGCAAAACAATGGAATGGAAGCGTCTGTCGTATTAGGAAAACGATAGGGCTAAACCGTTTCTATCCATAGGTTACCACTTAGACCCAGCGAAAAAAGCATGCGAGAGCTCTGGCGGAGGCTACCTGTGGGGATGCTTTCACATCTCTCTGATTTTTGAACTAAGGTTTCCTCATGCCGAGGCACCTTGGCCTGTTTTGAGAGGTGTTTGTTCGGGCGTCTCAGACCTTGGGCATACGGTAAGAGTTGTCCGCTATTCCCATTGGAATAGTCGGCCAGCTGCCACCTAAACTGGTTGAGGCACGGAGAAGGGAATGCTGCGACCCCACAGCAAACTCCACTCCCGTTATCGGAAGGGCGTGGGACAAGTACCCAATGCCCGACCTACCTGATGCAGGTTTTTCTAGGGTTTTCCCTGCATCACGTTTAGGCGAATTGCCGGGCAGGATCCTTAAACCATATCCCGGGAGCCCTTGTTAACCCTTGGCTACCTTCCTCTACCCTTCGCATCCCCCTTTTCAAATCCCTTTCTATGCTATTAAAGTGGAGTTGACAGCATGTGGATTACCATCATGTAGCCTGTTACCTAAAAAAAAGGTTACCATTTATTATTCCTTTTAAATTCAAGAGATTGAAATTTTCAGTTAGGTTCAACAACTTACTTTGGCAGTCTATTAAGCTCTGCAAATTGTATTTTATCACCAAGTTTCTCCCATGGAAAAAATGTATGTTGCTTGCTTTAGGGCAGAAAAACCATACGGATATAAAATTCTGTAATATTAAGGAAAGATAACATATTTCAGTTTTATTCATTTCACTGAAGACATTACCAAGAGTTAAATGCACTGAACGTATATGAGAGGTGACGCCGAATTGTCACATGTATAGCTGTGGAGTTTGTAGAGAGACACGTACAACGACTGGGAAAAATGACGTGAAATTCTGAAGTGATGATTTCGGGCTTTTAGTGAGAGAATTTTCATTTGTGGCTAAGCACCTCGAGGATATAAACCGCGTGATTTTCGGGATTAATGGGATTTATAAATCAAGAACTAATATTGTCGATGAAATACATATTCTATGCACATATTTTGTCGAGAAATAATTGGTACAACGTGCTTGTAAATTGGTTGCCAAAGAACGAGGCACCAACGGAAAAGAGAACGAACAGCACATAAAATCTGCCCATTCTGTCAAGTTTTTCTCAAACCTCAACTCACGTAGGGAGAAATCTACGCGCTGGGTTTAACTGGAGATCGTATTTTTTTACTGAGATAATTTCAATGAAAATTTGGGAATAAGAAATGTTTCAAGTCAATCTTATTTAATAAATTCTGTTTTTTTTCAATTAGTTCTACGGGAACGAATCAAATCTATTATTACAAAATTTCTTACTTTAATTGTAATTCCTGCTACATAGGACATCAAAACGTTCCCTTAATTCTCGTATCAAGGAACATGTGTCAAACATCAAACTTCCCAACGATAAACAATCTGTAGTCTCCAGATATATCAACAATTCGAAACATTCTTTTGATTATCAAAATGCCAAGATTTTGGACCATAATCCCAGGTACAATTCCAGAATTATATCAAAGATGTTTCGCATTAAATCTAACATCACAGCAATTAATGTACAAACAGACACTATGAAACTCATCATTTTCTAAGATCTGTTATTGTTACGCTCACCCTTCCGGTTTCCCATTGCAGGGGGGCAATTTGAATGTTGAGGCTCGCAATTAGAAAATGAGCTCGTCTAGAATGGTTGCTGTGTCTATTGAAGGAATAGAACGTACTATATTGGACGATAGCTTTGGCATCCGATAAGTGGTTGTCTACTCTAGTCTAGCGCGAACTCCCTGTGCTAAATGAAATATCAACTGCATTTCTTACTTGGGCGATAAGTTTACCGATCTCAGATTAAAATAAATTATTACATTGTTTACAGCCTTAAACCAAGCAAGTAGGAAGATGGGCTTAATGATAAATGAGGAAAAAACAAATATTTACCATGCGGGAAAGCATATCAACCCAATATGTCAAAGACCTGTATAGTGGATGGACATATATTCGAGAGGGTCGAGAGTTTCAGGTACCTTGTATCCATAGTAACCTGTTCTAATGATACCTCATCGGAAATTAAGGCCAGATTAGTTTCAACAAATAAGGCATATTTTGCCTTGAGTAATTTATTCAGTTCAAGACTCCTCAGCCGCCCAACAAAACTTACTATTTATAAAACTCTTGTAAGACCGGTTCTTATATATGCCTCAGAAACATGGCCCCTGACGGAAACTGACACAAGGCTGATTGATGGATTCGTGAGAAGAGTTCTTAATCGGCCCTGTGTGCGATAAGGGACACTGGAGGAAAAGGTACAATACAGAATTGTATACTATATACGCTGATGCTCCGGTAACAAAAATCATACGATCAGGAAGGATAAGATGGGTAGGCCATGTAGCACGAATGAAGGAGTCTGAGGTGGCAAAGAAGATTCTACTTGGAACCCCAGGAGGACAAAGAGAACGAGGTAGACCCCGAAGAAGATGGTTGGACGGTGTGGAGGAAGATCTACGGAAGCTGGGATGTAGAAATTGGAAGAGGACAGCACATGATCGTGAAGGATGGAAGAAGCTCGTTGGAAATGCTAAGGTTCACTACGGACTGTAGCGCCATGGAAGAAGAAGTTTATGCTCAAAATTATTACTGTAGAAGAACCAAGATCCACAAGTCGAAATTAGGCTTATTTAGGAAGTAATTCAAGTTTTATATAAAACACATGTATACCTCACATTGGGGTGGGGATCATTAGAAAGACTTCGGTAGGACAATGAAAAAAACCAGTTGGGAAACACTATTTTTTAGTTTTCTTAGCACATAAATAAAGGAACTAGGTTTGTAGGAAAGTTGTGTGGTATTTATGTCATCACTTATTTTTTCCAGTATTAGGCTATTTTTCTTCTTCTTCTTCTTCTTATTATTATTATCAATTACTCGATATTTGACATGTTATGTTTAAGAATACTAACAAATCACAATGAAATAATGAAATGAAAGCATTTATAGCCAACCGACATTGCTCCAAAAATCTAAAACGCATAGATTCATATCGCAGAAATAATAAATACGGTTTTGAATGCAGGAATGACACGAACACTTTGAAACCTCTGATGATAACTTAGCCAGCGTTACGGACACAGGAAATATGTCCAGACACAGACGGATCCAGTACCAGAATGGATTAATGGGAAATGTTGCTTAGGGAGAAACAGATACAGGGGTAAGGGGATAAGATTCGCTGTGAAACTCTCGTCACAGGATAAATCTCTGCTTTTAATTTTTTGACATAGAAGAGAACTGTTACTCAAACAAGAGTAAGAGTAAAAGCTTTCCTGGCGAAGGTGATTTTCGCATGTAGTCTTCTCGTGTTTCCAACCGTGTAAACTCGTTTAAGTAGTTCATCATTTTAATGGCTGCCACTGCCATGATATTCAGGTATGTAGTTGTACGACTTCAGCGAGTTTACCCGGTTGGAAACCCCAGAAGACTACATTAATACTGAGAAAGCCATGTGGGAGAAAATATCTCGAATGTTCTAGTGGAACTTGGAACTACGTATAAATAAATATATGTATTTTGTTAACTATTGTGAGGGTTCCTAGTGGCGAACTCTGATAATGAATTTAAAGCAAATCGATTGCCGTAATGAGTATACTAACAGTCTAAAAATAATTTGTGTTCGAAGATAGAATGAAACCTAGTGTATACGTAGGCGTAACTCAGTGAAATTATAAAGCAGGGGTTAATGTAATCAACGACTAAGAATTAATCTGTCATAATTACATTTACGAGGGAAAATAAACACTTTAAAAAAATTTAAGAGGTAGATTTTTTTACCAGGGTGTGTTCTTAAAATTGGAATGAATAACAGTAACACAGCTTATAAATTATACAGTTGCAAACTAATTCGTTGTGAAAATTAGTAACATTAAAATTAAATAAATAATTTTAAAAAACCTGCAGAAATATGCTTTTCAAAATTAGGGACCTCGCTTTTTTGGGACCATATAGGGAAGTATTTGCAGTTATTGAGGCTTCATCTTGGACAATATATACTAACATTCTGTAGACGTTATCTCATTGGTAGCTAACTTCTCCTGTGCCATATGGGAAAGCACCGCCTGTTACAATAAAATTCAAATAAAACAAAATAAAACTATACCCAACTCACCCGTAACTCATTTTTTTTATCAGAAACTGTGTCTCTGCCATTAAAACTACTCTTTTAAGACTAACCATTAATTTACTTCTAAAAATCTTAAACTGCATACTTAACTATAGTCTATCTAATGTTGTCTTCTAGATTTTTCTGGTCTGTGTACACCCCACTCACGCACTCTTCTCTGATTTTATACACTGAACTTTACACAAGATCAACTGGCTTTATTCTTTTCAATCTATGACTGTGTTGAATTTCCAGAATTCGTCAGATCGCTGGGTTAATGTGGAGATGAAGCCTAGCTCAATAATTCACAAAGACATCCTCATCCCAGAAATATCGACAACATTACATACCGCAATATCCCACTCAATCAAACCACAGCAGACTTCCACAAGCCACGAAACCGCAGTCTAAAACGAAAATATCCCATAGGCCTTATCATTCACGAAAACCAGCCTGGCATTCCATAACAATAGTAACACACTCGCACATACTTATATGGTTCATGTTACCCTACCGTCTTATTCCACCACACCCATCCTTCCCAATCACTAACTGATTAAAAATTAAAATCATATAACAACTTTTATACAGCCATAAAAATAAATTGATAAAACTCGTATCCAAAGCCCATGTTTCTATCGTTTTTAACTTGGGAAGACCTTGGGCAGATGGTAAGATTTGTCCACATTGGAACAGTCGGCCAGCTGCCTCCCAAACTTGACGAGGCACGGAGAAGAGAATGCTGAGTAGACACAGTAAACCACTGATCCACCAACGGAAGAGCGTGAGACAAGTACCAAATGTCCAACCTACTTGATGCAGGTTTTGAAGGGTTTGTCCTGCATCACTTATAGGCGAATTCCGGGTAGGATCATTAAACTACTTCCCGGGGGCCCTAGTTAACTTCTGGCTACCTTCCTCTACCCTTTCGAATCCCCCCTTTTAAATCCCTTGCTATGCTATCAAAGGGGAGTTGCCACCATGTGGATAACCCCCACGTAGCCTATTACCTTAAAAAAAATAGGACCTTTAGCATACCAACTCACTTTTCGTTTTCTGTATGTTACATAATAATTTGATGACAGAAAACTTCTAGAATGGTCCAGTTAGGGAATTGAAGTTTGTTTTATAAGTGTCAATCTTTCAACAAGTTCTTTCCAGAACAGATGGCCACCACCGCATATGCCAAGAAAGCTTATGAAATTAAGCCTAAATAACATTTAAAAACGAATAATATTAAATTAACCAGATTTAAAATCATAGGTTATAATATTACGAGCATCAGTGAGTTTATGATAAATCTTAAGTGGCATAGAGTAAATTTGTTGACGGAAAAATGATATACCAATATAGTCTTTCACTCCGACTATACTATCACACGAGTGTCAATAAACGATGAGTGGACGGTCACTTTATGGCCGACATAGGGAAATTGGAACGAAGCAAATTGTGGAAAAGAAAGTAAATGAAGGATAGACGATAATGACAAGGGAATCAATGACAATTAATATTGTAGATTTTCTCGGTGTACTGTTTGAAAAAACATTTCTCGGACTTCTATCCGAGTAGAATTTACGTAAAGAGAAGTTTCGATGACTTTCTATTACAATTTACGACAGATTGCACAGAAAGATTTCGGAACATCACATTACGTAAATTCTTCTAAGATAGAACCCCGATAAATATTTGTTCATAAGGATAATTAATAATTTTGACGTAAATTAGACTTTTTCCAATATAAAGCATGAAAATAATTAATAAAACATATTCACAAAATAGTAATGATAACTCCACTACAGAAACATGAACAATTGTTTCATTGAACACGATCTGTATGTTTACAGCTTTGTTAATCGTGACTTTTTCTTAGAATTTCAAATGTAACAATTCAAAATCAATTGAGAGAAAAGCACCACTAATGTCTCAGTAATCAGTAAAACCAATTCAAGTCCTCTATTTTTATTTGCAAAATAAGCAAACTATCCACTTGACCTTTGAACACCTTGACAAACTATTTCTAAACCAAGTTTGGATGTTTCGTTTGATTAAACTTTGCTTGAACATTTCAAATTTCCTTTAATATTTAACATTTTAGACTTCTGCGTTCATTTGTAAAAATGAAGGTTTTTCTGCATCATATCGCGCTCATGATGAAAGACTTTTGGCGGCTACGACGCGATTATTCCCGAGTAATCCTCTTTGAATTACGACAACAACTTTCTGAGATTAAACTGCGTATGGCGTGAAGAGACGAGCAAAGCAAAGTGTAACGAATCTCGCCTGAAATATATCTTTCCAACGAGTAAATTGTTCCATAACGTCAACGTACACTGACTTTAATACTTCTGTTGAGAGTGAATCTGTTAAATATCTCACATAAATAGTTTAAATTGTAATAAGGTTTAACTTTTATTTAGACTTAAAATTTTAAAAATTGTAAAACCGTAATAACGGTCCATCCTGTTCTTAATAGTTCACTAATTTTTGTTCAGATTTATTCTATCTATAGTAATTATTTTTTGTGTTTTTACCCAGTTTATTGTGTTTACTCAGGGATCTGATAATCTGTTTATCGAAACAATGCAAATATTATTGTTATAACATAGTAACAAATGTATTTTATGTGCGACAGATTTAAAACTTTATGTAGTCGTTTCAGAATAAATTATTTTCATGTGGTTGGAGAGGAAAATTTTCGGGTATTGATCAACAGGTTTTATTAATCTGATAGACATAATTTGAGAAATGTATTTTAGGGTTTATTCATTATGTTTATTGCAATTCCTTTAAGTAATGGAAATATGATGATGGCTTGTATATCTTTATAAGATTTAAATCGAAATGGGTCTAAATTTGATGATGGGAAACCCGCAGAGAATCCTGCACCAGGTAGGTCGGGCCATTGCGATGACTGGATTTGTTGTCGGTACGCAGCATTTCCGTCTCCATACCTGGACTAAGTTGCTTTGACGACGGTAAAAATTGGAATAGAGCCTAACTTTTGGCTCATGTTCAACATAAGCAAGTTTAAAAACTTTAGGAACAAAACAGCATAAAGAAAAACAGAGTTCAATGAGACTGTTATTGCTAAATTTACATTGTATAGCAATTAAAACACATGCCTATAATATCTTTAAGAAAAATCATACATTTTTAGTTGCAATCCTGTAAGCCCAAAACTAAAGGAAAAGCTCAGCTTCATCGGAAGATTCTGGTTAAAGTACTGAAAAGAATTAAACAATTAGTTATATTAATTTTAGAGGAAGAAAAGTAGTAAGTAAAACTGGATCTAGAATACTTACAACACATATTATTCACGTATTCAAATATCTTTTCATCTGGAAGTTCAAAACAAGAAGAAATGTAAATAGTATCCTCTAAAAATGGTCTAATTGATTATTGTACGTTTTGGGCAGAGATATAGCAGTATGACGAAGATAGAATTGCAGAATTGAAAGAATACTGTATAAAAAGCATTAGAAACATATTCTCTTTAAGTGTATCCAAGAGAGTAAACAGATACAAGACGGTCCTCAATCCATTTCTTCTTATTGATGTACTTGAGAACTTGTTTCTTTAATTTACCGTTGATATAAATAATGCTGTTAAATTAATTTACTTGATGTAATATATTTATCCATTTTTTAAGTAAAAAACAAACTATGTTGGTAACCGATATATCGTTCTATTTTATTAATTCACTAGCCGAGTTCCGGCGTTACCCCGGTTATCATATATCCATAACCCCCGATTTGACTACAATCTCAGTTGCTTTTGCGTTATTTCTATTTCTAAATGTGCTCACCTCCCATGCCGAAAAGGATTGAACTCATTGACCCCGTAAAAGTTTCTTTCGACGAATATACCGACCGTTTTAACGTTTTATAAACTTTCCACCCCCGTCCACCCCAGCTACTGTAGGTTAAATAATAAGTTGAATGACATTTAAACTCAGCGACATAAATAACGCGAGATTTGACTCCAATGTCGGTTGTATTTGCGTTATTTTCTTGTAACGTCCCTCCAACCCTGCCCCCCTAAGGGTGCTCTTTTACCGTGATGAAAGGGGTTGATATTATACACAGATAACATCGGTAGAAACACTATCAATCTTTTTGACTTCTTAAAATATTTATCCGACGGAAATATCAGCCGTTTTAGTATGTTTGAATGTATCCACCCTCGCTCCTGGGGGTAGTAGACGTGTCTCACCCCGACTTTCCTCGTCACAATTAACACGTGTACAAAATTTGTTGAAATTTGCTTCACGGGTGTAGATTTGTATGCGCAACAGACACATAAACATACGTACATTCAGACATACGTACATACATTTGTAAATATCTCTATAGGATCAAGATAGTGGACAATACCATGTGCTTGAACTGTGATAAGGAGGAGGAGGAAGACGTTGAACACGCTTTTTTCAAATGCCCTCATCCTGAAAATCTAAGAAATATTCTTGAAGACGAAGTGAAGAGTCCCAATCTGGTTTCTGGGATGCTGGAGTCAGCACACAAGTGGAAAGGTCTTAAGCATATGGTTATAAAGGAGCTACGAAAAGTTGAAAAGGTGAATAGTCAATAATAGGAGGAAGAGCCACAGCTAAAACCGCTTCCTACGAGGTAATAATTTGTTGCTTTTCCGTATGAAGCAATAATTTATTAATCTAATAATTAATTTATTTAAATAAAAAAATACATACATACAAACAAACATACAGATACTCTGTTTTATTTATTAGAAGATTGAGGAACCTATTCGTTTCTCCTTTATTACCCTTTATTTTCTTCAAGTCGTAAAGTTCAATTGACCATGGAATACAGACTAGAGAACTGTATACATCCCGTTAAAATTCTACATTAATGCTCCGTTTTCGTTTTAGAAAAATCTTCTGAGTTTAGTGAAGTTATGAATAATTAAGGGAGAATCGAATAGGAACCTTCACAAACTTCTCGGTTTTCTTCGTTTGTTATTCAAAATTATACTTGAGACTACTCAAACTTTTTAAAAAAAGAAACTATAGATTCAATGAGCGTAAACTAACACATATATTAAACTGGTGAGCAACCCAAACTCAAACTCAATGTGTCTTTTGTTTTTCGTTACTGTTTGCCTGACTCAGTATGACGAATGACAACCTGCATGAGCGTCTTTCTCCCTTCATTTTAGAATCTTTAACATGAAACTTTATTCTTCTTTCTATTTCCATAAACTCAGATTATATTTGTACTCAAATTATAATCTCTTTTTGAAGCTTGACCTCCTTTTACTTCGTAATCGCGTTTTTTTAAAAAAACAAGATTTAATTTATCTTCATAACGAACTATTAATAAAAATGAATATAAATTTAAGGAAATTGATATCGTTTCTCTAATACTAAATTAATTTCAATACTGCGTGCATGGATGAAGAATAAAGCGTAGGATTTATATTTTTCTTAGACTACGGTAAGGCAGGGAAGTTCTTTGGTCGGAAGGGTCGAGGCTTTGCTTAGCCATTACTATAAAGCGTTCACGGCCTAGCATGCGATAATGTTCAGTTATTCACGCAATTTCATACTGGTCTTAAACGCTCGGCACTCGACTTAGAGCTTCAGAGCCATAAAGCAGGGAATAACTGCCATCCGAAGCACGGAATGAAGAGCACCAGGCTCCAACGGGAAACGACCGTAATAAAAGTCTGGATGTCGTCGATTACCATTGTATTTCGCAGTTCTGTCATCTTTAAAATGGCTTCTATGAGATGAGAGCAGTTTCAGTACCAACCCTGACGGCAAGCAGTTCCACACACACCCCCTCCACCCCCTTTTGGCTGTAATCCTACAAGGAAAGCCGACACGACGGATGTACCGTACTGCACTTCCGCAATTTATAGCGTAACACTACTAAAACTTGAAAGAGTTTTTCTTCAGAGATGCTAACCCAAGTAATTTTTATCCCCACATATAAATATTTAAAATTTAATAAAATACGAAGGAAAAAATTATAATTACTCAAGTCAACTTGTTATCGTTGATACATCATTTGGAATATTTATATGATTTCCGTACAAATATTTCAATCAAAGTGTTTAATTTAATTATATATTATTTAAAAAGACTAAAATATCTGAAAAAGAAAATCAGTTTCTACAGTAAAAGAGCAAAACTCAAAATTCCGATTTCTGCAAACTATTTGGTTTTCTTGAAATCCTAAAAGTTCGTAAATTAACTATATTGAATTGTAACAACTGAATTATGATGAAATACGCAAGCTTCTAATTTAATGAGAAATTGAGACAACAAACTCTGAGCCAAAGTATCAGAAAATTGTTAGTATAAGCAAAATAATGCATGAGTTTTTTTGCAATATTTATTAATAATTACTTTGTAGAAAGTTGTTACAACGGAAAATTATAGTTTTAAAGAGCGGGCAACGTAATATTCAAGAAAAAGTTATTTAGAATTATTTTGCCATTTAATGTAACTATGACTCTTTTGAAATGGAAGCAGAAGAGCCGGTGAATGAAGATGAGAAGGGAACTAGCTTATTGAAGAGTGAAGTAGAAAGTGCAGTAAAGAACATGAATAAAAGAGCGACTGCAAATGATGATATAGTAGTCTACTTTTTGAAAAAATTAGGAGCTCAAGTATTCAAGAAGCTGACCCAACTGAAAAATCAAATTAATGAAATTGGAAAGTTGCAATAATATTTTATTGTAGTTACTATGATACTGATAAAAGGGAACAGCGATCCAATAAATTTAGTGATTTGAGATTCAGCTGAGTCTTATGTACAGGGAAAATTGTCGCACGTGTACTTAACGGAAGACTACAACATAAGATATAAGCAGTAATTGGAGAATATCACCTTGGTTACAGGAAAGGAACAAAAGCCATAGGAATGCAAAGGATTATTACAGAGAAAGTTCCACCAGTCCAAGCGGAAGCGTGTGTTTGCTTTACTGAATGACGTTCGACCGGGTTAATTAGGAAAATATGGCTAAAGAACGTAAGGAAATTGTACAAAATGAGACAGTAAGTCAGCTACTTTAGTCCTGGAAGGAATAACGTCGTTCTTAAGATTATCCTCTTCCGGATTGAGCCAGGGATTTTAAAATAGGGTTTCCATAAATCCTGACATATAGTCCGGATGTGCGATGTGCACATTTCAGGGTCGCAGACGTTGGGCATACGGTAATAGTTGATCATGATACAATTGGACCAGTCGGCTAGTTGCCCCCAAAATAGCTCTTAAAACACTGCTTAATAAATGCAGCAGAACATTGCCTTTAAATTTTACTCATGAATTGAATACAAAATTTTAAAAACTGTCCAACCTGATGAGCTCCCACAAGAGGTCGCATTGTAGTGAAATTAATATTTTTTGTTAATAATCATTATAATTACTTTTCTTACGTAGACTGTATATTTATATTATTATATTACTTATATTATTATAAATAGTAAATTTTCAATATTATTATAAAATTTTTTACATTGAATAATTTAGAAATTGTTGGGTGTCAGTAAAAGAACCTGTTGCTGACGGTTTTTTGAATTGTTGGTCTATACATTGCTCAGAATCTGGCATCTTGGTTGGTTTAATTTTTTTTGTAGTTCGGCTAAAAGTCTAAAAGATCTAAAAGAGATTTTGTGATTGGTTGAATATGCAGAAGAGTGTAAACAGCACGAGTAAAGCCGATCGGTGAGACTCTCTATAGCTGGAATTGACTGAGATCGGTCTCGTCTGATGCTGTTGGCTATACCGTTAATTAATAGTATCCGAAAAGGTCGAATACGAGCAGTTAATTAGTATTGCTACTAATTACTTGAAGTGGCAATACTAGGGTTTTAGTTGATCTTGAAGTCTAAGGTTTCCAGTTTGGCTGGATTTTCTGTACGAGTGCGTTCGTTGTACACGATCATAGCCGTGGGGAATAAACAGAATCTTCGAGTGAGTGGAGCCATGTAGCGCTGAACACGCGACGTGATGGTTACACTATTATCCCGTAAGCCGAGAGCAATGTGGCCACGATGACGTGTGGAAATAAGGGCTTTTCAATATCAAAATCTATGTAAAAAAACTTCACTAAGCGCTTCAAGCACATCAGAGTTCGCGGCTGCGTGTTCGTTTATCATTTTCAAAAGTCACACTTGCCATACTTTACCTTAATCAGTAATTCATTTGGTAAACACGTATGTCGGAATTAGCACAATTTATTGTATAAAGCTGTAGAGTAAATCTACTGGCGCCAAAATAATTATAATTAGTGTTTTCCGTTAAAAATTAATTAAAAATGTAATTATTAGAACCATGATCCTCACTTTTACGTAAATATATGCTGGTCGTGACGACGTAGAGTGGAACAGTTGGGAAGACGAAGAAAATAAGAATTGAACGTTTTTATATCGTAAGATAATTTAATTTCAGCCACTACACCAAATTATAACAAATAGTAGGAAAAATTGTACTATTTAAGAAAAAAAAGATAGTTTGGTACTTAAAAAACTGTCCAATTTTGGACACTTTTTGTTATTGAAATGAAATTTTATTATGTATTGTGAAAACAAATATTACCATGACTCTTAGCTAAATATTCTATTGGAGATTTTCTTTTCGAGATATCCCTGATTGTTCTCCTTGAATGAGACACGGATTTGTTTTAGGGTACAATTCTGTAAATTGCATTTGTCGTCTTCAATATCCTGTCGTAGAGTTCGCGTTATTGAATCTCGCCCGTAGTCGGCGCTTAAATCAGATAGAAAATATATTGAGAGATAACACATTTTCCATTATATTTACTCAGATCATCGTTTATTTCGAAGTGTTTTTAAGAAAGTCAATCTTCGGTGAGTAAATAATGTTAAAGAAAGAAATACAATTTAATCGCTATTTCGGAAACAAAATTGATAATATGTTATAGAGTTATATCTCAGGACAATTATTTAAATTATATGATAACTATAGGCGTTTGACCTCATTACGATTTGGCAATGGAATAATTAACATTCCGTTTAATATATATTTTATTACATTTAAAACTTGTATTACGAATCAATATAAGATGCGCAGTCAAACATGATTTTATTTACAAATTTTTATTTACAAATGGACTACCAAATACTCAGATAAAAAATTTAAGAAAGCTTTAATATGTAAATATTGATTCAATACTTAATTTACATTTTTACATGTTTTTAACATTAGAGAATCTCTGGTACTTAATTCATGACCGTTACTGATTTTGATTTAAATAATTGTTAATATAAGTATTAAAGTAATCGTTACGAATTAAGTAAACGTTACGCGACTTTTCAACAATTAAAGTAAGTTATCTTTCAATGAACACTGAACTTCGCAGTTATTTGTTAATAAACTTTAACCTTCTACAGTGATTGAAATTCATGTTTGTGTATTCAAGGTAGCTGAATATAAAATATTATTTCCAGAATGAGAAAGAGCTGTATGATTCATCATCTAAAACTTTATAAGGCAAAACCAAATCATTCTGAAGACTGTTCGTTATTTAGACGTTGTTTGGTAATTCATAAGATTATTCGTTAAATTAATTATTATAAGATTTTTTTCCAAATCTTATGTAATGGCACATAATTTATTATAGGATTATAAGTGTTTACTGTAGCAATAAACAATTTAATTTTTCAACACTCGGATTTATTTCATACAAATTATAGATAAGCCTTCAAGATTTCACAGTTTTTAAAGCTGATAAGATAATGAAATTTGTTTAATCGGTAAGGATGATTAAAAGTATTTTTTTATTAAGTTATACGATCTGAAATTTAATAACTGTAACCAATTTGCGATTTAGTAAATTAATAACAGATATTGTGAAATGTTACGTTGTTAAAATAAATCATATCAATTTTGACGTTTACAGTGAGATAGAATTTGTAAAACTGGATTTATGAGTATCACAAATCATCGCTCATAATTAATACTTCTCCTCTAAATGGCGATATGACATTTGTATAAGCGCAGTCATATCCCCACTAACGCTTTATATCAGTTGTAATGCATTCGTTGCAAATATACGTTAACACTAATTGCCTCCTCCGAAACTGTTAAACGGAACTCTCGTTGTTTTAATTATGATCTTGTAGCTCAATATAAGACAGGGAGGAAATATATTTAATTATTTTGTTCGGCAAATGGATGATACATCTATTTCTATCCACAACATTACGTTCTAAACAGATTTTATGTTCAGTATATAACCTAAAATATTCAAATGCACGTCTCTGCCCTGAACACCTATGCGTGGGAATATGTTCTTGTAACCTCTGCAGAATAAATTCAATGGTGTGGTTAATAACTTCATTAATTCAATTGCTTGAAAGACGTGTTGTAATACAAAATTGAGGTTGGAATTAAAAATAATTAGGTTTAAAAAATCTGTAACAAATTTACATTTGTGTTACGGTCGAGTACCTGCTTCATAATTTCGCCGAAGAAAAGTGTAATGTAGGCTTAAAATCAGATGCACAAAGACCAACTTCGTAAATCCTGCAGATATTAAAAAAATACTTTTCTCAAGTAACGAAGGCGATGCAGACCTGCGTAAATAACCCAGTACGGGTATTTCATGGTAAATAACCTGGGCTTAACCATTCAGACCACGGGGGTGTAGGGGATAATAGATGGATGACGTTTTTCCGAGGTGGGACAATGTCATATAAAATCTACGAAAAAAGGCTCCCGTGAGTCGTTTTCTTTTTGAACATGTTGGTATGTTATAATTGTTTCGATTTTACGTATAATAACAGTAACATATAACAGACTACCGAGAAAAGATGGAAAAATACTACGTTCTATAGGTATTTCGGAGAAGAAGTTTCAGCAACAAGAAACCCGACTCCGCGACTGGACGATCATCGATTTCCTGAAGATACCAGTCATCGTAAAATATTCCACAAGAATGCCGAGACTATGTAAACAAGCATGATATTTTTCCTTTCACTAAAACGCTTATATTTTTTAATTCAAATGACTCTTTTTAAAAGTGGTTTTTAATACCGAGATGATTTTGTCTTGAGATAGAGGTTAATATTTCTTTTGATTTCTGAAACGATGTCTTGCGCTTTCCAAAGTAAATAAATCTGTATGACTATAAGGATTGTTTATCTTATAATGATTTCAAATTTTAACCATATTGTAAATAGATAAAATCGATTTTTTATATAATTTAACATTCATTATATACAAATATAACCACAATTCATTACATTTTAATTAAATAAAGTCGTGACACAATATTAATTAAACTGACAGTAAATATCTAACTGTGCACAAAATTAACTTGATTGTATGTGGATCGTTATCGGAACCTTACCTTACGAAATTTGAATTTCTTTAAAACATTAAACGAAAATTTTGTCAGCACAAGGTTCCATAATACAAAACTGATTCCGAGTACGACTTAGTGTCGTGATCAGCAGGATCTTTCCGTTTGTTGTTCCTCGCCGCCCATATTCCGACGCTTACACTAAATCGTCAAGCTAGCAAGTTGTTCCTCGATTTCCGATGTAATTTTTCGCTATATTTCTGCGCATTAGAATAACGTTTCAATCCTGGCGAGTTTCCAGCTGCCTCTCAAACTGGTCAAGGCACAGAGAAGGGAGTGTTGCGTCTCCACAGAAAACCCTTACCCGCCACAGAAAGGGCGTCGGACAAGTACCAAATTCCCTACCTGCATGATGCAGGTTTTCTAGGTTTTTTACTGCATCATTTTTAGGCAAATTCGGGTAGGATCCTTAAACTATAGCCCGGGGTTCTTTAGTTAACCCTTGGCTACCTTCGTCGGCCCTTCCGCATCCTTCTTTCCAAGTCCGTTCCTATGCTATTAAACGGGAGTTGCCACCATGGGATTACCTCATGTTTCCTGTCACTCTAAACAAAATTCATGAAGGAATTATCAGATTTGAATGAAATTTATTGTACAAACGATATATATTTATACAAATATAAGCTTAAAATTACTAAGCAGAATAAAAATATCACAAAATATTTATATAAATATAATAAAATCATTTATATTCTTACTTATATTGAATACATTTATTTATATTTATAGTTACAGTTAGTTACAGTTTTTATTTTTTTTTACCTAGTATTAATTTTTCTTTTATGCAGATAATTCCTTGTTTACATTTGGAACTAATTAGGACATTCGATTACAATTTTTGTTATAATTTCAAACATTTTAAATTTGGTAGCATATACATAATGAATAAAGTATTCCTTGGATGTAACGATGGATGTAAAGTTACATTTATCAATCCAACCAAATTCTTAGGATTCTGTTCATATTGTAGGCAGAATGTGAGAGTTGACAATTTGGTTTCCAATGCCCAAGAAATCGAACATAGGGGAATTTTTAGTAACTGCCTGATAGCGCTGAAGCCAGTCGAGCTTACAACAGCAAGGACCGGAAAATAATTCCGTTCGGTCGACGTGTGAATCTCTATGTTGAAACGTGCTTTATTGACTTTCAATATCCTCTTCGTTGCTCGTTTACTCTGTAATGTGACAATATCGGTCCCTGGCGTAGAGTCAGCTGCAGCCGTGCTTTGTCCCGTCGTAGATACGAGCATAATCCAGTCCGTTAAACCTCCGCTTCAAATAACATGTTAGCTAATCGAAATAAATAAATATTTACTATTGTACTTACTAGTATGTGGTCCAAAATATAATTTGGCCACTATTTTATGTAATTACTTTTAAAGGTTATATGTTCCTTATTTTGAGCAATAATTAATGATAAAAATTTATTCGCTTCTTCTTTGAAATTCACAGGAGAACTCAATAAGTCCACGAATGCTTTTTTTATTAGCAATTTATAGTCCCATTAGCCCTTACATATTTTATGTATTAGAGTATTCTTGAATGCGAAATACTAATATTTTAGAGGTTGTTACATTTCAGTACACTTTCAATAAACTAATTTAGGAGAAAGTGCATAAAATATGCCTTTGAATTACCTTATTCAGAGTTTAGGGGAACTCATAATTTTAGCTATCATTTCTTTGCTTACAAGTATTAAATTTAATTATATTTCTCCGAAAATATATAGAAATTTTTAATTTGTTATGAGCTTTCGGTAATTTCTATAGTCATCTTCCCAATAAATTAACAGAGTGTTTGTATGTATGAATGTATGTATGTAAGTATGTATATTTGTTTGTGTGTATGTATGTTCCGCATATATATCTACACCTGTGAAGCAAAGTTCTCCAAATTTCTTACAAGAGTTACTTTCGACCAGGAAACAAACACTGTTGGGCTGAGACACTTCAAAAACCCCCAGGGCGGAGGTGGACGGGGTGGAAATATTGAAACATGCTAAAACGGCTGATATTTAAGTCGGATAAATATTTTTAGAGGTAAAAGAGATTGATATTGTTTCTATCGATGTTATCTGTGTATAATTTCAACCGATTTCAGCATGAGACGGTAGCACATGACGGTGCGGGGATGAACGAGCGTTACAACAAAATAACGAGAAAACAACCTAGATTCGAGTCAAATCGAGGTTATGGACGACGCTGAGTTTTTATACGGGGATCAATGAGATTCATATAATTTCTCTACATGTTCTCTGTGTATTATTTCAACCCTTTTAGGGCTTGGGAGGGAAGCACCCTTAGGAGTGGGATTGGAGTGGCATTACATAAAAATAATGCAAAAACTACCGAGATTCGAATCATAGCCGGGGTTATAGATGTCGCTAAGTTCAATTAAAATAACCTGAGCAACGCGCAGGGGTGGGAGGCGCTGTGTGGACGTGGAATATTTCAAACAATGTAACGTACCGATTTTTGCGTTGAATGAATACTATTTGTTTAACCCACAGGAACGGGGTTGTAAATTGTCGAACAAGTTAAAACGGCCGATATATTCGTCGAATGAAACTTTTTCGGGGTTAATGAGTTCAACCCATTTCGGAATGGAGGGTGAGAACATTTAGGAATATGGGTCGAGGTGCGTTAAATTAAAAAGAAACCGAGATTAGAGTCAAGTCAGGGTTGATGGCAACGTCGGGAAACTAGCTAGTATGTAATAACATACATTAAAGGCATTTACACTATGATCTCGGGATAAAAGCAATGAGAAGTCTGGAGTCACGTCTCCTTTGCACGTCGGCGTTACAAAAATGTAAGGCTACAGACACCTTCCACCCACGCCCCACCTCCAGTATCTCACGCGCAATCGTGTATGATTTAATTTTTTTTACATCATTTTATAAGTTTTGATATAACCGCGAATAGAGGAAAGCAAAACATTATTTACAAATAATTCATAATGAAATAAATATTTAATATACAGCTACTATTTAAATCTTATTAATTTTTTTCATTTATATTGCTTGTATATTTAATGCTCCGTTAGCCGCGATAGGTCTAGGGACCAACGTAATTTAATTTGTTTGTTACCTCCAAACCCCGGTCAGATACAGGGGTAAAATTTTATGTTATCTAAGAGGAATGCGTTTTCAATCATCTGTAAAGGCTGCACTCCGAACGGAACCGTATTTTCTCGGAAAATGACGTTTGAATAAGGGCGTCCTTCCTGCAGTAGAACGGAGTGATAATATATTTTATTTTCGTAAAAAATACTCAGTTTAAGTGTAAAAAATTTCTCTTTAAATGCTTAAATTTTTGTCATAAATTGCTATATTCCTCGTTTCGTTACATAATTATTATACTTTAAGACAGACGTAGTATATTTTCCTTTCAATGAGTTGCTTATATAACGTGTTAAAAAATAGCTTCAAGAATTGTCAAGTTCGAAGGACGAATATCCAGACATTTTTATTTATTTTAACCATTGTCAACATTGCTATATTGTAGAAAATATTTAAGGTATTTTTAGAAATTCAATATAAAGACGTTTGATAAAATCAAATAAAAATTAACAAACCTCATTAGTCCTCAAATAAAATAATGTCAAACGTGACTTTTCGTTTTTCCTACGTCATATTTGTGTATTATTTATATAAAAAAAAATTATACGTAAGACGAATGCTACACGCTGAGGAAAGTGAGGAATACATGTTTAAATTATTTATTTTCCATATAAGTAGCAGGTGAATAGGGCCTAGGAAAATGGCCGAAATCTCCTGTTTGACATTCTTTTATTTGATGACTTATAAAGGTTTTTTAATTTATCATATATTACCTATATATATCATACATATTTATTTAATTATTTTATAAAATATTACTCAAATAAAACGATAGAACAAGAATCAACAAGCACGAGGATACATAATGAGAGCGTGGAGCGGGAGCGAGACTAGGATACACACACTCCCCGTGTGAACGTTCCCATTGTCGTCAATGGTTCATCAGACTTTAAAGACTGGAGGCTGCCGTAGGTTCCGGACGACATATTTTCTGAACCGTAGACGTGTCGATTACGTGACTCGCCATATGCACAGTCCGCTTTGCGCCCACGGCTTGTTTGACTGCTTCTTACATTACTCACAGACACGAAATCGCTGTGTGAAAGGGGCCTTATAATTCTTACATATTTAATTTTTATTTGTCCTTGACCAGGGCAATAATGTTCACGACTGCAGTCAAAAACAAAACCTTTCTCAAGCCCCGGACACAATACGACACCACTTCCAGTCTCCAGCTACCTGACACGCATGTGACCTCAGTCTTTCACTTAAAAGCAATAAAATAATAAATAAATTATCTTAAAGTGGAGCCTTAGAGTAACGCACTATAATATAATGGAAAGGCAATTCATGGGTAGACAAGTAGATAAAATTTAAATGACCGACGTTTCATCTGACATTGCAGATATCATCAGGTGAAATTTAATTTACAAGACAAAAACGGCTTTCACATAAATATAGTTTACAAGTCTGGTCAACTGGGTAATTATTTCCTTCACCTAACAGTGAAAACGAACCATTTTTGTCAAACTCAACTAGAGAAAACGTTTTCTCTAATAATTATATAATTTTTTTTCTGTTTTTCTTAATCTGAAATACTTTAATTAAAGTTCAAAGATTACTTTTTAATGTTATAACGGAAATACGATATTTTTAAATTGTTGTACGTCCACGAGTAAGATATTTCAATTTAAGCACTCTGCTACATTAAAAAAGATTTTTTTCATCATAAAGAGGAGGAGGAAAGACGCCGACTTTGCAGTAAAGCCTTTCTTTGACAGCAGAGAATGAGTCCCTAGGCCTTAAACGTTCTCCGCTTCCGGTACTCCATTTATCTCTGTTTCGAGGCAGAACGCCGTAAATGCGGCCATCAAGAAAGGCTGAGATTAAGAGTGTCGCAGATTGCTGCATAAAAGACAACAACTATGAAAGCTCGTTCTGCTGCAGTGCCTTTTGAGTCACCGCTATTACAAATGGTTTATGTGAAAACTCAACATGACGAAATAAAATTGAACCGCAGTAATAAAACAACGAGTTTCTCGCTAAAAAAAAATGAAATAATCATGTACACAACAAAATAAGAAAGATTTTTAAATTTCATTATTCGGTATACTGTTTTATATTTGTTGAGAAATTTTCAGTGAAATCAAGAAGGAAAAACAGGAGAGAAAAATAAAAGAACGATAATTATTTGAATAATCTGTCTCATTGAGTATAGATTTTTTCCCCCTTGCATGTTCTCTGTGTATTATTTCTTTTACTCTAGCTATACGACAGGCGTTAGAAAATTCGGCTACAACTTGATACAAAATTCATTTTTCGTTTCCAAAATTACTTATACTTTCGCGATTTTCCTGTATTAAATGTTCCTTTATGAACGAAACTGAGAAAGACGCACGTATTGGCTGATGAGCATAGAATAAGAGGTCAAGTTCTGAATCCAAATAATACAAAACTTCATAAATTGGGTATAGAGATGCCAGTGCCAAGTCTACTGAGTTTCGTATTGACGCAAACAGTGAACATATTGCAAAAGTTTAGATATGCGATTTCATTTATTTTAGCTCTTGACGAGAGTACAAATATTCATTTCCCCAATTCACCATTTTTGTCCGTTATGTATCTGCAAATTCAAGTGTTTCGAAAAAATGTGGGATTTAGCAGGGGCATTTAGAAAGGGGGGATACGAAAGGGTAGAGAAAGGTGGCTAGGGCCCCCGGGATATGATTTAAGGATCCTACCCGGCATTCACCTAAAAGAAATGCAGGGAAAACCCTACAAAAACCTGCATCAGGTAAGTTGGGCATTTGGTACTTGTCCCACGCCCTTCCGATAGCGGGAGAAGAGTTTGCTGTGAGGACGCAGCATTCCCTTCTCCGTACCTCGACCAGTTTAGGAGGCAGCTTGCCGACTATTCCAAATGAATAGCGGACAACTCTTACCGTATGCCAATTTCTGCGACCCCGGAACATACACCTCTCAGAACTGGCCTCCTAAACGGGTCGAGGCAAGGAGAAGGGAATGCTGCATCCCCACAGCAAACCCCTCTCCCGCTATCTGAAGAGCGAGGGACAAGTACCCAATGCCCGACCTACCTGATGCAGGTTTTTCTAGGGTTTTTCGTGCATTATTTTTAAGCGAATGCCGGGTAGGATCCTTAAACTATAGACCGGGGGCCCTAGTTAACCCTTGCCTACCTTTCTTTACCCTTCCGCATCCCCACTTAAAATCCATTCCTATTCTATTAAAGGGGAGTTGCGACCATGTTGATTACCCTCATGTAGCCTGTTACCTAAAAAAAATAATCTCTTCAGTGCATAATTCACCCCGAGAAAAGTGTTTCAAATACGAAAGTGATTGAATGATAGTTTTTTTATTGTAAAATTAATAAAAGCAATTTTCAAAACCCTCCGACAATGTACGATTTTTATAAAAGTTAATACGCACGAAATTCCCAATGACTTAATACCACTTTCGTGTGTTGTGAGATGGATTTTAACATACAATGGTTAGAGTCATCTTGTGGAACTCATAAATCCTATCATAGCATTTGAAAAAGGGAAAGCAAAAACCTTCGCGGAATTAGAAAATGAAACGTGATTTCCTGATTTAATATACCTCATAGGTACGTTGTAACGAACAAAAACTATATATATCTATTTTTTTAGGGCAACAGGCTACATGAGGGAGATCCACATTGGGAAACTCCCCTTTAACAACATAGGAAGGGATTTGAAAGGGGGGATGCGGAAGGGTGGAAGGGTAGAGGAAGGTAGCCAAGGGTTAACTAGGGCCCCCGGGCTACATTTTAAGGATCCTACCTGGCAATCGCCTAAAGAAATGCAGGGAAAACCCTAGAAAAACCTGCATCAGGTAGGTCGGGCATTGGTACTTGTCCCACGCCCTTCCGATAGCGGGAGAGGAGTTTGCTGTGGGGACGCAGCATTCCCTTCTCCGTGCCTCGACCAGTTTAGGAGGCTGCTGACCGACTATTCCAATGGGAATAGCCGACAACTCTTACCGTATGCCCAAAGTCTGTGACCCCGGAACATACACCTCTCAAAACAGGCCGAGGTGCCTCGGCTTGTGGGAACCTTAATTCAAAAACGGAGAGGAAAAGGCATTCCCAAAGGTAGCCCCTTCGCATCTCTCCTAAAAGGTTCTGCCTGCGAGAGAAAACCCCTCGCAGGTAAAGGTATTTGTTTTTTTTTTGTTTTTTTTTAGGGCAACAAGCTACATGAGGGTGATCCACATTGGGCAACTCCCCTTTAATAGCATAGGAAGGGTTTAGAAAGGGGGGATACGGAAGGGTAGAGGAAGGTAGCCAAGGGTACCTAGGGCCCCTGGGCTATGGTTTAAGGATCCTACCCGGCATTTGCCTAAAGAAATGCAGGGAAAACCCTAGAAAAACCTGCATCGGGTAGGTCGGGCATTTGGTACTTGTCCCACGCCCTTCCGATGACGGGAGAGGAGTTTGCTGTGGGGACGCAGCTTACCCCTCGCCATGCCTTGGCCTGTTTAGGAGGCAGCTGTCCGACTATTCCAATAGGAATAGCGGACAGCTCTTGCCGTATGCCCAAGGTCTGCGACCCCAGAACATACACCTCTCAAAACAGACCGAGGTGCCTCGGCATGTGGGAACCTTAGTTCAAAAAAACCAGAGAGATGTGAGAGCATCCCCAAAGGTAGCCCCCGGCAGAGCTCTCTGGGAAGGTTCAAATGCGAGAAATCCTTTTGCAGGCTTACTTAAAGGTATTTGTAAATAAATAAGAAAAGATCAAGAATTGAAACCCAAGTAATCCTGCGAGAGGATTTATCGCAGGTGAACCTTCCCAGAGAGCTCTGGCGGGGGCTACCTTTGGGGATGCTCTCACATCTCTCTGGTTTTTTTGAACTAAGGTTCCCACATGCCGAGGCACCTCGGTCTGTTTTGAGAGGTGTATGTTCCGGGGTCGCAGACCTTGGGCATACGGCAAGAGTTGTCCGCTATTCCTATTGGAATAGTCGGCCAGCTGCCTCCTAAACAGGCCAAGGCATGGCGAGGGGTAAGCTGCGTCCTTACAGCAAACTCCTCTCCCGTCATCGGAAGGGCGTGGGACAAGTACCAAATGCCCGACCTACCCGATGCAGGTTTTTCTAGGGTTTTCCCTGCTTTGTCTTTAGGCGAATGCCGGGTAGGATCCTTAAACCATAGCCCGGGGGCCATAGTAACCCTTGGCTACCTTCCTCTACCCTTACGCATCCCCCCTTTCTAATCCCTTCCTATGCTATTAAAGGGGAGTTGCCCAATGTGGATCACCCTCATGTAGCCTGTTGCCCTAAAAAAAAAAAGATCAAATATCAGAGAATTTTCACAAACTATATTTTGTTCTGCAACAAACTTTAGCATTTTGTTCATGTTATTAACAACAAATCATTAAATCATTTTCTGAGAGTGAAACAAATAACTAAGGAAATAAATAAAAATTTAAGTAATTTCAAATAGACTTAAAAAATAGGGTTGAAGATTTTAAATGTTTGAAACCTAAATTTAGAAACATTTATTTATTATATTTTTGGAAATGGCTTTCCAATGCCTGAATTATTAATCATTTCTGAAAGAAAGTTTGTGGAATTACAGTCATAATAATTGAAGATCACGCATTACCGATGCAGTGAAAGTCTAAATCCTATACCTGAATTTTGGTAAGTTGTTCGAGAATTCAAATAATTGAATATTGCTGATTATTTCCTATTTCCGGTACAAAATATTGGCGTGAATCGTTATACGTCTCTATGATGTCACAAAATCAAAATATCGTTCACAGTTAACAAACGTCATCTGATAAATTTTCTGCGAACAGCTATGAATTTTTTATAGAGATTTAACTAAAATTGATAAGTACACGTTTATATTTTATTTTATAGTAGTGTACACAATTAATTAGGTTGAAGCAAATTACATTATGAGAATAATTAATATTTATATTTGTTAAAAACATATTTATCTTTAGCATGAGAAACACGAGTCTCTTACAGATAAGAGAGATAATTGTCTTGTGTTTAATCATAAGTAGCTGCAGATCAGAGAAAATAAATAAATAAATTAAAACTTTTGAGTGTAATTACTGACTCCTTCAATTCATTACGAAGACTTACTTAAATTATCACATTCTTATGCCTGAGTAAATTGTGAGACATAATTGTGCAGTTTAAAGGTTGAATTGAATAATTGGGATGAATATGGCGAAGGCAGGAAACATAATTTCGGGTTAGCGACAGTTTCCATATGATGGCTTGCCTTCGAAGTCCCTAATAGCGAAAAGATGAGTATTACCTTATTTTGTGTTTAACCATTGATATCTAATAAATAACTTTAATATGATTCGATATTTGGCGCTCAATAGTGGAACATTTAAATCATAAAAATTAGTGTTCAATTGTAACACTTCCTATTCAATAAAAAATTTAGATCAAACAAAACATATATTTTAAAATAAATTTTGAACTAATCATTTTATTTATGGAAGTATTTTTTGGTTTCGAAGCGGGTGGTGTAATAGAAAAACGATGTTGCGTCGATCTTCACTACGATGATTTCGACGGTGCAGGTTCACGAAAACCCGGTTGTATACCGGAGAAATTGTCCAACGGAAAATTTATCGCCGAAGTTTGCAAAAGTTATTTTTTTTTTGTGTTTCGTTTATACATGTACCTTTTATACTTTATGTATAGATTAAGAAATGTAATTCAATTTGTATTTGTGTATTTAATACTAAATGTTAACTATGGTAGAGGCTCTTTATATGAGCTATTAGAAAATCCGGAATCTGACTCACGTTGACAAATTGTATACCGAATCATGGTGTGCGATATTATAAGACACTCGTAATAAAAAAAGTTATTAAGGAATTTTCAGTTACATTTTTGTTGAGTAAATACATATTATTAATTTAGTTTCATAAGAACCGGATTTTTTAAGATTTTGTTGATAGTTCTAATTAAAGGATCAGGATGGAAAAATGTAGACCGAACCGGAAATCTTACTCGGGACCCCACCTTGACACGCGGGTGCTCTGCCATCTCAGCTATCCTAGTCGACTCCAGGTCAGGTACGAACCTTTTCCAATCAATGTATATCCTGAGCTAGGCTTATCTGCAGTTCACTGGATCACATTCTTCACTTCAATGAAAAATGGATATTACGTGTAAATTAATCAAAGGTGACTGATTAATTCAAGAACAGGAAAAAAGGATTAAAACGAAGCTCAGGCTTTCTTGTGGGCCATAAAATTGAATTAAAGGATCAAGGTAACTTATTTGCAGTGACTCGTCCCCCGCTACTAGACTTCGCTGCGATTCACTCCTGTTGAATGAAGCTCTGTCAGCCTCTGATCATAACATGCTCCAAATTCCTCCGCTACGATATTATTACAGCAATTTACTTTGCTTGGACTTTGCCAAATATTTCTCTGTTGCATCAGTGGATAACTTTAAGGTTCTCAACTCAATCATTCCCCTTCACCCCTCCCTCCTTCAGATATATATTCAAATAATTATCCAATAAATTTTTTAGTCTTCATGTTACACCGATTAACTTTACATATTACGCAATTGATAGTAAATTATACACTCCTACATGACTTAATATCGCATTTCTTCAGTGTGGCGGTAGTTCGGTTCACATTGTAATATGGGAAGGGATTTTTTAATCAATAATATTTTCAATTGATTTTTAATATATTTACATAAACACGTGCTATTTATTTATTTTTAATAATACTCAAAGGGCTTATAAAAAATTATTAATTATTGTATATTTGTTAGCTAAATAACTCAAATTAAAATCTTTACTACTAACAAATTTAAAGGAACGGATTTTCTCTGCAGCACATCAGGAATCAAAGTTCTAAATGGCTACTCTCAGGGAAGATGGACGGGAATTTAAACAATGAGCATATAATTGCGGAAAAAAAACATTCTACAACGAGAATGGTGTTAATGAAAAATGAATTGGAGAATATAATTTACCGTTTGTGTTGTTAGGTGCTAGCCGGAGATCTTGCCTGTGGGAACTTGTACAGAACCGATCTCGTAGGCGCCCTACATTTCGGATTTCTGTCGTCGGCAGAAATTCAACATATCCGCATTATTTTTCTCCTCTGGCACGTAACTGGTCGTCAAGGTTCCCTTGCTTGACTGGACTGGACTGGATCTAGTCACCACTTTCGTCGGCTTTTTAATGAGTGACGAAAATGATGGCTTCGAAATATGTTTGTATTTCTAAGTGACTTCTCGAGATACCACTTGTATTCGACTTGCTTACCTCTTTTCTCCGCCCAAGACTTATTTATTTCTTCCGCAGATATGTTTCCCTTCTTTTCTACACTCCTCCACTCAAGTCGTTTGAAATTCTATTTTAACTTTCTTTCAGAGAAGTTTTCTAGCGGTTTTGACAAAAATCATCGCGCCATGGCATAGCATCCTTTGACTTTGACATATTCCCATTCCGGCATGTTGCATGCACGCGCAGCCAAAAAATGTGATTTTTTTTAGGGCAACAGGCTACATTATTTTTTTTTGGTCTCACGCTATGCGAGGGATTTTCTCTCGCAGGCAGAACCTTTTACGAGAGATACGAAGGGGCTACCTTTGGGTATGCCTTTTCTTCTCCGTTTTTGAACTACCTCGGCCTGTTTTGAGAGGTGTATGTTCCGGGGTCGCAGACCTTGGGCATACGGTAAGAGTTGTTCACTAATACCATTGGAATAGTCGGCCAGCTGCCTCCTAAACTGGTCGAGACACGGAAAAGGGAATGCTGCGTCCCCACAGCAAACTCCTCTCCCGCTATCGGAAGGGCGTGGGACAAGTACCCAATGCCCGACCTTCCTGATGCAGGTTTTCCTAGGGTTTTCCCTGCATTACTTTTAGGCGAATGCCGGATAGGATCCTTAACATATAGCCCGTGGGCCCTAGTTAACCCTTGGCTACCTTCTTCTACCCTTCCGCATCCCCCCTTTCAAATCCCTTCCTATGCTATTTAAGGGGAGTTGCCCAACGTGAATTACCCTCATGTAGCCTGTTGCCCCCCCCCCCCCAAAAAAAAAAAATATCCGTAAGATTCCCACAATACGAGGCTTCTCGGCCTGTTTTGAGAGGTGTATGTTCCGGGGTCACAGAGCTTGGACATACAGTAAGAGTTATCTGCTACTCTTATTGAAATAGTCGACCAGCTGCGACCCCACAGCGAACCCCATTCCCGCCACCGGAAGGGTGTGGGACAAGTACCAAATACCCGACTTACCTGATGCAGGTTTTTCTAGAGTTTTCCCTGCATTTCTTTAGGCGAATGCCGGGTACGATCCTTAAACCATACCCCGGGGGGTCCTAGTAACCCTTGGCTACCTTCCTCTACCCTTCCGCATCCCCCCTTTCAAATCCCTTTCTATGCTATTAAAGGGGAGTTGCCCAAAGTGGATTACCCTCATGTAGCATGTTGCTCTAAAAAAATCATATAACATTAAATAAACTTGATATGAGGAAACGAGATACTACAGTAGTTAGTAATTTTTGTAAAATGAAAATTATGTTTTGTGTGTGCTGTATTTTGGAGCCAGCATGTTGAATTCTTCTAGAATTCTCGCTTCTTCACGGTCTCCAGAATAATGCGATTTAACAGGTATTGGAATTCTGACGTAGTTTGAAAAAAAAATGTTAGCCATATGTCCGGAATTCCCGTTAGGAAGTTCTAAAAGTGTATACAAGCGCTGGGTCGGCTAATATCAGACAAGGAAACTACGTTGCGGAAACGGCGAGCTGGAGAAATGCGGCGAGAGAAATATTTACGACTGTATCTGTGGCCCCAGAATTAACAAGGTAGGGAATAGAAACGCATAAACGTTTATGGTTGTAATAACATCCAGCTGTTTCGATGCGTTCTGTAATTCCTGAACAGGTGGAAAAGCAGCTGAGAGTGATTTTCTACTTACAAACGGTTATATTGCAAGGGCGCAATGATGTAACTAAGGTCTACATTTAATAAATATACAGGGTGTTTATTTTAATATGCCCAATGGACGATTATATCACGCTAAATCCGCATCGTACGTAAAAATTGTATCGTATAAATGGTTGATAATTTAAATGGGAACTTTCAAGCTAAGGCTACTTACATCTAGTTTCGATGATGAGGGGGAAATTTGAAATCTTGGACGTAAATCTGTATTTTATACAAAAAATTCTTATTTTATATTAAAAAATAAGTAAATTAATATATATTTTAGTTGAAATCCGTCTGTTTTTATTGCAGAATTAATTTAAATAAATAATTTAATTTTTTACGTACGCAACACGAGTTATATTCAGCGTGAATTCAAACAGTTTCAAAATTATTGTACTGTTTCCATTCTTTTCGAGATACTCGTTATAATTATTCTGTGGATCACGAGTGGTAAATCAGGTATATATGAGGCAAATTAGTAAGAAAATTTAAATTTAAAACGTGATTAGTCGGAGATTAATCGTAGCGCGTTAAGTAATTCATTAATATATTTATATGCCATTGAATTTCTTTTAGAGATATGCAAGGGTTAGGAACTTGACAAGTTATAACCCGCTCGGTTATTGATTTGAAGGACATACCTGGAGACTGAGTATAAGGACGTACCTGACAGACACGTGGTTTTACCCATGGTGACGATCTGTGAGAACAAGACGTTCTCCCGGAGTGAAATATATTTTAGGTCACGTGATTGCCTGGTCCAATTATATTTCGTGGTCAAGATTGATCGATAAGATTTCCGTCCATAATTAAAAATTTAGAATAAGATATTTTGATTGTTTATCCGGTTAGCGGATGTAATATAATAGTCTACACGTGCCCTCTTATCATAACGTCTCTTCCGCATAGCGGACCTAAGTGGGCGCAGCTGTAAGAACGCTGAGTCTATTGAAGTCAGCATTTTAGGTCCCGTGAGTAACGATACCCACGGCAGCAGAAATCTTCCTCTCTTCCGCCTAGTGGACATAAGTGGGCGCAGCTGTAATAACACTGAGTCTAGTGAAGTCAACACTTTAGGTGCCATATGCAGCAATGCACACGGCAGCAGAAATCTTCCTCTCTGTAAGAGTTCTCATTGGAGACTTAAAATCATCAGGGAGGGGGAAAGGAGTCTTCGAATTGTTCAGAGCTTCTTGGGAACGGCAGTCGTGATCCAACCTCCAGACGGGTCGGTGGCTCCTGGTGCTATCCGCCAGTTTGTCTTACTTTATTTTATTTCTAGCTATTAAATCTCTTTATTTTTCATCAACTCTTATTTGACTGAAGTGCAGAGAAACACCAACCACTACGCCTAGGTTCAATTAGTTGAACCCGAACCCTCACGTTACCGACTTTCCTATTTCCTGTTCTTAATTCTTCCTTTATCCTCTAGATCGGTAGCCAGGTGAGCTAACGGAGGTATAGCTCGGTTGGTGAACGATCTATCTGGACTTCCCATTTCCAACTGCTAGAATGTTACATGATGGCAGTGCTGGAATGTTACACGGAACCCAATATAAATGTAAATATTTTTTAATAATAGAAACGAAGGTTCAGAAATAGAAAAACAATTTGCAGAGATACTTAAAATATTGATAAGTAAAACATCTAAAAAATATATATATATATGTTTACATGCAGGTATAATCTTATATATGTATAGTTAAATAATTATTAACAATATGTTAAATCTATTCTATAGTTTCGTTACTATAGTATCGATTTTCGATTGAAATGCTACACACTGAACCACCCAATGGAGCAGTTTTAAAACAGACCTTGTTGAATAACAACATAGTGAATAACAACATAGTGACTATAGGTACTAATACTTTTTAAAGTTAATGTTATGTTAATTTTAAGACAAGAAGGTGTGTTATGCTGAAGCTGTTGCAATGTATTCGTAACTTGATGTTTTTATATAAGTGGTAACGTTTTTATTGTTCTTTAAGGATGATTATAACAATGAGTTGAAAGATTCCGAATATATATTAAATAAAGTTATAAACTTGGAGTCTATTTTTGTTTTTTTCTACTCATCAACGTCTACGTCAACAGTCCTTTTTACCATAATGTGTAAATATTTTTTGTAATTCATATCAATAATTGTTAATTAATATCTCAACGCATCCTTTCATTTTTTTAACGTTATAACCTCATCCCACTACAGGACCATTTTTGTAATTCTGTATCTTCATTCTAACAATTAGTGGATAGGTCAGTTGGTTAAGTAGACATCTGTTAGGGTTGAGACCCTAGAAAAATTTCCGGAAACATATCGGCAAAGTCGATTTGACTGTGTAACATAAATTATTGGTAAATATTAGTCTCTTGAAATTAAGCACATAATGTAAATATGAGTTTTTCTTAAATGTTTAGAGTAAGGATATAATTAAACTAATAAATTTTATTTGATAATATATTATTATTTTTCATTAATTTTAATTATTAAATTTAATTATGTTTATTTTATTAGTTAACCAAAGCTTATTGTTGTTTAATTATTAAATATTAAACCGAAATATTTATTTAATCATATATAATTATTCACTCCATGTGGCCAAGCATCAAGAACTATATGTATGGTCAAAGGGTGAGACAAACTCTGATTTATTTTCTTGCAATGAAAGTTCTTCCTTCTAAAGATATATAGATTTATTCAAATTGCAAATGCATTGCTTGTCTCGTCATTATAAATATGCACAATCACATTACGATATCTTTTCTTAGTATTCACATCTTGTCGCCAGCTACGAAGTTATGTCGTGGATTTTTGCTAAGAACAGAAAATACAGGTCGAAAAACATAATCAAAGAAGGAAAAATGTACACACGTACCTAAGTAACCAACATTCAGCCGCTTTTCTGTTTAATTTTTAAAAGAATAATAAATTTAACGATTAAAAATTGGGCAGTTAACACTATTTGTTTCTGTTTTTGGTTGAATTGAAGCTTCCTAGACACGTAAGTAGGTCAACACAACGTCTGTTGATTGCAAGTGTTACCCGATCGTAAACCGTGTGTGGCCTCAGTGTCTAAAAGTGTGAGAGAGATTTAGTGTGCGGTCAGCTGGAGGGCCAGTTATCAGTCCCTTTATGGCTCAGCATTGCGAGTAGTCAGCGTGCTGGGTTCCAAATGACATTGAGTCAACTTCCACGTAGGAAACATCTATCACAAATCTTTTTTCACAGATTTAGAATGTTAACATGGGCTATACTTAGTTATTCTTGCCTTGAATAGGTTTGCAGACAATATAGAAAATGGATGAAAATTTCAAACGTTTAATTGAATAATAATGAACCATTTTATATTACACATAGCCCTACGCAAAATCGCATCAAGTTTATTTTCCTCGCTTTGCAGCTTGTTGGAAAGGGCATGTGTTCCACAACTTCAATTCCTCGACGAATCGTGCATTCAAGCAGTCACGTAGTAGAAAGACTGAGAATAACAACTTACACGTGCAGATTTCAGAGTTCCTGGAAGTCGTTTATGCGGTCACGGAAGTCGCATATTTCCTTGCTGAAGCTCACTGTTTCTAATCTTCAACTTTGAGAATCACACACGCAGTGACTTGAACACAATCAGAATTATGAAATTATTGAAAATTATGTCTGTCCGTCTTATCTAAATAACCAATAAATTAATTTTCTGTAATTTAAAGTGGTACTAATTTAATTAATCAGTTGGATTCATCTGTTGGGTGTTCTGAAATATTTACATGACTTATTTCCATTAACCTCTATGATGACTAAAAATGTATTATGTTGGTATAACTCTAGAATAATACTGTTGAAAAGGATAGATATTAAAAATTTTCAGCTATTAATGAAACCGTTCGTTGAACTATGTTGAATTTGAGATGAACATATAAATTTTGTGTGTATTAATCAGTAAATAATTATGCAGTTTTATACGTAAACACTATTAAGTAACTAAGATTATGCGACATTTTATTGAATTAGAAATTTACATGCCACATTAAATTAGAAACTTCAAATAATATATTTAAAAAAAATTAAAATTAACAGAAGTTATGATGAAATACTGTACGTAAATTATTTGTTCCCCTGTAAAGAATATTGAGGAATACGAAGAAAATAATTGAGGTAGCGAATTGTGCAGATGTCGGATTTTATAATGAACTGATATCGGTTTATCGGAGTGAATTATTTATGCCAGCAAATCCGAACGCTTTAATGTACAACTTGGTGACATTTGCTTCAATTCGGTCAGCATACATGTGAACTGAAAACCCAAATAAATAGCTCAACACAAAAATGTAGTAAATGGCCGATTTATAGAAACAACAACAATAGAAAGATGGATCAAGTCATCAAAACATCGCGCAAAAAATATTCTCCTAGGTTACACAGATGTTCGATAGCAGTTTCTTCATCAGTATGTTTCCCAGAAAAATTCTGTATGTTGTATTTGCATTTAAAAAATTTCAAAGGATAAAAACACTGTGTACCAAACAAGTTGTACAAAACTTTTCTTACTATTTTATAATGAGTGCGGTATAATACATTTTTTATAATGAGGAAATTAACCACTTTTTCAGTTGAAATTATTTTATATATATGTTTGTTTGTTCATTTGTATTATTTTAAGATTTTGGTTAAATTTCCCTGTCTCATCCATAAAATATAATAAAAGCAAATAGAAACGTAATTACAAATGTCTAATGTCAATTGTAATATTTAATTATTTGGTGAAAGATTATTGGGTGGGGTTTTTATTTGATACATGAATAACAAGAATTTAATTAATTTAATATATAATAAATATATAATTTAATGATAACATACAAAATTTAAAATTGAATTTAATATAAAAATATGACACATTGCAATAATTGTAACAACTTCCTCTTTCTCTTAGGGTTATGATAATCGTGCACAACATGTCAGATTTAATCAGTTACTGAGGACTCTGGCATTAAGATTCTTCAAAAAACAACATAATAATAATTATACATTGCCAGCGATTGTCTACTTGTTGAGGCTGGTGATGTGGTGTCTTATACTAATCAGCGGTAGCGTCGGACACCATCGAGGACTTCTGATGATGCTGTCGACTCCGTGAATGGTCGACGTCCGAAAGAAGATTCGCTTTCCAAACTTAGCGCTGAAATATCTACTAATCGTGTAGTGATTTGTACACAACTACCCTTTACTATGGCTGGTCACCGTCTGCGATTTCCTAGAACATAGAACCGACTGATAACATTCTGACCTCTAAATAAAATTCTTCCACTAATTTCAAATTTTTCTGTGCCTGTCTGCGAAACGGAAGCTTTCGGGTGACAATTTATAAGCATGGTGGTCAGTAAGAGCTGACTATCACTGTTTTTAACGCGTTCTTATTGTCTTCGGATCCATCGTGTCCTCAATCCTTTGTCCCAAAATGGACGCAGGCTACTTTCCAGACCAGTAACCACATAACTGCTTCCGCCTTCCGAAGTACTTCACGTTAGTTATCAGTCATTACACAGTATATACAAAATCTTTTCACCCTAAACTTTGAGTAACGCATTCTACATCCTTAAATATAGATAATTTATACAATAATTAACTGTTGCTGAAAAAGTTGATTATTTCCTGTGTATAAAAATTCTTTGCATTTATTATCCATTTCTGCATCCGTAAATTGCGGTTACAACGATTATTACGGTATTAATACATTTTCTTCTTTAACTGTAAGAGCCTACAGCTATTATTTTATAAGTAATATTTTATCGTTAAGTGACAACTTTATATGATTTTTGAATGACTTAAATTCCGACGAGAAAAATTGCATATTTTTCGAATTGGTTTGCATTGAATATAAGTATTGAATAGGTTCCTAACGGAGCTTCAAATTCCAAACATATTTTTACATTTGTAATTTAATCTTCATTAACTATATTATAACGTACTGTTACTCATATCAGTTTTTACAGCGTTCTGCTACTTTTGTATCAATTCTGTCGGAACTACTTTTTTTAATACACAAATTTGTACATATAACCGGTTTACAATTTCGCACTTTAACTCTTCGGTACACACACACACACACACATATATATATATATATGTATATATATATTAAAATACTAATTAATAAGGCCATTAATTGTTTAAATTACAATGTTTTGTTTGGCGGCACAAATATCAAATAACGGAGTGACGGCGGTCTCTTATTGGTATTAAGTTAGGGAGACCATGGATTGTTGATTTATAATATTTTGAGTGACGGCGGGCTTTTTGTTGTCGAGATTCGTAGGAACTGCGAGCGTGGGAACTGTAAGAGGAAGCACGGAAGGTGGAGCCACTCTAGAGAAGCGAATAGTTAGTTGAGTGCCAGATATCGAGGGAGAAGGATGTCTTAAAGCAGATCACAAGATTCTGGTGGAGAAAGAGTTGATCAGCAGAGTTTAATGGGGGACGTCGACGTGCCGTTGGGCCGATGATAGGCAAAAATATAGCAAAATAGAGTTGAAGACTGGTTTTGAACATAAATTAGAGTACAGTTGAGCGGCGACCGTATAGTTTGAAGAATTCTGCATCAGATAAAATAACTCTGCCATTTTGTTGATTGTGGTATATGGAACATTTAATAACCTAAGGGCAAAATATCTCATGATCTATTCATTGTTATGAACACTGGAACACTGACCGCTTTGCCTGTTAACACATCTTGGGTGTCTGCGGGCGATAGTGACTGATTGACTGGTGGCTGCGGGCGAAACAGCGGTTGTCCATAGGCGAGGAGTCTGGAGTTCTGAAAGAATTGAAGTGTGTGTGTTTGTGAAAGTGAATGTGCAATTTTATGCACATAATGGCCTTTTAGTGAAGTGTGTTCCCAAGCTTTGAAATCATTATGTCTGGTTCCAAACGGACAGTTATAAGTACGGACTAAAATAATAAATGTTTGTAGACTGTAATTAAAGGTGTAGTCAGATTTCGTTTCTTTTCATTTCATATTCAGTGCGTTTCAAATTGTTAGAATTGTAAATTCTTTAATTGTAATTTTGATTATTTTCTTACTTATCAAACCCAGTAAAGACTCTGAGAAAAATAGTAATTAGATGTAATTGTTTGTAAAAAAATATAAAACTTTAGTTTTCTTTCAATGCCACAAATTATAAAACTAAATAAATTTGTTTTAAGCATTAATAATATTTTTTGATTAAAGTCCATCTTTTTTGTTTATTACATTTTGGTTCTCCAACGTGGGGCAAGATAATTAATTAGTTCCCTTTGTTTATTAGAATATATATATATATATATATATATATATATATATAATAGGGGAAGAAATAAGCTAACCTAACACATGTAGGGAGGCTGTGGAATGGGATGACATGTTAAAATATCTCGCAAGGATCTGTTAATACATATTTTTTATATCTGTGCTGTGACATTTTCGATGCATGATAAAGTGGTGTTGGAACGATAATAATAAACATCTTGAATGTCTCAGATAGGTGGTGATTTCACAGTTTTAGGTCGCTGAGATGAACTGTATAGCCCCAAAAGGCGAAGGTTTCTGTAGGAAGGTTGGGAGTATGAAGTTTCCAAACACACCGAGTTCGTGTCGGATCCATTAGTTTGATGAGTGAAGCGAACAGTGATGGATTCCAGTGGTAGGTACAGGGACTGAAATTGGTTGTCAAATGAATATCTAAGAATAGAATAAAATGAAAGAAATAACCGTTTCGATTTAATCCATTTACCTTTGCTATTATACTGCACATTCTGTAAATCATATTGATATTACAATTTGACATCTAGTTTTCATCTTACGCTTTAAATCCATACCATTTAATTAGGCAATTTTCTAACATTAAATTGATTAATCTGTATCCCTATTATAAATTAAAGCTGACACGATCCGTATCCTGAGACGTCATTCTGCCACTTACATCATGTAGCTACACTCTGTGTCAACAAATGATGTTGTAACCGACGAACTCACGAGAGGTAAAGCGGTATTTTGTTTCTTTAATTATTATTGAGCGAGGCAGCATAATTTATAACTTTTTTTTAAAGAAGTTTTTAATTTTTTATGATAGCCATAATTATAATGAATATTTTCCCCATCCATTAGGTACACATTAATAATTCCGTGAAAATCCAAAAAATTATTTTTTCATTTTCCCTGAAGAGAGTCTCCAGTGTACTAATTGGAAAACGCATTACAAAATACTGCTTTAATCTTAATAAAATGCATTTCAAATTAGTTTTTCAGTTTTAAGTAGATTTCCAATTTTAAGGCGTTGAAATTAGACTCTAAAAATATTAAGACTTAAACTATAAATTTGAAGGATCCCGTAAACCAATTTAGACACCAATTTAGACCTTTTTAAAAATCATCCCTTCACCCCCCCCCCCCTCATAGAGAAACTACTACATCCGCAGTTTGTTCCCGTATCGTAAGTAACACGTGTTTAAAGTTTAGTTGGAATTGTTCCACACATTAATTAATAACTTAATTTACAATAATGACCATGTATAAAAGATAGCTAATATATTAAGTGTTGTATTAATATTAAGCTTTATTTCGTAAAAACACACTTTTAGGGAAAAGACCCACCCGCATAGTGACTTTTCGGGAAAACGTCAATCGGGATATAAAGCAATCGGGATTATGACCTTTCGGGGATAATGTGTAGTCGGGCAAACGTCAGTGGGTTTAAAGTCTCTGGGGAGACGTGCATCGGGCAAGTGTCTGTCGGGCAAACATAATTTAAGCGAGATGAAAAACAGCATCAAAATGTAATAAAAAATTTATGTTTAGTTCTGAAAATGTAAATAAATATTTTAAACAGAGATTAATAATCTCACATGCCACCAATTGTTTTAGAGAATATATAAATTGGTAAATCATATTCGCGAAGATAACACTTGTATTTTCCTCAAATATTCAATGTTCTAAAAATATAGCTGTAGTGGTCGTATTATATTATATATTAATAGTAAAACTTGGACCTTAAAGAATACATGAGATTAATAGATACACCCAGAAACTAATTTCCTACATGTATAATTAATTACTAAGCTACTTATTGCAATTTTCGTAAGTGTATTTATCTAATTCAGCATATTATCATTATAAAGATTCTATCCTTTGAATATTTTTATTTATTTATGAAGTTAGTCCTGTTTGGTCTGTCGTGTTGTTTTAATTGTGAGAGCTGGTCTGCGTGGAGAGTAGTACCACCTCAGCAGCCATCGATCTCCGCCAGAGAGCACTCAGCAGGACTCTCTCCTCTTCGTACGCAGTGAAAGAGGAACTTCATCTACAACAAAAGCACTCCACCATCAAATTTTTTAAATAAGAACCGTCATAAAACTTAATTTCGGCACTGCAGCTTTGTATACATATTAAGTTAAGAGTTTGATCTTGTTAGTTTTATTTCATCTTTTATAGCCACGAAAAGAGGGGAGTTTCTACGCCATATAAATTTCTTTCGTAATCATGTATTACACTCGTAATTGAACTTTTTCTTTAACAGGTACTGGAAAAACTGTTCAATATGTTTCTCCAAGGGAATAGATTTCGCGCGTTTTTCAAAAATCACTGAAGTTTGTTACTCATATATGATTATGAAATTTAAAAATCTCATGTCACTTGAAAGATTACTGTCTTTATTTTCCACGATTGTTAAACAGTAAATATTATCCTTATTAATCTCTTAAAAATTAAACATGTCCCAGTTGTTCTTAAATTAACGTTGAAGATTACGTGAAAATAATTTGAGTTGAGGTGTCACAACTACGACAAGTTTGAGTTCATTTTCTTCACACAATATGCCACCCAATATGGAAATTTTATGGTATCAAATTTTACCCTCCAATTGATTCAGTAGGAAAGCAATAACACGTTAAAAAGTTTTGCTAACGTCATAATGACGAATGAATGACATGTAAAATTCTGAACCCTCTTCCACAGCACGAATAATTTTAATTTATGATTATGGCTATTATGTTTTAATTTGATACACTTCTAAAAACGGTACATGTTTTTTGTCTTCAGTAATCTATATTTTATATAATTTATTTAAATCTTCGAACTTTAACAACAATACACAACAGACCAGTTACAAAGATTAATTATAAAGTCTCTCATATCTTTGCGTCTTATGCAAGTACCAACATAACACTCGCGATTCAAAAACAATTAATATTTTACACTCCTCCTTAATTATATTTGAACGCAAATCTTCAAAACTTTTAGGCGTAAGTGCTTTTGTGAAAATATCAGCCAGCTGATCGGAACTTTTAACATGTCGTAGTTCAACTGTCTTTCCTATGTGCTCTTGGATTAATTTTCTTGGGATGTCAATACGTTTCTTGCCTTTACTGATTTTTCCTTCATGAGTGTTTTTGAGCATATGAATGGCAGACTGGTTTTCAACGTATATAATCGTTGGCTTTGTTGATGTCAAGATATTTAATTTTGTTCCAAGCCGACGGATCCAACAAATGTCATCAGTTGCGGAGACAACCGCTCTGTATTTCGCTTCTGCAGTCGAGGTTGCCACCAGTCTCTGATTTTGGGCGTACCAAACAAACGGTCCACCGCGCATTATAAGAATACCACTTGTGGAGTGACCAGTAGACGTGTCACCACCATAGTCTTTATATGGTATCAAATTAGTATCTCCAACAAAGAAAATTCTGAAGTTGACTGTACCTTGCAGATAGGCGAAGACTCGTTTCATCATTTTCCAGTGGCTTTCCATTTGTGATCTAACCGAATCCATGTTTAATTAACGTACTTATAAAAATATTTCACAGTATATGATAACTTGATATCTCAATACAAAAACATGAATTTCAAACTTTGTAGCTTGCAAATTTCTAATAATAACGATCACAGACAAGATCAGTAACTTTGACCGACAGTGATTCCTGTGACTGACGATTGACTTGAGTTCCCACTAGTCGATCAAATTCGCCGACGTCGTTGATTTTCAGCTGCAGGCAGACTCTAATGTTCAGCATATGTGGTGGGCTTATTCAATATTTAGGTTCAAAGGTCAAATTTACTAATAATATAAGGTTTGTTGGGCGCCACCAACAAGAAATTATTCACTCGCAGGAAAGAAAATACAATATTTACTTTAATAAAAAAAACAAGAATTTATTTTATCAGAATTTAATAATCGCCCACACATTCTTAAACACGAAAGCTCTCCAGCCTTGCCAGGGATGCATATACCCCCCCTTTCTCAGGATTAACCGTGGCTATGTTTGTGGCAAACCGACGCGATACCTGGAAGCATGGAATACGACTTACCAGATCTGCAGCTCGGACAGGGTCGATTCCCGTTGGCGAATCTCTCTCTGCAGCAACAGCAGACGACCGAGGCCCCACGTGTACACCATAATTGTCCAGGATCAACTCTCTCTAGTGGTCCAGAGTGATCTCTCTCGTGTTCGCCGACTTCTCTCTCTCCGTCCTCAAAAATCCCTATCTCCTGGTTGGTCCTTGTCTACACGTGACCCACTTCAATCTATTTTAGGGCCATACCTTCCCGGTCGTCTACCCCTTTCTTGGCCGACCATGGCCTTGTTTGCGAGACTTGCGGATTTTGCCAATCCACCCCGCCATTGTCTTCTGACTGCTGCTCGACCCCGGCAAGCCACGTTTCCATGTTTCCAGGGAGTAATTTAGACAAATGCTATAAAAATATTTGGTATACAAATTGAAAACTAAAGGCGCACCATAAGCAGACATAATTTCTGATCACTTCTTTTAAATTAAACACACTCAGGCTTAACAAAACTTGAAATTTTAATTACCAAAAAGATTAAGATGATAAGTGTCCTGGGCACCATAACCTTTCATAAAAATTTATTTAAATCTTTGAACTTTAACAACAATACACAACAGACTAGTTACAAAGATTAATTAACAACATAAACTCTCTCATATCTTTGCATCTTACGCAAGTACCAACATTACACTTGCGATTCAAAAACAATTAATATTTAACACTATATAAATAGAATAATCTCTTTGTGTTAACATAGCCTTTAATCCAGTAATTTTTGTTCATCTTTACGTTTATTGCATTAGATTAGACATGGGCTATTAATATAAAAATGATACAAATAATTTAAAGTGAATATATTTCCTTTTTCAAACGTTATTTTCCGAGAAACTACGGTTTCTATTGGAGTGTGGCCTTAGCTGAATATTATAAACATATTACTCTGAGATGTCATTAAAGTTCGTCCCTGTATATGACCTGGCTCCGGAGATAAGAAAGACATTAAATCTCGCTGGTCCGCTGGACCTAGCGCGACTGACGGAGGTTTAACTACAATGTATATGATAAATTTTATTCCATTTTAATTTAAGTTAGTTCTGACAATTATATTTAAGTAGATGAATAAGCAATATAGCCGAAATGTAACAATAATTCGTTTGAATACAACGTTTCGTCCACAATTCTGACTACATTTCGCCAACAAAAGTAATAGAATCCTGTCCATGGCTCTAAATTCAAAACTGTATTTTTACCAACTTAACCAAAGAAGTCCAAAAATTGTGGAAAAATGCTGTATTTTAACGAAGTTTTGGTTTAATAATTTTTTATGGAATTTAATTCAGTTATATATCTAATTTTTCTGACTTCATTGACGAATTTCTTTATTTTTATTTATGCTTGGTATCAGATCAATAGTTATGGATGAAGAAAAGAAGGAATAAACATTATTAAATCCCAAAAGTTCGAGATTGAAATAATAAGTAACTCCTTAAATAAAATAAATAGACTGGATATATATGATCAAAAAATTCTAGTGCAAAGAGTAAATGCTTACGCTAACAACCGTGGGTAACATTTTCAATCTTGTAAGAACAACAGGCCACATATTTTATTTAAGGAAAGTGACATATACGTTAAATCAGCATTTTAACAGTCATAACTGTACCACACGCTGGAATTCAGAAAAATTTATTGTATTAAAGAAAATTGTTTTTCATCAATACTTGGAAATATATTTTCAAAAAAATATAATTTTGCTATCGTACTGTTAAATTTTTCAGTATTGATTTACCTTAATTTATAGACTTTCATCGCACTATGTACTATCACCATCTGTTCTGAAATGTATCCAATTCAAAAAGTAACTGGACTTCATTACATTAAACATAAATAAGGCCAGGATTGTCATGCCCAAAAATTATGCTTTTTGCTATATTTTTACCTTGATACGCATATTTCTGCTCTAGAAATAGTCCGAAAAAATATATAAACTTCAATTCGCCTGTAAATTTCTAACTAATCTCATCACCTGATGAAATTATAATACATTGCTTAAACGATGAGTGGTATTTATTTTTATCGTCTAATTTTTACTGTTACGTCATTGTTTGTTAATATATCGTCAAGTAATCACCACTCCAATTGGTTTACATTTTCCTTTTAAAAATATGTGTAAAGTGAAAATATATTAAAAATTATAAGAATGTATTGTTCAATGAAGATAATGTAGAATTAGACGTCCTCAAGAAGTGTTGCGTCTTAGACGTGGCTTTTAGTCCGAGTCAGTGTATACCTGACAGTGTTTGGCACATGGATTGTGGGTCATTACACGGAAGGGCTGCTCACTGTTACAAGGTCGGTATTCGAATGATGTTTTTAGGAACGTGAATTGGCTGCCTGCCTGCAAGTGACGTCGAGCATAATGTACCGTGAGAGCTTCTCCAAACATAGTTATGATGAGCTCTTCCCTTACGACTAAAACTTTTAATTCAAAAGTTTCTTCCAAGTACACGTAGTACGGAAATGATAATGGAATTATTCAGCACTTTCACCAGGGAAAAGAATATAAAATTTGACTCTATTTTAAAATTTCGTTTGTAATTTCGTCAAATGATTAATGGTAAAGAATCATTTGGTGTTAAATTATAAAAGGTCAGTGTTCAAATTATACTAATTAAATAAATAAGTACCAAATAACAGACTGAGTTCGTTAAATGATTTGTGCGATACGTAAATTGTCTTTTAGAATCACATGATGAAAAAAACAAGGATTGGAGAACGTGTGGTATTTATCTATCACTAATTTTTTACCATTATTTGGCTATTTATTACACAACTAGCTGGGTGCCCGGCGTTGCCCGAGATGTCATTTATCTATAATCCCGAATATGTGTCCAATTTTGGTTGCTTTTGTGCTATTTTTATGTAACGCTCCTCGAACCCTATCTCTAAATGTGCACCCTCCGATGCCGAAGGAGGTTGAACTCATTGACATAATATATCGACCGTTTATACATGTTAGAAGATGACCACCCCCACAAATGTGCGATAATCAAACAGTATTTATTCCACGCAAAAAAGACCGATTACATTGTCTGGAAATTTCTACCCCCGCCCACCACCTCCCAAACCCGTCGCGTTACCAAGATTGTCCCAATTCGACTCGGCGACATTCATAGTTTCTGAATTGATTCGAATCTCGATTGTTTTAGCGTTATTTTTATTTAACGTAAATCCAGCCCAACCGCTAACCTTGCTCCCCTCACAGGTGTTGAAATTATACTCAAACAAAATCGGTAGAAATACTATCAATGACATTGACAGCGTAAAATATTTATTTCACGCAAATATCGGCCATTATACATTTCTGAAAATTTATACTCCCGCACAGGACCTACCACCCCCAGTCACTTTCCCAATGGTTGTGATAAATAACCTCAGTGACATCCATAACTTGAATTTGACTCCAATCTGGGATTTATTTTCTTGTAACGCCCCTCAAACCCCCACCCCAAAGTGTGATCTTTCACGTCCTTAAGAGATTTAAATTAAAAACAGAACCGGTAGAAATGTTATCAGTACATTGACCTCGATAAATATTCATTCCTTTCAAAAATGGACCGTTAAACATGTTTTAAAATTAACACTCCCGCCAACCCTTTCTTGGGGGAGTTAAACGATGAGTTGAATGTAATAATTAAACTCATTGACATACATGACCGTGAGTTCGACTCCAATTTCGATTGTTTTTGCATCATTATATTGTAATTACACTCCACCCCCACCCTTAAGGGGAGCTCCATTGCCAATCCAAAAAGGGGTTGAAATTATACGCGGAGAAAATGTAAAGAAATTTTATTAATCAAATTGATCCAGAAATATATTTAATAACTACCGGTCAACATTTTTTTAAAAATTCACCCAACTCCTCTCACCTCAGCCCACCCCTCACGCGTTGTCCAGAATGTCATAAATAAATTCAGCGACATCCTTCGATTTGACTCGTTTTTTTCTTGTCAGTCCCCTCTACCCCCATGCATCGCCCTCTTGCCGAAAGAGGGGTTCAATTTTTAGACATACAACTTGGGTAGAATTACTTTAAATCTAATTAACCCTGAAAATATTATTCACTTCTAATACCGGTCGTGATTTAATGTTTCAATATTTCCACTCCCGTCAAACACCACTCCTCGGGAATTAAATGACAAATTAAATGTCATAATTAAACTCAGTGACATTCATAACCCTCTATTTGACTCAAATCTCGGTTTTATTCGCGTTATTTATTTTTAACGCCCGTTGACCCTCACCAGATTGTCATAAATGAACTAAGCGACATCCATTACCTTTGATTTGACTCGAATCTCGGTATTTTTAGCGTTATTTACTTGTAACACCCCTCCACCGCCACCCCTTAATGTGCTCAACTTTCGTGCCACAAGGGGTTAAAATTAATAAAAATCACATGGGCAGAAATACTATAAATCGAGTTAACCCTGAAAAATATTTATGTAACGCAAATATCGGACATTTTAGCATGTTTAAAGGTTTCCACCACAGTCCACCCATGCTCCTGGGGGTGGTAGGCGTGTTACACCCGCAGTGTTTGTTTCCCTGTCGCAAAGAGCACGTGTACGAACTTTGGTGAAATTGCTTCGAGGGTGTAGATTTGTAAGCGGAACATACCCATATACATACCCACATGTATACAAACATGCACACCCGTATAAGGCAATTTTATATAATAGAAGCTATATCTATATATAGATAGATATACATACACTATTTATAACAATTATTAAATTTGTAGATATAGAATTTTTCCATCTGAAAATAAACTACTTGGTGGTTTTAGCAATCTGCAGTTGGTAGCATTGTATAAAATTAATGCAAAACGTTACGAAATACGCTGCCTTCAATAGAAAAATATAAATTTTGAACATTTACGTATTGTTTTTATCATAATTGTATGAATCTTCTAGTGCGTATTGCAAGATATAATTTGGCAACATATTGGTCCCTGATCCCGTGAAATATTCCACGTCAAAAATCAAGTTATTTAAAAGAAAATTAATGCAATGGATTGTATAACCTTTCAGAATAAATTGTATTTATCACTGGTAGTGGTATATTATTCAATCAAAATATTTTTGCTCAGCTTCATTTCTCAGAAACTGAACATCCATAACGTCGTTTCCAAAAATGGAAAACAAATACTGCTACCCTAACCTAAATTTTTTGTTTCACGACACAAATTGAACGCAATAATATGTTTATACAAATTTATAGAAATACGTTGCGTAAAGTACAATTAATTGTACTTTTAATTCAATAGAAATGTTCCTATTTCTGTACATACCTTTGACTGAGAGTGCATTAATTGAATAACGACCATAAAAACTTTGGGAGTTCCGTACGTCATTTTGAATACTTTCAAAGTTACAAACACATAATTCAGCAGACGTACGTTAGACAAATCTTATTATCTTCTGGAATATTATACAGGATACAATAGTACGTTATATTATGATACTTTAAAATCTCGGCCTACACATATTTGAATGTATTATAAGGCGCCATATTGGCTTTATTAAATATGGCGGCGTAATTAACTTTTCCAAATTAACTTTGGGCAAGGATGGTAAAATGTTTCGTATTGTTTTTTATTACTATTCGATTCGATGGAGTATTACTGGAAAAAGTTATACATTTTATTCAATCAAAATATTTCTGCTTTATTTCATTACGAAATACAGAACTATATTTTTATGATGCGTATATGTCTTGCGAAATTATGACGTCATCGTCTCGCCCAGTAATTTAACACTAATTCGAAACTTATTTCAACTATAATTATTTCTACGTTTATTCTAGGGGTTTCTCACCCCCACAGTAACGGTCCTCGGTTTTGGCAGAATATATATACCAATTTTTGTTTAATTCTGTCCACGCAATAAAATTTGTATAAGGAACATACAAACAAATATACAAACAAACGCTCTGCTTTATTTATTAGATTATTTTGTGTTATAGGAAAATTCAAATGAGTTAAGAAATCATGCTAAAATAATTAATGTCACTAAAACAATAAGATACAACCATCATTACATTCACGGTACACTCAGAAAACATATAATTATTAACAAATATACAAGATATATATATATATATATATATTGTAATGTCAATTAATGAGGACATTAATTGTTTCAACATAAAAATTTATATTGTTTGAGAAATCCTTTGTAGCGGCGGTCCAGAACATAGCGACAATGTAGTCCAGCTCTGTTCCTTTGTCGGAAGGTCCGAAAAACGGTGTATTGCGCGCTAAAATGCGAGACGAGAGTTCAGTTCACAGGAAAATATTGTGAGGAGCAGTTCGCGGAAAGACATCGACGAGGTATAACTGGTAATTGGTGATGAGGATTCAACAGAGTTTGGCGATTTGAATTTAACAGAGTTAGTTGGTGCCTGGACATTTCTGAGAACAAAGTAAAACATTCACGAGAGAATAACGTCGAAACTTGCTAAGTAAAAGCAGTTTTGTGTCCATAGCCGGCCAGAAATAGTAAACATTTCAGTTTGAGTCCAATACAGTAAAGACTGGCAAATATACAGACCAAGGAATTCGCCTAAGGCAAGCAGTAGCTGATAACAAAAGGAAGGATCATCCGAGTTCCTGACATTATATAAAATTTTGGCTTAGAATCAGGTAAAATCTGTGAGTTTTGAGTCAGTGTAAAATCCCGCAATAAATTAAAGGTATACTGGAATGCTGGGCAGATGTAAGTAAAAAAAATACTAAATGATTAATTATGTAAACGTAATTGAAAGATACACGTTAGATTTCGTTCTCCGTTTAAATTGTTAATTTGTTCTAATCTTTTTATTTCTTAATTTCATTCTCATTTTAAATGAGATCTGATATTTTAAATTTTAAATTTTTTTAAATGATTGCCACAAAGTAATGTTTGTAAATTTTATTAATTTTTTATTTAATTAACGACCTCTAATTGTATATATATATATATATATATATATATATATATATATAGAGAGAGAGAGAGAGAGAGAGAGATCAGCTAAGTTAATGTGCGAATCACAATTTCGCAGAAATAACTTGTATATTTGTTAATAATATTGTTATGTTGTCTAAGCGTACCCTGAATGTAATGTTTGTTCTACTCACAATTGATTATGATGGTTCAAAATAGAATGCTCTTGATAATTACTGTAATGACTACACAATATCCTGAGGACATATGTTGGTTTGAAAGCACACAATAATGAATGTTTACGTTTGTGCTATTTATGTATGCATGCTTACGAAATACACACAATTCATTTTCAAGTTCGTGTAGACAGGAAACCTTGATAACTTATTTATCGAATAGAAATAAGGTTATATAAATTAGTCAAGAAATACAGAATAAATAAAAATTACAAAAATAGAAAGAAATAGAACGTTGCCTCCCAACTTGTGGACCTCATCAATAAATACATTTCTTACTTAAGTTAATATACAATTTTATTTACTTAAGTTAATTTAAAAAAAATTATTGATGGTACCGTTGATGTTGACTGTAACAGACAAATTAAATTTCTAAATAACCAATTCTTTTCTGATTTTATTGGCTAATTTATTTATTTATACTTAATATATGATAAATATCAATTTCAAAATATTGTTAGGTAACTTAAAAAACCTAACACAGCAGGTATTTATTTGTTTCAGATTAAAATTTAATTAAGATTTTCCATTGTTTCGGACATGATGTATTTTTCTATTCGCGGTGATAGTCCATATTATTTTAATCTGCCTAGTGGCCTCTCTTCTTTAATAATATAGGAATAGATAGAAATGGATAGATACAGAAAAGAGATAATGGGGCCAAGGATTGACAACAGCCCCCGTGCTATATTTTAAGGATTATGCCGGGCATTCGCCTAAATGTGATGAATGGCAAACATTGTCAAAAACATCATGTAGTTTGCATTCTCGGCACTTGCAATACTACATGAAAGTACAACTGTTATAAGAACTGATACTTTGATAACAAAAAGTAACTATGGTATTAAGAAATTTACAATTAAATTACTTTAAGGCTGTACGGAAAAATACTGCTGAAGAAAATAACTATTTGCTGATTAAAGATATACGATTCATTTTTGTAAATATTTTACTTGCGTATATACTTACAATTAGTGACAAATAACACAATAATTTTGATTTATCTAATATTTACACATTCATAAATAAAGAATTGCTCATTCCAAACCTAAGTGCATTATAAATGCAAACAGACCACTAAGAGGCATAAACAAAATATGCCAAATGTTTTTCAGAATTGAGCGACGAGAAATATGACCTTACGTCGTAACTCGAGGCGGTATACGAAACAAGCAAAGAAAATGAGGAGTAAAAAACGAAATATAAATTTTGCTGGTTGTGAAATATAATGGTTTATAAAGAATGGTATTCAAAATTCTTTAGGGAAAAATATTTTTCATGTATATAGAACGACTAATAAACTGTAGTAGACTTATTAAGTATTAGTAGTAAGAGATTTTGTAAACTAAACAAAATTAATATTATTACTAAAGGAACGTTTTGTTTACCCTACGTAGCAGGAATTACTTGCTATAATTGTAATTACTGCTACATAGGGCAAACAAAACGTTACGTTGATAACAGTAACAAGGAACATATGTCTAATATCAAACTTATGAACAATCTTTACTTTGCAAACATATAATCAATTTGAAACATACATTTTATTGGCAAAATGCGAGGTACAATTCCAGACATATCAGAGATGATTCACATTAAATCAAACAGCACAGCAATTAATGTACAAACATACATTACGATACTCAACAATTCCTACGATCCCTTATTATTACGTTAAACCTTTTTCGTTGCGATTTCATCACTTTTGAGTTTTGTCAACTGCCCAGTGCAGTTGTGTCGCTCTAGGCTCTATTTAGCACCTGCAGAAAGGGACAATGATCCCAGAAACGTTGTGTGCTATTTAGATCATCACTTATTTGGTCTGTATTATTATAAATTTTCAAAACAGGCGTTTTGAAACAAATTTATATTAAGCTGTTTATTAAATAACAATTAACTCCTTTAAAACAATATTTTTTGGCCTTTATATGAAATAAAATTAATGAATTGAAATTATATTGTTATAATTATAAGAGAAAACCGTACTACCGTGTCTCTCAAGGCTATAATTCATTGTTGTTTTTCCAAAATATGTAATTAAAACCTTAATATTTTATCAATGATTGAAATTATTGGTAGTTTTAAATGGTTTGGTCTCTATTTGATTGTCCATGTCCCAGAGTTTACAATTATGGTACCCCAGATTCCGGAACAGAAATTATGCCTCCGGTTCCAACATTCAACGGCAAGCTTGACGTGCATGCAGACGAACACCAATCCTATGCGATAGCGTAAAACCGATCTACGTACCCATCTGTGTTCTAATGGAAGCCCAGATTCTAATATTGATACCTTTAATTAGTTCTCTAAAAAAAACGATCCATAATATTTCTGGCAGCTGATGCGCTAACAACCACAAGCGACAATGAAAGTTTCAAGAACCTTCCCTTCTAAATTTTGTTGATTCGTTGCTAATAATATACCTAGATCACATTCTTCCTGTAAAATTTATCGAATTTTTACACATAACAATAATTAAATTCATATTATAATTTGTGGTTATTATAATATATGTATATGTATATGTATATGCTGATATATATATATATATATATATATATATATATATATATATTGTAATAACCAACTCAGAAGGATAGGAATTCTGTTCTTATTTTTTGTCAGATGTGTTGACGAACTCAGACTGGGGACCCTTGAGTGATTTGAACATATAAAAAATAATGAAAAAGTTATGGATAAGTGACTTTTAGAGAAGGGAAGGGCTATAATTAGGGTTAATAGTGTGACGGACATCTGGACGACGGAATTATAATGGCATAAAATGATAGAAGGTTGTTTGGACGATGTAATTATATTGAAAGGAAACGTTTAATTCAATTGATTGAGTGGCTCCCGGAGCGGGAGAATGGCAACAGATGGGGTTTGTTTGGCGAAAATGGAAATGCAAAAAACTGTGAAAACAAGGGAAGATTCTGGAGTCCGGATATAAATAAGAGGGCAGTTGGACAGTTAAAGGAGCTCATTATCATTTCGTGTTGGAGAGGAGACGGACGTGTCAGCGGGGAGAGATCGTTGGTGCAGGTCCGCAGGGCGGACGCAGGGCCGAGAGTAATCAGCTGGACATCAGTCGTCAACAGTTGGGAGTTTCATCGTAGAGGTCTGTCTGAAAGCAGGGTTGTTTGAATTCGTCGTGAGGGTGACATTGTCAAGAGGAGGTGGCTGTGATAGCAGAGTGTGAGCGCAGCCTAATGCCTTTTTAAGCCTGTATGAAGTGAGTGTGTGGACCAGAGATCGTGTAAGTTTATTTTTCTGAATTAATAATTGTTAATTGTTAAAAAAAAGGTAAAGTGTCAGATTTCGTCTCATTTCGTTTCAAAGATTTTGTTTCATTTGTTTCAATCGTTTTAATCAATCATTTCGTTTTTCATTTATTGTAACTGTATTTGTTTAATTGTAACATTTTGTACCGTTTCCTTATCAACCCAGTAAAGACCTTGAGGGTACCGAGTCCAATTATTTAAAATGTATTTTAGGAAAATAAAATTGTTTTGTTTTATAAAATTTCATCAGATTTGTGTAATTGCAATTTGTGTTTTAATAAATGATAATTGTTTGTTTAAAATTGGTAGTTATATTTTATTTTTGTATTACAATATATATATATTGTAAGATTAAAAAATGTTGAAATTTAATCGCACCACGTTGAGACACCAAATGTAATGATTAAATTTCAGTGATTAATTAAACAATTTGATTGCTCCACATTGAGGAAGCCGAAATGAAATGATTATCAAAAGGAGATTAATTAATTAACAAACAAAATTTTATTGAATTATTTAAACAATTAGTTTGCATTTTGATTAAATTGATAATTCGTTCTGGAACAGTTTATTTTATTTTAACAGAAAGGATCGAGAAATAATTACAACTTTAAACTTTATGATACCATTTATTTTATTTAATAGAAATCTATAACATTTTCTCTGAGGTTAATTACATTTAAAGTTTCAATGTTTAGAAATTTTATAACTCTTCTCTCAGGGCCGTTTACCTGGGCTTGATAAGTAAAGAACAATCATAGAACTTATAAATTAAGAAATTAACAAACAAAACCAAAAAGATACGAACGAAATCTGACGAATACCTTTAACTATCGTTTACAAACTTAATTAACTTGGTTTCCACTTACAAAATGTTCGGCTGGTACCAGACTTAGATTCCTCGGCTCAGGCACACAATTTACACTAAAAAGGCCATGAATCACTGACGCTACACTTGATTGTCAAACACACGGTCGTAGTTACTTAATTTTCCTCTGGGAACTGGATCTGCTGCACCTCCGGATCATCAGCCAGACATATTGTTACACATTTTCTTTATGTGGAAAATGTTGATCTCAGTACGGGTAGGAATCTTGATGTGGCCCAAATATTTGATTACTGTTTGCAGTTTTTTACAAAGTATCTCGCTGTCCAAACTTTATACTTAGATTTAAAAAATTTGTAACTTTCTCTAATTAATATTAATATATATATATATATATATTGATACTAGAGTCCCTCCTTCCGCCAGTTGACTGCCACAAGGTTGGGTTTTCCCGATCCAGTTCAGTGGTAGAGCACTCACGGAGTCCGTACCTGAATTTCTTGAAAATATTTCAAGATAAATTGTGAAACACAATATTTATGATAAAAAGGGTTCACGTATATTGTTCCAAATAATAATAAACACGCAATAACTTCAGAATATACGATGAGAACAATATTTATGATAAAAAAGGGTTCACGTATATTGTTCCAAATAATAATAAACACGCAATAACTTCAGAATATACGATGAGAACGATGCCACCTTTTTACAAATATGTCCCCAGCAGCACACGGTGAAGAACCAAATAAGTATGTCGGCTTGCGGTCCTTGGTGGTGCTATCCAGATGAACTCCGAATGCGTTCCTCACATGAAATTAATGTCCGTTATTGGAATTGGAGGCAAAATTAATGGAACTGTTAGACGCACATATTTAATTCCAAAAAATATATTTAATTATATTCGTCTGCGAGATAGCATGTCCGTTCTCTCTATCCGATGATCCGATTCTCTTTTGGAGAACAGGATGATTCCGCCACATGAATCAAATTATTTTTTGTACTAAAATATTATTTTCAAAGTATGTGAGCACCAATAATGTAAAAACAGATGATTATGTTAATTTGATTATTTTATTAGGTTAAGGATAATGATGTAAATTTAATTAAAATTTTATTGTAAATCTTTTTAATGTTTAGTTGGAAGATGACGGAATTGCCATCTAGTAGACAAAATAATTATAATGAAAAATCATTGCGAAAATCAGTGACGTGAGTTTTGTGAAACTCGTGAATGTAGTGGAGTAATATAAAATTTTTGCATAAAACTGCTGCGTGCTGCGTGATCGACGTGTCGAAATCTGCTTGCAGCGACGAGAAACATTTGTCGTTGGGTGAATACACAAGGAAGCCATACGAAATTCAATTGTAGGAATTGTTGTAGAGTTCGAATCAGGAAGCTCATATCTCATTGGCTTACGAAAACTCAAACACAGTATAAAAGCTCTCAATTTAATACATTTTAAGGAGTTCACTACAGCAATCTGCGGCGCACAGTTCACGTCTCTCAGTATCGAAATCCAGCATCCGAGATCAACTAACAGCAGCTGTTCGGCGATGGTCATTTGTCTAGTAACCGAAATTCAATTTGATTTTTTTGAAATAACTTTTTAACAACTTTCAAATTTATTTATTGTTATATGAAGTACACATAATTTAAAATAAAATATAACTTCAACGTAACGATTCAATTTTTATTGCATTCATTAAAATTAAAATTTGTTGATTCTAATATAACAAAAGGAGTTCTTTTGTTTCTTGAAAATGTCATTGGTTGAATTAAGGAAATTTTTTGTAAATTTTTAACAATGCTATTTTGACTCATGAGCATTTAATTCATTTCCCTTGTTGAATTTTATCATTAATTAAAAGCAAATTAATTATTTAATGTTATTTTATTAAGTAACTTTAAATTGAATCAAAACTCTTTTTCACTGCAAGCAGATTTCGACACGCGCATTTAAGCACGCAGAAGTTTTATACAAAATTTTACATTATTTCTCCCCTAAATTCACGAGGTTCACAAAATTTACTTCACTAATTTTCGCTATGTTTTGTTTGAGATTTGAATTCGAATTTAAAGATAAATTTTCTTTTAAATCTTGATTTCTCAATTAATTGTTCTGTTGAATTTAAAATTAAAATGTTCTTTGAATTTAAATTTTTAATTTCATTGAATTTAATTATTTCAGTAAAATTAAATTTTATTTTTATTCCTTGCATTTGTGTTTGAATCGTTATTTAAACATCCAAGGCAATTAAATTAATTTAATTGATTTAATTGTTTAAAAAGTGTTCGTTATAAGCTTTTATTATAAATGCAACAACTGATTTTGTATTGATGAGATATTATGGTGGATATCGTACTGACCGAGTGCAATCAAGCACTCGAAGTTCATTACAATATGGATTTGAATTGTTATCGGCAAACAGACACAAATCACACATAAGACTGGACAGTAGCAACAGATCTAATGCATTGTAGGACTGTTAGCGTGCTCAGAACATATAGAGCAGTTGGCGATCAAGAACGGCAGAAAGCGGTCGTATTAGAAATAGACGAGACGTTTTTTAAGTATTGAAAAGTAAAGTTGTTAAGTGGAGGCAGAGTACAGCATTCACCCGGATAGTGCTGCGGAAGATTTCTGAGTGTTCCTATTATGTCAAATTATTTTGAAAAGTCTACATGGGGAATTATCTGAGTTACCGCAAACTGGCATAATTGAGGAATAAGTCGTCTTCGAGGTACAGCCAACACTTGCTAATCCAACAGTGAAGTGTAAATTCAGTGAAAATAATGGCCTGTTTTTACAAAATTGAGTGTGTGTAAGTGATGCTTACAGAGTTAAATTACCATGGTACCAGAGAAACTGTAAGCCATACCTCAATTAAATTATTATTGTGAACCTTTGATTAAAGATAAAATCGTCAGATTTCGATTTTTTTGTGTATTGGAATAACTTTACAGTGAATTTATTGTTTAAACAGAGTAATACTATTCTTTATTTAAAGGCCCCTGAGATTAAGAGTAATTTTTTTTGTTTGTACGTAATAAATGTTGTAAAAGGTCATAGAATATTTATTTGTAATTTGAAATCTGTGTGCTTCGAATAAATTAATTGTTTTGTCAGTTTAAATAAATTTCTTATTTATTAACCTTACATTTAAAATTTCCATTATTTAAATTGATGCATTAACGTGGGCATTATTGTTTCATTTTAAATTGTTTCATATTTGATTACTACATTTTTGGTTTCACCAACGTGTGGCTAACTATCATATTTAAATTGATTTCATTCTTATATATTACATTTTTGACACCTCCAACTTGAAGCACTGTTTATTTGTGTTTTTATAGTTATATATTACATTTTGGCGTCCTCAACGTGGAGCTAATTGTTTTTTTAGCATTCTTTCATATTGTGTTTTTAATACTCTATATATATATATATATATATATATATATATATATATATATATATATTCTCGGGTTTTCACATGGATCACTAGAAAACGACGGATTTTTCACTACAGCTCTATAAGGCAAACATAATACACTGCTTGTTGCAGGGTGTTTGAAATAAATTGAATATTGAAGAAATAAGGGTCAAAACTTATATAAATTTGGGACAATAAGTAGATTACTGAATAAACTTGACTAATTTCAGATTTTGCGTTTTGGAATGGAACTTAGTATTTTTGAAAGCCATGTAAAATTTATGTATGAATCTAGTGGAATACGATCCTTAAAATACTTACAGATAAAATTTAGAGGAGAAAATATTCAGAAGAAACCATGTAAAATGCGAACGGACGTTTCTGTTTTAGAGTGAAGTGTTGGATGAAACTGTCATGAAAATTCTTGCACCGCTTTAAAGACTGACAGTCAGTTGGACAGCAGCACTCGCCACACAATTAGGGGTAATGCAGAGAATTACCCAACAATCTCAAGTTTCCACATCGTGCTCAGCGAGTAGCTACGGTAACTAGATATGTGTTCACTACGCCCAATGTGAGTCAAACGGAAGCAGTCTCTGGAAACGCTAAATGAAGTCCAAACACAGACCATGTTGTTGTTTCACAAGGATAGATGACTCGTGGCTGTTGTTCAGCAAATAATGAACTGAATAATAATATGAGTAAAATATAATATTTTTTGAAACTCACATATACTGCAGTAAAAGTGTGTGTGTGTGTTTTTCTTTTAAAAAAAACATAAACAACTGAAATGCAACAGTAAGTCCCCAGTCAACGAAGCTTGTTAGAACGTTTCGTTCTGGCCTTTGTGGTGTCGACGGCGAGAAAGACTATTACTCATCCTTAGACTCTACGAGGATCCGGAGCTGCGCCTACAATCAATCTTAGGCTGCTATCCAGACCATTTGCTCTCTTTCAGATTACACATTGCCTCGTCGAAATTGATGCTTAGCAAGCTATCGACTTTCATTTGTTAACTTCGGTTGTTGCTGGTACTTCTATGACCTTCCTTATAAAGTGTCTAATTTATCAAAAAAATTAAAGTAAAGCTACTACATACAGGTATGTTGCATACTTAAATACTATTACGATACACAGGAATAATAATAAACTAATATACTAGCATACTGACTACAAATATACTAGAATGCAAATAATAAAAGACAAGTCTTCTGTTTTGTAAAAGACCTTTCATAGTTAAAGCTTTTTTTTCTAGGCCAACAGGCTACATGAGGGTAATCCACGTTGGGCAACTCCCCTTTAATACCTAGGAAGGGATTTGAAAGGGGGGATGCGGAACTGTAGAGGAAGGTAGCCAAGGGTTAACTAGGGCCCCCGGGCTATATTTTAAGGTTCCTACCCGGCATTCGCCTAAAGAAATAACTGCATCAGGTAGGTCGGGCATTGGGTAATTGTCCCACGCCCTTACGATAGGGGTAGAGGAGTTTGCTGTGGGGACGCAGCATTCTCTTCTTCGTGCCTCGACCTGTTTAGGAGGCAGCTGGCCGACTATTCCAATGGGAATAGCGGACAACTCTTACCGTATGCTCAAGGTCTCTGACCCCGGAACATACACCTCTCAGAACATGCTGAGGTGCCTCGGCTTGTGGTAACCTTAGTTCAAAAACGGAAAGGAAAAGGCATCCCCAAAGGTAGCCCCTTCATAACTCTCCTACAAAGATTCATAGTTAAAGCTTTTTTTTTTTTTTTTAGGGCAATAGGCTACATGAGGGTAATCCACTTAGGGCAACTCCCCTTTAATAGCATAGGAAGGGATTTGAAAGTGGGGATGCGGAAGGGTAGAGGAAGGTAGCCAAGGGTTAACTAGGGCCCCCGGGCTATATTTTAAGGATCCTACCCGGCATTCGCCTAAAGGAATGCAGGGAAAACCTTAGAAAAACCTGCATCGGGTAGGTCGGGCATTGGGTACTTGTCCCACGCCCTTCCGATAGCGGGAGAGGAGTTTGCTGTGGGGACGCAGCTTACCCCTCGCCATGCCTTGGCCTGTTTAGGAGGCAGCTGGCCGACTATTCCAATAGGAATAGCGGACAACTCTTGCCGTATGCCCAAGGTCTGCGACCCCGGAACATACACCTCTCAAAACAGACCGAGGTGGCTCGGCATGTGGGAACCTTAGTTCCAAAAAAAAGAAACCAGAGAGATGTGAGAGCATCCCCAAAGGTAGCCCCCGCCACTTGACGGAACCATTCTATTGCATATTATATATATCCTCCACTGAATCATCACGCTGTGAGAGCCAATCCGCACTCAGTCAACAGTCCGCCTCCGCCATGTCAGCATCAGTGACACTTCGCCTAGAAGATGACGACAGAGCTTTTAGTCGTCGAAACGTTGCGTTCTACAATTATGCAAAACCCGGTTGAACTCCGAGAGCTCTGGCGGGGGTTACCTTTAGGGATGCTCTCACATCTCTCTGGTTTTTTTGAACTAAGGTTCCCACATGCCGAGGCACCTCGGTCTGTTTTGAGAGGTGTATGTTCCGGGGTCGCAGACCTTGGGCATACGGCAAGAGTTGTCCTCTATTCCTATTGGAATAGTCGGCCAGCTGCCTCCTAAACAGGCCAAGGCATGGCGAGGGGTAAGCTGCGTCCCCACAGCAAACTCCTCTCCCGCTATCGGAAGGGCGTGGGACAAGTACCCAATGCCCGACCTACCCGATGCAGGTTTTTCTAGGGTTTTCCCTGCATTTCTTTAGGCGAATGCCGGGTAGGATCCTTAAACCATAGCCCGGGGGCCCTAGTTAACCCTTGGCTACCTTCCTCTACCCTTCCGAATCCCCCCTTTCTAATCCCTTCCTATGCTATTAAAGGGGAGTTGCCCAATGTGGATCACCCTCATGTAGCCTGTTGCCCTAAAAAAAAAAAAAAAAAAAAAGATATTGTTAAGTTTGCAATTAAATAACTGTAAGAATGAACGAAAAATTCTCTCGGAAATGAACCGACCTCATGTGGTGTGGTATTCAGCGAGACTGCCTCGCATCACAGAGGTAGCGCAGTCGAATCCCATCGAGGGGACCGTTGTTTTAGGTGCTTGTTTCCGTGTGCAGAAACTCGCAAAAACTAGTTGCCCGACAATCAACAGAGTAAAAAATCTTAATGACCTTAGCAACTATAAATAAATAAATTATAATAATAAATAACTTAACAGAATGCATACAATTATTTTTTTTGAATATATAACTAAAATATATTTATAATTGGAGGCAATTTAGACAATATTTCTGACTGAAATGATATTTATGCTTTCATAAATGAAAAATTACTCATTAAATATACAATGCATTTTAAATTAAAATAGTCCACCAAGAGGAACAAACACAAAATATCGGAAGCTTTCGCTGGGCTGAGGAACGACAAATCTGACCTCGCACATTTTTAAGAAATAGTTAATTAATATATTCATGTATTATAATTTATTTTCTTATATTAACATTTTAATTGATGTAGTATGATTAACCTGTTAACAATTTCGCTCTGGGGAATCTTTAAGGAAATATTTCAAAGCTATTATTCCGGAGTAATTTAAATGTTGATTTCAACGCTCTATCTGTCTTAATAAATCCGTAATGAAATGTCACCTTCCATTTCCTTCGTAATCTGTCTTATGTTTTATCAGAAATATTGAACTTCCTTCTGAAATTGCCTTTCTCCTTTACGTTCAGTGAACTAATTACCTTGAGAGAGTTTAAGAATACAATTTAGCATGTCATAACTAAACATTTCCACCTGGTTTACACGACCTAAACATGCGTGTGTATTTATAGGGTAAAGTACCATGAACGTTGGCCGAAAAGACGATGATACACAGAGATTATTCATGTACGTAAATTTCGAATAGTATTATGTAATATATATATATATATATATATATATATATATATATATAAATTCATACCATATTTTTTTTTATACAAGCATACAAATATAATAAAATACTGACGAAGATTGTGCACGATTATGGTCTGCTACGTATGCCATTAATAGGGCGGTCTTTTTCTTTGAATTTATTCTCGAAACGCATTGTATTAAGCTATTTTTATTTAATAATATGACTGTTCCTAGATAAGTCTGGTAAATTTTTATGAAGGAAAGGGGAAATTTTCAATTTTTGCGCCATTATTGGTAAACATGATCCTTCCAAACAAATTCCTAAAGATTTTCAACATATGCCAGTCGTAGTGTATTGTTGGCAGCCTATATAGTGTTAGATGTGTAGTCAGGCTAAGAAAATGGGGAAAAGTAAGGAATTCGCGATGACATTAATTACTTTATTACTTTCATTTGAAGAGTTGGACAGCTCAATACTGAAACAATTAAAGCCTGTGAGAGCTGTTCTCTCGGTGGCAGAATCTTTCTTAAGAAACGGAGAAGGCTATCTTTGGGGATGCCTTTTTCTGTCTTTTCTTTTGAACACTTCGCACAAGCCGAGGCACCTAGGTCAGTTTTGAGAAGTGTATGATCCTTGTTCTTACGGTAAGAGTTTTTTTCTGTTCCCATTGGAACAGTCGGCCAGCTGCCTCCTAAACTGGTCGAGGCACGAAAGGGGAATGCTGTGCCCCACAGAAAACCCCATTACCCAACATCGGAAGGGCGTGGGAGAAGTACCAAGAGCTCGACCTACCTGATGCAGGGTTTCTAGGGTTCCGCTAACCTTCCGTTTTCAATTCCCTTCCTATGCTATTAAAGGGGAGTTTACACCACGTGTACTATTACTACTATTAAAGAAAATTAAAATTTTCTAATCTGATACAGAAACGTTTATTTTAATTTTTTGCATTTAAATTGATGGGAAACATAATTTTTCTGTGGAATAAATTTAAGTTTATTTTTAATATCTATAAAAAATTTACCATATTTTAAGGATCAGTTTTTCTCAATTGTACGTGTATCTCAAAGATGATCATTCAACTATATTGGTGTTGTACCTCTACTTTCAGAACGATTTACTATAAAATAGTATTTTATTCTTCAAAGGAATCTCAAAGTCCTGCGTTTTGACAGAGATACAGTGAACCAAGCACTAGTACACGTAACTAATTTCTAACTTGAAAAAGTCTGTGTTACATGTTTCAAAAAAGACACCCTCATTTCCTTCAAAGTAATACTACATTAGAGTTTTATCCTTAAAACATTTCCAATGTAAGATATAGATGTTGAAGTGTAGTGGAGGGAAGGAAGATAGGGCGGAAACGAAGCAATCCATTGGCTTGTCTTTTAATCAACGTCTTCGATTGCTGCGTCACAACAGCAGTTCGCGAAAACGTTGTTCTTCATTCAATTAATGCTTTTGGTTAACGTATTTCATGAGAAAAGCCTACGGACGCATATAGCACGCGTTTGCCGCAATCATACGAATTCGTATTCAAATCTTTGTTTATATTGTATATATATATATATATATATATATATATATATATACCACTGTGATCAAAAAGTAAGGTGAAATTGTCATTTAAAACTGCCGGGCATAAGGAAGGCAGATAATTTTTTTTCCTAGGTTGGTAGGACTGTATAATATTTGCCAAGCGTCTGTTTCTTAAAAATGTTTAATTATCTCCGAGTTACACGTGTTTTTGTAAACAACCAAAAGTGAATTTTTCAATTTTTGCCATGGGTGATTTTGCAAAGAACTTGCATCAAATTTTGTTTGCGGAACGAATATTCTTGTGCGGACACGTTGAAAATGTTGCGGAAGGTCTTTGGTGATCAAACTATGGCACAAAAAAACGTTTATACGTGGTACAAGAGTTCAAAGAGGGCCGAGAACGCGTTGAAGACGAACCGCGATCTGGACGACCATCAACGTCTACCGACGAGGTCTACGTCCAAAAAATAAAAAATTTGTTGCTTGAAAATCGTCGATGGACAATTAGAGATCTCGCTGATAGTGTTGGAATATCATTTGGCTCAGCCCAAACAATTTGAAGAATGTTTTGTGTCTCAAACGCGTCAAGTCTCGATTGGTGGTAAAATCGCTCAATTTTTTGGAAAAATGCGTCACGTTGATGTGTGTGAAACTTTGCTGTCTGACTATCAGGACTACTTGAAATGCATCATTACTGGAGACGAGACTTGGATTTACACATACGACCCTGAAACCACCGACCAATCCAGCGAATATCGTGCAAAAGGTGAAGAAAGACCGAAAAGACCACGGCAAAGACGATCGAAAATCAAGGTCATGTTGACAGTTTTCTTTCATTATTGTGGTGTGGTGCACTATGAATTCCTTCTGCCGGGGCAAACTGTCAATAAAGAATATTATTTTAGCGTTATGCGTCGTTTTCGTGAAGCTATTCGTCTGAAACGGCCGGAATTATTAGCGAACAACTCTTGGTTCCTTCATCACGATAATGCACCATGTCATACTGCATTCGTTCTTCGCGACTTTTTTGCCAAAAACTCGACTCAAATCGTTCCGCAACCACCGTATTCGCCTGATTTGACTCCGTGCAACTTCAGGCTATTCAGCAAACTCAAAAGGTAAATGCGGGGACGCTGTTTTGACGCGATTGAGGAGATAAAAACCGAATCGATGAAGGTCTTGAAGCTATACCAGAAAAAGACTATTCCGACTGTTTCGAGGACTGGAAATATCGTTGGAAAAAGTGCGTTTTATCAGACGGGGATTACTTTGAAGGGGACTAAATTGATTTGGAAGAATAAATAAAGAATTCATATTTTAAAAATAAATTCTCCTTACATATATATATATATATATATATATATATATATATATATATAAAACACATTTGGATAGGAAAGATAGACAGCGATGCCAACTTACTGGACCAACTACTGATTTAAGGTAAGTCGGCATAGCTATATCTCTTTCCTATTCAAATGTGTTATTTAATTTGACCTCGTCACATTTTCCTTAAGTGTATTATTCTGGTAATATATAACCACGAATCTGCAAATAAGAACCTCCTGGAACTAATCGCAATCCTCCCTGGCATTGACCACAATTCAACCGCCAATACTCACCCGCGGAAATTAGCGGAACTCCCCATCGACACCTCACTCTGCAAAATTTCGAAAAGAATACTCCGAGAAAAGGCCAACGATCATCTTCACTCCATAATCGAGAAATATGGAAATTCTTCCCAATTGTATACTGATGCGTCAAAAACGGAAACGAGAACCACAAGCGCGTTCATACACGGGAATCATAGGAAAGTGGTTCAGATAAACTCATCTGCATCCATCACGACAGCGGACATCTACGAAATACTCATGAATCTCGAATACTGCACTGAATCCCCTCTAAATAACGTAATAATCTTCTCCGACTACCTGGAAGCTTTAAATGCCAAAACGTACTAAAAATCGGGACTGCAAAAATTAACAAAATCAAAATACTTTTACAAAACCTATCAGCATTAATATAGATCATCAATATACATCATCTGGATCCCCACTCATGCCCATATAGCGGGAAACGAGGCGGCAAACGCTCTCGCTACCAAAGTGCAGCATATCACCCTGACACATCTACAGTATGCACAGCCTCGGACATATACAAGGAGCTCAAGAAGAAAATAGAATCAACCTGGCAAGCAAGGAGGCTTACTGAAAACAACGGATTCTTCCATCAGCATATAACATCATCATCCGATCCGATACTCCCAAAGGACCTCCACAGGAACCAGCAGATATTAAGCTCCAGGATAAAATCTCTCCATACCAACCTATCGCATGCTCACCTCTTCTGCAGAATACCACAACCCATATGTAGTCTCTGCAACCAATCCCTCATCATTCAACATGTGCTCTATGAATGCAAGAAAAACGAAACATGACAATAGTAAAATTCAATACGAAGGACTTCTGCCCTGATCCAGAAGCAATTGTCTCATTACCTTCTTAACCAGAGCCAAAATCGACCACCTAATTTTAAAAGAACCTGAATGCAACCACAATAATCGCACTAGAATAAAGAAAATATTATGTACACTATCAGTTAAATAATGTAGAAGGTCGCCAATAACATTTTGGTTGACGCGACAATAAAATATTGGTAATAATATAATTTTAAAAATTGTACAATTATGAAATTTATTTCATAAGATATCGGTCATACAGTTGAAAGAAGGCTCGAATAGTCCGCGTGTGGCGTGTGAAAATAGGATTTATAGATATAGCGTTTTTGTGGCTCAACATTGCTTTGGAAATCTTAAAATACGAAGGTAAATATGGTCATTGTTATTAGAGGTCTGATAATCTCTTTACACATCCTAACAATCTTATTATTTTGGGAAAATAAAATTAAAGTTGATTAAGCTCAATGACTTAGTCGTAAATTTTCTAATTACATTACTGATGTATATTGTAATAAACAAAATAAATGATAATTAAATTAATCTGTAGATAAGCCCCATCTTGTGGTGCCAAATTTGCAATAATCACAATTTATGTTGATAATTTTATATATTTTGCCCCACGTTGAAGCACCAATTTGGTAAAAAATAAATAAAAGTTAAAAATAAAAACAGCAATTTAAAATATAACAAAACTAATTTAATAATATATATTTGTATCTTGGTTGAAATGTTACAAGTTGATATTTTTGAGCCACTGCTTAATTTTCAGGGCCGCCAATTGTACTTCCAATAAAGACACTTACATAAATGACAATTAACTCTTACAAGGCAAACATATTCCTGACTTAAATTAATATTATTTTTTAATGAAATGATTGAAATTTGAAATCTGACGATAAGTATATTTACACTACATTGTTTACAAAATTCTTTTTATTTACTGTACCCTTGCCTGGTCATCTGCGCTTGATCTTATTTGTTTCTTTAAACACATCCCAAAAAAGGCCATATTCACTGAATTTAAAGATGTTTTAGGTTGAAAACAAAAATCACCATCTGGTCCTAACTGTTCATAACTTTGACAATTACTCGAACATAGTAATAGACGAAATATAATTCCAATCCGGTGACTTGCAATTTCAAAACTGGTGACATTTAATACAACATTGCTCAGCTTCCAAATCACACTTTCTCAGTCGATCCACGTTTGATTGATGGTTAAAATTTGTTTCAGTGTAGTTAATATGTAAAAACATTATTTTTATTTGATTCTCACTCGATGAAAAGGTGATTTTCACGATAACCTTATGAAATGTTTGTAAGTGCATTACAACGTGAAGCACATTATGAGCAGAATAGACGCAAATGAAAACATTATCAAATTAATTGTAAGAGAAATAAAAAAAGTATCTTACTGACAAAAGTAAAAACTGCCGTCATATGTGATCTTGACAATTATATAGTGACTATTTTCTAACCTATTTTAAGGAACGGTATGAAGAATCAGGAGCGTTGATGTATCACAGTCAGCAGCCTCCAGTACGTTTAGTATATATTTTTTTAAATATTGAATTTGAATTAAGGAAAAATTGTTATGTCGTGAATAGATGATACGGCGAATATATTTATAACATTTATAACACGTTAACTTATATTTTGCTTTTGGAAAATATATTTATTAAATTCATAATTTACAGAATTAAATAAATAAAAATCACTCTTCGCAATAGTTTTGAAATATAATCTTCATTAGGCATTAAATATTTGCATATGGAGTGTGAAAGAGATAAAATACACTGAACATAATTAATTACCTAATAACGTTTATTATTTTCATTGTTTTGTGTCGTAAACACATTCACAAACAGACAGCGATAAATATTTTAAAAGCCGCGAAATTACTTTATGGTGTTCAAAATGAGCAGGTATTTTATGTAAATGAGAAAATTTAAAGCTGTCATTATAGCGTTAATTTATGTATGTTATTTTTCGGAAGTGTTCTGGTGCGGGAAGTTAGTCTGGTGCGTTCATGGCCGTATATATAATCATAATTGCGCTACATTAAACTAAATGTAGAATTATGCATGTTAAACAGTATAAAACAAAAACAGGAAATTCTCATCCAACTGCCCGCATTTTCAGTACAGTTTTGTAATGAATGACCACTTCTGTAATTAGGCTTCTGAACCCAAATATTAAACAGAAGAAATTAGGAATAATAACTATATTCTTCGTAATTATATCACAGTCGCATATGGATTAATTATGTTAGCATAAACTCATTCAGAAAAAACAGAAAACGTGCCTTTTTAGTCAACAATAATGTAAAGTGCGTTTTGTAATGTACGATTTTATAAAACACAGTAGATTGTTTAATTTGGATTCATGACCAAATTGATAGATAATATTGAATTTAATCTGCTTTAGTTTGTCAGTTGAGGTGAACAAGTGCGTAGTGCAGAAGCCTTAATCTCATCTCAGTGGATTGAGAAACGTCCCTTGATACAAAACAAAAATCCAATCTACGCGGCTCACCAAGGCAATCTGTTCCGGGTTCCTCAGTATTTAATTTCTCGCCTTAGCTTTAATCCGATACTGAAGCCGTGAGACAAACCATCAGCTATAATCTTTCTTCGCAATAGTAGTGATCAGAAATTAATTTAATTTAAAACTGAACGAATTATCATTAAATGAGCTTTGTAAGTTTCTTACAATTACGTTCATAGTAATTTTTATTCATGCAATTACTTTGAGAATGTCGAAACTACTGATACTTTTGTTAATTTTAAAATGTCGTTTGAAACATTAGAAGCTATCTAAACATTGTTGTGACGTCTCCTGCTATCAAATAATTATTTTGTTGCTCTCATAAAAGTCAAGTATATGTAATTAACACAGTGTGCAGTAATTACACGAACAAATGAAGGTTTAGGCGGCGTGGTGTTATGTTTCCTGTAATATGAATCCTTGGACCAGTCATAAGCTTTCTATTTTGACAATTACAAGTTAGTTTAGATTTTATTAGTCCTCTGATGAGGAAATAGAACAAATAAAATTGATATTACTTACAATTGTATAAATGAGATATACATAAATACTCTAGATGTTTAAGACTATACATAAATAGTGGTATGAAGAATTTAAAGTGTACATATTTGAAAGGACATGGAATAGGTTCAGGGAGAATATAAGGAATACTACATACGTAAGTAAGAGAGAATAAGTTAGAATTACAGAACATTACACAAGTACGAAATCTTAAATATAAAGTAAGGAATAAAAAATAATTGTAAGCTGAACTTCACTTCACTAATAGCACTAAAATGTTTTCCAGAAATACCACTGCACTGCGCAAATTACACTCCCATTTGCACATCATCTTCTTGCACTGATGAGCCTTCAAAGTTTTCGCGCCTCCGGAAGAATTTTTCTTGCAGCTCTTCTCAGTGGCTCGAAATCTCGAGCGGACGTCATGAAATAAACAATTGTGAAGTATCACCTGCACATACAGAAAATAAATATTTATATTAGTATTCCATAAATTAACCAGTATCTTCTAGGGAACTAAGTGAGTTTGGCTCAGGCCGATTAACAAATTTGTTAACAGAGTAATACTTAATCAGCAGAGTATTGCATTTCCCAATAAATACGCCGTAACTGCTAAGAGGAAGGTAAGTAATTAGCTTTATTCATGAATAATGGACACTTTTTTCAAAAACTGAGAGATGATGCATGTCTGTCCGTAACGTGGCGCGGTTTCTGGTATTATATTCATGGAATTCCCCGTTGGTAACAAACATACTTCAATTATGTTTTACGAATTTTATGGTTTCCAAAATGTGTGCACTGGGTAACGTTAAAATTCCAAGCACTTTGAAGAGAGGTCTGCAACTTTCTCCGTAATTTTTGCTATATATATTAGGATCGCACGTTTCTGTAGTTTAAATATTTCTGCAGCGCGAGAAGAAACTCCCCAGCTCGTAATTCCACAGCACATGTAGGACAGATACGAAGGGGGCTACCTTTGGGGATGCCTTTTCCTCTCCGTTTTTGAACTAAGGTTCCCACAAGCCGAGGCACCTCGGCCTGTTCTGAGAGGTGTATGTCCCGGGGTCACAGACCTTGGGCATACGGTAAGAGTTGTCCCCTATTCCCATTGGAATAGTCGGCCAGCTGCCTCCTAAACTGGTCGCGGCACGGAGAAGGGAATGTTGCGTCCCCACAACAAACTACTCTCCCGGTCGGAAGGGCGTGGGATAAGTACCCCATGCCCGACCTACCTGATGCAGGTTTTTCTAGGGTTTTGCCTGCATTTCTTTAGGCGAATGCCGGGTAGAATCCTTAAAATATAGCCCGGGGGCCCTAGGTAACCCTTGACTACCTTCCTCTACCCTTCCGCATCCCCCCTTTCAAATACCTTCCTATGCTATTAAAGGGGAGTTGCCTAACGTGAATTACCCTCATGTAGCCTGTTGCTTAAAAAAAACAGACGGTACTAAGTTTACTTGAGAGTACCTTAATATGTTTATTCCATCGTAACTTCGTCAACTTGATCACCGAGAAATGTTGCAAGATCAGTCGCTAATTCAGTGTATATACAGAGAAGTAACTAGTCATATTAAGGCCAAAGTATTTCAAAAGGAATCCATTGTATACAAGGATTTTAAGTAGCTTACGGTAGACTGTAATAAATCAGCAATAATTTACACCCAAATGTGTCATGAAGACTTTTTCTTTATTTTCCATCATTACTTTTTCCCCTTACATATACCGTACCGGATTTGCAAGTATTATATTATATACAGTTACATATGTTATATGTCTTTCATCTTTTGCCACACTTTTCCCTTACAGAATTGTAGTTTAGCGCTCCGGCCAGGCAGAATAAAATAACCTTTTAGCTGCTGGTTACCCCAGGGAGGTTATAGCGATCACTCTACTTTTCACTACCTTCCTAGTCTTAAGTTACCGTCAGCTCAGGGCAACAAGAACCCCCAGAGCAGAAGTCCAAGGCCTTTGGGTTAGTGTGGGACTGTAAGCACAACCCACAATGAGGTAAATGAATGCCGAAATTACAAAATATATATCTACTCAGAAGTCTGGATATAGCTTTGATCGCTATTCCTCGTCCTCAAGGAAGGGTTTATGAAACCGAATGAGGAGGACAATATAATTTGGCTGAAATATTTGTAAAATGACACTGCTTTAATCCCTGAACACGTCAAAAAAACTAAAGTTTTCCTGAGGCATAAATTTATTCGTAAGAACTAAGAATAAAGTTTGAATTTTCGAATCTATATGGATAAGTGTATGACAACAGTGGGAAAATGCAGCTCTTCGTTGAGTCAAGTGCGGCTCTCATTAAAATTTAATTTTTAATTTCCTCTTCTATGAATTTTGGAAATTCGTGCCTGATAAAAATATAAACATTGGCTTTATACATTATTATTCTTTTTATTAATAACTAACTGGGTGCCCGTAGTTTCCCGGATTATCATAATTAAACTCAGCGTCATCAATAACTCCGGATTCGACTCCAATCTCGGCTGTTTTTGCTTCATTTTTATGTAACGAACCTCCACTCCCAACTCTAAATGTGCTACCCTCCCATGCCGAAAGGGATTGAAATTATACACAAACAGCTTCGGTAGAAGTACTATCAATCTCTCTGACCCAGAAATTATTTATTCGACGTTAATATCGGCCGTTTAACATGATTGAAAATTATACTCAAACAGCTTAGGTAGAAGTACTATGAATCGCTCTGACCCAGAAATTATTTATTCGTCGTAAATATCGGCCGTTTATCATGATTGAAAATTTCCACCCCCGTCTACCACTGCTTTAGGAGTTCAAACGGCAAGGTGAGTGTCACAATTAACCTCAGCCACATCCATAATCCATAATCCTAGGGGCACTCCCCTCCTAAGCCAAAATGTTTTGAAACTATACACAATTAACATCGGGAAGTATAATATCAATCTCATTTACCCCAGAAAAATATTTATCATTTTAAATAATTTTTTCTTTTCCATAAATATATTTGTCATATGTGTTATTAAGTATTTATATGTGACTTATCAAAATATGTTATTACATTTAACAAAACATCATAATTTGTGTGTATGGTTACGGCTCTATATAAAATATAGAAAGCCGGATTGCGACTCTCTTTGGCCTATTGTGTGACCATTTTTGGTATATGGTATCGTATTATTAGGATACGGATATCATGATTCCATTTATCGAACGAAAACGGATGAAACAATCACTTGGAAATCATTAAGAATAATAATACATTTATATACAGCAAATGATTGTAAATTAAGGTACTCGTATTTTACAAACTAGGAGTTGCAAAATTGATATAAGGGTAAAAATTTAAAATGAGATATGTTTGAAAAGACAGAGGAGTAGAGTTATGGGTGTAACGGAAAGAATGAGTAATTGTTACTGCCAGCGGACAGCGGAGAATGTATGGTGAGAGGATTTTTAGTGGAGACAAATAGTTCTGAAATGGAACACACGTGTATTCATAAGTAACTACAGTTGGTTAACTGGGGAAGGCAATTAAGTCGATGAAAGGGACTACCTGATGAAAGAAATTCAATTAGGATACCGGTGAGGGGCATAAAACAGAGAAGTATATTTCTAATATCAGTTATAATATGCGAAATTATTAGCATACTTCGGAACCTAAACATAACGTAAAGCAGATAATTGTGATATCAATAGTAATTTGTTATGCAGTTGGAATTTCAGCTCCATTGCAACATACTATTATTACGCGTTTTTCCGTTGGAGAATTTTATGAAATTCTCAAAGTAGTAAACGTCATACAGCTTTCCAAAAGAAAGGATCATGTTTGATCATATCAGACTATCGAATTATTTCAGTATTTTTTGACGTAAAAACGATTTTAATGGAAATAGACGTAACTGTTTGTCATCATTAAAACCCTATTTATAATTTCATCGAAAACAACACGTTTAACTAGTAAATAAATGCGACTTAACTGATTTTTCCGATATGCAGAAAATAACCTGCAGAATACCAAAGAGGTTCATTTAAGGGCCATTTACTTCATACCATATATAAACGACACCAACTAAACTTCGTCTTATATGCTAATGACACCAATGAATTAATGTCACATGGTGATTCTACAATACGAAGTTTGAAGGTATATTAAACGTTGAAAATATATGAATGTTATAATAATAAATCTAATAATTTAAGAATCAGCACAACACAAGATTGAATAATTTTTCAAATCTCTCAAAGACACAAAATCTTATATATTGTAATAAAAAGATAATATTACAATGACTGAAATTATATAAACAAATTTACTTTTTATTTTTTTATGGAAATCAATAGTTGGGACATAAACGTACTTTGTTGTGGAAGAAAATAACACTAAAGATTTAATTTAAATGCAATAAATAAATAATTAAAATTAAAGAACGATCTGACTTTTTATCTTTTAAAAGTGGTTTACAATACGATTTTAAAGTTTTCTACTTACGGCCGCCCAGGTCTCATTTTAGGTTTTTGGTGCACAAGATTTGGGGATATCACTGATTCTAATACTCACAGATTCTAAATGTCAACGAATTTTAATTGGCGTAGTTTGTTAGTTGGTCTAACAAACATTAGTAGGTTCTCGTAGCTTTAGTTGGAAATGTACTTCATTTGGGTTTGTCTATGGTTCTCCGGGTTGAATTTACGCTCGGCCACCGATTACGACGTTAATTTCACTCTCTCCTTCCCTACTGACGATTGCTTTACTTTTTAGTTCTTTAAAGCATGTTCTTTCGTTCTGAGACTATAAAACTTTTTCGACTGTTCTATTTGCCGTCTGCTGCCCAACTGCAAAACTTTCAAACTCTTCACTGTCCGCTGCCCGACTCTATTACTTTTGTACAAAAACTTTTCTGGTCCTTATGCCTCGCCGTTCATTGCCTGACTGTCTAACTTCGTCTCGTAGATTTTTTTGAGCGCGTAAACTCTCTTAGCCGATCAACAGTACATTCTTTTCCTTGCCGCCTTGTTGCGGCGTCCGCTTTATCCACTAATAATGAGTCCTCTACAATCCAACTTTCCAATTATAACAATGTCTTAATTACTAATTACTACAATATATATATATATATATATATATATATATATATATCCTGGAAAAAGTATATGAACGTGTTAAAACGTCAAGCATTTGCAAAGTAACTATCAAGTGAGTTTTATTTTATTTGCAGCTATGAAATTCGCACATAATAAATATAGCTATCCCATGAAACTTGTTACATATTCCTGAATTTAAATGAAGTAAATATTGAGGCATAAAAATTAAACTATATTTCTGTACAAAAATTAGAATGACTTAATATTTGTTAAATAACTGTTCAGTAGTATTAGACCAGACAACTGATATTTGTCATATATATATATATATATATATATATATATATATATATATATATATAGAAAATGGTACACTTTATATTTAACCCATATGTAGCTCAACCTCACTAACGGCCTTTTATAAATTTTTATATCGTTCACATTTTAATGACAACAAAAGAAGTGTCCTAATTACTGTGATAGAATTAATAATAACTAACAGTCCAGTGATGACTGAATAAAGAATTAATATATCTAAACAAAGAATTAAATTTGAAAAGCTCATATTTCTGACAAGGTTAAAATATTATGCAAGTCAAAATGATAAATATAAGTAGATATAAAAATATATATGGTAATAATAAATTGAAAACTTCAAAAGGGTAAATGTTCTATTTCAACCTGATTTAATTCACTAGGACAAATGAGGCCTATAAACCAATAATGCTTATTTTTTAATTTTTAACAAATCATGTTTAACCTTACGTCATCGTGTTGCTCATAAATTGCTCACGAGCATGAAACTTCCATATACGATAAAAGCAGTGGGACTTATATAATAATTTAAATTGCATAGTTCATTTCACTATTAAAATATAGACGGCTTTCACAGTCGTACTTAGAAAACGGTATTCATGATCATTTGAACCGTCTAATAAATATTACAAATATTAACAGTAGATTGCCACATAATAGTTTAAATTAAATTATCGACTCTATTTCCGCCAACTTTAAGTAATGATAAAATTCCAAAACTTTTGAGAGTTTCCTCTTACTTTTAGGAAAAGGAATTTAAATGCAACGATATCGAGTGTTCTCCTATTGTAAGTTCGCAAGTGAACGTCCTTACGAACGGTCGTAAATCTGACACTGATATCTCCTACTAGCCTATGGCAAGTCACATGAATCATGCATGAGAGTGGAATTGCAGATGTCGTCAAGGGTGCCCCTAAACAACCAGGTCAAGTCATCTGTCTGGGCTCTTCGAACAAAGGCCAATACGCGGCAGAGATACAGATAATAATCAGTCATGTTCTACACAGCACGTGTTATAATTCTGGCGTTATTAATTATTTATAGTTAATTAGTGCCGTTATTTTTTTAACGAGAAGTGTTTTCATCTCTTTTATATAATTATATTCTAATATGTATCGTACATGAACCGAACGTTATTATTATGATTTTATAGGAAAGTACCGTCTTGTACATTGATAACTATCAAGATTATATATATATATATACTAAGTGAACTTACTAAATTATTCACATTTTATCTGTGACCAATAATTTATAATACGGAATACTATTTTATTCGGTGATTTTTAAATTTTTGTGATAATACGTAAATCGTAATATTAAACCCATAAATTGATCTCGTTTAATTCGTATATTTATTACATTATGTATAATTGTTTTTTGTACAAGCATCGCCTATTCTGATTCAATTTCATATTTTGTTATGTTATTTAATGTTCTTAAAATATGTAATGACCTCACGTTTGTCATTTATATGATCACTGAGTTCAAGAATTACATGAATAATTATTGCAAAAATATATTATTTTCCTTTATTAATCATGTAATAAAAAACTATACAGTAGTCATATAGTAAAATACATTATTTGTAATAGAACACCCATCGAATAAAACAATAATAAAGCTTTCAAATATCGATTATTGCAAAACCTCTCATATTAATCTGATTTCTTGAAATAAATGAAATAAAATCAGTCTATTAGCCAGAATTTTATTATGATATATTTGCAATCGCATCTTAGAAATTTACGGTCTTCTACTTATCATCTAATTAATTATTACGAATTAAAATTGTTTCTGTATTATCTGACATTTGCAACACCTGATAAGTTTCCAAAGAATTAGAAGGAAGCTTCGTTTTTCATTTTTTTATAATGCTTTCAATTTTTCATAATAATATTCTTACTAGTAGCCTGAGGTTTTTTCATCAGTTGCAAAAACCATTAGCCAGCCTCCAAACACAAACAAGCAATTGTCATTATCAATCTGTTGTTTCATATAACTGGAGTTCTATTTATTCTATATTTACGTTAAAAATAAATTATCAATAATTTAATTAACATAATAGTCTAATAACACTCAAATGGAAATTAACAATTCTTAGAGACTCAGTCTTCGAGATTCCATAAGTAATTTGCTCGTGTTTGGTTCTTTACCTTTAGATAAAACCCTAGTTCCTAAAGGATTAGTTCCGTTAAATGTAGATCCTAATAATTCAACGAGGAAAAGACGTGAGAAAAGTTAGATATAAGAATAGTTTTCATTTATTTTATGCTCAAACTATTCGTACCGGAACACACTAATTTATTTTATCTAATGGCCCTTTAGCAAACACTCAACTTCGAGCATGAGTATTTAACGATATTTTACTTTATAACTAAAAAAATATGTTTTTACTTTCATATTGTCAATAAATAAAATCCTTCGATCTGTTTCAGATGCAATCGAAGTATTTGAGTTTTTACCATAACATATTATATCTATTATATATCATGTGTCTTGTTATAACGCTCATTTTAAACATAAAATAATATTCTTAAATTACTTCATTTGTAAAAACATAATTACCATTCTAATAATTGAGCCTACAAACATATGACTGTCTATAAACTACTTAGAAATACGTAGAAATTTTGTACTTCGTCCAGTTTGAGGCTCAAAAATGGCCGTTTAGTTATAGACAACGATAATTTGAAGTTATATGGACATTTTAAGTGCACTTATGATAAGAACAAGGAAGGCTAGTGAATATTGGAACAGCAAACAGCAGAGAAAAATACGTTGTTCGTTATAAACCTTGCAAAGGTGGAGATACTATCTTTAATATCCAAACTGTGTCGAATATATACTGAAATTTGTGTAGCATACAAGAAAGTGTCCTTTTTTGAGGAAGAATATATTTGTTTAATAAATTGTTAATAAAGACGATATAACTGACAATATTTTCGTTTTGTAGCTGCTACTACAACTTTACTCCAAGTGCTTTTGTTCATCTTAATGACTTATTGACAACAAACTTCATATGAAGCGGGAGGGTTACGTTGAGATAGATGCAACTAAAAATGAATGTTTTGTAAACAACTATTTTATGTAATCGTAAAACAAAACATTCGTTTCTGTAATAAAAATGGGCATGAAGCTGTTGGATTTCTGATTGCCATTTTACTTAACAATCCGCGGGAAGAAATTTGTTTAATGTTCACGATCTTTCATAAAATTTTCATGTAATAGTAAACATCAATATTATTCTATTTTATTTCAACAAGGATACTATTATGTGGATAAACTAAGGTACGTCTACGTTAAATAAATACATGAACTTTCCTAAAAAAAATCCAACAAACAACAAATCAGAAATATAGTAACTTATTTTATAATGGATGACATTCTTTTTATTAAGTAACATAAATCACTAGTAACAAGGCGCTGAGCGATTAATTTATTCGCAATAAGCTGTGTGTGTGTACAAATTATTTAAAGTGAAAATATGCTGAGAGATTCAGTAATTAGTAAATCGACAGCTGAACTTGATGTATCCTCCGACGCTGTTGTATTTACGAGTATAATGGCTCTAGTTATGTTTCTAGATAGTAAATTATAATATAAAAATTGTGTGTGAAATAATTGTCAAACTATACTAATACAATTTTAGGTCGTGAGATATAGCAAGTTGCGTCAGACGCACAGTGGAAGAAGGGAGCAGGAGTAGGGAGCATTGTCGTCAGTTGGGAACGTCCCCTTGTGGAGAAGCTGGAACTACGCCACTGCAAATCTTATAAAAATTAATTATATTCTTACGACCGGAATATACAGTCAACAGAAAGGTCTTTTTATCGTACCTTGTATAAATCATCTCTTAATTTTTACAGATACGTTTTTTGGTTTATAAAATAACTTGAACTGACCACAATGTATTTACAAGCTCAAATGTTTTCGGTACAGTTTTAAAACTATCAAGTTACCGTAAGAAAGGTTCGTGTAAAACTGAGCTCCGGCAGTTGGCTTCTGATCATCTTATCTTGCTATTTCTGGTGACCTATACGCGGCTTCGTTTCACTTATTTAGGAATGATTGATTTGTGACAAATCCAATATTTATTAAATTTGGAATAGTACTTTTTGATTTCTTAATTATAATAAACGTATATAACTGTTTCAAATATTATCTATATAGTAATAAGTAATTTTGGGGGAGTCCTCCCCTGGGATGGCATCTCACATGTACTCCTTTTTACATACAATTTACTCATTTCTCAACAGAGCAGATTTTAAATGTAAATTAAAGATATTATATATATGTCAAATACTGCAGTGAGGAAAGAAATGTTTTCAAAATATTTATTTAGAGTTGAGAAAACTGAGAAACATCTGTGGAACATGAATTTATGGACGTATGATTATAATTGAAAAGATTGATAATCAGAATAAAATCTTCCGTTCGCACTTTTACAAATTCTGCTTTACATATGTAACGCGCCACGCCAAAATGGCTCCCTTGTACCGCAATAAATTAACATGTAATGAAAACATTAAGCTTCACTAAGCACTGTCTAAGAGCCAAGCCAGCCACCGAACGCTCCAATTTCAATCTACATTCGCTTCCCTACGCAGTAATTTGCACGTAGCGTACGGTTACTTCATGAGCAATATGGCCGCGCCTGCCTGGAATACTAAGAATCGCATGTCTCTGTAGACTAGAAATTCAGAAAAGCTGCAAACACCAGCTTTAGTAACTAAAAATAAATGGACTCTAAATTACAAAGAGCCGGAAATATTTATTCAAAATTTTAAACTTTATAAAGGCACTAAAAAAACAAGGAATGAAAGAAGAATGATTTTACTTACTATACAGATTAAATATTATGATATATGATTACTGTATTTTTCTGACGTGGAAAATAATTACAGAAATTAATGCGTGGGCTACCCAATTTATGAAATATAGGTTTATAATCTTCGAAGTATATGTTGTATAAGTCCGGTAGTATAGTACCATATCGATTGGTGAGAATGAGGCTTATTTTACACTCAAATTAAAATTATTTAATTAAAAATTAAACTATACCTTAATTAAGTAATAACTTAGAGGATACCTAGAGTTCATCTGAAAGTATTCGAGTGATAATCAGATAAGAAAACTAAGCCTCAATTTGAGTTGTATTACGTCCTGTTACATAGAGTCTACTGATAAATCATGCTTTCACGTGTGTGAAATGTGCAGAAACTAATAATACCCTATAATTATTATTTTTATCGTCTTTACATTAAATTACTTGTTTCGGGAAATAAAATAATATTAATATTGTTACTTTAATACTATTTTTAACCGAGATATAGAAGGAAAGCCTCAAGTCATACGACCGTAGTTAAGTTAATTAATGTATGTGAAGTCGACAAGGATTATCCGGAGGTCTGAGCACCAGCATGATAAGCGGTAGGTCCTTTGGTTCGATTCCCGGTCCGGTAAACATTTTTCCATGCACAAACCTTAATTATTTTTAACATAAATATAATTCTGTCAATTCAGTATTAAACTAAGAAAATAACTGGTTATATACTTTTTAATTATGTTTTATCATTGTCATTTATGAGTAGTTTTCCGGTGAGTTTATTAAATATATTAAACATTACATAATAAACACGTTTCTGTCTAATAGGCAGTGTTTTGTAATTGTTTTTATTTCTTGAATTAATATTGAGCACATGAATTTGTGAGTTATTAAAACAAACGGTATTGATTCAAATTCATTGTTGTGTAATAGTTAGACTGCAACATTTTTTAAAATTCCTTTATATAATGTTTTTCGAAGAATGCAAAATGTAACTTCTCTAGGGAAATCAGCGAAGAAAGTTAAACCATGTACTGTAATGGGTGCAATATTTAAAATTGAAATTATTTTATAATGAGCTGTTCTTTGATATTAATCGAACAGAATACGCACATGAGTTTAATTTGTTTATAATAATATTAATGTGAGTTTTCACTGTAACTAATTCTCCCTATATAATTATAAGAATTTGTATCTTTTAACTTCTCAAATTTAATAATATTTTGACCTTAATGATGAAAACTTCAGTATCACATTTTTTCTTGAAATTATATAAAATGTATATTTACTCACAATTAATTGATGAACCATCGTTTTAACTATATGGTACAATGATGGATTTTGTACTTCGTCTAAGGCCTCGTGTTTTTTTAAAAAAATTTATGTCATTTTCAAACAGAGTAAACTCAGAAAATTGGGTAATGGTCTTGAATAATATTTTAGAAAATAGGATGCAGGAATGAATTTTATCGAACTTATACTTTGAAGAAACTATGGCAACAAAAATGGCTACGGTAAAGGGACTGAATATTTAAATGCAAAAATCATAGCCCCCTTTGGAAATAAACAAAGTTTACGGTAATAGAAAAATATATTTCGTTCCTGTTCCATCATGACCCACCTCTATAAGTGTGTTTGTATTTGACACAAATACTATCTTTCATATTATTATTGACCTCACAAAAACGTTTGTAGAGAGATACCGTTGATAATTACACAAAATTTAAAAGAAAGACTAGACGTTTTGCGTTGTAACAAGCATTTTGGAAGATGCAGCCATCACATTTTCACGCTTACTTACAAAGTCGGTAATGTGTAGTTTTATGGAATTTCTGGTATGGTTGATGATAATAATAAATAAATTAGGAGTAAACACTTGCGTTACGAAAAATAATTTTTATCGTTGTCTTGCAATATTTACTTGAATAGTAGTATTTCACAAACGTTTACAGTTTCTTTTCTTCTGAGTAGCGAAGCGTGAACAACGCCGATTAGAAGACAATTAAAATGCAAATATTTTCATCTAGAATTCCACTTTATGTGGCCGCTCTTAATGGAAAAGTACAGCTAAATGCAAATATTTTACATAAAAAACTAGATTAAAGAAACGTATACGTAAAAGAGCTTTGTAATATGATTAATTTACAACTCCTATCTTTCCATCATAATTCTTACGATTCCATTTATCAATATTAATTAAATTTCCAGTGTTCACAGATCCTTTATGTCAATGTTAGTTTGTGTGTGCATATCTATTCAAGGTTTCTTTAAATTTATTCTATTACTTATTAACGGTAAATGTAGTGAAGTAATCTTCACATGTTTATTCCATTTTTCTATTATTGAAGGGAATAGAACAAGTCATAAACACCATCATGTATACTCATCGTTCTGAAACATGAGCGCGTCACCTTAAATGCAACCCCCTGACATATAGGCAGTTCTTTGCGAATTTGGATCGTGTAGGATTTCACAATTTTGCTACGAAAGACTTTATTCTCACGGTTCACTTCCGTGCTCCTTACATCCATGATTATTCTCCAAATATATTCATTAACATTTTCTGTTCAATATTTATTAAACAACGTCGGTTTTTTATCGGCCCACACATTCTCAGTTGGATATAAATCAGTTTCAAATAGAAGCCAATTGAGGAGTTAATGCAAAATAGTTTTTATGACTTTTGCGGAACGCATGCCGTCTCTAATTCTAATTAATAAAACATTGCATAAATAAAAATTAACTTACCTCTTCAAATTTTGACACTGGGAAAATTTTGAACAATAATATTTAAAATGAGAAATTTACGTCTGTTTTAAAATTATTAATAAGAACGATAGCAAAATACAGACAAAAGAAGTGATATTATCAGCACTACACTTTTTTTTGTCTGTATTTGGCTATCAATCTTAACATCAACAATAATATTTGTTAGGTATGTTTCAAATGAGAATTTTCATCACTGGATTTAAGAATGAATATTCATTATTTCAACGAAATTTCAGTTATTGAACAAATTCACAAACGTTAAAGGTTAGGATGGAGAAATATCGACAGGACCGGAAATGGAACACTGTGTACGAAGTGTGGGACTCGGGTTCGATCCTCGACGAGATTTTTCCATCATGATCCTTAAATTCAGTTTCATGATGCATGAGCATCATTTTTCATCTGTATTTAATCTAATACATTTTAAATAGTTTCTTTAATTTATTTTCAATTAGACGTTAAACTTATTTTGACAGGACAGATTACTTGAAATCATTGCAGAATGGAAATAAATGGGCCAAAGATAATTTCTTGTGTAATATATTTACGAAGTGTAATTAAAACCGGGGAAAATATTAAGCTTTAATTGGTAAGCGAATCCAAACCAATGATACGGTGGTGTTTTGGGAAATTATAGGGCTTTAGGGTAACATTGGTCAGTAAATCCAAGACCACATCTTCATATCTGCATGTTAGCGGAAAACCTTTTAGTTAAAGGACAATGGCAGAAGTAATAGGATTTTTGAGATGAAGGTCAAAGTAACCGGACAGATTCTAATAATTAAAAAATAAGATGATATATACCCAGAAGTATTAAAACGTGTAGTGAGGCAACAATTTCGTGAGTAATAAGTACTGTAAAACTAATTTAATTGTTAATGTGGAAACTCAATCATTGAAAACAGTTGTATTGTAATAATAAAAACAATTAATTTATTTTAATGAAATTTCAACAGTATTATCATTAATAAATACTATTTAAACGTGTTTTTATTAATTAAAGTTTCATATTAAGAGATTTGGGCCCAGAAAAAGAGACAACATATATGTTTCAGAAAAAATTCACTGGGTCCAACAAATATTGGGTGACCGTCGCCATCATCCGCTGATGTTTCCAGTCAGGCGTCGAGAGTCGACATGCGGGGAATTTTTCATTCACTTGTCAACTCCGCACCGGCAGTAGATTCTCGTTCATTGAATTTCTCATCGTGATAACTCAGTACTAAACACAGTAAATACAATTCTATCGTTCAACATAAAGTATAGTATCGACTCTCTAAAATTTCAAAAATATCAAACCTAATAATTCTAACAATCTGACTTCGTATTTAAATTAAATAATAAAAATAGTAGCCTGTTAGAAAAAAGTAATTATTCAATTTTAATAATATAAATAAAACAAGACGTTTCGTACTATATTGAGACCTCTTCAGGTATAGATATTCAGTCAATTATAATTTAGTATGATATAATTTAAATTGACAAAAAATTGTTGGCTAACAGCTCGTTCGAAAATTTTGTCAACTTAAATTTTTTCATAATAAATTATAACAGAATGTAACATCTCTACACCTGAAGACGTCCAAATAAGGGACAAAACGTCTTGTTTTGTATAAATAATGTTTCAAATAGGATAATTATTTTTTTTCTATTGCTATTTTTATTATTTAATTTATAAAACATAATCATCTCGGAGCATAATCCACTCCTATAGTATAATCTTAAAGTTCGCAATCCATCATAACCCACACATGATTATACTTTTCCGTCAGTTCCTGGGATTCACATTCGCTCGTCCAAAACTTTATTTTCATACTTAAAAATTCGTGTAAGTTTACGAATCAGATATTTTGGGACTACGTGTTCGGCGGGAAAGTGTCACAACAGCCCAGAAGGGGCAAACAGCTGAATTCAACCGTAAATTAAAATAATTGTAATATTTTTATTAATATATATATATATATATATTAACATATTTCAGTGTGCATATTTATTATATGAGAGGTAACTGAAATTAAAACCTTAATTATTTATTATTACAAAAATGGGAAAGTACAGTAATATTAGTCTAATAGTAGTGGTGAGACATTTACAATAATACGATTTTCTCTTCACAAGAGCTCACCCTCGTAATGCTTTTTCTCTTGTAAATGAAGTGCCCCTTGCCCTGTCTCAGGGTTGCTCACATAAGCTACAACGTCTTTCCACATTCTCTTACAGAGACATTCATGAATAACCGTTCTACGCTTTTGTCCTGCAATGAATTTCAACTGGATTCAGACCACTTTTTCTGAAGCCAGTACCACAGCTCGCTGTTCTAAGAGGCTACTTGTTGGCAGTTGGGAGACGATTTTTTCAATTGCGTGTCTCCCTTTTATATATAGCTTTAGCTTGTTTGTAAGTCTTTGAAGCTCAATTCTTTCCTTTTGAAATAGCTGCTTTTCTGAAAACAGAATATAAAACGATATTATGGCTATAAATCACTACTCATCCTTAATATATGAAATGTTGATTTCAAAGTGATATGATTTCATTTATAAAGTTATGTAATGTCTTAACTTTCATTTAAGTTTTGAAACTGTTACAACGCTTAATTTTGTGAGTGGTAATAATTATAGTAATTATAGTAATGGATTAAGATTCTTAATCCTCACCGTACCAGAAATCTATCTCAGGCCCTCCGCGTAGTGCGTGGTGCTCTTACCACTGAGCTATTCGTGTCGACTCTCGCTCAGTTGCGAGCTTCCACTAACCGTTCCATGGATCTGAACACTGTCTTACCTACAATTCATAAAATCATATTCTTCACAGCGTAACTTTTAGAACTTCAATGAAGAATCAATATTGTGCGTAGATTGATCATAGGTACATTTATTTATATAAAGACGCGGTGAAATGCATTCAATGGAAGCTCAAATCTAAGGCTATGAAAGTTAATTATCTATTCTTCATTGAAGTTCATGAATAATGTTACTTAGTAATTTGTAGATGAGAGTGTACAACTGATAGAGAAATCTCGCACCTGACTCAGTCTCAATAAGATAGCTCATTGGTAAAATAACTGCGTACTATGTAGAGATCCTTTGTTCGATTCCATATCTGGTCCATATCTGTCCTCTACCGTTAATATAATAACTTTTAGAGCTGAGTTATAATTAAAATTATTTCTTCTGTTCTGGAATTAAAAACTATTCGTGTATTAAATATTATTCCCAGACTAGTTGAAATTAATACATTCTGCTCCTTTAACTCAAATTTCGTGGCCTGTATGGCGGAGCTTCATTGAAATAGTTGCTTCAATTCTTTCTGAATGAATTCATTCCACCGTAAAAATATACATTAATGTCCAGTAATCACTGAGTCCCAAAGTTAGGCACGAATAACTGTAATATAGGGAATGTAGGTGAAGTCAGGCTCTGGCTATAAATACACTCCAGGGAAGAATCTCGTACCTGGCTGGAGGTTACTCGGGTGATCAGTGAATAGAGCACCCACATACTAAGCTAGTTTCTCAGACAAATTGCATACAAATTTGTTCAGCAGTAGCTCCATTTTTTATTACCAGGTGTGACATTGTATTTTACGCCAGTCACCGTTACCCAAATTTACTGTTTCTTGTGTGTCTTTTAATATTTTTTTTCGCGTTAATTTCTTCGTGAGGTAAACAAATATTGTCTGCGATACTAACCTCTTCAGAGTACTGATATCGTGGGCCGGGAGCTGAGATTCGGAGGCGCTGTGATTAGTATTTTTGTTTTAATTTGACGACGGGAATAATTTTATAATAAATTTGAATTACTGCAATTTTTTTAGGGAAACAGGCTACATGAGGGTAATCCACGTTGGGCAACTCCCCTTTAATATCATAGGAAGGGATTTGAAATGGGGGATGCGGAAGGGTAGAGGAAGGTAGCCAGTAGTTAACTAGGGCCCCCGGGCTATAGTTTAAGGATCCTACCCGGTATTCGCCTAAACAAATGCAGGAAAAACCCTAGAAAAACCTGCATCAGATAGGTCGGGCATTGGGTACTTGTCCCACGCCCTTCCGATAGCGGGAGAGGAGTTTGCTGTGGGGGCGCAGCATTCCATTCTCCGTCCCTCGACCAGTTTAGGAGGCAGCTGGCCGACAACTCTTACCGTATGCCCAAGGTCTGTGACCCCGGGACATACACCTCTCAGAACAGGCCGAGGGGCCTCGGCTTAGGGAACCTTTGTTCAGAAACGGTGAGGAAAAGGCATCGCCAAAGGTAGCCCCTTCGTATGTCTCCTACAAGGAAGTACTGCCTTAAGTTACTGCATTTTTAAATATGCAGATTACATGTTCAATTTCTGGTGAAGGATTTATTTCGGTTGAATTATTTTAACAATTAATTAGGCCAAATTATAAACATCGGGGCTAGACAGGAAGAAATGATGTGTTTTTTATCGGAGTGGTAAGACTGTATTGCGGTTGCGGGAGGAACGGAATATGTTGGTATTACAGTGTATTTCTTTTCGTAGTCACTAATAATAAGGCTACATGTATTTACTTGTAATTTTAATGTAATTCTTGTTTGGTTTATATATGTGATCGTCTAATTAATTTTCTTGTCTTGCATCTAACCGAGAGAATACATTCTATGTATTAAGCCCGTGCATCGCTTGATGACGTCATCAGACAAACTCAAACCTGTCACTGGATGCCGCTGAGCTTGCCGCCATCAGAAACGGCATTATGAACTAAATGGTGTAGGTGGAAAAACCATTGGCTTGACGATTTAATGACAGAGACGTTACCCCACGGAACCCTGAGACATGTGTGAAATCGTCAACTTAACGTTTCAAAACCAATGCTCGGTTGATCCGTCAGAGACCAGGATATTTTTTGTCATAATTGTATGTGAATGTAAAACCGTGGTTGTGTATTTGTATACCTACGTTATTGTAAGTAAATATTAAAATATTTTCGCAAAAGTCTGAATGCGGAAAGGAAACTAGATTTTCTCATACTTCTTAAGCTACAAACTCTGATTGAATTTAATTTATTACCCCGCTTTCGGAAACGGAATTTCAGATTAAGCTTTGATTGCTGTGTGGGAATAACACATTGTGTGGATGCAGATGAAAGACTGAATAATGCATGAGAAGGAAATCTGGTCTTGTGTTTCGTGTGTGGTGTACAACTGATAGAAGATTAATTGAACTGGATATTAAAAAGAAACAATTGATAAAGAAGTAGTGACCTGGAAACTCAAACACTGGCATATCCCACAGAATGAAGTATTTGCTATTCCAGAATTCATTTGGCAGGAAAAGCCTTTGTATGCAAACGGAAAACTGACTTGTGGAACAGCATATACATCGAATTTTGTATGAGACGCACGGTTCAATAGAAGAACGCCCTGTATGAACCATACTTATGTCACAGAGTTAACGTTTAGATAATTTCACGACAAAATAGTAAACTGTAATGCTACAGTCAGTCTACCGTCAATAAAAGCCACAATTTACGATTACTGATCTATCTAGAATTTATGGACTAATTATCCACAGATATAAATAATATCCATTAAACAATAATATTTGTTTTACTTAAGTATATCAGAAAAAGTAATCACTCAATTGGCAGGTAAAATTTGAGGCAGTTATCTTTTTTACGTAGTATATTTTCAGTTAACTTTATCGTCTATGTTTTCTGAGAGTTTAGATTTACCGTTTCTAATTACGTCAGAGATCTTGCGCCTGTATCAACAGAGGAAACCCTCTTCAAGCTCAAACAAGCCTGGAAAAATCCACAAAGTATGTTTATAAAAGGAATGGCACGTTTCTATCGGATGGTGTAGCTTCGTTTTGAAACGTTGCCGACAGTATTTTAGCAACAAGCAAAATGCAATCGATTAATGAATAGTGTTATGGAAACTGTAACTGAAATTGGATCTGCCGCAATTTGTCCAGTAAGTTCAATTAAATGATATTTTACTTAATATTGCAGTCGTGTTTCATCCCGAAGAAATGACGTTACGTCCTACTTGAAAATTTATTACTTTTGTTACAGATGTTTTCAGGGATTCAGTTGCCCATAAGGTGACTTATTTTACCAAATACCTCAACAGAATAGTCAAAACATTTCAATCATAGTTTATTACATATTATATACGCCAATAAATTAATTTAAGAATAAAAATATTTTTGTTGGTACTCAAAAATCAAAATTCAATAAATCCTGGAAATTTGATTTAAAATTGACACTAAATTGATTAAATTTAATGAAACTTCGACCTATTAAAAGAAGCATTTATGAATTACCATATTAGTTGTAAGTTGAAGAAAAACGTCTTTTAACTGTAGATTAATACATATTTTTGTAATAAAAAAGGATTTACTCTTTAAACCAAACAAATGCTTCAAGATCACACAAACTCTCTCTCTTTCTCTTTCTCTTTCTCTGTCTCTCTCTCACCCTCCATCCCTCCCTCCCTCCCTACCTCGTTCTCTCTCTCTCTCTCTCTCTCTCTCTCTCTCTCTCTCTCTCTCTCTCTCTCTCTCTCTCTCTTTCCCTCTGTCTGACACACACAAACACGTTCGGCGTGTTTTGAGAGGTGTATGTTATGGGGTCGAAGATCTTGGGCGTACGGTAAGAGTTGTCCGCTATTCCTATTGGAATAGTCGGCCAGCTGCCTCCTAAACCGGTCAAGGCACGGTGAGGGGAAAGCTGCGACCCCACAGCAATCCCCTCTTCCGCCATCGGAAGGGCGTGGGACAAGTACCAAATGCCCGACCTACCTGTTGCAGTTTTTTATAGGATTTTCCCTGCATCACTTTTAAACGAATTGCGTGGTAGGATCCGTAAACCATAGCCCGGGGGTCCTAGTTAACCCTTAGCTACCTTCCCCTACATTTTCGCATCCACCCTTTCAAATACCTTTCCTATGATATAAGAGGGGAGTCGCCACTATGTGGATTACCCTATATACAGCCTGTCTATACCTTAATATATATATATATATAATAACAGACAAATTTATATATATAAATTTGTGTGTTATTCTACCCTTTCGCTTCCCCCCGCCTCATTTCAAATTCATTCCTATGTTATTAAAGGGGAGTTTCCACCATGTGGATTACCCTCATGTAGCCTGTTACTAGTACAAATATATATATATATATATATAAAGTATTTAAGTTTTGTATGTATATGGTATTTAAGTTTTCCACGTGCCATAAGGAATAGGGGTATGAATATTTGTATGTTGCAATTAAGAATGTAATACCCTCTTAAATTACAATCTATTTTATTTTGAATGAAGTTCTCTACATTTCAGACACATGGAAGTTTCATGATTGACAGCCTTTAGATGAAGTGAGTGTGGGGCTTTTTGTTAGGTCGTGGTGAGTGGGCACTGGAAATAATTTTATGAGGTTATAAGAGGCTTCTGGAAACTTCAGAGTAGCTGTGAGATTAAAGGACGACAATTATTGATTGCTCACTATCTACGAATGGAAAGGAAGGAGGCAGGACAAAAACGTCTGTCCAAGACCTTCATGAAATAAGAAGCGATCAGGCTGAATTGACAGATAAATTAATGGTTTATTCGAGTAGTTTGAATTAAGCTAGAGTAAACCCTTCCAGTGGAAAAGAAGCATAAATAGAAAAGACTGCAGTGGATTCGGAGTGTTGTTAAACGGTACCTGGGCAGGAAGTTCCACATATTCTGAGTTGAGTACGTATGAGTGGAATTATAGTAGTCGTTATGCCAGTCATTAAATTTTATATGCTCACAAGGAGTATAGTTGATTTGGGGCATTCAGATTCGTCGTAGTTGGATAATTAGCTATGCCGACAGCTAAGAAGAAGGATATACGTTACCCCATGCGACATCATCGAGTTCCACCATCTATAATAAATATTCATTACACGTACGTTATGTTAATTGAAAAGAAAAGTCTTAAACCCCAGATTAACTCATATTTTTTTCCAAGAAAAAAAAAACATCTACAATACAGTTTGGCCGTGGGTAGAATGCACCACGGAATCATAAATTTGGCCCTTAAACGAGAATAGAACTAAAAACTGTACTCGCTTACATAAAAATTCCTAGGTAATAATGATGCAGAACTTTACGCAATTTTACGCAGTAAGGGTTTTTGAGAGGGCGGCTGCACGAAGGAAAGACTAATGTAATCATTTATATTAACTCATGAAAAATCCTGCAGAGGGGATATAAATTAAATAGTTATAAAGGTTAAAGTCAAATATGAGAGTTTAAAGTCAGAGGTTTAAGTCAGAGTTAAAGTTAAAACATTAATTTTGAAGATCCAATTTCAAAAGTAAATTTTCAAAGGTCACAAGTCTCGTGAATTGAGGCACGTGCTTTAGATTCAGCAGAGCCAGTGATTTTACATGAAGTAGAGATTCCAGACACCTAGGGTGGAAGCGCTTCGGAGGAAGACAGAGGAAATAAAAAACCACAGCAATAAAGTGGTGTTCGTTTAGTCAATTCAGAAATTCTAACCCTGTAATGCCGTCGCGTTACTTCATTCTGATGTCAATATATCTTAATTTATCATTTCTATAAATACCGAATTTCTGTGCTATTTAATGGGACACGAAATACAACCCTTATAATTATGAAAATGAGCTAGGAAATAGATAACAAAACGCGATAAGTCTGATATATTTCAGAGTATTGTTCTTTATTCTGATTATCTTGTATTTACGCTACGTCATTTTATTTTATTCCATTTGCTTTTGTGTCTTCAGTAAAAATAAATAAATGTAAAGATTTTTACATATGATTTAAAACGAAGATATTTTTTACGTTAAATAATATATTTTCTCTATAAAGAATCAGTTCAACAATTTACCGACAGTCTAGGTGCAAACGTCATCGGTGAAAACATCATTAAGTTTTCCCGAGATACGACCTCTACATCATTTTGTGCTGGTAATAAAAATATAAAACTAAATTTTCTCTCTAGTCTATAATACATTGTATAATTTTATAATCAACAGATGCTACCGTCATCACTAATTTTCATAGGTTGTAAATATCAACTTTACTAAAATAAATACGTATATGTTTAAAGTATGAGAAAGATGTCCATCGGACTAGGAATCGAACCCAGGACCTTCTGCTGACCGGGCGGATGCTTTAACGAATAACGTATCCTTGTCGACTCCTTACCCGGGGCGAAATTCTCCATTGACCTCAATTCGGTTCACCTACAATTTTACAGGTCAATTATTTTTCATGCCCTATATCAAAGACCTGATGATTATGTTCATTGATCATTGGTTTTTGGAAGCATTCATTCATGAAAAATTGCCCACATTAAAAATAAATAAATTAACAGGCTTAGTTAAGTTATTATTCGAGAATCACTAATTATAGGGAAGAGACCATGATCTATAAATAAAATGAAATGTATGATGTATATAAATAACGGTATTCGGTGGTTGTATTCTTCATACCAATCAAGGAAATTAAATAAGTCATTTCAATTAAATTTAGGATTTCTTGGCTAATGTGGTATTTAAGATATGAAATACACTGTAGGAGATAGGTTTGCTTTGAATTATATTAGAAGTTAACATATTATTGACGCAGATGTTCTTGAAAGATTAAACAATCAAGTCTTCTGATACCTTAAGCTCAATGTTTGATATGATGACTAATATGGATCTTAAAATGCATTTTTTTATTGAAACGATAGTTTCAGCGAAATTCTTGTTAAATTGTCCAGTTATATAATAGACGGGTGTGGTAAACGTATAATGAGCTAATTTTTTATTTTATTAGGGAAGGACATTTACTTCCGAAACCAAAAAGGGGATCTATTTGGAAATATTTTGGAGTATAAACAGACAAAGATTCAATCATTTTTAATAATCAGCTTATTAGCCTTCCAAGAATTACGTAACGCATTTTCTGTGACCAGGATCAGTTGCCCTTCCTTTTCTAATTAACTATCTAGGTGGATGACGTTGCCCGGGTTGTCGTGTAATCCATAAACACCGATTTGACGCCATTCTCGCTTGCTTTTGCTTTATTTTTATCTAACCCACCTCCACCCTTATCCCTAAATGTGCTAACCTCCCATGCTGAAAGGGGTTAAACACATTGATCCAGAAAAATTTCATTCGTCAAATATATCGGCCGTTTTAACAAGTTCTGAAATTTCAACCCCCGCTACTGAGGGTTAAACAAAAAGTACCTATTTGAAGCAAAAATCGGCCGGTGACATTGTATAAAATTTCTACCTCCGCCCAGCCCCTCCAACCACCGTTGTCATAATTAAAGTCACCAAAATCCATAACCTCGGATTTGACTCGATTCTCGGTTGTTTTTTGTTAATTTTATGTAACGACCCTCCACCCCATCCTTAGAGGGATCCTCCCCCACGCTGAAAGGGGTTGAAATTATATTATTATTAATTAACCCTGAAAAATATATATCGGCTGTTTTTGCATGTTTCAGAATTTCCACCTGCAAACTTTGTGGTTAAATGGCAAGTTGAATGTCATAATTGAACTCAGAGGCATCCATAACCCAGGATTTTACTACAATATCGATTTTATTCGCGTTATTTTCTTGTAACGTCCCTCCACCCATACCCCTATAGGTGCTCTTCACCATGTTGTAGCGGTGAAAATTATACACAGATAACATCAATCTCTTTGGCCTCTAAAGATATTTATCCCACTCAAATATAGCCCATTTTGAATGTTTGAATATTTCCACCACGGTCCACCCCGCTCGTGGGGGTAGTAGGTGTTTCTCATCTCGATAGTATTTGTTTCCTGGTCACTAGGAACACGCGTACGAAGTTTGGTACAATTTTCTCCACGGGTGTATATTTATATGCGGAACATACATACATACATACGTTCAGACAATAAAAGAAATACATAAACACACTGCTTTATTTATTAGAATCGATTAATGCTCACTAAATGCGACATCTAATGTTAACATATCAACAGAATTATACTGTTCTTATTGTTCTTAAAATATAAAAATCAAAGAGAAATTTAAAATTTTGCGTAATGTAAATACTCTAGTAGCCATTATAAATTGGTTGATACCAATTTATTGTGTTTGTCTGAAGGTTTATGGGTTCTGGTACAGAATTGTATTGGATTCGTATGAGTGTTCTATCTGGCACCCCCTAATATGATTCATAAGATTGGTAGCTCTCCAAGGAGCGTTGGCAAGCTGCCGGAGCTCCGAGTAAGTTACGTCTCAAGCCCTGTAGGAGATCGGCAACTCAATTAGAAGCTAGGCCCAAAGGCTCTGACAGGACCCCATCTTTTCCATCGAAACTCATCTTACACGAGAAACAGGATTTTAAAAAATACGAGCTGAGAATCATAAATTTCTCAATAATCCAATTCTTCTACCAAAATAACTTGAAAATTTTTACACGATTATCCTTCCATTCAACACAAAAGAAGTAGTATTAAGTTTTTTTTAAAAAAAAATTTTGATAACAGAAATATGCTGCGTTATTTTTAATTTTTTTATTACAAATCATGAGGCTAATAATTTTAAAATAAGCTGTAATGTTATCATAAAAACGGTCGTGTTTATAATTAGAGCACGATTGTTCTATGATAAAATATGTTTTTGATTCTTACAGAAATTGTAATTTTAATTAGATAAAAAAGAAGACAAAATTAAGTCATGATATAAATATCACACAACGTTTCTGTGTTCCTTGTCCCTTTTGTCAGGTGATTGAAAAAAATCCCGAGAGACAGGAGCGACACAACCGCACAACCACCATTGACAAACTGAATAGCTTTATTATATATATTGGAATATCAATTATAATTTCATATATTGACGATTTTTCTCATGAAATATTAACCGAAAATTTTCTTATCTAATTCCATTTTTTTAAAGTTATTTATAACATTTCCAATGTTGACGTCATCAAGAAACAATTTGTGAATTTATTCGACTTTAAGAGTATTGCAGGAATAATAATGAAGACCATTCATTTAAATCCAATCAGCGATGTTGTAAGCACTGAATGAATATAATAGTGGATAATGTACAGTTACATTTATTGAGCGAAAACGAACAAGAGTTAGAAACTTTTCAGCCTCTTCAAAATTTTAACGCTGATGTTCTTTCATTGACTCGAAAAATAAAAAAGAAGCCTCCTAATATCATTACAGTTGTATATCAGGACTTTTAACTTTAGTACATGGGTAATGAGGAATGATGGGTCAGTATTTTCGATAGAGGAAATGAGTCATATTGATGAATGTAAGCTTTACCGGTGTTAATTTGTAATAAATTTTTGCGGTTAAGCACCACGTTCAGATTTCTCGATTGTACTTAATCGTGAAGGTTGACAATTATGATATGAATACTGTTTTCTTGTAAAATAAAATGTGTACATTTCATATAGTGTAAAATTATATTCAAGTAGTGCAAAACTGTAAATATTGTAAGTGTATTATATACAAGCACGTGAAAATAGTGAGTATGCTAATAAAGATCAATCAAGCTATCAATATTGTCTACTGAGTTTTACTTCAATGTGTCATTGTTAATGATAACAGCTCTCACAGTAACTATGGACTAAATAAACCTGTTTCGAAACGAGCAGCGTTCAATTAACGACCGTAAAACACTGTAGATTTTTTAAAAAATTGATTGAAATCTGGGAAACCACTGTGATAATTTGTTACTCGTGTTTAGACTGCGTATTAAGTAAAGTCACATTGGATAGTAGTTACGGTGATATTTCTATTCATTGCCTGAGCGAAACGGGGAAGAAACAAAGCTTGTAATTCCTGCTAAATCGCTTGGTATTTCCGTCACTACCTTGTGGCCTACCGGGTAGTTCGTATCTCAAACTTGTAAATTGATAACAGATTAGTTGTAACTCAAACGGGATTATAATATCACAAAGGTCGAATAAAGAATATTCTCGAGGATATTATGTGCGAAATCACACATACAGTTTTGCTAAAATAAAACCCTTTGTCCTTTATTCTACAAGGTTATGACAGCAAAACTGTCGAAGTCAAATGGTTATATATAATCGATTTCAGGAAATCAGGTGTGGTAAAATAAATTGTAACAAGTTTTAATACCTATTCTTGTTATGTTGGAGAGACCCTCAGATTCTTATATAACGGTGACATCAGCATCTATTGTTGACGGTACATATCCTTCATAAATAATTATAAAAAATTATTTGCGCATACTGAAAGAATTCAAACATCGTCCGAACTTTTTAATTACTTATAATCTTACAGAATCACTTATAATAAGGTTATGTCAGAATATATATAGAATTTTGGAATAATAAAATTAAAGTCACACGGAACCAAAGTATACGCATAGTTGAACTATATGTATATATAATACCTTCACGAAGGTGACTCAATTAATTCTCGTAATCAGCGCATAAATTTATTTCTTATTTTACTGGCGAATCATAATAACCTGAAAATTATATTATTCTTCAACAGGTAACGGAAAACGATTTGTTTAGACTAACAGGCTACATGAGGGTAATCCACGTGGTGAAAACTCCCCTTTAATAGTATAGTAAGGGATTTGAAAGGGGTGAAGGGTTAACTATGGCTTCCGGGCTATGGTTTAAGGATCCTAAACGGCGTTCACCTAAAAGTGATGAAGGAGTCTCGGCTTGGAATCAACGCGTTAATTTATTTATTATTTTACACACGAATCATAACAACAAGAAAAATATATGATTCTTTAACCGGTTACGGAAAACGAGATTATATCCGTAATTAATTTCAAATGCCGATATCTGTGACATGATTTCAAGTAAATGTTACAATGAAATAACTGCCCATTTTTACAAAACATTCAGCACATGTCTGTCCAACCGGTACCTTCGTAGAGTACCTTGAAACAGCGAAGTGAATTTTCTTCAAAATGAGTACACAGTCGAATATATTAATTAATATATACTTAAAAATAATATTAAACAAGATAGATCACATTTTTTCGCATCACGCTGAAGAACAATGTAAATGATTACTCATCAAAATGATTTTCTAAAACTAAAACCTACTGAAATGTGTTTATTAAAAACTAGCTGATTGCCCATTCGTTCCCCGGCAAGAATGAATTTTCCAAATCTCATATTAACCAGAAAAATGAATTAATTCTATATAATATATTTTTAACCACCTCGTTATAACCCACCATTATATCGGAATCGCTATCACTGGTCATTTCAGTGACATCGACACTAATATAGAAATCATCGAAATAACTATTGATTCGACGCCATTCTCGGCAATCTTTCACATGTCATTATTTCACCATTTAATTTAACCTTATACTCCCCAGAATCTGATGGCGGCTGATATTGAACTTCAATATCATGGGTGCTGCAACCAATCAACTGTGCGACCCCAGAAACTATGTATTGACATTGTCGTTTTGCATTATTTTTACGTCGTGCCCTTGTATCCCCACCCTTAGAGCTCTCCCTCCAGTGACGTTGCGCTTGAGGTTAGACTAGGACTACATTGTGTGAGAGACTATGAATGTCAGCGTTACCTAAATCTATTTATTCTCATTTATTTCCTTTTTTATGTCGGCAGTTTACGCATTTTTTGTTACTCTTTGCAACACAATACCCCCACAGCGTTATATTCTAGATTGTAAGTCATGTGTACCAAGTTTGGTTTACTGTTTTTAAGTTGGTATGTAAAACTAACTCACATTTTCTGACATTTCGAAATGATTTGAACTTGTATGTCACAATAAATTGTTACGTAAATGTAATTATGGTATTATTGGAAATTTACTATAACGTTTCAGATCTCAACTTAAATTTTTAAAAAAATTGTACGTTAAATTTCTTAATTAAATTATCTGTATAAAATTTTTGTATTTTGAGTTCCGTTAATAAAGTATCTGTAAAATATTTATTTGTTTAAAACTTTACTAATGTGAGTCTATCATGTTTCCATATTATTATAAATTATTTGTGAGCGATTTTATTTCCTGGCTTGAGGACAAACGGAAAATAAATTCTATATGTCAGAAACGCTTATTTCAAGTGTGAAAATATTATTCGTTTGGACTGCAACGTTTGAATTACTTCAGTAAACATATTAAACAATCAAGTTTATGTATCATTTATAGTTAATTATTGCAGACAATTTTCAACCTCCTAACGCATTAGGTAACATTTTTGATCGTCTTTTTCAAATGAAACATTTTGAGAATATTCATGAACTTTGTTCCGTTAAAAAGATACGGGGTTTCAAATACTTGAGTTCATTATTCGTAGAAGCCCGGTTTGTACAAGGACGTTGTAGATTAAAAATGAAGACTCATTATAGCCAATATTTCCGTGAGACAGTTTCAATTAAGCAATGAACTGATGATCCAAATTCTTATTTGTAGGCGAAATATATAAAAACCAATATACTATTTTTTGTTTCTAAAAAAAACTCCAGACTTGTTTTGATTGTTTGTCTAAAATTATGTTAAATTTCAACCACCGTATTATTAATTTATATTATATTACGTACTTTAAATACGGTTTTCATGATTAAATTAAATATAAATATGTATCATAATTATGAAAACCTAGATTATTTGTGAAGATAGAAACTGTAATACATGAATTAAAAATCGCGTTGCATCGTCTAGTGCACTATTACTAAAATCGTATTTTAATTGAATAGGTGCATTTTTCTCAAGCATTAGCTAATTTTTTTTACACATTATTAATTTGAGGAATGGAAGGAAATCAAATTAACAGTGTGCGCTATAAATCAGATTGTTTACGTGAATTTGCTTCAAATTTACTCAATAAATTTGTCTGATGACATTGCGTGGAATTAGTGCAGGACCTTTCTCAAAGGTAAATAGCGTCAGCGTCCACATGTGCTGCAGTGGACAATGAGGCAGATGAAGAACGACCACAAATCAATATGACGAGCGTCATTGGTTTCCTGTTTGCGGAAGACAAACACGAATCATTGGATGAAATATGCTTGGTCATCAACGGGAATGTTGTCCATCAACTAAGGAACAACGGGGATACCATACTCTATTAGTAGAACGACGTAGTCACGCAACTCAAGACTGCAAGGCAGTTATGTAAGTGTAACTTCTAAATGAAGTAAAGGCTACTTCCTTATCGACGTCCAGCATGGTAGAAACGAATTACTCGTCTAATATCATCATTACTAAGACGTAAGACGAAAATAAGTAAATGTGCTTAATATTCTAGAATGAGACAAACTCAGTTGTTTTCTATCCATCTTTGAATAGTTATTAGCTTTTTTATGAATAATAATTTATTTTGATGGTTAAAATTACAATAATTACGTACAAATCACCGGAATACCAAATTGACGCTGAATTGCAAGTAAATGTGAATTATACAACAGAATTGTTCTAAGAAGAGATTTTAATTTATTCTGATCTTATAACCGTTACATTAATTTGGCACAACTAATAAAATGTGATGATATATAATAGCGAGTGAAATGTGAGATTTATATTTTTTAATCTCTTTAGTTTTCAAAGATATGCAAAGAACATGTAGCATCCAAAATTGTAATTTGTAGTACGCCCTTAAAGTAATATTTAAATTAATGTAATTGTAAAAAAAAATTAATTATGTAACTTATTGTTTTTGATTAAAACCTTTATTTCATTTTAAGTTTTAAATATGTTACCATTAATTACTATTTTATTTATCATGCCACAATCATTGGTTTTATCTTTGCGTTCCGTAACTTCGGAGATTTTTACTTACTTTGTGCTATAAATAATTGTTTGTAAATGTTATCCACTATGCGAAATCATGTTGCTAAAAAAAATTTACTTCGTCACAATTTTCTTAATTGCTGACCAGAAAGTTGTGAAAACTCTTTAAAAAAAATATTAACATCCTTCCAAAATGCAACGCCCTTGCCACTTAAGCATTTAAGGGTAAATAAAGGTCTGGTTGAACTTTTTATTGAGTAATTATCGAACTTTTAATTTGAATATTGAGTATAGTACTTAATTTTCTTTACAAAGGCTTACAACTTTATTTTAACGGCTCTTCAAGTTTTTGCAAAGTCTCATTTAAGGAATTATTTCTCTACCTTACCTATTTTCAAAATAATTTATCAAAATTATTGAGCAGCTCATCTTATATTAATTAATATTTTCTTTTTCCAGACCCAAACACTGATCTTCATTCGATGCCATTTTTTATATCAAAACTTGTTAGTTACGTTGTGCCCCGCTAGAAATTTCAGCTAAAAACTCAAGAGCCAAAGATTATAAATAATAAAATGCTGCCTCTCCACAGCAAAACCCCTCTCCCGCCATCGGAAGGACGTGGGACAAGTACCAATTGCCCGACCTACCTGATGCAGGTTTACTAGGGTTTGTCTTGCATCACTTTTAGGTGCCTGCCGGATAGGATCCTTAAATGATAGCCCGGGGGTCCTAGTTAACCCCTGGATACCTTTCTCTACCCTTCATCATTTCCCCTTTCAATTCCCTTCCTTAAAGGGGAGTTGCCATCACGAGGTTTACCCTCATGTGGTCCGTAACTCCAAATAAATAAGAGAAACTGAAAAACAATGCCCGACCTACCCGATGCAGGTTTTTCTAAGGTTTTCCCTGCATTCCTTTAGGCGAATGCCGGGTAGGATCCTTAAACACAGCCCGGGGGCCCTAGTTAACCCTTGGCTACCTTCCTCTACCCTTCCGCATCCCCCCTTTCAAATCCCTTCCTATGCTATTAAAGGGGAGTTGCCCAAAGTGGATTACCCTCAAGTAGCCTGTTGCCCTAAAAAAAAAAAAGAGCTTTCTTCAACGCTTAAGCGTTTTTTTGTAATATTTCTAAAAAAACTTCCATAACATTATTTTACTACTCATTAAATTTTTTTTACACATTTAAAAATATTTACATTTTATGATGATTATCAATCAAGAGCGTAATATTATTATTTTTTAATTTAATTTTATTTATGGTCGCATAAATAACGTTATTATAAAATTCTTAGTATTATTACTTCACTACTTTTCCATTTATGAAGACATTTTTATGGCACCACTGTTACTTAAATCTTTGTATTCTGTATAATAATCTAAATGAAACACAACAATTAAAATTTGTTTGAGTGTGTGTTTGGTAGTTATTAGATATTATTAATTTATTATAATTGCTGTGATATATCTTTTTGGTTATTATATTAATAAGATGCGAAAAATGTAATTGTTTTGTTGGTGTGAACAATATCTAAACTTTGGAAAACGTAAGCCAAGTCTTGGAAATAGAACGATGGTTAACGGACATCTAAAGCGCCCAGACCCACGAACCATTTTAATAAATAATTCTGTTCTTATCGTGAAGCACATGTATCTGGTTCGCATATTATCCTTCTGTAGCAGCTGAGCGTGTAAGGCCTGACTGATTACTTTATGCTGTCATCCAATATTACTGATTCATAATAAATTATCTGCATTATATTATTCTTTTTCTTGAGATCTGTAAATCAAAAATTTTTGTATTCAGAGTATTATAAATTTATGCATATGTGTTTCATTTTCATAAATTCATTGTTAAGTATAATCATTTTATTCCTGTTGATTAAATTGTCCCATATTTTTATTTAAGAAAAATTTATAAATTTTTAATCCATTAATTTAGCTTAAGAATCTTTCGGTAATGCCATCCATATTCATCAACATCACTATCAAAATAATTTTTTTTATAAAATTCGTATAATGAAGGCATACAATTTAAAAACAGTTTTTAATTTAAAATTATTCAGTTATTGGTCACCAATATAATATATTTATATACACATCTTAATTTCACATTGGAATTACGATATATAACACGATATTATTTAGACGTACACTAAAATCATGTTTTCTTTCTATTTAAGCAATAAATTGTCGTGGGTATTAATTTAAATATGTCTTTATTACTAAAACATTGAAGTCCAGCTTTGGTTTGTAAAACATTTTTAAGCGTTTGGTTGGGCACTGTTTATAATAAATCAATAATATTAAATAAAAAGTAATTATATCTGGATGCTGTTAGTATAGAAATTTTACAACGGTTATGATGGCATTGACTAAAGCTTCTGTAATTTAATAAATGGTTTAAAAAATCAAGTTTTTTCATTCCTGCGACAAATTTAATTGATTATTATTTAATTTATTAGAAAGAATATCGTGAGGCGCTACATAATATACTTTACAGCAGACAATGACTATTAAATTAATTCACCCCCTGATTTCTCCACTTTTGCCAACGGCATTACAAGAGAAAATCAAATACGGCATTAAAAAATGATAAACACAAATATCTTGGAGTTGTAAGGGGTACTTAAAAATATCAAGCCTCAAAAAATATTACAAGCGGTGCATAAAGAATTGCGTAAGGTGTTAATAAATAGGACTGATAGAAGGTTTTATGAGAATATAACGACGGATTCCCTTCTTCAAGGCCATTTCTGACAAGTAAATTGGATGAGTAGTCGCCATAGAAGCTTACGTTAATTTAATCGCCTTCATTTGAATTGTTCACAACAGGAAGTGTCTTAGAAACGTGAAGGAACAAAAAAAAGAAGTAAAACTGGAATTTTCTAAATTATGTTACATTACCTAGACCTTTTAAATTCCAAGGAATCAGAAAACTCTTTCTTGTTTTCGTTTACGAGTAATCCATATTTCCAGCAATTTCACTCAGTCATATTACTCGACTTCTGCAGAGAGAGACAAGAACAGTCTTTTGTAGGAGAAGAGGGACAGTTTCAATTCCACAGAAACACAGCCCCAATTACAGTTAACTCCCTTTGGGAAGTGCCTGCGTGTCTGACTCGTGATTCGTTTCCTCTTGAGTTCTGTAGCTCAGTCCAATAATTATAAATCATTTACTAAAGCTGAAAATAAATAACACTTAAATAACCTATTTATTTTGTTTTAATTCTTTTATACATATATATATATATATATATTCCAAATAGAATAAAAGTTGTCTTAAGAAATATTCTTCATATTTAATTTCTTTCAATATGAATTTTTTAAAAATATATAGAATTTAAATCAAACAGGCCTTGGTATAGTTCTTCATTCAGAAGTCTCTTTTTATAAGTTTCGTGTAACAAAATTCAGATGAATTAATAAATTACTGATAGCCGAATAACCTTGCACCACTACAGCCTTTCCCAGAAAGCAAACATCACCAAATCTGACTGAGTTACGTTCGGATCCAGTGAAATTCTCGAATTCTCCATAGCCTTGGTACCAGAAATATTAAGATATTTTTCACATGACTACAGGATAACTTACTGAAAGATTCACGACATTTAAATAATTAATCTGGAATGTGATGAATATCGGTATTCGAATGTAAAATTTTGTAAATGCAAAGGTTTAACGCATTATGGTACATTTCTTTGCTCTTACGTTTTAATTACACCAACAAATTTAAATGTGTATTAATTCTGCTAACGCTTCTGGCATCATAAAACACAAATCTATGTTCTTATTCAGGCGTGTGAGTTTAGTTCTTTTGATTATTTTGAGGGAATCACAACACGTATTCATCTGTGTGAAAAATTTAATGGTATTTATTAATTATATTATAATGGCAAGCTTCCATATTTCTTGATAAATTTGCTATTGATGTATTTATTTTTAAAAACATACTCCATGAGACTTCTTACCGTTTTTTGCAATAATTTTTTCTGTATGTTTAGAACGAACCAGAGCAGGAATTTTTATAGTTCACGTTTGGAATTTCAAAAGGTATTAATTAAACAAAATATTGCTAAAGAAATTGTGGCAAGTCTTCGATACAAAAGTCAGTGTTGTCGTGTTAGCAATAGAAAGTTGTTAGGCATCCGCACATTACATCTGACCAATCACGGTCGATATTTTTCTATTTTTATGTAGACTATTAATTTCTTAGTATTAACCCAAAATTTGGGAAAGAAGTATTCGACCACATAAAAAAATTAACTATCCTTAGAAGCATTTATGAGACCAAATTTTTTAAGGGTAACAGGCTACATGAGGATAATCCACATATTGGAAACTCCCCTTTAATAGCTTAGATAATGATTTGAAAGGGGGGATGTGAAGGTTAGAGGAAGGTAGCCAAGGGTTAACTAGGGCCCCCGGGCAATAGTTTAAGGATCCTACCCGGCATTCACCTAAAATTAATGCAGGACAAACCCTAGAAAACCTGCATCAGGTAGGTCGGGCATTTGGTACTTGTCCCACGCCCTTCCGATGGCGGGAGAGGGGTTTTGTGGGGTCGCAGCTTTACCCTCGCCGTGCCTTGACCGGTTTAGGAGGCCGACTATTCCAATAGGAATAGCGGACAACTCTTACCGTATGCCCAAGGTCTGCGACCCCGGAACATACACCTCTCAAAACAGGCCGAGGTGTCTCGGCATGTGGGAACCTTAATTCATAAACCAGAGAGATGTGAAGACATCCCCAAAGGTAACCCAGAGCTCTCTGGGACATTATAAAGTTTGCTGATATACGGACCAAGCTTCATTTTTGCCTAAAAGAAATTATATAAATGTTAAATTCAGTGGGAGACAAATAAAACTAGTACTTACAGGAGAATTAAATTTGAAAATAATTAAATAACTATATAACGAATAATTATAGAGTATTATAAAAACATACACGCAATTTTGATAAAATAATTCGTAGTTTAACTTGTAAGTGCACTTAATATTGCCTCTTTTTCTTCTATCCAATAATTTTCCTTCTCAGAAAATCATGAAAAAACTGTCAGGTAAGAGAAATGGGTCAAAATTATGAGTAATTGAAAAACCTAATTATATACTACGAAACAATGAGGTATACATCAATATAGGAACGTCCGCGAATGGATGCAAAACATTTCTGTTTGTAAACAAAAGGCTGGGCTATAGTAGCACACTTGTTACATTTTAAGATGGTATTCCTGAAAGTCGTAAAATATTTAATAAACCTAAGTATTTGTATTTAAATTATTCACCACAAATAAACGTCCAATACGATTCAGTGAAATGAAATACATTCAAACGTCCCATGAGCTCAATTCATATATATCTTTCTCTATATAAAAATGAACGTGTGTCTGTGTGTCCCCTAAGCTCCTGAACCATTCATCCGATTGCGATGAAACTTTGGCGAGTTGTGCAAACCCCCTAAAGGTTATGCAACTCCCAACGGGCCTTCTGGCGTGAAATCTAAACACACGCTAAAACGGTCGATATTGGCGTTTTTTAATTACTTTTAGAGGTCTGTGTGATTAATACTTTCTATTTAGATGTTTTTAGTATATAATTTCAACCTCTTGAATCAAAAATAAGGGACGGGGTGGAGTAGCGTTACATGAAAATAATGCGAAACAACTGATATTGGCGACAAATCCAGGGTTCTAGATGTAAATGACTTTAATTATGACATTTACCATGCTGGTTAATATATAGTTCAGGAAAGTAAAGGATTGGAAAGGAACGCAACCAATTTTCGTTTCAATCTTAAATCCGTAAACTAATTTCTACTTAACATTATACACGAGTTACTTACGATCCAGGAACAAACACTGGGTGATTAAGACACATATACCGCCTTCAGATGTTGGATTGGAAAGTTTAGAATTTAAAAACATTCCTAAACGGCTAATATTAGCGTCGAATAAAACTATTTCTGTGTCGCTTAATTTGATAGAGTCAGTATAGAATTTTCAAGTATTTAATTTCAACTCCAAAAGTCAAAGGGAGGGAATTACCCTTACCTGATGGGTGGTGGTGGAATGAGTTGACATAACAAGTATTGCAAAAAAGGCCGTTATTAGTGCCGATACCGGAGTTTAATTCTCGCATTAACAATAGTGGTTACCCGGAATACTTTTGGCCGTATTAAGTTACTGGGTAAATTTTTTATTGACTTAAGGAATGGACATTATTTTGGTCTCATTCTAGTTAAAGGTTGTATTTATTTACTCCTTTAAGGTACCGGGAGTATTTTTAGACTATATTAAGTTTGTGTGTATTTTTGTTGTTTTAATTCGTTGTTATTTTTTTGGCACTTTTATTTTATGTAGTAGGAGAATTCCCGAATTCTGTCATACATCATCCTGGTTTGTTTTGAAGTTACATGCCTGCGGTTGAGGTCATGGAAGGGAATTTAAGTGGATAAATGACCCAAACACTGATGGTATTGATGCTAGTTAAATGAAATGTAAACCAAGAGGTTAGTGTCGAATCGATTCCTACTCCGGGTTAATTTAAATACGTACATGGCCAACGCCAGGAACTAGTCTATGTATGTACGAGCTGCTTTGCTTCTGGCTATGTTGTTATTAAAACTATAAATCATATTACATATTTAATTTACTTTTTTATTCTTAAATTTTATAATTTCGAATTATTAATGCAACTGTTACTATAGTTCTTTTCAAATGGAAGAAAATTTGACGCGTAAGCTCTCCCTTGTTCGTCGAATCAAATTAGTGTGACGCTGTTGCATATTATTGTCCACGCAGCAAGGGATTTTTGTGATTCATTATTGTCGATGTAGCAACGTTTATCTAATTATCTGCTCTCATTCTGTGACTGCCAGAACGCCGTTCTCTTGAAAATTAATATAGGTGTACTTTCGGTATGTTAGTTTTTAGAATTGTAGTTCTGAATACGATAATACGTAGTAATGATTATAATTTTATGGGGATAGGTATAATGTAGGTGATAATTTAATTATTATTATTTCTATCGTTGCCATTATTATTAGTGATCTAGTTGTAAATTGTAGTATCGTACGGCTAATAAGTTGTTCTACTTTAATCAAAAAGTTTCTATGTTTCTTATTCTACATGGTGCTATAATAGTTATGGTTAATTTTTTGTAGAGCTATACAGTTATATTGATTTATAATTTTCATTTCCAGACAGTCTCATATATATTGAAGCAATTCTTTTAACATTTCAATATTTTAATATGATGAATGTGTGAGCTTTTCTTCGCGTTAAACCACCAAATGATAAAATTGAACTGACTGTAATATTTTTTAAAGAGTTAGTTCTTAGTCTGAATTAACGTTGACACGTGTATTTGTATAGTTTGCACGTCGTATCTTTCTGAAACTAACAGAGTTTTTATGACATTCACTCTTCTGACTAGTACAGTTTTTTATGGCATAAACTATGGGATTCCTAGTGGGCTCACAGGAGATTGTGCAATTTCGTTAAGTGCCAGTCTTTCACCGTTTAAAACAATAACAACGACAGTATTCTACACAGTAGATTCCGTCTTATTCCTGAATGTTTCTCTTAATTTTCCGAAGTTCTTCCTTTTTCTTTATTCTATGTACAATATTCATATATATTTCGTTGTCAAGGATGTTATTCTTGCGTAGCATTCTTTTCCCATTGTGGTATACAGGTAAAAATATTACAGATTTATTAATTTCCTTTTACTTTTAACAGTCCTTTGACTTCGCAATCAATTTATGTATTCCTACAAGTTAACGTTTATGACAGTCGTCACCTAATTAGGCAGTTACCAATTCATTGTTAAGATCAGCTATTCCAATGAATATTTTCAATATTTGTATGTTCTTATTTACATTTTGTTGGATTATGTACAATTGGATTTGTAAAAATTAATACATTAACACAATAGGTTATGATAGATTAAGATTAACAGGAAAATATTTGTTGCTATACGAACTCGTAGAAATATTGGTTGATGGAATACGATTTAAAAATATAGATTATTGTGTATACCTAAGTTAGCTTACTACTTATTTATATTTATTACACAGCTTAAATTTTCAACTTAAAAATTTTGTATAAAATAATTTAACAATTATTTTTTGTATCCATTTTTTATATTAAATTTGGTAATTTAATTAAAAAAATACAAATAATTGGTGTTGGGACAATACGTTACGAAAATAACGAAAATTGTATAAAATAATTTCCATTTGATTGTTCACGTGATAACCTAATTTAATTTCCTTCTTCGTTATACTAAAAAATTTCTTGCTTTACTCACTAATATTCACTTAAAGTTTTTCTTTCATTTATCGTTTTAATGAGCCTATTTAATAAACAGTTCTTACAAATTTTAATCATCACCAATATACCACAAGACTTAATATATCATATAAGCAATAAATTAATGTGCTTCTGAATGCTAGCCATTTTAATCCATTGAAATGTAATGCAATTAGAATACATACAAATTTTGAGACCGTGCGTTAGTTGCACTTTGTAATTTAGTACTGGCACGGGCCGCCATACGCAAGCAATACGCACTAATCACGCGCTTATAATGAAGCGTTTAATAACCAGCTATGGGCGAACGAGAAAACAGAGGCAAGGATTATTTTGCCTCTAGGTAGCGGCATGGGTCGTATAAATTTAATTAAAACTTCTAACTTGATGAAATCAATTAGTTACAAGTCGTAATTACACCCTAATGATGAGTAATGTCTTCCTATGAACTTTGAACATAAAAATTGACAATCGTAATAACTTCAAAATTCAAAATTTATTTTATCGTTATAACAAATTAAAATGTGAAGTTATATCTTGCTGAAATTATTTATGACGTTAGATACTTTTTTGATAAGCGATAGGAATTCTGGAAAGTTGTCACTGTTCTAAAGCTGTTGCCAAATAATTTACTTGAGTTTGAACTTATAAGGAAACATATATACTTCTTAAATGTCTAATTAAATGCACGCAATCTTTAATATCTTTCCTAAGTTATTCTCCGTCTGTGTTTTGTAAGGAATTACAGTTTTCTAATTTTCAGGTGGATCTGAAATCCATTTTAATTTTTTACATATCCACTTTAAAAATAATGTAAAAATTTTAGATTTTCTATTGTCGAAACAGTTATCCTTTCTTGTTTCCTTAACAAAGCATTGAAATAAGCCAATTTAAAATTCATGTGTAAAATAAAGCTGAGAAATTGATATTGAAATTTGATATGGGGCTGACCTGGCATTTTCTCTTTTACTTTGTTCTATTGAAACATTATGACCACTGGCCATCGCCAGTTTGAACGCCTCCTAGTGACGTTGCGGGCACGTGGAACAGTAACGACAGTATATAATTGAAGCAGGGACGAATGAGGAATCATGCGTCAACGATGCGTGCCGATAATTGGTAAATCAACTGGTATAAGTGATTTTGACGAAGAGCATAATTTTTATGGCCCAGTGCCTGGGAACGAGCATTACGGAAACGATGAAACTGGTCGACTGATCGTGTACTACTGTCGTGGGCATCCATAGTAATTAGCTGAAGGACAATGAAACCACGAGTGAGAAGTTGTTGGGCGTCCAATGGTCAGGAAATAACGAAGAGGTCGAACGAGGGCATACATAGTAATTAGCTGAAGGACAATGAAACCACGAATGAGAAGTTGTTGGGCGTCCAATGGTCAGGAAATAACGAAGAGGTCGAACGAGGGCATCCATAGTAATTAGCTGAAGGACAATGAAACCACGAGTGAGAAGTTGTTGGGCGTCCAATGGTCAGGAAATAACGAAGAGGTCGGACGAGTGCCCGCTCTATGATCGAGATACTTTGCGTCCTTTAACAGATCTGATGACTAGACAACGCTGGTGCAGGCTCAAGTATTTATAAGTATACCGTTCATGCTTGATGTCTTCCCGACCGAGTTGTTATCTTCCACCACGATAACCGTCCTTGTCACTAGGACAGAATCGTGCAAAAGTGTTTTGAGGAAAGTGATGTCACGTTGATGTTTTTCCACCAAATTCGCTACATCTCAAGCAGATGGAACACAGCTGGAACGTCAGAGTCGTTTCCAAAAACCACCGGCACGCAATTTATTGGAATTGGGTGACTTTTGCGTAAAAATCTGGGGCCAGATACTTCCGAAAACAGGTCGAGGATTTCTAGAATCGACGAAACTCCGAATTGTTACTGTATTGCGTTGCATCGGTGGACCAACACGCTAGCGTGTGGTAATTATATTTGGTGAATTGCTTTATTACGTTACTCTATCGCTTATTTTTTCTCTTATCGTCTGAACAGCAAACCGAATAATTATTCTATCATGATTTTATCAACAAAATTTAATCTTATGGTTTCTGCTGAAATTATATCTATTTAGCTTTTTCCCATCTTACATTAAAATCAATTTTTCTTCAATCAATATATAGTAATATCAAAAATTTAAAATGTAGTCCAGTTTAAAACCAGATGAAATACACTTGTTAAATTCTTAAAGAAACTCAAATAAATAGTGTAACCAGAACATTCACAAATAAAGGTAGCCTACTTACGAACATGACATTCTGTATTCTCTGCAACCTGAGTTCATGATTTGTTGCTACCCTTTGAATTTGCCTTCACATTTAACGAATATCTGATGCGCACTAGTGCATAACGCTATAATCTATTAGCTGTCTAATGACGAGAAAGGCGTGTATACTCTTCTGGTTTAAGCTCGGAGAGCAAGTGATCAGCAATTAGGATAAAATCATACAAGGAGTGACCGAGAGCGTTAGTGCCTGACGGTAAAAGCTTATAGGGGCATTAATTTCCAATTCACTAAACCTCGAATCCAAATTAAAATCGTAATTAGAGCTGGAATTGGCCACAGCCTATTCCGGCTGTACTTGGATCCTTAGATAAGACTGACTCACGAGTACAAGATTCCCTGGTCGCTGTGTGCTATGGTCTGTTACAGCCCATCAAGCTAGATCCCAACGCTCGCCATGAATGTAAAATTACTCTTGCCCGAAGGCCGTTTGAAACTTCCAGGCCAATAAGGGACTTAGAATGCAGATGTCATGCTTGCAGTTATCTCCTTAAACTGGGTAGTGAGTACTTTCCAACACAGAATAACGGCCAGGTGGTTTACTCGTGGGACACTACAGCCGAGATTATATTAATGGTGTTAACAAATTAAAATATTATTTGTTTGCCCTCTGCAAGCCGGTAACGGGCCAATGATTAATAGCTTAAAAACACGAATCGAAACAGATTTGGGATGAAGAGGTTGTAAGAGACGATTCTCACCCACAAGTATCAATGACCCAGGAGCTCATCTTGGATACTACTGTTTTCGCCAAAACGTCAAATGATGAAACCAGTTAAGTCATAGATACTTCCACCATCTAAGTGCAGTGGAAAGAATTGTATTGCGGAGACCAGTGGAATGCCTGCAATTGGCCGCGGTGGGTTTGAAGTCAGGATGGAAAGGTCTGACTGGAAAGAGATATGATATAGTCAAGAAATTGATTTCCTTCTATTTAAAAAAACAGTGGGTGATATGGAGATATTAGGAACGATAAAAAGAATGCTATGGCTACGGAGATATTAGGACATACGAAAGTGATGCAGCGTATTTCACAAATGAGGGAGACAGAACTATTAATTTGTTTGAAGTAACATGCTACATGAGGGTAATCCACGTGGTGGCAACTCCCCTTTAATAGCATAGAAAGGGATTTGAAAGGGGTATGCGGAAGGGTAGAGGAAGGTAGCCAAGAGTTAACTAGGGTCCCCGAGCTGTATTTTAAGGATTACTACCCGGCATTTGCCTAAAGTGATGCAGGACAAACCCTAGAAAACCTGCATGAGGTAGGTCGGGCATTGGGTACTTGTCCCACGTCCTTCCGATAGAGGGAGAGGGGTTTTGTGTGGGGACGCAGCTTCTATTCTCCGTGCCTCGACCAATGTAGGAGGCAGTTGGCCGACTTTTTCAATGGGAACAGAGAACATTTCTTACTGTATTCCCAAGGTCTGTGACTCCGGAACGTACACCTTTCAAAACAGACCGAGGTGCCTGTTCAAAAGCGGACTGAAGAAAAGGCATCCCCAAAGGGAGCCCCCTCCGTATCTCCTGATGTTGGGAGACAGAACTTGCAACGAGGAAAGATATTTTTAAATTAGCTGTTCTTTAGCTGGTTTTCACAAGTTATCTAGTGTCACCATTTTTCATCCGTACCGACAATTCAGCACCTCTTCATAAAATAACCGTAAGAATATAAGAGTAAGTCTTGTCAGTTAGAGCGTGTGCGTAAGAAAATATTTTTCAGTAATTTACATGTATTTTCACGAAAGATTCAAAAATAATTATTACTTTTGGGTAATGTCAATTATTTCGTACACATTAATAAGTTTAACTTACCCATATGAATCTTAGTGCTAGGGAACCCGCAGGTCGTATTGTGTCAAAAGTAGACCTTCGTCCGTGAATGGTTTACACTTGCGTTGTATTCTGCTTTCAATAAATCTATTAATATGAAATACATAATAATTTATATCCAATCTTTCCTGACAATATTAAAATGTGTTAACTGAAAAACCAACACCAAAAACGTTGTAACATTCCATACATTAGTTGGTGGTGCCTTAGTGCACATTATTGAAATTATCAATAAAGTTTCTTACAGCTGGCTGAGTAAGTAATGGATTTTCAGCCCGCACACGCGTACATGTACGCATATATTATGAAAGTTGAGCGTATATTTATGATAGAGAAATGTGCGCCTCATAAATTGTGGGACAACGGAAACCGATAGGAAGTCTGCCGCCAATGTTGGCATTAATCATAAATTGTGCAAAATCGATTTAATATTGGCTTGATCCTCGGATCAGGAATTTAGCTTCCTAAATTATGAAAATTGATAATCCCACTTATACCACTGATAAATTTTGGTGAGGCGTTTTTAATTTACAATACGAGTTAAGCAATAAAATCCTACTAATTTTCTCAAATGATTAACATAAATTTCAAAATATATGTGTCATGCTTTGGGAAGTAAAATCTTAGGCAGACAGTTCAAAAAAAATTTTCTAAGTCAGTTTAATTTACTGGTCTTTAAATTATGCATACTTCTTCACAAAGAAGCAAAATATTTCTTTAAATCATTGTTTCACTAGGTTTTACTAATGATTCACTTTAATTAACATTATATTAATGAGTGATTTTGTCACTAAATTTACATTTCCTTGCTTTGCTACATATTTCTCACATATTTGTAACTGATAGAGAAATTAAGTTTAACCTAGCTTTTGAACAATTATTTGTAAATGTGTATAGAAAAAATATACCTTCTAACATGTTACTAGTTTGAAGGCAGAATAATAGTAATAATCGTATGTATTCTACGACATAAAACTTGAATATCTGGAACACCCCAGTTAAAAAATATAGTTTCGGGACACGATTGGTCTCTACGTGAATTAGGTCTAAAAAATCATAATATTGGTATTTTAATATTAATTTAAATTGATTAAACATTATTTATAATAAATAATACCTCCCATATGTGGTCAGGGAAATGCCATGATCACTGTAGAACACATCGTCTAGCTCTGAACCAAATATGATCAAGAGAAGAAACTAACAGTGAAAGACGATATTATTGATGGCACAAAACACACAAAATCACAAGAAAATATAATTAATTTCTTAAAGCTAACGATTCTTTACCCTGAAATGTAAAGTTAAAATGTATAAGTCGCTAATGGTGTTGTTTTTTTATGCCACTATAAATACAATTAAATAAAATGTAATAGGTGTTGTTTCTTATTTTTCTACGGATTCCATTTCCGATTTTTAATATTTACATAATTTATAATACAGCACTGCAGTTCTGAGTCTGATTTCCACATTTGCTAACTCATGATCCCTGGCTGAAGAGGGCGAGCATAAACTTAGGACGTTCTAGAAAGTCGCGTTAAACAAATGATCCTTGGGGTAACTTCTTCGAGGACATAAACGTAAGATTACATACGCATGAAAGCCTTGCTTCCGAGCTGCCTGGCGCTAAGACTAACTATAGTTACAAACTAAGTTACTTGACCGCAACAGCGTGGAGTCTATCCACGGTAATTGGCCAGTGTACTTCGCTAAGCCGCTGGCAAACAAATTACGCATATAAAATTATTCCTTCCACAGTATTTATACTCGATTCGGATTATCATGATTGAAAGTGGTGGATACATCAAATTGTATTTATTTATTTTTTTACTTGATTTATTTATAGTCACACCAACAGTTCAGGTTATCAGCGGCTCATTACGGGAAATCATTTTTCCTTGTCGGGGGACTGATTTGGCGAGAATTTTTCTCACGCACACAAACATCCATACCCTCGCCAGGATTCGGACCCGGGGCCTCTGTGATGCGATGCAGCCACGCTGACCAATACACCACTTGAAGTTGCTGTATTTATTGTATTGTATTGCAAAGTTACGGAAGTATATATTCATCTTGCTTTACACTGTGTTAATTCGGTAGCTCTCTTTCCAGAGACGTTAATTAAGTGAATGCAGTATAAATATTTACGGTATGTATTTCTCGCGGATATCGAATTTACTTTTTGTCAGAAGAAGTCGTTAATGCCGACATCTTGGAAATTTAGGAAACATGATAACTGATGGATCAAAGCTTCGAACTATTTTCTTCACACGACAGTAGAATTGGTCAAGGAAATACTTGCGGCCACAATGATAAATATTTAATAACTAATTCTCGGATTAACAACCGTTGTAACAACACAACGTTTGCGTGGTTATCATCGCCGTCGTCAGGTAAACTAGTGTGCCCAAACATTTCCGCTCTGTTTATTATCCATTAATTCAACGTTGAACGGTCGATCTCAGTTCATTGTCATTTGTTTGATTTGTAATATTATATGATAATGTAGGAACGTATATTAAGTTACATACACATCTCTACCCATATATATTATTTATAAAAATCAATTAATTTATTAACTCACTAAATTTTTAAATCAATTAACAGGGTTATTAAAATTCGGATTATTAGGTCGATTAGCTCAGGGAAGTATATACAAAAGCCATAAATTAAAACATCATTTAGTTCAAATCAAACGGTCATGACTCGTCGACGTCGGTAAGCAGAAATCTCGTCAAACGAATCTCGATGCAGGAAATACAAATATATCCGATTTTTTTTCTCTCGTCGGACAGAAGCATGGTTGACATACCTGGTGGCACAAGGATGCTTCTCGGAATTTCAGGCGGCGTGTGCAAGGTTCCCTCGGGCTTCATTCACGTTCAGCGACACGTAGTCTCCAAGTCGGGCAACGATATCCGGTTCATTGGTTGTGGATCTCCTCAGATCTGTGGCTGCGTCCTCTCTCTCTCTCTCTCTAGGCTGGTTACATAGCTCGTACATTGAACTTGCACGGTTCTTCCTAGACTGCAATGATATACTGTGCATGGAAATCGCACAATTCTTTCTAAGTTACGGCTTCTACGACGAACTAATCATGTCAGGATGCTCTTCTCTAACCTTCCTCTCTCTCATATTTCTCTGAAATCTGATCAAATATAATTCTCCTGTCTGTCTTCGCTAACCAACCATTCTTTCGGAGATGTAATCTTATACTGCTCCTCCCGAGCTCAGGTTTCCTCTGAGGGAGGATTAAAATCTCCATATGCTTTAGGATTTTCAAACGTGACATACATTTGTATTTAAGTCCTTTTTCAGACACTATAATGATTTGTGGTGGTGATTGAAGCTAAATTACGTAGATGTACACTTTTTTTAAATAATATATGAATTAAGACAACGTGGCCCAAAACATATAACATAAATTCTGATCCCCGCCACATGGGAGTAAACCAAATCAGCTCCGCCCATCAATTTAAAATACTGTACTTCACGAAATCAAGTACTGAACAGAGGTTCCCTTCGGAAGATTTCAGCGTGTGAAATTTTCTCAAGTGACTCTCCTAATCCCTTCGACTTGTATTTTGGCATGTACGCTTCCTGTCTTCTCGTCTCGGCGGTGCCAAAATTTTAGGATCATTAATTCCTATGTCCGACTTGAGCTCAGATTCCAATAAAATAAATGATTTATTAATTGGGTGGTGCGCTTATCCGCTATAATATTATATATATATAATTACTTGAATAGAAAAGGGGGGCAGAGAGGAGTAACTGACTTACCTTAAATCGACAGTTGGTGAATCCAGAATATGAATAAAAAATGTGTCTAATTTGCGAGGACCTTAAGCGCCTCCTTCTTTTTAGACGATACTGGTCTTACACATTATGTAATGTATATTCTGTAAAACCAAATTATATTTTACGCAGGAAAGATAAACAACTTAATAATAATACAAATGGACGTTTTACTTCAAAAATATTTTATTTGTAATCTATACACACATTAGTACACTTGTTTAAGTAGAGTTAAGAATTAAAATATGAAAAACGTTTACCATAGTAAAACTTCAGTTTTTTCCTTGGTTATAGTCTGACAAAATTATTAAATTAACTTGCTGATACTGCCAAAATAGATATTTTATTTAATTGCTGCACACATAACATAATATCATCATTTAAAGCATAATAATAAATTCAGATAAAAACGTTTTTTCTTTGTTTCCTTCAAGTGTGAATCAGACGCATTATTTTCACTTTAATGCGTTAAATTAATATTTTATTTCAAATGATGAGTATTTAAAAGTAGGTTTCAAATGTACCTTATACGTGAAGAATTATTTCTCTTCTTTTAGGTGGTACAATCTAAGTTTCATTCAAACATTTAAACTTCAATAGAGATTACAACATGTATCTAAATCTACCTCTGAGTATATATGTGGGATATTTTGTCGGATAATGCGACTCGTATTTCCTGATCCATCAGATCCCGAATGTTTGCTTTCAATCCGCTCAGTTAAGAACAAACTATGCGGAATCCTTTGCTTTAATACTTCAAACAAATTGATTCTTAATTAAATTCGCGTTTGTTTCATCAAATATTTATAAGAAATAAGAAATTTACCTGAATGTGTAATGAGTATTTAATTTTACTTAAAGGTTATTTTATCTGTCATTGTACATATTCTCTTTTCCAAAATCTCAGGATCATTACAGGCGCACACAGAATATGTGGGAAGGTTAAATTTAATTTATATCGGAAGCAGGGGAAGAAAATTTACGAAAAATTTCTCTTCACAGAAGACGTTTCTGTTCATTTTAGCAATTAGAACATTAGAAATTGCAGCTCCAATATTACGATACATATTTTGGAAATAATATTATACGAATCTGAACACCTCAATGGTCCGAAGTATTATTTAAAATCTACATTTCAATTTGTCTTTTGCGCCAACTATAGACTCTCTAGGCCAGCGGAAGATTAAATTTTTTAGAGAAGTATCCTACATTCATGTAATTATCCAACCATATTTTAAACGTTCAACTAAAAGAAAATTTTAAATTAACAGCAGTAGAAGATATTAAATGGGGAATTATTAAATACAGCATTGGTGGTCCCAAGAGTATCTTACTATGAATATATGAGCAAAAATTAAAAAAATTGTAAACTGTAGTATTTTATAATGAAACAATGATAATAGTTCACATTTATTTTTCATATTTACTTCATATAAATATTTATAAGTTGGTAATGTGTGTCAATATTCGTAAACTATTATTTATGATGTTTTGTTTTTACAAACAAATCCTTGAGAATGAAACTTCCTCGCTTAAAATAAAGTAAAGAAAAAACAATAATGTAATGGACGGAGATATATGAATCAAATGTTGTCAGAGAACTTCATTGGAATTATTTCCCTCTGAGACAAAGCAGGAAACATTTGTTTTAATTTTAAGTATATTTGTATAAATATGAATGATCATTTCATAGCAAAATCCCTGTGTGAAGTATCAGTGGCTGAATTGAATTAATGATTTTCAACACCATTCCAGTTTAAAGATAAGTTGTTTGGTAAACCATCACTGTTTTTGAAATTATTTGTCATGTTCACTAAATTTAAGCGTGTTCCCTTAAGCTCATGAGAATGAGATAAGAATTTTTTTAAGACGTGTTACAACTTGAGAGATATTTACCGAACGTGGTGCAATGAATATTGACGTCTAAAGTCTAATATGGCAAATGTACAGAAATTAAATTGACGTGCCTTATTGACAGGATTCTTTACTTACAAGTCGTAAATTCAATTAAAATCACATGAACCAAAATATATAAAAATTCTAAGATTCCCACAACATTAATAATTCTCAAAAATATTACTTCAGCATATTCTGTCATGGAAGCTAGTTGAGTTTAGTTAAGAATTATTTGGAGTATCTACACGTATTATATTAGATGGTTTCGACGGACAGATTAAAGCAGCAAACGGTAAGAATTCTAAGGCAGTTACATTTACATTAGATAATCAATGGAGACATATCTGAACACAAACAATTTTAAACTACGCAATTATAGTATACAAAAACAAGTAGGTTAAACTAGTATGTTCTATTACAGTGAAACTTAAACAACTAGTAAACTCTGTCAATAAACAACTAAATAAATATAGTAAAAATTAAAAATATGAAGTAAATTCATGTTAAATCGTATTTGGCAGGTTATACAATACTTATAATAAATATCTATCATCAAACCTGCACAGTTATATGTAGCAGAAGTAATTGATAACGTACATTAAAGGGTTTGGTGATATAGTTTTAATTACTTATTAGAATATGGACGACTAACAATTGCTTTTATATTTAAACACTATGAAAAATAGTGAGAGTAAACATTTTAGATACGAAATCGTTTTTTGCTTGTTAATAATAAACGTAATTTCAAGAAATTAATTAATATACTGATTATAGGAGAATCTAATGACAGGTTTCAATATTCGTACAACGTTCATATAGACTTCTCGTTATTTCTATTTTATACGACTTTTACAACTATAAGTATTTCAGTTATCTTTAAAACACACATTCAAAGTTAACACTAGCATCCCTTTATAATCATCAGTTGCGCACACAGAATCATTCACATACTGAATGAAATCTCTTGTAATGCTGAACAACAATATTTATATATATTTAATTATAATACGCTCTTCTAAATTTTACGTTTGAAATTTGTAATTAAGTCACACCCATATTTGGTTACTGGAAAAAATAAGAAAAAACTTCGTTTTAATTCATTCTTACTCGAAACATCTACATATTTACGAAATTCTTGTATTAGTTAAAAAATATATTTCATATGTAGAAAGATCCATGGTATTTGGTTTATTTGAAACTCACAAAGATTATTTTCTCTGCACTAAAGTTTGACACGAAAAGTTCTATGCCGAATTCAATGTAATAAATAGATTCACCAGTTTTGGTGTAACCGCAGAAACGCATATATATGACAGAATAAGTCAGTGATTGTTGGCCTCGTTGTTTAGATTACGGTATTTGTCGACCTTTCCTAATAAATTATGCAGCATGTCGCTGGCATGAGATTGTATTACACTACGTACCAAAGAAGTAGACGCTTCAACGTCAATCGCCATATCTCGGACACAATTATTTATTTAATATTTCCAACAATGAAATTTTACCTGGTGTAAAGTTAACAAAAGTTATTTCTATTGTATTATAGTCACAAACATAGTACAAGAAGTAGTGAAATGTGAGCAAGCAGAAAGAATGAGCTTAATATGGGTAGTTTGCGGGGAATTGTAGCGTCTGGTTCTTTAAACCGTCGTCCGGTAGTACGTTCATAGCAGTTTTAATTCTGCTCGGATTGGTCCTCTGAATATGAGAATGAAAATTTAACCACGATTCCTTTATCAAAAAACAGACAGGATAACAGAAACTCGACGTTATTAACCATAAAGAATTCGTTATTTATTGTTGATTGCGCCATTCCTACAGTAAGAGTTCGGATAAAATAAAATATTATAATTTTTTTTAATATTTCGCTTAACGAAATTTAATCCGAACATAATTTTGAAATTCAGAAATTCTTCTTAGGACCCGTAGATAAATGTGAAAGAGAATACGAATCTAGGAAATATTGACAACAAAAAATTTGCGTCTTTCCCCGATGAATATCTATAAATTCACACAATCTACGACTTTCGAAGGATTGAGCGACTGTTAATTTGTGCTTGTAAGAGGAATATCTGAAACGTTAATGTAGTTGGACTGAAAAATCCATGTAAAATTAAAACTAATGGTATTTTATGTCCACTTAATTTCTGTCTTTAAATATTTTCTATTTAACACTTGTCCCAAACCTGGTCCAATTTATTGATCCCTATTGCAGCTTTAACTCCATAGTAGAGTTGGAGCGTTGTTATATTGGAAATAATTATTTTCTGTGACGATCGGGAAGAACGACGTTTATCTAGTTTTTCTTTCTTGTTCTGAGGTGACCTGAAATGTTCTGCAGGTGCTAAAATCTTGATACACGCAATACTTTCTACGTGTGTTTTAAACAAACTCCCGTATTTAATTAACGTGTACGACACACAAGAATTTTAATCTATTTTCAATAATTTCGTTTCAGTCTTTCAGTTGTGTTAATACCGTTCCGAATGATCTTGAAAATAAAGAGAATCACTAGATTTTATGCAACGTTTGTAAATATCCGTAAACCCATGTTAAAAATATCGGTGCAAGAAAAGAATGCGACGTATTTTAATAGTTCACTTTACTTAATTATGTGGTATAATTCGTCACGATTGGAATGAATTGTATCAGAAAGCGTCGTACATGAAATAAACAAGTTTTAACACAGCACCATGTGTTATTGACGTGTAGTTCAGACGTGCGTGACACGGAAGGCGTCGAGCCTGCAGACGCTGTCGGAGGGTGGCGAGGCGTCGAGCACGAGGGACTGCAGGTCCGCCGCGGACTTGACCTTCCTGGGCGGCCCCAGGGGCGGCGCCACCATGTACCCGGAGCCGCCCACGAACACGGAGTTCTGCCGCGGACGCAGCAACGGCCGGTGCGACCCCGAGGGCAGGTCGGTCATCAGGTTCAGATTGAACTTGGAGAATGTGCGATGCTGCGAACAAACTTAGAATTAAATTTACATTCCTTGTTATTTAATTTCTAAATGTAATTATGGGATATCCATTAGTTTGTAACGTTGGTTGCAAGGGTATTAAACGCCCTTTTTCTTCATCATAGGACCAAGGTTTGAAAAAAGTAAGGGTGTGTTGATGTTGGAGCTGCGACAAACGCCTAGAGCTGCGATACTAGCGGAGCGACGATAATGATGTAACCATGCTTTTCAATACAGCAGTTTATCTTGGAGCAGCGCTTAAGCAGCGATAAAGGTGAGGCTCAATTTTCTCTGCTCTCATCGATGTTAGATTTAAACGTAATAATAAACAAAGTTTTTATGAGGCCCTCATTGTGGGTCAAATTTGTCTCAAATCACTACAAGCAACTGAATGAAGTAGCACATCATTCGTAAGCAAAATAGTCATATTGAACTAAAATTGGGATGTGAAACCAAATATTTGTGTGGACACCAGCTCACCAAAAGATAGTAGGGAATTCAGCAGCTGATGCTCTAGAAAAATCTGCAGCAATCTCACCACTTACACCACCCCCTAGCATGACGAAAACCCGAGAATACACATGAATATACTTACGGAAGAAAATCACCCAACCATGGGAAATTACGAGCCAACTCCACAGTCTACTCAACAACGTTTCGGACATCAAGTTCCCACCCGGTATTTCTAGTAGTAAACAATCTGATTTATCCATAATCAGATCCAACCACTCGGATTTAATTTACTCGTACCTTTTCTCTAACTCCAATCCCCTCCCATGTGAATGTGGTGAAGCACAACTTTCAACTATACATATACTAAACAAACGCAAGATATTTGACTCTCAACGGATCTCCGTTTAAGACTTAAACAGCTCATGCGATGTGAAATAAACGTATTACGTTATTTGAAAATCATGAATTCATTTGTTAAGCTATGAGCAGTTATCGTATAAATTGTAACAGCCCATGTATATGCAGCATAATATAAATTTATTTTATAATTATTCTTATGACAGTTACATCGATACGTTTTGTTTTTCTTTACCACAACTGTACTTGCAGTCCATCTTATTAGTCAACTTGCGCGATTCCAATTTTTTATTATTTAAAAATGCTTGTTTGGATAAAGGATAGATTCTAATACTCATTTTTAATTTTTTATTCGACTTAACATTATTTATTTATATTTTAAAAATTAATTAATAAATTTTTCTTAATTAATTTATCCCGATAAAAATGTATGCTTTAACTAGCAACAACCCTGTTTACTAAAACATCTTAATCTGATTATTAGCTTTTTATACCATTATTGGATTCCATAGGCGACAGTTTCATAATCTCCAGCGGCCATTTACATTAATAAGCCAGAATCAGATTAAATTATTTGTAACATATTTCTATAATCTTCTGCCTGGAAATTAAGTTTCTAAATGTTGCGAACGTTTTTTACGAGAGTGACACTCTGAAGACGCCGCCTCCTTCCGGGAAGACAATTTTTCTTTTGCCAATAGCTAGGTATAGTAAGGCTTTCACTATAGAATTAAAATCGTGGTTGTTATATAAATAAAAACGTTACAAATAATAAATATCAGGAAATTATTGGTTCTATAAAAAATATATTACAGAAATAAAACAATAAACATAGCAACCTATTAGTCAGAATAAATTAATTATTCAATATATAGTATAATAAACTTTAAATTTTGGATGTTTTGGTCATAGTTTAATAAACCAATTGCTATCAAAAATCCCCATATTCTGGAATGCAAATATTATGCCAGATTGATGAGTGAAATATTACATATTAGATTTAATATTTCGGCCATTAATGTTAAAAATGATATAAAATTTAAGATTCTTTACTTTTGTGATATCTCTGTTGTATTATATGAAATTTGTATTTTCATGTTTTTTCACCAATTTGAATAATACTTGTAAGAGCTGTGCAAATATAAGTCATGTAGGCCGCAAACCGCACGTTAGAAATTTTTTCAACTTAAATTATTTTTATAAGAAATTGTAAGTAAGACTAAAAATTATATTTATAGATAATTGTATTTTTAAATTATCATGTATGTAAGAATTATACTCATGAAGAGGTCCCAATCAGAAACGAAGCGTCGTGTTTCATTTTCTTGTTTTAAATTGAATTGAATTTTTTCTGACTAATAGGCTTCTATTTTATTATTTTATTTAATTATGAAATCAGATTGTTATAAATTTCAGAACCTTAGGTCTAGTTGCGTAAAGAAAATGGGAAAGGTGGAGGCTTCTGAAATAAGTGGTACAGGAATTGCCCTTCACGAGTTAAACTTACAGTGATAAAAATAATATTTTTTACCTATCGGCACTCACTGAAATTTTATATATTATAATAACACATTTTACAGATACTTTCAATAAATCGTCTACGTGATGTGCGATCCCGGGCCTGTATTGTGCATCGTGGGAGCAAGCAGACTCCTGAACTTTAGAAGGTATTGTGTCCAAATTCTTGCCCTGCGCGGCAGTTTGAGCGCTGAAATTTTAAAACATTGTTTCGATCCACGATCGATAATGTTCGAATAACGTTTTGTTTATACTGAATAACCCATAGTCACTTTCTTTTTGGAATATAATAATACACAACGAAAGAGGAATGGGAGTCAAACTTTGCACGACAAATATCCAACTACAACGAGTCTCCGCTGATATTCTCAGATGCGGCGAAAAGCCCATTGGGAGTTGGATGTTCTATAGTCACTAAATATAATGAACAATCACAGGTGATTATTCATTGGGTATCCATTACGACAGCGAAAATCATCGCACTTGAGATGACGGCACAGCAAGCCCTATTGTGTCAAGCCTCCAATATTCCACTGTTATGCGACTCGCTCCAAGCCAGCAAAGCAATCATCAAACCCGGCTACAGAAACTCCACACTCAATAGGGTCAGGGAAAATTTATACTATGCATAAAATAAGGCGGGGGGGGGGGAGAACACGGGCGTGGATACCAGCCAAGAAAGGGATCGGAAGAAACTAAAGGGCAGATAGAGTAGCTAAAGAAGCCCCACAACACAGTAATCCGAGGATCATTGTCAACAATAGTGATGATCTTTTAAAAATGTGTTATATAAGATTGTGGAGCTAGCCTCCACTGAGCTTCACGTCTATCTTTCGACGAACTTCTCTGCGATTATCAGCTGACTGATCTGCCGAGGAACTTCTCTGCTAGCATCTAGTAGTAGCATCCGCCAGCCGTAGCGGAGAAGGGAGCGCAGAGAACTAATAGTCGCCGCGGAAACCAAAGGATAAACACTGCGTTATTCTCAGAATCGTTATGAACTTCCATTGTTGTGCGAAATAAGATTCTTTTCTTATGGAGTAAAAAAACAATTTGAGTTCAGTTCGTTCCGAGCCATTGACCAGTGTCCATGCTTTTGAAAAGAGAAATAAAATATTGAAAAAAACTAGACTCGTGCTATCACACAAATATATTTAAATTTTCTTCCCGTGTGGTGTCGCCACAAGATCATAGAGTACCGGATCACAAAAAACCTAGAAAATATCATCTCATCAGTGCATATAAACATTAAAGCCTTTAACGAAGGACTATTCCAGAAACATCTAAACAGACGAAGCCAAGTTATCCTTTCTCGAATCAGATCTGGACATACCAAATTAACACAAAACGTTATTTTTTTCTAGTCCTGAGTCCCCAACTTAAAATAGACATCTTTATGTATTTTATGTCATAGCTAGCGTAATAACCGGACGTGGTCGCTAATGACACAATATGTTAATGCGACAATAAACACTTTATCAAAAAATTAATTCCAAACAAAACATAAATAAATCTTTTTATTTTTAAAAATATAGCAGGTACTAATTTTGCAATGGATTTTTTTCTCCTTCGCAACTAAACCTTTGAAGTTCATCAAAAAAAGTATGGGTAGTGCTCTACTAGAAGTATAAAAACAAAAACTACATGATTTACAGGGGAAGGAGGTTCAAAACGAGGAGGAAGATGAAAAAAGCTTCACGCTTTCGACATTGGAATACCGAATGAAAGGTCAGGGAAAATAGTTTTCGTACTCAACGAAAGTTTCTTAGTGACCACAGTTCAGCGTCCGGTAACCATAAACAATCCGCTACAGTATATTTAACAATATTGAAACAAATTTTGATTTCTCAGAACAGATGGAATTAGAAAATTTTGAGTATTCGAATAATAAAAGCAGTGTTAAATACGTTTAAGTAGACATTTATAAATTATTTTATATTATGTATATATACTATATTTTAAAAAAAATTAATTTAAATAAAGTGCCAACATTAATCGTTTCTCTTGTAAAATTAGCCTCCGTGACAATTCGGTTTTTCTGGAGTTTTTCAGAAATGGCCATTGATAAATAATCAAATGTTTCTCATATGTAATGTAAACTTTGCGATATGCTGCCATAAATCTTTATAATTCATCAGAAAAACTCATTTTTACAATATTCCGCATGGGCTTCTTCTAGATACTGAGAGCACGTGACGCTCTCATCGTCGCTCTAGTCGTTTGTCGCGGCTCCAACATAAACACCCCCAAAGAAGAGGAAAGAGATGGGTTGCGTTTTGAACGTTTACTCGGGGATATTCGAAACTTTAACCGCCTAGTCTGCTTTTGTGTGCTGTACGAGAAGCAGAACTTCAAGGAAAACCCTATCAAGTTTTGCCAGTGGGTGCACGAGGGCTTTCGAATGCATAGAGTATGAACGGAAGAGCTTGTGGTGGAGACAACCAGGATTCCGGGCAATAAATCTTCTGCATACAACGGGTTGCAGAACAGACAACCCGAAACATATTGCTGTATATGTTGAACACGTTTCCCAAATTTACACCAGAGTGCGGGAGTAGTTTCATAAACCGTGGCAAAATAGAAGGAAAAACTTTTTCACTGAGCTTATTATTTAAGCTTTACATACATGTCCAGGTATAGAAAGATTCAAGATGTGCTCATATTTTTATCCGGATAAACTAGTTGAATATACGTCCCACCATGTTGGTGGACAAGTATTTTTCTTCTTAACGATTAGTAATCAGAGAAAAGACAGAAATAGCCAAATAGTCATTCGTAGTGCATTTTTAAGTTCACAATTAAAAATTATTCAGTTATGTCCAAAGACATATGTATAAATAACCATGATTTATATTGGCAAAATACTGAAATTTTAGACGAAGAATGTAGATATTTTGCAAACAAAATTTTGGTTAGTCCCATTATGGAATACGGAGCGGTTATCTAGGATCCGTATAGAATCGAATATGTAAAGGCTTTAGATACGGCACAAGGCGGCTGAAATATGTTATACAACTTTGGAAAACGGACCTCTAAAGTGAGAATCGCCAGCAGATAGGAGAAAGAAGTCCATAATTTGAACCTAGTTTAAAATTTAATCTAAAAACCAGCCTGGAGAGAAATACGGAACTTTAAAAGTTCACAAAATAATATTGGTTAAAGGGACCACTCCTTTAAAATTAATGAAAGAGAGCAACGCACGGATGTGGGAAAATACTCGTTTCTGAACGGAACGATTAGCGGGATTAGAACGGTTTGCTTGGAGGAACACTATCATTCTATCAAAGAATAGTAAAGTTCTGAAAAACAGGCAATATATGTTACTTTAAGAAAGATAAGTTGTTTAAGTATTGAATAAATGTAATTGTGAAATTCTGTGAGTTTAAATAGGTTTAAATGTTTTCCATTCATGCTAAAGCAAATATAACCTAAAGGACTAGCTTCATTATTAAAGTTCTTTGAAGGTTTTTAAATAAAACTTTTATGTTTTTTGATTGTTTACTTTGTAAAAGCTTAATTTAATTTTAAATCTATATATAAAATTGTATATATATATAATTATAGCGGTCACCAAGTCTATACTTAATTGCAGTCCATAAATTCATGAGTGAGTGAAATGTTACATTTAAGATCCAATAATTGGGCTATGAATATATAAACGACACGAAGAATTAAAATAATATTATTATTCTTTATCATAGTAAATTATTTTCATCATTTAATTTTCTTCTGAAAGCGTGTCTATATACTAGAACTTGTGCGATTGTCTACAGACATTGTCTACATGCAAAATCTCGCGACTTAGTATATAAGTGTGTACTACGGTTAAAAAAATATTGTATTTCTTTAACACATTGTTCATTTGGGTTACAATGGGAATTTCAGTCAGAGGAAATTCTACTCTTAATCCATTTATATAACATCAATTTTTGGCCAATATTTATAGAAGAATGTCGCAATGATGGTAAATTTTCAGTTAGATCAATTTTATAATTTTTTTACATTCTAAACTTTTTTTCTGGCCGCTACTAAATTAAATATAATTTTTATTTGGCTCTTTTAGATTTACTGAATTGTACACCTGATGAAACCCTAGACTGATGACGAAACATCGTGTTAATATAGATGTTTTTCGTTAACAAATTATTTCTGACAAATGTTGCTGTGGTTATGCATTTATAATTATATTGAAGTCACTTAAATATAACTATTAATAAAAATAACCGCCCAAGCCTTTTTTTTTCATTTTTAGACTTACGTACCTCAAACATGGTTAATTATTCTATTTTATCATACTGTAACCTGTTTACAGAAACGTTTGGAAAACTTGTTATTGCAACATGCTTACTAGTCCTCATCCTGCCTGGTTTGTTTTAAGTGCAAACTAATCTTGATGTGAATAAATTTTGCATGTGTTAATCAACCCCACAAACCAATTTAACCTGTTTTTCAAAAAATTAAAGAAGAAAGCCTACCAGGATTATAATTTATCACATTAAAAATGTCGAAGTGAATCCAATATATCTCTTATTACAATTTGAGCAAGGTATATGATATACCAAACGTTTTATTTCCATAGACAAAAAATTTTCAATGAAGGAAACAATTTTGCAATGTGATCTATAGGTTTATCTTAGTGTTATCTTAATTTCATTAATATATCTGTATCATTATATGATAAAATCTTTGGTTTTATCTGCAAGTCTTTGAATCGTAATCAACGGTCTTTAGTGTGGACGGGATAATATAATTTATTTACCTGTGTTGAAAGGTATAAATTTGAAAATGTATAAGTTGATAACTAATTATCCATTATTTTTGTAATTTCTTCAAATTGTTACTAAATTAAATATTTAAAATGATCGAAGTTACGGACCTGCATTCCAGTCAAGTCCACCATTGGGCAACTGACGCGATGCTGTTGCTGGAACTTTGGCTGATAGGGTTCCAGCATGCGAATCTTTCCCCAGCGGTTGAAGAAGAGAGCAATGGCGCCCAACCACAGCAGCAGGACGAGAAGGACGATTAGGGCTTCCTCTGCGCGGACAATAACCGCGGGCGAAGATCCGCTGTCCGTGTCGTTCCACGTCAGCCGCCCTGCGACATTGCAAGGCTACACAATGGCAATGTCCTCGCCCACAAAGACACAAAGAAAGCAAAATCCCATGGTTCACAACATTTCATATTCGCCAGGAGGAATTGAATTGGTCAGCATATGAAAAATATTACATTCAAAGGCCACGAATCAAAGTTACCAAGATGAGAACATTTAAGTAAGTGAGCAAAGAAATTTAAACTGAATTAAACTCTTAAAACAAATGTAGATTTCGTATAAGTGATAAAGGGAAACTGTCAGCGGAGAAGTTTTGAAATGTGAAATTGATGGGTGCGCTCAGTTTGGTCAAATACTTGCCCGGATTCCTTAGGAAGAAAGTCCTAGAATAATATACGTTAGAAACCAGTATTTAATTTTACTATGAGAGTGCATTAATTATTGCCACGTAGATTTAACCTTCGAAACATCCCTCATCCCTCGTTTCTTCCATATTTTAATGTCAAGTAATATTTTTATTGAAAATTTTTAAGTTACTTAAATTTTTCTCTGAAAATATTTAATTATATTTCCGGATGAAAATAATTATATAATCAATCATTTATATTTTATTTACAAATAAAAAATGATAACTTCCTGCTCTTATTATCATCCTGAAATACTCACGGCTATTTTACAAACATAAACATAACAGAACAAAACCAAAAAAATAACTGAGACGGGTTGATGGACCACAATACGGTGATCATATAATTTTAATGAACCGACTTTTATGCGATTTTTTTTGGGTACATTACCACTTTCAGGCTAAAACTTCGCACATGGCTCGGTCGGACGCTGCAACCCCTCGTATTTTCTGGAAAACGCTCACACGACTGGCCTACAGGTTCTCGTTAGCAGGATAGATCCATAAACTCACTCTCAGAACCGCAATCACTATCCTAAACTTAAAAACTAACTTCCTCTCGAAACTCAATTTCTTCAGAATTTCCTCAAAACTAACTGTCTTCCACCCCAAAGCTCACTAACCGACAACTAAAAAGAAAAACTTTCTCTCAAAAACCCAACTTCTTCATAAATTCTTCAAATTTAATTTATAACATCACGAACAAACTAACTTATAACATCTACGAACAGACTTCCGTTAGTTTTTTTAAAATGATGAATTAAGAGGATATTTTACAGAATTTAATAATCATTTAACTGAACATGGACAATTAAAATTAAAATTCAAAATACAGTGTTCAAAGAGCCGGGAAAAACAATCTGATCCTTTAATCTCAAGTTAAACCATGGTCTACGGTAATTCCCCCAGGCGCGTCAAGGAAATGTGATTGGTTCAGGAAGTCACGTGGTTAATTCAATTTCTGTGATTTTCAGAGAGACGTTTCCCACGGTGCGACGTTCCGGGTAACTTCCGAGGGTCAACATACTACGTGTCTAAACCCAGAACAAAGGGATTATCTACCCGTCTCGGCGGAGCCTGGTCACATTCAACCTTGCCAAGCTCTCAACCCTTGCTAAAATCTAATTATATAAAAATGAAATATATATATATATATATATATATATATATATATATATATATATATATATATATATATCAATAATAAAACTATCTCCTCTTCAAAATACACTCTCTATAAACTAATAACTGACCGACTCTCGCTTCCTCTTCCAGCTCTGGTTTTTCGAAATTTCTACCCTCAGGCAGTTGGATTTTATTAATTTTGTCTAATAGATATTAGATTTGTGCCCCAAAAAATATCGATATCTTATTGGCAAACAGCCAAATTCAGGGCCACGGGAAGACACGGAGATGATGGTGTCAAACTGGTCGCGCGTCTTGTCTGAACGAGCTAAAATCTTGTTACCAAAGATTATCTTAGGCCGGGACAAAAAGTGATGCCGCGGTGGAGTGGTTTCGTTTCTCTGATTACCGGGGAAACGAGCATTGACCCTCGCCAGGCTAAAGCTGAGAATAATAATTGCGCATTATATTTTCTTTCATAAAATAATTTAAAATATATAAATAATGAAACAAAATAACCACAATTAATTTATCCCATTGTTGTACACTATAGGCAGTTTCTAAAGTGTGGACAATTTTTTAATATTATAAGTCGGTGTAGAATCTCTGTAATACTTTCTGTATTTGGTTTATATAATCATAGTTTTACTTTTTCTTCCACCATGATTATGAAAATGTTAAAAATATTTTATTGGTTTATATATTTATGTAAAAAATTCTTTGAAACTGAGGACATGTTAAAAATTCTGACTACATGAAACAACAGACAAGAAATTTGGAATTTATTTAAGGTTTGTGCAATCATATTAAATTTCATTTTGATTTTAGATGTAATTACTGTTATTTATATAGTGGTCTTTATAAAGTAACATTCTGTTGACACCCTTTGCGTTGGAAGGTGGGGAATCAACATGAATTAGACTAACTACATGTTGTTTACTTTTCTTAGAAGTTATGAAAAACGAATTTCGATACCGTATTTCATTGTTTTGTTAGAAAAGTTGTATCTCTTGAATTTCTCTTTATTTGTTAACATTAATGTTTAAAAATATAAGGGTGTGAAGGTTCAACTCTTTTTCGCGAGGTGGTTTAGTTTAACGAGCCTACGCAAGTTGTGTTCGTGTCGTGGACTATGTATGCTTCTTGTTATTGTGGTGAAGCTACCGTCGAGATCAGTTGTGTCCGCTTGTAGAGTGTCCACCAGTTCTGATTGTGTGTTTTCTTCCTGAGAAACTTGCGTCTATAGTTATTTGAGTTTTAAATTAAGTGAAGCATTCATTTTCTTCTGCAGCCAGCGTATATTTGTTTCGTGATTGTAATCAGGTGATTCCTTTACCGGCAGCCATTCATTCTGAAGCGGCTGAATTGAGTAAGTCGCCTTCACTAAGGGGTGAACGGACCCGGTGTCCACGTAACGTGTCTTAATCTGGAATTTATTCCTTTGGGACACAACCTCCTTGTATCTTGAAGCACGTGTGTGTGGAATTTGGACGACGAACGTCCACTGCGAACGCTTCCTTCTTGGTTTTTATATTGTTGGAATGTATTGAGGAATCTTCTATATTCAAACACATCGGTATAGGTTATTTCAGAGCATGCGAATATATTTCATGAACGTAAGAAGACTGTTTTTTTGTTTGTCTTGTATTTCTTATGTTTTGTTTGTCGTCTACCAGTCAAGTCTCAAGTCATTAAGATCCTTTATTGTGCAGTGAGAATTCGGGTTACTGTCGGGGGCCTAACTTCTGTGTAGGGTCGGTCTGTAATAAGGTTGTTGGTAAGCTTTTTGGGATTATTTTGTCTGAAGTCTTCTAGCGGCCTGTTTTTTTAATTGGGTGGGGAAAATGCATTTACGCATACCTCCGTACTTTAGGTTATGTGGTACTCAATAACATTAATACGCACAAAAAACCGAAACCCTTTGTACTCCTTAACCACCCCACGGAACCGCCGTCAGGAATTTCCTCGCAGTATTGGTGGATTTGTTCCATCGTTGTTGCCATTTCACCAATGTCACTAATTACTCTCGTATTGTTACAACTGAGCGGGGATGAAAATAACTGTGCCCACGATTGTATTTCCTGTTTCGTTCGTCCGCTAGCAGATCAATTCTAGCGGCCTGTGGTAGTAGCTGTATGCCTTTGGCTACCCGGTGGTAGAGCGTCTTTGCAGGAGCGGGGGTGGGCTCTGTACGCTGCAATAATGACTTTACGTTCGCAAATTTTTTATTTTGTTTATTTTTAGGTTGCAGTTATAAGGGTATCGAAATACAGGATGACGGGTCTAATTTGGGTTTTGTAGAGTGTAACAATAGTTTTTGTTTTACAGCCCATTTTCTCGCCTAGCCTAATTATTAATGACAATGTTTCGGTAGTGGGGGTCGAAGGTCCGTCGTTGTTTCAGAGTTTTTTCATTTCAGTATGGCAGTGTTTCCATACGTAGTCCGTCCATATGTCGCTCAACGGCTATTGTTGTCTCACGACTAGGACTTGTCTTATCTGTATTAAGTCGTTTGCGCCTTTTGTAGCACTACGTTAGCAGGACATGGAGTGGCCGAGTAAGCAGCGTCATCTGCGAATTGTGCGGTTAACTCGTCTTTAGCGGCGTGACTGGTACGAACTGAAGGCGGAGGTTTTAGGCATTGAGGATACAGCTTCTGGATAATAATTTTCACTTGTGCCGTTCGCCCTGTAAAGAAAATTCAGAGCCAACGGCTTTTTTTGATTGGGGAAATTATATTCTACGATTTTCCTTTTCAACCAGTCAATCCAGAGGGTTTCAAATACCTTTGTACGTCAAGGGAAAACAGTATCGACGTTCGTCTTTTCTGTCCATTCTGTAGGGCTGTCGGTACCGGTAGAATTTATTCCGTTTTGTCTGTGCGTTTAGAAACCCTGCTTGTGTCGTGCCCAGGATTTCACTAATGGCTGAGGTGAGAGATAATGGATGGAAACTGTCGGGGTTTGTAGGATCTTATCAGAGTTTTGGGAAGAGAAAAGTGTAGACAGGCTATATATCGGATAATCCACATAGTATGCCCAAGTTCTGCGAACCCGGGACATACACCTCTCAAAACAGACCGAGGTGCCTAAGCTTGTGGGAACCGTAGTTCAAAAAACCAGAGAGAAGAGACGGCAATGGTTGTCTCCTTCAGAGCTCTCTGGAAGAGGTTTACTTGCGAGAGAACAGCCCTCGCAGGCTCCCTTGTATGATGGGAAGAGTATTTTTTTAAGGTAACAGGCTATATGAGGGTAATTCACATGGTGGCAACTCCCCTTTAATAGCGTAGGAAGGGATTTGAAAGGGGCGATACGTAAGGGTAGAGGAAGGTAGTCAAGTGCTAACTAGGGCTCTCATGCTGTTGTTTAAGGATTCTACCCGGAATTCTCTTAGAAGTGATGCAGAAAACCTGCATCTGGTAGGTGGAGCAATAGGCACTTGTCCCACGTCCTTCCGATGGTGGGATGTGGGCGTGTTTGAAGGCTTCGGGTATGTATCCTAACTGCAAGCTCGTTGTAAAGAGAAATTATTCATTATTTTTCGAGGGTATGGAATTGTCGCTAAAGGTTCTGTAATGTGGATATGACTTTCAAGGAATTGGACGGTACCTTGCAGGAAATGTGTTTAGAAGCCAGGAGATTTTGGAAGGCTGCGTACTTGTTGAATGTCATTTCGTAGGACCTTACACTTCTCTTCGTCCGAGTGTGGGGTATGAGAGTTGACATGGTCTTATCCCCCCATATTTGTGAGCATGTTTCCAGAACTACGCTGAGTTTACGCCTCGGTCATAATCGAGTGCGTAGCAGTACGTTTCCCATTGTTGTCGTCAGAATTCAACGACAGCCTTTTCCCCTTGCAATTGCAAGTAATTGAGGTGCATTTTGTGATAGGAGAATTTGAACGTAAAAATGTTCTGTGTGCATGAAGTACAAAAGCATTTATAATTGACCTGTGTTTGGTTAATTACTTCCGTAAATAAATTCACGTCACTGAATCAATAATCCTTTGTCCGAAAACTACTTGAAATTTATTGTAATTCCTTTAAATGAGATAGAACATTCATATGAATTTCGCTAATAAAATTTTAAATATAAAATTAGAAGGCCTGAATCGGTAGAGGGACGAATTATATGAATATAGATGGAAAGATCATGTACGTCGACGATAGTGTAATGTTATTAATGTTTTATGATTATATAAAGTATAGAGCAGCCTTCCATCTCCAGTTTCTAGAAGCTTGCTTTAACCTTGCACTTCTGTTGCATTACCATGTATTTAAATAATTCCCAACAATATTCCTACATCACTACACGAACTAAATTAAATATCCGGTTCGCGATAATCCTTCCTCCGTACTATCCAGCATAACTAAAAATATATTTTTCTGAAATAAAAGAAGTAATACTGTAATTTACTTTGCAAATGAGTTGCAGTTAGATGTCTTCTAGCATGTCCAGCATTCTTTCGTGCATAACGTAAGTTGAGAGAGGCAAACGCATCTTATCTCTGCTCTTCATTTGGTCACTAAAAAGTTTGATAGCCTTTGATGTTTTTATTATTCAAATTACTAAACTGTGTCAATCAAGTTTGTCTTAAAGCGTGAACAGCTATTTTTATTTCTATATATTTAATGTTCCCGTAATAAATTATTAAACCGCATGGTACATTACATAACAAACGTTTCTCAAATACTGGAACGCGCCAGAAAACACGGATACGAGCTAGTTTTTGTTAAAATTGTGTTATTAATGATATGTGAGGGGGAAGAAAGTGAGTAATTATAGAACTCCAGCCTTATCTTCCACAACATTAAGTCCACTGTGTTTACTGTATTCAAAAGCATTCGTAAATCGCAGAGTCTTTTACAAAAGCATTAAATGTATTGTATATTGTCAGTTGTATAGTCGATCACAAAAAATTTAAGCCTTTTAGAATTCTGTTTCATAAAACATTAAAATTAATTACTTGAAAAATTTGTCTGTGTGTCAATGCACTACATCCGTACCATTATAAAATTTATAATTAATTAATATAAAATTATGCGTTAGTTTAACAATGTCACTTTAAGGTAATACGTTATTATGATGTATCATTTAATCCAGCCAAAAGTTAAAACAGCGAAAACCATGAGAAGTAGAGTAGTAACCGTTCGAACCATATGACTATATTTATAGATGATGATGAAGATTTAGTTTAGAATATAAGGATTTTCTGTTTCTACCATAATATGGGTGATTTAACAAAGTACTCACCGGACTCCGGAGTCCCATTTTGATCTTCGAGGCTTTTAACTTCGTCCAGGGCTCCAACGTTTTCCTATAAAAAACATAAAACTTAACATTATTTCTATTTCATTATTAATCATTCATTGTATATTAAACAATTTTAATTTCTAGTTGTTAAGTTTAAAGTACAAAGTTAATAAACTCGCATCCTTGAAAATTAATTAATTTTCTTATTTTCAATATGACCACATTTAACTACATGTACACTTAAAATTCGCTTATCACGCGTTAATCCGTCGACCAAATTATAAAGCATATGTTCGAAACCATTCAAACAATTTTACTATGACTTACTAGCCAGACTTTCTTCCTTCATAAGAGAATGAAAGCGTTCTGTATGATTCTACGAGTTAAGGTTAACTTTCGATACATAATTAATGTGATAGGGCTTGGGCACATAATATTTTTAATTAAATCGTTGCTTATAACTCATTAAGGCAATGCACCTGCCCATCGAAGATTATTGGCGATGAGAATAGTGAGGGATTTGTTCTATCAAGTATCAAGTATCTATCAAGTATCCATTCTATTCCCAAGATTTCGTCTCGTCGGACTTCCATCTGTTAGAAAAGTTATACTTGATGGTCAAAGTTTTTATCCCAATCAAAAATTCCCGGTATAGACGGATACTTTGCAATACTTCCGGGAGAAGAGAACAGTGACGGAATAAAGGAACTGGAACACCGGTGGATGAAAATTAATATTATAGGTGATTAAATTATAAAATAAATTGTAATTTTATGTCATTTTCACTAACAGGCTGAGAATTTTTCAGGGAAATAGAAGAATGTTACCGCTTTTCATGTAGACAATATGTTTACTTTTGTGAATAATACAACATAATACACAAATATGTGTATATAGTGGTTTCATATATCTATCTATCTATATATCTATCTATATGTATAATACATTATAAGAATCGTGATATAATAATATCAAATATGTAATATAATAAGCGCAGGCTTACTGGGTATGTTTATTTAATCAAAGATTCTCGGTTCACCGTCATAAAACAGTCTACTACGTACCTGCGGCGATAATATTCGCGTAAGCGTTGCGCTTTTACTAAAAATTTGACCTAGTTGACAAACTGACAATAATTAATTTGGCTTTATTGATATTAGTTAACCAATATCTATTGTGAAATTAGTACTATTTTTTATTCGATTTTAAAACAAAAGTATTAAATTACTAACTTCATAGCTATACAAAAATTAAATAGCGTTTATAGAGAGTAAAGAGAATTATATAAATTAAATATAAATAAATGAAAATCCATTTGTTGAACAATAGCCGCAAATGTAAAAAAAATACCCATTATATAGAAGTTTGTATTTTGGGAAATGCGAAAATTATTAGAGATTTAGAAGTGATGTTTGATTCTAGAATTAGATTTGAACATCATATCAGTATAATAATTAATAAACCTTCTCAAATACTTGGACTTATTTGCAGAATAAGGAAATTACTAAAATCTGCACGTATTATTACAACATTCTGTTTATTACTAATCAAAACTATCATAATATTGGTCAATTATTACCGTATTATATGAATTATATTAAAATAATGAAAAAAAATTGGTTTAAAGAAATAAATATCGATACTTAAAATCAGAAAATTATGTATTACGAACCTATATAAAGATGACTAGAGATACATAAAGCCCTTACTCATAATATTAGTATATAAAAAATTAAAGGAGCGCTGTGATATGCCGGAATGGAACTAGAAAAACGACATAATTACGTCGGAAAGGACGCAAAGGAGAGCAGCAAAATTTCCGGTACCGGAAATGAAAAAGTTATCACGTTACGGTAAAATCAACTGTAAAACAGAAAGCAAAAAGCCTTCACAGTGAATATGGCATGAGAGAGCATATAAATGTATTTCAGAAGGACGGATCACATTTAAAAAACTACGTAATAGATAACAGACATTGTAAATATTCGTTATTAAGTCGCTTGGCCGCAGCATTTATTTAGAATCGTCCTCTTCCGGACGTATGATTGAGAATTAAGGTAAAATAGATAATGTAGTGAGATAATTCAAGTTTTTTGTTAACAGAGAAGTGAGGGGATATAGTGCCAGACAATTAACACTTCGCCGCCTGAACTTGGTCCTGTATTAGATCAGTCAAGGAATGGATGTTACATCTATGGAAAATATTCCTTACCATGAATCTTATGTATTAAAACTGAACTTCAAAACTTTCTTCATTTATTTGTATTTAAATGAAAAGCTTCCAGTGTACACGTAGTTTTAATTGATTTTATTTTGTTCATGTATTTTTATAGGGCTCCAAATAATCAATGTTGTTTCTAATGTTTAACATTTTATGATTCTCTAGTCCCAAACACATTTAAACTGAATATAAGTTCTACAGGAAAGCATAACTTCACATTGAATAACTAATCTCAGCTCTGCCAATTTTTTAGAACAGGAAAACTAGTTTAATTTGCATATTTTACACAACTTAAAAGTTATTGGCGATCCTCTAATTGGGATTACGTAATTAGTACGTAAAGTGTTTGTGTTTCTTATCCGAGTGCATGGTTCAAATTGTGGTTGTCAGCTGATCGTTGGAAACGAACTCGTGGAGGGTCTTGATCGCCTTGGCATCTGAGCAGAAGTATTCTGAGCATTTGGTCCTCCTGCCTATATAATTATAATTCGTATATTAGAATAAGATATGGAGTGGATCACACTCTTCACATAGGGTTGATCTTTTCTGGGAAAACGATAGTCATGAGTGAGATTGGTGTGTAATGATCTAATTCTGGGAACTATTATTTGCTGTCTTCTTGAAGTGTTATTAAGGTGCCTCAGCTCTGATGATATTTGCAAGTTCTGATGAAAGAAACCGTTATTGTATCTTCCCTCGTTTTTCTGAAATTTTTTCTCTACTTTTGCTATTCATTCGTTTACGATGTCTGAGACCGTACAGATTTGAGCGTCGTAGAACGTTGGAACTTCAAGCACCGTGGCAGCCAGTTCGTCCGCCTCGTTCTCTGCGATAGCCGAGATCCAGACCAGAATTACGGATTTTTCGTGTGAATTTCAGCCATGTAGAGTTGATGATGTCGTTCCTGATTTTTGGGTATGCTACTAAGGGCTTCCAATGAGTCTGTCAGAATCATCATATTGTTGAGTGGAGCTTCCAAGCAGTATTCAACTGCCATTGCTATGTCGAAGGTTGTTGAAGCTGAGCAGCTGATGCCTACTGTCCAGGTGAATTTTGGTTGGATCATCGCACAGTTCGTGCCAGGTTCTGTTTTTGAGTCATCTGTGACTGAATTTAACAGTAGGATTTTCATGCTTCGTCATAAGAGCATAGAGGTGAGAGGAAGCTCTTGCCCTAAGGAAATTATTACGAATCAGATTTAACGAGGTGTGTATTTGGAGGTCGAAAAACTTCCATGGAGGGAGAGTAAACGTCATTTAGTGGTCTATGCTAGAACTGGAAACTCCGAAGAAGTTTAACTTTGCATTTTATCTTTGCATTTAGTCAATTGTAATTACATTCTGGGACAATTCAACTGACAAAGTCAAGGTATTTGCTATTCAAAACGGTATTGTCCAAACAATTTATCAGACCGCACCACGAACCTCGTCTAGAAGTAGCTTCAAGCAATTGTTTATTATTACCGTGTCGTGCCAATACAATTACTTATTATAGTTATTTGTCATTGGAAGTAGGCTTTCATTTATTAAAAATTCTGATGTTCATCACTTCAACGCAAGAAACAAATATAATCTACACAGAAATTTAAATCAATGTCATTATTAAGGCATTTCTATCTTTAACGAACTGCCACAAAAAATTAAATAGTTATGTAAGAATCAAAGTCAATTTAAAGATGAGATAATTTCATTTTTCCTTCCAATAAATAACATAATTTATGGATGAATATGAGTTACGAATCTGTTACTTAGAAGTAGGTTATAAGGCAAATAGTCTGTATTAACTGTTAATAATCGTCAAGTATTGTTGTACAATGAATTTGAACTTTATATCACTGTAAATATCGAGCATGAGATATTCAACTAGTTAAGTTTATGTTATATCATATTATTATTTTTAAAAAATATTGGGAATAGGAATGTGAATGGAACCGAACCCTGGACCTTCCGCTAAATGGTCGCTTGCTTTGACCTGGTACGACATTCCTCCATCCTTAATCTTCATTGCATCTCTCCTACAATGTTCTTATCTCACGCCTATCATGGCCTATTTCAGGATCTGATGAAGGATGGATTTTTAAGTACATTGATTATAGGTTTATATTTATTCATAAAAAAAGATATCGAAGAAAGCACAAGCCTCAAGGCTTACAATAAACATTTGAACAAAATTATTGTAAATGAACAGTTAATAATATAAATTAATGATTATGTACAATGTATCACTTGAAAAAATTATTATATATTAATCTGAAATAAACTAAAAATGTACACTCTGATACATCCACATCCTTAAAGCTTCGCTTTTTTACTGAATCTACGGAATATGACATATTATATTTATTTAAATGCTGAAGTCGTACACTTGGAACTTTTAATTATAGGTTAAAAACCACAGAATTTCAGTTTATTAATTTCGATGGTAAATCAATTTTAAAGTTTTTCATTCCATATTAACAAGTAAATCTACTTGAAGTGTGAACAGGTTTGTTTTATATGCGTGTACGATCTATATTTATTCCAATGTTTCTTTGTATTTTAAGCTCAAATATTAAAGGAAAGTGTAAATTTCTAGTTTAGTTGCCAATGGTAATTCATTACCAAACCAGATTTATCTAAGTGAATATTATATTAATAATTAATTTAGAATGTTTTAAAATAATGTTATAAATATAATAATGGTAATTATCTGTTTATATTTAACCTCTCGAATACTTCAAAGACAAACAGATAAAGATTTAAAACGATTGATTCCAGATATAAAAACGAATGTCATAAACCTATAATTACTTTTCAACGGCTGAATACATTGTATATTCATACTCGCTTAATAAAGCAATTCAAATGCTTTGATCTATTAGCAATACAGAAGCTGCTGTAGCAAACGACAGGACAATTGGAAGAATTAATTAACACGCGTATTGTATAAGCGTGGAAAACTTTGTTTGCATACCGTGTATCCAATTGTAGAGCTCTCCAGTTTTAATGACATTATTTTACATTCAGCAGTCGGTTTGTATAAACAGAAAAAAAAACTTCACACATTTATAATTCCCTGTAATTTACATTCCATTTCAGAGATAAGTGTTTTCAATTTTAATTTTGTACCGTTATGTATTATTAGTACAGATGTATCCTAGGCCAAAGTGTTCCAATAATATTACATTATTATTATTTTTGTAATAAATCACACTCTTCTTTTAAATATATTAATTATAATTCAACAAAAAATTTATTATATTCATATTTAATTTTATATTTTATATCCCACCACGTATTTGGCATAAATAATTTCATTTCAAATTGATGGGTTGAAATATACCTATTAATAGGATTTTATTATAAATTTGATTATTTATCACTTTAAGAGAATCATTTAAACGTATCAGAGAATCATCATTTATTTAGAAATATGCGATTACAGCCACTCTTATTACTGCCACAAGTAAAGAGAATAATTCATAATAATATTTTAAAGGAAGAAATGAGTCAATTAAACTTTTCATAATAATTTGTGAAATATTTAGGTACAGTCAGTAGCGCCCAAACAAGTTTTGTTGCTCCAGTAGTGAAAATGAAAGGTTTAACATTGTGACTGTGGAGAAAGGGGAGTTTAGTGTTGCATATAGATTTTATGCTCGACGATTCCTTGAGATCTATTTGGTCCTAGTTGTCACAAGGGTTTCTTGAAATATGGCCCAGACTTGCGTGTGTGTAGAACATGGCGAATTAGAAAGCGGTTGTGATTATCACCGCCAACGAAGACTGTTGTTTTCGAGACTTCTGTCTGCTATGGAGTGTAGTATATTGTAACGTGTAAGAAGAGTGTTTCCCCGAAAAACTGTACAAAGCGAGGAATGACCTCTGTGGGAGGGAGAGGACCTGTTTTTTAGGTGAGGACGGACAGTAGCTGGAGGGAAGAAGGGACAGTAGTGGTTGACTAGCTGGACTGGAGAGACGGTGATCGTGGATGAAAGTGAAAAAGGTGGATCCTCAGAGTGTTGGATGGTGACGCCTGGAAGAGTTCCTGCATCCAGACGCCGACACCACCTCTAGTATTTGTATGTAATCAACTAATGTATACGCCCATCAGTAGTGATTCGCAAGCTTCCAACTTGCATTAAATTGTATTAATAAATGACAGATTTTTACATGTGTTCATTTAACAGAGCCCTTTGCCAGCAAAGTTGGGAGCTGAACCCACACACATTTTGTGTTCTGACATTCCGCAAGGGTAAGCAGGTTACAATATATATATAGTCCGCAGCCGGCCGGTGCACGGAATGGTGTAACACTCCTTCCTGAAGAAGGAGGCTGAGAGCCTCCGAAAATTTGAAGAACAACCTTCAGTTCCTCATGGCGACACCGTACTTCACTTTCAGGTAAGCCACAACCTATCTCTCTGTCCTTTCCATACCAATATATATATATATATATATATATATATATATATATATATATGCGCCATAAACGAATAGTCGGTGTTGCCACTAGCAGTTCTGTCTTCATGATGAGCTTCAGAGAAAAGTCAGCAAACCGGAGCAGCGGGAAGATTTTAGAAGCTGAATCATGCATTAGTAGAAGGTTGAGAGCAGTAGATGCATAACGCTTTACAGATTACAGTATTTTCAACTACAACAACAGGTCAGAAAACTGGGGCATATCCAATGGAAGGAGCAGAACATCTACAAGAGTGAATAATCCGTGCCGGTCAATAAAGCCGAGAATTACGTAAGGGATCAAGTTACACATGTTCGTAGCCATTTTTGATTTTGCCATTTTCTACATTTTAGCAATTAAATTAAATCAAAATATTGAAATGATTATCCCAGCTCTAATTCAGTGTAGTGTCTACAAAAACCTTAGAAGAAATTATTAAATCAACAAAACTCGTATAGAGTTCGCGTAATGAAATTTAATATTTTTAGTGAAATTTTAACTAATTCTTGAACAAACGCTAGACCCTACATGTATTTAGTTATAATTATTTTAATATTGTGAATAAAAACTTATCAACTACAGAATCAAAACTATTTTTGGCAATTATGAAAATAACATGTAACAAGTTTCAAAATAACACACAAATTGTTAACCGAATTGGCCAATTCCCGGAGTTTATAATTGAGCAACTCGTCTCATGACTAAAGTTTAAAAAGTAATATAAATGTTATTTTTTCTACTAGTTTTGGAGGTAACAAATGATGAAAAATTTATGAATAGTTTGCACCGTAAGTTAAAGTATCAGACTTTCGTTTAGGTAGTAATTATAATGTTGTAAATAATAGGTACTGTATCTCTAAATAAATGTATTAGTTAACTAATGTTTTTAGATTTTTAATATTGTAAAAATGAGTGATCTAGTGTTGTAGGGCATTAGTGAGAAAACACGTTTGATAATGTTACTTTTTGTTTTCTTGAGAAATTCAACAGCTTATCCATGAATCATTATAGTCATTATGATTTTTATATGCTGCAGTAATAAGAGATTTTGTGATTTTTTGAGTTTCAGGAGAGTAACTTCTGGTTTTTGGAGTGAACTGAGAAGAATGGATAACATAATCATTGCGAAACCGCAACAGTTACATTTGTAACAATCTTTATAGGCGGTATTGCTTTAATATAGTGGAAGTTCTGAACAGAGTTTCTAAGTCACGGCAACGTTCGAGCTGTTTTCTACGTGGAAGGAACGGACCGAAAGCTGGTTGGAACGATCAAGTTCGCGTTGAGCGAACTGCCTTGCATTGAGCCCTATCGTGGGTTCGAGATTGGCCCAGTGCAAAGTTCGGAGCGACCTTATGGAGAGACCTAGTTTTGCTCTGTTGATTTGGATCCTGTTTGCTGTGAGTTCCCCTGAGAGCTGGTACATAGATTCCTGAAGTAAAATGTTTTACTACTCTCAGGCAATGGCATACAACTGAAGTATGAGAGAGACTTCAATCTTGGCGGGCTTGAGTCGTGCGGCTAAATATATGCAGACAAAGTGCCAAGGTAATTTTAAGAAACGTAAGACCAAACCAACATCATTATTTACTGCTGTCAAAAATTTCAATTGAACCACTTTATGCACTATAGAATCCAAATAGTTCTGTTTCCTTAAATAGTATCTCATTAGTTTGTATTAAATTAATGCCCGCTCAATAATTAGTTGTATGATTATAATTAACAAGAACTTTAGTCTGTAAAAAAAGATGAGAAATTTTGTGTTTGTTAATAAGAGCTTTGCAATTACGTAAATTTACGATCAGCTGTTTGAGATTGAGCGACGTCGGCGAGTGCGTAACAGCTGTCACGATTGTTCAAAGTAAGTATTCATATATTACAGTATCCCGACATATAATCTAATTTCCACTAGGAAACTATCAATGACTACAACTATTAGAAGTTTCACGATTTCAACTTACACCAAATTGGTAGATTAATGCCATATTTATATTTACGATTTTATTACTCGTTAATAAAATTGTTCTACTCTCAAGGCTGTATAGTTAAAATAACTCCCGTACAGATATTTCGCCATGTACACCCCTCAGCTCTCTTCTTGCCTCTCTCTTGAAAGAGTTAATTCTGGATGACAATACCCAGGCAGGCAGTCTTCCCGTATGACACTTCTGCCGAACAACAAAGATTTCTCCTCGACTGCCCTCCATCCGAGTTACTTGTCCTTTGTGGCGTGTCGAGATCCTCGGGCATTTGAAATCGATGCTTACTAGTCTCCCTTGGAACACGCGCGGCTTCGAGCACTTCTATTAGCTTTGATCCGAAGTTTTGGCCTGATCCCGCAAGGACAAGGCGAAGTGTGTTACTGCAAGACAGTGTTATGTGCTCTCTTTAACATCCTAATCCAAACAAACAATATCGTACATTATCACACCATTTTTACAATGTATTCCATTAGGATAAAAAACTGCCTTTAATAAATTATGTATCCATATTTTATATTTATTTTGGAACTAAAACAACAGTCTTAGAAAACTATTACATTTACACTAGTCTTGTTGAGAATCAACTGAAAATACATGTCAGAAGAAAAAATAATAATTTGTAATAAAATATTTGGGATATTTGGCAATAATATAATTACATTGAGATGCTCTTGGGTTCAAATGACGGGATATATTACGTCGAGAATAACTTTAACATTTTTCCCACAATGGAAATAGCAACTGACCTACCGATGAAACTCGGAGCTTATAGTAAGATTTGAAGAAGGAAGCCTGTGATAGCTGTTCTTAGATTTCTGAAGTGAACTTTACCAGGGATTTTGTAAACTGCTACCTTCAAGCATGCCTTCTCCTCTCTCTGATTTTTGAACTAAGGTTTATCAAGCTGAGGCACTTCGGTTAGTTATGTTCATGGGTCGCAGGCCTTGGGCATACGGTAACAGTTGTCCTCTATTCCTATTGGTATAGTCGGCCAGCTACCTCCTAAACTTGTCGAGGCAAGGCGAAGGGAATGCTGCATCCTACTAAAAACCCTTTACCCAACCTATCTGATGAAGGATTTTCTCTGCATCAATTTTAAGAGAATTGCAAGGTAGGATCCTTAAACCATAGCCTGGGGACGATAGTTATCCTTGGCTATTTTTCTGTACCTTTCCGTCCCTTTGCTATAAGAGGCGGGTGGCTACTATGAGGATTACCCTAAATAGAGCCTGCCTACACCTTCGTCTTCTTTTTTCTCTTTGGCTACCTTGTTGTAGCCTTCCGTATCCCGCCTTTCAAATCCCTTCCTAGGATTTGTCAACACTTGGATAACCCCCATGTAGCCTGCTAGTATATAAAAAAAAGTATAATTTAATGTACGTATATTGAGAGTGTCTGTTGGGGTCAAGCGGCTGTAGCTCTAAACGTTTACGCTAATCTACAGCAATATGGTCCACTTCTTTTCGCCTTACAATCCAACGCTCACTTACGGCAACAAATAACGAGTCCACGAAAACAGAAATAAAAAACGATAAAGTATGAAAGTGATCTGTTATATTAAGAAGAATGCGTCTATCATTCGGTCGATGTCAAACACTCAGAAATTGAAATGTTATTACCACCTCGTCATATTAAATTTGTCAAATCGCTACCAATGGATGGGAATTGATTCAGATATCTGTGCTCCAAGTTCCTGAAAATGTCTAAAACCCTATTAAGAGAGGCAATTACCAATTTCTCCGACATAATAAAACTTTTATGCCATTCCCATTTTTTGGAAACAATGGCAGAAAATGAAAAGGAAGTGTGGGACACTTTAATGAATGTAGTGCATGAGTTTTAGGGGAATACTGTGGCCTCTTACTACAAAACCATTGCACAACGCACGCTGGCAGAGTATAAAGGATGCAAGGTGAGCTTAAAAGTTCATTTTTTACACTCCCAAACTGAAAACTTGGTAGACTACAGCAATGAACAGGCTGAAATATTTCACCAAGATGTCCGTGGTATCTAGAGATGTTACCAAGGAAAATCTGTCACCTGATCTGAAACGAATTCGAAGAAGTATTAAGGAGAAGGAGAAAAGGTTTCACAAATAAAAAGACTAGACCTAAAATTGTGTGTAAATATCAACTGTAGTTGTAAATAAATATAATATATATTAGTTCATTTTAATAAATAAGCGTTTTTATCAAAAATTTGTTTTTATTTTGTAATAAAACTATACGTGATGGGATGTTATGGAAGTCATTTTTAGAATCTACTACATTTAAACCGTATAATTAAGAAAATATATCCCATGCAGCTGGATAATATTTTTCCAGACCTGTGTTATCAATCTATGGGCTGAAAACTCTATTTTAAGAATAAATACATGAGACTGAAATTTGGTTTTTATATTTTCAAAAATAATCTCATTATTTTTAATTTAATTGTAATATTGACAAACATTTTACATTCTTTATATATTAAATATTATTTACATTTTAACTTTTATTTGGATGTAACACAGTAATAAATTGTTTAATAATTTCAGTTTTGCTGCTTAACATGATTAACATTCTCTATATCCGGGAATATGTACAATAATAATATTTATGACATTGTTTTCTTATGTTGGAGAAGAAATTGTAAGTAAATTATATCTACGTACCACGCGATAAGGGCATCAACTCTGCCAATTGCTTTTACATTTAGATTCTATGTCATGAACAAGATATTGACCTAAGTAGTTTCTCCACTATGCGCGTGTGGCTAAGTTCTAAAGTAACACGTGTCAACATTGTCGCTGCTAAATACCGTGAGCGGATTTGGACGCAAGAGTTACAGATGCATTCCAACGGCTTCCATGCCCTTCTAATCTCCTTAAAGAATGGCGTTGCCTCCTCTTAAGAATACTCGTATATTATTTTACAAAATCTTAAAGCGCAACACTGAAACATTAGTTTCACTTGACTCATATGAGATATGATTAATTTTCATTGATATAAATTAATATAATGAAAAGTTAATCTATGATTACAAATTGTTCTTTCAGAGAAGAATTTATTGTGTTAACAATTTATGTAGTAAATTATGTCCAATGATTTTATAAAATTAGTCCTACATCTATGCCATTAGCTTTAAAATAATATTTAATTGAACTTGTTATGTTTGTGTACGATTTGAATAGTTCGCAACGTGTAATGAATCATATTTAGTGAATTATGTAGTTTATTTTGTAATTAGTGTTGCGCGAAGAAAATTATGGATCGAAGACATAATGTTCCACGTATCAGAGTAAATACTCATTTATTAAAGAAAAGATAAGTCGATTTAAGACAGGGAAAGCCTGTAATCCGAAGGGTATATATATATATATATATATATATATAATAATAATGATAAAAGGGCACTTAAAAGAATTAATAATTAGAGATTATTGAACTGAATTGTTACCGGCGAACACAATAATGGAGAAATCAGGCCAAGACATTGTTGGTTTTAGTGCGCGTAAGTCGATGGAGCAGCAGTCAGCCACGAAACATTGCTGAATACAGAAGGAATTAAAATGTCAGTCAGCCATGAAACCTTGCTGAATACGGAAGGAACTAAAATTTAGCAGTCTGGTTTTGAACACCGACCGAGGAATTTAGCAAAATATTTTCTCGCGAGTAACCAAGTAGCGGTTGAGCAAAGTTGATGCTTGGTAAAAGCTGATATTGGTCGTATTTAACCTACGATATTTAAGAACTTTTAAAGTAAAGTCGACAGATTTAAATGGGACGAAAGTTCTTGAACAATTGTGTCCGGTGGTCAAATGGCCGGAATTTAGCAAAGTGAACCGTAAGTAAATTCAGTGATACATGGCCTGTTAAAGTGTTCAAGGTTAAAGTGTGTTCCAAAATCTCTGCAATTGCCCTGGTACCGGTACAAACAGTGAGTAAAGGAAACATTTAAAATTCATATTATAAACTTTAATAAAAGATAGAATATCGTCAGATTTCGATTTCATTTCGTTTTATTTGATTACATTTCGAGAGTTTATTAAAAATATTTGTCAGTATTGAATTGTAAAATTAATTGTTCTTTATTTAAAACGCCCAATAAAAACCTGAGGTAAGAGAAAAGGACAATTTTTGTATAAAATTGTTGTAAAGTTCAGCAAGTAATTTCTTTTGTAAGGTAAATAGTTGTGCATTACAAACTAATTGTTTAAGTAAAGTGAATAAATGTTATTAATTCATGCTCCTTTCATTAGATAATTTTCAATTATTAGTTCAATTTAATTAATTATCTTCATTTTTGAGTAACCACATTTTGATGCCTTAACGTGTGAACAATAAAATAATTTTAATAATTGACGACTTTAATTGTATATCACTATATATATATATATATTGTAGTAAATACATTTAAATGATTAAAATAAGCTTTTAGTTGGAGCACAAAAATGTAATTAATGCAATCAAATTTAAATTAAATCCCAAGTTGAGGCACCATAAGTATTATTCAAAATTAAATGAGATTTTATATAAGCAAATTAAAAATAAAATGATTGGATTTTAAATAAAAAAACAGTTTGAAATATACAACAAAGTTAATTTATTAAAACCAAATTATTATCATCATTGAAATTATGTTACATGATGGTAAAAACTGCCACGGCTTGATTTCAGGGCCGACTATTGGGCTTCCAATAAAGAATGTTAGGACAATTATAAATTTACAAAGTGAGAAATTCTTAATTTTAACAATCAGTGAAATATGAAATCTGACGATAAATATCATTTTTACATTTAGGTTTACAGATAATAAATTCTTTAATTTACATTACCGTTTTGTTGTGCGAAAAAGGGGCCTCGTGCTCACTCGATTATTGTTTAACACTTTCACATGCAGGCCATGTTTCACTAAATTTACTTGTGGTTATTATTTACACATACAACACTTTCTGCTCTCTATATTTGACGACGCCAATTGTTTTGCTGTTCTCTCGTTACGTACTCAACATTTTTTTAAAAATATTTAGTTTATTGTCACATCAACCGACATGGTTATTAGTGACCACGATACACATTACAAAATTCCTACTTCATTTTATTTTTTATTTTTTTTACATTGTGATTTCATTATTTACAGGATGTTGGCTGCGTCTTAGGTACAATATGGTTTACATTCTTTAATATTACAGATAGTATAGGAAAATCTGGTATGGCTAAATTAGGTGGCATCAATCACGTTTAGGTCCCTAAGATAGTCCATGATTGGGTTAATATATTGAGGTTCGTTGAGGCATTCCTTGTAGCTATCTGGGATTCCATAGACTCTTCTTTTTTGTAGCGTGTACTCGCACTCGTTGATTATGTGCCGGGTGGTAATTTTGGAGTTGCATTTGTCACGTACAGAAGCATACAGAAGGGTTGGTTTTGGTCATTAGGTGACCGTGAGATAGTCTAGAATGACCAATTCTTAGACGGGTGAATACGGTTTGAACACGTCTGTTTAAATTGTACTGATGAGGTTGGGTTTCGTATACACTGTCCCTTATTTCGTGAAGTTTTGTCTGTTTATTAACCCGTTTCGTTGTTCCAGTTTTTCTTTAATTTGGCTTTTACAGCTTTGATTATGTTCTTGTGGGACACTGGCAGGGTAGATGGGTTTTGGCTGGATATTGCGCATTTAGCCGCGGCATCAGCTGCTTCATTTCATGCGATTCCGACATGGGAGGGGATCCATATGTATGACAGTTGTTTACCTGAGGTTATTATTTTACAGTTTTGGTCTATGATACCAAGCGTAATGGGTTTCTTACTACATTTATTTTTTATTGATTCGATTACACTTATTGATTCCGTGAAGATAGCGAACTTGGATTTGTTAGAGTTCTCGATGTCGTTTAGGGCTGGTGTAATTGCATAAGATTCACAGTAAAAACTCGAAGCCATATCATGAAGTTTATATGTTTTTGTGGATCCCTCGAATATGTTAGCACATGCAGCACCATTAGCTGTCTTAGATTCGTCAGTGTATATATGTAGGTAGCCTTTATAAGTTGTAAGTATTCACGGTAAAGGACACAACATTTACTGTACATTAGCTTGATATATTTGAGCATCTAACTAACTGGAGCCTCTCACAACATCAGACAACCATTGCGAACTGTAGACTGGATACTGGAAACTGGCGACTCCTAACACACTCCAGGTCTGACAAATACATCAGTTCTATTCTGGTGACTCCCAAAAACACGCTCGTACAACTTTATCATTAGAGCTCCCAAACTATACTCAAGCCTTTCAGATTTTATTCTCCTCTCTTCACTGAGTCCCAACAAACACACTTAAGTTCCGCGCGTCCAGCATTGTTTCACGACAATACACACATCAAGCAAGCATTATAGCCCCATATTGTTGTACACAAATCTTGTGTTTACGCCGCCGACAATGCAAGTCCCAAAATCTTGTTCATTAATTAATTGCATGTTTCCTTTTAATTAGCACAATGTATATTGTAATACCAATTAAAGAGGCCATAATTTTTTTTTCATTAAATTTGTTTGTTAGCGGTTCGAGTTAACAAAGAACGACAATGGACGGTAACTCTGTGTCGGCGGAGCCTTTGTTGTGAACTGCGTTCTGTACTAGAGTTAGTCAGTCTGCGGCGAGAAGCGGAGCAGATTAGGCCACTTGGGAACTGAAAACGTAAAATGTGGATGCTGATTTAAAAAGTGTGAATAGCGCGGTCCAAGACGTCCAACTGCGAGATCTACTAGTTTACATAAAACGCGAATAAACAGTTTTAATAGAGAGACTCAAATAATAATCGCAAAGTTGGAAGGAAAAGGTTTTGCTTCACACAGACTGAACTAAATTTCGCATAGAGGCATCAAGGAGACCTATGTCCGAGGGCTGACAGAGGGGCGGCTGATCCAAAGTTCCAGGTGTCAGAGAACGAGAACTTCGACCGAATGTATTAAAAATTTAATGTGTAGAATCAGTGAATATAGGCCTTTTTAGTGAGTGTTGTCCTCAAGCTCCAAGAATCAGATTTGGTACCAAAAAGTACAAAACAATTATTTAAAATCTGTAAACGAGGATTTAAGGTAGAAGTCGGATTTCGTTCGTTTTTCTTTTCATTTAGTTTCTTTCATTTCATTTATTTTCATATTGTATTAAGTTAGCTTCAATGTGTTTGAATTGTTAATGTTAGTTTATTCAATTGGATTGTTCTTACTATCAAACCCAGTAATGACCCAGAGATAAAGAGAATTTCGACGTATTTGATTGTAAAAATATAATGTTGTATTTTTCCTAGAACGCCACGAATTGCAAAATTGAAATAAAATATTGTTTGTTAACTTGATTAATTTCGGCGTATAAAGTAGGGATTACAATTTGTACTTTTAAAGAATAAATTTTTAAATCTTAATAATTTTGTTAATTAATTATTTAAATAAGTTCACCTTTTAATTATATATATATATATATATATATATATATATATATATATATTATAACAAGAACAACAACTTTTAAGAAATAAAATTAGATACATTGGTACAAGGGGATCACATATACGGATAACCGTTAAAGAAAACAACTGTATATATTGTAATGTATGCCTTCTTCATATAAAACGTTTTGCAACAATGCGTTTTATATTACAACTTAATAAGATTGGATACGTCAGAATATTCTTTGTCTGTCCCACATCGAACGTTAATGGCTTTTGTAAGAAACAAAGATATAGTGTTTCAGATGGATTTCATGCAGGATTATGCCTTTGAAACACAGATTGAATTTCTTTTTCGTGTTTGTCTGTTTCCGTCAACTCATACTAATTGATGTTTTGAGGACTTTTTTTTTCTTTGCGTGAGATGAAGCAAAAATACATAAACTTGTACCCTAAGGGAGTAGTGGCGGTTGTTGTGTTCTTGGAGGAGCCGCGAGCAGTTTCGTCTTGATGAGACCCGTGAGAAAAGTCAGTGAATATCTTTTTCATTATTAAAAGAGGGCCACTGCTGATTTGTATCGTAGAAGATGAAAACTTTTTAGAAATAAGAAAATCATTATTCATCTCTCAGTTTGTTAAAATATTTAAATATTTGACCTAGCAAAAATTCGTTGATTGGGAAACAAAGTAGTTTATCGGTGATTGTTTTATGGAACAAGATTACCTATGTCGGGCGCAGTAAGACATAGGACTACACGTGCTAAGAAAATGTTATTCCAGAATAAATGAGTTTGCAGCTCAGAATAAGAATTGAACAGAATTGTATGAAGCTTGTATGAAACTATAACGGCAGAGTTATAGCTCGAAATGATAAAATTATAAACATTAATTCTGCAAGAAAAGCAACGAATGATAAGTTTCCTTAAAATATATGTAAGAGAAGTGATTTTTATGAGTCGGTTTCAATTCGCAGGTCTGCTTGTGCGAGAAGTTATCGTTTAGAAAAGTACCTAGAGTATTCTAAGCTATTTCGAAAAAACTTTGAGTTATATAATTAAAATTATTATATAACTAGTCAATGTTGTCACCGCGGGGCAATGAAACCAACTGCTTAATGAACACTAAACCTTCACAACGATGCGTCATAACTAGTGAGCGCCATAATTTATTATACTTTATATATTACTAACTTTTAATTACTGGCTGAACTGGACGAAAAAAAGAACATCGGGACGAAAATATGGAGGACATCTGCTTTCGACCAAAGAGTATGCCAAGATGAAGTTACTAATGATGCGTTGTTAAGCCGATCCGACGACGCCATTACGTCATCGACGCACTCAAAGCCTTCACAAGACGCTTGCCGAAGAAGAAAGGGCAACTAAGACGAGTCACGTGAATATATCACGTGCGAGAATGAACAAGGGTTACAACGAAGTGGCGGTGTCGCGTGGCTGGATGGTACAAACCTATTGTTAAGAAACCACTACAAAATAAGAAACGGAAAAATATTGACGTGTATAAAATGAGAACAAAATACAAAAAACGTGCAGTAAATAAGATTGAATGACGGTGCAGTTGATTGTGAACTACAAAATTTTACAGAATTGTCTGTGTCGCGTTCGCAGACGCGGGCCTACGTGGCCGTCTGTCTTGGAAGATGGAAATAAAATTCATTTTACAATTCTCTGAGTTTGTTTATAATTCACATAAATCTGGGAAAATTGAGGAAAACTAATAGCAACAAAGAAGGTTGCCACGATGAAGTTACTAATGATGTGTTGTTAAGTCGATCCGACGACGTCATTACGTCATCGATTCTCTCAAGGCCTTGAAAAGACGCTTGGCGATTTTTTTTAGGGCAACATGCTAAATAAGGGTAATCCACGTTGGGCAACTCCCCTTTAATAGCATAGGAAGGGATTTGAAAGGGGGGATGCGGAAGGGTAGAGGAAGGTAGCCAAGGGTTAACTAGAGCCCCCGGGCTATATTTTAAGGATCCTACCCGGCATTCGCCTAAATGTAATGCAGGGAAAACCCTAGAAACACCTGCATCAGGTAGGTCGGGCATTGGGTACTTGTCCCACGCCATTCCGATAGCGGGAGAGGAGTTTGCTTTGGAGATGCAGCATTCCCTTCTCCGTGCCTCGACCAATTTAGGAGGCAGCTGGTCAACTATTCCAATGAGAATAGCGGACAACTCTTACCGTATGCCTAAAGGTCTGTGACCCCGGGACATACACCTCTCAGAACAGGCCGAGGTGCCTCGGCTTGTGGGAACCTTAGTTAAAAAACGGAGAGGAAAAGGCATCCCCAAAGGTAGCCCCTTCGTATCTGTCCTACAAGGTTCTGCCTGCGAGAGAACATCCCTCGCAGGTATTGCCTTCGAGAGAATAGCTCTGGCAGACCTTCCCGTCCAAGACGCTTGCCGAAGAAGAAAGGGCAACTAAGACGAGTCACGTGAATATATCACGTGCGAGAATGAACAAGGGTTACAACGAAGTGGCGGTGTCTCGCGGTTGGATGGAACAAATATTGTTAAGAAACCACTACAAAATCTGAAACGGAAAAATATTGATGTGTATAAAATGAGAACAAAATCCAACAAAAAAGGTGCAGCAAATAAGATTGAACGGCAGTGCAGTTGATTGTGAACTACAAAATTTTACAGAATTGTCTGTGTCGCGTTCGCAGACGCGGCCCTACGTGGCCGTCTGTCTTGGAAGATGGAAATAAAATTCATTTTACAATTTCTCAGAATTTGTTTATAATTCACAACATAACTGTGAAATTGAGAAAAAATAATAGCAACAAAGAAGGTTGTGGAACTACAGAAAGTTGATCGTGAAAGAAAGAACGTTGAGATATCTGAGCCAATGTCATCTACTTAGAACGATGCGCGTGGTACTCAAATGGAGTTATATCAACACGTAAAGTACTTTTTTAAAATTTGAACTGCACATCTGACACTCGCGATCATACACTCCGTGTGGAACTTGTCCGTGACTCTTATTCACGGCACCTCAGCAACTCTTGGACACAAGTTTTATATTCTCGTCTTATTCCAAAACGATAGTCAATAACACAAATTGAGTTAAATCATGACCAAGTTTGAGAGATACGTTTTATGCGAATAACAAATAAACACAGATCATTATGAAATAAATTTTATTTACCTCGTATCAGACAAAAGTTTAAACTCCCGCGGCAGTGAACAAATTAGTGGGGATATTAAATGATGCAACCAAGTCTCATTTTCAATGCTATAAAATAACTATTTGAAGATGAAAATAATAAATCACAATATATTATATAAATAAAATAAAACTTCAGAATGAATTTTGTAAGTTCTGTGTTCCGAATAAGCTTTCGTCTGACAGAACAAGATGGAGGACCACGAAAAGAAAGAGGAACAGTCATCGAATAGATCGAGGAGGAGGTAAATGCACCGAAAGAAAAATGGAGTACGTCGGAACGAAAGCTCTGATCGATAGTGGAACGAAATTGAGTTGTAATGAAGACAAACTAAAATTCGATGGGAAGTTCGAATGCGATAAGTTTGTCGTTGTTAGGGATGTTGGAAACGACAACCTGCAGGTAATATGTTTTCCATTAAGCAGAAGGGAGAAGTTGAACAATGACTTTGAGAAGCCGAGTAAAGGAAATCAAAAATATTAAAATAATTTTGCTTATGGTCCAAATTATAAAGAAGTAACATATATTTTAATTACTTCGATTCAAGAGAACGCTTATCACGTTTGAAGCAAGTTTTTCAGCAGTTTCAACTAAACAGGAGCAGAACTATAAGATTAATGATTTTGCGGACACAACTTACTAATAATGGTGCAAATTGATAACATTCTGATAAAACGTTTGGAAACATATTATTGAGAAAGAATCTTTCCTTTCCAGCCAGCAGTTGATATGTAGCAAATCGACAAGACAGAAATGAGACACAACGAAACATTTTCTTTTCAGTGAAACACCCTACAGCTTGTCAGGAAAGATTTGTAGAGAAGATTACGGATTATTGGACATCGACAAGCAATCAAGGACTAGAGTAAGACTGAAGGTTATTGGATTTTACAGACCTTGTCAGGTACGGCTTAGAGGAATTCCATAAACTCACTCTATATAGCAATATTCAATTTAATGTAAACAAATTCACGTCATTGCGGCCAATTAATGTAATATTCAACATAGAAATATAACAATGAATCCCACGATGTGGTCAATTAATGTGATAAATTATTTGTGAAATAACTTAAACAATTAAATTTTATTACAAAAAAGTTTATTAGGAATAATATTTACATTTTATACAAAACTTTTACATAGATGCAACAGCTTTATTGAAATTCTTAAAACCTTCAGGGTCGCTTATCGGGCCTCTAACAGTAATGGTAACCCACAATTAGATAACCAAATTGAAGAAAATAAAATATTGAAGAAGTTAGTCAATTCAGAAAAAAAAAGAGATAATATAAATACAACACTACGTTTCTGCGATCCTTCTTCCTTCTTTCAATTTTCTAATTTTAAAATCAAATATATAGAATTAAATTTACATGAGTTATACGGAGGGAGAGGGGTTTGCTGTGGGGACGCAGCATTCCCTTTTCCGTGCCTTGACCAGTTTATGAGGCAGCTGGCCGACTACTCCAATGGGAATAGCGAACAACTCTTACGGTATGCCCAAGGTCTGTGACCCCGGAACATACACCTCTCAAAACAGGCCGAGGTGTCTCGGCTTGTGGGAACCTTAGTTCGAAAACGGAGAAGAAAAGGTAGCCCCAAAGGTAGCCCCTTCGTATCTCTCCTACAAGGTTCTACCCCAACCTTCTTTCATGCATATCTTTTATTTTTATTTTTTTTAGGGCAACAGGCTACATGAGGGTAATCCACTTTGGGCAACTCACCTTTAATAGCATAGGAAGGGATTTGAAAGGGGGGATGCGGAAGGGTAGAGGACGGTAGCCAAGGGTTACTAGGGCCCCCGGGCTATGGTTTAAGGATCCTACCCGGCATTCGCCTAAAGAAATGCGGGGAAAACCCTAGAAAAACCTGCATTGGGTACTTTTCTCACGCCCTTCCGATAGCGGGAGAGGAATTTGCTGTGGGGACGCAGCATTCCCTTTTCCGTGCCTCGACCAGTTTAGGAGGCAGCTGTCCGACTATTCCAATGGGAATTGCGAACAACTCTTACCGTATGCCCAAGGTCTGCGACCCCGGAACATACACCTCTCAAAACAGGCTGAGGTGCCTCGGCATGTGGGAACCTTAGTTCAAAAACGGAGAGGAAAAGGCATACCCAAAGGTAGCCCCTTCGTATCTCTCCTAAAAGGTTCTATTGAGTAACTTGTATTTCAGGAAGACATTTGAATATTTGGACTGCGACACACAGTCAGAGGTGTGATACAATTAATCAAAGAGCTGTTAAAATGCGCCTAGTGTATGTGAAGAAATTTCACACGAAATCACGTATTCTATTAGTAACTTTTGTCAGCCAGTCATTAGTTCAATTCTTTTAATTATAATTTCTTGCATATAATGAAACCATATTGTCTTCGTTTAATAGCACATTCAACGGAAAAGTTCACCCTATTAGATGTGCAACAAGCCTCACAATCGAGAGGTCACGTTAAGGAAAAACTAACCTTGAAAACTAGAACTAACATTTACAAGAATTGGTTGTTAATACTTGCAATTATCCTAATTATACTATAATAATTTGCATATTGCTATAAAAATGCTAAACATCTTATTAACGAATATTTGTTTTGTTTTTCTTTCCGTATTAAATATCATCTTCTTACTATCGAATTGTGATTACCTATAAAACAATTGAAAAATATAAATTTTCTCATATTTATTATATTTTTCTTAACTCTAGGATAAAATCAATATTTTATCGCAAAATATAGGAAATGTTCCCTTAATTACTTAACTCTTGTATTCGTAAATAAGATATGCAACATTTTATATTTACATTGATGTTAACAGTCGACTAGATTAAAGGAAATACGTGTTTGTGATAGTATTTCTTAAACGAAAGTGTTTCGAAGGAAATAACTACTTTCGTAGCTAAATATACAGTTCACATCGTAATATGGTAATCATTTTATGTTGTTTGATAATCAAACTCCAATTCTATTCACGTCACATACGAACTACTGTCAAAAAATTAAAGTCACCAACATTGAAACATTCAAGTTTGACTTTTACAGACAATTGTCTTTTTTTACCATAAGTGAGGGTAATTTTAACAATAAAGTTTGCCAATAGTTTGAAACATTTCCACTTTCATTAGATAATAGAACAGTCCCATTGTGGTAACAAGAAACCGGTCGTTTGTAAGACAAAATGTAACTTATCAGATGTATAGGGATTACGTCATACATATTTTATTCATACTGCCGGAATCATAAAGGAAAAAAGATTCCTTTTTATTGATCCGATTAAAATTCACGACCTTTCGTATACGAGGACAATTCGATAAACAAAGGTCCCTTGTAAGAAAAATGAATGGAAAATATCAGAATCTACCAAATTAGTTGTATTTTCTATTACTGTTGTATGTAGTACCTACATTATTTTTATCTGAAAAAATACTTACCACAGTCCGGAGGCACTAGTTATCCTTGGCTACCTTCCTCCACCCTTCCGCATCTCCCCTTTCAAATCCCTTTCCTATGCTATATGAGGGGAGTTGCCACTATGTGGATTACCCTATAATATCCTGTCTACATCAAAAAAAAAAATCACTGCACTATCGACCTTATCCTGCGAGAGGATTCTCTCGCAGGTAACCTGTGAGGGATGTTCTATCGCAGGGCTACCATTGGGGATGCATTTTCCTCTCCGTTTTTGAACTAAGGTTCCCACAAGCCGAGGCACCTCGGCCTGTTCTGACAGGTGTGTGTTCCGGGGTCACAGACATTGGGCATACGGTAAGAGTTTTCTTCTATTCCCATTGGAATAGTTGGCCAGCTGCCTCCTAAACTGGTCGAGGCACGGAGAAGGGAATGCTACGTCCCCACAGCAAACTCCTCTCCCGTTATCTGAAGGACGTGGGACAAGCACCCAATGCCCGACCTACCTGATGTAGGTTTTTCTGGGGTTTTCCCTGCATATCTTTATGCGAATGCCGGGGAGGATCCCTAAACCATAGCCCGGGGGCCCTAGTTAACCCTTGAATACCTTCCTCTACTCTTCTACATCCCCCCTTTCAAATCCCTTCCTATGCTATTAAAGGGAAGTTGCCCAACGTGGATTACCCTCATGTAGCCTTTTGCCCTAAGAAAACAAAGAAAAAACACTGCACTATCAGAGAGCTCTGGCGGAGGCTACCTTTGGAGATGCCTTCGCAACTCTCTGGTTTTTTGAACTAAGGTTCCCACATGCCGAGGCACCTCAGTCTGTTTTAAGAGGTGTATGTTGCCGGGTCGCAGACCTTGGGCATACTTTAAGAGTTGTCTGGTATTCCTATTGTTATAGTCGGCCAGCTGCCTCCTAAACTGGCCAAGGCATGGCGAGGGGAAAGCTGCGACTTCACAGAAAACCCCTCTCCCGCCATCGGAAGGGCGTGGGACAAGTACCAAATGCCCGACCCACCTGGTGCAGGTTTTTATAGGGTTTGTCCTGCTTTACTTTTAGGCGAATTCCGGGTAGTATCCTCAAACTATAGCTCGGGGGCCCTAGTTAACCCTTGGCTAGCTTCCTCCACCCTTACGCATCCCTCCTTTCAAATCCCTTTCCTATGCTATAAGAGGGGAGTTGCCACTATGTGGTTTACCCTATACATAGCCTGTCTACACCCAAAAAAAAATCATGCACTATTTTTAGATAATAGCAGTATTCTCATCACCCTCTAAAATAATTTTGCAGTCAACCTGTTTCAATGCATTATTAGTCAAATTTACCAGTCTTCAATTTCTAGTATTTTTTCTTCGTTATATAAATCAGGTCGAGTATGGATGAAAATTATGTAGATACACGTAATGTATTCAACTCAATAAGCAAGCAAAAAATTAATGTAAAAACGTAGACGTTTTACCCTGGTGAATCTGCTTTATATTCTAAGGCATCGGCAGCTATTTAAACGTGTAAGAAATCATATATAACAATATTGTAGTTGTTAGTAATAATTAAAGCACAAATCTTAAGTAGTTAAGTGCTTTTAAAATATTCAGAAATGAAGACATAAAAATGATATTCCTTTAAATACATTTAAGTTCTTATAAAGGCTATTAAGTAAATAGTATTACAATTATTAGATAATTCACAATTAAATTTATCATATTTTTTGAATGTTTTTAATGATAGTGACACCCAACCTCTTGCGACATTATTTTCAGAACGACTACATTTTCTCTGATTCATCGAATCTTTTATGAAAAAACAACACTTTAATTAATATAGTGTGTTATAAATGGAAGAAACCAAACATTCTTTACCTCTTTTGCCACGCTTTCAGCGCGCCCTTATTGTAGAACGGTCCCCAATTGAACGTGAGACTATTATCATTCCAGTGTACTCATGGGGGCGATTTAGCCCGACGATGTTAGCCGTAGTGTTCTGTATGTACCCAGCTTCACTAGCACTTTTAAAAGCTCTCATTAAAATTAAAGACCGCGGTGATACAGCCATTTTAGAAAATTAGTTTTCTGACAGCATTCCAAATCATACGACATTCTGGTCCGGTAAGAATTAAAGAGCACATTAGCCGAATAGTTCGCTTTTATTCGAAATTAAAATTTCTAGCTCCAGCAGGGTCCATCTGAAAATGGAAAATAATTTAATCGAAGGACAGTAGGAACTTGTCTACAATGTGTTTAAGTATCGTGATTCCATCAAAATACACTGTATTCGAAATTTTCAAGATTAATACAAATTAAGAACACAGAAATATTTATGAAAGATTATTAATTTTGTTTACTTGATTCCTCAAAATACAAATAGTACTCGTTTAATTCAGGAATATTTTACAGGTCTTCAACTCCCTTTTTCGAAGGAAAATTCCGTGCATTGAGATAACGTTAAAGCGAGTAAATGAATCGGGTGAGATTTATTCATGACTCGTAACGTAGTCGTGACTATCTGCGGCGGAACTTAACCAAGAAGATCAAACTAAATAAGGGTTGAGAAGTCTCACGATTGTCCTCTGAGGTAATTGACTGCATCCCTAAAGGCGAAAAGAGTTTTAATTTTCGAAACAGCGGGCTATCAGTATTTCTTATCACATATGTTTGTATATGGCTTCCTCTTCCAATTGGCTACCTGACAATTCACAAAGTCTTCAAATCAGATGTCGGATCACCAGAAAATTGTGATTAAAAGGAATACAGACTAGCGCTTTCCTTGGAAAGGTGGTGAGAGTGTATACATTTCACCAAAGATTACAAGATTTCGTTAAAAATTTAATAAACGTCACGTTTTGTAACTTCGTATTATATATACCTCAATATTGAACATGTGTTATAGGACTCATAAAACTAAAATGTTGTGAAAGGGAATCTGTAGGAATTCTCCTGAAAGCCGATTGCCAATTATCACAGACCATAATAATAAATCAATGAATTTACTAAAACGGTCGTAAAATTGTACTCGTAAGATGGTAAGTAATATTTAGTAAAATTCCTCTGCCGAACGGCATACTTTGTCAATTTTATGATTAAATTTCCCAATTTTCCTCGTCTACGTTTTCCTTAAGTGGCATTGCGGTGCCTTCAGTGCGTTTCGGAACCACGTTTCCATGAACTCGCAGTGCTCAAGTACCGACCTCGACTATCGATTGTAGCGACGCAAGCGCCGTACCGTGACAATCATCCGATTTTGCTATAACATATTTGCAACACTATTTCCGCTGTTTTCAGATCTTTTACAATATTTGTTTAAGAATATTTCTTTTGTCAGAAGTACCAAAATTTTCACGTAATATCCTACATATTTTATAGTTTATCTTTTGTATTGCTAAGTTGAAACACCCTCTTAGTTTCCATGTTATTTAAAATTATATAAAGTGTATGTAATAACTTTAAAACTAATTATTTAAGAAAGATTTGAACTTTTCCTAACTGCTATCAGTAAATTATTCGCTTATATTAAAAGAATTTAATTGAGTTTAGATTTTAAAAAAAATCTATTAGTTGGTCTTTTGATTTTAATAATTAATTAACCTAATGAAACTTTGATATTGCAATTTAACAAGTCTGAGGCCTGAGTATGAATACATTAGGCGTGCACGTGTTTCTGCCTGAGAAGGCCAAAAGAAATCGCGGGTTCGCGTCCCTTTTTTTTACATCGTTTGTGGGGGCGGAGTAGATATAAAGTCTCCGAACCCGGGTAAGAGACGCACAGACGCTGGGAGACGGGGACGCAGGCAGAGGAGGCAGACGGGGACGGAAAGGCAGACAGAGAGACGCAAGAAGAGACGCAGAGAGACAGGGAGACGCAGGGAGACGGAGACGCGGAGGTTTTGAGGGACGTCCATCGCAGGGAGGCCGAAGAGGGAGATCGTGTGCTGACGCCACAAGTTAAGTAAGCATCACAATATATGTGCGGAGATAGACTCTGTTCTTGAGTAGCCACCGAACCGCCCCCATTTCCCTGTTGAGAAGGAGAACTTTTTAATCAAGCCGGAGCTAATTTTAATTTTATGCAGACCTATGTATATCTGCTGGCGCCCAACAATATTTTTTTAATGTATTTTTGTTTTTTTTTGTAGTTTCAATGTAATAAATATTTTTTTTAATATTAAGTAATTAAAAAGTCAAATCATTACAATATATATAATATCTATATAATTTTGTAATCTATATTGTAGTAATTAAAAGGCAATTAATAATAAATAATTAAAAGAAATTTTGGATTTGGATTGTTGTCGGAATAAAACAGACACAAATCACACACAAGAATGGACAATAATGGAAGAGCCCTAAGGTATTGTAGACCATGGCGCGCTGAGAGGAATGTATAGGGCAGTTGGCGGCGAAACATTGCTGAGGACGGAACAAATAAAACTTGAACAGAGACCAGACGTCGTTAATGTATTACCAAATAAAGTTGTGAATTAATACAAAGTAAAATATTAACGAAAGTATTCCATCGTAAATATTGGAAAGTAATAGCAATTTCGTCAGAATAGAACTTTACAAAATCTTCGTGGTGGAATTGCTCCAGGATAACATTGGTAAATTATTGTGGAGCGGAGCACTCATCAAAATACAGCCAATCTTGCCAAATATTAAAGTGAAGTGTAGAGTCAGTGAAAACCAAGGCCTGATATTAAAAGTAAAGGGTCTGAACGAGGTAAAAAATGATTGTCCTGGTACCAGAGGGAGAGAGAGAGAGAGAGAGAGAGAGAGAGAGAGAGAGAACAGTAAGTCAAATTAAATAAATTATTAATTGTAAACTATTAGGTTGTTAGATCGTCAAATTTAGTTTTTTTTAAAAAAATTGTAAATATTATTTTGTAAATAATACGTCTAAGTGTTCAGTTTTCATTAGAAATTTGATTGTTTAAAAAGAGTAATACCTTTCTTTATTTAAAGGCCTAGATAAAGACCCTGAGAGAGAGATAGTGTAAAATTTGGGATTTTACGTAAAAACTATTGTTAAATTCAATAAATATATATTTTATAACTTGAATTCTTTTTGCATATAATAAATTAATGTTTTTGTTTAATTAACTAAAAATGTTATTTATTAACATCCTATTTATTTAAAACTTAAATTAATTTAAATTGATGCATGAACATGTGGCATATTTTAATTGTGTTTATTTAATTGTACTTTCATTCTTATATATTACTAATATATATATATATATATATATATATATATATACAATTTCGGGAATTTACATTTCTTGTATATATCAAATTTGATGGTGTTCACCGGAAATTTTTAGAATTATATCGTTCAGATTATATCAGTTCAGATGGCCAGTTTCTTCCTTCATTTCATGAAGACCGTTAAATGGAAGAAGTTCAGTTTCTTTCGCATCATTCATCTCCAGCGAATCTTATTCAAAGTCTCTCTCTAAATCTAGGGGTATCTAATTATTGTCATTTGCTGTAAGTTCGTGTTGTCTGCCTTTGCTGTCCATTAGACTAACGTAAGTCTATATTGTAATAAACAGTCGTGATACTTTTTAATTTGCCCCACGTTGTGGTAGCCAAAATGTAATAATTAAATAATGATGGGTTTTTAAATGAGCAATTATAAACTTTATAACAAAAAAAATTTTATTTAGCAAAACTTGAAACAATGATACAAGTTTATAACATATATCTCAATCTCTCATGGGTCTTTACTGGGTTTGATAACGGACAGAACATTTAACTTAATCAAAGAACCCAACATTTATCTTTAAATTAAACAGAAATATTTAATCGTCTATACATAGACGAAATTAATTATTGACAAACCTATTCTACCAGATTGATTTTAAATTTAAAAGAGTTTATTTTATTACCACAAAAGAAAAGAACGATATCTGACTGTATCTTTTAATTTGGTTTACACATATTAATACCATAAAATTTCAACTTACGATTACTCAGGAAAATTTGGATCGTTCGTACACACACACTTTATAACTGGACGTTTTAAACACTGACTCTAACACACACTGTTGGTTTGATGAAAGCTGGTTCTCCGTTCGTGAAGGACATATCACTTGCTCGTGGTGAAACTACTCGACGCTGGATGCAGTGTCCTGGTCTCCTACCATCGAAGACAGTGGTCAAATTTTGATATTACAACAGATTAGACTTCTGCATACAAAAATGTTTATTGTTGAATAATTTTGTTATTTCTCTCGCAGGCTGCAAAATTTCTCCATTCTCGTTGCTAGCCGTACGCCTCCACAACTCTCACTCCAACACTCAACTTCGGTGCTCACAGCTCCCTCTCCCACTCTAACTAACTTCCAAAAATCTTATCTCTCTTTATATATCCCAGTCCCTTCCTTTTTCCTTTGTTCCAAAACTACGACGCAACTGCCCGTTGACAGTTTCCTCCATTATCCCGAGATTTACATTCTGCAGTTGCAGTTCCTTAGCTAGCAAATATCTAGCCACTCTGTCTTGTCCCAACGCCGACAATCTAGACAGGTCTAATTTGTCTTTGCACCCTCAACTACTTTAGACTTGTCTTCTCACCCTCACTCACACGTGCGCGGTTCTAAATTCTCCCGACCACCCAAACTGCACACTCAATTACTTTAGACTTGACTTCTCACCCTCACACGACCAGCGCTCCCGAGAATCTAAATAAACACATTACAGAATGTCTTTTCAACTGTCCAGGCCATTATCAGAAACAATGCCTGCCTTAACAGATTTATTTTGTGAGAGGAGCCCACACATGTGCCTTGCCCTGACTCCTAAATACCGATCCTAAGTACACAATATTACAAACTGTCTCTTGAACTGTCCTGGCCATTAATCAGAAACAATGCCTGCCTTAACAGATTTATTTTGCGACAGGCCACCCGCACACGTCCATTGCTCCGAATTCTCAAGACCTGTCCTAAGTAAACATTACAACTATCTCTGACGGCCAAGACCATTAATCTGAAACAATGCCTTTCCCTCAAGGCATTACAATATATATTGCTGATTTTCTGATTTAACAAAGTTTTACTATCTTTCACTTACTCTAGCCTCGCTAGCTTATATTTTTTAAGGTTTATATCTTATTCCACTCGTCTGCCTACTGGATACCTCATCGTTTTCCTACGACCGTAATTCTCTACATTAATTTAATAATTTATTAAATTTATACTGATTGGATTCAACTCTTGGAAGAAAGTGATTTGAAAACTCACCCCCTATTGGTACATCTAAACTAAACGGCTGGGTTTCAAAAGTTCTTGTTTCAGTGTTGGTATTTTTACCCTGCATCCACTTTTCCATATTTTTGTAAGTAGTAGCTGCATCAGGATTAATCAGGTTATTATCTTAAGAAGGGATAGAAATTGTGAGATGCCGAAGGTATAGTGGGGTTGCTATGGGTTAACTACGGGCCCAGGGCTATAGTTTAATGGGTTTACGCGGTAATTTGCCTAAATGTGATACAGGAAATACCCTACAGGAAGATGCATCAGGTAGGTCGGGCTCTTGAGATTTTAAGTCATTCTCCAAAACCGGAATAAATATTTTTCGTAACCATCTGTCAAAGATTTCACATCTATCTAATGGATCTAAATTATCCCAAAATTACCATAAAAGATTTAAAAGAAACTCTACATCTAAAATGATATACCATGTACATTTTAATTCTGTCATATCTTACGTCATAGCAATCCGGGATCGTTCACACAACGCGCTTCAAATTTTTAAATTACAATATGGGGCCTTATAAATCATATTTGGTGCGCATTGGACTGCCAGTTGTAAACCTTTTGTTGCGTAAAATTGGAATTTTAACTTTGTCGTGTACGTATATTCTAGAAATTTTAAAGGTTGTCTGGAGAAACATCAATTTATATGCCATAAACGGAGTAAATCATTTATAGAACACTAGAAACTCTGAAATCCGCATTGAAAAACATCGCGTAAGCCTTTTTGAAACAAGCATTTGTTATTCCGGGATAAATCAATACAATAGTCTTTTGGACGAATTAAAAACCTGAGTTATGCAAAATTTATTTTTAAAGAGTTGTAAATATATCTTAATTAATCTAGAATATTAGTCGCTGAAATAGTTCGTAGATAGGAAGCAAAGATTAGATCCTCCTTAGTAAAACAGTTAACTGGTATCAACTTATGCTATTATTTTAAAATTATAATATTCTAGAATTTAACCGTCGACTTATTTTCATGTTCAACGGTAATCTAAGTAATATTTTCTGTTTGAAACTCCGTGGAATGAAAATTGAAGATAAAAATAGTTATAATTTCTTGAATGACTTTTATATTAGTATCTTTAACGTTGCTTTAAATTATTACATATTTTTCTACAGTTCTTTGTAATTGTTAGATTTTATTTCTTTTCTTGTAATCTTATTATGACGTATCCTATTTCCTGGACCAACGATAATGAATAATAAATCTAAATCTTATAGATATTTTCGTTTCCTTGCCTCTACAGCCCATTGAGGATCTTGGCCTACCATGACGACTGTCAGGCTGTCATCTTCCATGACACATTCCGTTTTTTTAGAGTGATACTTGGTCACCGTTGTGATACACCTTCAGCCGTAGTCAAAGTTTTCCTGACCGTGACGAGCACAAAAATGCCGGGATTCGAACCCGGACTTCTGTGAAGCGAGGTGGTGACGTTGACCGCTACACCACAGCAGGTCGGCAACACTTTATATTATTTTAGCCCAAATACTCAATACAATCTCTTCATAAAATAATATATATTTCCTGGAATTGCAATGTTTGGAATAGATAATGAAATAAATTTTCCAAGTTTGAATTGAAAATATGAGAGCAATATTATAATTTGTGTTATAATTGCAAGACATTTACTGTTATATGAGATCGATGAAAGACAAAACTACAGAAATAAATGACTGTTACATTATTCTCGAAACACTCAATTGGTATACAGCTTAAGCAGGTTACAGATGTGAAGTATTAAAGAACTAGTGTGGTAACACGGCGGCCATCGACGTCTATAATAATTATTTAAGGAAGGGTCATTAGGAAATATGTACTGATGAAACTTGAACTCATCGAATAAATTTTTATGACAACGTTGGGTAAGGAATGTATTTATTTGTAATTCTTAAAATAGTTAACGAAGCATTTACCAACACTAGGAGCAGATCGTATAAAGTGTCAAGATTACTCACCATAGCTTTGCATCTTCAATTACGCGCCTCCGTAACATCATTGTCCTCTGCACCGAGTGTACATTTGCTACGCCGAGGATTCTTTTGTGAAGTTTTGAAACAACGAGTCGATTCATTCCGACGTCCTTTCATACCTGCCGAGCTCGCATATTTACCTTCTTATTCAACCTATTCAATAAATTAATCAGAGAATTCTGTCTCATTGTCTCCTAATTCATCTATGAATTCAGTCCTCATAATTTCACCTGTAAAGCCTTCCCAAAATAATTTAAATGAACCCAGAAGCTCCTTTATTATATTTTAGTACTCTACTGAACCGCATAATTGATTTACAGGTGCTTGTAATAGTCTCGCATAACTGCACACGAATATTATCTTAGTCCTGCTACTGTTCCTTCTCAGTCGGTTTTAGTTGCCAGCTAACTACATTTACACCACTTGATAAACTGAAGTCGCGGTAATATTTAGCTAGTCTTATTCTTGGAACCAACTAGTTAAAGCCAGGGTCTCTGTTTACCCTTTTATGCCACTGGCATTACTCAGGTATGATCAGGTAACAAAAGGATCCGCATCATAGGTACTAAAGATATCATGTCTCTTACTTGTTCATCTTATTATGCCTCTTGAAATTTGTTCATTGCAGATTTATTTTCTACGTTTTAAAATTATATTCACGCAGTTTCATTTTATTTTCATCCACTGAATTAATTATTACGTAAACAACTATTATTAATTCTGTAATATGTAACTTATTTATGTAATTAATTTATTCAACTCAATGATACTTAACATTTATTAATTTAACTGCATGTCGGAAGCACTAAAAATCGTAATTAACTGATTTTAGTTCAATAATTTTTTTTTATTATAATTATATAAAACAGCCAAATGACAGACAAAATGAAGTGACGATTTAAATACTGTTGAATTTGTGTAAACCAAAAATTATAAATAAATTAAATTTAAAGTTAATCAATTATTATTTATTTTCATTTAAAATTAACCCCCCCCCCCCATCGCGAATTATTTGTATTATTTAGTATATCCTGTTTTTATATTTGATTATTAGTTACATCAGTGATGATTTTCCTGTCTTATTTTACTGGTATTTAAAGAAAACATTAAAATATATTATTTTTATACGGAACATACACACATACATACATCCAATTTGATTTATTAGATGTGTGAATATTGCACTGTATTCTTAGTTATATTGCTCAATTTCTTAATAGGCCTACTATTAATTATAACTTTCGTAATTTAAGTGTTTGTCAGTCCTAAATCCTCTACAGAAGTTTAATAGAATTCATAATAAAATGGAATCATACTGCTTCCCCCTATAACCGTTACTGTCCTTTCGATTTTATTACGCATACTTATGTTTTTAAAACTGATACTGCCTCTTTATATCTGTATCGTATATCGCAAACATTTTTACTTGTACTTTCACGGCATTACCGACTCGTTTCTCACATCTCCACCGGTTCTTCTAATATGTAACTTATTTATGTAATTAATTTATTCAACTTAATGGTACTTAACATGTATTAATTAAACTGCACGTCGGAAGCGCCAAAAGTCGTAATTAACTGGTTTTGGTTCGGTATTTTTTTTATTATAATTAGATAAAACAGTCAAATGACAGCCAAAATGAAGTGACGATTTAAATACCACACACGGTTTCTGGATTCCTTGTCCCTTTCGTTATGTGTTTAAAAAACCAAGAGTCGTAAATACGACACAACCGCACAATCCATTTAAAGAAATACTTCATTTTGTCTGTCATAGGGTATTTTATGTCATTATTATATTTTAACACAAACGTATAATATTTTCATTTCAAATAAATTTAATAATGTGCACCAACATGTGTTAGTGGCTATTTTCATCTAAACATTGCAGCCAATTAAGGGATAAATTGGAATTGATTAAATTATAGTAAATCTTTTAGTACCCTATTCGCTGAACGAATCAAAATTGTTATATAAATACATGCAATTCTGATTAAATTATCAAATTTCTTTTACACTATATACAAGTATATACACTGAAGAAAAAATCAAAGAGAATCTACATACTCTATTTCGTCTCGTGTTCTTAGCTCCCCAATATAAACGAAGTATGAAGTTTTAACGAGGAACTTTTTGATGTGCACTGGATACCGACGCGAAAGTTAACACTTTATGAATAAAGAAAAGAATAGAGATCTCTCCGGTACTACAATCCGTGCTCCTTAATTGCGAGTCCGATTCGGGCTGGCTGATTGAATTACAGTGTCCCTGAGGATGCCTCGGTGCCGTGGACACTCTGGTTTTTGAACTCATCACAGAATTCAGAGGTTCCTTTATCGCCATTACAACCATTCATTTGTCTTGTCAAAAATTCTCCGGATTCAGCACAATATCACTGCCTGAAACTATCTACGTCTGATTAATAACAATGATAATAATAATAACCGCTTTCTTCCTGTTAACGGTTTTTTAAATACCATACCACGCTTCCGTCTACTCTCTCCCTTCTATATTACCTCGCAAGTTTCTGAAACATTACTGAGCAGTAATGTAACTAATTTTCGCTGTTTTTCTGCTGCACCCGTGTAATACTTGTCCCAAAATTACTCATTTGATAGTATTTTTTTTCTCACGTTTTATCATACTATCACACTCTGGGACCATACAGTTTATTGGAAATGGGATGTTTATTAACAATAGCCATGTAATTAGTTTATTCAAGATTCCAGGTTATTCCTCAACCTTTTACTGTCGAAAGAACATTTTACTTGGCTTTCCAATTTTAGGCGGAATGAGCAAGGATCATGAGCATTCATCTCTCACTTCAAAAACTAACATCTTCTTTAATGTGAATGCTATTATGATTCACATATCATCACATTTATTAGTATGAAGACAGATCTTAAACGCTTTAACTAATCGTTGAACTAGTTAGTTTTATTTAAGACGTCCAGGGATTGCATATATTACAATTCAATGATTGAGATATTACATAGTCGAGTATATATCTTCATAACAATTAATTGCTGTTAAGGAGTTGATTATTCTTCTTGTGAAATTCATATGAGTGGTTGATCACGTTTGAGTTTTCGTCTCCTGCGATACAGCGTCTACCTTCATGGAATTTTCGGCATGTTTTCAACAGGCGCTCCAAGGTGATGTCATTATTGCATAGATCAGATATTAGATGGGGGAGAAGTAATTGTTCTAAAATATGTGCCAATGATCGGATTTGATTATTGAAAGGATCACTTGGTCTTTACAGAAAGGTTGACGGCATGGAGTAATTGATTGATTTGTGATTTTAGATTATGCCAATTTGGATTCCAGGGAAGGATAGCTTGGATAGTGCCAATTATTAAACATCCAGGAACGTGTTGGCGCAATTAGATGGGTGGGCGATGATAGTGTGGCAGATTTTGCAAGATACTAAGCGGTTATGTTTCCTTGAATTCCCTGGTGCGTTGTTATCCATGCCAATACTACCTTCTTCCCGGACGTATGAGGCTTGGGATAGTTTCGATTATGACCGTGCTTGGGGTTTTCTATGTTTGGCGATGCTTTTTAAAGCGGAAAGGAAGTCGGAGAGGATTAGGTGGTTGCTTTAGGGGATGAGGCGCAGTGGTAGATGATGGCATATGATTCAGCAGTGAGGATGCTGTATGGATAATTTTCTGTAGGAGTTGTTTAACATTTTCAGGTATAATTTTGCACTATGTCTTTTTATTCTTGCCTGTAGCTCCTGAAAAAATGTTTTCATTCGTCATAATCTTGTTTTCGTACAGCCTAAAAATATGTTCGGCACATCTGCGCCATTATCTGTCCTTTTGACACATGAGATCGTCCAGGTAATTGGCCATCTGTCGTCAACCGAGTTATTTATAAGTCCTCTTCACTTTAGAAAATTGATATTTTATAACTTTATGTTTTTCATACCACAATCCGTAAACAATATCACTATCTGATATAAAATTCACGCTTTGCTTTCGACTATTTTGTCAAATATCTGCTAAATTTATTTCCAATATTTTTGAGATAGTCAAGGAAAGCTACTCTCCACATTTGCCAGTAAACTGTGCTGGAAACACATACTGGCTCATTATCGAACGCATTTTCTTTCCCTGAAATAAAATTACATTTTAGTGTCGCTTAATGGTTGCAGCTTTTGACAGAACCGTCTGTCAGTCTAATTTTGTTTCACAAACGATCAATGTTGTGCGTTTGTCGGAGGTCGATGAGACTATTAGGAGCCGCTAAGAAATATTCTACTTTATTCGATATGCCATAGCAACCTAAAAAGAAACATTGCCAAAATATCACAAGGTTACTAACACATAACTATAGAAATCAAAACAATATTCGAGTAGATTTAGTCAATTAAGATATACAAAACACGTAGAATTCTTTCGATTATTCGAATCGTTTTTGAATATATCTTCATGAAAATGCCAACTATGAAGTAAAATGTATTGTTCTGTCTTCCTTATGTATTTTACAATAAGAGAAGTACTTAAACATTCTAATAATGTTTGATTATCATAACAAATTTTCTGATTACAATTGTTGTTACTTGTACTTAATTTCTGAAAATTTTTGTTTAAGTTACAGGAGAGAAGTTTGTCGAATAAAATGAAATAATGATATTGTCAAAAATATTCATGAATGTTTCAGAAGCCCTTATTTTATTCTTTTATGTGACTGTCGTAATTTTCCTTGAGTTTTTTCCAAGACAACTTTTAAGAACTCGTAAGGACATCAATTTCAAGGAATAACTTAAAAAGTTACAAAACAGAGCAACGGTTAATCGCACTAAATGGAATTTAATAGCTCATAAAAAAGTAAATGAGATAATGTATGAAAATCTCAGCAGCTCGCTGCAGTAGACAGAAACGCTGTTGGAAGTATCTCTAAAGATGACATCGGAGAGTACTTGAGCGCGTCTAATTAATGTTATCGCTAACACTCCAGCCCTGCCGCCCGGAAGAGAAAGAGAGTGGCCAACCCTTGGCTTTGCCCGAAGCCATAATTTTAAAGAAGAACGTCTGAAGCCTTCGTATCCCGCAGCGTGCGTGACATGGAAACTGAGATTTGCTCCATATTCAAAGCCTTAAACCGGCTTTGCCCATCCGAGTTCATGCCTCCGAAATATAAGAAAATAGTCACGTACCCGTGATTAATGCTGTCAGCGAGATCAATAAACTGTTTAAATAAAATGCTTAAGCCTCTGTTTGTTGGCCCGTTAGAACGAGTTTACGGCTCAACAGCAATAAATTTTCATATTTGTATTTACACTATAGCAGTGTATAACATAGGCTGTGAATATTGCCGAATTTGAAGTCTAGAGTGGGTTTTAGAAGAAAGTCAATAAACATTTGAATTATTTGTTACATATAATTAAATTGCATTAATAACCCTTAATACATATATATTGACAATATTTAAAATAATTAATAAGAAAGAGCCAATTCAGACAAAATAAGTGATTATATAAATATCATACAACGTTTATGGGATCCTTGTCCCTTTCCTCAGGTGTTAAGAAGAGCCTAGAGCAACACAAATGCACTCGTCAGTTGACATAACTCAAAATAATTTGCAGTTGTGTTGCTCTAGGCTCTTCTTCACACCTAAGGAAAGGGACAAGGATCCCAGAAACGTTGTGAGGTACTTATATTATCACTTATTTTGTCTGAATTGGCTATCTTTCTTATTAATTATTTTCAATCAAACGTAATTTTTATCATTTTAATATTTAAAAGACAATGAAGGTACACAAACTATATATCAACAAGAACATAAAATAAATATGGCAAAAATAAATCCATTACAGCTATAAACATTTTTACTGAATATAAATAAAGATTAAACATCATTAAGACTAAAAATGACGGCCTACAGTTTTCTGCACTTATTATCACTGCACTTTCCTTCAATGCAATGCTTTAAAGATGAAACTAAATTTTAGAAACCATATCCTTATTATCATAATTTTTTTTCAACTTCATTTAACTACATTTTTTAATATAAATCCTATATTACTTTCATAATTTGTGAACATTATTTTGAATTGCTTTATAAGAAGGAGGCATTGTGCTTGGATTCAACACAGATTGCAAGTAAAGGAGGAGAAATTTCAAAATAATGACTTATATACACAGTTAATCATAATATTTTTTTCACTTTTCCACATTCTTTCCTCATTTTCAACAGGTAGCATTTAACATTATTTTTGTTGTATGAAACACCGTAGCTAAGGACACGTATTACGTTTGGTACCATATAAAACACTACGAGAGAGCTTTGCTACATGCAAACCACAATTTTGGTATTGTTTCATAAAAGCCTGTACTAAAAGTCGCAACAAACTGTTTGTTTTCAAATCAAAGTCAGTATTTAAATTTACTATGAATTTAATATCATTCGTATTAATGCTTTGATTTTATTCAACATGATATATACTCCTCAGTTATACAAATTCTAATCAAATCCTGATATCCCCATCTTTAGTCACTCTCAAAACTTATAATATTATTATTTATTAATGGTTTCATAATTTTCTCCAATTTTCTTTCCACTTAGCAATATTTTAATTAAAAATATTTAAAATTTCTAAGACACCAAGCTAATATCCGTATAATCAGTTTCTTTGAATTCTAAACCTTCATATAGAGAAAATAAATCGAACCGCGTTCTAACAATACTTTCATCATGTGCTCCGGTCTATTGCACTATCATTTTGACATTAAACACAACAACATGTACTTCATAATTTTTTATTTATATTGTAACCCGCGTAAATTTAACTACCCAATTTATCTATAATTATAATATTCAAAGTCGCTAATCACATTTATAATGCTTGAGAGAATGAAATATCAGGCAGGTATGGATGAGTCCCCAGCACGTCGCGAGAGCCGACTGCATAATGTGCCTAGGACAATAGCGCATCAGTTGGAAGCGAATAACATCAAGCTGAAGCCACCTGATACGTCTAAAAGCTCGTTCACACGTGGAGTAAAACCCCCAAAGTACAGTCATCAATCCCTCCTACAGCGATAGATCATCAATGGGGGAAGCAAATTTAGCAAACGTTGGTTACAACTAGATCACGTGATGCTCGAAGATTCATCTGAGAGAGTAATCGCACGTAAGAACAGAGTACTGCCGAGAGCAGAGAGACAGATTAACATCTGTGACTGAAAAGGGTGGGTGAAAGGAAGTTAGTTTCGGAGTCGAAAGTGTTTTTAAAACAGGAATGAGAGATGGAAGTGTGATTTCAAAATTCGAGTCCTAAACAGACGTATAGAATGGACTCAGAGATGAAAAAAGAGAAAGGAAGTTCCAAAGACTTGGTCGAATCCGCGAACGCTGACTTCGAAATAGGAGAACTTCTAAGCCGACATAACGAAGTCAAACTGAAGCTTGCGTGAATTGCTTCGTCGAGATGTCAGCCTGAACCCCCGATTTAAGAAATTGCCGAGCGCTATTATATGTATACTCGAATCTGAAATACGTAATCTCCGCTGCGGGGCGCACAGTTGTTCCTTCAGCAAATATAAATAACCCGCGCTCAAATTTATGTTTTAATTATTCAATTTTCCTGGAATTTTTAAACCCCAATAAAATATAACAATAAATATAAAATCCACAAATTATTAAACAGTTACACCATATTCATACAGATAACGTTAAAACAAACTGATTAACATAATAAATGATGTAATTGTTCTTGACAAAACCAATTTACCAGATATATTAACATTTACAATTTAAGCTTATTAAATGTCGAAGCGTGAATTAATAACGAAGCGCTATTACACCCATAAAATTCGATAATGAGCATATAATATTGAAAGAGCTACTGAATCTATATTAAGCATCACAAAAAACGCAGCAGAACTCATAAAATTGACAAGTCCGCATATGTGACCTACTTTTATTGGACTTAATAAAATTTTATAATCAATATACAGCAAATTTGTTCTCCGTTAAATACCAGTAATATATATTTAAACGAACAGTTATCCTCACATACACTTTCGTTCGTTTGTCATTTTATTTCCTTACGCCAATTTTTTATTGTGACGTTGTGCGTTACGTAGGTTACACTGTAGTCGATAAGAAATATTGATAGATAATTGTGCGCGCGTTAAATTTGTTTTATATTTCTTTTTAAAAAACATTAATTTCTTAGTATTTTAGTACGAATAAAATAACATAGAAATGACTCTTCTGCTTTTTTTTAAAAGCAATATTAAAATTGAAACTTGTTATGAAATTAATTTAAATATAATAAAATTTATATACCATTACTAATATATATCTTTTTAAAAATCATTAATTTCTTAGTATTTTAGTACGAATAAAATAACATAGAAATGAATCTTCTGCTTTTTTTGAAACAATATTAAATTTAAACTTGTTATGAAATGAATTTAAATATAATTAAATTTATATATCATTACTAAGACCGCAACGTGTTTATATTTTGAAAATTGTTTTACAAAATTATTATTACGAAGAGTGGGATAGAGGATGCAACTTGGAGATCGTTAGTCGTTTGTGTATAACAGAATAAGATGCGTCTTCATCGGGATTCAGTTAATTCTAATAAAAAATTTCCATAATCAGGTTCACATATTGATTTCTGCTGAAGTTTTTTTCATGTACTACACGAAAACCTGTTTTCGATCCTAGCTGTTGAAATGAAGATTGCACCTCTTCTAAGGCCATTTAGATACAGAACAAGTTTAACGAAAGGGCCTATCCTCATTTCCTGGTGTCCAGCAAGTTGGCTATCGGCGAAATGATCTCTGAATTGAAAAATGTAACGTGTGTGTTATTTAATATCATAATACCAAATTGTATTAAACATTATCCTAAGTGAAAAATGATCATTTGTGTATATTAAAATAATTATTGAATGATCCGCGATATTAATTAATACGTATTCGTTAATAAGTGTGTTATTGTAATCTTATATCGATTTTTTATGATAATCAAATAAAGTGGTGGCGCCCATAATTTAAGTTAAATCAATATCCATATTCTGTCATGGCGTGTCTAGTGAATGAAAGAGAATAGATTTTTTATTTTCATTAAAAGTTGAATTTTCTTGTGACTACACAATTTTCTGTTAACAATTTACTAGCCGGGGAAAATTTTTTTATATTCTTTGTTTTGCTAAACGGTGTAACTTTGTAACTGATTAAAAAAGTATGTCATTCCCGTCGATACGGATTGGAGCAAAACCTATTACTAATTGGAGGATGTGACTATATATATATATATATATATATATATATATATATATATATATATATATGTGTGTGTGTGTGTGTGTGTGTGTGTGTGTGTGTTGTGAGTTTTTCTATAATTTAATTTTTATTGCATTAATTATTTAAAATTAAATTCCTTGAGTTCTTTAAATACATAAGTTCGAAAAATATTGACACAAAATTTAAAAATACAAAAGTTATAATTGTTAAAAATTGAGAAGTTAATTACAACCAAATTGTTGAAGGTTCAAGCTCATTCCGTAGACATGAAAACACTTTTTCAATAGGGTGTTAAGTGAGAGTGCTGGAAATATCTCCAAAAATTGCAGCCTGAACTCTTCCGCAATATAAACCTCGTGATTTGACCTCAAAATTCATATAAAGAAAATTGGCACATCCTTACTTTTACTGTTTTCTGCTCTCGAACCACAGTTGATCAGGTGGTGTTATTCTGGAGCTCCACTTCATACTCCACAATTAGAATTTTTCGCTCCAATTCCCTTGATTGTCACTTCCGATTATTAACTATCATTTTTAATACAATAATTAAAACGCAGAATTTAACAGCAACAAATAGAACTCATGCAAAAGAAAGAGTTTTCAATTATAGGCAGAATAAATCAGTGGTTAAATGCTGAATGTAAATATCCTGAAGGAAATAATACGTAGATAACAGATTATAATTACAATACAAATGTTTGAAAGTAACTTCCTTCATTACTGTAGGTTTAATCATATTAAAAATACTTAAATTAAATCGAATATATATATATAAAATATATTATGACTTATCTTTCAGATTCTTCAAATATAATTTATAAGAATATAAATACGTTATGCGTCATGGAATCGAAACAGAAAATGTTAATATTTAGAATGCACTACTTTATTATTCCGACAGATAATTGTCGCTTTCACCATCCTCAGTGCCACAATTTCTGATGTTTATGAAATTGAAACCGTCAGTAATTACTCTTCGAGCGATGTTACTTACAATGCAATACTTCCACTTTTCTTTGAGTTAAGTAGGAGAATGATTACATAGCATTTTTGTGCTTATTTTAAAATATGTAAGAAGAATCCTTCATAACAAGACCAACTAATATTGATCTGCTAAGTAGTGTCCCGTTATTGGAATAGTTAGAAAGTAAACTTTGCTATAAGACTGAAGTTTTGTGTTGGACGAAGTATAATTTCCGTAATTTGTACTTGTGTATATGGTCTCTTACTCACTTCCAGAGTCGTGATTGATGTTTAGGCCTATAATATTTTGCTCCTGTCTAGGTCTTACTCTAATATTATAATAGTTGACACCTTAATTATTCTCCAGTTGAAGTACATCTATGAGTAGGCTGTGACATTATCTTCATTGTACTACTTAACAATTTCTTTTACAATTTTCTTATTTTCAAATTTAGATGTTCTACAGCCCAATCCATGTCTACGTCCTTACCTTTAATATGACGCCATTCAATAGAAAGTCTTTATTCTGCGGAAAAGCTTCCAATATTCTCCTTTAGATTAACCCGGGTCGATACTAATATTTCCTCTGCTTTCTTCGAAACTCATAAGGTGTTTATCACTGATAATGTCAAAACCTATCAGGTCTACTACAGTTATTTACTCTCAAAATTTATTTTGTAAATTTAAAATGACTTGAAGTGGCTTATATTTTTTTTAAAATTTAATCTTTATGTGTCACATTCTTAAATACCCATTCAAAAAAATGCAAAGTTACATGTATAATTTCTTCAACGGTACAAGATGCTCAGCGTTAATGCTTAATTTAATAGCTCTTTTAATTATTCTGTGCCCATGTGACGAACGGATTTATTTATCTTAAATTGTCTCCAGGCAATTGCAAAAGTATTACACTGGTGTCCAATTCTTCCGCGTGATGCAAATCGAGTAATTCATGTTTTTTCCCAGAAGTTACGCCTAATATATTCTTCAACCAATTAACCAAATAATTAATGTTATAAGTTCAAGTAGCAGATATATTTGATATTACAACTAAAATAGCGCAAAAGTAAGCAGATTCTGTCGCGTTTTATGTTCAACTAATAATTTTTTTTAAAAAAAACTTGCCTCTCGAATATTTTTTGATGTTCTGAATATCGCTGAAAGTATTACTCAAGTTTGAGAAAGGATCAGCTTCTGATGTATCAAATTACAGACCCATTTATCTGCATCCCATTTTCTCCAAATAATTCGAAAGTTAATTCACATGAGATTACTCGACGTCTTGATCAAGTGTAGTAACTTTTTCACAACATGGTTTCCCCAGTAAAAATCTATAAAAACGTAATGCTCAAAATTATGTAGATGAAGAGTTGTAAGTACTTGTAAAATTCGCTGATGTCCACCAAGGTTTTACACATGTTATTAAATAGTTTGATTATTATATCATAAAGGTAAATGCCAGCCTTCTCCTAATTTCATATCTTAGGAACCAAAATCTTAAATTATCAGTCAAAACTAAAGATAAAAGGTCAATCTGGCACCTAGGAAACATTATTTTTGTAGATAATATTCCACGATATGCAAACCCTCTAAAATAAATTCTGGACTCCGTTGACAATAATTTTGTCATTACTATATAGATATATAGATAATCTTGTTGGAACAGTTTATAACACTGTATAATCTAAATGTGTGGTTTAAGGTTAATAAAGTAATGGGTTAAGACAAATTTTTCCCTGTAAGAGCCTTTCATAAATGATCGGATACATGAAAAACTGAAGTACAGTAACCACATAAATTTCTTTGGTGGCGAACTTAGTTGAGCTAGTTAATTTCTTTGATCATTAAGTCAACCTGTTGACATAAGCACTGAGAAAACTGTTTGCGAATTCTCTCACAATAATGAGTGTATCACAAATTGGAACAATTACTTAAGGAGCACAGTAATATTTAAGGTTCGGACTAGTTGCCAGCTTGAATAATGTTAGCCGCCCTTCAAAAGTTTATTAATCCCTAGAATATATTTTTAAAAATTTTAACTTTGTATAATGGAACATCGATCTATTGCAAAGCAGAGCAGAACGAGGCTAGAAGTCGTTTACCTTTGATATCGGGCAAGCGTTACCTTCGACTTGAGCATGGAATTGACCATACTTAAAAGATTTTCTCCGGCTCTAAAGAACAGCAATAACTTCAAGCGATGGGATTGCAATGTTAGTTATAGACTGTAGAGTAAGAAGATGAGAATGGTAGCTGCTAAAAAATTTGACAAATAAATAAAAGATATTTTGATGACTCAATAGTTATTAATTTTACAAACTTTCTAAAAATCCCATTGAAGCCAATTTTACAAAACTCTTACAAAGCACTATAAGAATATTAGTTTGAAATAGGCATTTTACTCAGTAACGTCATTTTTCGATAGTTACCCTAAAAGTTAAAAAAAAATTGCCCGTTAAAGCAGACTAGTAAAAAAACTCTCGACAGGTGTTTCGGTACAACTATTCTTTTTGAAAAGTAGAATATTATATATTGATGTTTTTTAAAATAATATTTGTTCATCTTTCATTTACCGCGTCTAGTTACAGAAGAGATTTCTGGTCGTGCAGTCTGAAAAAAGTCAACAAAAAGTTTTGTGTTTGACCTCGTAGAGCAGAACATCCACAAATTAATTCAAGATTAATTTTTAATATTCGAGTAAAAACTCACGTGTACCAGAGCCGAGCTGTAGCTTTCTGGAAATTACGGCCATAAAGTTTGGCACCCGGATGACGGGGCGTCCAAGAGAAACCGTGCCTTCAAGACAAAGGGACATTATCGGAGAAACCTGCCTAAGGCGTTATTGACCTGACAAAAATCGTAATCTATAACTCGGAAAACGAGGAAGTCTAGGAGAAAGTGTAGGAGGAAATAAAACAATGTAAGAGTTCGAAAGATATTGTTGAAGCGAACGGTTCGTAGCTAGAACTCGGAATGACACGTAGAAGTTTAGATCTACACTTGGAGTGTAATGTAGAGCTGCCTGGAGGTGCTAAGAATTGTCACGCCGACGAGGAAGTGTAAAGAAATTCCTGTGAAAATTTTCCGGTCAACCTAGGGAAGCAGACTACAAAAGATGAACACGTGTGTTTCTGACTGCAGCGTAAATAATTGAGATTTATGCCGCACGTATACGCCCTCACATACGACCCTTCTTCTATTTCAGAGTCTCATAAAATAGCTCTGATATTTTCCCATTTAACGTATCAGAATTTTATTTCAATATTTAATATAGCTAAAGTAAATGATGTAAAATTTAAACTCAAGAGTGAGTAAATTTTAATTACCTAGATGCAATAGAAAAAGAACCCTGATGTATTTGTGTAAACCAAAAATTATAAATAAATTTAATTTAAAGTCAATCAATATTTAATTTTTTTCATATAAAATTCATTTTATAAGAGAATAACACTGTTGTGTTGTTTACATTAAGTTTGTTCAATTATTTGTAATATTTAGTTTATCCTGTTTTTGTATTTGATTATTAGTTACATCAGTGATGATTTTCCTGTCTTATTTCAGTGGAATTTAAAGAAAACATTAAAATATATTATTTTTATGCATAATAACTTTTTATGCGGAACATACACACATCCATCCATCCAGTTTGATTTATTAGATGTGAATGTTGCACTGTTTTTCTTAGTTATATTGTTCAATTTCATATTTCTTAATAGGACTACTATTAATTATAGTACTAGTACGTTGTATCTTATAACGTTAGTAATTTAATGTAGTTGTGTGTCCTAAATCCTCTACAGAAGTTTAATAGAATTAATAATAAAACTGAATCATACTCATACACAGTAACCGTTACTTTCCTTCCGATTTTATTATGGCTACTGTTTTTAAAATTGACACTGCCTCTCTATTTCTGTATCGTATATCGAAAACATTTTTACCTGTAACTTCACGACAGTACCGACTCGTTTCTCTCATCTCCACCAGTTCTTCTTATTACAGTCCTTCTCTCTCTCTCTCTCTCTCTCTCTCTCTCTCTCTCTGTCTGTGTGTGTGTGTGTGTGTTAGTCCTCACACCAACACCATCACTTTGCGACCACAACTTCCACACGAACGCTTCCGAACAAAGCATCTTCCAGAATCTACTCAATCCCCTCCGGCGAATCTCTCGCTTTGTCGGCGATTTAAAACACTCTGCTGGTAATTTTTAACCTATCGAATTTGCAACGTTTAGCTCCTAGTATTTTTATGGATTGAATTTGTTCTCTATAATTCGTATACTTACGCCAAGGCTGTGACTATTAAGGAAATTTCTATAGAAATGCTTACTCTTTCACAGAATTTTACATAAATTGAAATAGGATAATTTTTTACTTGAAATTAAAAGCGTTATATGAAACTGACAATGAAACCATAATTATTAGTATTTATAAATAACAAAAAACTGACTTAACAAAATAACTAAGAATACCGAGTTTAATTTACACATAATGCATATAAATTAGATTTTAAAAATATATTCCTTAAATACGAGTAAAATAAGATGCAAAAACCGTCACTAATATTTTTTCACCAAAAAATTATAGTTATACTTCTCAACGAAACAGCTTTATTAGTATTTTGATATAATCATAATATTTCATGAAATATTACAAACGATTTAGTGTCATGGTTACGTTTTTTTTATATAAGAGAATAGTGTTTTTTTATGCCGACCTTGTGGAGTGTATGGGTCAACGTGACTGCTTCACGTCACAGAGGTCCCGAGTTCGAATCCCGGCGAGGGTTTGGATGTTTGTGTACGTGAGAGAAACTCTAGTCAATTCAGTCCCCCGAAAAGAAAAAATGAATTCCTATACTGAGTCGTTAATAACCGGAGCGGTTGATGCGTCTATAAATAAACCAATAAAAAATGTTTTTCGTATAGGGTAATTATATAAAAACTTTATAGTTTAGTAAATATCGATTATTACACTAATTTTTCTTATCTGTTTTTTTTAATTTTAATGATATTCCAGAACGTGTGGTTGCCTACAAAAGTCGTGCATAAAAACACTATTTCGTAGGGAAAGACTCGGCCTTTCTAGTTCTGGCAGTGTTTCTGGGCAGAGGCCCTTGGAGTATAAACTAACACACTTCATTAATTAATTTGCTGCCCATTCTGTATCCCCAAGACACTGAAAATAGTGCTCCGTTGATTAATTTCAACTTCCCGAGAAAATAGGAATATGTATGTATTGTGTAATTAACCATATATTATCGGTAGTAAACAATGTAATAGATTAAATTAAATGTTATATACGGTAACTTAATAACTTAATTAATCGATAGATTTAAACATAACGTTGAGAGTTAACAAAAAGTAATTTTTAGTGGTTCTTTCAATTACACCCACCTAAATTCGTGAATTCAATAACGACGATGACAGCGTCAAACGAACAGGCTATCCAATACATGCCGGAGGCTGAACGATAATTGTTAATACTCCAAATTTATTTAGGACCTATGCGATCAAAGAACTCGGATGTCACAGTGCCTGCAGTCTAAATTCGGAGAAGCGATAATATTTATACGGTCACGTATAATTGTAACACTACTGGTCGAGTCACGTATGACAGAGATGAAAGAGCACAGCACTAAATCAGGGGAGAAGATATATGAGCCAAATAAACCCTAAGGGTCAGATCGTATCTAATGAAAAGCGAATACATATGGAGGAGAGAAATATTTCCGGTGCTGAATTTGAAGTCCTCTTGTAACACACCATAAATATATGAAATATTTCATGTAAGTATATGCAGATATTGAAGACAATAATAAAAATAGAAATAAATGTTGAAAATGATACTTATATATATAATTTTATTTTAATGATTAATTAGAATGTTGAACGTTTTATCATTTGAGTTCAATTAACTAATCCTATTTTGAGACACGATATATGGTTGAAAATCAAGATAAAACTGCGTGGGCAGCCGAATGAACTTTTCTTTTTAGAGGCGTCAGTGGCAATTAACTGTATTGACGGTAAGTGAGTATAACAAGCCAAAAAAAAATTACTACCATTGATCGCAGAATCCGTTGTGCCAAAAATTTCCATTTATTAAAAGCAACAACTCATCTGAAGAGCTTTGATGAGGAACGTATATTTAAATTGGAAATGTCAATTGCACCTGTGGGACTGGGAGTGATTTGAATGTATAAAATAAATTGAGATTTGAGAATAGGGGAACTTCTCATCACACTTGCAGGCACAGCATCAATTGGAATCTTTTTTTTTAAAAAAAAAGTTAATGTTCCCACAAAAGGCAGAACCTTTCCGGGCAGACGGAGAGAGCTTCCTTTGGGGATACCTTATTCTCTCTCCGTTTTTCATCTAAGGTCCCCACATGCTGAGGCACCTCGGCCTGTTTTGAGAGGTGTCCCAGACCTTGAGCATACGATAATATTTGACTGCTGTTCCCATTGGAACAGTCGGCCAGCTGCCTCATGAACTTGTCAAGGCACGGAGATGGGAATGTTGTGACCCTATAATAAGCGCCTCTCCCGCCATCGTAAGAGCGTAGGACGAGTACAAAATGTCCGACTTACCTTGGCTACCTTCCTCTACCCTTCCGCATCCCCCCCTTTCAAATCCCTTCCTATGCTATTAAAGGGGAGTTGCCCAACGTGGATTACCCTCATGTAGCCTGTTCCCTAAAAAAAATGAATCAGGCATTACTTTTACGCAAGGGTAAAATTCTTAAAACGGAGACCGTCTTTACTCTTGGATGCCTTGCTATCCCTACCGTATACACCTTTTAAATTCCCTTCCTATCCCATTACATTACGTAGCGCGACGTGGATCCTTTTAGCCTGTATCCAAATAATAATAATACCTGATGACTCTCGAAGCTTGTGGGACCTAGTCTGAGATTTTTAGGTTGAATATGCCTGGATAGATGGATGGTATATCTCTCAAGTCGAGGAAGCTCGGTCAATTTCGAGAGATGTATGTTCTGGAGTTATCCGCTATTCCTTTTACAATAGTCGGCCAGCTGCCTCCTATACTAATCGAGGCACGAGGAAAGGAATGGTGTTTCCCTACAGCCAACGCTACTCTCGTCATCGGAAAGGTGTGGGAAAAGTATCTATACGAAGTCCAAATACTGTTTTTCAAGGGTTTTTCTCGAATCACTTTTAGGTAAATTACCATGTAGGATCCATAAAAATACTACATGCCGGGACCCTAGTTATCCCCTAAATACCTTGCTCGTCCTTTCCGAATCCCTCTCAGTCCCTTTCCTATTATACATATATACGTTTATTGGCAGTTTACATTTATTGGCTAACAGGCAGTTTTTATACGAATGTCATCCTGTCATTCTTACGTTATTAATAGACTTCTCTAAGGTCTGCGAGGGCTATTCTCTCGCAGGCAGTACCTGCGAGGGATATTCTCTCGCAGGTAGAACCTTGAAGGAGAGACACGAAGGGGCTACCTTTGGAGACGCCTTTCCCTCTCCGTTTTGGAACTAAGGTTCTTACAAGCCGAGGCACCTCGGCCTGTTTTGAGAGGTGTATTTTCCTGGGTCTCAGACCTTGGGCATACGGTAAGAGTTGTCCGCTATTCCCATTGGAATAGTCGGCCAGCTGCCTCCTAAACTGGTCGAGGCACTGAGAAGGGAATGCTGCGTCCCAACATCAAATTCCTCTCCCGCGCGGGACAAGTACACAATGCCCGACCTACCTGGTGCAGGTTTTTCTAGGGTTTGTCCTGCATTTCTTTAGGCGAATGCCGGGTAGTATCCTTAAAATATAGCCCGGGGACCCTAGTTAACTCTTGGCTACCTTCCTCTATCCTTCCACATCCCCCCTTTCAAATCGCTATCCTATGCTATAAGAGAGGAGTTGCCACTATGTGGATTACCCTATACCCTGTCTACACCCCCCAAAAAGATAGACTTCTCTAGTACACACCACTTTTCATAATAACACTAAGTTAGTTGAATATTTCTGGTAGGATGATGGTTTCAGTCTTTTCAAACGTCTTAATTGTTATTTTGGCTAATTTAGCTGTTCATTATGTTTCGTTGTGTTTAAATAAAACTGTTATTATTTCGTTCTCAGAGTACCTACTACTTATGTACGTTTTCTTTTCTATTGCGATTATCATTTATTAATTCCTGTAAGTGGTATTCATAATGTTATTTTTCATTCATACAGAGGCTACTTGAGGGTAATACACCTTGTGGTCGTTTCCGTATAATACATAGGATAGGATACAAAAGTTGTTTGTGGAAGGGAAGAAAAAGGAGTCAATGGTTAACTAGGGAAACCCATCATAGTTTTAGAAACATACCTGGCTTTTTTAAAACTATTTTTTTTTTCATTTATAAGTGCTAAGAGGTCGTGTTAACAAGGCGTAATCTTATGATATATCTTCAAGTGTTAATAAATTAGAAAAAAAATTAATAATGAATTGGTATACTAATACTCAGATTAGGTCCGTTATAAGGATTTATGCTGTAACTCCTTTCTTCCGAGATGATTTAGCGACGGGAGATGTCCGGCCTGTGTAACTTTACAAACGGAGACATCTTAAATCGTGCAATGAAAGTATATAGAATTTTCTTTGAAATGTGTCTGTAATGACGTGGATCGTGATGTTCTGCGCATTTTTCCCAGCTGCAAAAAAAAGCTATGAGAACCCGCATTGGTTGGATGCGGCCCTGAAATATTGACTCTTTAGATCAATCTAAACAACCCTTATCTATTTATCAGTAAAAATTGAGATCATGTATGTCATGATTTCAGTTCCAAAAGTTCAATCCTTTTACTACAATCCCATAGCCTTTGACAAATACCTGATTTTAGATATACCAATCCTTCAGAAGCTCGATCAGTACCTTCAATTTTCCGATTTCCGATCCTGATATAACCGTCCAATTCCATATCAGTTGTAAGTAGAAAGTTTATGCCGTAACTCCTTTCTTCCGAGATGATTTAGAGATTAAGTACAGAAGAAGCAGCTCTCTTAAAAGCAAACCTCGCATATTCTTTTCATTTTTACAAACAATAATACATATGTTACCGGAAATGTATTAAAAGCCGGAAATCTATAGAATGTATAGCCATTGTGCGTAATGCCAGGCGTTTTTAGGCAATGTATGAAATAAAATAATTATTACATACTTTCCCTAGGCCTTGTATATAATAACCAGGCATTCTATAGAATGACAAATGCTATTTAAGTAATGCATGAAAAACTGACGTGCATTCCTCAAAAACAAAAATGTCATTCTGAAAAATTGAGTGTGTCAAAAAAAATATTTATTAAAAATAATTTAAGAAAAATGAAAGTTGTATAAAACAAAATTTATGCCTTTCAAATTAAGGAAAACAAAATTTTCATATAAAAATTAAGGAATTAAAATTAACCTACTCGTTGAAACATGGTAGGGTTGAATGACATATTGAATTACATTTCATTACATTTTTCACGCAAAGATATATCATACTTTGGCAATTTGTTTTACGCATACATTTGACGAATGAGCTTCATGAAGTACGTAAAATAACTCTAGCCCGTGACGTAATACTGTATAGTACTGACGCCGTCTTTAAAGGTATAAATGAGTTTATTTTTGTTTTGTATAATCATCACCTCATAGAGATTCAGCAACCAATATTCCCTAGGTTCCTTCTTAGTAGTATTTTTGGCTTTTTGTGCATCATTTATTAACTTCTGCTATTTTTGCAGTTTTAACTCGAAATTTTGACAGTTAATCGTCGAATCGTTGTTTCATGTCTATACACTATGAACCCTTCTCCAACACTACAGCTTGCACAGTAAAAAGCTAATTTTTTGATTAACAAATTGACACTCCAGAATAAACCGCAAAGTGCAACTGACAAATTCTAAGCCTCAAGCTCGCGTTAAAAGTCACGTGCCTTCCCACGTGATATTCGAAAAGAATCGGAGATGTATTTCATACATTGCCGGTTTCTCATTTGGCATTCTACAATATGCCTAGGAAATGTGTGAAATATTAATCGTTTCGTACCTTGCCAGCTATTTTTCGGCATTAAATACGATGTATGTATGTGTGCAGAATTGCAAAATATTTGTTTGTTAACTTGATGAAAATAGGCGTATAAAGTATGGATTACAATTTGTACTTTTAAAGAATAAATTTTTTAAACCTTAATAATTTTGTTAATATATATATATTGTAATAATAACAATTAATTGATTAATTCTAAATTAAATAAACGCCACCTTGAAGTACCAAAATGTAGTACACACTATTTTGTGATTAATTATTCAATTTAAATAATCCCACATTGTAGCACATTTGTAATAATATAATTTAATTAGATTTTTAAATAAACAAATTAAAAGTTGAAATGATAGGGTTTTAAATGAAAAATCAGAATTCCAAATATATAAGAAAGTTAATTTATTAAAAAACAAATTCTTGTCACAATTGAAAATTTTGTTACAAGTTGGTAAAGTGCCACGGCTTAATTTCAGGGCCGACTATCGGGCCTCCAATAAAGAATGTTACGACGAGACAATTAAAAACTTAAGCAATTATTGAAATATAAAATCTGACGATAATAATTATTTACATTAGGTTTAACACTAATAAATTTTATTTTTAGTTTACAATGCCAATAGCTGTTCATCTTGGGCTTGATCTCACTCGATTATTGTTAAACACTACTCATAAAGGCCATTTTTCACTGAATTTAATGTGGTTGTAATTTTCAGACACAAAGCACTTACTGGGTTTTAAGTTGTTTTTAAATGTTTGATACTTGCATAAATATGCCAATGGACAAATACTTCAGATTATCGCTCGTAATTCATAAAGCCGGGACTTTAATATATTATGTTTCTGCTGCCTCTATACACTTTCTTGAATATGGTAACAGCAACTTTGAATCAGGCTCGCTTTCCTGATTCAAGAAACTCTCAATTACATCCTCCTCGAAACACAACCTTTTGCCTTCATGGTCCAAACAACTCCGATTACCTCTGGCAAACATTCGTCAGCCTCCAAAAACACACTGACTTTTTACGCGTCTAGCCATATATCTTTTCGACAATGCAACTTTAGCAAGCAAGCATTATAGGCTCCATATTCTTGTACACAATTCTTATATTTACGCCGCCGACAATGAAAATCGTAAAATTTTGTTTATTAAATAGTTACATGTCTTTAATTACCGGAATATATATATATATATATATATATATATATATATATATATATATACTATCATTTCTCCTAAAAATATATAATACCTTCTTTCCGTTACAATTATTTTTTTCCAACTTCCATCATTAAGCCTATCTTGCAAATTCTGAGGTCCAAAACATTGACTTCTTAGTACTAGTCATGATTTCCCAGCGAATAACATTAGTATACGTTGCCTACATCTGCGTTATCTTGTGATACGTATTAAAATTCATACGTGTACTTAAATAAGTGTATAATTAATTGTTTGACTTCAGTTTTCTATCTTCCTTATGTTGGAAATAGACTATTTAAACACGCAAAACGTTCATTAAGAATAGACGTAGATGCAGCCGATTCTCCGTTACGAATCGAGTACACAAAGCATATTACGAACCATTCAAAAGCTCCCTCCTTTCAGTTTCCATCTCGTTTACTCTCCGAGTTTCTGTTCGAGTTGTTGCTTCCCAGTGATTGGCTGAGATGTTTGTAAAGCGTTCGCGACGCTCAGAACAACTTATTTCTATGACGCATGGAGACGGTTTCAGAGATACATGTTAATTTTACTCCAGCTATATTAAACATAATACGCACCTGATTCTCGACATAAATTCACGTAATGATTATAGTAACGTTGGTGATTAAAAAATGATTAATATTTCACTGCGATTGATACTTTATGGTGGCAAATATGTTGAAGTGCTCTAGAATGTTCATGTTCCTTACTTTAAAAATAAACAAGCCATATTTAACAAAAAAAAAACAAATAAAAATAGTGAAAGAAACCAACATTTTCGACAAATAATGACAAAATTACGTTGATGTACAAAATTGGCTTTGATCTAAAAGTAATTTATAATTCGGTATACATGCGAATGGTTGTTCGAAGTGATGCAAAGCTACGTTATAATTCATTGTTTTGTTTTGTAACATCATTAGTCCTCAAATAAAATATGCAGATATCAATCAGTCGATGAAAATCAACTGATCTTATCACTTCCGCGCCATAGGTGCAACCATTTTTTTAATTTATGGGACGTCGTAAGATTCCTGGATATTTGTTTTTTAATCCAATTAAAGCTATGTAAACTTGGTCGAGCCACTGCCAAAACGAGTGAAATTGACGGTTTTCAAATCTCCAGCAATAATTACGAAATATTATTTCATCACTAACACATTATGACTGACCTACACTGGTGAAACTGGAACTGACAACCAGTTACTTTAATTATACGTTTGAGATAAATTTGAACATGCAATATTAAACTCCACTGTTAATACCCTTCTGGAAAGTGGGTATTATAGAACCATGGTGATTAGTACCTCCAGAATTACGTAAGCTTTCGCTGATCTCCTATGCTTAGCTTCATTTATGTTAGGGACTAATTAGCCTGTTTGTCCCGCATTCAGATATTTCCGACTGCTACGGTTTTAACGCGTAATAAAGGAAAATGTCAAAACATATTCACCATTCCCCCCAATTTTAATCCTGATTAATAATATTACTTTATCGTTTATTAATACGTATTTTTTTTTAATATTATAAGTTTCAATTTCTATCAAGATTCTGGCTGGATAATTTTTTTTTGTATTTATTGAAAATGTTTTCATGCGTATTACAATGTTTCAAATGTACAGAAGTTGGAAATTTTCATCTCTTTGGAAGATGTAGTGTTCCGCGGTGGGCCACTATTGTCAGAGTTTTAGGCAGTCCAGCTGTTGACAAGAATCGAATAGTCGACTCAGATATAGAGCATGTATGAAGTAATACGTATTTGGCTGAGGAAGTCTCGTTATTATACTTTCTGTAATTAATGCTGCTATTGATAGAATAGATAAATATAGATGGTCGTGGATTTGTTTCTGAGAAGAATATGAAAGTCTTCATATTATATTTATTTATACAGACGTCGTGGAAACATAAAGAAAGACGCATTATCGAATGAGCAAGCCGCGCTATACTAATTAATTTAATTTCACATGTGAGATTGATATATCAAGGCAATTTAATTGCAGTTTTTTGACTAACCATACTAAATTTCATTAAACCCACCAAAACTGAATCTACCTGACTTTGCCCGCCAAATGTTACCAAATATCACTGTTTTAATTTTAAATTGTAATTAAAAACTGAACATTATTAAATATAATTAGTCGAAATTGTCGATAAGTCAGAATTTATTTATAAAACACTTAAATTTACAAAAAACTAAAATGCATAACATTTTATCCATTAGTTTAGGGACCACTTCATATGTATCTAAATATTCTATATTCTTCATATGTATTTAAATAAGTTAAGGAATATATTAAATAAACAAAAAAGATTGTTTCCCATAAAATAAATAAATTATAAATAACTTATGTTATGAAACAATTAATTTTTTGTAAATCTGGATTTTAGAATTTAAAAGAAAAAAAATATAGATATTCTCCATCAACGTCCATTGCCGAAATGAGAGGAACAATACCAATAAAACAATTCGCAAAGCTTACATTGTTATGTCAGAGCATTCAAAATTAAAATAATACATAATCATAAATCATACATAGAATTTAAAATTTTTGTATCTATTTTCACATTAAATAAATTTATATTGGACACAAGTTGTAGAATGTAGCTCATAAAACGACAGTAATAATTACTTTCATCATCTACATTACTTATAGTAATCCAATCAATTTTAACATGTTATTTTAAAACAGGTTGTTTATCTATAGGTTATTTTAAATGAGAAAATTAAGGAACTGTTAGAAAGAGTAAACAGAATAATATGGGAGAAAAAATGAAACATAGATATTCTGTGATTTATTTTATAATTCTTGTAGGGATTCTGTTTTTGATTCGCAAGAAATTTTTGTATTGATTTTCTGTTCAGAATTCTTGTTGAAATTAAAATGCGTGTAACTCAACTTGAAATTTAAATTTAAAGATTGAGTAATGATGTCAAATTCTTCATTGTAAGTTTGATAATGAGCATTTGATTTTTTATAATTAAATTGAATGTTATTATATCCATACTGTCCTATGCCGTTGAACTAACCCAATGAAGTTACCTGAACTTTTCTCTTGTTGCTATAGAAATCATCGGATTCAAGTTATCCAGGAGTACTTTAGCTTAAAGAGATGAAAACCACATTTGAAATCTGAAGTTACGTAAAGGTTTCAGAAAGTCGAATTCACGTTCTCATCTACATTTGACTCACGCTCGTCGTGTTTGACAACGTCTCGACTCAAACTCAAGTTTAAGTGCCTCTTAAAACTCAGAAACGTTGGTTGGATTAGAGCTCGAACCCGGCTTTTACCATATCAACATACATCCACCGCAAGTTTACTTCATCCTTCTCTACACGATGCTCTCTCTTGCACTTATTTCCTTCAATATTCTTAAAAGCCACGTCCATCAATAAATTTATCCTGCCCTGGGTTTTATCCAGCTTGAATATCCCGTTTTCAATCTGCCTTGTAGGCTTATACTTAAGTCTCAATTGTTATTAATTAAATTTCATCACAATCAACTTAAAATTTACACAGAAAGAGAGTTTTTACAGATTGACAATGCTATGTACATCAGGAAATAAACCTCCAATTTAAAACCAATAAGTACTTTATCCCCATAATAAACAAAATATCATATATTTAAATGTGTTAATCGATTAATATAATACTAAGCACAATTTTTATTCATCTTGTTAAAGGATTTATAGTGACTGGAGACTCCTGTGATGTATTCATAAAGAAAAGTTAATATATTCATATATAATGAACATATTATTTATGAGATATTGTAGCAATAGTTAATTAGGTTATTAATTGTTTGGACATAAAATTTGAATTGTTTGATAAATCCATTATAGCGGTCTGATCGAACAAAGCAACAATGGAGAAGCAAGCTCACTTGCTTTGTCGAAAAGTCAAAAACTGGAGAGCACTAGGATAGTTAGTTGGTCGTTGTGGTCTGGTTTGTACAGAGGTCAGACATCGTCGAGCATAGTATAATAAAGTTAGTGAATCATTGCAGAATAGAAGCCGCCTATGGTGTAAACGTTGCAGAGAACGGTCTTTATAAAATTGAGCAGAGTAAAACTTTCAACGAGATATTGCAACGTGCATATTGTAAAGTAATACCAGTTTCGTCAAAATAGAACTTTGTACAATCTTCGTACAGGAATTGTTGCGGAATAACATTGGTAAATTATTGTGGAGCGGAGCAATCAACAGAATACAGCAAATCTTGCCAAATTTTAAAGTGAAGTGTAGAACCAGTAAAAACCAAGGCCTGATATTAAATAATTAAAGAGTGTAAAAGTGTCCGAACGAGGTAAAATTGATTTTTCTGGTACCAGACCGACGGTCCGTAAGTAACATAATTTTGAATAATATTGTAAACGCAAATTAAAGGATAAAGTCAGATTTCGTTCTCTTTTATATTGTCAATCAGATTTAATTTCTTTACTTTTTTATTTCTTTCATTCTATCGACATATTTTTTAGGTAAATTGTGAACTGTTTTGTTAATAAGATTTTAAATCAATTTTTTGTGTTCATTATCAAACCCAGTAAAGGCCCTGAGAGGACAGATCTCAAATTTTGTTTGTAATTATATTTTATTGTCACAAAATAAAATAAATATTTTTGTTTGTTAATTGTTTAAACTTTTCGTTCAATAACGCCTTCCAAATGAATATTACAATATTTATGACGCAGACGAATATTAAATATATTGAGTAAAGATATTAGAGTTAAAATATAAGGAATAATGCTAACGAAAAAGGGTAATTGAGCAGCTCAATTATGACAATTATTTTATTAAAACGATGATTTGTATGGAATTTTATTAATTAATAAAAAAGGTTAACGATAGTTGGTGCGTGTACAAATGCTTTTAATGCTCCGACAATTATTTCGAAATATCAAGAAAATTGATTTCCCTGAAATTGATGTCTATTCCTTCCCCTGGTAAATTGCGTTCATGAATAAGAAATCAGGATCGCTCGAATTGAATCTGTGAGCTGAACCGTAATTATAGAAAATTAGTCGTTAACATTACAATAGAGTGGTAAGTGAAACTCATTAACTATAAGATATATTGATTTCAAGAGCTATTAATTGAAAAAAAACAATTTCACGTATATATTTTTTCCAAAATATTGAAAGTAAGCTGACTATACTTCCATGCAGTTATATTTACTGTAATCGTAAATAATAATCGCTTATGAGGATACTTTCGCCATATTTTATGCTTCCTTCGCAGGCAGAACCTTTCTGTAGAAACGGAGGGGTCTATCAACGGGGATGCCTTCATCTCTCTCTGCTTTCAAACTCAGGTTCCTACAATTCGAGGTACCTCAACCGGTTTTTAGATGTCTGGGTCGTACGGTACGAAATTTCACTGCTGGAACAATCGGCTAGCTGCCTCCTAATTTTTCGAGGCACGGCAATGTTTTGCGTCCTCACAGCGGACCCACTCCCACCATCGGAAGGGCGTAGGATAAGTATCAATTTCCCGACCGAGCTGATGCAGGTTTTATAGTGTTTCTCCTGCATCACTTGTAGGCGAATGCTTTGTTAGTTAAAACTTGGCTACCATGCTCTACTCTAACAAAAATCAAATATATAAAAATTTATTTCTCTAATTTTAACTGAGACTAATTTTTATATACCTTTCGATTAGCAGGAATGTGATAAAATTTTTTCACCTGTGCTATTAAAATATTAGTATACCTCTTATAAATTAGTTCTTAATCCCAGTATCCATTGGCTAGTTGATTATTTTTAATAGCGACTAAATTACAGTAGAATCTTGACGTCATAACAATCTGGCCTGAAACATAAACTAGAGTAAACCTGCCTCGTAGCGAAACTATGTGGCGTCTAGTTTGACAACTCGTGGTCGGTAGCTTAGAATTACGGCAAGTGAGGTTTCCTTTCACGTCCTATATACTGTGTACTGTTGTATAAGAAACATAAAGAAAGACGCATTATCGAATGAGCAAGCCAAGCTATACTAATTAATTTAATTTCACATGTGAGATTGATATATCAAGCTAATTTCATTGCAGATTTTTGACTAAGCAGACTAAATTTCATTAAACCCACCAAAACTGAATCACTCAACTATAAAAATATTTATCTTCCTATGTGCAACTTAACTGTGCATGTCAAACACAAACAAATTGTATACATTAATTTTGCAAATTTCATTCCATTTGTCTGGTTGAAATTAGTGACTTTAATATAATCAATTTTTTTACTTATCATACCACCCGAACAAACTACTGTGCTTCCTTATTACTCTTTGCCATGCCATGATATTTAAATATTAGATTCATGCATTTATATATCGCTTAATTTCTTTTCTCCTTACACATTTGTCGTAAACATTCTGGTAATGAGAGATTTAATTTAGAATTATTTAATATAATACTAATATATTTATAATTAGTGTCTAATTACAATCCCTGCAAAGTGGATTCCGTCTCTCCTAAGCGGCTAAATCGATTAGAGCAAGTACAATAGCGTACATTTGCTATTGTGTTGTAAGCCTGTATTTACTCAATTGAATGATCGGACACTAAATCAATATTACTCTAAGTTCTTTAAACACTAACTTAACATTCGTTATTTCTACGTACGTACAAGTATATTATTATTCCTTTACTTCCAGGATACTCGTGGGTTTGATCAGGCGATATTTAAATTGGGTGGTAAACGTGTGGAAGTTCCCTAGACCGGTAGTTTAGCTTGATAGCTCGAGCATTTATTTAGTATTTTCAAAATAATTAATACATATAAATTTTCACTAAAATAAAATTAGAAAGTTGAAAGAAAATGATAATTTGAGTTATTTAATTAGGCACGAAACATAATCCATGGGAAAATTTTCTCTCCAACAAGGAAATTTAGTTTGAGAGGAAGCGGAAAATGTTAATATATCCTATTAGCGTATTTAGATAATCATCAAACAATTTTTTTAAGTAAGTAATAAGCAACTGAATATCTGGTGTATTTCGTTACGTCAGTAGTATATGGTTTCATACGCGGAATTTCAAACATTTTCCGCTATATTATGAAGCTACTGAAAGAGAATCAGTAGAGTCCATTTCCTATACCGGCACAATTTCAAGTCTTAAATTTTATAATTTTTATAACGCGAAATAAAATATAAATTATGGTACGAGTAAATGAGTAAAAATACTGCAATGTTTTTTTTTCTTCACTTAACAATTTCATATAACAAAAGTTATGTACAAATAATTAAGAGATTAAAGTTAAAGAACTCCAGGTGTGTAATTTGTGCTCAATAACTAGTTATATAAAGAATCATAAACTACGTATTCGCATAATCATTGTATTGATCTATATAGCATACACGGAGAAAATAGGAAATGTAATATGGTAAGCCCGATTAAGAACCAATGCATCTAGTTTCGGAAACTATGAAGTGCTTAGTTTAACAAATATCGTAATGTTTATTGTGCATGTGAGTGTATACCTATACTGTAGCACCAACTTTCTATAGCAGTTGTGTTTATAGTTTGACAAAGTTTCAGAATGAAGCAGGTTCTGCTCATTTTTGTTTAATGTAATAACTATTCTATGCATGCACTCTACAGACAACGGGTCAAACGGTTGTTACCCTACACAGTGTTTACTATATGCAAATGACTGACTAATACTAACATGAACAAACGAGATCTAATACAAAGTCACCAGATAGAAGAGAAATCTCAACTGCTTTTACTAATAATATTTTACAGGAAAATGCGATTGTGAAACATATTTGGTAAAATAATAACCACAGAATATTTATTCCAATTGTTTACTGTATACCAAAAACTAGTGATTTGAATTTTTTAGATATATTAAATCAATTACTTTAGTAACAATAAAAAATCGTATTACATCTAAAATATAACTCAAAGAAAAAAATCTAGTACTAGAAGCCATAAAAAAAATTCAGTATAATGCTACATTACTTTAATTTTACATTACAAAATGTAAACATTTAATAAATGAGAGGGAAAAACATTTTTAATAAAAGATTGAACATACAAATTACGTCGTAAGTATTTTTTAATAAATTTATTATTCCATTTAAATAGGTCATGACAGATACAAGTAGAAATTTAAAATAAATCTAATAAACAGATAATATTCTAAAATTTATTAATCAATTACTGCAAATACTTCACGTTATTTTAATTTAGTTAACACTTAGCACTTCACTTAACATTAATTTGGAATTTAAATTAATTTGTTAGTTATATAAGCTTCTCTTCAACATTATTACTGAAAAAAATATTAATTGTCATCAATAATAAATGCCGACGAACGGACATTAAAAATTAGAATTTAATTAACTTAATTCGAAAAAGTTAATGTGGACTGTCATCACGTTTACAGTAAAGATATTAAATTGTAGATATAAATGTAAAAATATATTAGTTGATGGTCAAATATAAAAGGTAATTTTTATTTAGGGTAACAGGCTACATGAGGGTAATCCGTATGGTGGCAACTCCCCTTTAATAGCATAGAAAGGGATTTGAAAGGGAGGGTAGAGGAAGGTGGTCAAGGGTTAACTAGGCCCCCCGGGCTAGGGCTAAAGGATCCTACCCGGAATTCACCAAAAGAAATGCAGGGAAAACCCTAGAAAAACCTGCATTAGGTAGGTCGGGCATTGTGTACTTGCCCCACGCCCTTCCGATAGCGGGAGAGGAGTTTGCTGTGGGATCGCAGCTCTTCCCTCTCCGTGGCTTGACCGGTTTAGGAGGCAGCTGGCCGACTATTCCAATAGGAATAGAGGACAACTCTTACCGTATGCCCAAGGACTGCGACTCCGAAACATACACCTCTCAAAACAGACCGAGGTACCTCGGCATGTGGGAAACCTTAGTTCAAAAAACCAGAGAGATGTGAAGGCATCCCCAATGGTAAATGTATTATTGTTGATGTGTAGCATTTGGAAAACTAACCTAGAATTGTAATTCTTATCTTGTTCTTTTCTACAAAAAGTCAGCATAAAGTCTGACAACAAATTTTATATTTTCATGCATATTATTTTTTAAATATTATATATAATAATGATCCAATTACCAATCTTTAAAGGCATAAGACTTTAATATGCCGGTACTTTATTTTATGAAGCTTAATAACTCCTATGTTTTTAATACTTACTCTATTTGATAAACCGAATAGGATAATACAATTATGTTCCAAATTTAACCATTGCGGTAAAAAAATAAAGACTTAATTGACCAATTTGTATAGGGGCTGGGGAATATTGTGAAATTTATTATACAAATGTATACACAACACATCTCCTTGTCACTCGTGTCCTGTAGTTCATGAATAAAAATAAGTATGTTTCTAATGCTAATTTTTTGAGTAATAGAAGTTTTTACAAATGATTCCTAGATTAACAAACATAATAATTTTTGTTAGGACTTAATGTTCAAGTTTAACAATAAATAATTTGTACTGGACCGTGGGTAACTTTGTTTTAGAACAAAATAGTACTTTACGAAGACATAGTGAAGACAATTTTGGCGTATGGTATTTACGGCTCATCATGCAAATATAAATATCAACATCAGTTTTCAGTCTAAAACTCTCATAATTCTTGCTATTACATCCTGGTATTTAAGTAATTTGACCCAAAATACGGATGTCGAAATATTAACTTTGGATGAGGAATGTACGAAACGAAGTGCCAATAACTTTCTGCGACTTCACGCTCTCCCAAATGAACTAGCGTCTGCCCTGCAACGTGACAACCCCTCCCCCATTCCCCCTCCCCATCCCAACAGAAGACTCCAAAAGAAGAATTGGCCGAATACCCTAGCCTAAGAGAAGATTAACTCCACGTTGCGGTACAACATCATTGGATGGATTATATATTGTTGTTTAATTTGCTCAAATAACATGTTGATTATATAGTATTGATTGCTAATATTCTAATAAATAAATAACATATTCATTTAGTTACTTTCGTCGAATTCGTTAGTTATAGTAACACTCGAAACGAAACCACGGTGAATATTGTAAGGAATGGAGCAAACCTTCCCAGAGAGCTCTGGCGGGGGCTACCTTTGGGGATGCTCTCACATCTCTCTGGTTTTTTTGAACTAAGGTTCCCACATGCCGAGGCACCTCGGTCTGTTTTGAGAGGTGTATGTTCCGGGGTCGCAGATCTTGGGCATACGGCAAGAGTTGTCCGCTATTCCTATTGGAATAGTCGGCCAGCTGCCTCCTAAACTGGTCGAGACACGGAGAAGGGAATGCTGCGTCCCCACAGCAAACTCCTCTCCCGCTATCGGAAGGGCGTGGGACAAGTACCCAATGCCCGACCTACCCGATGCAGGTTTTTCTAGGGTTTTCCCTGCATTTCTTTAGGCGAATGCCGGGTAGGATCCTTAAACCATAGCCCGGGGGCCCTAGTTAACCCTTGGCTACCTTCCTCTACCCTTCCGCATCCCCCCTTTCTAATCCCTTCCTATGCTATTAAAGGGGAGTTGCCCAATGTGGATCACCCTCATGTAGCCTGTTGCCTTAAAAAATAAAAAAAATAAAAAAGTAAGGAATGAACGCTTATTAAACCATTATAGATTGCAGGTTTTTCTAGGGTTTTCCCTGCATTTCTTTAGGCGAATGCCGGGTAGGATCCTTAAACTATAGCCCGGGGGCCCTAGTTAACCCTTGGCTACCTTCCTCCACCCTTCCGCATCCCCCCTTTTAAATCCCTTCCTATGCTATTAAAGGGGAGTTGCCCTAAGTGGATCACCCTCATGTAGCCTGTTGCCCTAAAAAAAAATTAACGTGATTTGTTTTCATATTAAAGATATAAAACGTTTTTCATAAGCTATTAAATTTAAATATTCAGAAATATGAACATTTATAATATGGATATGAATAAAACTCCTTAATTTGTTTAAAATATCTGGTGTGAATTGGATTATAATAATTTGTTAGCATATTTGACTTAATTATATTTATTGTTGTATTGATTGCGGGTTTCTTAAGCAGTAGATTACAGATTCAGCAGATAATCGGGCGCCAAAATATTAACATTGATGGCGATCACCAACTAGTTAAGCTGAATACAGAGTCAAACCAAATGTAAAGCAGCTTCCGGCTGGACTAGATTGCATATTCACCTGATAGGTGTTAGATAAGAGGATTACCTTGTGCCGCCAAATTGCAAGATTATCGCTGATACAGCACGAGAGGTTACTGTCGCAATTTGCATGGAGGTCGTCTAATTTACGCATTTGCTGTGAGAGACGCAGATGCTAGAGCAGCAGTCTCTAGGCAGTGGAGAACTGTTTATTTGCAGTGATAATTGCGGCCTTTCTTAGCTTAGACCATTTGCGAATCACAGGTCAATCAATGGAAGGATTACACGGTGATTGGCTAACTATGTTTTTGGGTACCAACTCTCTGACATTTGTCAATATACGCATCTCAAAATAATGATTTACCTTTCACCTTTCGACCATTGTAATATTTTAACCTATGAAACACTATATCACTGTGCGGGTTTTCGTATAATTTAATTTTTTTTCTAAAGTACAGAAGTACTAAAGAATCTTTCACGTGTATAAACTGCCTGAAATATCTGCTATATTATGCTACAAATGTAGTTATATTATTTTATTCCTATATTAATTTTTTAACTTTAATTCAAAGTAGTCATTTGAGTTTCGTCTCTCAATTTTTAAATTTTTTTCTTGGTTTTTAACAGAATTTCTCGATTGCTTTAATGAATAATAAATCATGTTCACACATATTTTCTATGCAAGGTTACCTGTCGCACCCATGAACTAGAAGCTGTAAGGCTCGTATTATTCTGCGATAAAAATATTTTCTTTTGTTTTAAATTGCAATGCAAGCAACATATGAAAAATTATAATTGTGATGGAGCACTAAGAACGGGATTCCCTGGTAGTAAATTGCCGTCAGTCCGTCCGAACAGACGGTTTAGACTCGTTTGTAGACAGGGACAGGGAGTTTTAAATTCGAGCTCTGAATCGCAATTTAATAAGTTAACTTACAGACTTTTATGAAGAACACCTTGGTGGCAAATTTTTAGGCAAACATTGATCTGATATGTATGAAGAATGAGGGGACACATTGCACAGAATGAAAATTGTGAGTTCTGAGATAAACACTGGGCGTTCCTCGTCATGTCGCAAGAGGGTACATCAAGTCTTAGGACGAGATAAGGTATGTCCTGTCAAACCAACTTCTTGAATGGGTACACTGGTAATTGAAATGTATAATGTATTTTTTAAATTATATGAATAGTTATCGATAAAATAGATTCTTTAAGACTCACCAATAAAATTTAAAATTTTCTGCTTCCAACAGGGGCAAAATCAAATATTTAAAAGAGTCCATAATTTTTTTTGTAAGTCAGTAGACGTTTCTATGTTTGAACTTAAGATGAATTAGCAATGTACGCAAATAATTGGGTCTAGTCTTATACAAATTATTATTCCGTTTTATATGGATCTTATTGTTCTCTTTATAATAATTGATCAGTTATGTTTAGGAATTTAATATTATTATCGTTAATATCCTCAAACCTTAGAGTAATAATTCGTGTAACCCGTACAAAAAAAAATTGTGTTACAAAAATGGGCACACCCGAATCCGTATTACGTCACAAAACGCCTGTTTCAATCCGCGTAGGAATCACGTGTTGTTTTTTTTACAAATAGAACGCAAACAGAAAAATAATTACATTTTACAAAAATAAAAATTATCATACAGATATAACCTGTACATGTAGTTACAAGATTTTACTTTAATCCTTTAATTCTAACAGAATACCCGCACATAGCTTTGACGTTTCAGAAAACCATAAATGACAGAAACTTACTATACTTTTTTTAAAAAATTAATTAATAAATTAGTTAATAAATAAATTATAAAATAAACTAAAGCTGAAAATGAGACATTTCGTAACGTCCAATTAAAAAATGAACTATCTACATAAATACGAAATACAAAATTAACAACCATAAATAACAGACCTAAATATAAAAGATAAGACACTAAACATCCAGATGTTGAGAATTCGACAGGAAGTTCGCGGTGACCTTCAATCTTGGTTTTTAAAGCACGTGTGATTTGTGTATAATTGAACTGAGAACAAGGCTCAAGGCTTAGAATTTAATTGTTATAATCTTCATTGTGTGTTTGCTGTTTAACCCGTCTGTTTATGATAGCTAAAACTGATGCATTGACGTGGCAAGGAGTGACGTCAGTTCCGTGGCGGAGAAGATAACCCGCACTGCTTCGAAAGTTGAAGACTAATTTTTTCATTTTTTGGTCTTCTGTCGTTGTTTCGGTGTACTGTAGGAATTATCTGATTGCTTTAATTTATTTTCATCCTTCTTTTTGACAATCAAGTATTAAAGAACGTAATACCAATCGCAAATTTTCTGTTGGGTACTGAAATATCTTGACAATTACCTTTAAGTGATTGAATTTTCAAAAATTATTTCTTAGTATGTATGTATGTATAGCAACATTATGCTATCAAGTGAAAATACACGTGTGCCATTTTCTAAAATTATTCATACCAATACCGAACAATAATTCAAATATGTTCTCACGGAATAAATTTTAAACTGTGACATGTCAAAATAGTGTATAATGTGTTACTCGAAAACAAAATTCTTACAATTTAGATACAGATTTTATTTAGTTGTGTAAGAAAACTGCAGACCGAAATGCTGCAAGTGGAAATGTTATTTAAAATACATTTCGTCTGCGTCGTTCTATATGAAATTTTGTTTTCCCTGTAAGGAGTAACTCTGTTTAAAGGATTCCGCTCCAGTTAATTGTGTTGTCTTTTCCATAAAGAGGAACTACCATTATCCGTATAACGGATTCTACATTTTTTAAGGCCACTGCGCACATCTTAGCTAAGGTACGTTTGAGTATTCACAAAAGACACGTGTTCGACTTTGTACATTAAAAATAATTCCAATCTACTACGTTTTATATTTATCGTCTGGACATAATTTTATCTTCTAGAAATTATTAAGAATATTAATATAAATAAACGTTGAAAACTTACTAATCCTTAGTTGCAATCAAATGTTTTTAGACACTTAAATATAATATTTATATATATTATTGAAAATATTTTATATTTGTAATGATATAAATATAAAAATTTTAGGATATAAATATTATAGTAATCCAATATATATTTATGAAATTACGTATCCAGAAAACAAAAACTTCATAAATACAAAGCGAACTATTAAACCGCTTGTCTACCAGGTTCTTCATATATTTCTTCCGTTATCAGGATTGACCTCAATATTGTATGCATTATTGTACTTAACATAATTATCAAATCATTACTACAGAGCTTGATAGTTTATTGAAAACACATTCTTGAAATAATGTTTGGTAGATCAAAGAAAGTCAAAATACAATTTTTTTTCAACCGCGGTAAACTGCCTACTATTTTACCTCATATAAAATAATATTCAATTGAGAACTGATGTACTAAATTTAGAACTAAGGTAAATCAATTTCTAGATGCATACACAATGAACCATATTCCTCCTATTATGAGTAAAGAATATTAACCACATCTTCGATTTCTAAAATATGACTACGTATATAATCAAAGTTAAAAAAATACAGGTCATTAACAGAAAGAAATAATATTGAATAAATACGGACTTAAGTAAGTGAAGAACGAATAATTTTATTCACCTCAAGCAACGATTTGTTATCCCTTAATGAAACGTTCCTTTAGTATTCGTAATATTTGTCTACCATAGTGTAAAAAAATCATTTACAAAACAAATATAATTAAAAATGCTTCAATAGGTACATAGTAATGCAATAAATTGATAGTCCAAACAAAATTTATGAGCAATTAATTTTACATGATGTACTTCGAAGGTGGTACCAAATAATTTCTGGCAATAATATCGATTTGGGTGAGCTGATAATTTTTTACTTTACCTTAAAGCGTCGTTCAGCTTTTTCTCAAGAGCAGTGTTTACATAAATATGTAAATGTCCACTCTATTAAAAAGCTGTCATACTTTATAAAGCTGAGCTGTCATTAGATAAATACACTACCTCAGTCTGTTTAAATAAAATAATCCCCACCGCAGAAATTATACTATTAAGCATTAGTTTATTCTTGTTAATATAAGTTACAGCCACTGGCAAATTATTTTTAAAGTAGTATTGTAGTAAATAACCTTATAACAGTTATTAGTATTCCATATAATTTATTTTACGTCAAAGCTATCTACATACGCACTAAAAAAATTAAAGTTTTGTGGTTTTCGTACTAATTGTTTTTATAAAATTAATCTCATGTTGTTAACACATATATTAAGTAAATTTACAACTTTTAAAATGAACTTTACATTGCGCGAAAAATAAGCATTCCTCCTACTTAATTTCGTAAATACAGGAGGCCTGAGGCCTAAAATATGTGTGTTTGTGATTTGCTAAGAAATCAAAGCTCTTGGGTGTTCTGAATAATAGAACCCTTTATTCAGGATTTTCTCGTGTGGTAAATGCAATAAATCTTCCTTCATGTCAACAAACCAGATGTAGGGAACAACTTTGGTCGCTTAATTTCAAATTCTGCAGACTTTGCAGATATCGCGTAGAAGCGCAGAAAATTATTTTAACCATTTTCAGATTTCCGTTTACATATTATATATATATATTGTAGAGAATACTAAGGAATTTATTTTATTTAAGATTTTCTGTCTTCAGTTCGGCAATACGGGCGATGTATTTCCATTACGCCCAACGTTTACGAACATTTAACGCTGGGTCAAAATGTGTCTCGAGGGAAACGTATAAAAGCCTTGGGAAGTAAACACAGAGAGGTTAGTAGCAGAGAGACACCTCACTCAAGCAGGTGGCGATATTTGTTTACATTAATCAGTAGTGGAGAAGGCTAGACCGAGCTTAGTTGGGCAGAGTCAGTCGAGAGGCTGTTGGCGTTTGTTTCTGTCTAGAAACTTTAGCTCTGTTGAGTGGACTGGAGGCGGACGTTCTGTCCTGGGGCGTCTTTGGTTTTTCGTCATTATTATTATCCTAATCTGAAATATTTCTGATCTTAAGCAATTTTCTGCGCTATAGTGGATCCAATTTGTATTTTTTTAAGAACGCTGTGTTTACATGCGGATTTAGTATACGAATCTCACTTGAGTTTCAAACTTGCCAAAGGTTGGTAAAAGGCCACGGGTGATGGTAATCTCGAGGAATGCCGTCTATCTATCATAGCTCTGCCAACAAATCCTATCTCCACACCTCCTATGGTGGCACTGGGCAATACAGCTTGCTATAGTAAAGTGGGAAAGGATGTTTAATTTATTGTTGTGAGTTTGTTCTGAACATTAACAAACCACGAAGTAACGACCGTACGTTGAAGTGTGCTGGGCCACTTGAGAACCGCTTTTGACGTTACAATGTATTTGCATAGTTTTAGTTGAGGATACGAAATAAGCGTTAGATTACTAGTGTAAAAAGTTTTATAGTTCTCAGTCTTAATTTTGTAAATTCCTTTATTTTATTTGAGGCACGTAGGCGACACTGTGATATAATACTTTTAAGTGTTTACTACATTATTTGATTCCAATATGGGGCTTATTTCCCTTTAATCGTTAATTAACTTCAAATTGTCATTCCAATGTGGGGGCTCGTAATTTTATACTCGTGAATTAGAGTTCAATTAAATTGTATTCTTCATCGAAATCCTGCATGGGCAAATATATTTGTGCAAACTAACACGTATGAATAATTATACACACTTGAAATTCGCGCATTGGGGCAAATATTTTTTGCTGAATAGTGTAGTTTCCTGTTCACGAATTGATACAACTATCAAGCTCGTAGGTTTAATTTAAATGGCTTCTGGACAAGTATTTTGATGGTGCTTATGACTGATAAATTATATAAATTTTATTTATTAATTACGATTTATTTTCACTTTCAACTTAACACATGATTAACTGTGTTATTATTCAAACAGATTTTGTTTAATTAGTAAAATTGAGCCACAATACTACGAAAATAGTATATTGTCCTCTGTCTCAGTGAAAATTCACGGCATTAGAGAAAACTACATAAGAATAATCAATACCTTACAGTTTAAAAGAAGTGAAATGGAAGAAAAAGAAATGTGGGAGTTTTCTTACGTATGCTGGGCATTCGGTCGCTGAAAAGTTTCCGCTATTCCTCGGTCACGATGTCTGTCTCAAACTCCGGAATGAAAGTTTTTCTGTTGCTTGTATCAGTACAGTGATCTCACGGTCCTATACAATGTTTTTACAGCATTATACATGTACTCAAAAAGACAATAATGCCATAAATAAACGTCACAAGAGATTTTTTCTTGTTTTTATATCCCGTTCTCCCACCCCGGAATTTCCATGAATTTTCCCACTACAAAATTTTCCATCTGTTCTTGAATCAAAAAATTGTTTCGGTCAAATTTTTCACTGAAAAACCAAAAGCCTGGCGCATTATAACCCATTCGGTCGTAACCGCCTTTCCTACTTCAGGAAACAATTGCTTTGAAATGTCTGGAGGATTTACGACGGTGGGAACTTTGCCATCTGCTTTTAATTTCATCCTCTACTTTTCGTCGGAGGTACTATAAATTAGTTTCCGCATAGGATTTTTATGCATTAACCTTAAATCCAAAACTGTAATTTCACAGATAATAATTTCCCATAATTGAGAAGAGTTAATTGAATGAGACCTTTGTTTGCAGTTTCTAACTCGTGTGAACAGTGTAAATAATAATTTTTATTTCGTATTTGCTTTGTCAATTAAGACTCGTTGTGAGAAATATGTAAACATTGTTTCAAATCTTAACAATCTAAAAATATTTCACTTCTTTCGCATGGAAAAAATAATTTCATAAAAAGATGGCATAATTAAAACCATAAAATATTTAACGCAAATTAATGTATTTGACAAAATATAAAACATATTGTGTGTAGATTACAAACATGTAAAATTGTATGGATATGTATTGGTCGCTAATAACGTTTCAATATAGTTAAATCGATCTAAAATAAAGTTCATAAAATAATTTGGAAAACTAAATTAAATACGTAACTATTTGTTTAAAAAATATTAATATGACGTTGATAATGAGAACTTTTATTTCCCATTCGTTTACTATTTTCATTTTAGCTTATCACTCGAGTAAAATTAAAAAATGTTTCAGTGTTAGTAAGTTTTACTCGAAGTTAATTTTGAATATGTCGTGATGACGCTCTGATATCGTCTCTTAAGACCGACGGACGCTATTACTTGTTTCCGTTGTCAAAAGCAGGGCTGGCCCACGTCAGGAACAACAAGGCACTGAAATAGCCGGGCTTTGTGTCACTCCTCTGCATATGAGCTTAGCATCGTCGAGTTCGCACTGTTATTACCGGGGAAGCCATCACAGCGCATTTAGAATTAAGGCTCAGGCATTATTTCACGTCATCCTTATTTGGCGCAATATGTGACCGAACGGGGAATCAAATTACTTGTCATACCGGTCTGACCCTTTGGGAAATATGCTGGCACAGTCAACTTGAAAAAAAAATGAATGCACGGAGTTGTCTGGGTTTAAAATGTTGCAAGATTTTATGGTTATTTTTTGCAACAAGACAGATTATGTTTAGATTAGTAACTCTTGTAACAAAGATAATAATAATTCTATAATATTGATATTGTTTTTATCGTGTAGGATTGAATATTAATAATATATATATATATATATATATATATATATATATATATTGGAAAATAAGTCCGAAAACGTTTAATGCTTAACATCAACTTCAATGGCTGCATTTTCACTGAAATCAATAGAAATATAAAAAACAGAAAAAACTTAGTTTCGATCCTAAATTGGGACTTTATCAGATGAACATAATGGTTAGAAAAGATGAAACCTTAATATTTTTTTGTTATAAAAATTATTAAATTTCTCTAACATTTTTATTAATATGAATGCATGAATTAGTTGGTTCCAAAAAAATTTACGATAGAGAAGTTTGAAAAAATCGGTTGTAATTGGCATTTTAAATTTTATTAGAAATTAGTTTCTATCATAAAAATTATTTGAAGCTTCTAACGAAATATCTCGGAATCATACACAATCAAATTAATATAAAAATTCAAAATTATTGAAGAAATACTTATCACAAAAATTAATTATTACGGACTTATATTTTTCAAGTTCATCGTATGATATCCAGAATTAGGGACTAAATGTAGTTTTTTTGTTTTTGTGTTCATTTAAATGTCAGTGGTTCCATTGTAGTGGATATTTTACATTAAACTTTTTCGGATTAATTGACCCTGATATTAATTTATTATACATTAGATTAATATTTTTTATATTTACTGATATCAATCATAAAACAACAAAGGTGTAATTTTCCCTATACCTTCCGCTTTCACTCGGGCAAAGTGTAATCACTGCTTCATAGCCAAAGCATTTCCTGTTTTCAATAAACAATTCATAAAAAAAACTATATATATATATATATATATACTACAAAATTAGAAAATCACTTTTGAGATGCGATATGATGTCATACAAACTTACGTTTTAAATTGTTTGTGTTCTATGGTGGAATGCAGGGATGTTCCGATTTTGTATCCCGTTCAATTTGCATGCTGGAATCCCTGACTGGAGCTTATCGCCAACTCAACAAACAATCTGAAAAAAAAACAGTTCTGTGAACTATTTTCAATGAATTAATAAAATATACAGTAATTGCATCACATTTACTTCAGTCTCAAGCGCACACTATTGTTTAAATTTCTGTGGTGTCAGCAAAGTGTCATACAACAAAGCAGGATATCATGCTATTAAAATGTCTGCGTACTTTTCATTCGTAAATAAATTATTTGGAGAACCGGCGAATAATTGCAATATATTTGTAACAGCTATAAATATTCGGGTCAACTGAATACAGAAGAAAATTAAATCTTAGAAAATACTATACATATTTTATTTTTGTATTGAAAAAAGAATACAAGCTGTTTGGTTATTGTCAATAACAATTTATGAAATGTTTTTATGGAATTAAACCGAATGATTATTTGTTAGGACTACGGAAGTATGTTATCAAATGTTAAGGAAACAAGTATTTGCGAAGACTGATTTTGTGTGGATTGAGTTTGCCCGTAATTGTTTCAAAGTTTGGAAGGTGATGAAAATACGAGACTGATTAAAAGGATATAGCGGTGGTTATACAGAGAAATCTATTTAAAATTATCACAATCAGAATATTAAAACAAGAAGTCTACCTTCCGCGACTCTTCATTTTTTATTTTATAACCGTCCAAATTATAAATATGGTCTGGGTTAAAAAATAAGGGTGAAACTCGCCGACTGTTTAGAATTGTGTTTAATTAAGTGCCATGAGGATTACAGATGTAATCCATTCTGAATATGGCCCTTACGAACACACAAATTTGAACAAAACTGCTAAACTTGTTAAAGTCGAGATATTTCGAGAAGTTTTTGTTTTCTAATAAACTAATGCGTTACCTGTGCATAATAATTAACACGATTATGCTAGTTAATAGGATTATGAAATAATATATTTCTATTTGAACACAAATTAATAATTGAATAAGTTACTACGTCATATTTGAGTTAATACTCTCATTAAATACTAGAGAGTGTAACAGTTGACGTAGATTTATTTAATCTACTAGCTGGGTGCCCGGCGTTGCCCGAGATCTCATTTATCTATAACCATCCATAAGACTCCAATTTTGGTTACTTTTGCGCTATTTTTATGTAAATCTCCTCGAACCCTATCCCTAAATGTGATCACCTCCCATGCCGAAGGGGGATGAAGTCATTGACTAAATATATCGGCCGTTTTTACATGTTAGAAGATGACCACCCCCACAAATATGCGATAATGAAAAAGAATGTATTCCACGCAAAAATCGGCCGATTACATTGTCTGAAAATTTATTCCCTCGCCCAACAACTCCCAAACCCGTCGCGTTACTCCCCCAGGGTTGTCACAATTAGATTCAGCGACATTCATAGTCTCGGAATTGATTCGATTCTCGGTTGTTTCTGCGGGATTTTATTTAACGTACCTCCACCCCACCCCTAAGCTTGCTCCCCTCACAGGGGTTAAATTATACACAAACAACATAGGTATAAATACTATCAAAGTAATTAACCCCAGGAAATAATTATCGCAAATATCGACCGTTTAACATGTTTGAAATTTTCACCCCCGACCACTCCCGGTTCGGGGACTTAAACGGTCAAGTTTAATGTCATAATTAAACTCAGTGACAATCCTGATAGTTTCTGGTTTATTTTATCTAATGCTACTTCCACGCCAACCCTTAAGGGTGCACCCTTTCGAGTCCGAAAGGGGTTGAAATTATACACATTGAACATGTAGGGAAATTTTATTAATCTAATTCATCCCGAAATATATTTAATTGACGAAAAAACTGCCGGTCAACTCATCCCAACCCAGCCGATACCCGCGCGTTGTCCAGATTGTCATAAATAAACTCAGGGACACCCATGACCTTCGATTTGACTCGAATCTCGGTTGTTTTCCCGTTATTTTCAAGGAAATTAATTAAACTCAGTGACAATCCCGATAGTTTCTGGTTTCTTTTTATGTAATGCTACTTCACGCCCACCCTTAAGGGTACACCCTTATGAGTCCGAAAGGGGTTGAAATTATACACAGAGAACATGTAGGGAAATTTTATTAATCTAATTCATACCGAAATATATTTAATCGACGCAAAAAACAGCCGGTCAACTCATCCCAACCCAGCCGATACCCGCGCGTTGTCCAGATTGTCATAAATAAATTCAGCGACATCCATTACCTTCGATTTGACTCGAATCTCGGTTGTTTTCCCGTTATTTTCAAGGAAATTAATTAAACTCAGTGACAATCCCGATAGTTTCTGGTTTCTTTTTATGTAATGCTACTTCACGCCCACCCTTAAGGGTGCACCCTTATGAGTCCGAAAGGGGTTGAAATTATACACAGAGAACATGTAGGGAAATTTTATTAATCTAATTCATCCCGAAATATATTTAATTGACGAAAAAACTGCCGGTCAACTCATCCCAACCCAGCCGATACCCGCGCGTTGTCCAGATTGTCATAAATAAACTCAGGGACACCCATGACCTTCGATTTGACTCGAATCTCGGTTGTTTTCCCGTTATTTTCAAGGAAATCCTCTCTAGCCCCACCCCTATCATGCCTACAAACAACATCGGTAGAAATACTATCAACGTCAATGGTCCCGGCATTTATTTATTCCACGCTAATATCGATTATTTCACTTTTATTTTTGATTAAACGTCGTTATTAATGGAAACAACATCGGTTAAAATAGTATGAACAACACCACCCCTAAATCTGCTACTTTCCCGTGATGGAAAACATAACATTTTGGAAGTTTTAGAATAATAGACAATTCTCACCCCCAGCCCTAAGCAAGCTCACCACTAATGTCTAAAGGGATTTACATTTTCAACAACATCCGTTGAAATAGTATTCATGTAATTCTCCTCCAAGAACGCGCAAGAACTGTCTATTTATCTTCCCTTCCAACCCCCACCCTTTCGGGTTAAATGGGCAATAATTTTTCCGAAGTAAACTCACTGACATCCATAACCTTCGATTTGACTCCAAACTCGGTTGTATTCGCGTTATTTCTCTGTAAAGCAACTCCACCCCAAACCCTAAGGGTGCCCTTTTCCCAGGGCGTAGGAGATGAATATTATATTCAGATAACATCGGTAGAAACACAGTCAATATCTTTGACCCCGAAAATATTTATCCAAATCTAATACCTGCTGTTTTTGCATGTTTAAGTATTTCAACCGCCGTCCACCCCCGCTTCTGGGGTTAGTAGACGCGTCTCACCCCGACAGTGTTGTTTTCCTGGTCGCAAAGAACCCGTGTACGAAATTTGGTGAAATTTGTTCCAGCGGTGTAGATTTGTATTATCCACCGCAAACGCTAGGGGTGCTCTTTCCCCAGGGTGTAGGGGATGAAAATTATATTCAGAAAACATCGGTAGAAACACCATCAATATCTTGTACCCCTAAAAATTATTATCCGACTAAAATATCGGCTGTTTTAGGATGTTTAAATATTTCCACCCCGTCCACCCCCGCTTCTGGGGGTGGTAGGCGCGTCTCACCCCGACAGTGTTGTTTTCCTGGTCGCAAAGAACACGTGTACGAAATTTGGTGAAATTTGATCCACCGGTATAGATTTGTATTCTCCACCCCAAACCCTAAGGGTGCCCTTTTCCCAGGGTGTAGGGGATGAAAATTATATTCATAAAACATCGGTAGAAACACCATCAATATCTTGGACCCCTAAAAATTATTATCCGACTAAAATATCGGCTGTTTTAGCATGTTTAAATATTTCAACCCCCGTGCACCCCCGCTTCTGGGGGTGGTAGACATGTCTCACCCCGACAGTGTTTGTTTCCTGGTCGTAAAGAACACGTGTACGAAATTTGGTGAAATTTGCTCTACCGGTGTAGATTTGTATAACGAACATACAAATATACAAACATACAAACATACAAACAAACATACAAACAAACAAACATACATACACTCTTTTTTATTTATAAGATTATTCCTATCCTAAAAAAATAGTAAGTTACATAAATCACAACATACATAAATAAGAAAAAACATCACTAAAAATACGAAAATAGAAGATAACAGTGAGGAATAGGACATCTTCGAATGATAACAATACTCAAACAAGGTAAAAATATACATAAGAAAATACAATAATAATAAATATGTAAGTAGAAAAAACATAATTCAGAAACTTTGAAATTGATTAAACAATGAAAAACTATAAAATTCATAGCTGAAAAAAATTAAATCATAAACGATAAAAATTCGTTATATAAAAGTGAAAATTAAAAAATCTCATAGATGAGAAGAATCATAACAATAAATTTTATTTTACATAATTATAAAAAAATTATTTGCATAATTAATATTTTTAAAATGTAAATGATTCATAATGTAAGGGAAATGCACCCTAGAATAATAGAATAAAACAAATTTTATGTTTCCTCCCATATTTCAACGGCAACAGTATACTTGGACAGGTCAGAATAGTGATTAATTGAAGTCAGGTAGGACATGAAATGAAAAGACAATCAATTATAACTAAGAATTATGGATTATAATTATTAAATTATATAATACAGTAACCGACACTGATTACTCAGGTAGAGAATAATAATCTAATTAACTGATTAAAAAGTTCAGTAATTGAGCACGTTTAGCAAAATAAATACTGTAAATTGGAATTTATATTTTATGCACCTTAATAGAATTTAACTCCATTAATTCAGACGTTTCGCAATTCGTAAAAGTTTAACGCAATGTTCCTTTTGCGAGAAATTTGTGCAACTTCGTTTGAAGTAAGTTCTCGAGTAAGCCCCTGAGGTATTTAAATAGGTTCGTGATGTTGGTAATACTAAAAAGCGTTGCTTTAAAGATAAATATGTTGAGCAAACAAAAGTATTGCAGTTTTTAGTCCAGAAAACAATTTTAATGAGTTCAATAACAAAATAAAAAATATTGAATGTTCAAAAGCGACATATTTGTATACAATTAAAAATAATTTTAATCTGAAACCAATTTGCAGTCTCTCATTTTGTGTGTTTCAAAAGTGAGTGATATTTATCATTCGGAGATTGGTTAGCATCATATTTGAGTATCACCTAATTGCATTTCACTCAATAAATTGTACGATCATCTGTTGAGGAATTATATGGGAAGAGTTATATTTATAATTCAATATATAATCAATAACAGTTTAAACTTACGTATGGCTTCACCTTTCCCTCGTGTGATTTAATCTTCAATAAAAGAAACTCCCTGATGCAGCACTTGACTATAATATCATTAATATTTTTCATTGCTTATTCCCAGGGCTCTGAAAGGCCAGAAAACGTCACATAAAGTTTCAGTAGAGGAAAAATAATGGTGCAAATTGACATTCGAATCATTAAAGTGAAATGGAGCAGTTATCAATTTTGTACATTCCCACACGAACGTACAAAAAAAATCGCTCCGTTGCAAAAGATTTTAATGATGATTTTCAATTATTAGTTTCAGTTTCGTTATCCATTTCCATTTATGATAGATCAGACGATTATTAAGATTTAAGTTAATCATATGTATCACCCAATTTATTTAATTACAGTTTAATTATGAAAATATTGCCCTGGGTTCATTAGTAAACCGTTTAACAGATTTTCAAATTAAATATATTTATTCTCGTTTAATTACACACAGGTTTCCAATCGTTCCACCAACTTCATAATAAATTCCGAATGAAATATCATATTAATTTATTTTGTAATAACCAGTAACACTTTAATTTTTTTGTATTTAATCCCTAAATAGAAATATAAATAGAAGATTTACCAGAATATATTATCATATGTATCGGTTGCGAGAAATAGCATGACGTGTTAGGAGCACAGTAGGAGGGAATAGATGGATGGGGGTATTGTCGTCAGGTGGGAATTCTCTTTTGGAGCTACGACTCTATCATTTTTAAAAACACGAATAATATTCTCACAACAATTTCCATTTATCATTCTCTGTACATATCTCTAAACATTTACATTTTTTTGCAGTGCAACATATCCATGAACATAATATATTTTCTCGCGTCAAAGTTTTCAGAATAGTTTTTTCATTACCAAGTTTACGTAACAAAGATTTGTGTCAAACTGAGCTTCTGCCTACCCCCACTACAGTTACAGGGCACTGGACCACTGCGCATAGTATTTTGACACGACTAGCTAATTCTCTACAGCTATAAATACAATTTATTATCATGTAGAAGCTATGATAAATAGATGTAAATATTGTACGATGACGGCTTTGGTAGTACAACATATTCATTCGTTGGGTTTATGTCTGGAATTTTATTATTGGTGAGTGCGTTTCTGAATATTAATTCTATGATAATAACAGAGAAAATTATTTAAAACTGTTCCTTAGTAGTTTGTTAACAAAAGAAGAGTGCAATTTTGGGAAACTCGCCTTTTAGTATTCCGTTGGCCATGGTAGCACCGGTCTATGAACTCCAGTCCAATGGCCTCTCGTTAGTGTGCGATACCAATTAGGATGTGACGTTACTATTGCGACATCAGTTCGAGACGAGCGATAAAGAGTGCTTCACCGGCGCTCAATATATACACCAAAAACCGCTTATTACGATTCCGCGAGCGAAGACGCGGTTGCACACATCTGCACATCTTCGATCACCAATCAAAAAATAGGTCCTGTCAATAAAGGAAGAAAATACTACTACTGTAATTCCCTAACAGTAATCAATAAAAATTATTTAAGATATGAATATTAAGAAACTTATCTGTAAATTTCATCCTTTCCGTCAGCAATACTCATTATTACAATTTTTGTTCAGAAATTTTACTTTTGTTCTTAAGAGAGACTTGCATAACAAAAGTCTTATATTCTACGTAAAGTGTTTTGTTCTTCTGTAGTGTTATTCATAAATGCAAATCTGTAACACGAACAGTAAATTATTTGCGTGATTGCGATTCGCCCGACGTCCCTCATTAAGACTGCAGAAGTGAAAGAAAGTTCCGTTGACGTCATTATCGCGGAAACTCTTTTCATAGATTATATCTGTCTGTTTATACAAAAGGTGGAGAAAGACAATACTCCACTCTGAATAGATTCCAAACACTTTACAGTAATTTCATGAACTGAATGATGGGATTATATGTACCGGTGTCATGGACAGAAGAAACGTGTTAATGAGCAATCGTAATATACCTTGTATTAAGATATATTCAAAACTCTGAAAATTGAACTGCAATAAATTTATTACTTCTTTTAACGATTTAATTTGCACTAATGTTACTCGTATATGTGACCTATTTAATAAGGCATTAGTCTCCTGATTAAATTCATAACAGATTTCAAATGTAATATACTTTCAGGATATAAAATGAGAAATGACTGTTTATGTATAACTATAATGGAAAATAGTAGTTAAAAGTTGGACTGAAAACATTTAAAATTCTGAAATATTATATAAAGAATTATATGTTAATTTAAATCGTGAATTTCAAATATAAATTCACAGTACCAAAATTAGTCATGTGATATAGTTTGAACTTTGTTTAAGATATTTTTTTCCTTCCGGGAGGCGGTTTTTTTGGATTTATACAGAAATATATATTCACAACATCATGGGCACAGGCACAACAAAGAAACTTCGACACAAATTTCCACAAAAATATATACCATATAGAACGAACAACGATTTTATATGGTAAGGGTATTATATAAATTCGTATATTACGCCATTTATTAGTTACACAAATAATTTCTACTCAAAATGCAGTGCCAATGAAAAATATGAAATAATTTAGACGTATTTTTGACACAAAATGAAGTATAATATTATATATATTCGCTAAATAAAACTGATGACCATTCAAATACTTTGACAATAGAACATAAATTCTTATTAACCACGACTGATATTGTACGTCTATACTTTAATATTACGGTTCCCCATGCTTTTGCCGGGTGAAACGTTAAATTGTTGAACCGTTATGACAAAATAGTTAATGCACGGTGTAATAACGTAACATTATTTATTGATAATGATACTGCAACACCTTTAAATCAATAGAAGTTAAATGTCAAGTATAAAATACCCAAAGAATTTTTGGGGTAAAAAGTTTATTTCCGCCTTTGGACTCTGTTAATATACAAAATAAAATATACTTTTTTAATCAGTTTTAGAAGAAACTATAATTTCATAAATGTAATGGACGGAGCTAATAAAGCAGATAATATTTCAATATTGTTTATAATACTATGCAAATGTTCATTAATATGATGCTATTTTTTTATTGCGGATACTTATGAATAATCAGAACATATTTCTGGAAATGTGGATTCTATTCCTCAGACTAAACAGCATGATAGTCTTTTTTAAGAGCTGGTTGTATATCCAAGCGGCGGCATTTTTTTATAATGAGAAACAATAGTTTGTAAGTTTTCAAAATACGTCTACCAAAAAACCGTGAACAAAATTCCAATAATATTTTTATTGGTTTACTTGCATAATGATCGCGTTTCAGTCGTATGGCATTGTTAAAATAGTAAACCAAATCTAAAACACTGGTTCTTTGTAGACATCACGAGGATATAAATAAAAATCACCAATGGTTTTCAGGCATCAGAAGTAAATTACTATTCCCATATTTTTTAATATTATTAAGTGTTCTGTCTGATGGTAGGTCCTTGAGATTGGTCTCAAAAATTTATTTTTTTGCCTTGCCCTGTCCTTAGCACCTTTCTTTATCAACTTCTTCTTTCTAATTTTAAGTCGTCTCTTCCATGACCTATAACTCCACCTGCTAGGTATTACACGAAACTTAGTTTTAACTTGTATTAACTGCATCAAATCAGTTCTGTGTTATGTTTAGAACTGTGCACATCGCACCAGTTAGAAGCTTTGTCTAGATACGCCGCTGGGTTTGGTCGCTTGTTTGTATCTGAAGGTGAAGGCGTAGGATCCTAAGCAATTGTGTGCTCTGACAAGGATCCAACATGTGCACTTCTGCAGGGCAGTGTTTAACTTTGAAATGAGTGCAGAAATTCCGGCCAGTGGTTAAGGTAAACAAGCCAGAGGCTGGTATTAGGCTCCAGGTGTCTTGAAGTGTTCGAGACTGAATCCTGCAAAAAGACATCTACCAAGGATAGTTCTGCCCTCAAACCCTGTAACTACACATTGCTTTGGCAATTCAGCTTGCTGTAGGAAAAGTTGGAGGAGGGTGCGCTAAGTAAAACGGAGCATGACGATCGGTCCTCCATAAACTGGACAGAAAGTTTATTGTATATATGAATGCCAGCTGGGTGGTCCTCCTCGAACCAGCACTTGGACCGTGTCCCCCCCCCCCCCCGTGGATGATGTGCAGTAAACAATTTCTCCTTTGGATGTGTGTGATGCACTTTTCCCTACTGGTAAAAATTGTAGTCAATATATATTTCCACTCATTTCCTCTTCTTAAAACCTCTTCTTTTATTACGATTTATGTCCACTTTATTTTTTCCCAAACGCCACATTTCTAAACATTCCAATTTTTTAATAAAAAGTTTATGGTCGCAATAACATAAATTGTCATTAGCGACCACATCATTCGTTTACATTGGTTGAGATATACAATATATAATTATGTTTAAATTAACATATATATGTTAGCTTCCTTGGCGAACTTCAGCACCTAGAGGATCGTCATTTCAGATATCACTAGGTCTGATAATTCGATGTTTCCCACATTTCCAGGTTCTTCCGCAATTCTATATTCAATTTGATTGTCAGTACGGTTCGTATCGTTGTGAAACGTAGCCGTTACGGCAAGTGACCTTATTTCCTTATCAAGAAATAATTTTTTTTGTAATAACTGATAAGGTTACTCTACCGGAATCTGAACGTTTAATTCAGCCACTCCCATAAATAGAGCAAATCTTTACATTAGACTTCATATTTCGACTTGTGCTCTCCCAGTTCGTTGTGTCCGTATTACATGGCCGAGGAATGTAACCCTGGTAAGCCGTCTTAACTTCACTTGTATAAGTCTCTCTAACAAGACTAAGGCAGACTTAAGGTAATATTGCTAGAACGTTGAATTAGTTTGCAGTTTAACATCAATTAGAAATCCTCTAAAACGGAACGGTGAGTGTGTTTGACCAGGAATGTAAATTAACCAATTTATTTGTTCTGGATATAACGCGCTTATCGATTGGTAGTAAACCGTTTAACTGTCACATTAAATTTTATTGTTTAGTTTTAAATATTATTATACTACATTACCGTCGATGGAAAACGGATGAATTAAACAAGATTAATGGAGCGAAGTGAAGCGTGTGCGTATGTGATATAAGTTAATCAGTTTGTTTTCCGTAGCTATATTTTACATGATTTCATTAAGTATTGCAATTGCTGTTATAATATAAAATTACAATATTTTGACTGTAATATACTTCCTACAGATATACGCGAACAATAATGTCCTTTAGTTCGTGACGTTCAGCGTGTACATTTGTGCGGCTAGTTTCATGAAACGAAACAGATAATAATTTATTTTGTAAATAAATAAAACTAAAAGATTTATCATCACACAAGAATTCTAATCCTCACATTCATGTGACTTAAGATTAGAACCAAATACTTTAAAATTAGTAATTGGATTCTCAATATTTCATTTTATTTGAAACTTACAAACATGGCGCGGCTTGTCTGAATAAACAACTCAATACAAGAAAAATTCCTCCTGTGCTGTATTCGTCTGTCCGGATCTTTCACGAAAAATTCATATCGGCGATCCAGCCAGTGCTTGTATAATGGAACTGCCACTCACAAATGTTATCTTAGAAATATATTCCATTCCTTTCACCACAGTACGCAACATACGTTTGGTTCGCTCAGAATATTCAAGAAAATGCGTGGTCACGACATTGATGAGTCTGACTGAACGAATCAAGTTTGTGAAGTCCATGTAAGTCAACTCTAAAGGAAAGCTTATAAATGAAATATAAATTTGCTAAATATGGAACCGGGTTAAGAGTTTCTCGTGTTAAAATTTATTGCTCACAGGAAGCTTAATGACGTTTCTTTCATCTTTGAAGTTTACGCCGTTCGGCGTTCGCGGAGCATTTACATCGTGTATATTGACAACAGCGTACTTTTAAGTAGCCTACTCTATAAAAAATTATTTTTTAATTTTACCATGGCCGTAAAAAACTGTTTTAAATTTATTTTTATTTTACTCTTTTACATTTAAATTTTCTTACGTCGTTAGTTGTAAGAAACTCTGTGCTCCAACCAAGATTTGTTGATATTGTATGGTTAATATATTTTTCAGGAATTTCATTGTATGCGGTTTGGTTAAGAGTAAACTATGCGAAGATGATGTGAAAGTGCTATATAGATATTGTTTGAAACAGAAGAAAGGAATGTATGTGTTTAGAACACTGTACCAAAAAGACAATAGTTTGTGTCAGTAATTTATTATGTCTCTGACCGTTTTAATCCTATTTTTTAATTAAACTTACTGACAGTTGTATATTTAACAATATAAAATAATGTTTGGTTCACTTTGTATTTTGTAGTGAAATAGAGAGAAATTCTTTTTGATGAATAAAATGCAGAAAAGTTTTGAGGTTGGTTGATTTGGATCTTGGTTCGAATTAAAGTTATGCATTAGAAAATGACCAACAACTGTGTTTCTGACGCACAAAAAAGGAAGAAACTTCAGGGAGAATGGTCGCCACAATATGCGATACTTTTTCTAACACGAGAAGATATTAAATCAGGTAAAAACTTTAGGTTGATATGAGTAAATTACGGTTAATCATTTGTGTCGTAAAACGCGTAGGAATAGAATAAAAATTTCGTAACTGGCGCCACTTCTTGAGGGGACTTGTGACAGAGCTAAAGTGACAAAGCGAAGAACGTAGAATTCCAGTGAAAGAGAACGTGAATAAAAAAGGATTTTTATTGTAAATAATATAACCGACTTTGTTAATATGCTTAAAATATTTTATTTGCCTTATAATATATTATTATTTTAATTACAATATGCGGAACGTCCTGCGAAATTAGTTATGATCATTAATTTTGAACAATTTGGGATATATTGATTAAATTAACTCTATTATTATGTATTTGATATCAATTTTTCGATTACTTTATAGGATAGTAGAATCTGTCTGTGGAAAACTATGTTTATAATTTAGTAAATTTTAATAAACTGGTCTACGAAGAAAAATACCAGAAAACAGGAATCTTTCATTAGTCATATCTCCCTTTAAATGTTTTAACAACCGAAGATTACATTAGTCAAATAAGTTAGAAGTTTAAATTTAGTAAATTATATCACAATTAAAGGTATTTTCAGTGTTTATCATCTATGATCCGTTTGTTATGAAATCACTGGAAGTCTTTCTCTTGGTCAAAGAGAATGAGAAGCTGGCATATAAATAGACAGAGCGCGATCGAAGTATAAATTAGGATTTCAATTTGGTCGAATGATGGATTGCTTGACGTCACCGTGTAGATCCGTAGAGCAAAATTTGTTGTTAATTTGGATGCATCTGCGTAAAAATCTGTTTATACCTCAAATTACTATTTAATTAATAATTTATAAAAAATAAAATCAATTACTTAAATGTAATATCAATAACCGAAAAGGTAAATCTACGATTAATAATAATAAAAAACGTAAATAAAAAGAATATATTATAATGATACCGATGTCTTTTAACAAATTTTACGTTACTTTTATCCAGAGTAGTTCAAATATCAAAATGTGCAATATCAATTATTCAACCTCGTTTCAACCGAACAGTGAAAATTATTAACTATACCATTGCAAATTTATTTGCAAATATTGAGCCTGTAAAATTTTCAACATGGAATACATAGCACAATGGATGAAACCCATGTTTTCGCTAAAAATGAGTAATTTTATTAGGGTTTCTGAAAAAACTAGGCTATTTAATAAATAACTCATTCGACGCTACCGAGCTAAGTTTGAATAACTGACGTAGTTTGAGATTGGTTTTACAACTGTTCTCAGCAAAGTTATTTTAAATTAGTACTGGAAACTTCTTATATTGAATACATAATTTTTGGAAATGGGGTTTTTAATAAATCCATCAGCAATAGAATCAGAAATATTTAACATAAACAATAAATATATACTCTAATGAAATATTATTCGTAGTGATTTCCACATAAATGATAATAGCTAAGATTTTTCAAACGTCTGCCGAAATCTAATGAAAAGAAATGACAAAAAAATACTAAAAATTTCACTGTAAATCTACGGTTTCATTCAAACTTTGTCGTCAAGCGTGCCGTATAAATAACCTAGACGTATCAATGGCGCAAGATGTCAATGTGACGTCGGGCGTGTTCCTATCCAGACTTCAAGTTTGAGTTTAGTTATAATATATTTCATATTCAATAGTGTCATAAATGTCGTGCTCTAATCTAATTTCGAAATTACCATTCATAAACCGTGATCGCAGTTGACGTCATACCATGTCATGGTCATATTATGTTCAAATCGAAATTTAAATTAGGTCTGAATTTAAATGATCAGTTAATACATATTAATTGTAATATTTGGGGATCACTAGGGAAGTCGTAAAACTGTTTTATTGAATTCAATTACATTACTGGTCGGTACGAAAATAATAAAATATTATTCATTGATTGTAGTAGTTATACCCGTTTCTGGCTGTGACACGCCAGTTTCCATATAAAATTATGATTTTTATAATAATTGTAATGAACAGGCATCGCTGATATTAATAAATGCCCATTTATTTTGAATTATTTGAATATTGATTTTTTTTATTTTAAACTTTAATAATATTGTAAGCATTAACAGTTAGGCATTGTTTTATGGCAGTTAAAAACAGCGGTCTGTAATGAACGTATAACTTTGTTCACTTTGCACCACTGAAACAGATATTTCTATTGGACGATTGTTTAATACTTCAATTTAATAAGAATTGTGTGATTGGTGAATTTATAAGAATTTTGGAAGACGATGCAAAATTCAGTCTGCAATGGTGCTCTTCGTTGGCCGACACCATTACCATAAAACCACCAGATTCAGCAGTGAAAACGTTTTAATAGTTTCATTTTTTTTAGTGTAACAGGCTACATGAGGGTAATCCACATGGTGGCAACTCCCCTTTAATATCATAGGAAGGGATTTGAAAGGGGGGGATGCGGGAGGGTAGAGGAAGGTAGCCAAGGGTTAACTAGGGTCCCCGGGATATATTTTAAGGATCCTACCCGGCATTCGCCTAAAAGTAATGCAGGACAAACCCCAGAAAAACCTGCATCAGGTAGGTTGGGCATTGGGTACTTGCCCCACGCCCTTTCGATAGCGGGAGTGGAGTTTGTTGTGGGGACGACTATTCCAATGGGAATAGTGGACAACTCTTACCGTGTGCCCAAGGTCTGTGACCCCGGAACATACACCTCTCAAATCAGGCCGAGGTGCCTCGGCTTGTGGGAACCTTAGTTCAAAAACGGAGAGGAAAAGGCATCCCCAAAGGTAGCCCCTTCGTGTCTCTCCTACAAGGTTCTGCCTGCGAGAGAATAGCCCTTGCAGACCTAGCTACAACCGTTTCATTTATTATTTTACATCAGGAAGTTCAATATAAACTTCTGAAAGATACCTCAAATTATTATGATAAAAACTGAGGGAGTTGCTACTGAGCGAGAAAACGATTTAAAGTTGTACGCAATAATTCGCACGGCACGAATTATTCTATCCCGTATGCTGGTTAACCCGAACCCATGACCAACGTGCTGGCCGGCTCTGAGGGAACAACTCCATATTACTGTTTCACATCAAGCCGAAAACGTCGCACAGTAACCATTCCCAAGCCAATTTGCTGAGTGAAACATTCACAGTTTTAATAACAATTCAACGAACTGCAAGCTTCAGCATTCACAATCTAATATTTTTGTTAGTTAGCTTCATCCATCTCAATTATAATGTCAAACGCTCTGCTTTTGTCGTTAACAAATCTCCATACACAATAACCTGAAAAAAAGAAATTTCGTAATGTTCATAAAATTTAATGCCGCTAAACAATTGTAAGTTTGTGTTGTAAAGATTAACTATTGAAAATTTTCTCAGAACCAATTTGAATTGTTACATCCATTATTAATTTCTTTATTTAAATTAGAGTGGTTAACAAAATACAGTTGCTTTCCTTCAGAACTCGTGCGTCTAGAACAGCTTCCGTCTAAGAAACCATTGCGGGCTAGTATCAGACACTCACAAAGGCGTAAAAGGTGTTTAGCCATTACATTATACGAAGATTATTACAAAAATTATATATAATTTATAAAAGCTAACATAAAAATTCTTTTTAAAGTTTTGATTTTAAAGGTAGGGCAGAAATCTACTAATAAATTGTTTTGAATGAATCTGATAAAAAGTGAGGTTTTAACAATTATAAATATCGTTTCATACTTTAAACACGTTGACTGCCGACTACGAGATAACTCGTAGACTTCGTTATTTTCTAGGACGCTAACTACGAGTTATCTCGTCCTTGTTTACTTGTCATATTTGTGCAGCTACGATTAAACTCGGAATATATTAGTGCTAATATTGATAGATGGCTTCTGGGAAAAGAACAATAAATCAATGCTGTCTTGCATGAAAAGAAAATTTAGTAAGAAATGAAAAAAATATATAATTATAAAAATTAATTCAAATTCAAGAAATAAAATAATATTTTATAGTTTGTGGAACTTCTTAAACAATCTTCCACACAAAGGGCTGGCTTCTCTTTACAGGCTTGCCACTTTAATAACCTATTAGATGTTTTTATTGCTTTGCGTTTATCAATTTCTTGCGCAGAATACATATTAGTTTGTTCCACCAGTAATGCAAGAAACTCATCCGAAAAAAGTAAGCCCACCAGCTTTTGTACTGACGAATATGGACGCGTATTCATGATTCAGCTTTAGCGAAGCGACATGTCGAAGCGTGTCTGCGTACGAATTAACTCGTACTTGGCTTCCACGAAGAGTTTATGAAAATTGCCGTGGTAGTCAACGTGTTCAGACAGTTTTAGTATGAAGGAAATTACCATATATAAATATAGGTTGTTGTGAAAGCGAGATATATATTTTTATTTAATCTTTATTCAAATTAAATTGATATTATATATATTATTAAATAACTACGCGTGTTTGCATACTTTTTTAATTTCAACTTTTAATAAAAGCTTTGTAGAGAAACAATAGTTAACGGCTGAGTTTCAGTAATTAATTTCTCTTTAGAATTATATACATAAGGGAATTCATGAGGCTTCTTCTTCAACGTACCACATTCATAATCGAGGCAATATTAACACCATAAAGTTCCCAGTTTAATTAAATCCCGTATTTAACTAACCTAACAATATTCCGAGCGAGGATGAAACATAATCTTAGGCCAAGGAACATACTGCAGATGTTTCACACATTCTCTGAGAATTATTACATTGCTAGTTGAGTGCTGTTCTCTGTTTTCCCGCATAGGTTTCAGGAACCTGGAATGTTGCCAGGCCGGGACTCTGCACACGCGTTTATCAATTGGCTCTGCCACTTTATTACGGTGGAGAACAATGCTATTATGTACGACCCATTATGCGATCAATTTATAAACGAGATAACATTTTCCATAAGACATACAACTTGCTGTTGAATTGCATCCCTAATTTTCTGGTTGAACATCGCAACGCAGTTACCAGGAGGACAAAATCAATTATTGAAATTAAAGAGGTTACGCTAATTACATGCTTAAGCAAGTCAGTTTGTAACATATGTGCTAAAGGTACGTTTATTGAAGATATTAGTTTCCAGTCAATAGCAGAATCATAAAATTTGTAACCTCGGTAGTTTAGAGACTACTAAAGTTTTCCACATTCATCAAAATTTCCTGCTAAGAAAAATAAATGAAGCAATTCAGCATGAATTCATAGTTTGACACTCCAATATTTTCAATTTAAGTGTTGTTAGAAACAATTGATGACCTTGAGGGTAGGTGTCGTCACGTCGGACATGAAGGAACATTTAAACTTTTCGGAGGAGTAACTTTTGTATTTCAACACAGAGAATTTCAGTTATGAAAATTAATTTTACACTCAAAAACCATGATGAGTTAAACAACAGATATTGATAAAATATTTAAAGTATACTGAAGTGATTACATTCTTCACTCGAACAGGTGTAGATCCTCAAGGAAGAAATAAATTCTGTCATCAAAAATACTAACCATTTCACAAGTGAATTACCAGGATCGTGGATAAAACTTTGAAAAATAGATGGGGCTGTCGATCACATTACCTTTGGTAATCCATTAAAGCATTTTCCCATATAAGAATTTTAATTACTGACTTATGATATGTTAAGTGGACAATTAATAGCTATGTTTAAGTAATATTGAATTTTCATCAATAATAAGTCAATTTCAAAATTTTGAGAAAATCTGATCATGGGAAGTAGGTAAAAAATCTATTACGTATTATATATGCACCATTTTATCGTTCGATAAATCCATTCTTTGAAAAAAAACTCCATAAACGTCTCTTTGAAAGTTTTTATTAACTTTTTAGCGTAGTGGTTTCATTCATATGTCTCATCTGAAGAAATAGGAATAGTCAAATCATCATTACATACGTTGTATAAATAAAAATAAAGTATATAGAAGTATAAAAATACAACAATAAGAAAGAAAGACAAAATACACTCACGATTTTTTTTGGGTGTAGACAGGCTATGTATAGGGTAATCCACTTAGTGACAACTCCCCTCTTATAGCATAGGAAAAAATTTGAAAGGGGGGATGCGGAAGGGTGGAGGAAGGTAGACAAGGGTTAACTAGGGCCCCCGGGTTATGGTTTAAGGATCCTACCCGGCATTCGCCTAAAAGTAATGCAGGACAAACCCTAGAAAAACCGGCGTCAGGTAGATTGGGCAATTGGTACTTGTCCCACGCCCTTACGATGGCGGGAAAGGGGTTACCTGTGGGGTCGCAGCTTTCCCCTCGCCTTGCCTTGACCGGTTTAGGAGGCAGCTGGCCGACTATTCCAATAGTAATAGAGAACAACTCTTACAGGATGCCCAAGGTCTGCGACCCCGGAACATACACCTCTCAAAACAGACCGAGGTGCCTCGGCATTTAGGAACCTTAGTTCAAAAAAACCAGAGAGATGTAAGGGCATCCCCCAAGGTAGCCCCCGCCAGAGCTCTCTGGGAAGGTTCACCTGCGAGAGAATCCTTTCGCAGGCTTCCTTGCGCACTCCGAATATGAACAATACGCAAAATACATTAAAAAAATGATGAAACACAAATGAGAAAATATGTTAAGTAGCAATTAGTAACCTCGAAAAAGTAATATATAAGTGGAACATAGTAAACAAACGAGAAGAAAAAATCATTTCGTAAATATTAAAAATAAAATGAAAAACCCCGATAAAAGTGAAATGATAAGAGATGAGAAAATTAGTTTGTTGAATTTGACTTATTATTGTTCACATAAAAAGAAGCATTTCTGTTATAATGTGCGTTATAGAAACTACAAATTCTCTATTCTCACTCATTTCACCATTGTTAAACATAATCCTCCTATTCGTCAGACTAGTGAAAGTTACGCATTTCCGGACCAATGTTTTTCTTCTCGAAATATGAGAAATCCTTTCCTAAAATTTAGCCGTTGAGTTTTGATATACCCTTTACTTTGAAAATATTCACTACGTCGTGTAACATATGACAAGGTATAGTTTGATAGTAATTCACAATATCCGTTAGTGCCTTTCGTATAGTGTTTGTTCTTATTTTACTGATAAAAAGTGTTGTCCAGACTAAAAAATGTTTATTTTTGCACATTGACTTAATTTTGTGACTTAATACGTCTAATTGATTTGACTCGTTCTCCTTCATTTCTGGTCTTCTGTTGGGTGATAAAAATTGCGGTATTAAAGAATTTAACGAGACGTTGTGTATTACTACATATTTTGTTAACGGTCTGGAAGCAGATAATTTCTAATTTGCATTTATTAACGGCCACTAATGCAGGAATATCAGTTTTAAATTTTTCCCTCTCGATTGCCGAAATATAGTTTTTTATTGTTGTCAAATTACTTTGCAATCTGTCTACAGACATTTAATAAATTTTGTGTTGAATAGAGTCCTTTTACTGCTTCTTTAAAAATGAATAAAGTTTTGACTTATGTATAAGTAACAAAACTACAACATTTTCTCTGAAATAGAATAAGTCTATGTGATAGGTCTGAAGGTTTCAACATTTTGACTCATCTTAGAACAGATACTTTGTAAGTTTGTTTTGGACTGCAGTAATCCTGTCGCGATATCTAACACTAAAATGAAGTACTATTACTAGCATATTGATGTTGAAGCTTAGGACTGTATCCCATAAAATCACACTATCTTGATAATGGTTTGATACAAAATGAATTTTATTTTCTATTGCTGCAAGTGCCTAATGCGAAATTGTAAAACAAGTTATTTTCTCTCTTACTTGATTTGGTTTTCCATTCCCGTGTTCTATCTAATGCCAGCGATATTTTATTAAAGCTTCTCGTGGTATTTTTTGGCCATTTAATTGTACTGGTGCTTAATTTTCCATTCATAGCGTGAAGGTTACGTGGACTGATTATGCGCTATTTGTTTTGAGTCGCAATAGTTTATGCCAGTTATTTTATTTTAATTTTTTATAGTAAAAGGTTACACGAGTATAATCCACATGGAGGCAACTTCTCTTTAATAGCATAGGAAAGGATTTGAAAGGAGAGATAGGGAAGGGTAAAGGAAGGTTTCTGTACAAATTTTATTTTTTTGAACAATTTAGCCTAAAGATAATTACATATGATATAATATAACTATATTTACCTATCACTATTTTTATCACTAACATATTTTTAGAGTAACAGGCTACATGAGGGTAATCCACATGAAGGAAGGGACTTGAATGGGGCGATGTGGAATAGTAGAGGGTTAACTAGAGCCCAAGGGTTTAAGGATCCTACCCGCAATTCGCCTAAAAGTGTTGAAGGGCAAACCCTATAAAATCTGTATCAGTTTGGTCGGGCATTGGGTACTTGTCCCACGCCCTTCCTATGGAGGGAGAGGGGTTTTCTGTGGGGACACAGCATTTCCCTCTCCGTGCCTCGACCAGTTTAGGAGGCAGCTGGCCGACTATTCCAATGGGGAAAAAACGGAGAGACGAAAAGGCATCCCCAAAGGTAGCCGTCTCCGTATCTCCAGAAAGGTTCTGCCTGCCTGCGGGAGAACAGTTATCACCGTAATATTTATGCCAGGGTTTTAACTGCTTTAAGTACTCCTGAAGTAGTTGAGATGCTGCAGGTTGATTTTTATATGATGCAAGTGTACCTGTGTCATCTTCAAATGTTGCTAACGTAATTTGGTTAGAAGTTGATAATATTTTACTTGAAATCGTCTATTCATAACATACGATCGAAGTAAGAGATAGGTATCGGGTGGCAGTTTAATTTTGAACTTGAGAAGCAACCCAACATGTGAAACTAGTGAAGATATTGTATTTATAACTGTACTCTTTATGAATTTTATATTCATCTTGTTTTCTATGCTGCTGTGATAAAAATACCTCGTACACATTTACGTGTGCAAGTTGTATTGATTGACGAAATTTATGTTTCCTCACTACTGAAGATCAAGGAAGTAGTTTCTTGTTGTACGTTCTAGGCCGTCATTGACTTCAGTATTGATGTTTCCGAGTTGTTCTCTGAGTATACAGGTATAAAAATCCTTTAGTAATTAGAAAGATAGCCAAATTCAGACAAAAGTTAATAGTGATAATATAAATACCAAATAACGTTTCTGAAAGCCATGTTCGTTTCTTCAGGTGCAGGAAAACACAAGAGCATAGAGAGAGACATCTGCATCGGTCAGTTGACAAAATTCGCTTATTAGTTTTGCCAATTGATCGTGCGTTTGTGTCTCTCTATGCTTGCGCGAGTAATAGGCCACATTCTTCCAGAAACTTCTTTTGTCTGAATTTGGCTATCTTTATTATTATTAATTTTCAATCACACGTAATGTTTTTCATTTTTAAAATCCTTCTGTTGGATGAAAACATTAATTTTTCATCAGTTTATGGACTTGAAAACTCACATGAGAGACTTAGTATAGTCAGTTATCACAACTCAACAAATCATAAAAAATATAAATTTAAGATTATCCTACAAGTAATAAGGGAATCTACAAGTAGTGTACGTAGCACGAAGTACGTAATATCTCTGACAAAACGAAAATAACGTATTATAAAATATATACCGTCTGAGTTAAAAGTGTACTAATTAGATAAATAAATATCAAAATAAAAGTCAAAAGTTTCTGCTAAATAAATCCCACACAACATTTATTTGATCATTGTTTCTTCCGTCAAGTTATTAAAAAAACGCAAAAGTCGTAAGAAGGACGTTGTGTCGTTATTATGACTATTGAGGTTTTAGAATCAACTGACGAAAGCAACAAGGATTGCAAAAAAGCGTTGTGTGGGATAAATGTATCACGTATTAACGAAATAACTGCAAAAACAGTATTTAGAATGTATGCAACTGACGCAAATGTAATGACAGGAATTTGAAAGTAGAGTTAAATTAAATATCAAAAGATGCGAATAAGAAAGTACAGAAATTTAATTTTATTATTACACCAAAAACGGAACGTGGATGACTGATAGTGAAAATGTGGTCTCTATAGACGGAGTGCAAGATAAAATATATCTGAAGTTGGAGTACACAGGACACCTTGAGAGAAAAAAATATCAGTCGATGAAAATAATCTTTTGATAAGTAAACTGGCTGATAACAATTTAACAAAATCATACAGCAGTGTATAAAAAATGAAAAACGTATATTGAAATATTTTTATATTGGTTTATATTATAAAAATTTTACCTTTCAATAGTTTAACACTTCTCTCGCCACCTTTACCTCCCCCACAACTAATTTTTTTTTTCTATTTCAGTTTTAGATTCCGTAAATCAATCATGAAGAGGAAGCATCTCACAATAGATTGAAAGTGTTTTTGGGCACTAGCCGACTGAAATAAACACCAGACTGTCAATCAACTATTCCTAAATTTCTACAATGTAGAATGAGGTGAATAACTCAATTCAGACCCGCCGTTTATCGAGAAATTAAAATGAGATATTTGTAGAAAAAGTTTCGGAGTGTCAAAATATGCTAACATCTGTGGCATTTTGGCGACTAAAAATGCTAAACGTAGTCTTCATTTTGAACCGACTTTAGGAATGGTTGCTCCTCTGCCCCTACTTTATAATTTTTCACTTTTGGATTTTCCAGACGGAAGATTTTTTTTTAACTTTATTTAGCAGGTTCTTCAAGTAAAATACAATTCTCTGCTATTATATAAAAAGAGATCATATGGTAAGAGTATTTGGAGAGAGGGTTATGTGAATATTTCACACCTCTGGCTGATTACATTGGGTTCAGGTATTTACAGGTTGACAATTATTTGTCTTTTGAAAGCTTTCTTTTGAGTCTTTTATGTTTTTTTTTGTTCTATATTTAATTTCGTTGCACTTTTACACTTCACTATACTTTTGAAAAAGTTACTTCTTAGGCTGTGGATGTAGTTTGTTATAAGTGGAACCTTTAATTCTTGGTGTATTTGACTGTTTCGTATGAACCACGGGCTGTTAATTGCAATACGTAGCACTTTATTCCGCATGGTTTAAAGTTTCTTGTATGTTCGTTGCTCCAAGCTGGGCAGGCGTATGTAAGAATGGGCCGTAGAATCGATTTATAAATTAGGAGCGAGGATTCAACTCGAAGATGAGATTTTCTGGGCATGTAAACATATGGTTTTAAATTGGTTTTTAATTTTGGGTAAATATGTTATATATTGAATGTCTCAATTTTTAATGTTTGTATCATATACTTTGGTCACAATACATCGCAATATTTGCGAGTGTTTTCCTTATTTTATTTACAAATGACGAAGGTCCAAAGGAGCCAAAAGCGACTTTTAGCATGCGAATAATTCTGTTTCTGTCTTATACCATTAAACCATTTTCAGAAAATAACAGACTGTTTGAAAATTAAAGTTAACCTGAAACTGTGCATTCTAATACAACTGCTTGTTCGTTTTCAGCATAAAAGACGGCGGCCAGGAGCAATATGTGCTAAACTAGAAATACAGAACTGCATAATGAGTTTGTTGGAACAATATTTGAATTCCACGGTGCGTTTCTCGCTTTAACTCGATGCCGTGATATTTCTGTTTATGCAACACAGACATGAAGTTTGCGGAAGTATGATTGTTAACGGAACTCATGTTGTTGTATATTAATAACCGTCTTCCCGTATATTACAGACAAAATTAAATGGTTTTACATGACTGAAATACGTATTAAAATTTCGATTTGATTATTTGTAACAGTGTAACTGAAGTGGATAATGACGCCAGATAAATAAAATAACAGAAACATTGGTCTTCTATTTTTATTAATTGTGCTATATATAAAATTTTCGTTAATAAAATTCCTTTTGACATGATAAATCTAAGTAAATGTTATGCCAAAAAAAGTACTGAGTGACGTAGAGAAAAATCAACACTTAATAATGTCATAATTCGTTTTTGAGACGTGTGGAGCGTAGTATTTTAGTATTACAGTGTAATTTGTGTTGTAGCTGTAGAGATTCCATATCGGTCAACTAATCTTTATATTACGCATAGAGAGGTAGTGAATATGATGTCATCATAACCTCTCTGGAAAAATCGGCATCAGGATGGCTGGGATAAGTTTACCGAATCTCATACATTTACTGAATGATTAATTACGTTGGTGATACAATACAAGTTGGTTATCATCCAAGAAGTAACGCAGTCCAAATAATATGCGGAAAGATAGAGAATACGTGTTATATATTACCGATATGATTAGACGGACACATTTGAGTACAGTTACCATCGGCATTATCAGCTTTTTCAATCCATATTTTCAGGTTTCAGCCTCTCTTATTAACACTACCATTCTACTTGAATACTGATTCATATTTCATAATTACCACCAAGGTTACCCAGAGAAGCTTTCATGTCAGTTAGCTCCTTCTGTCATCATGAGACCATCGCAATCCTTTTAAAATTAACTTCCTCTTGGTCGATTATGGTCTCGATGGTTTTATTGGTCCACCGACCACTCACTCTCATTGCTGTTTGTTCTGACGATTGAACTTAAAGTCTACTTATCCGTTCAACAGTGTTGGTCCTTTAATGAAAAGGGATTTGGGTTGATGTAGAATGTGTTTCTACAGTTATGATTGGATTTCAGTCTCCTTAATTCTAAGAAAAAAAAATAATGATCCATGGATTGAAGAGTATGTCAAAGTTTTGTAACCACAGACATTCAGTACAGCCACGTCTTTGAAACAAGTTGAGGACGGTGCGTCCTTCGGCTTGAGAAACGGGAAGCCTTGACGCATCCTCAACGTTAATTTCGTCACGTGTTATGTGAAGATACATGACACGCATTCGCCATTGTGATTGACGATCGCTGGAAGCTTGATCTAATTTGTGTTTTCTTTTTAAATAAGTATCATACTAAATGTTTTTTGTTAGGCATAGTTTCAATCGTTGACTAGACAACTTATTGATCACTTAAGCAGTATACCTACAAGATTTACCAATGTCCTAAATGCACCTATAAATGATGTGTATTATCTTGAAAGAAACATTCAAATAAATTCCGCCAATTCAATAATTGGCTTATAATTGGTAATTTGGATTTTAAAAAACAAAAATGTAACTCCCTTCCACGGAATTATATATTGTTTCATGTGTTGATAATTATATTATTTTACGCGTCAAATTTTGTGCATTTTCACACACAAATAGCAAAAAACCTTTTGCTCCAAACAAGTTTTATATTTAATAGCGTATATCGTGACAACAAAGTGATTTTAATAGATAATATTTTGGAAGCTGAAAAGAAGTAATGGCTTTGGTTAGTTCACCAAAGATTCAGTTTCTGGAAGGTTTTGTTGCAAAGTTGTAAGCAATGAAAAATATGTTCCAAATTGATGTGAGAGATTATTTGAGCTAATTTGAGAGATAACAGCAATAAAAATAAAACTTTTTGAACCTTGGAACTGCAACCTTCGCGTAGAGCATAAAAAGTTGTCTCTGGTTGCCTTTTTTCAAGTGGTGTATCAGTGGTGCATGAGTGACCTTTATGCTGGAGACCTTAAATTATGAGTCTCAAAAATGAAATTCGATGACTTTAAAAGAAAAAAGTCTTCTATTCACAATGGTAACAAAAAGAATTTTATTGTAGCAAATGATTTTTTGCTATTTTGGTTTGAAAATTCACAGAATTTGACACATAAAATTTGAACCTCATATTAACTAACATATATTTTGACAACAAAGTAAGCTTGAAAGCTGATACTTTGACAGCTTAAAATTAATAATGTGTTTAGTTAGATTTCCAAAACATAAGTTTATAGAACGTCTTGTTTCAAAGTTATAAGCACGAAAAATCTGCCTCAAATCGACGTGATGGTTTTTTTTAGAAACTTTGTGAGTTAACAGCAATAAAACTAAAACTTTTAAACCTTGGGACTGCAACCGTCATGTAGAGCATAAAAAGTTGTCTGTAGTTGCCATTTTTTCAGGAAGCTAGCTGCTACAGTTCCACAAACAGTAGTACTTGAAAGTTGCCAATTTCTTAGAACGTGAATCAGTGGCGCATGAGTGACTTTTATGCTGGAGACCCCAGGACCCCAGCTATACTACTTATGAAGGTATAATTTTACACAGTATTGTCTCAGACACATATCTATCCATACACAAGATTGGAGATGGTGACTAAAAATTTTATTTGTAAATTTGGTCACTTGGCATGGAATGAACCTAATATAACAAACGTATTTTGCTTCAATATCCTAAACTTGTTTCAAGACCTGGTCCAAATCAATCAGCCTAAAGCAGCAACTTTGGATGACGTAAACTAGCTACAGGTGTTCGGAGGCTCCAATATTATTAGTCTGTCGCTATTACGACAGTAAACAGTATTGACTGATGCCCATCAGTTTATATTGAAGCTGTCTCATTGGCTGACTAATGTCTGACACGTCCTTACTTCCCATGAGCTTTAATCACTGTCACCTCCACTTGTGGCCGTTAATAAAAGTTTAAAAGACATCACTCGCACCTGTAAAATAATTGATGATTGTCAACTTTCTTAAATAATAATAATTTATTTTCCTTCCAGGGAAGAATATTTGAAACCTATTGAGTTTAGAACCGTTTATAAGATCACACAACCTTATGAAATTAATAAATGGTAACGCGATCCAATCTGTTACAATTTATTTAAGGAAACTGTTAATTTAATCATTTAACTATTTTTCGTTTGACAAATCTGCCTTAAGAGCTTTAGCAGTTTTTGTAGCAATTTGGATATTAAGATTATTTGAACAATAATTCGGACGCAATAGTAATGGGATTTAAACTTCATAGAAAATATCTGCGGTTACCTAAATATTTACCATTTACAAGTCACATTAACGATGCCTAACATTACTTTAATTCTGACGGACAACTTTAATTCTCATCTTAGTAACTATTTTGTTCATTAAATTTCTTTATAGAATTATGTTTATTGAAATCTCAGAATTTATCTTCTATTTATTGTATTATACTCGTTATAAATGAGGATTTATTTTTCCAAATTATGTCGTTTAGCGTAAAAATATAATAGATTAAGAGAAACTACGCGCAGCAGTGTTCTTTCTCAGCTATAGAAATGAAATGCTCCCAATTTTTTTTCAGATACTGCACGATATATTTAATCTGAACTAAATATTTTTGACTAACTTTTCAGAGGCTATTTCAGGTAACAGAAACTCAAGTGAGTCCTATAAAAATCTAAATAGATATTAAACAAGACTTACTTATACAACTTGATATATAGTACGAATGACTTTTATAACTCAGGATTATAAAATTGGAATAAGTTTGAGGAATATCGTAATTTATTCCGACCACTGATAATTAAGTTAGGCAGAATGCGAGGCTTGAAAAACTAACAAACGCCAGCATTTTATGTATCTCTATTAATATTCGGAACCGATTAGCGCAATTTCCTTGCAACGCTGAGGTCCCTCAGATTTTAATCCTGGCGATAGAATTGATGTTGAGCATGTGAGTATTTCACCAAACCTATTGTTAAGCTCCCGCTGCCTGCGTTCGCTCGGTTGAGCAGCGCATTGCGTCCATCATCATAACCGGTGGAAGAGGGGCATGCTACTGTTTGGGTCCGCACTTGAAAGCTAAATTAAAACGAGCACTTCAAATGAGGCATTAACACAGTCATCTTCTTCTAAAAAATAAAGCAGAGTGTTAGTTTGTATGTTCCTTATACAAATATACACCGGTGGAGCAAATTTCACGAAATTTTTTACACGTGTTCTTTGCGACCAAGAAACAAACACTGCCGTTTTGAGAGACGTCTACCACCCCCAGGTGCGGCGGTTGACCGTGGAGCAAATATTCAAACATGTTAAACAGCTGATATTAAAGTTGGATAGTTATTATTAGGGGTAAAAAAATTGATAGTGTTTCTACCTATGTTATGAGTATAATTTCAACCCCTTATAGCATGAGAAAGGATCACCCTTAGGGGTGGTGGTGGAGGGGAGTTACCAGAATATAACGCGAATACTACCGAGATTAGAGTCAAATCGTGTTTTTGTATATCGCTGTGTTTATTTATCACAGTATGAGCACCGCGCGGTGTTGGGCAAAGTTTGGCGGGAGTAGAAATTTTAAAACATGTTAACAGACCGATATTTGCGTCGAATAAATATTTTTCGGGGTCAATGATAATCATAATATTTATCTAGATGTTTTCTGTGTATAATTTCCACCCCTTTCGGGCTTGGGAGGAGAACATCCTGAAGGGTGGGGGTGGAGTGACATTACATAAAAATAAGCCAAAAACAACCGAGATTCGAGTTAAATCCGAGTTATGGATGTCACTGAGTTCAATTATGACTTTCAACTATTTTTTTAACCACAGTAGAGGGAATGAACGGGGAGGGGGGGAAATTATCAAACATGTTAAAACGGCAGATATATTCGCCGAAAGAACCTTTTTAGGGGCAATGAGTTCAATCCCTTTGAAATAGGAGTTGAGCACATTTAGGATAGGAGTCGAGGTGCGTTACATAAAAGTAACACAAAAGTAACCGCGATTCGTGTCAAATCGTGGATTATGGATATATGACAACCCGGCTAACGCTGGGAACTCAGCTAGTACTAAATATAGGAAAGTAATATCGATATATAGATTTTCAACTTTGTTTGCTTGAGAATTGATTACAATGTGAAAATCATCCTAACTTATAAAGCGTGTATCAATATCAGGACGAAACGGCTGTTGACATTCTTTGAAATGTTGGCTCCGTGGTCATCTGTGTTTATCAAATCATTACGTCTGTAAATCAAAAATCGCTGTTAAAAATGCGTGTTCGATGTGACAGATTTTTCTTGAAATTTCTGAAGTTAAAAATGTTTTATTTTAAAAGGACAGTGTTACTTGTCCCACAGCGGGATAAAAAATAGCACCGTTCAACGAAAAATTCTGGATGTGAAGTGGCTTCCCATTTCTTACTATCTCACCCCTTTGTACTGTTTCATGTGGGACTGTGTCCAATCGTATATTTACAAGTACATCCATGACCTTCAGAAGATAAACTCACGGGCTGTTGAAATGTGTGGCTGATTTGTGAAAGAGTGACAAAACATCGTATCTGAAAACTCTGTTCAAATCCAGAGGATGGAGTTTTAATTAAGTTCTTTTTCTAAGCAAATATCATTAATTGTTTTTTAATATGTAATAAAAAAATATTCATTATTCATGTAATTTAATTTAGACGCGTTTTAAGGTTCTAGTGCTCTTTTTCACTTTATATAGTCCCAAAGTATTTTAAGGTCTAGTTAAGGCTATATTATTCAAAGTAATGGGTTGAAAACTCGAATGACACTGGTGAGAACGAATTGTTTAATTGTCACTTAAATATATCGAATACAAAGGCAATTTATGTAACCTAAAATATTCATAAATATTTTATAATATACTCAGTGAACAATAGAAAGAATTTATTAATAAGTAAATAATTGGACTTGGTATTCAACATGATTACATTAACAAAACCAAAACGGGCTTTCAAAGAATCATGATTTATTTCCAGAAACATACGCCAATTTTTAATAGGAGCTTTCGACAGGCAATTCCGGTAATCATCTGAAATGAATAAACTAAACAGATAACATCAAGTACGTACACATACATATACAATTAATCGTTACGTTATGACCAACAATCATAAAGTTTTTATAACCTTGGCAAGTATTTACTAATTTGCTTTTGACTGAATTCCTCCTATATTGGAATAAACATGACACTGATGTTGTTATTTTTTTCTCTTTGACACTTAGCCAGATTTCCGGAGCGATTCTCCGTCTGTCTTACCTCCAGTTTTTACTGGCCATGACGATCACTAACATCCATACTCACGCTGGGATTTGAATCCGAGACCTCTCTGATGCGAAGCAGTGACGCTGACTGCTACACCACAACAGTATAATCCAACAATTACAAATTTAGTCGTGGCAATAATTAATTCTTTTATCTGTTTTTAAGTTAATAGACTTCATGCGGTCTGTCTGAGAAGAACACTTGACTATTTTGGATTTTCATACTGTAATAAATCTAATAATTTCCTATTTTAGACCAATGAAAATTGCAACAAATATATTCTGTAAGTAAAATTTTTCATTTAATTTAGGTCTCAGGAAAACCTTCTTTTTAGTAGTAGGATAATAGCTGAAAAAATAACAGAGGGTTGAATATATCATACATTGGGTGTTCAAGAAATAATTATGAATTCAAAACAAAATATTAATTACGGTCGGTGTACCTAAATTACATTTTTAGAAGTGAAATATAATGCATATACCAGTGTTATTTAATTTTGGGCATTAGTAAAAAAAAACAATATTATATTTGCAAGTTTTAGTCGTAGCTACATAATTAACATTATATTCATAAACTTCATGGTACTGATAACTGTCAAAACCAGCGGCGGTATTGCAAGCTTTTGGATCAGAAATTATATCAGATTAGAAACTTTATCCACATGAAACTTCTTTGATGATTCTTCACGATCTTCAGAGGAAATGTTCAATGTATCGTTCATTTTGTAGTAAATTATATATGCTTAAAATTGTGTTAACCTGAATATATTCCCCATCGTTGAACCCAATATATCACTGAATTATTATTATTATTCACTTGAGGAAGTGTCCTCAGAGTTAACGACTTTCAGCGTGAGGGTAAATTGTAGTTGTTTATTATTTTTGACAGAGTAACACTAATAACTTGTAAATCTGGAAAAAATTGATTTCTGTAAAATAAATAGTAATTGTAAGAAAGATATATAGTGATATTTCAAAGTATTATAAGCGGTTGTAGCAGTAAAATACCCTAATGCACAGAGAAATTATTTGGGAAATATTAATGCCGAATTCCTTGTGGATAGGTTCCATCAATGTAAATAATTTTTGTATTATTATTTCGGTCTATATCGCTAATTTAAACAAATATTCAATACATTTGCTTCAAAATTTTAAAATAATGCTGTTGGTGTCGTAAATCCGGAAGTGAAGCTATCTCCGGTGAACCTTTGAGGTGCAACAAAAAAAGTTTGAATACTACAAGGACAATTATACGTCCACGATATAAACATGTATTTCTGACATAAAGCGAAGTTTGTTTTCAGAATTAAATTTTACTTTACTCAATCTGAGAGAACATTCAAGAGACAACAAAAGGAAGAGCAGTTCTCAAATCTCCCTGGATTTATATTATATGAGGCGCTGTAAACTTTCGACGGGACCTTGGGGACAGCCGCCATAGATTTGCCACTCCGCCGACTAAATTCTTCATACCGCTACAAAAGACACTACATCCCTGATTTGATTCTTCTTAAATATGCGCTCAAACTATTAGTAGAGAAAACATATAATATAACATTTTTATGAAGAAATATCCAAATCATAGAATATGGAAGCTATTGAAGTGAAATTTGGTGTCGTCATTTTAGAAACTTTAAGTACAGCTTAAATCGTTTCCACGAGTTCAGTTTTATTGATTCAACATAAAGTAACATTAATTCAGACTGGGGTATTGAAACGTTGTTGAATAATTAGTCCTCGTTAAATTCGACGTTACGAGAGTATTTGTAAATGAAAAAAGATTAAGTTGAGAGAATTTATCCAGTATGCAGTAACCTTAGAGATCATAAATTATATTTAGTTATTACTTACTTTAAATGATCAGGGTTATTATAAATTGAATATATTCTCGAAATTTTTTCTTGATAGTTTTACGTATATTGAATACACAAAATAAACCGCCATTGGAAGGGCGTGGGACACTTTCGATTTTATTTGTTTCAAATAATTTTCGCCGCCTTTTCTTTCTTTTAGGGCTATGTATACGAACAGTATATAAATATCTTAATTGTTATTAAGGTTATTGTTGGAATATATGTATATATATATAACAATATAATTATTTATTAATAGATGAATTTCATTTTATCAAATTTATTCTAAAAGGATTCAAAATAATTTACCAAATTTTAAACTTCACAAAACAATTAATTTATTCCAAATAAAATAACAACATTTCTTGAAGTGATTATTTACATTTATGTTCTTGCTATTTTACAGACTTTATCAACTCTCATCTCAGGATAGTTTATTTGGGTCTTCTAAATAACATTTAAATTAAACAATCAAAAAATTTTCTTTACAACATTAAAGTTAAAAAATAAAATAAACGTGAAACAAAAATCTGACGATTTGATCCTTATTTAACGTTTACAAACCTTTATAAAATTTATTTCTACTTAACAGTCTCTGCTGGTACCAGGCTTTAGTTTTGGGTTCAGATGCACTTTACACTTTTAACATTTAACAGGCCATAATTTCACTGAATTTAAATTGATTACAAAACACTGTCCAAACTTTGGTAGCTCTAAATTGGAACGATTACTCCGTACGGATCCTGTGATCCTATGCATTAAGTTTCTTTCTCGCCGGCAAATATGATATTTCTCGTTCTCGATGAAACAGTTTTGCTATTTGAAATTCTGCGCGTGGCTTTGCTTATAGAAAACTTTACTCAATGAATTTACTGTCCGCAACGTTTACTTGATCAAAATTTCTGCCCGCGACTTTTCTTTATGAATATCTGCCCGCAACTGCCGCCGTCAGACTGGAGTTTTAGAATTCCTGCTGCCGACAAAGGCTCGCCTGTACATGTGTACCAATTGTTGTTTTATATTTTCACCGATAACAATCCACCACAAATTTCCAATTATAAAATCACTAATGACCTCTAATTAGTATTACAATATATATATATATATATATATATATATTGCTCTCCAAACACACTGCAGAACTCCACAGCATCGTATAAAGCGAGGTGATTTTGGAAAATGCTCTAGATAGTAACGGGAAAGCAAAAATACGGCTCAATTACTTTCCCAATGGTTACTTTCTTCATCTGTGGTCACAGCGCCCTCTCAATTTCCAGACTTGTTCACTCTTGGCTGGTCACGCCGAAATAGTCAAGAGTGACGTGCTTACTCGATGTTCAGATCCCTACTGCCGTCTTCCACCGATATTTCTGTCCCTCTCTTATCCAACCAACGACATTCTGAAATTTGTTTTGAATTTTGTAAACAATTGTTTGTTCGTATAAGTCAATTCATATAGTATATTCTCCAATATAATCCTTCTTGGCTAGTACTGGAAGAAAACGATTTTGAAACTCCCTAGGATTTTAGAAATGTTTACGTCTTCCTGTAGGAGAAATTACAACCATCTCTTAATATTTCATTTTTAATTACAAAATCGAATAAACTGCAGACTATTAATGAAATATATAATAAACGAAGCCGCAAACGGTAAAATTTCTTTCAGAAATAATTCAGTACAAAGAAGAATAGATTAATGGGTTCAACGTAAATCGTTGAATGCTTACTTGAAGACATGCATGTTTTCAATTTAATTTGATAAGTCGACTACCCAAAATAATGAAGAACTACCCTTAACTTTCCTATGATTCATGAAGGAAGAAAAATTTTGTCAAATATTATTTTATAAAAATTTTGGAGCCGATAGTAAGGGATAATCTATATGTAAAACAATGTTTCAAGAAAAAAAAATCCCTATTCTATTATTTGTTTACTGCTAACGATGATTTTACAGAAATGACATTTATATTTATTAAGTAATTTTCGCTATATATCTTCGTAGTCAACATTTGGTTGCAAAGACTTTAACGTCACCGCATTACGTTATTACAGCAGTCAACAAGGTTTTAAGCAATCCATTGAGTGACAGACTATTAGCCAACTTTGTAGTGAAAACGACGTACATTTTAATCTTTCGCCGCTTAAAGTCTCTTGGCTTTGTCAGAATCGATTTTGCAATTTGTTTCATTCATTAATTAAGTCGCTAAAAACCAAAGATGGCGGATTGCGGGCTTCCCTGGTTACACCCGAAAATAACGTCGCTTATTTGACAGACTTGTATAAAATATTTAAGGAATCCTATCTATAATGTAAAGGTGATTAATTTAATTAAAATAAAACAAAAAAACGCTAAAATGTAAAACTTTACGTCTGATTAAAAATAATCAATAAGAAAGATAGCCAATTCAGACAAAAAAGTGATAATATAAATACCACACAACGTTTCTGGGTTCCTTGCGCCTTTCGTCTGGTTCGAAGAAGAGCCTAAGTTCAGAAACGGACAAGGATCCCTGAAACGTTGTGTGGTATTTATATTATCACTTTTTTGTCTGAATTAGCTATCTTTATTATTAAAAAACGCTACTTGTCCACTATTGTGGAGAAAATTCTTATTTTCAAGCGGAATCCAGACCGAGAGGAATATTGACTCTTTTCAAATTTATCAGTAATGACTAACAAAACGAAATATTATCTAACCCACTGATAACACTTGGAGGCTCTTTTCAAATAAGAGATTCGCGGTTTTTCTGAAAATTAATGTACAGAAATGGATTCAAGATGCATTTTCACACGGATACAGAGCACGATCATCTAATTTAGTGTAATTCGCAGAACTTACAGAAAATATAAACTGAAATAAAAATATTGAAAATAGAGTTCTGGCTTGCTAGGGCTACTCTCTCGCAGGTAGTACCTGCGAGGGATGTTCTCTCGCAGGCAGAACCTTGTAGGAGAGATACGAAGGGGCTACCTTTGGGGATGCCTTTTTCTCTCCGTTTTTGAACTAAGGTACCAACAAGCCGAAGCACCTCGGCCTGTTCTGAGAGGTGTATGTTCCGGGGTCACAGACTTGCGCATACGGTAAGAGTTGTCCATTATTCCCATTGGAATAGTCGGCCAGCTGCCTCCTAAACTGGTCGAGGCACGGAGAAGGGAATGCTGCGTCCCCACAGCAAACTCCTCTCCCGCTATCGGAAGGGCGTGGGACAAGTACCCAATGCCCGACCTACCTGATGCACGTTATTCTAGGGTTTTCCCTGCATTTCTTTAGGCTAATGCCAGGTAGGATTCTTAAAATATAGCCCGGGGACCGTAGTTAACCCTTGGCTACCTTCCTCTACCCTTCCGCATCCCCCCTTTCAAATCTCTTCCTATGCTATTAAAGGGGAGTTGCCCAACGTGAATTACCCTCATGTAGCCTGTTGCCCTAAAAAAAATAGAAATAAATAGCGACTTTATGCCATCAATAGCTCATAAACTTTTTATCGAATTACCGTATTATTATTTTTCTGACACCGAATTTAGTGCTGTAGCAAATTTACAATATTAGATAAGAACCAATTGCATATAAATGCACACGGCCATTTATGGCTGTACTTGACAAAATTTGAAACCGTTATGAACAAACATTTAAAAATACGTTAGAAACATCCATCTCATTCAGTTGTTAACTTTTCTTCTTAAGTACGAAATTAATAATTTCCTAATACATTTAAATGTTCTTTAATTAGAACACTAACATTCTTGCTAATGTAGTAAAATATTTTATTATGTATTCCGAATACAAAACTGTACTGATCTGTGCGTAATATAAAAGCATATTAATTATAATATTAACGGGTTATGTTTCTTTAAATCAGTATAGTTATAAATATGTTCAAAATGAAACAGATTCTGTCCAATACTTTTCCAAAACTTTTATCAGGAGAATCAGTAGTGTATCATTAGATACTATTTATGTCGAAAATCAGCTTTAACGCAGAAAACTGTTACAATGGAGGGAGGGTCTAGCGTTACAAAATTTAAGTACTGTAATGTTGGGGCTAGCATTTGTTTAACACAAAATAGTAATGTTACAAGAATATTTGTCAGGCAAACTGCCTAATTTGCATTTTTAAAACTAACATCATAATTGGAATAGTACAAACCGGAAGAGCATAATTTCGTATAGCTCATGGCTTCGAAAAATAAAAATATTTATAAAGCTTCCGTCAAGTCTCGGAATTGATCCTTCGGTAAATAAAGAATTATGATTTTATTACTCAGGGACATCATTCAGTGAACCCGAAAGTCTACGTAAAAGGAGTAATCCTGAAGGAAAATCTGTACTCAATAAATTTGTTGGACTCAAATCAAATCAATTATTATACCATCATCTTTGCGTGCGATCTTATATTTGGATCATAGAGTGTTGTTACAATTCCGACGCTATAGAAAAAAGAGCTTTTAAGAATACAATATCCCGTTCGATTCGGCAATACCGAACAGTACTCATTTTAATACCCAAAATAAAACACTGAGTATAATTTGGCTTTTGGTATCTGTTTACGCATCTGGTCAGTTTATTAGAGAATGTCTCCGTGGTATAGTAAGATTTGAAAATCCACGTGTTGCATAATTTGCGCTATAGATATTCTGTTTATAGATTCAGGTGATTGGAATTAGCGTTTTTATGATTTAATGGTGCGTTACAACAGAAAAACTGTCAACCCTGGAGTAACCAGACATAAAAATTAACGAGCCATCTATGGCGATAAAAAAGAACATACGAGTGTATCACGTGTCGTTAAAAATAATGCCATGGAATGGGTGATACATAACTTGAACAAAGTGCTGAGTGATAAATGCAAACAGGGAAAATGGTGTCAAGTGTAGCCCCGGGGAGAAGAGCGTTGATATTAGTTCGGTCTATCCTATGGTCATATTGCGATTATTTAGAAAGAAATTATTAATATTAACAAAAATATTGATTTAGTTCAGTGTCTAAATATCAAGACAATGTCCGGAAGGGAGGTGTACGTAGGAGCTGGTAACAGTAAAGCGTGACTCTAAACTGTAAATCAATATTTTTTTATATTTAATGTTAGACATACAAGTGAATCTTTGTTCGGGAGTTACCAAAAAAATATTTACCAAATTTACCAAGAAACGAATAAAATATCATTTTGTTTTAAACTGATTTTTATAAAGACAAAATAATAATATTGTGCATGTATATAATTTTAAATGTGAATTTTTCTTTACAATGAGTTAATTATGGTATGGAATACGACAAGCGCATGTGCGGCTGGTGCATATGTGCTCATCTGCTACAGAAAAATTTGGAAGAATTCCCTTTTCTTAATTTTAAGAACCTTCATAATAATTGTGTTTTAACAGTGCGAATTTCTGCTTCGATATCGAAGACTATAAACTGCCCGCTTTGCGGCGTACTCGGTCCCGCTAATGCAGCCAGCTGGTCATCTGAGTGCTCAAACAGTTATAGCTCAGATTTCTGTCTGTAATGGCAAATGCGCAGTACTGCGTTTCACTACCCTACATCACTCGTAAAGCTTAACAAACTGCCTTTTTTTTGCTGCGAAGGAAAGAGCACAGGACCGATCCATGCAATGATACAGAGAGGTGGCCGTATCAGGCGGTTTAAGCTTCTAAATCTAAATAAATTGGAAGCAAAAATAGTATTCGTAAATTTTGGATAGCATTTAGAAGATCTCAATCGAAGGCTATTTTAAAGAAAAAATATTTAAGGGATATCCTAATACGAAAATATACCACAAGATCCTACATACACACATCATGCGTGGCTTGTTTAAAAAATTAACGTTATTTTAATATGTACGAAGTAAAATTACTTCCGTGTTAGAAATGCAAGTCAATTTGGTGCTAAATTATTCCGCTATTAAATATTAGACACTATTGTAATTAGAAATGTAGTATATTACGTCTTGGGTCACAGTATTGGTAACACAGCGCTGTATTATTATTATTATTTTATTCAGTTATCCTCTTAAAAAGTGTTAAAAGTGCTTTCTTGTAGTGATGTAGCACACAACTTAAAAAACTCACGAGCCGCCACTGCTTTAGCGCTGACTAAATATGTCTGAATTTGTCATAAATATGACAAAAATAGACAAAGAGAGACATAAGATGAAGTAAGTGTTGTTCGGGTTTTATTAACTTATTTTGATATATCAAATCCGATTAACTTATTGAATTTTTTCTCTCAAAACTGGTCGATTGAGATGGAATGGAATAAGCACTGTCTTATCACCTTGCAAAGGCGTTGGTAAATTAAAGAAGCTAAATTGTATAGGATGCAAGTGATACAATACATCAATATAGAGGTGTTGTACTAAATATTGGAGCTAAAATATAGTTTCTGGGTATTCATATGTTCTAAGCAGATATTTCAAGCAGAACGCTGATTATTATGCCCAAATTACAAAATGAATAATATTTGAATTAATAATGGAGATAAGTTAGGTCTATAATAGATATAATGGCTAACCCAATGACCTAAGTTTAATAAGCTGAATGAAGTATTATTTTAAATAACCCGTTAATATGATCAACTAAATTAAATTATCTGAAATTTGTAGCATTTTTCATACATACACTAGTATTACAAGAAACCAAAATAATAACTAATTATATAAATAAATTGCCAATTAATAGGCAAAAAAGTGATGAAATAAATGCCACACAACGTTACATCAATGTTTGTTGCTTTCGTCATGTATTTCAAATCGCGAGTGTCATCGAACTATACATCGAACAAACCAGGTTTATTTCGTCACCTTGTTTGTGAAGTTTTTAGTTCTTTCGACTCTCACGATTTGAATCACCTGACGAAACAAAAAGGGTTGCAGAAACGTTGTGTGGTATTTATTTTAATACTTATATTTGTGTTTTAACTGTCTACTTATTTATCTAATTAGTATTATTTTATTCAAACTTTTTATAATTTCAAAACCAAATAATACTTTTGTTTGGATAAGAAGGATAAAAATAGGCTTTTCCGATATACGAAATATATCATGCTGCATAACTGCTTTTCCTAAACGAGGGATTCCTTCAAAGCGTTTTCCACTGCATATTAACTGTTCTTTTTCTTTGCAGTATAAGAGTTGTGAACTTTATTAATGTGTACTACTGAAATTAAAGTCACGATTCATCTGAAGTCGTGAACTCACATTGTATGTGTGCTGGACGATTCGGAGGCGTCAAAATTATACACAGCCAACATAAACGGTCACATTTTGCTTGGAACTAGAAATGTCATCCTGTGTTTTTATTATTATTATTATTGGTTAATTTAATAACGTTAGGTTTGATAGAAAAAAGCTTCAGCATGTATCCTATCAAATTGACTCATTTCAACATTACTGTATATACTACGTTAGGTTGTTCACTGTTCAAATAATTAGGTAATAAATATGTTGTTTTATTTAACAATATGTATCACAACTTCTTAATAATTAAGTGGTAATAGGGTTCGGCTCTTTATTGTGTAAAGAGCATCCGTTTTGTCACCGCCATCAAGATTTTCTCCTTCCTTTTATTTTTGACAACACTAGTCCCAAAAATAATGGTTGAATCTCAGAGAGCGCAGCGATTTTCTCAGTTGATATCGGCATATTTCAAAATCCGAACTCGCACTGAAAAGCGTCTATTTGTCACTATCTACCAGCTACAGTGTTTTCTCCCCTCGAAACCGCTCCGCAAAGCGGAAGCGGATTATTCCAATCCGTCATCACGACGCGTCGAAGTCACTCCCGCCTATTCAAGCGTCTAGCTTAGTATGTCAGGCCTTACAAATACATAGCTGGCAGATTCTCGCCTCGGGTAACCTAATGGAAGCTCACCTAATTTTTTTTCTACTTCTAAGGTTAGAAACTTGATCTACAGGAACTTCCAACCGGAGAGTCTCGGTCTACTGGATTGAACTGGGTTGAAACGCTTTCTTCCTTCGTCGTAACCAATTAGAGGACAGTATAGGAGGGAACAGGTACATTGAGACTGACTGGACCGTACTCACGGTTCTAGCATCAGTAAACTTTCTAGCAGTTCTGTGTTTGAAGTCTCATACATATACATTCCTTTATTCCCAGACGTTGGCATCATTTCAATGTATTTAGTATTTAGTGAAAAATGTACAGGAAGAAGTGCTGGATTAAATGATTCTTAGATCATTCTGGGATCATAATACGATTAATAAAAGTAAACCAAAATATTTTCAATAAAGAGAAAAGAAGTCAGGTTGTTAATTTACAAAATAATTAAATAAATGTGAACGAAATAATTAAGAATATGATACTGATGGAATCACGGGTGCGATATTAATTTTAAATAGTTTCAGTGGTAATTTGGAATAATCACCATACTTATGAAGCGATTTACGAATTTTGCTATACCCAACGTAATTAAAATAAATATACACCATTCATAAGATAGTTTCGTCCGTTCTTGTACAATGAGGTTTCGTTGTACTTCCACCAAATAACCATGAATAAGAGAATAATGGAGGGAAATAAATTAATGAGAAAATTATTAACATAAAGAGAGAAATATAGCAAGGTAGTGCCGTTCTGTCTGAATTGTATAATGTATTAGAATTAAGTGAAGGCAACAAATATAATGAGAAACTTTAATATTAATCAAATTTGCGAGAAAGGAAAGGTGAATAATGTACTTGAGAAGGCTACGTTTCAAACAGAAACGCAACAGAATATTTGATATCAGGGGAACGTGATACATCGGCTGTTATATGGATAGCACGTATTTGATACACCATAAGATAGCTTTGTTTCCCTACGAGAGAAAGCACCAAACGTGAGAAAAAATAAGTGAGAAGGAAGAAGCAAAGTTAAGCTAGAAACCCTCAAACATAACAGCGTAGCAGCAAAGCGACGAGTCGAAACTGCACTTAGAATCTTAAAACACACAGCTATCATCTCACTGCTGCTGCTGGATAAATTGGAGAGTGTTACAGAAACTCTACTGTACATACCATTTCTTTCTGAATTTTACCATTAGAAGCAGAAAATTGTACCATTTATTAGCGTATTTTTTATTATTGAGAAATACGTACGAATTGTAGAAAATCAATTTTTTAACTTACATACTTTTGTGAAATAATTATGTTTACTATTCTTATTTTTTCTTTCTGATTCAAAAAGCTAAAGCACGTTTTATCACGAAACAATAAGATATATTGTAATAAACAACAATTGAGCTTCATTTAATTTATATTTAGAGAATTTGCCTCACGTTGGAGCGCCATTATGTAATAATCAACAGGTTGGGTTTTTTTCTTACTGATTCATTAAATAAAAGAATTAATAAAATTTAATACATAAAATTATTTATTTTCACCTTGTGGCTTCTACTCAAAAACAATTACAATTTAAAATATTAATTTCTCAGGGCCTTTACTAGGTGTGATAATGGGCACAACAAATTGATTTAAAAATCTTATTAACAAACAATTCACATTTTACCTAAAGAATATGTCGATAGAAAGAAATTAAAAGTAAAGAAATTAACTCTGATTGACAATTTAAAAGAGAACGAAATCTGGCCTTAGTTACGAATTTATTAATAAAATATTTGAGCCATTTTCACGTGCGTAACTGTTTAACGAATTCCGGCCTGTGAATAGTAGAAGGTTGTACGTCAAGGTATCTAGATCATCCGATTCTGTTATATATTGTCATTACGATTAACGTTCCAGAGCACGTGTTTACCCTGGGAATCGCAAATGACCAAATTGGCTGACCGCTGGGAGGGTTGGAGAACGAATTCGCTATTGACGTGACCCGGAATCTAGCGACCAAGCAGTTTGCAGACCTCAACACTATTAACGTTCCCACGCCGAGCCTGGGGCAATGCCACATTAGAGGTTTCATATAAGCGGAAAGCAGGTCTCGTGCCCGCAGGCAAGTCGCTCACAAATACGTCTCATTAAATTTAAAAAGTTTCTTTAATTTTACGCGACAACATAAAAACCCTTATCAATTTGATTTTGCCGACAAAACTTCTTTCAGATAATCAACTTCTGTCCAGACTATTTATGAAAATACTAAATTATTTTCAGATGCGATCAAAGTAAGATTAGAAAATTTAGATGAATTTTTTGATATTGATAATATGAAATCTATATAATAAAAAAATATGTATATTTGTATGTATGTGTTTACGTTAAACTCTATACAGATTTAAATTGGTGGATAGATTACAATAAAAATGGTATAAATATTCTACAAAACTGTTAAGTAAGAGTGAGAACCCACTAGCATAAAGGTGGAAAGAATTATAATTAAAAAATGTGATCATTTAGTGTTAAATTACTGCGCGCCAAGAGACAGTGACGTCATAGAACATGCGAGAGAGAGAGAGGCGCGACGGTACTGGACAACAACAAAATAGTAATTTATTTCGTAATGAAATGAAGCAGAAATATTTTGTTTGAATAAAAAGTATAATTATATCCGGAAATACTTCATCGAATGACAATAAAAAACAATTAGAAATACTTTCCGATCCTTGCGAAAATGTAAGTTAATTTCCGTGCCATATTAGTGAATCCAATATAGCGACCATTTCTTTACATTGTGATTATAGCTAAAAATTTCATTTCTTTAATCTTTCGTAATGTCTAAAGACTGACGGACAATTATATCCTGAAATCCTCAAGGAGTATATTTAAGAAGAAATTCGTTTGTTGGGATTGATGCATGAAAATTCATTGTATTTTATAGCTGTTCAATTAGTTTACTATCGGTCGAAAGTATTTACAGAACTAGGAACATTTAGTTATTGGTTAAATAACTTATTGACAAAAGATAAATATGGTTCATATAAATAAGTACATGGGCAACGCCGAGCAAATATAAATAAATATTACAAATTTGACGTTTGTTATATATTTTAATTTGATTAATTTGGCTCATGAAAACTGGCAATTACAAAATAACATGAATATATATGTTTAAAAATATATCTTATATCTGATCGAAATATAGATACATCGTATATCATACCATAACGAGTCATAGACAATATTTTTCTAAATTTATTGAAAAACTTCTCAATTTAATAAAATAATTCATCTAGTTCGAGTATGCTATTTAAATTTAATAGCTACTTTAACGCACTGTTAATAAAAGCAGTGGATAAAAATGTCACTAATACTAATGCGGATTATCTGCTGCCTACGTTCGTACGGCGAAGTGCTGCAAAGCGACGAATAGTCATAACCCGTGGAAAGCACTGGAAAACCAGAAATATAGTAATTCCCTAGCAGAATCACTGTGAGTTTAAACTCGACTCGAGAGTAAAATCAATCAATCTTGCTTATTTTATGTAATGTGTGTCATTATTTTAAATAAGAAAGCAAAGACGGGTGTAAATTAAGAATAAGACATTCCTGGGTTTCCAACCGGGTTAAATATTCATGAATACACAACGCGTTCATTACGTCCTCTGTCATTGTCGTCATGTGAATTACGATTTCTTTTAACTTTATTTTTAATACTAACAAGTTTTTCGCTGATATATCAGTGAATGTAAACGTTGGGTTATAAATAAATATTTATTCTGGTTGGAAAAAAATTATATCATTTCAAACAATATTAAAATTTTATTAAACAATGTAAATCGTTTTCTGTGATCATTTAATGAGTAATTAATTCTAAAATGTTTACTTAAATTAAAATGAATGTAGAGTGAAATGTGAATAAATTGTAAATTAAATAATATACTGTTAAGAGTTACTATTGATGTTGTTGATAATAGTAATGAAAACGCATATTAATTAAACGTTATCAACTTAATTTAGTTTCACAGTAACCATTCGCAGCGTGTTGATGCCTCAGTATAGCAACATCGATATTACTCGTTATGTGGCGTTTTCGGACAATAAACCCGTTCTGAAGCGTACTATAATTCACTTATTTCTGCCACAAAGATTGTTCTTCATAATTTCATTCCCTCGTGGCCTGCTTCGTCCAGCTGACATCGTTTTTAGTCAGAGATTTTCGTCTTTCTTATATTCTATTACTTGAGGATTCTTCCACAGGTTAAAACTTTTTAAGCGAGTTTAAACAGTCGGAATATCGAAGTTTTATCCTGTGGAATTATACATTACTTAATATTTTTATGTTTTCTTTAAATTATTATTTGCAATCGTCTAACCGAGTTTCAAGACAGTATTTGATTGAACTAAATAAAAATTCATCACATAAAAACATAATATACATAGTATTCATAATATATTTTTTGTAATATCATGAAATAGCAGTTATAACGTTTTATAATATGCATCAAGTCAAAATGTTGTCATTTGTAAATTCAAATTTACTTTTTTTTAGCGTAACAGGCTGCTTGAGGGTAATCCACATGGTGGCAACTCCCCTTTAATAGCATAGGAAGCGATTTGAAATGAGGTATGCCGAAGGATAGAGAAAGGTAGCAAAGTGTTAACTACGGCCCCCCGGGCTATAGTATAAGGATCCTACCCGGCATTCGTCTAAAAGTGATGCAGGACAAACTCTAAAAAATCTGCATACGGTAGGTCGGGCATTTGGTATTTGTCCCACGCCCTTCCGATGACGGGAGAGGTGTTTGCTGTGGGGTCGCAGCTTTGCCCTCACCGTGCCTTGACTGGTTTAGGAGGCAGCTGGCCGACTATTCCAATAGGAATAGCGGTCAACTCTGACCGTATGCCCAAGGTCTGCGACCCCGGAACATACACCTCTCAAAACTGGCCGAGGTGCCTCGCTTTATTTTTAAAAAAACAGGCTACATGAGGGTAATGCACATGGTGGAAACTCCCCTTTAATAGCATAATATGGCATTTGAAAGGGGGGATGCGGAAGGGTAGAGGAAGGTAGCCTGGAAATGTGGGAAAGTTATTCATCAAAACGGAATGATGCTCATACGAGTACATATCCATGTACTGTTGAATAAAGTACAAAAAATAACCAATAATATAGATTGAAGTCTGTCCTTAGTTTACCTGGCTTAAAAGAGATTAAATGACATTAGCTGATCTATAATTTTCATGCCGATTTTCATCAAATAAATATATTTTAGCATGGACGTAAACGAAGGTGCCAACAAATTTTCGCCATTCTTCTAAGATATAATTAATAAACTATCGATATATTGAATGAAATATGACTAACTTCTGACAAAAGCCGTTATTAGGTTTGGTGAAAAATTAATTTCTAATTACTGATTCCCTGTAGCCCGATCCTCATCATTCAGTAATATAAATTTCGTTGAAACAATTAATAGTGATTTCCATTCCATTCCTCTTTTGATCAGCATAACCGTGTGGCCGGCGCCCGGTTACTACTTTAGTTTCTACTATTTTTCAATGACCTTGGCAATCTTCAGTTTGACACATGAATAGTAATTTCACATTTTGACTTAAGTTCAGATTCCAGGTTGACTTTATGAAAAAATACTACTCCCGTGATTCGGAAAGGTCAATTGTGGCCCGAGGACAGAATGGTGTTGTCAGTCTTTCAGGTAGAAGCCGTAAGAATAATTCTAAACATTTCTGGGAAACGTCGAAATAGCTGCATTCGACTGAACTTCCGTAGTATGTTAAACCTGATCACTGAATAATTTCCGAAATTAATTAGATAAAATTATATCATCCCACAAACGTTGTCACTGACGCGTTGGCAAACATTTTGATTTTATAAATTAAATTAATGTTAACGTGTTTACCAGTACAATTAAGAAAAAATTATAACGACCATGCCTTGCTTGAAGAACTCCCAAAATTCTGGACGGAAAATCGTATTAAATGATTTCTTTAGGTTTAATTGAGTAATAAATTTCTCTGAGATATTGGCTGAATTTTTTATTTATTTATGAAATCATACTTGTCAGATTATGTTAAATAATTATCATTGTGGTCGCTCAAATAAATAACAGGAAATATTGAAGTAAGAGAAACCAAAAATAGTGCTCCACGGAAGGGTTAAACAAAAGTTAGAAAAAATTATTCCATATATAATTTGACTTTAACACAATTGTTTTTAAATTAAGTTTGACTAGTTATTGATTAATATTTTACTATATACTTTTTCTATATTTCTTTAAATATTATTGCCTCTCCCCAGATAAAATGAAAAATTTACGTCTGATTCATAATTAATAATAAGAATGATATCCATATACAGACAAAGAAGTGATAATGTAAATACCGCACAACGTATCTGGAAACCATGTTCCTGTCAACTGCATTGTGCAGTTGTGTCGCTCTAGGTTCTTTTTTTTTTCTGCACGTGAAGAAAGGAACAAGGCTTCCATAAACGTTGTATTTACTATCTTTCTTATTATCCACCATTTTAATTGAATTTGGGACTAGATATTTAAGGATTTAAAAATATTAACCTTCAACCAATTAGACATCATAGTAATAGTGATCTTTTTTTTTGTGGCACCATCGTGTTAGAGACTCTATTATTTATTATCCTACAGCTCAAGAACTCTCTCTCTCTCTCTCTATCTCCATCCCTTCCCTCTCTCCCCCTATCCTTTTCCCCCCTCTCCCTTTCTCTCTCCTTCTGTCTCCCTCCCACCTCTCTCTGTATCTCCCACAATCGCATACTATTTAAGTGTTCCACGCAGCGTCGGAAAAAATTTCGTAATGCATTAACCACCTCAATGTAAAAGAAACTAGTCTGTGTAAAGAAAATTAATTTTAAAATAAGTATAGTTACGGGATCAGGATCACGACCGGGCCGGTGATCGAATCCAGGACCCGCGTTTGGTAACGGGTGCTCTACTGTCTGAGCTACCCGTGCCATTCATTGTATAAACCTGAGTCACACTTACAAAATTCACTTATATAATATACTGCATAATTTTAGGTGAAGTCTCGGACCTGGCCTGGAGTCGACTGGGACAGGTCAGACGCTACAGACGTACATCGAGGGGGTCCCGGATTCGATTCGCGGTCCGGTCGAGATTTTTTCCATCCTGATTCTTTAATTAGTTTCATGGCCTTTTTTCTGATCTTCTATTGAAAGGTCTTCTTCTATTCTTCAATTAATACGTATTGTATAATGTGGGCAATTGAAGTTTCATGAGGTTATAATTTGAGATTCTATTACTACAAGATTTTTGTGTGTTAGTTTAGTACGTTTCTTTAGTGTTTGTACTTGATTACTACTTGAAAATACTATTTTCTTATACAATTGTATCAGTCTGCGAAAACGAATTGTTATTCAATGTATGTAATAAAAGGTAGTCTGTATGTTTATTTGCATGCATGTTTGCATAATTTTTATAAAAATTAAAAGCGTGGACAAATTCCAATAAAACTTGGTACACATTTTATTAAGAAAACGGAGAAAAACAAATTGGGGTGAAGAAACACTTGCATAGATGTAGAAGAAATTTTAGCTAAATAATGTGATATTTTATGCTAAAATCTGCGCGCGCACGGGCTGTGACGTCACTGCACAGATTTACGAAACTAACTAAACCCAAAACATTTAGATTCAATTAAAAGTACAATTATAACCGGTAATAGTTCACGCGACTTCGAATTTAAATTAAATAATTTGAAACGTTTTACGATCCGTGGGAGAATCAGTTGTCAATGTAAATTTTCGTTTTCTTGAGATACGCCTCTTAAGAAACTGATGTCAGCCTTTCGCCTTCTAAATAAATTGATGGGAGCCTTATTTTAGTTTTATTTATGAACACCTTTTAAACGTGTTACAAGACGTTTCCCGGAACCGCGGACAATGATTCGGCTACCAATTATATACTGCAATAAACACTCTAGTATACATCGAATGATGATGAAAACAATACAATAGGATTATAATTTTTTTCCCTCCGGGATAATATAAATAAATACCCGGGAAACGACGGGCACTCAGTTATAATGTATTGTCGAACTTTTACAACACACTGGATATGATAGAATAAATTTTAATGAAACGTAATGCTGTAAATATGCCAAATACATTTAATTTGAAAATGGCTTTAATAACAAACATATTATCAATACGCAAAATGCTTACAAATTCTGAATACATAAATATATACACACAAATGAGAACATGAGGCCGAGTAATTGTCACAGAACAATATTCTACACCAATACGATGGCATTAATATGTAACGTACACGTTTATCAATTTAAATCTCAATCGCTATAAGTGGTTCAGATTATTCACATGCGATACTGTCTAAATCAATACACTACTTGTTTGACTATACTGTATAATTGCACAGCCCGAGTTGATTTTGTATTTCTCTAACAGCAGGCATAAATTTGTGGCAACACATCCATTTACGAAATGATATCGAACCAATCACTGTTTAATTACAATGCATATCAGTCAATTAACCCGCAGGGAAATTATTAGCATTCAAATGTTACACTAACACTGCATACATTTTATTGTGCGCGTGCTTGTGAAGAATTCTCTCGCACGACGAATAAATTCTGTAAAAATAATTTAATGCATTACTTGTCTTCCGCGGTAATGTACGACAACTTAATGGACTAACGTTGGTAAATGTAAAGCATCTTGTCAAACAATAATGACTGCACAAATTCAACTGGAATTCACAGTCCTATTGTGAATTGCTCAGAAGAATTTTCAGGTTGTGATTCCATACAACTCCAATGATAAGAACCATTTGGGTATTTATGCATTCAGTTAACGTTGTCTAATAGAATTTCTAAAATAATGGCTTAAAATTCAGAAGTATTTCATGCAAATTTTATTCATGCAAATAAAATTAATTTTTGTAATAGGTAATTTCAGGTCAAGCCATTGAACCTCATAATTTTTTCAAGGTGTAGACAGACTATGTATAGGGTAATCCACATAGTGGCAACTCCTCTCTTATAGCATATGAAAGGGAGTGAAAGGAAGGATGCGGAAGGGTAGCGGAAGGTAGCCAAGGGTTCACTAGGTCACCCGGGCTATGGTTTAAGGATCCTACCCGGCAATACGCCTAAAAGTGATGCAGGGAAAACCATAGAAAAACCTGCATCAGGTAGGTCCGGCATTTGGTACTTGTCCCACGCCCTTCCGATAGCGGGAGAGGGGTTTGCAGTGGGGTCGCAGTTTTCCCCCTGCTGTGACTTGACTAGTTGAGGAGGAAGCTGGCCAACACGACAACTCTTACCATATGCCGACTATTCCAATGGGAATAGCGAACAACTCTTACCGTATGCCCAAGGTCTGCGACCCCGGAACATACACCTCTCAAAACAGGCCGAGGTGCCTCGGTTTAGTTCAAAACCAGAGAGGAAAAGGCATACCCAAAGGTAGCCACTTCGTATCTCTCCTAAAAGGTTCTGCCTGCGAGAGAAAATCCCTCGCAGGTTACCTGCGAGAGAATCCTCTCGCAGGCTTATACTGAAACATCATAACTTGGTCATCGTCTTATTAGGAATTTCTGGAAAATTTTGACTGCTCGTGTGTCATGTATGAGGCAATAAGTAATAATCACAGTGTATTAAATTATGTTCTTAGTGCTGAAAGAATACGGGAGGCTAAAGGTGTAGACACAGTGCCATCACGTCAGCTACTGTCACGTGATTTAACGTGAAGTCCAAAAAGTGTGCGATACTACCTGCCAATGTTGTCTTACGGATCTGAGAAACACTTCTATGACCGTACGTCATGCACGGCGATGTAACGGGTCGTCACGTAACTGAAATCTGCGCTCGCACACATTTATGATGAAACGCCATGTCACGTTTTTCAATCTGTATTCTGTTTCAAACGCTATCAATAACCATTATGATATTATAACTGCTGAACTCTCCAAAATACTGGCTCGTACACTGATTCCTCGTGGGAGGAAATTTTATAGAATTTAATTCTCTTTATAACGTAAAAAAATCATCTATAATTTACGAAAATTAATCTAAATTCAAATTAAAGAAATATAAATACACAAGTTATCATTATTTAATTCAATTTAAAATCTATCAACCCTACTTTTCCCATTTATTTTAATTATAAAATTTAATTATTTGATTGATTTAAAAATTTATTAAATTGACTTACTATCTCAGCCAGATCATTTTATTGTTAATTAATAACGCCAAATAAGTCGCGCGTATATAAGTTTATGGACTTAATTTTTTTTTCATATCAAGTATCATATTTAGAAACACTCACACGTGTGTAAATATATATATTGGTAATATAAGACCATCTTCATTTGTTCAATACAATTTTATTGTTATACTTGGAACGATACTAGATTTATTTTTCCTGGAAGACTGGGATAATGTACTGTTGATAGGGACACAGATGTATACTGGTACATTTCGTTCAGTATAGCTTAAAAATTCACTGCGAAGACCAACCGTGGCTACTTATTTTCCAAACGTTGAGATATTAATTCAAAGAGTCAGGGTTATATGCAATGTTATGTAGTTTCAGTAACGTGATCAAAACATTCGCCATACACCCTGGGACGAAGTTGCAAATTATCTAAATACAACGGGCGCATTTCGAGATTTATTACATATGATGTTACATATTTTTATTTAAATGAAAAATTGAAGCTTGTGGGAGCTGTTCTCTCGCAGGCAGAACCTCTCTGGAGATACGGAGAAGGCTACCTTTGGTGATGCCTTTCTCTCTCCGTTTTTGAACTAAGCTGAGGCACTTCGGCCTGTGTTGAGAGACGTATGTTCCTGGGTCGCAGACCTTGGGCGTACAGTAAGAGTTTTGTTCTGTTCCCATTGTAACAGTCGGCCAGCTGCCACCTAAACTGGTCAAGGCACGGAGAAGGGAATACTGCGATCCCACACCAAACCCCTCTCCCGCCATCGGAAAGGCGTGGGACAAGTACCTAATGATCGACCTACCTAATGCAGGTTTTATAGGGTTTGTCCTGTATCACTTTCATGCGAAATCCGGGTAGGATCCTTAAACCATAGCCCGGGTGCCTAGTTAACTGTTGTCTACCTTCCTTTACGCTCCACATCCCCCCTTTAAAATCCCTACCTATGCTATTAAAGGGGATGTATCCTGTTACTGGTTATATTGTAATAACCAGCTCAGAAGGACAGGAATTCTGTCAATTATTTTTGTCTGATTTGTTTACGAACTCAGACTGGGGATCCTTGAGTGGTTTGAACATATAAAAAATGATGATAAAATGTCAGATAAGTGACCTTTTAGTGAGGGGAAGGACAAATAATTGGTGCATTTTGCAGCTCTTAGGGCTAATTGGTTGTGGGCGACGGAACCCTGAAAGACATCATAACAGTTGGACGAGGTAATTATATTAAAAGGAAACGTTTAATTTAATTGTTTTAGTGTTTTTAGGTGTTTGTTTGGCGAAAGTGGAAATGAAAAAAAAACTGTGAAAACAAGGGAACATTCTGGAGCCCGGATATAAATAAGAGGTCAGTTGGACAGTTCGAGAGCTTCATTATTATTTTAGGTTGGAGAGGAGACGGATGTCAGCGGGCAGAGCGATGGTGCAGGTCCGCAGGGACGGACGTAGGGCCAAGGTAAAGTGGCCGAAACAATGTTATGGACAGCAAAGAGATTTTTAGCATTCAGTAGGGAGAGAAGACGGACGTGTCAGCGAGAGCTTCATTATCATTTCGTGTTGGAGAGGAGACGGACGTGTCAGCGGGGATAGATCGCTTGTGCAGGTCCGCAGGGCCGAGAGTAATCAGCTGGCCATCAGTCGTCAACAGTTGGGAGTTTCATCGTGGAGGTCTGTCTGAAAGCAGAATTGTTTGAATTCGTCGAGAGGGTGACATCAAGATGAGGTTGCTGTGATAGCAGAGTGTGAGCGCAGCCTGGTGCCTTTTAAGCCTGTATGAAGTGAGTGTGTGGACCAGAGAGCGTGTAAGTCTATTTTTGTCAATTAATAATTGTAAATTGCTAATAAAGGGTAAAAAAAGTGTCAGATTTCGTTAATTTCGTTTCATTCGTTTCAATCGTTTCATTTGTTTTACTCGTTTCAATCATGTCAATTATTTCGTTTCAATCATTTCGATTTTCATTTATTGTAACTGTATTTGTTTAATTGTAACATTTGGTACCGTTTCCTTATCAACCCAGTAAAGACCTTGAGGGTACCGAGTCCAATTATTTAAAATGTATTCTAGGTAAATAAAATTGCTTCGATTTATAAAATTTCATCAGATTTGAGTAATGAAAATTGTGTTTTAATAAATGAGAATTGTTTGTTTAAATTGATGGTAGTTTTATTTTATTTGATGCATTACATAAAATGGCTTCCACAACGTGGGGCAAATTTCATTAATCTAAAATTTATTAGTGTTTATTACAATATATATTGTAGCAATAGTTAATTAGGCCATTAAATTGATTAGGGATAATTGGAATTGTTTTGATAAATGAATTGTAGCGGTATTCAGCGACCAAAGCAACAATAGCGCTGAGCTCTGTTTCTTTGTTGAAGATCCGGAATGGCGATTGTGCGCGCAAAAGTAAAGTTAGTCTTCAGTCTACGGTCAGCCACGCGAGGAGAGACATTAAAACGAATCTTCACCGAGACACTTAGCAGTTCGATCCAAATCGATAAATAAAACAGAAAAATTATTAAATCTGCAAATCGTGAGTTCCTGTAAGCAAGCAGATAGTTGGACAGAGAGATTTTCTAACAACTAGCTAACGGTGAAGCAAAGGTTGCTTCATTATCAAAATTGAACAATTTTGCATTGAGGGAAACCGACATCCGATATCTGACCAATTAGGAGAGGATCATCCGAGGTTCCTGAGAACTGAGTACGTGCATTTCTACAGCGTATGTGTAAAATCTGTTAGGAAATTAGAATCAGTGTAAAATTTTGCATTTATAGTGTAGTGTTGAAGCTACAAAAGAATTCTGGTACTAGTCAGACATTATGTCTTTGACTTTGATAATAATATTTGTAAACGATAACTGAAAGGGTAGAGTCAGATTTCGTTCACTTTTCATTTCGTTCAAGTTTAATCTCTTTACATTTAGCATTCTTTCATTTATTAATTTTAAACTGAATTGTTAATCAGTTTATTAAATCATTTTTCTGTTAATTATCAAACCCAGCGGAGACCCTGAGAGAAGAGATATTAATTTGATTGTAATTGTTTTAATTTTAGGAAGCCACAAATTAATAAATAATTTTGTTTGTTAATTGCTTATAATCTTTTAATTTAATTAACCTTTTCATTTTGATTATTACAATATATATATATAAATGAAAATTCAGTATTTGAGCGAAAGAAGTACGCAAAGGAAATTTTTTATAGTAGAATCCTTTCTCTGCTACGCACTACTGACAATAGTAATGCAAAACTTTTTTATTCCTCGAACACGATGCTGACTGTGAACCACGTGACGTGACAGCAGTGTCCGATTGAGGACCTAGTAACGCTTTTCTAGTTTCTGGCCGGCACGTCACGTGACAGCAGCGTGTCTCCACCTTAATGGGTGTCCTAGACTCAGATAAGGACAATCAAGGAAAATGAAGTTCTTTATATCCACGTGGACCTTAAACTTCCATACGCAGCACCGGCTTAGAGGAAAATACTCGAAGGAAGTAAACTATTACAAAACTGTAATTTTTCACGCCCGTTGCGCCACCGATGACGCTGAAGTGAATTATGGAAGGGTTTTCGGTCTGTTGTGAACCCCTTATAGCCATTCAGTCGTGTCTCGCCTCTTGCGTTAGTGTGTTGTTGTTGGTCCAGTCGTTTTGTTGTAATCGACTCGAAAAGCTTGCGTCCGGTTTGTACCTTCTTTATACGTGTGTTTCCAGCACTTCGGTTCGTGGTGATAATAGATTACTTTATGGCCTCCAGCATTTGCGTGCGCAGTTTTCTTGCGTTCAAATATTTGAGTCCTCTGTAAGTAGTGTAATGACTTGTGGATAGTTCCTCGGCGAGTTTACGTGTCTGGCAGCCGTTCATCCTGGAACTGCTGAACTTGGTAGGCATTTCCGAGACGGGGTGAATGGACCCGACTTAGAGTAAACCGACGCCATTCGAGGATTTGTTTCGTTAAATCTTCCGGATCCGATACGATCCGATTGACTTCCTTTCGCCGAGCTTCTAGGCGCAGCGAACGTTTCTAATCTGAACCAACAGTAATGTCAATGTTTCTTCCGATTTATTTATCAAACAGACAAATATTTTTTATTTTAATTTCACATTTAAATATTGATACATACGTTCTAATTCAAAAGAGCATGTTTGAAGAACACGATAATAACTTTTCATTATCATGAAGTTAAATAACTGAATGTACAAAATAATACATATTCTGTCGAAATTAGCTACAATAGAAGGCTTTTGTATAAACAATTCGAATCCAATATATTTTCCTTTAATATCTTTAATTAATGTAAAACTAACATTCTTTAATAATATTGATTTTACTTTAATATATATTTCCTATGTAAAATATTCCAAGCTAAAAATTAAACCCGTGAACATGTGTTTTATTTCTTTGTTCCGTAACGTTGCTCATTTCTTAATAATAGGTAGTTTGAGATTAAAATGATCAGATTTTCATAAATTATCCAATTAAGAGATACGCAATTGGCTGTTTCATTATTTTGAAAGTCAAATTTAGCGTTTTCTGGATATTTATGATGCATTCATCTATGTAATAAAATTTATGTATATTTGTATGTATGTATTTACGTTAATTTCTATACAAATGTAAACGCGTGGACAGATTTCAGCAAAAATTAGTACACATATTCTTCAAAAGACGAGAAACGTTGCTTGGTGGGGGAGGGGGTCAGAAACCTCTAGCATAAATGTTGGAAGAATTATAATTAAGAAACGTGATCATGAAGTGTTTAATTACTGTGACAATGACGTCACGCGTGAGAGAGATGTTACTACACAACGAACAAAGGAAATAGTTCATATTTCCGAATTTAAATAAAGCATAAATATTTTCATTTAATAAAAAGTAAAATTTTATCCAGAAATACTCCATAGACTTATGATAAAAAAACAATACGAACTACTTTACGATCCTTGTGGAAAATGTAAGTTAATTTTCGTGCCATATTAGTGACTCCAATATGGCGACCATTTGATTGCATTGTGAATCCAGCTAACAATTATATCAATTTACTGTTTCGTAGTGTCTGAAGACTGGGGGAGAATTATAGCCTGCAATACTCAATGAGTATATTTAAGAAGAGATTCGAAGGTATGTTTGTTGGGATTGATGCAATAAAATTCAATGCATTTTATAGCTGTTCAATTAATGCACAAATGGTCAAAAGTTTGTACGGAACTAGGTTAAATCAATTCTTGACTAAAGATTAATATAAAATTAAATAGTTTTTCTGGTTTATATACATAAAATAGACGGGCAATACCGGGCACCCAAATAGTTTAAAATAGAACGATCAGTGCAATTTTTTGATTGAGATTCTGAAGTTTTACTCGTTAGACACCATGACATGTTCTTTCGCAGCCAATATTTGAGTAAACATTTCGTATGTCAGTTTGACTGTTTTGTTCCGGAAGAAATGCTCGCTTTGTGCGACGAAGAATGTTTTTTGTTGAGTTTGGAGTAGATTTCCCCTAACTATCATTTTCGTAATTTCACGAGAATGAAATCAGGGGCACAAACCTGTCGCAATGTGTTAATAGATACTGGATATTTAAACAGTTTAATGGATTAGCAAGCCCAACAAAGTTTGGTAGTAAGTCGATGAGTCTGTTGCATTATCACCAATTTTTAAGGCGAAGAATGACAAGTTATTTTAGAATCTTTAGAAACTTTAGGAAGAAAGTAATATTTTTTTCTTCATGCTCAAAACAAGATACGTGTGCTTAATTTATTTACAAATTATTACAAGTTACAATTTAAAATTACAGACAGTTTTATTCAAACTTTTTTATATACTAAGTGCGATCCACAGTTTTAAAATGCAAAATATTATTTTTAACTCTATCTCAGGGCATAAAATCGCGTTATTAGAACAAACTTTATTTGTATTACAATATATAGCAATGGAAGTAAAATATTTGGGTGTCCTTTCATAGAAGTATTTTCCGGTGACTTCAAGAAAAATCTAGCGGCTTCGGCGTCCTCTGCGTCCATTAACCTTTACTCACAAAGTCTGTTTTCTTCGTTGCTGCCACTCTTTGTCACAAAGAACTATGGGACATCAAATTTTGTCCCTGATTCAATTTACGATGTCTAAGCGGCGTGTAAACAAGTCAATGTTAACGTGTCCAGGAATAAGAATACCCACGAGAGCCCATTCCTTCTCATTTATATGACTTTACCCAACCTCGAAAAAACGTTTTCCTCTTTATTCACGTGGTCTGAACGGTAAAGGGTAATTTCCGGCGCGTGGGCACCGCCTTTGTCACTCAAGAAAACAATTATTTGAAATGTGGAAGTATTAACTTCTTCCCGCTGAGTGTCTTGAATTTTTACAGCGTCTACTACTTTTACGTCGAGATTATTCAGACGGGTCTAGAAAATTATCTCATATTTGTAGTCTGCATACAAAACATATTTTAGGAGTTGAAATTTCAGAGAGAGGTCATTAGTGTATAATCTGAATTTATCTCTAATTTAGCTGGATATTACTTTCCTATATATTTCATTATTCGCTTTTGATGTTGCCTGCACTCGACTTCATTGCGGTTCTATGCATATGAACGAAGTAGGAAAAATGTATTAACTTTCATTATATACAAGTTCAGGATTTTTAATAAAATACAGGGTGTAATAAAGCTAGACTGCAAAATTTCAGGAATGGATATTGAGAGAAGAAAAAAATGGTATTACATAATTGATTCGGAAATTAATTATTACAGAGTTATCCAAACATTGATGAATGGTAGTGCATGATGACATGCCTAGTTATCTCGACTAAAATGCGAGACTCTGGCTTCAATTATTACGCGAGGAAACCTGTGGCGAATAAAATTGGAGTTGACCTGAATACTTAGCACCCGCAAATGATTACCTGTCATGTTTAAGTTACTCAGCCGTATCTGATTGTGGCAGTGTCAGACACCAGGCATTTGTGATCGTGTTAGAAACTCAACGCGAATAATAGCAGCTGGCTGTAATCAGGAAAACATAGGTCAGTTAGTAAAATAAATCTGATATGTGAACAGAGCGCTCCAACCAGTCAGATTAACTTCATACGAACCTATCAGATACAGAAGTTCGGAAACTCGGTAATTATTGTTGTAAAAAACTTATTTCTTCTCTCAATATGACGAATCCATACGTCATATATTTGCCATAGAGAGTTTTGTTACACCCCGTATTTTAATATATAATACATCGCAAACCTTTAACTGACTTAGAAATGGAATATTCTTATTACTTAGAATTCTGACGAGTCATTTAATTAAGCATTTTGTATGGTTTAACTGATATATTTGAATTTCAAAAGAAAATTTGAGTATAATACTGCAACATTTTTATTTACAATTTATTAATTATAATATACTGTAGTAAAATATTGATAGTAATCTTATATTTTTTGCAATATTTCTTAATAAGCAGTATTGAATACTTAAGCTTCTATAAGATCATCATTAATTCCTCCCGGCGTCGTTATCTTTTTCGCAGCGAATTACCGCATTGCTTTGTAATTTGGCCTGATAATGCCACATATATCAACATCAGCGTAATATTTCATCTTCCTTATTATATTTGTTATTTATTTCGCGGTAATTGGTTCTGTAAAAAAAATGATGCAGGTGTTTTGATAGAATTGCTGCGCAACGGACCGCAGTAATCGCGTTCAGTTGATGTATTGCGAGTTGGATTCGCATTCCGCTCCTGTATCGAAAATAACTTTTCCCTCGTGGAGAAGTGACATAAATTTTTCCTATCTTTATTAATAAACTGTCACATAGTTTCGACATGTAGAGTTTTCTTTATTATGCTGGCAGTCTTCATTAATACGCTGCAAGGCATTATGTGAATTATATTTTGAGTCACTCGATAACTTGTAGCGGTTTCCATGTATTTCTTTTCTAATTTTAATTCAGATAATGATGTACAAAAGTACTTTCAAATATTTCTTGAGTACGGTATCGCCTGTAATTTTTTTCTACAAGATTTTATTTGGGCAAATATTCTCAACGTCTACCAGTACATATTTTATGAACTGTAAACTTTGCCCAACTAAATACTTGCTAAAAATTACAGGCGACGCCATGAATAAAAGGCACTCATTATACATGGATTATATTACCACGACTGTCAGAGACTGGTATAATTTACATATGTTTAATTTTTAATATTACTTAACACATGGTCTATGCAAACTAGAGTTTGTAATCTCTCGGAACAAAAAATCCATGCGATTGGTGGAAAACTTTCAGATTAAGCGCCTTCAAGGTATCCTGTAAAAATTGAAGTCTCCATAAATTAGACACGTTTATTTTCCTAGATTTTCTTAGTGAAAGTGCATAATAAATTATTGAAAATATGTCAATATAAGAAAGAGTGAGTGGACAAGAAAAATCGTACTACTACCCTGGATCAGACGTTTTGTAAAATATTTATGGAGACGGTGTGTGGCTAAGGGAAACTTGAAAGAAGCTGGTTATTACGGGGCAGGTTGAAGGGTCTTTAGCATCATGAAACATTCACACGTCATGGTGTTGCTTCCTAAGAAAGAAAACAATTTATAACTCATTATAAAACTGAGAAATAGTTTTAAAAAGTAGTCGATCGAAATATAAACAACGAAGATAAATCTAATAAAGTGGCAAATAGTCATCCAGAACACGTATTTTTAATGGTTTCGACGTAAGATTCACACGAAAATGAAAACAGTATATTCGGAAGACGTGGGACAATTTCTAGAAATATATAAAAGATGGCTACTGCATTTAATTTTCGAAATTTCATCACATGAAATATACACGATGAGCGAACGTATTTTTCAAAACAAAACATACTACACTGATTGTTGAAAATGAAACGGATATAAAGGATGATATATGCGTCTTTAGATCCAGCTTTTCATGTATCAGTGTGAGTAAATGATTTAAAAAATGATTATTGAGAGATTTTAGTTACACGGGTATACCTTTTCCTCTCACCGTTTTTGAACTAAGGGTCCCACAAGCCCAGGCACCTCGGCCTGTTTTGAGAGGTGTATGGTCCGGGATTGCAGACCTTGGGCATACAGTAAGAGTTGTTCAGTATTCCCACTGGAAATAGTCGGCCATCTGCCTCCTTAACTGGTCAAACTGTGTCCCCGCAGCGAACCTTTTTCCCGCCTTCGGAAGGGCGTGGGGCAAGTACCTTATGTCAGACCTACCTGAAGAAAATTTTCTAGGGTTTGTCCTGCCTCACTATTAGGCGAATGCCGGGTAGGGCACTTAAACTATAGCCCGGACCCTATTAAACGCTTTGCTACCTTCATCTGCCTTTCCTGATCCCCCTTTCAATTCCTTTCCTATGCTATTAAATGAAAGTTGCCACCAGATGGCTTACACTCATTAAGCCTGTTACTCTAAAAAAATAATTTAGTTACATTATGTATTCTGTTAATGTTTCCTCTATTTTATTTTACAGTTTTACGGAAGACCGTTGTTTCAAGTTTTTTTCTACATAACTTATCCTCTTACGAGTAACATTTCCTAATATGGTTAATTTCTTTTGATGAATTGTATGAATCGTAACACAGTTGCTTTCTTCTTCGGGTATAGAATAAATATATATTATTGGAAGTTTTGGTTTAGTAATATAATAACTATAAATATGTTGTTATGAAACAAACTTTCAATGAAGTGCAACTGAATTTTGTGATAAAAATTATATTTCAATTCAAATTTAAAATTATTCTATTCATCAAGGATGATCACTGTAAAATTGTAAGGTTACTTTCTAATATTTTATGAAGTCGTCTAAAATTTCTTAAAAACCAATCTTTGAAAACTGTGTGTTGAAATTATTTAAATATACTAGCATCCATTACAAGTTGTTTACGTATTCATTATTCGTCGCCTTAAAACGTAATAGATTATTATATAGTAAACTCAAACCATTTCACATTAATCACAATTCATTATTTCGTACATGAAATCTAAAACTATCACGTGAAGTTATCACTTTAATTTTTACGTGCTGTTTGAAATCAAACAGTTGTTCATTTTTCAATATAAAGTTTTTGTTGAAAAACAAATTTCAATTAACGAATTCAATTCAAGTAATAAATCATAAATGGGAATTTAAATCCCGCTGGTGGACGTTCAAGGGATTTCTTGCTTGATGTGATGTTTGAATAATGGAATTCAGAATTTTTTAAATTATTGATATAGTTTACACGTCAGTACTTGTAAAAGTAATTTACAAGGTTTATTTTGTTACGTTATTCTGGATATATAATTTTTAAAACCAACGGAAGAGGTTGGCTAAGAAACATAAATTATTTTTAACTTGCACGGATCAAAAATTATTAAACTAATGTAGTTCACTTCAGCAACTTAATGTGGTGTATTTATTTATACGTAAAAGAATCAAAGAAAATATGATTCAGAGCACTTCAATAGAAAACGTAGATATATTAACGATCGCATGTTGTTATGGATGTTCAGTCTTTCCGTTTTCCTAAAATGACTCTTGCATTATACATGTATATTTTGTGCCCTTCACATAGAGAAAGCCTTAAATTTGCAATTCATTCCATATAAAGTTTACGCTTTGGATTTTTATATTTTAGATTGTTTGCTTATATTATTGTTAGTTTTTAAATTTTTATTAACTACATTTATAATATTCTGATTTGATAATTATAAAAATTTAGTATACTCTCAAACGAATTAATTTTTTCTGGAAAACAAAAGTTGACCTTATTTAAGCAACTTTGACTTTCAAATAGTGAGTTATGTATGCATTTATGCGTGCATGCATAAGTGTGTGTGTATTAAGAGATAGATATCTAGAGAGAAAAACAAACGTAGAAAGAGTGGCATAGAGAGAGAATGCGATGAATACTCATTTCAATAAATTTCTTCCGTGATTTCCGAATTCCTATTTTAATAGACAAATTATTGTGCTGTGTATAAAGTTTTCCATTATTTTTCAAAAGCTGCATATTATATTTTAGTCAAATGTTTTATAGTACGTTGGTCTACCGTAATTTACAAATATTACCGATATCTAAATGCCAACAATTAAATATTATTGATTGTCGGAAATAAACATGAGAAATAATATTTTATCTAGGAGAATGTTTCATCTCCTTTAACCGAACGATTTTCTACCATTTCAAATTAATCGTAAGAAGATTGAATGATAAAAATGATTTTTAAGACTTCTAATTTTTTTCATAGACTAGTGTAGAGCGTATTTAATTTAAATCTTCATTAATTACTATTCAATTTGACATCAATTTCTGGAAAATTTTACGACAGTACAATTTATGAACTGAAATATCATTTCGTTTCCTTCATTACTTAAGTCGTTCTATTATTTTAGTAACTACCTATTACATAACTATATTTTGGCTATTTTCTCTACATTAATTGAAAAAATATATGGAGTCCTTTCGAATCTTCGCAATCACCATTGATAAATTCAAAATAATTTTTAAATAGTTCAGAGTATGGTTTCAATAATTAAGATTAAATTTATGTATCTCACATTCTGTATTGACTTGGAGCCATTGAGCCAAGTACAAAGTGGTTTAAGAAAAAATGTATCATTTCTGAAAAAAATTATTTCTTCTTTCAACTTACTTAAAAATCAGGATACATTGTAACAAAATAATTTCCACTAATTGGTAAAAACAATGAAAGGAGCATTCCACTGGGTACCGCGTTTAGACGCTACTTATTTTGATATATGAATACATTACAAAAGTAAAGATTGGGAATCCATGTTATGAAACTATAATTTTAGCAGAACTTCCCAAAAAACGGATCCCTGTGACTTATTTGGTTGTATAAAAACTTCCAGTTAATAGATTTGCAATTAATTATGGAAAAATCATAGTTTTTCAAGCAAATATAATGACATTGAATAAGCTGAAAATTTTAATCGATAATTCTTTGCGTTCCAAATAATAAGTTATAGTCTATATAATTCATACTATATTTCTTGCAAACATTTTAATACAAACTGTACTGTAACGATACTGTTAAATAGCAAAGATGTGAACTAAAGGTAACGAATTTACTATTAATTCTTTCTCTCTGGATATAGAGTATAATTTCCTGGGATGAAGAGAGTTTTTATTGATAAGTAAAATGTTAAAAAATATTTTAAATAATATCATGAAAATCCTGACTTAAAAAACCTTGGAATCCTGTAAATACGTTACATTCATTTAAAAACTGAAAAGACAATAATTAACGTAATTTATACTTAACATTTTAATTATAATTTGTTCGTTTTATGTAGTTGTTGTTAGTGATATATCTATGAAAAATATACACAAAGATTCAGAAATTAACATCAAATGAATCTTCCATAAATATCTAATATCATTGAAGTATGACACAATTTATACGACGAGGTTATTATTTGGGGTGTTACTAGAATGTTTCTTGCAGTTGGGGTTTGTTATTTTGTTTATTCGGAGAATTGTGCTAAGGAGAATTGAAGGCGAAGTTAAATAAGAAAAGAAACAAAATAGTTTCCGTCTGCAATTTATTAGAGGAGCAACTGCTCTGTAAGCTCTGTAAGCAGAAGAGAAGGAAACTTCGACGACTGTGGAACCCTGTCCAGGAAGTTTGACAAGACTTTATAGCTTACAAAAATCTCATGCAAATTTAGCAGCGAGAATTTAAAATTAAGGACCTGTTCGTATATATATATATATATATATATATATATATATATATATATATACGACAGTAACTTGTTGCTTTGCTTTTTATTTTCCATGAAGTAGTAACGCAGTCTGCGGATTGTAACTATTTTTTTAAGTTAACAGGCTACATGAGGGTAATCCACATGGTGGCATCTCCCCTTTAATATCATAAGAAGGGATTTAAAAGGGGGGATGTGGAAGGGTAGAGGAAGGTAGCCAAGGGTTAACTAGGGCCCCCGGGATATATTTGAAGGATCCTACCCGGCATTCGCCTAAAAGTAATGCAGGGCAAACCCTAGAAAAACCTGCATCAATTAGGTCGGGCATTGGGTACTTGCCCCACGCCCTTCCGATAGCGGGAGAGGAGTTTGCTGTGGGGACGCAGCATTCCCTTCTCCATGCCTCGACCAGTTTAGGAGGCAGCTGGCCGACTATTCCAATGGGAATAGCGGACAACTCTTACCGAATGCCCAAGGTAAGTGACCCCGGAATATACACCTCTCAGAACAGGCCGAGATGTTTTTCTGTTTATTTCAAGGACCTTAATACAAGACCTGAGAGTAAGAGCTAATTTCAATTACTGTTTTACAAATTTTTTTTGTAGAAGTTGATGTGGTTGTATTTAATATTTAAATCTGTTTATTTTTGATTCTAAAGGAACTAATAAATTTAATAATTGTTATATATTTCTTTTCTCATTTCGTAATAATGAATAGTATATAGTACATAATTTGTCTATGTTATAATACAATACAGACGAAAAATATATATTTAACCGAAATTTTAGTTTCTCAGTCTTTAAAATAATAATGCTTTTCAAATTAATATACATTTAATATAATACAATAATATACATTCAGTATAACAAATTCTAAATATTTCCAGGATATGGGTAGATTTCTATGAAATTGTAGGAAATTTTGCCCACATACGTTTTCGTAACTATAATTCTTACACGGTTTTATACGAACTTGATATGCTAATTGTTCTTTTTATTCAGTATTTATTTTTTATTTTGTCTTATATTTTATACACAAACATTTAGAATTTTTTTATTTTATTAAAATTAACTTTATTAAAACGATACTTTTTTTCCCTAATATAAATTACTATTATAAAATTTACTATAAAATATAAATTCGTATTTTATTTACCAATATAACAAAAAATACATAAGAAATTTTCCAAATTATTAGACCCCGGTAAATGAAGCGTCTTGTGTTCAAATTTGAGTTAAGACTATCTTGACGAGGCTGAATGTATAAAGTTTCGAGTTCTAAAGTAACTCATATTACGTGATACCGTAGTTCGCATATAAATCACATCTATCTTAAAGGGTTTCAAGGCCTAAAAATTGGTTTTTGAAACACCCTCCATCGTCTTTCTAGACAACGACCACTTTTCGCGACTTACAATCCATTAAGCCTACGGGTCGGTCTTTCACGCGCCACTCCCAGCTGCCAATAACTTCCACTGCTTTCCTCCTCTGGCTACTTATTATCTTTTCGTCATAAGTTCATCCCCAGAGGCGCAACCTTCCATCTCTCCCGTTCACTTTATCAGTAGCCGTCGTGTCCGAGGTAGTTATAATCATTTACAAACACTTCTCATTGGATTTCTTTGGAAAATAAATTACATAAGGAGTTCTTTCAATTTTTATCTATTTAATCTCAAAATATGTATTAACAAACATATATGCCACATTTTACGAACACATGACCAAATGGAATGTTACTTCCAAAAGTAAATTTATAATAGAAGGATATCCATTCTTTGAAACGTTAAATTGGGTAAATTAATAAATATTGTACGTTCACAACTGATAAGGACGAAATAGAATTCCCAATTTAACAGACAGTTTACAATTAAGAACACTAAAACACAACGTTTCCTCCATCAATCGGTGGGCCTTTTTAAGTGCAGCAATATAAAGATACTGAGTAATGTTAACTTAAGGTCCAACTTATTCAAACCAACCACAGACAAAAGAAAGACATAATTGAATATAATACATAAGATAAGAAATAAAAATGATTATGAATACAAATATGAGTTAATAATGAGTCTTTTATTTCCCGTATAACGTAAAAGTGAAGTTAATAAATTGGCTAAAAGGATAACTGGAGAGAAACTCTTGTGAAAAAGGACAGTTAATATCAATAAGACAGATGAAAGTTTATTAGAATACTAGATCATTTATGTGAATACTACTGCTCAATGATGTATTTGTTTTGTCTTTGGTTCGTTTGAATACGTGGTACCCTAGAAATTCGATATACACCGAATTGAAAATAAACATGAGCTTTGAAAATTGGAAAGCTGAAAGGTATTTCCGTTTTATGAGAGTTTTATTTATATTTCAGTACGAACGGGTTTCAGTTTCTTCAAATTGGATTGACACAATGCCAGTGGACTGCCTTTGGTGCGCGCGCAGCCCAGTCTTCTCACTCGCATCGTGTAACACTCACAAGTTGAAAAAAGTCAACTTGGATGCCAACACATTTTTCACCATGCTAGTATCTAAACAAGTTGGTGAAAAATTAAATGTGGAGTCAACTGGAGAAATTAAAATTTATAAAAGGAATTAAATTAAAGATATTTTGTGGATATTTAAGCTCAAGCATTACAAGAACAATGTTTTCAGAGATGATGCAAATACAAACGAATTAATGGATTATTAGATAAAGCAGAAGACAATACAAATAAAATACAAAATTTATGTGATCTTCGATTCAGTCATAAATTTATTGTAAAACGTGTGGAATGAATTTAGATTTTTGACAAGCTATAAAAATGTTTCAAACAGCTGAACGAGTTTTTGCGACTAAAAAAATCAACGTATTCAGTTTCATTTTCTTTGGTAGTAATGCTTATATCGCAACAGTATTTTCTCTTTTATATTATCACAAAACCTGTACAGCATTTCCTCAAATTGAGATAGAGAGCCTAAAATGATTTTTGTCTCTTCATCTTCAGCTGCCATTTCATTTAAACAGATCGCTGAAGCATCATAATATATTTATTTCCGATATCCAATATCTTACTCATTGTCCGAGTTTTCTCTAATTTGTCTTCAATTCAGAAATAAACAGATAAGCTACAATATTTATTCCTTCCTGTAATGTATTTATCGGACTAGGCAAGCAGATATCGACTATTTTGCTGTTGTTGTTTTTTTCAAGCAAGTCCTCTTGCCTTCAAAATTTACCAGCACGTGAGTGAAATCTTCTGCCTAGTCTCGTTCCAGTCTGCTCGCACCGCGTAAACCCAGGTTAATTATTTAGTCTCAACTTTGCGAAATAAAAATCTCTAAATTTTCCAGAGGTGCAATACTATTTTTATGGTAGGAAATAAGCCTATATGAGCCAATAAAAAATTTATCGGTTTGAATGGTAATGTAAAATTCATTGTTTACGTTTAGATATATAAAATATTTTAAGTTAATCTGTAACAGTTTTGTAGTTTGTATAACAATTATGAAGTTACATTATTTTAATTTATTTTTCCCACCTTTCCTGTACCTGACGTAATGTCAGTTGGAATACGTGCCTCACCTGCATGTGGCTTCCATTGAAAGCCCTTAGTTTCCTATTCGTGTCCTGTGAAGGCTTCATAGAAATTCTAAGATTATATATATATATATATATATATATATATATATATATATATTTATATTTATATATATATATATATATATATATATATATTTATATTTATATATATATATAACGTCTATCATGTTTTAGACTATACAACGTTCGAAGAAGGACAACTCATTTGCATTCAGACAGCATCAGTATCATTTTACACACTTATCTAACATATAAATTCATATATGTAAGGTTTAAAGTTTAAACATAGTTATATATATTTATTCATCGTCATAAATTAACGCATTGTACAATTGTGACACATTCCCATTTACGGTCGCGATTAATACGGCTTTACTTACCATCAAATATGTTAATGTTAAAAGCAAGTAAATTATAAGGGAAAAAGAATATATTTGGTGGAATTAATTGTTAAAAAGGACAGGGATCGTAAAATAAATGCTCATTTAGAATCGTTAGGAATTTAGTTAAGTTTTGTATCAGGGCTCAGTATCAAAATCTCCGTCAAATATCGCAGGAATTGAATTCAATATTATTATGTAATTTAAATATGTTGTCTAATAAGCTAAATATATTCGAGAAATATCACAAAGGTTTTACAAAAAATTAAATCATATTCAGCTATTATTATATTCATAAACATTCTATGGAAGTGAAAAGAGCAATAACATAACTATAATAAGAGAAACAAGAGGTTGAACCTCAATTCAAATTATAACCGAATGATAGATAATAAGATAAGCTTACTTATTAAATAAAAATTCTGTGATATTAAGAATCTGAATCAGAAACCATCCCAGAAAAGTTTGAATAAATAGGTTCCGCTGATAACACATTTTATACGAAAGCGTAACAAAGTATTAATTTCAATGTTGATAATATTCGAATACTTAAATCCCATAATTTCATATATCAAGGTTCTGATTTCGATTGCAATATATGGAAATTTTTCTAATTGGCGTAAATGGTATCTAATTAATTCCCTTAAGAGATTATATTGACGATTAACAATTAGGCTGACTGTAGAATATATGATTTTTACGTATAGATACAGACTTTTTCGGAAAGAAAATTTGAAAGCTTTCTAGAGCTACAGTTGGATGAAAATATTATTTTCACTGAATTAAAGTTGTAATACATAAGAATAAATATTCAAAATATTACTATATCTCCAAACAAAACTTCTATGTACGACAGGTAACTCAATATTATACGTCATTTTTCTGAATAATAAACAAATTAAATACAAATTATTTCAATTTCCTCACATTTTACGCTATTTGAAGTAAATTTGGACGTATGCTATAACAATATTAGTTTTCAAATATTTATCAAGTAAATGTCTGCAAGCATCTAACATGTGAGTTAATAACAGTGATATTACATAATTGCGTTATATGCCAAAATGAGAGAGTTTAAAGTAATTTTGGCGCATAATATACCTTTATTTAATCGAGCTGACTATAGCTAGTCATTAAATTTGTAACACTGTAATACGGATGATTATTCTCTCGTTAATTTCTAAACAAAGAGCTCGTATTGTAGAGTCTACATCAAATAACACCATACGATAAAGCTTATAAAACTTTAATCCTTTGTATAACAGTATCTACTCAGCGAAACGTTGGCACTTTTGTTGCGCAGTTGACGACGAAAATAATGAATAAGAAAGATAGCCAACTCAGACAAAAAAAGTGATAGTATAATTACCACACAACGTTTCAGGGATCCTTTCGTCAGGTGCGAAGAAGAACCTAGAGTGACACAACTGCATTTGTCAGTAACTGACGAAAGGGACAGGGATCCCAGAAACGTTGAGTGGTAATTATATTATCACTTTTTTGTCTGAATTGACTATCTTTCGTATTCAAAATTTTATTATAATGTGCAAACAACTAAGTTTTCACTTTGTGCTCACAAATGTGTTTGTCCGAATAAATTATTGCGTAATAACAATTCGATAACATTTCCAAATGGCAGACAAAGTGGAGTGATTATATAAGTACCACTCAACCTCCTGTGGTGTAGGGGTCTACGTGTCTGCCTCGCATCACAGAGGTCCCGGGTTCGAGGGCACGGGTGTTTGTGTGCGTGAGAGAATCTCTCGTCTAATCAGTTCTCGGACAAGGCAAAATGAGTTTCAATACCGAGTCGCTAATAACCTGACCTGTTGATTCGACTGTAAATAAATTAATATACTCTTGGCTCTTGTGTTTTATTAGAACCTGTAGAAAGGAACAAAGTTTCCCGAAACGTTGTGTGGTATCAAAGATTGAAGTTTTTCCCGGTGTAATTGTTCGACAAACAGTTTAAACTATTCAAAAATACGAAAATAAATTATATTTACCGCCATTTTAATACTGCAGAACTAAAATACATAAGGAAGCGCTTGAATTCATATTGTGATTGTATATGCGAAGCTAGTTTCTAAAAAAAATTATAAAAACCGTATGCGTAAATGAATCAATAAGATTTAATACTTAGAGTTTATTACAAAAAACAATTAATAGAAATTTTAGAACGAATAATGATTTGGGTATACATAATATTGTGTGGTATTTATTTCACCGCTCCATTTTGTCTGTCATTTGTCTATTTTATCGTATTATTATAATATTTCCAAACATATGTACTACATTTTTATTTCGTAATAGCCTGAGCAGCTGCTATTTTCGTTTATTTTACTCATTATATGCCTTTTTCTTCTATAACAGTAGGAAATAATCGGATCAAATCTTATATTTGGCATTTGACGAATGTGAGAGAAATTAAGCTAATTTTATTTGAAACCCGATTTGGTTTCTTACAAAGAAGTGTAAACATTTATTAGTGCTGTACGTATATCCTAATAATATTATTTCAACGGTAAAGTCGTTAATTTGTACTTGTCATTGTATTTTAAACATATCTGCTCTATTTTATTTATTACATTAGAAAAACTTACAACGACTTGTACAATTACTTTGTCGCCATATTTTATTACAATCAAATATTCTGTTTTAAATAATAAATCAACGTAAGCAGTCATTAAACATTATGTATACCCAATACCTTATAAAATTTCTAGTAATTGTTTCTTGTAATAAACTAAGCGTAAATGAAACATTGAGATTTAATACTTAAAGTTTTTTTATATTTTTTTTTAGAATCTAGCTTTGCATATACAACCACAATATGAATATTCAAGCGGATCTTTATGCATTTTAGTCCTGAAGTATTAAAAAAGCGGTAAATATAGTTTATTTTATTATTTTTAAATAGTTAGTAAATAATATGTACAACCCTGTATATATTTATCTGTAGTTAAGACTTGTTAATTCATCAATAAATGTTAAGGAGAAAAAATTGATAAATGATCAAAAGGACGTTTTATTTCTCAGTTAGAGTATGTGTGTATTCAATCAATTATAAGTAGTTTGTGTTTAATGTAAAAATATTCGCGTGTTTTCTTTTATACGACCTTTATTTGCGTCATGAATATTCATCGTTATCCCTTCATTTTTCAGAGCGAGCGATCTACTCCTTAATTGGCTTGACATTTCTTTTACTAAATTTAATGCATATTTCACTCCAGAGCAAAAAGGTTGTGAAAGAATCGTACACATAGAGAAATACAAAATAATCGCAACATTGGTTGAAATCATTAGGAATCAGACGGTAAAATCCGAAACTTCATCATTTTAATCGCGTTTATAATTCGGATAGTAAAAGAGTATCAATGCAGATAATTCGGTGAAATTGGACGAGTCTGACTTGTGATATAAATTAAACATACGGACGGTCATTGGTAAAGAATAAAAGTAATAGTGACATTTCGTTATAAATGTAACATAAACAACGTCCGTGTTATAAGTATGGTTATTAGATGAAGAAGCTAAATAACAGACCATAACAACGTCATAAAATAAAACAGTTATAATAATATGACCTCATTTTTAAATTAAATATTAAATAAAATTACAATCTATTAGTCAATTATTTATTATTTTATTTAAAATATAATATATATATATATATATATATATATATATATATATATATATATATATATATCAGATATATTATATTTTAAATAGAATAAAAAATATTATCCTATTTATAATACAATATGTTATAAATACATTTTCTTGAAAAAATTGTGATAAATCGGCTGTTGTTTTTATATTTAGTTTAAAGGGAACGTCTTGCAGATTTTTAATCAACGGACGAAAGAAAGAAGTTTCAGAAACTAAGGATGGTATTTTATTCAACATTTTACTTTGCCTGATAATTGGCAAGTTATTTATCAAACTAATATATTTATTTCTGTTTTATACGAAGAAATATATCTTCAAATGGTTAATTATCATTGGATATATTACATAATTTTTCATATTTTCTCTTTCCTGCGATTAGTAATAATAATTATGGTTGACTAGCTTTCAATTTACTCGGATCTCAAGAAATTTTATTGCTTGATTTTTATATTTGTGATATAAAACTATCAACCTAGGTATGTATTAAACTTTATAGTACTTTTGTACCATCGAAATTTCATGAAATAAATTGTATATAAGCAAATATTTATGATAAGTTGGGTAAAGAAATTAAGCATATAATGAAAGAAAGTTTCTGGTATTATTGGTGGAAATGGTTGAATTCTTCTCGGAAGTCCATATATATTCAGTGTATTCTTTACATGTGGAACCGATTCCGTGCTGAGAGTCAGTTTGGAGACGCCCTGGAACAATCCCGAGACTTTACGATGCAATGAAAAGCTCCAGGGCATCTGCACCCCGCCCCCTTCCCTTGCCACACCGTGTGCCTCGCAACGTCAGCACTTTTCAAGTCGCCAAAAGCCTGAGGACATAATTAACTTAGCGGCAGGTCTTTCCAAAGATGGATGCATTGAAGAGCTTTCAGGAGACGGTTAAAACAAAGTCATTGTTTACTGCGGTGGGTCAACCTTGCAATCTCGACGGCAATTATGTAACGCTGCAATTTAACGCTTCAATATGAATTAATGACCGGCTAATCCGATCGGAACAATCTACACCAGAAAGTGGTTTCGATTAAATGGTAATAACCGTTTTAATTGGCTATTCTGAATACAATTTTCAAAAAGTGTTATTTCGGAAATGTGAGTTAACCTCATGAATCGAAAAGTGGATTTTCCGCTGCAAGAAAAAATTGCGTGGTGTTAAACCAAATTATTTGCAGTTCCATACGGCAGGGTAAGCCTTGAATTAATTTACTACGCAATTCTCCTATCATAATGCTTTCTAGCGGAATAAATCCTACGAATATCCAATGTGACTGGTTTATTATTCCCGATAACAATTTAAAATTGTATATTACTCCGTTGATATTAATATAATAGTGAGATGAGTCACGAATATCAGAAAGTAGACGCTAATTTCTATGGAAGAAACTTCTGAAGGGCGTCTTCACAAATTTGAGCTGCAATTAAAATGCGACCTTTATTAAGAAAAGATACTTATTTTCGCTTCAAGAGTGATCGTTAGAAAACGCGCGGTGAATAGTCGGATGTCTCAAAAGAAGCTTTAAATTCAGGCTACGAAAATATTCTTAATTAATGATTAAACACATTACGGTTTCCCTTAATATTTGTCAGATATGGCAAAATTTAAATGAGGAAAGTAATCTTGAACATTTGTACATTAATTATGCTTCCGTGTGGAATCACGAGATTCTAAATGTTCTTGTATTCTTTGACTTAATAAATATACAATATTGTGCCTCTGAATTATCGCTATAGCAATAATGATCGAATAAAAGCAATTTTATTCACAGTATTAACGCAAGTAGGGCTAGGATACATTTAAAAATATAGTATGCTTGATATAGGACTAAGAGAATTTATAACTTTCCACAATAATTCAGAAATTGTGATGCTGTTACTTAATTTGAAACTGGTAGATTTATATGTATTTTTATGTAATTGTAAATTGTGTCTAAAAGTATTATTAATAAAAATTTTCGGCTAAATAAAAGAAAATAATTTCTATAAACTTGTTGGTAAAGTTGAAAAATAACCAATAAAACCTCATTTAGTTTTGAAAATCGTTCAGCTTTAAAAATTGAAAGTAAAGAAGTTTAACTTACAAGCCGAGTATTATTTACGGCAACCTTTATCAGAAACAACCAACTGCATAATTATGTTCCACGTCATGATTAACATGTATTGCAAACAGTAATTTTTAGGAAGGTGTTTTATTCGTATGATTAATAACAATTACTGGCGAAAATATTTATGCGAACGAGTATTATGCTGTAGAGATATATGAATAATTTATCATTTTACCTGAATATAATATTACGCTTAATAATAGTTTTTACACCGATCCTCGTTAGTTGGGAGAATTATCGAAATTATTGCAGTATGTTGTGCTCCCCGAATTAGTAAATACGAGTACTATTTCCTCTTGAACGGAAAGGCACTAATTAAATATTAATTGCATTTTTTTATTATTGTCTCAGTTACTACGAATTATTTTGTATTATTTTGACAATCTTTGGGTCCGAATCAAACATTGTGAAGTAACTTCAAAACTAGACAAACGTCTCTGTACATCCAGAGTACATACTTCAAGGAAAAAATTCTTGTGGCTGGATGGAAACTGTCTAATAATACAAAGTTTAAAATATGAAGGAAGGGGCTTCCATGACGAGCGAAACAATCAGAATACGTATTGTTCCTGATTTGTTGTAAATTCGTGGTTTTCAGTGTTCTGAACACTAACCTTTAGCAGAACTCAGCATGAAGAAAACAGATAAGCGGTGCCGATCACGACAGGAAGAACTATATAATAGACTTGATTTGAAGTGTAGTCACTCGCGTACGGCCGTGGAGCCCACGTGCGACTGAGCGCCTGCCGCTTCTGCTCTCCCAAGCACACGCCTCTGGTCTCCTCCGCGCATGCGCGGGCGCCCTCAACATTCCTCAACATCGCCGCGCCGCGCCACGCCGCAGTATATAAACGCCCATGGGACACCTCTCTCCAAGATTTATGCTACTGTATGTTGCGGCTTATCTGTATTTGACGTGCAATGCGTCTGACTACGCTCATTTCGTGGACAAGGGAAAATTAATAACATATAAATGGTTATATTAACAAATTACACTGGATGGTAAGGTTATTGTAACCGCTTGATGCATTTAATCAAATTAGCTACGACGTTACGCGGAGGTGAACGGACGGCCAGACCAATATAAAAATGGAAGCAGGTTGCTTACCACAAACGTAGAAGGGATTTATATAAACACGTATTCTGACTAATGAGAAAACTAATCAATAAATACACATCAGCCAATTTTAAGACAGAAAAAAAACGGGGCATGTTATTAAATTAACAGCGTCTCATCGTTTAATTTGCGACCTCATCAGGTTCCAATTTTTTAAAAATTTTGATGAAATCTCATTCATTCTGAGTTGACTTCAGAGGCTGAAATTTCGGAAAATTAAGCGAAACGTTAACTTTATAAATTCCTCTTTTTTCTCACTTAAAAGTGGTTGATGTGTAGTTATTTATTTAGTCGAAGGGATTTATTTCTGAAGGCATAGATGAACAACGCGATTTAACGACTTTAGTAAATGGATTATATGGCTCCGATCGACATCAGTCTCAACAAAAAAGTATTATTTGTTAAATGCTCAAGATAAGCTCTTTGTTAAAGTGTTTAAAGTTTCGATTGTCAACCGGAAAACTGGCTCTGAACGTGCAAGCGTGAACGTCAACTATTCAATGGTCGGGTTGAACGGAGAGTGGCAAGACTTGCATGAAACAACCCAAAGGTAACAATACATCAACTTTCCGTAGATATCAATCAGAGATCCTCTCATTTAAGAACTCTGTTAACCGTAAGCCTACTACGTGCTTCGATTCATTGTTCGTAGTCTTTGATGCAGACTGTCGATTCTTTCCCAAGGACTCGATGCCCCGTAACACATATGAATCTGAGTTTTGAGACTCAATTTCGCAGTCCATAAACGCGTGTTCAAGGAAACTGGCGCTCTCTGGGATATCAATCCTCATTTTTTGGGCTGAAAATAAAAAAAGGGCTGAGAAGAAACACGGGCGTGGATTCGTGAATAGAGCAAATATGGGAATAAGCACTGTAATCTCCGCCTAGACACATTAAAAATGGAGGAAGGAATGAGCTTCCGAAATGTTTTGAGGATGACACCGGTAGTTTACGAGTATCTTCTAGAAATGCTTGGTCTTCATATTTTTAATCAAGAGACCCGCTTTAGGCAGCCATTTTCCACTACCAATAGGCTAGCAATTTTTTTCTGTTTTCTGGTCAGTAGGGATTCATTTAAAAGCCTTCAATATACCATCAAGGTTTCCAAATAGGTTATATTTTATGTCATCCCAGAAATATGTGAGACCATCATCATTGCTCTGAAGACATACATAAAGGTTAGTAAAAAAATTAATCAGACTTCCCGTAAACATCTTTCAAGTTCATTACCTCAAATAATGTTAAGGTGTAATCGGTAGTCCACATTTTTAAGAAGAAAACTGGGAGAAAATACAACCCGAGATGCACTAGTAATGTTGCGCAATATTGAGTCTGAGAGTCCCATTTCGGGCGGGATTCAAAACCCCTGAAAAATACTAACCCGCAATCAAGACTTACACAGAGTCAACCTATCCCTAGGAGTCTCAGACGCGGAAACACCGAATCCAAGTTGGTACTACGCTGTACACTGCATCGAGTGGACGACTTGTTCGAAAACCTTTGTTGTCTGTATTTGAGAAGATAAAAAGTCTTCAATTCACACAGGAACACAAGGGCTTTGAATCCGAACATTGGCAAAAAAAAATCATGTGCTCCACGTTTCCAATTCTACATTCCGATGGAAGGATGAGAATTCATGAATGCATGAGTACAACCTTAAAAGCTGGAGGGTGTAGTGTTATAATTTATGACATATTTTCCTTGCACAATTTAGGCTCTTTAATACACGTGGAGAGCTCAACATTCGTAAATATCGTTGTTGATCCTATCGTAGGATATCTTACCCAAATGGAGTATGCGTTATACCATTCTGATCGTATTGTCTATTACGGTGTTTCCCAACGTGGGTACCACGCCCAACAGACGGGCAGTTCGATTGTTCAGGGGGTCAATTCGAAAATGAATTCGTCTTGAGATTAAAAACCAACTGCCAGCAACGATTTAACTTGAACAAAAGGAAAAATTGTTGGTTTCTGAATAAATATTTTTGTTAAGTATTGTACTTTCTATATAGCCACACTTAAAAGTATGGAGTAATATAGACTACAATTTACTCGGGGAGTAATGTTTAATATGTATGGTGAAGGAATAGTATGCCCTGTGTTGCTATGCGCATGCGCTAAGTAGTTGACTGCAGTAGCCTAGCGCCAACTCTGGGTGATAAATAAAATATGAATTTAACTGCATACAAAAGCTGTGTGACTGTATATTTGCATATGTATAGCGGTTCAGATTTAAATAAATAAATATTTTGTCTATGCGCAGAATTATTACTAATGGAGGACCTAGGTGCACAATGATACGAATGTATTTATGTGATCTCAATAAATAAGAAAATAAATCCCGACACTAGAATTTGTAAGAGAGGAACAGTAAACTACACATCTCACAGAAATACGCACCTATTCTAATACACAAATATGTAAACTAGAAGTGACCTCACGGTGAATGTTGAAATGTTTGAAAAATTCAATGATTCCTTAAAATTAATTAATATTACGGAAAATCTTCCATATAATTTTTTTGTACTTGAATTATCTCTTTCTATATAAAATTGAATGAATGCTGTCTGTGTGTCCCGTATGCACTCCAAAATATTCATCGGATTGCGATGAAACTTTGGTGAGTTGTTCTGCGTAAACACCGTGAAGGTTTCAGTCGGGTTTTCAAAGCCTTACGAAAGAGGTACTCGGGGGTGAAATTTAAAAACATGTTAAAACCACCGATATTAGCGTCGATTAATTACTTTTCGGGGTTGATGTAATTAATAGTTTCTATCCAGATGTTTTAGGGTATAATTTCAACTCTACAAGAAGTCATCACCACTAAGGGAAGGGGTGGAAAGGCGATACATAAATTAAAGACGAACAACCGTCATTGGTGTCAAATCCAGGGTTATAGTTTAATTCTGACATTCACTATGGCAATTATAGTTCAGCCCCTAGATGTTGAGATGGGGGAGGATGTGGGTAAAACGTCGTTACATACAGTAATAAGTAAACAACGGACTGGTGTTATGGAATTCTCTGAGTTTAATTCTAACATTTACCAAGCGGTTTAAGATGTAGTTCAGCCTCTAGAAGTGGGTATGGAAAGGCATGAAATAAATTTCCGTTTACAATTTTAAACGCGTAGAGAAATCTCTAACAAGCTTTATACACATGTTACTTACGATCGAGGAACATACACTGAGGGGGTGGAATTTTAAACATTCCTAAACGGCCAGTATAAACGTCAAATAAAACGTTTCCGTGGTCACTAAATTGGATAGTGTCATTGTAGAAATTTTAAGTGTCGAATTTAAACAACAGATGGGAGGGAAGCACTAGCATGGTTCGGGTGGTGGTGGAAACGGTTTGCATAAAATAATGCAAAAATACCGATATTATTGTCGATTCTGGAATTATAGGAGTCGCTGTGTTTGAATATCGCATTAATCATGGCAGTTAATGAAATTTTATGTTCCTCTTCCTGGAGAAAAGATTTCCCGGAGTAGTTTTGATCCTCTTAAGTTACCGGGAAAGTTTTTGATTTTCTTATGGTACGAGCTATATTTTGGTCTCTATTTAGTTAATGGTTGTGTTTTTTACTCATTTTAGGTACCGGGAGTAATTTTATACTTTATTAAGTTAGAGAGGATATTTTACTGTTTTAATTAGTCGTGATTTTTAGACACTTTTATTTTATGTTGTAGGAGAGTTTCCGAAACACGTCTCTCATCGTCGTGGTTTATTTGGAGTTAGATACCGTAGGGCTAGATCGGGGACGGAATTTAAATGAATAAATGTTCCTAACACTGGTGCTATTGATACTGGTCAAATGAAATGCTTACCTAGAGGTTAGTGCCGAATAAATTCCTACTCCGGGTTAATTTACATAAATTTCCGGGCAACGCCGGGCTCAGCTAGTATGTATTTAAAATTTACGTACTGTATTTCACTTAACAATCTCCTAGTAATTTCTTCCTAAACCCAAGACTTTTGTCCTGAAAATAGAGTAAGTAGTTTCTTTTGAGAATAATTCAATTTTTGAATATATAAAAATATGCAGATGTTATATAGAGGGACACTTAGGTGCGGAATGATAACAAAAATGGTTGGTAACCACTGGTCTAGTGGTTTCAGAGTGTCTTAACCTCGCTTAGCTTTTCCCCGCAACAGCATTGTGGGTCGAAGTTGAAAGAGTCATCCGGTAGCAGGGTACACAACCATTAAATCTGACACAACTGGGCACAGCTATTCATCAGGCATGGTGTCAGATTCCTCGTATCACGTTTCAGCATCTCGCGGATTGAATGACAAGAATAATTGCCGCAGTTTTGAATACAAATGGGCCTAACGAAGTACTGATGGGGTGTCCACAATAATTTGGCCAGTTAGTTTATATTGCGTGAAATCTATCATTAAACAGAACTGGTCGTTACTTTAAATGAAGCTGATCGGCATTATAAATGTAAGCGGCGGTGAACTTTGATTATCCCATTTAATTACATTGAATTCACAATATTCGTGTTTAGCAAAAAAGATAAATATCCAAATATTTACAAAATAAATACCAGCTTACAGGGAAACACTACGATTATGGAGCATTTCACATCTCGTAGTAGTAGGTTCAGTTCCGACAGCTGTACCCCAACTAGGAATATTAGCAAATAATACAGAAATGGTAGGAGCATATAATATGTGGTACTAAGTGATTAACCATTTCCCGTACGAGTATGACATTATTTTGCACGATTATTAACACAAATATTTGTAATATGGATTTTACTATTGATACTATATTTATTTTCTTTATCTGGTTAATCTGGTTATCAGATTGACGGATTTAAAACTGGTTTTAGATCTTAGAATAATGATTTAGCGAGCCGTTGTGGGCCTCATACCGTTCGACAAACGGATAGGACGAAAAGCAGACTGTAATTATGACTTGTTGACCCGATTGTGGTAGAATATGTAAGGTGTAGGATTAATAAGACTAGTATTAAAAACTAATAAAAAAAGTGTATCTATATAAACCCTGCTAACTGCAAAAATATTTCAAGCCCGTTGTTTCAAAATCGCTTACTTTCCTTTTGATTTTTTAATTTAGTTTGATTCGCCTTTAAGACTGCCACATTGATAAAAAAATTGGAACCATTTGAAATTTAAATTTGAACCTTTATTAAAATAATGGCTCTAGTTTATTTACCGATTCAAAGAAAACCGTTCAAGTATTTTCTGTTAATAGTAAGAAAAATTACCGTCTTGTTTTGAAACCCTCCTCCCAATTTTGATTGAAGAAGGCGCACGGTGCTTTGATATCTCTAAAAACCAGCATACAGTTCTATGTAATAAAGGAATATATGTATTACAAATCGGTCCAACCGATTTTCATGTATAAATCGAACCCAAATAAGGTTTTGTAAAGTCCACCATTTTATCTCAAGATGACATATTGACATGAACCTTCTCATCAAAGAAAAAGTTTATTTGGAAATTTTGTGGAAAGAGAAAAAAATGTAAGGTTCTTGTTTCAAGACGGTGTATGGCAATCTGATATTGATATAAATATTTTAACGCCTCAATATAGTAACAGCCGAAAGTTATTCGGAAGTAGTTCAATTGTAGCCTTGTGAAAAGAAAATGACATCAGCCTGACAGAAACACCAGACGCCTTATGCACGAGACGGAAATATAAACTAAAATTATTCAACTGGAAACCATGTTCTAGAAACATTATAGTAGAATATTCATGATGTGTGATTAATTTGAATGTCATTCAATAGGATGATTTTAGCAGTTAATGAAACACTGTTACTATAAAAATCATTTTACAACTTTACATTACTACATAAACCCAATGATGGTGATGTAAGAAAAGTTCATGGATGAAATAACGTAAAAGGTAAAACAAATATACATGCTTAAAGTTTCAAATAACATTAGTCTGTCGTCGGTGATCAAGTAAGATACTTTAAGATTGAGGGAGAGGCTGACTAGCCGGGACGAATTTCGGCTAAGAACAACAAAAGAACGACATATGTAATGATCAGCAGCGGATATGAGAAAAAACCAACTGAATGCGGAGATTGTGTCAGATTCAGGAGCAGAAATGAAAAAGTTTCCTTTGATACGGAAGATAAGCTTACGTATTATAAGGAACGGCGGATAAAACAATCACCAGATATTTGTCTAATAAGTGGAAGAATAAAGTTTAAAATAATTAATTTGCAAGAATAATATTAATAACGCATTCAGATTAATTAGGAATAACTTTTCTGATGATTGTTGAAATACGGTAGTAAAAGGTTTTAAAATTATAACTAAAAGGAAAAATTATGTGTGGAAAAATCTAGAAGACAAACACAGTATTGAATTTAATTAACAAACTGTCGTACGGCATTAAAATTAAAGAGATGGAATGTAATATGACACATGAAAAGATAATTAAATATGATAATTCTATGCAGCTGCAGTTCAACTAAAATTATTACTTCACTCAAAAGATCATAAATGATATAAATAATCGCGTAATATAGTCTTGGTTTCTCGTAATGATTTTATAATTAGAGAAGATGCCAGTAATAAAGCGACTAGTGTAGGAAAACTAAGAGCAATGATTAATGTATGATGATAACAATAATATGTCAGCAGACATAACTAATTATATCTTAAAAACGTGCTGCGAAATCTAGCACATTTTGTGCAGACAATACTTACTTTACAAAAAAACATTGGATCGGTAAATCACCCATATCAGTTATAGAGGTGGGGGTGGAAGGGGTGGCATCTGAAAGACATTCAAAATTACATTATATATATGAATGTTAAAAGCAATTATTTCTCCTTCGTACAGATGTAGTGTCCTGTCACTGTCTCAACAACCATGTTATTTGCTGCTGATCGGCACTGAAAACCATCTTGATACATGATATATGCTTGCCTTTCCTTACTCAATCTATTTAAAAATTAAATTTAAAAGTTTTTTCATAATTAAAAGAATTTAGTTAAAATTATTTCGTATAAGTATTTATTGAGACTACTTTCACACCTGTAAAACTCCTGTTATATAATCTGAGTATTTCGCCAATTGTACAAAAGTGGGAAATGTTTCAATAATATACATAAATTTCATGTTTATAGATATCATATACTTCACATATCTATATTTTCAGGTTATAGCATAAATCAGTTATTAAGTTATAAATTGGTTGTTAGGGATTAACAAAGCGGATATTATGTGATTTGAAATGTAAATCACAAATCATTGTTGAGATAATATAAAAAATAAATTTATGGAAATTATACAGAAGGGTTGATCCAAATTGATTCCACCACGAAACCTGGTTTAGTTCCACTAGAATAGCAAATTAATGTTGATGGCGTGCAAGGTAAAATAGTAATGATAGTTCTGGAGCATGAATTATAGAATATCTCGAATCAAATCCTATAGTAAGTGTTGGGAGTAATAATTAACTACATTTTGTATTCTCGCAAACTGTATAACAAGTTAGAATTGCATGGACGATTATGGATGAGTTGTGCCGTGGAGTAGATCAGAAGAACATTAATTTATTTTTTTTATTTTCTATTAAATACATGGATAAAGACTGCAACTGAGGCTACTACCATATATTTCATAGGCATTTTTGATTTTCAGCCAGTCGTTATCGGCTACGTTTTAAAAGACTAGGAACTTAGTCCCACCATTTGTATTACAAAATCCCAGAGCGGGATTTCATTCGAGCATGAGTACCAGGGCGAATTTCCCATGGTTAAATTGCAGGTATTAAAACAGTCGAATTCTGAAAAATTTACAAGAGTATGATTTTGCCTTCATGTCCTCTTCATAGAAATGGAGAGGAAAGAGATGATAACACAGCTTAGATTTTTTTCTGGCATGAAAAATATCAAACAAAACAGAATAATAAACCATTGAATTTCACAATTGTATGGCTGCAAATTATTCATATTTTTAAAAAAGAATAAATACTGCCTTACGGTATAGAACAGATTTTAAAATGGTAGACCTTAAAATAATCCTAGATTTGGTGTAAACCCCTCGTCTCTAGAATAGAATGCAACACCTTTTCTTCCAAGATCAATTTGACTCTGATTTGTAAAACGTGCCTACCGATAATGCTCCATTCGCATATTTTATCGATTTTAGTATTTACTTCCTTTCCTCAGTCTTATTTTCAAAGACATGCACCATAAATACTCAGGATATGAAAAATAAATAGATTTTAAAGTAATAAGCCATTAACAAAATAGAAACTTGGGATTCTGAAACTGGAAAATTTATGAAGATATAATTTTTCGGCTTTTCACCATCTAATTGTTACTGTAGCTTCAATATATAAGGGAACTGAAAGCAGACACCCGATAGTAAATTTCAATTATTACTGTGGTTTTTTTACTTAAATTATTGTTTTATCTTATTTAAATGCCAAATAGCATCAAAATAATTTTCAATTTGTTTTTAAATTCTACGCAAATTGAATACTTAAATTATTGAATTGAAATAAATATTATTGTGAAGCGTATAATTATAGGAAAATTAGAAGAAGAAATGTTTTTTATAGTATTTGTTTATGTTGAAAACTAAAATTCACAGATGCGGTTCTGTTAATCATTCTATGATGTAAAGATTAATAAATCGAACTATTAAATACAATGTAGTGAAACACGTTTTGAACTTAATAGTCAAGGCAGTATATATTTAATTGTTATAAATATAGAACAGTGTTCCGGTAACAAGTGTTTGATTATAAAGTACATGATAGTTTTTATGTCCCATATATTTCACTCCTGGTGGACACTTGTAACATTGTAACATGTCATTCTTGTCTTTTTCTCGTAGTCAGACAAATTAAGTTAATAGGTGACTTTAAAGAGAAGTACTACTATCATAAAGTATAGCCTTTTTAAAACACATATTAAGATTGTAAAACTTGTGGAACGTGGGTTGCTCGTTAGACACCTAGTAATGTAAGGACCTATTTACTTTCATAGCCAATCACAGTTTAATAAACATTCCGAGCCAATGGTGTTTTTCGTGTTTTCAATTTTTGCGACGAAGAGTGTTGAGTTCTAAGTTACAGCTCCCTTGTCTCGATAAAGTTGAATGCGGGACGGGAAATAAGCCAAAATTTCATTTTTTACTAACATGCTACATGAGGGTAATCCACGTGGTGGAAAATCCTCTTTAATACCATAGGAAGGGGTTAGTTTCATACTAAGTCATTCGACTGATGGATGTTGTAATATTAACATTCAAAATCAGTAATGCGTATTAGGGGAATAGTGATTAACCCCAAGTGTATTTAAAATAGAAAACTCAATTGTTCCATTCTTAAATATTGTAAGTCATCTTGATGAATGAATCAAATCATTTTTGGATTTCTGATGAAGAAATCACTTTAAAAAATAAGTCCACTGAAAGCCTTTACACGACTATTACTTGAAGTATTCGTCATTTGTAATGGTCAATGAAACATATTTATAGGCAGTTACATTAAAAGTAGAAATTTTTTTTCGAAAGTATATATACATTTTTAGAGTAAAAGGCTACATGAGGGTAATCCATGTGTTGGAAACTCACCTTTAACAGCATAGGAATTGATTTTACAGGACGGATGCGGAAGGGTAGACGAAGGAAACCAAGGATTAAATAGGGCACCCGGCATTCGCCTAAAAGTGATGCAGGAAAAACCCTATAAAACCTGCATCAGGTTGGTTGGGCATTTGGTACTTGTGCCTCACCGTTCCATTGGAGGGAGAGGGGTTTGCAGTGGGGACATAGCATTCCCTTCTCCGTGCCTAGACCAGTTCAGGAGGCAGCTGGTTTTTTTTTTGGTGTGGACAGGCAATGTATAGGGTAATCCACATAGTGGCAACTCCCCTCTTATAGCATAGGAAAGGGATTTGAAAGGGGGGATGCGGAAGGGTAGAGGAAGGTAGCCAAGGGTTAACTAGGGCCCCTACCCGGCATACGCCTAAAGAAATTAACAGAAAACCCTAGAAAAACCTGTTTCAGGTAGGTCGGGCATTGGGTACTTGTCCCACGCCCTTCCGACAGTGGGAGAGAAGTTTGGTGTGGGGACGCAGCATTCCCTTCTCCGTCCCTCGACCAGTTTAGGAGGCAGCTGGCCGATTTTTCCAATGGGAATGGCGGACAACTCTTACCGTATGCCCAAGGTCTGTGACCCCGGAACATACACCTCTCAGAAAAGGCCGAGGTGCCTCGGCTTGTGGGAACCTTGGATCAAAAACGGAGAGAGGAAAATGCATCGCATAGCTAACCCTCCCCGTTTCTTCAGAAATCTTCTGCCTGCGAGAGAACAGATCTCACAGGTTAACAATAACTGTTATAAATTACATAAATGTTCTAAAAATATAAATAATAATATTTTAAATTTGAACGTTTCTATCACTTAATTTCCCCAGAGTTCTGATTTTTAATTATAAGAAGAACAGAAAACTATGTTAAGAAATAAGTGAATTATATAACATTCATCAACCTTCATATTAAGTTTTATGTTATTATTTATAACAAATTTTATAAAATTGTGATCGTTTTATCTTATTTAAATGCCAAATAGCATCAAAATAATTTTCAATTTGTTTTTAAATTCTACGCAAACTATTGCCAAATTTAAAAAGTATTCATTGTTAATGAGATAAACATTTTACTGGCGTGCAGTTGTCACGTTTTTTACCTTTCCCTCTTGGTTTTTGAAAAGTATTTTCCTTACGTTCTACATTTATTGACACTTGTCACGTGGGCTGATATGTAGAAACTGCATGAATATTGCATGACCCTGGATGTCAATCAGATTTCTGCGTCTCACTGTTTTGTACAGTTTGAAACATTCAACACCGACTTCTTGAACTTCACGTATCGTGCCAGGAACTTGAAAATTAAGTTACCTGCGTTTCAATACTATTTTCTTTAACCTAACTGCTTATAAAAATAAAAAGTTACATAAAGATTTTTAGGATTTATTAAGTTTATTGACAATTATTATATTAATACTCCTTATGAGTATCAAAATGTTTCTTTATCTCATTTAATATATTTCTCTCGAAAGCTAGTAGAGTCTTCGTTTCTGAAAACCGGGCACATTTAATTATTCGTTACGTCTTAAGTAATTATGTTTTATTGTTGTTTTATGAATTCTTGTATTATTATTAATTAATATTTATGGAAACCAGCAAAAATTTTCGTCGGTAATGCAGATGAAAAATTGTTTATTATTAATTTTCCTACTGACGATAATAACTTCATGTTCCGTTCTCTTTTATTAAAAGGAAAATTTCTAATATTTCACTATTTCTATGTCTTAATAAATTTGTACATCTACGTCGACCATGGCTGATCTACCCAAAACGCATGACATCGATGAAACACAGTTGAGTTCTCACGTGCTTAAGCAGAATCATTACGTTATTGATTCACCATAGTCAACAATTACCAAGATTGTCTGGTCACCATAACATCTCCCTAGTGCAGAAATTAATTCTTTAAATTTATCCAGAATAAATACGGAAATTTTAGCGTGTTACATTTAATAATATTATGGACAATTTTCGTAATATTTTTTCTTATTAAAAACCAGATCATAAGCCATCAGCCAACTATTCCAGAACAAAAAACATTATGTGCAGAAGGTGGAAATTGGTTTCGATCTGATTTCAACCATATCACAGCAGAAAATACTACAGGATAAAATGGAGGGAAATTTGATAGAAGAAACTATCTTGAATTGAAAATTGTCTACGCCGGAAAATCATTAATAAGGGATTCCTTGTACTTATGCCTCAAAATCAGGTTGAAAGCAGTTTTATTTTTTTTTCATACAAAATTAATACGACAGAAACACAGTGCAAGAAACTACAAATTTCAAACAATAGTTTCATTGTATAATATTGTATTTTCCTTGTACTATTACTCTTCTGTTTTTGGTATTGAAACATCTTCCGTCACTACCCCAATCTATATAATAAAAAAGGATGTATATTTGTATGTATGTATGTATGTATGTATATATTTACGTTGTTCTTTATACAAATTTTATCGCGTGGACAGAATTCAACAAAAATTGGTATATATATTCTGCCAAAATCGAGAACCGGTACTGTGGGGGTGACAAACCCATAGCATAAAGGTGGAAAGAATTGTAGTTGAATTATTTTTGCGAATTTTCCCATAAGAGTTAATGTTATTATTTAGTGTTAAATTACTGCGCGCCAAGAGACCGTGACGTCACGTACGTTGGCGAGACATAAAATATAGTTCCCTTTTTCGTAATGAAATAAAGCTGAAATATATTGATTGAATAAAAAGTATAATTTTATTCAGTAATACTGCATCAAATACTGCATCAAACTGTAATAATACTACTTTGTTCTCCTTGCGGAAAATGTAAGTTAATTTTCGTGCGCATATTAGGTGAGACCACCAGCTGATTACATTGTGGATGTAGTTATCAATTTCATCAGCATAATCTTTCGTAATGACTGAATACAGATGGACAGTTATATCTTGCTATACACAAGTATACACAAGAGTATACTTAAGTATTCTATTCGTAAAGAGATTCAAGGTATGGTAATGATACTATAAAATTCAATGAATTTCTTAACCTTTAAATTAACATCGGTCGAAAGTATGTACGGGACTAGGAACATTTACATTGAATTATAAGTGTAATTACTGTACTTTATGCAACGTATTTCTCAAAATAATAAGTTTAATTATAACCAGCAACAATATGAAAAGTTATACAATCCGTCCAACTAATGTTGTTAAAAAACTTGACTTTTAACGGGGCATATTTAACGGGATCACGGACCAATTATATCTTGTGCCCAATTATATCTTTCTACATTCACTGGAGGAGACTAAGAATGATGGAAAACACAATCCCTAATACTTCTTAATCATTATAATTTGATAGATTTTAAATCTGCATAAACTGACGTATTCTTGAAGTGAAATTCATGAAAAAAATGTGGTTATGTATGTATCATTATAATTTCACATATTTCATTCTAAATGTTTAAAGTCTAAGGGAGTAATTCCAAGTGAGAACTGTTAAATATAAATTTTGTGCAATATCGTTAATATTTTCTATTTGAGAGTTGACGCATATCGTAATGTATTGCATTCCTTATACAATGCTACCAACGTCAGAGAGTAGAATCCACCAAAGGATACTTTGACTCCTTTCAGTTATATATGGTTATATTCATAACGGTTTTGGTTGTATACCACAAATGTAGCGGTGTATGTTTTACACAAAAGAAGTCATGATATACATTACTCTATTTTCTTATTATTAATTTATAAAACAGATGTAAAAATTTTCATTTTAGAAATATGATTTTTTTAAATAGCAGACAGTGATATTCAATATTTAATATTTATACACACACACACATATATATATATAGTTCAATAAATAAATACATACATATATATATATATATATATATATACATTTGTCTGTAATTGGATAATACTTTTATTATTAATAATTTTAAAACAGATGTAAATTTATCATTTTAGAAATTTTTGAAATTAAGTTGTTTCAAATGTGACATAGTCAAAATTATTAACTCATTTGGTTACAAATGATCAGCTGACTAACATTCAGGCAACAGAATTTGTGACTGGTTTGTAATAATTCAGGATTATTTAATCACTTATGGCTATTTACAAATTCATATATATACACTAACTTATTTGGATTGATAATCAGCCAGAGAGTAGATGACATACCATAAATCTGTATAAGGTATATGTATATACATTACTTAAAAGACTTCCCAAATTTGTATATATATAATTTTTCCAGCTGAAAGTTATGTTAATAATATTTTTCAATAAATATATATATGAGGTATAGGCACATATCCTCATTTTTATGAAGTAGGTTGTTTTATTATTCATATAGCTCTATTTTGAATTTTTATATTTTAACTATAAGAAACATACAAAATAAGTGATGAGATACATTTGTCTGTATTAGGATATTTTTCTTATTATTAATTTACAAACAGATGTAACAGATGTGAAATTTTCATTTTAGAAATAAATATTTTTTAAATATTAGACAGTTAATAATAATGTTCATCATACATATATATATATATATATATATATACTAACTTATTTGGATAGGTAACGAGCCAGGGTGTAGATGGCCTACCATAAATCTGTATACGGTATATATAATTTATTAATGTATTTTACTTAAAAGACTTCCAGAAATTATATATAAATAATTTTTCCAGCTCAAAGTTATGCTTTCAATTGTTTACTTTGCATTGTTGCTTAGAATTGTAAAAAATTACATATGTGAATTTAAAAGGCTCTTCCCAAATTTGGAATCTAAATTAATGTTTACTATGCCCAAAAATCATCTGATTTAGATAAAATTTATGAAATTCTATATACTATCCCATTTGGAAAGTAAAAAAGTGCAGAGATCAGATTACGTGATGAATGTTGATGTGATTCAGTTACATAAAAATATCCGAAAAATACATGTTTACCGGCAGTTTAAATATATTTCTGGAACAATGAAATTAATAAAATTTCTCTACATGTTCTCCGTGTTTAATTTCAACCCCTTTTGGGATTGGGAGGGGAGCTCCCCTTATGGGTTTGGGGTGGAGTGGCATTACATAAAAATAATGCAAAAGCAATCAAGATTGGAGTCGAATTCAGGGTTATGTATGTCACTGAATTTGATTATGACATTCTCTTTAATCCCCAGGCACGGGTACGGACGGGGTGGAATTTTTAAAAAGTATTAAATCGTCGATATTAACGTGGAATAAATAAATGTCAGGGCCATTAGCGTTGATAGTATTTCTACCGATGTTGTTTGTAAAATTTCAACCCCTTTCAGCGTGAGAGGGGAGAACGCTTAAGGGTGGGGGATGAAATATTCTAACATCCTACGACAACCGATATTTGATTCGGATAAATATTTTTGGGGGTCAAAGAGTTGATAATGTTTCTAGCAATTTATATTTATTCAACCCCTTAGATCATGGTAAAGGAGCACCCTTAGGGTGGGTATGGAAGGGCGTTACAAGGAAATAACGGGAAGACAACCGAGATTGGAGTCAAAACCAAGGTTATGGATGTCGCCGAGTTAAATTATGACAACCAATTTGCTCATTTAACCCACAGGATTTGGGTGGTTAGGGGTGGATATTTTGAAACATGCAATCACGGCGGTTATTAGCGTAGAATAAATATTCTCAAGGGTTAATTAGATTGATTGTATTTCTACTGATGTTGTGTGTGTAAAATTTCAACCTTTATCTTGCAGAACTCAAGGAGTATATTTAAGAAGAAATTAGGAGGTATGTTTGTTGCGACTGATGCAATAAAATTCAATGTATTTTATAGCTTTTCAATTAATGCACTATCGGTCTTAACAATGTACGGAACAGTTAGATTTACTTTTTCGGTTTTATATAAATAAGTACACGGGCAACGCCGGGCACCCAGCTAGTCTATATAATAAAAAAAGAATGTATATTTGTATGTATGTATGTATGTATTTACGTTGTTCTTTATACAAATTTTATCGCGTGGACAGAATTCAACAAAAATTGGTACATATATTCTGCCAAAATCGAGAACAGGTACTGTGGGGGTGAGAAACCCCTAGAATAAACGTGGAAATAATTATAATTGAAATAAGTTACGAATTAGTGTTAAATTACTGCGCGAGACGATGACGTCATAAGTTTTCAAGACATTGACGCATCCTAAATATAGTTCTGTATTTCGTAATGAAATAAAGCAGAAATATTTTGATTGAATAAAAAGTAAAATTTTTTCCAGTATTACTCCATCGAATAGTAATAAAAAAACAATACGAAACACTTTACCATCCTTGCGCAAAGTTAATTTGGAATAGTTAATTATCCCGCTATCTTTGACAAAGCCAATATGGCGCCTTATAATACATTCAAATGTATATACTATAAAAGTATTGAAAATGACGTACGGAACTCCGAAAGTTTTTATGGTCGTTATTCAATTAATGCACTCTCAGTCAAAGGTATGTACAGAAATAGGAACATTTATATTGAATTAAAAGTACAATTAATTCTACTTTACGCAACGTATTTCTATAAATTTGTATAAATGTAAACAAATTATTGCGTGCAATTTGTGTCGTGAAACAAAAATTTGAGGTTAGGATAGCAGTATTTGTTTTCCATTTTTGGGAACGACGTTATAGATGTTCAATTTCTGAGAAATGAAGCTGAGCAAAAATATTTTGATTGAATAATAAGTATAATTAAATCTGCCAATACCACATCGAGTGATAAATATAATTTATTATGAAAGGTTATACAATCCATGGCATTAATTTTCTTTTGACTTTTGACGTGGAATATTTAACGGGATCAGGGACCAATATGTTTCCCAATTATATCTTGCAAAACGCACTGGAAGATACATAGAATTATGATAAAAACAATACTTAAATGTTCAAAATTGATATTTTTTTATTGAAGACAGCGTATTTCGTAATGTTTTGCATTAATTTTATACAATGCTACCAACTGCAGATTGCTAAAACCACCAAATAGTTTAATTTCAGATGGAAAAATTATATGTCTACAAATATAATTTTAAGTCAGTGACTTAAACACCTTCAGCATGGGAGGTGAGCACATTTAGGGATAGGGTTCGAGGAGCGTTACATAAAAATAGCGCAAAAGCAACCGAAATTGGAGTGTATCGGGACATCTCGGGCAACGCCGGGCACCCAGCTAGTTGTAAAATAAAAATAACAATAATAATAATGTGAGAGTAAGTTACTTCATAGTAATACGCTCAAGTTCAAATAACCAGTATAAAAAATTAGGTTCTTTGGCTCCCAAAATTTACTATCAAAGATTTTGACATTTGTTTCATGATATTTTACAGTTTGTTCTGTAACCTGGTTTATTTCAAATTTAATTAAATAATTTCATTAATTCCAATAATTGGAACTGGCTACTTATTAATATAAAATCGCGTTTGATATTAATTTATTGATTAAAGTTTTATTAATTTATAATCTAATTTTTTTATATATTTACGTATTTTGTCAATTTTAGTACTAATCTTTTATTTGGTACTGGTTACCGCAATTAAAGCGGTTTGAGATATGAACACCTAGCAAAGCTCATAAGTACATATAATGGTGAATTTCCTCCCAATAATAGAGACGCTATTGTAAATAATGAATCGAAACAGCATTAGTTCGATAGCTAAGGTGTTGAGAGTCTTGTGGAATTCTGCCGCAGACAGCTTAAAGGCAGCTGAGTTTATAAGAAAACTGTAGAAAGGTTCCATCACAAGGAAGCCTGAGAGAGAATTCTCTCGCAGGTGAACCTTCCCAGAGATCTCTGGCGGAGGCTACCTTTGGGGATGCCTTCACATCTCTCTGCTTTCTTGAACTAAGGTTCCCACGTGCCGAGGCACCTCGATATGTTTTGAGAGGTGTATGTTCCGGGGTCGCAAACCTTAGGCATACGGTAAGATTTGTCCGCTATTGGAATAGTCGGCCAGCTGCCTCCTAAACTGGCCAAGGCATGGCGAGTGGTAATCTGCGACCCCACAGCAAACCCCTCTCTCGCCATCGGAAGGGGGTGGGACAAGTACCAAATGCCCGACCTACCTGATGCAGGTTTTTATAGGGTTTTTCGTGCATTACTTTTAGGCGAATGTCGGGTAGGATCCTTAAACTATAGCCCGAGGCCCCTAGTTAACCCTTGGCTACCTTCCTCTACCCTTCCGCATCCCCCCTTTCAAATCCCTTCCTATGCTATAAGAGGGGAGTTACCACTATGTGGATTACCCTATACATAGTCTGTCTACACTAAAAAAAAAAAGGTTCAATTGAACTGATAATCCAAATTCATCCAAATTGCAAGAAATGTGAACGCAGAAGATTAGGCAACTTTTATTTCTGCCATAGCGTATAATATTTTAAACTTTCTAAACTGAAACTTATCCTAGCATCATTTACAATCGTAAACAGTAATACCGTAAAGGTGGTAAATAACATATTTTGTTAACAGCAATTTGGCACGGCGTCTTGCCATTGGACGTCATTTCTTAATTATATATTTATGTCATTTTTGTATTTATATATCCTTAATTATATTTCTTAAATAGCATATATTCAAATAAACTCATAGGGTACTGTTCATTCATAAACTACAATGTCTCCAATTCAATATAGGGCATGTTTCAATGGAGAAACGAGACAAGAGTGTCAAATCAACTGGAGTGAATCATGGCCAATTCTGGTTTCCCCAATAGGAAATTGAAAAGTCTTTCTAATTTAGGTTCCCCGTTTGCTGGGAAAGAAATCAACGCCGCAGCAAATGGTTAAATATGATGAGGATAGTTTACTGCTCAAAATTACGACATCGTAAAATGCTGTCAGACAACGGTATCTGGAGGCTGTAAATTTGGTGCTGAACGAGAAACGTCATCTATCGCCATAACCATAAAATGCCCGGGACAGTTTACGTCTAGTGATAAACCGCCTAGCGTAAATATGCAAATCAATTATCTCTGCCACATTCCGTGTTCTAAAATTCAGATGTGATGGTTACGTCTCATGATTATTTTCCCAATAGGATAACACTTAAAAAATAATTATTTTTAATCATAATATAAGAAAAATGTACGTAAAAATGTAATTGTGATCTAAGAGGAACTTGTTCATGACACAAGTTTCTGTCTTGTGATACATATTAAATTTTCATTAATATATTGGACTAGCAAAGCTTTGCATTTTGTCCATCCATTCTTTGGAGAAGTGCTACTTTTTCACTTAAGATTGTTAAATCAATTTCGTCAACTTAAAGCTGAACCACCAGTTCAACTTGTGTAAATAAAGCTAATTTATGAAAAGGAAATAAATCTCTAAACCAAACGTCAAGTAAGTATTGGGTCGCCAATAATGAAAACCGAAGTAACGGTCCAAACTGTATAGTTGAATTTAAGAACTAGTTCATTTTCAGTATGAGCATAGAAATTTACTACAGCGCCAATCGGTTGCAGTATTCTGAAATTTCAAGTGGGTCCCAATACAACGACCTGATAATATATAAAAAAATTATAACTGGGTCAGATTAGCGCAAGCAGGAACGAATGTTTCACGACTGCATAATTAATACATCCCAACTGACCAACTTATGTTCGTAGTTTTGTTGGAAAATTATTTTTCTATCCCCGTTTTGTTTCATTGTTTCACAGGACCATATCGTCTCTGAATCGCGTTCTCCCCCCCCCCCCTTCCTCTCTCTCTCTCTCTCTCAAGGACATCGTCATCATCAGCAGGTATTATATATACTTGGCTGATAAATAACCGTAAAATTCATGGCATTTACAGCATTCATCTTCAATGAATATTGATTGACAAATTCATCGCAAGAGACGATTTTCTTTTCCTCTTGTTCCCTTTTGGAGTCAATGTTTGAACTAATCTGTGAAGAAAACTGTTTGATTAATTTCGACAGTTCCGCGAAGTTATAGTAGTGTGTGGACGAAATAAAATAAAAAATCATGAAGAAAATGGCATGAAGCTGGAGTCACGACCTGTCGAATATTACGAAAGGTAATTTGATCCCGTTGACGATTTAAGTAAAATAAATTTTTCGTGAACGATGTTTGCGGAAATTGACCGTGTATTAGTCTGTAGTCGGCTAATTTGTAAGTTTTAACTCCAGTTATTATCTTTGGCGAAAGGTATGGAGAGAAAAATTTTATTTGCAGAAACACTAATAAATTATTTTCCATAGATAACACATTTTCGCTGACAATGAGAAAAATTACGTGTGATAGTATAATTTAAACTATTTTTATAGCATAGTTAACCCGTTTAAGGTGGAAATTTTAATTTTTTTTTTCTAAACTAAATTTACAGTTGAAGTTCAATACTAACAAGAATAGAGCAAAGGTTTTGTTAACTGAGTGATTGATGTAAGTTTCTGTGGAGGCCAAGACCAGTACAGGAAGCCTGCAATCAAATACTTGGAAAATTAAACGGAGTGATTTCAACAAACTGGCAGAGTCACTATATACCAGCTTCCAAATTATTCTAAGGTGACTTCAAAAAGGAATAATATAAGTTTTATTTTTGCAAATAGAAAAAAATTAAAATTAATTGTGAGATGTTTGGACACATCTGCGAAGAGTAAAAATGAAAATGAAGCAAACAGTCAATTGTTTTGGTTTTTCGTGACCCAATATATTTATTTCCGATTCTATAGTAAAAGTTATGTGGTTAATATCGCATAGTAGGTCATTAAGTGCTCTCAATACGACGTGTGAAGCCAATCGATCTGCAAACGTTTACTTGGCAACCGAATTCCGAGGGAGATGAAATTCCCGAGACGAAAGAAGCTTGAATTCTCTGGGGAACGTTAAACTCTGGATTGGCAACGGGGGGGATATGTTTGCAGTAGAGGCCTCTGGTGAACACTTCCAGGAGAATGTCGCTGCTTTTTCCGGCTCCGTCTCCCTTTATCGTTGCAGCAGATTACTCTCTATCTTACTGCTGCGATTTCACACCATTTCATTACTTTGCCTTACTTCAGAGATAAGTTTCATTTTCAAAAACATGGTTTTATATTGAATCACGAAAACTATAGAAATTAAGCTTGAAAATAACTGTTTGTAATATTGTAATTAAATCTAAGCATCGTATCTCTTAATTTTTGTTCACCTATTTTCATATTATGAAGAGTAAATGTCCTATAAACCAAGTCGTATATGCTGACTTCGAACGGAAGATATTTTATGTATTTAGTATTTAAATACAAGTATGAAATAACAATGATACTTTAATTTCTTATAAAATTATTAGCCAAATTCATAAAAATAATTACTTGACGTTCCTTTAATAAAATGGAGATACTGCTGCGGATATCTGTGTATTATTCATACTGAGTGTAGGCCCATATAATATTTTAATATATATTTACATACTTTTTTTAAAAAAATTACAGTAGCAGTTTACTTAATTAAATTAGCGAATTCATTAATTCTTGTAGTTTCGTATGAAGAGTAAAGAGAAGTTATCTTGAAAGTTTGAGTAGTGCTTTTTCTCTTATTAACTGATTTAAACAATATTTCTCAATCTACATATATAAGTAATTTATATTTTTTTCACTTATCAAAATGCGTCTTCTCATTTGCATCCTTATCTTCGGCAGGCAGTATGGCGGCATATAACAATCTAGACAATGTTTTTTTGATGTTTTCTGTCTTTACAATCTCTGCTAGGTGCAGCAATATTCCCCATAATACCATATTTGTATCGTCGTAACGAAAGAATCAATTCGCGAAGTTTGTCTAAAACCATACCGCTAGTTGTCAGTTACTTGCCAACAATTTTCTGCAGTACAGAAAATAAAATTATTCGACAGAAATGTTGCCCTGTCGTGTAGTAGTCAACGTCATCACCTCGCATCACAGACTTCGCTGGTTCGAATCCCGGCACTGTCACTGAAGTTTGTGTCTACCGTGGTCAAGAAAACGAGAGTTAAGACTGAAGGACAATCGTTGCCATTCAAAAATCCATAAATTGTCATGTAAGATGACAGTCTGGCAGTCGTCTCGGTACGCAAAAAATCTCAAGAAAGCCGTAGAACAAAGGATAATGGAAAGAAGTTTTCCAATCCCGATCGCAATTTGAGAAAAAGAATTGGATATATCCTTTTTACGAATTCCACGTTGCTGCAACGATAGTAAAAATATTAAATTGCAGATATTTAATTTTTTCCACAGATTTATTCCATTACTATATCATCCAATAATCTGTAACAATACACGCATAGATTTTCGCTTATTTTAAGTCATAATTCACAAAAAGTTTGCGTCTTTAAATTTCACCAACCTTTCCAGACTATCGTAAAACAGCAACCAGGTGAATTGTAATTGTAACTTGCTGTAGTATATTATTATTATTATTTTATTGATTTATGATCGCGTCAACCTTTTGGTTATTGGCGACCCTCTAAAAGTATTTACATAATTAAGTAACAGCAGGTTAGAAAGTTTCCAATTGTGAACTACGTTTCAAATAGCGGAAGTCAGTTTTGCGTCAGAGACGAACTCCAGGAGGATCTTGATCGCCGTGGTGTGTATACAGAAATCTTCTCCAGAGAACTCGGCTAAAGTCCTCCTACGTATATCCTCATACTTTGTGCATTCAAATAGAATATGCTGAATGGGGAGGGCTTGATCACATACATAACAGGTGGGCTGATCTGTTCTGGAAAAAGATATTCGTGTGTGAGTTGGGTGTGCAAAGATCTAATTCTGGAGATTATTATTTGTTGTTCTCTTGAAATGTTGTTGAGGTGGCACAGATCTGCTGATGTTTACAGGTTCTGATGGAAGGAGTCGTTATTTCCTCCTCTCCTCGTGTCCTGCCAGCTACCCTCCACTTTTCCTGTACATTCATTTAGAATGTCCGAGGCTGTACAGGTTGGGGCTTCGAACAGTGGTAGATCTTCTTGTGCAATGGCCGCCAGTGCGTCCACCTCCTCGATTCCCTGCGATGCCCGCATGAGCCGGGATCCAGACAAGCTGCACGGATTCCCCTCGCGAACTGCAGAGATGTAGGTTAGCTCTGATGGCGTTGATGGTGCCATTCCTTACTTTAGGGTCTCGTAAGTGCTTTAGTGATTTCACAGAGTCTGTTAGGATCATACTTCTGTTGATAGAAGATTCCAGGCAGTATTCAATTGCCATTGCTATGGCGAAGGTTTCAGCGGTGGTGTTAGACACAGAATTATGGATGGTTAATTTCCTGTTTATTATAATACAAATGTAAATTTTTTCTTCAATGTGTCTTGTTTATATTAATTAAGAAAGCATATATTCGTATATTACTTCCTTTTTAATGCTAATTTACCTTTATTGATTTCACGTTTATATTAGAAATTTGCAATTTATTTAAGGCGTTCTTTTAATTCAGCCAATCATCCTGAGTCCTTTAAAGTGCTGAATATCACTTTAAAGTTCGAATTGTGAAGTAGTTTGTTTAAAATTCTTGTATGCATATTGTGATTTTCTCAATTGGTTTTCGCGTTGATCGAATGATTTACAGTTATTGTTTATATCCTATATTTTTCCTTCTTTCCTTATGTGCATTATTTCCGTAACTTTTATTTTGTATTAAACTAGCATCTATGTTTATAACCTTCAGTTAGCATATAATGACATAGTGATGCTATCACTTCCATTAGCAAGCAAAACTAAAGTAGACTACTTTCATCATAGTATTTATAAACGATTATGTTTCTTCTGGTTCTTAACTTTAAAATCAATTGCTTTTCGATTATTTTTCAACAAATGCACTACTCCAATTAATTTACTCATAAAATTTTATTATTTTTTCACAGAAGATTTGTTTCTTATTAGTTACTTAAAGCCTAAAGGAAACTCTAAATCACGTTGGTCTTAAATAATTACTACTTTTGACTGTGATACATCTATATATACATATATGTATATATGGTTGTACTTTCCATTTACGTAATGTGATGGGGATCTATATTTATCCCCTTGACCCACGACCGAAGTGTTCGCACAATTGGGGTACAGCTGAGGAACCCCGCCGCTTCTGTGGAGTCCTGACGCAAGACTTTCTCAGAAGGAGCCTCTGAGCATAAATCAAACGTATGAAACTCAGAATTTTTATAATTGATAATAATAGCTGAAAATTCGTGCCCTTGCTTGGATTAGAGCTGATAAAAAGTCATATTGTATGTTGTTACTGTAACCAGTAATTTTCTATATGATTCAAGAATATATAAAAGAAACACTAGCAGAGACTAACAGTAAAAGAAGACCAAGACGAGAGTGGAATAATATAAATCGGAAATACATAAATATAAATCATTCTGTTGTAAACATTGCTTTTAATGTGTGGATTAATTTTCATTTTAGCCTGATACGAATCTCCTATAAATACATTAGCTTTTACTGGCTCATATTACCGCAGGCGTGCAGTTGCCGTAAGGCTGCGCTAAAGGTAGAAGCTGAAACTAATTTCACGCAACGAGGAATTGTAATTATGCGTACTCTGGTCAAGATCATTTAAATTCTCTGTGAGAACATCTACAACAACGAATTAAATTCGGTAATAGAAATTAACAAATTGGAGGATTAGAATTATTACCTATTAATTTATTCTAAATATATTATTTATTGAGAATGCTGACACACATTACATTCAGTAATTTTTCAATTTTATTGTTTGAATACTAAACATTCTGTTAATACTTATGAATTGAAGGTATGTTGTATCAAGTATTAACGTTGAAAATTGTAAATGAAAAAACAATCAGAGACATTACTCATGGAAGGAAAATTAATCATCTGAATTTTTAAAGTGCTTTGCAATGCTACATCAATTAGATGTGTAATATTTTCAAATGAATATTTGAAACAATAATCCATAGGAGCTTTCGACAACCGGTGTCATAATTATTTGTAAAACATTAAATTAATGTAATGTATTTCAATCGATGGTAGAATATTTACATCTTTATTAAGAATTAGAGGAAGTGGAGTATATCAAAACCATGGTAAATAAAAGACCATACAAAAAAGATAAAAATATAGTTATTTTGAAATATTTGAATTTATTTTTTGAATCGGAAATAATAGTTGTGAAATCTTCATAAGTTAGTTGAAGGTTTTGTATATCTCAAAACATATCCTTTTGTTGATTATTTTCACTTCCTCCTCCTTCCTCTTTAACATTGCGTTAATATTACTGCCTTTGTAATAACCATCCTTTAAATTGTCATTTAGAACATTCTTGTTCTTAATGATTTTTAAATTACAATTTATTTGTTTCTCATTTAATAATACATTATTCCGCTTTTTATTAGATTGAGTTGGGGTTAAGGAATTGACTTACCCTATCCTGTAACTATCTGGTTCCCGGCGTTGCCCGGATTGTCATAATGAAACTCAGAGGCATCCATAACCCAGAATTCGACTCCAATCTAGTTTTTTATATTTTTATGTAACAAAAGTCCTCCCCCACCCCTAACGGTACTCCCCTTCTTTGCCGAAAGGAGTTGAATTATACACAAAAAAACATCAGGAAAAGTACTATCAATGTCATTGACCCCGAAAAATATTTATTTATCGAAAATTATCGGCGGTTTGAGCATGTTTTAAATGTGATAGTCGTATCTTATCTTCAGAGTGGTTGTTTCTGGTTCTAAAGGGTTACGTGTACGAAGTGTAATCCAATTTGCTCCACGGGTGTAGATTTGTATGCGGAATACACCAACAGTCTGTTTTATTTATTAGACTACCTTAGAGCGTAGTTCAGGCCACCATCAGGAATTTATTAATATTAGACTGAATAACGTTTTAATTCGACATTAATCTATTGGTCACTTAGATTATTATGTAATTGAAATGGGGACCGTGTTCTTCTCAAAAACATCGTAAACTATGTAGTCGACAACTACATGGGTCATTTTGGATCATTTTCCTTTGTAGCTGCCCTCCAACTTTCCAACTATACGGATGAGGGCTGAACGTCGACTAAGCCGTCCTGGTGGGTGTCAGTGATCACTAAAACTCCGAATTCGACACCAATACCGGATAATTTGTATATTTTATTATTGACCCTTTTGAACCGGAGCCCCTGTATTCATCTAAGCGAGTTCTAAAACTGAGGAATCGGCACAAATCGGTCTTTATCGCATTATTTTTATGTCACCCCCTTACACCTAGATTCTGAACTTAAACTTGGTTGTCAATGGCAGAGTAAAATTCACGACTATTGAATCAAAATAAATCTAAGTTCATTTTGTAATATTTTTATTACACCCCTTTCCTTTGAACACTCGCTAATTAATGTAAATTTTTATCGATTCAAATTAGTAACAAATGTATAATTAATAACAGTCAACGTTGTCAAAGATTATATCTTCAAGTTTATTTAATTCAAGAATTAAAATTAGAATTTACGTGTGTCATTAAACGGTATTACTGATTCAGACATTTATTCCGTTTATTATGACAAAAGTAAACTCAGCAGTGAAACAAAAGAAACTTTTTAAGTGCATTGAAAGTTTGAATTTTCCATTAAGAGGAAAATTTATCCACGCATCACCCAAAAATGAAGAGAAATATTATTATAATTAATTTTTATTTCAGTAAGGAACTTATTAATATTTTATTAATAATAAATAATCGTGGAAATTAGTTAAATAATTCTTATTCTACTAAACTCTTTAGCAAGTGTTCCATATTAGATAAATGTGATTTTATTTTGTCTGGTACCTTCTTAATTCTAAACGCCAATGCTTTAAGTGTATCATATTTAGAAAACCTAAGTTCCTTTTTTATTTATATATTCACTCTATTCTCATTCATAATTAGTATCAATCGACCGTTTGTGATTCCATTTTACTGATAGACTTAATTCTACCCCCAATCCCGCAAATGTATTGTGTTTATGAGATAGTGCATCTTGCTTTACAAATTGTTGCCATTTAGTCAATTAAAGAATTTTTAATTATGTCTGAATATATATTCCAGTTCTAAAAATTTTATACTTTTATTAGAAATATAGTCACAATAAATTACAAAGTAGCTTTAAGCCATCTTTAACATAATATCATATAACATCAGTCAATTGTACATTCGAAACGTTACATATATTAAAAAATATAAAATGATAAATAAATTCAGAGTTAAAATTACTTCACTCCAACGTGTTGACATTGTCTGTTCCGTGTTGTGGAGTCTTGTATTCCGACAATCTATATGAACAACATTGCACACCACTCTGTTGCCTCATACATTTCAGAATCAAGTGCTGTCATATTCATAAGTTCATCATCCCTTGAATGCTATATTATTTAATTAACTAACTGCGAATTCTCTAAATGACAACACTGGAAATTTTGTTTACCATAGTTTCACAACTATATGTAGAACGTATTATTTTCCTAATTTATTATTCTGTATTGTTTTAGTTATTATATTTATAGTCACATCAACTGCTACGGTCATTAGCGAATTGGTACTACTTTTTTAGAGAACTAACGAGTGAGAGGTTCTCAGTATGAAAACATGCGCATACAACTTCCACGCCGTAACCGGGATTCGAATTCGGGACAACTGCGAAACGAGGCAGTGATGCTGACCCATACAAAACAGGAGGTCGTCTCTGTATTTTGTTAACATCCAAAGACAACTTCAGAACACATGCAGAAGTCAAATAATCTGTTTGTATATTTCAGTTTATTTCGGAATTAAACCACCGTTTGCATCCAAAACAAAAAATTACTCTTACTCAAGAGAATTGTGTTTCTATTATTATTTTCCGGTTATGAAATGCCATCGTTCGCAATAGTTGATAATTTCTGCGCACACAGACTGACCATGCTTTGACTGGTAATCAGCTAATTCACGCAACATTGCCCACATCAATCACGATTCGCCGGAACCGATCTAATCAAGATCCAAATCAAATATCAATTTCTCTGTTCTGCGGGTAACTACCAAAATCAGTTGTCTGCACTGAATTCAAACTATGCGTTTATACTTGGTAATTCTTCAGTCATTAAAAATCGGCATCAGTTTACTTTTGAAAATATGTACATCCGAAATGTTTTTATCACATCAATTTCTCCTCGGTAGGTTCTACGTTTTTATTTTGTAATGCCTTATCGACAGAGGTATTCAAATATAAAAGTGCGTTTAAATTAATTTCAGTAAACTATTTATCTACTTTTAATCTTTTCTCTTGTTTCACGATAAGTCCTTTTTTCAAGACTTAATTAACAAGTTCACTCCTACCCATTTTTTTCACTAATTCATAGTTTGATACTATAATTTACGATAAATCGAATAAATATTTTAAACGTTTGGTATAAGTTTCAATTACAGTTTCACTTTATAAATGTAAAACTTGTGTATAGTTCTCACATTTAACACTGTATTACTTACCGTTTACATTAAATGATAGTTCTGGAAAATATTTGCTCAACAAAAATAAAATCGTGTGCCTTCTAGAAAATGAAAGTTTGAAAAACGTTTCATTACTCTACAAAATAAAACTCTGCAATCTTAACGTTGCGCGCATAATAAATCATTTCAGCCTTCACATACACAATCACTGATGAACAGAATTCGAATTTATTTGCTGAATGATCATCTCTCTTTGAAACAATTACAATTTTGAAACAATTATAATTTTGTAATTTGTAAGACTTCCACACCACATTATTGTGAGTTCTATGACAATTGGTCTACATTTCGAATAAAAACACAATCACTATCACTATGTTTTTGGTAATATCCATTTTATGTACTATTATTCAAATCCAAGATCTTCTATATTGTTTTTAGTTAAAAAGTTTTAATGATACCAAGAATATCTTATCAATATGAATAAATAAATGCTTAAATAAATTTATATTTCAGTAATTTATTTTATAATATCTGAATATTAGTTTTAGAATTGTAATGAATATTGATCTCCTTACATCCGTTTAACTGTAACACACTCAACATCACAATCTGTGTAGTTTATGGCAGCTACTGGACGGCTATATATATGTGATATGTATATATATATATATATATATATATATATATATAAACGCCGGTTCAAGTACAAATACATTAAAGGCAATTTATTATTGTCTTTAAAAGTAAAATGGGTTTAAACAATAACGGACAATGTTAAAGAGAATATTTTGTATGTTATTTATTTATTTTGAGAAATCAAACGGCTTATAGTGTATCTAGAACAAACAGAAAATTTATGAATCTAAAATTTTAAAATATTTCTATTAATAAACTATATTATAAAAAGTTGCGGTATACATCAATATGAAAATGTATTGATAGTTTGAAATAAATAAAATTAAATTGCGGATTACGGAAACTTAATGAAACTCCTCCTCCTGTGTTATATTTTAATCATAGACAGACGCTCCTTAGCTTATTATTATATTTATTTGATTACAATTGTTCTCGCTGCCTAGTGTAAAATATGAAACAGAGTTCAAATTCCAAATCTATTAAGTTAGATTCACATGATATTACAATTATTCGAGGTAATGAAACTTAGTATTTATTTTTGAGCATTATTCATATTGTTCATTTGTAGGTAATTTGGAAATTAGATGAAACTATATATATTCTAAAGTATTTTAAATTAAACAGTAGTCGTTTAAATGATAAACACATACACTAAAAAGATCGCCCCTTCCCGAATGCATCACGAAACTCACCATTTGTAATGCGTGTTGCATTCATTCACATTTTCATTTTGTTAGCTTTGCCTAGACTTGGTTGGATAATATTAAGAACAATTACTAATACAAGCATTTAATAGTTTCCTTCCATATTAAACACAATGGTCAGAAGAAAAGAGAAGAATTTGGATGATTGGAATCGCTTTTCTCAAAATACTCGCAGATAATGGATCACATATATTGACAGATAAAATAAAATATTTGATAACAATTTCTGTACTCTAATCAAGTTTACGTTGATTGTAACTTGAAAAATTGCAAATGTTTGGTAGGAACAAATTTGCTAGTAATCTTCTAAAGTGCTTAATAACGATTTTGCAGCGTAAAATCAACTTCCGCTAACATTTATATTATGCCATTTACACTTGGTTATGTGATAAATAAGACAGAGGAAATGTGAGCATGGATATATTTCCGTAAGTCAAGAAAGGCGGAGGGAGTAAATAATGTAGGAAACGTATTTTCATTACGTGACGTATATTGTAATATAAAATGCCTTGGAAACACAATATAAAGGCATAAAACATGTTTTTCACAATATGCTTGCAAAAAATGAACCTTAGTGTATTTATGTTTTCATCAGTAATCAGATAAATCATAATAAATTAGATTCATAAAATTATAATAAACGTAAACAGGGTAAGAAACCTAATAATTAAATTGATAACGCGTGTGAAAATATTGTGCTCAGGACTATCAGATAAGTTTACGGTTTCCCTTTGCACCGTATAATTTGTATGTAAATCTTTTATAATGGTAAAGCTATATTGTAACAAATATTATAGAAACTTATTTTATGGGTAAAATTCCATGTAGATTTTGGAAAAACTAATTAATTTGATATTTCAATTTTTTTTAAATGAAGTATGGAACATACATTCGTACTATTTTCTATGTGTAAACTTGTAAAATATCACTTTAAATGAACAAACAATAGTGAAGAAATAAGCAATTAAATTTACGAACTCAACCAATTTACTAAACTTTAGCCATCTTCTGAGAGAAATACAGCTTGATGTTTTAATTTAATAATGTCACAGATTTTTTATTACGTATTACTTAATAAAGGTGAAAGTATTAGGTGTATAAACCTCCTTTTCGAAAATAATAATTCAATTGTATAATCCGCAGAAGAATTAAAATTACTTGGTGTAAGTACACAAATAAATATTATGGGTGAAAAAATCTAAGAAGCTAATTTAAATAGACATTTAATTAAACTAAGCAAGATATTGAATTGTTTAATAATTTTAAATTTTATCAGTGTATAATTTTTAATGACAATGTCAAACGGTCGATAAATTTCTAATTCTTGTCTGCTTTAATTAATATTCACAAATTGCATTGGTATATGCAGTAACTTACTAAACAGGGAAAAAATTACTTTTTGCTTGCATCCTATAACATGACAATTTTCGTTACAAATTTCCTTACTTACCATTTAATAGTGTTATGTTTCATTTTACGCTCCGATATATACGATTTTTTGAAAATTAATTAGTGAGAATTTGTGAACATATTTTATCTGTAATCTGAGACGTATCTTTCAACGTAGAAAATATGCATATATTTTAACGACCATGTGCATAATATTATTTTCACAGCGCAGAACCTGCTGCGTTTAATTTGCATGAAAACTTCTGCAGTCGCAGAAGTCTCCATTTACATGAATTCAAATCAAATATAAATGCACGGTTCCGTGAAAGTCAAATCGGATAGCAGCGTGATTAAACCTGGGCTTGGCATGAGTTATGGGACTCAAAACCATGGCAGGTTGACGGCAGGTTTAACCTAATCTGCTGACAACTCGGCGAGCAATTATTTGGCTGACAACTATGTAAACAGAGTTTGCAAATAGTAATATTCTCATGTACATGAAAAAACTGGTTTTTTATCGTGTTTTAAAAATAATGAGTTTTTTTTAATAAACAGGCTGCTTGAGGGTAATCCTCATTGTGGCCACTTGCCTATGATAGCCAAGAAAAGGAATATAAATGGAGAACTCCGAAGGCAAGAGGTAGTCAACTATGGCCGTCTTTATACAGTATATATGTCTACATGTGAAATTAATTTATTTTGGCGATCGGGACGAGTTTACTCGTATATAAGCCCAAGAATATTTAGTAAAAATGTGTTGTAAATAAGTAACAATATATTAACAAAAAACAGAGAAAATACATAATGTAACATATGTAACTAAGTTAATTGTTAAAGTTAATTTGTGTTCAAAGGAAAAATTGCAATGTGCATGTTAAAGTCCACGGTCAGCTGTTTCACTCTCTGACGTCACACTACTCAGACTTTTATGCGCCGAACACAATCAGCTGATTTAACATGAATGATCACAAATTAAAGCAAAACAACTGTAATAAAGTTCAAAAACAGCCATATTTGTTAAACAAAATTTTACTGCTTTATCTATTAAACTTTGGATGTTTCAAACATTTTTACGTGACAGTGTTGGGTGCTACCAGTTTGACAGGGTAGTTTTTCTAACTTTTATATTTAAAACTTATATTTAAATAAAAATAGTACATTTTCTCCGGTTATAAATTTGTTATTAAATACATAGGATATTGTGGGGTCGAGATTTACTAATTTCATAATAGAGCTTTGGAATGAAATACTACAAATAATGGAGCTGTATGAAAGTATTTCACAAAAAAGCTTACAGTTTTTTGTCCTCGAAAGTGGATATTGGCGATACGCCGTAGATGAGCGCACACGTGGTTCGGGGATGTATCGTCTGTATCCGGCGTAGATTGCTTGATATATTTTCTGTCCCCATTGAACAGCGAAGTTGAACTAGTTCCGGATTCAATTTCCGTGACGGCGAGCAGAGTGGAATAATTCGCCCTATATCGAGCAGGCTGCAATACGTTTGTTTTGCGTAGTTATAACTGCCTCTGTATTCAACCTACGGCTTGGATGTGAATTTTTAAATTTTACATTTTAAGTTCATTAATTGCACTAAATAAGTTAACTATTAAGATGTTTCCACAACACAATCCGCAATTCACTGGTGAAATGGTGGTGGCTCTCTGCCGAACGTTCGCTACACCGCCTGACTGAAGTCATCTTCGCCTCCAGCAGATTCCTGAAAATTTTATGGAATTAACCAATCAGATAATTTTTAACATTTCAAGCTTCGAAATATTCATCAATAAAATTGTCTCATTCAGCGTAAAAATTTCGTTGTGGTGCATAATCAAAGAAGGACATATTGCTACTATTGGCCGTTTATTAAAACTGTCGCAAACAATGCGTAGCCGATAATTTCAAAATGTTAATAAATTTTTACGATAAATTAAATTTAAAATGGAAATAATTAAAAAATGTGCGAATATTTTAATTATTCATGTTAGGGATACCTGATTATTAGAATTCATTAGACGCACAACAGTTCCTCTTAAAGTAGAGAGCTTCTGAGATGCAATTTAACTCAGAAACTAACACATTTTGAGAAAGTCATGGATAAATTATTCTTGACTTGTTCAACATGTTTAACTTTTTAATTGAAATTGCACCTGTGGAGTTCTACAATTTTAGAGGAAACTTTTTGCACCTAATTAATGTATTTTAGTAATACTTTATTGCCTATTAATACTGTTCAACAAATTAAAATTTTATTCAAATACACTTGTACTTGTGAATGCAATCAACTTGTAAGACATTTGAAATTTTTTTACTTGTAATATTGCCACTTTATTATTATACTTAAGTTTCAAGACACTGATAATATAAACATCCACGATTTTAAATATGTATGACTAATTATTTAGTTCTGAAATGTTAAATTGTAATATTAATATTTTTTAACATAATCAAGGATTTCATTTTTATATGAAGACATAGTTAAATTTTAATATTTATTTTCTCTTTAAATTTGTCTCGACAAAACTTATAAATTTGTTTCAAAGACATTTCTTATTGGACTGACAGGCTAAATCTGCCAATTTATTTACATCATTTTAGAAAGAGGGTTATTTACTATCGTAATGATGTAAAACTCAAGTCACGTAATCATCGTGCAACATTTTCAAAATTCAATACGACGATTTCTACTGTCATAAATATCTAATTAATGAATTTTAATGCAATTTAAACATTGAATATGTTAATGAACATTTCGATGAAATTGTAAACCACGCGTCACGAGATAAAAGAGGAAACATATTATGAAAAACCGAAAGCAAGTGTTCAATTCCATTCTTTTATGTTATTATATGAACTTTTTGTAACATTAACTACATATAAAATATTACATAGCAAGTTTATTTACTTGCAATGTTTTTCATTAAACTGTTTCAACAAATGAATAAAAAAGGGTTATTATTTAAAATTCACCTTTGGTAAGGCTAGTTGGTGTCATTATAAGCAGAGCTTCTAGTTGCCGGAATCCTTCCAGAGTTACGAGCAGATCTGGTCGGAACGTTTATAAATGCGGTGCTGTTTGGCAAATAGTGGGGCGCGTCTGCTGGACATCGCCTTATATATAGCTGCGATGCATCACTTAGGGCACCGGATATCAGCTCGAATGCATGATGTATGAGACAGAAATAGATGGCCAGATGCTCGAGAGAGCCTCGGCCACGTTCAGGTGACATTTTTTGGTCATTTTCGAATAATTTTATTTAGTTAAAACTACGTAAATGCAGTGAACCACTGAATATAAGTTTATGAGTGTGTTAATTATCCTGCACAAAAATGTTGGATATAAATTAAAAATTGTTCTTGAAATTTATAATATATATATTATTAATATATAAATTAATAAGTCAGAATCAAATATTTAATACAAAAGTTACTAATTCTTCGTAGACAAACAAAACGTTTCCTTCATACATTAATGACTCTTCAGGAATTAATTGAGGGAAATATATCTTTCAAAAATTTCCATAATATTCCATTTATATTTTAATGTTTAGCCTATATTTACGCACCTAAAATTTCTTTAAATTAAGTTTCATTTTAAATTGAAGGGTAGTATATTTAGCATCTAATGTCTTAATTAATACCTGAAAATCACCTAATGCTAGAATGAAACTTTGCCTGTGTCTATTAATAATTTGTAATTTCTCTATTAAATACATTATTCTACTTCATTTGGCCATTAATACTTATATAATAATATGTTAGCCTTAAGTTAAGTTAAAACTTATGCATTCTGATCCATAAGTGCATAATCCAACAGCATGACGGAATTCTATGAGAACACTTTCCTATAATTTTGGAAGTGTTACATAAATATATATAAATTTTTTTCTCAGAAAACTTTATGTATAAATCTTTCTTCCTTTTACTTTTACTCTATAAATGTGGCGGTATATCGGTAGGCCTGTGTAAACGTTAAATTCCACATGGAATCGATAAAAATCGCCTTAGCCAAACAAATATTCGCTCCCACTATTTACAGTACATGATATACAAACATAATTTATTCTTAATGTTTTTACGTTTCTTGACTTTACTGACCGTTTTATTTAGCTAAGGAGATCGTCAAATGTCCGAATTAAGTAATTTTAATATACTGTTGATAATGTTCTCTAATTATTTATCCACTACTAGTTTTAAATTATGAAATAATAAGAAGATGCTATGTATGGGGTAATCTACATAGTGGCAGCTCCCCTCTTAAACCACAGGAAAGAGAGTGAAAGGGGGGATGCGGAAAGATAAAGCAAGATAGCCAAGGGTTGACTAAGGCCCCCGGGCTATGGTAGTGCTGTTTTGTTTATTTTTCAAGTACAGAGTAAATGGCTACAAGAACTGCATGTAAAACTCATGTCGAATGAAAACAACTGAATATGTCATTCCCCTTAATTCATGAACACTGGTCTTCTCAGCGATATTATTTTGGTTATTATGAATTTTGTGTATAGTCTATAACTGTTTTTAACGACCCTTTAATGCATATTTTTTGTAAGTTTTCTTTTAAAAAAAAGTTGTTAATATTTATTTTGTAAATACGATACGGAAATATAAAAAATATCAAACGTGACCAAAGTCAAATTCGTCATGGTTATATATTCCAAATAAATATAATTAGGTCTCATTTATGAATAATTAACATTAATTAAAAAATTATTATTTTAGTACAATTAGAATACCTTGAGAAAAACGCTTAAATTTTCTTTATTGAAAAAAAAACACAGAAAATAAATATTTTGAAGTTGACCGGCGGGTAGGAAAATCTGGCTTTAGGAGCTGACTCAGAAAAACCTAGGACAGGCATGTTTTAACATGTCCACTGATCCCAAAAATTTCACATTTCCATAAGTGTATGTTGTTTCATATCTGCATCACAAATTAGCTCTATTATACATTATACATTAAAAGTTATATTGCATATAATCTACACTATGCACTAAAGGGTTAATTATCATTGTCATGACAACTGTACTTACATATATTAAATTACTAGCTGGGTGCCCGGCGTTGCCCGAGATGTCATTTATCTATCATAAGACTCCAATTTTGGTTACTTTTGCGGTATTTTTATGTAAAGCTCCTCGAACCCTATCCCTAAATGTGCTCACCTCCCATGCCGAAGGGGGATGAAGTCATTGACTAAATATATCGGCCGTTTTTACATGTTAGAATATGACCACCCCCACAAATACGCGATAATGAAAAAAAATGTATTCCACGCAAAAATCGGCCGATTACATTGTCTGAAAATTTATTCCCCCGCCCAACACCTCCCAAACCCGTCGCGTTACCCAGGTTGTCACAATTAGATTCAGCGACATTCATAGTCTCGGAATTGATTCGATTCTCGGTTGTTTTTGCGGGATTTTATTTAACGTACCTCCACGCCACCCCTAAGCTTGCTCTCCTCACAGGGGTTAAATTATACACAAACAACATCGGTATAAATACCATCAAAGTAATTAACCCCAGGAAATAATTATCGCAAATATCGACCGTTTAACATGTTTGAAATTTTTCACCCCCGACCACTCCCGCTTCGGGGACTTAAACGGTCAAGTTTAATGTCATAATTAAACTCAGTGACAATCCTGATAGTTTCTGGTTTCTTTTTATGTAATGCTACTTCCACGCCAACCCTTAAGGGTGCACCCTTCCGAGTCCGAAAGGGGTTGAAATTACACACAGAGAACATGTAGGGAAATTTTATTAATCTAATTCATCCCGAAATATATTTAATTGACGCAAAAAACAGCCGGTCAACTCATCCCAACTCAGCCGATACCCGCGCGTTGTCCAGATTGTCATAAATAAATTCAGCGACATAGATTACCTTCGATTTGACTCGAATCTCGGTTGTTTTCCCGTTATTTTCAAGGAAATTAATTAAACTCAGTGACAATCCCGATAGTTTCTGGTTTCTTTTTATGTAATGCTACTTCACGCTTACCCTTAAGGGTGCACCCTTATGAGTCCGAAAGGGGCTGAAATTATACACAGAGAACATGTAGGGAAATTTTATTAATCTAATTCATCCCGAAATATATTTAATTGACGCAAAAAACAGCCGGTCAACTCATCCCAACCCAGCCGATACCCGCGCGTTGTCCAGATTGTCATAAATAAATTCAGCGACATCCATTACCTTCGATTTGACTCGAATCTCGGTTGTTTTCCCGTTATTTTTAAGGAAATTAATTAAACTCAGTGACAATCCCGATAGTTTCTGGTTTCTTTTTATGTAACGCTACTTCACGCCCACCCTTAAGGGTGCACCCATATGAGTCCGAAAGGGAATGAAATTATACACAGAGAACATGTAGGGAAATTTTATTAATCTAATTCATCCCGAAATATATTTAATTGACGCAAAAAACAGCCGGTCAACTCATCCCAACCCAGCCGATACCCGCGCGTTGTCCAGATTGTCATAAATAAATTCAGCGACATCCATTACCTTCGATTTGACTCGAATCTCGGTTGTTTTCCCGTTATTTTTAAGGAAATTAATTAAACTCAGTGACAATCCCGATAGTTTCTGGTTTCTTTTTATGTAACGCTACTTCACGCCCACCCTTAAGGGTGCACCCATATGAGTCCGAAAGGGAATGAAATTATACACAGAGAACATGTAGGGAAATTTTATTAATCTAATTCATCCCGAAATATATTTAATTGACGCAAAAAACAGCCGGTCAACTCATCCCAACCCAGCCGATACCCGCGTGTTAACCAGATTGTCATAAATAAATTCAGCGACATCCATTACCTTCGATTTGACTCGAATCTCGGTTGTTTTCCCGTTATTTTTAAGGAAATTAATTAAACTCAGTGACAATACCGATAGTTTCTGGTTTCTTTTTATGTAACGCTACTTCGCGCCCACCCTTAAGGGTGCACCCATATGAGTCCGAAAGGGAATGAAATTATACACAGAGAACATGTAGGGAAATTTTATTAATCTAATTCATCCCGAAATATATTTAATCGACGCAAAAAATCAGCCAGTCAACTCATCCCAACCTAGCCGTTACCCGCGCGTTGTCCAGATTGTCATAAATAAATTCAGGGACATCCATTACCTTCGATTTGACTCGAATCTCGATTGTTTTCCCGTTATTTTCAAGGAAATCCACTCCAGCCCCACCCCTATCATGCCTACAAACAACATCGGTAGAAATACTATCAACGTCAATGGTCCCTGCATTTATTTATTTCACGCTAATATCGATGATTTAACATGTTAGAAAATTTCTATCCCATCCAATCCCGCCCCTTGGGGCTAAATGGTCAATTTGATGCTATAATTGAACTGGACGACATCCATAACGTTGGATTTGACTTCAATCTCGGTTGTATTCGCCTTATTTTATTGCAGCGTTCCTCCACCCAACACCTAAAAGTGCTCTACTGATAATCCCGACCCGTTTCTGGGGGTGGTAGACGCGTCTCACCCCAACAGTGTTTGTTTCCTGGTCGCAAAGAACACGTGTACGAAATTTGGTGAAATTTTCTCCAGCGGTGTTGATTTGTATAACGAACATACAAATATACAAACATACATACATACATACTCTCATTTATATTTATAAGAAGATTAAACGTCGTTATTAATGCAAACAACATCGGTTTAAATAGTATGAACAACACCACCCCTAAATCTGCTACTTTCCCGTGGTGGAAAGGGTTGAATTTTCACTCATATCACATCGGTAGAAACACTATCAATCTAGTTTACCCATAAACACATAACATTTTGGCAGTTTTAGAATAATATTCAATTCTTACCCCCAGCCCTAAGCAAGCTCACCATTAATGTCTAAAGGGATTTATATTTTCAACAACATCCGTTGAAATGGTATTCACGTAATTCTCCTCCAAGAACGCACAAGAACTGACTATTTATCTTACCTTCCAACCCCCACCCTTTCAGGTTAAATGGGCAATTAAAAATATTTATCCGAAGTAAACTCACTGACATCCATAACCTTCGATTTGACTCAAAACTCGGTTGTATTCGCTTTATTTTTCTGTAAAGCAACTCCACCCCAAACCCTAAGGGTGCCCTTTTCCCAGGGCGTAGGAGATGAATATTATATTCAGATAACATCGGTAGAAACACAATCAATATCTTTGACCCCGAAAATATTTATTCAAATCTAATACCTGCTGTTTTAGCATGTTTAAGTATTTCAACCCCCGTCCACCCCCGCTTCTGGGGTTGGTAGAGGCGTCTCACCCCGACGGTGTTTATTTCCTGGTCTTAAAGAACACGTGTACGAAATTTGGTGAAATTTGCTCCAGCGGTGTAGATTTGTACTCTCCACCCCATACGCTAGGGGTGCTCTTTCCCCAAGGTGTAGAGGTTAAAAATTATATTCAGATATCATTAGTGGAAAGACTATAAATACCTTTGTCCCCTAAAAATATTTATCTGTCTGAAATATCGACTGTTTTAGCATGTTCAAATATTTCCACCCCCGTCCACCCCCGCTTCTGGGGGTGGTAGGCGCGTCTCACCCCGACAGTGTTGGTTTCCTGGTCGCAAAGAACACGTGTACGAAATTTGGTGAAATTTGATCCACCGGTATAGATTTGTATTCTCCACCCCAAACTCTAAGGGTGCCCTTTACCCAGGGTGTAGGGGATGAAAATTATATTCAGAAAACATCGGTAGAAACACCATCAATATCTTGGACCCCTAAAAATTATTATCCGACTAAAATATCGGCTGTTTTAGCATGTTTAAATATTTCAACCCCCGTGCACCCCCGCTTCTAGGGGTGGTAGACATGTCTCACCCCAACAGTGTTTGTTTCCTGGTCGTAAAGAACACGTGTACGAAATTTGGTGAAATTTGCTCTAACGGTGTAGATTTGTATAACGAACATACAAATATACAAACATACAAACATACAAACAAACATACAAACAAACATACAAACAAACATACAAACAAACATACAAACAAACATACAAACAAACATACATACACTCTTTTTTATTTATAAGATTACTTGTAAACTCATTACAGTATATTATTTTATTCTTTATTTATACATTTTGGTATGAAAAATAAAGCTGGATGATTTTTAAACGCGACCCGTAATAATATATATTTCATATTAAAAATAAATTTTTGACATTTTAGTTTAGAAAATAATCCTTGAGAACCAATTTTTGATAACACATCTCTTTGAAATTTTGCGTTCGTGACTTATTCTGGTTAATATTGATTTCACACAACCTACAGTAAGATGAAAAAGATAAACTGCCAATTTACATCACCATTAAATGAAATAACCCATTTCAGCAACAATTCTTTAGTCGAAGAAACTGTTATCATGTTTCTTCCCGATACAACAGAAATTAAATGTCGATGTTTCGGCGACACTGCACAGTCGTAATTTTCCAGGCGAATTTCGTATTAAAGATAATGACAGTGCAGAGGATTGTCGGAACAACACGGTTTAATTTACTTTTTACCCGACTGGTAACCCGAAAACATTTCTACAATTATTACTCAGATAAAGTTTTCAATCTTCCATCTATATTCTCACAAACTCTACGACGCGTAAAACATTTGTCGCTACATACATGTATGCACTCTGATAATACTGTTCAATGATTTCCGCCCGTTACTTAATCATATTCCTCAGAATCATTAATGACAACGGTTGTTACGCCAGAACAGCAATATTTCAAACAAGTTTTCCAACAAAATTATTGGTAGATCTTTCCCTTGTTATAATCTTACAAGGACAAATATATATATATATATATATATTGTGGTAATTAAAAGGAAATAATTAATTCATGAACAAAATTTGGACTCGTATTGTTGGCAGCGTAAAAACACACGAGTTGTATACAGAATATGTGGCTGGGATTGTCGAAGTTCATTTTACGAGACGCAGAGCTCGAGTTTGTAGTGAGCAGTGCTCCAGGGTGTATGGCAGGAGACTGTAGACAAAGGACATAAATTTCGAAAGTATGTGGCTGTGTATAGACTAACAGCTATAATATCCAGAAAGAAACTGTTCTACGGTTTTCGAGTCTATGAGCGAATAATTGCAACGATACAACACCGACTATTAATTTCCCTGAGGCGGAATAGTTCGGAGTCTAGCTTACATTCATGAGATAGACATTTTTCTTCAATTATTGGGAGCACAATGTTATTGCATCCCGCAGAAAACAAAATTTTTAGTGTGATAGTAGGATTTTGATAGAAGGAACAGCGAAGCAAGTGTAGTGAGTCAATTTGGCAAGCAGTATGTGTTCCGCATTAAATTCAGTGTATAATGGCCTGTCTATAAAGTGTTAATAATTGTGTGTGTGTGAACGAGCCCATGTCCTTGGTACAACAAAACATTAAGGTCAAACTGCACGACTTACAATTTGTAAAACCGCAAGTAAATGATATTATCGTCAGATTTCCGATTTCAGTTTTTAAATTTCATATCTCATATTTTGTATTGTAATGTTCTATTGTTTGTTTGAATTAATGCTTCGATAGCTTTGCGATTTTAATTGAATAAAAAGTATTCTTTATTGAAGGCCCGGTGATCGGCCCTCAGAAATAGCCGTGGTATTATTGAAAAGTATTAATATGTAATGTGATTTAAATAATTTGCTTCAATAAATTAATTTGTTTGTATATTTTAAATATTGATTTTTTAATGAAAACATCCAATCATTTTAATTGTTTTACTACAAAATTGGCGTCTCAACGTGTGGGTTTTCTCAGTGAAATTTTAATTGTTTTGGTAATTATTTTATTGGACGTCCGATTTTGCATTGTAATTATAAAATTAGAATCACTACAAATTGGCACTCCAACGTGGCGTAAATTTTCCTTTGTATTTAATTAAATACTACAATATATATATATATATATATATCAGTTACTTCCACGTTTCGTGGCACGTACGGAAGTACTCGATGAACTTGGCATGTGATTGGTGATTGGATGAAATGGACAATTGCTTACGAGTTAACAATAAATATTTCAACTCATGTGTTCTGATAATTAACCGGCTCTACCTAAGCAACCGAACCACACATTTCCATCGTATCCAAAAATACTTATACATCTACGAAGTTATTGTTAAGCAGCGGGTTTAACAATGAATATACTCATCTGTTTGCAATCAGCGATTGCTATTCTGTAAATTTGTAAAATGTAAGATGATAATTAGTTTTGATTTGTGACCATTGATTAACTCTTAACCGATAACGTGGAGTAAAGCTATAAAATGGCGAATATGACTATTAATATATATCAGGCATATTAACGTCATTTAGTGAAGGAAAATAAATATCAAGTAGGTATTTGTTTTTCAAATATATTTGTTGTACAAATATTAGTTAATATGATGCATAAAAATTCTTAATAAGAAATTTCCGACATATACTATATATTCATCGGATATCTTTTATGAGAATAGAAGTTAAACAGAAGGTTTCCGACAGTGAAACTACAGTTTGTGTAATCAGGATATTATTAATTTACTAGTAGGATATCTATTGTGGTATCTACCAATATGTATAATGAAAGGATTTTTTGTAATTTATTTAATATTTGTATTTGGCCCAGGTATTGTAAACAACAGTCAGCATTGTGAAAGAATATGGAGTGCGTGGGAGTTTTGTTGTCGGCAATGTGTGGTGTGAAAAGGTTCTAGAAGTAATGTTGGATACGTGTCCGGTGCTCAGTTAGCCGGAAATTTATCAAAGTAAAACTAAAGTTATGGAATAAGGTTATGAAAAGTGGTTATAAGTTGATGACAGACATATAACTCAGCGGCCATTTAAAACTAAACGGTTTATCCGCTAAAACATTCTGTAGGACTTCATTGTCTGTGGTAATGTGGAGATTTAGGTTGCTGTACTGCCGTAGGTTTTGAACCGTGATATACTATGACATGTTAAATAAAATCATTTTAAATTACTGATGATGTGAATAATTAGTGTTTTATGAGAGCTACTACGATGATTTGGTACGTACAAAATTTATTTTGTAAACCTAGTATACAGATTGCGTACCGTCAGATTTATTATGATTTCATGAAATTTCTATAGATTTTTCATATGTTAATATTTCTCATGTAAATTTAATTCAACATTTTGTTTGATTTGGTTATAATTGCGGATTACTATAACTGTTAGAGGCCCGATAAGCTGCCCTGAAGATTTAAGAATTTTCATAAAGCCTTATAATTTATGTAAAAGTTTTGTACAAAATTCAGCTAAATATAAATTTAATTGTATAGATTATAGCATTTAGCTTTAATTTACTTATCACATAATTGTATATATATATACAATTATGTGATAAGTAAATTAAAGCTAAATGCTATAATCATTTTAAATTTAATTGTATAAATTATAGCATTTAGCTTTAATTTACTTATCACATAATTATCGGCAATGTGTGGTATATATACAATTATGTGATAAGTAAATTAAAGCTAAATGCTATAATTTATACAATTAAATTTAAAATGATTTATACAATTAAATTTATATTATATAATTTATACAATGAAATTTATATTATATAATTTATACAATTAAATTTATATTATATATATATATACCTAATTTATGGTATTTTCATAACTTTCCATCGACACATTTGATAATATTTCAATTATACTGAGCCTAATGCTTATCGTAATCCTTCGGGAGCATAATTCATTCGTATTACAATATTGTTAAATTTAATTCTGTAGAAGTTTCTCACACTCGACTAAGAATTCAGGAAATATACTCACATAATTTTTATTCTAGCGTAATAAAGTAATTTATTTTTCTATTCGGTTTTCAAAGCTCAGTTTTAATTAAACATCGTCCTTGTAGTATTTATTTTGAGGAATGAAAAGTAGAAGACGTCTTATTTGAGGGCGGTTGATAATTTGAATTAATTACCGTTGTTTGGATAACTCAAAAGACCATGTTTATTCAGTTTAAATTTCCAATTCTTACATTGTTTCTTCACTAGTCCATATCTGAATTACACATGGCTACCTTTTTGGAAAATATTTTGCCAAGAGCAACTTTTACTGGCACGCTTGCACAACTTACGTTTTCCGCTTCAAATAAACTAGAAATAAATGCAAATTTTCATACTTCGCGGGTTACGTATTCGGTGTTCCTCAGCGTTTCCGTGCTGACAGAGCATGTCTGTGTAGTTAGCAAATGATTTATGGTTGGGTTTCCCTTTGCTAACAGCAGCACTGTACTGCAAGTCGCTTCCCAGCGCCTGGAATACAGATGATCTACTCGTCACAGCGTAACGCAGAACATTTTTAAGCAGTAGCTCAATTACATCGCCCATTATTCCTCGCCATAAATTATTTTAACTCGTAGTAATTGTTTTAGTTTTTCAAGAGTATCCACACTATCAACACCGGGGCATCAAATATCATCTTCGGTTCGTTTCAATGAATAGGGCACCGTTTGATTAATAAATCCCAGTATGTATGTACTTTGGTGCGTTTATTGCTTGCAGTTTCGTAAAAGGGACCGTCTGTGTTGAAGTCAGTAAAAAGGAATAATGTGTGACCGGAAAGTATGAAGAGCCAACAAAGGACAAAGCAGGGCGCTTAGCTTCAATTGTGAAAGCAGAACTGAGAACTGGATTCAATATTGCACCATATATTTTAAAGCAGCCTTCATGGGTTGGTTGCGCAATAAATTTCATGGCTACCCCCAGAGCAGACTTTCATTTGGGATGCTCAAGGAATTCTTTTGTTGGAATTTTTAGAAAGGTTCCGAGAAGGGGAAAAGAGAACCGTCAATACCAAACGTTACTGAGAGACACTAACGCGACTTCCGAATTTCATTCCATTCATGAAAGAAATTTGAAGTAAAACAGACCAACCTATTCTCTTGCTTTGGTCCCTTCGGAGGAGAGTTACATTCATTACGTTTCTTATTTGTAATCTGTTCTATTATGGCAAGGTTTTAACCCGTCTTATAAAATAAATAATCCGCACCAAAGCTAAGCCGTATTTTGTACGTTTATATAGTTCATCAATATCGTGAGGGTTATTGAATAATAACATAATGTCAACGCCTGTACAATGCGTTTACGAACTTTCAATTTTTAGGATAATTTTCAGATTTTTTACTTTAATTTCTAGTTAATATTCCAAAACTATTGTTTTTAGCTCATACATGTTTTTGGAGTATAGTTTCCTGCTTAGGATCGTTTCCTACTTGTACCATTTTGTAAATCAAACTATGATTATATTGACCTGAATTGATTAGAAAGTATTATTATTCTGAGACGATAAATCTGGGATTTATTTACATTTTACGCTTACTATTACTTGAAAGGATCCCATTATTTAAGTACTTTGTACGTCATCAATAGTTACTATTAAAATGAAAAATTTACGTCCGATTGAAAACCAAGCTTTACAGTTTTGTCAACTGACTAGTGCAGTTGTGTCCCTCTAGGCTCTTCTCAGCACCTGAAGAAAGGATCCCGGAAAGGTTATATTATCATTGGCTATCTTTCTTATTATTAATAGTTACTATTAACTTTTAACAGTGTTAATGCTTTCATTTTCAGTCCGTGGAGGACCGTCACATAAAAATAACGGCAAACAACCGAGATTAGTGTCAAATCAAGGAGTATAGAAGTCAATTAGTTTAATTCTTATATGCACTATGTTACTTATGTTGTAGATCCTATGTTTGGGGGTCGGGGATAATATGTGTTAAAAGTAATGAGTAAACAACTGTGACTAGTGTTGAATCAGGGGCTATGGAAGTCAATGAGTTTAACTCTGAGATTTACCATACTGTTTAATATGTAGATCAGCCCCTAGGAGTTGCAGTTGAGAGGAATCCTAAACGCCTAGAGAAATTTCTACCAAACATTTGACACATTTTACTTAAGGTCCATTAATAATCACCGAGGGATTAAGACACATCTACCAAACATTCGTAAACGATCAATATTAGCGTCGAATAAAACGTTATCTGTGTCGTTGAATTCCATAGTGTCATTTTAAAAGTTTTACGTATCTAACTTCGAATTCAAAAGACAAGGCAGAAATGAGGAGAGTTCTAGCTTTCTCGCACCAAATGTCAATACTGATTGCATGAACACATAACTTGAGCGGATGTTGCAGTATCTAGAAACACGAGACGCTTTTCTCGTGACGGACTAGTTGGCATAGGTTAAAAATTTAAAGGGATGTTGTGGAAGTGTCTTACTTATAAAAAATGCAAAAATTAATCAGATTGTGTCTATTCCTGGGTTATAGAAGTTATTTTATGACTTTAATACTTGCATTAACCATAAATTAAGAAAATATGATGATCATTGAAGTGGAGATGTACGCGGTTGAAAAAAGTTACTAGCAATATTTTTAACCCTCTTAAGTTTACGGGTTTATTTTTGAATTTATTACGGTTTCAGATTTATTTTTGGTCTTTATTTAGTTAAAAAATTATAATTTTCCCTTTTCAGATACGAAGAGTACTTTTGGACTTAACTAATTTAGCGATCTTATTTTTTCCTCCCTTAAAGTATTGGAAGTACTTTTGACTCTGTTAAGATCCCAGGGAGATTTGTGTCTCCTTCCTAGGAAACCGGAAATCTTATTGACTTACTTAATGCAGCGGGAGTATTTTTGATTCTCTCAAGATACCTAAACCACGCCTAAGATCAGTGAGGGGAACGTACTTGGGTAAATGTTCGAAACAGTGACGCTATTGATGCTGGCTAAATGACGTGTTAAATGACATGTTAAATGATAGTGTCGAGTCAATTCCTTCGCCGGGCTAATTTAAATAAATGCCTGGGAAACACCGGGCACTCAGCTAATTACAAATAAATTAAAAGCTAATTGTACACCGTACTCTAATTAAAATTACGCAACAAAATTCCCTATAATTAAGTAGTTTCCAATTTCACACGCATTTATATATTGAAGAATTTGAAACAAAATTGCATTAATGGTTAAAGCACTTTTGTAGTTCAGAATAGATCACGAGTTTTGAATTCGGTCACATTTAATCGCGTCAAATATGGTTCGTAATGTACATTATTATTATTGTTTTATCAATCAAAATCCTGTAATGAAATTCTAAAACTAATAATCTGGCTCAAGAACTATAATAAGGTGATGAGGTCTTCTCCAGTGACAAGTCATTAAATATTTTTTAGTCCACTTGAACATTTTAGTTAAAATCGTCTCGAACTCTGTATTTCTAGAAGACAGTTATGGAGTGTTTTAGTGTTTTTCTAGTTTTACGTGGTGATTAATACCAGCTGTCATACTATGGGGCATTGTAGATCACAAGTAATATTTTTGATTGATTTGTCTGTATTATTAGAATTTCCGTTACATCCAGTTTAATTCCATAAACCTATATTACTTTCAGGATTTTTTACAGGTTAGAAATTTATTTTCTAGTGATAGCTTGGACCTCCTACCAAGTAACCATTGCATTTCCTTGACTTTTTGATCAATCTTCTTACGTTTGTTTCCATTTTAACCTGTTATTTAAATGCATCCATGGTATATTGTAGTATATGATTTACGTTTTATACGTCATTTAGGGAGAAACTGGTCTTTTCGTCAAGTGCAGTTGACTGCCGCAGATTTATCTTCATTGATAGTAATTTTACGCCTGTTTGTTCACGATTGTATTTCATTTCGAAGATTCTATTATGCATTGGTTGCTAATGAATATTTTAAGCGATAAAAATTAAGGGAGCTAATTTGCGACAACTGTTCCAGAAATATTTCTAGCGCAGGGTCTGACAGGCGACTTATGAGCAATTGCAGATATGATCGCACTCTTAGAGACACAAAAAGAAGTTCTTCAGGTCTTACACATTCTCTTCATACGGGTCTGAAAATTTTCCTACCACTGATCATTCAAGTTAAACTCCAAGTGTGAATGGAGCCGACTGTGGTTGATACCAATATAAGCCGATATTATATCCTTGTGTTTCATTCCGCAGAATTCGGCTGAAACCGTGTACTGGGTTCTGCCTATGATGGTCCTGGTCACTGTTACCAAAAAATTTTAAGTTACATATCCATCGAAGAGGAGTTTGTGGCAAATATTACTTCGGTAGCATTGTGTCTTTTAGCCAGGTTGCGCTCAAACCACCGCAAAGAATTATGACCACGCCGTTACGCCATAGGTCACCTCAGTTATAGCCTCGACAGCCACGATGTTATATGAAAACTCAAAATTTTTGACGTCCGCTTGGTTAATCTCGGTTACTGGTGCATAGCCGAAACATCACTGACACCTCCAACAACCAAATTCCTGTGCTCATATACAACACTAGTTGAAATATTAGTGAGACAAAAGTCACAAAAGGGGAAAGGGTTCAGTGCCACCCTTGCAACTGCCTGGACACCGACGAAAGATTTTCCAGTAAATATTCAACTGGTTCGACTACTGAACGTAATTTAATTAAAATCATTATGTGGACTTGTGTAACTCATGAGAACAGAAATCAAGCCAACAACTCTCCTAGTAAAAGAGTTTTCTAAATATAAATCCCCAAGAATTTAGGTTGTAAATATTTGGTTTGTATATATATATATATATATATATATATATATATATATATATATATATATAAATATTGTAATATTCACAAAAATAATAGGCTTTTTAAATGAAAGATGAATAAAATTTACAAACAATATTTTTATTGTGGCAATAACTCAAATAATTACAAATTTATAATATTGAATTTCACAGGGTCTTCACTGGGTTTGATAAAGGACGAATCAATAATATTTATAATCTTATCAACAACAAATTACAATTAAGAAAGAAAAGAAATTTACTCGTCAATTAAACTAGAATGAACTTTAAAATGAGAACGAAATTAAAGTAAAAAGATTGACTCTGATTAACAATTTTAATCAAAAAGAGAACGAAATTTTACGGTTATTTTTCAATTACGTTTACATAATTAATTGTTTTGTAAATTGTTACTCACGTCTGCCCAGCATTCCAGCGTACCTTTAATTTTCGAAAACACTATTGCAAGGTTTTACACTGCTTCTAAGCTCACAGATTCTACATCAAATTTTTTTAAGCCAAAATCTTATATGTCGTCAGGAACTCGGATGATTCTCCATTCGTCATGTATCGGTTGACCGCTCGCCTAAGGTGAATTCTGCGATTTTTCGATTGGGTAGTCTTTGCTGTTCCGGACTTAAACCGAAACTTTTGCTATTTCTGGCCGGCTATAGACAAAAAAAACTGCCTTTTCTTAGCAGGTTTCGACGTTATACTTTTATGAATGTTTTACTTTGTCCTGCTAATTGCCAACCCTGTTGAATTCTCCTTACAAAAACTGTTATACCTCGACGAGGTCTTTCCGTGAACTGTATCTCACCAAATCTACCTGCGAACTTTCTTTCGTCTCGCAATTTTGAGCGCGCATACACCATTTTGACGGGCCTTCCGACAAAGGAACAGAGCCGGCTTTTCTATTGTTGTTTCAAAAGCTCCTGCCGCTACAAAGGATTTCTCAAACAATTTATATATTTTTTGAAACAATTAATGTCCTAATTAATTCTTCAATTTTCTATTGTTAAATTAATTATCAAAAACTAAAGAATAAAACTATATCTCTTGAAACATATATTTAATAATACTCACGTTTGTTTTATTGTTTTTAAAGAAACATTAAATCATTTGAATCAATATACAGACCGTTGAATTCAAAATAATTAAGAATTATTATTACGAAAAATATTCTGATGTAAAATTAATTATAATTAATTCGCTCATATAATTGCAAACAATTAGAATTATATCAAAATATTATTATAATTTACATAATTGGTATTGTATACAATACCCGTCTCGTTGGATCTACAGGTCGGAGAAACCACTTACAGTTAATATCTCAGCTTTTATTATATTATGGAAATTATATAACTCATTCAATAATAGAGATTAAATTTATTCTTTATAAAATGAATTTTCTGATATGAAACGAGTTTCTTGTTAGAGTGATTTTCTACACGATTCAAGAGACCTTTAAGCGCTCAGAGGCCTTAAGAGCTCCATTACAGCACTTTCACGAAGTGCATCAAACTTCACGACACGAACTCTCCTCGAGTTAACTAACTTTGTGGATAAAATTCTGCGATATAGAAGAAAGAATAGTTCAGAAATTTTGGAACATTTATACATGTATAACACGTGTGTGTGCGTGTAAATATGTGTAAATAGAGATTTACCTATAGAACAGGAATGTAATGCTCATTGAGTCCGTAAATCAATCAATAAATCAAGAGAATTATCAAATTAATTTGTTATTATTAAAATACTAGTTTTGTCATGCAGATAAAATATGTTTTAGATAAATTTCATGGTTTGTCAAATGAAAAAGGATGGTGAAAATGGAGGTATATACATTTAGAGAAAAATTATAAATTGTTGTTTGAGAAATTAATAAATGTGAAGTAGTACAAGAATTACAGAATAAGTGGAGCAGCTCTACTGCACCATTGTACAATAACGCCATATTCACTTTCTTGAAAATGAAAGTCAATCAAATATCATGTTTCTGCGTACGCACAGAATAGCTGTTGTTTTACAAGAATAGGAATGTCGTTAGAATAACTGTTATTTTAATTGGATCTCAACTATACCTAATTTAAAATTATTTTTTAAAATTATAATAATAAATATTATTGAACTAATAAATTATTAATTAGTCCTGATCTCAAAATACGTTAAATTCCAAACGTGTGTGCATGTCATTCAAGCGTTCCAAATTTAATCGCGTGAAGAATTGCACTTAAATTTTATTTCAATCAAGTGAAATTATCAGACCTTGCTTGTGTTTCACGTTTATTTAATTCTGAAAATTATGATATGATAAAATATATTCATAATAATACTGTATTTTAAAATACAATTAAATAGCTGTATCTACTTTTATTGTGTGTTTTGTTACCGTCTTTGTAAACTACACATTGATATCCGTAAATAAATATAAATTATACTCCGCAAAAATATCCTATTAAAAGCAAATTAATTTACTAGACATATTTTACATTCAGATTTTACGCCGATTCTTAGATTTTTACGCTTTTACGACCAAGCTTTTCCTTTTCTGTGGAAAACGTAGATTAAAAAAGGCTACAATTGTGCGAAAATTTTTGGAGGAACCGATCTGACGCTTATTTGGTAGAAATTCAGTTCGCTTCTACACAAGCTATAGTGAAATTGTTTTTGTACAATATCTATATCTAATTAATTGTAAACTTTACTCTGTAATAGAAATATTATATCACGATTATTAACATAATTATATAAATACTTTAAGAAATATCATAAAATAATTACAATATGTACAGTTTATAGAAAAAATATAATTATTTAATGGAAGTAAAAGTCACTCTGACATGATGTTTTCGCAGAGAAGTAGGCTCTAATTTAAGTATTACAATGAAGAGTCAATAGTAATGTTTTTTACATGCATTAATTTAAATCACAACTGGTATTGTGTATAAAAAGTTTTGAGAAATATATTAATATTTAAATTACAAATAGATGAAATAGTTGAGTTTCCTAACTTGATTTTTCTGTAATTAACACCGGTGCTCAGCCTTAAGTTTTCGGATAAAGCTTTCACATTTTGGCGCCGGCTAAAAAGCAGTTTGGTCCTGCAAAGTTCATTTGCCCCCAGGATTTGTTTACCAGACAAAGTGCTACCCCTTGCCTCTAGTTAATGTTTCTGTCCTTAAGCGCTAATGCAGCGGTGAGCCATCTCTCACCACGAAAAGCCTTCGTGATAAACGCTAAACTGCAGCACTAACTTCAGCACTCTAATACTGTACAAATTATTCGTAAAAGCGCCAGAATGATGGCACATTTTAAATTAATAATGGACAAATTGTTTCGAACAGTCTTCCTTCCCATCGTTGTATCACAAAAAAGTCATACTTTCACTTCAATTAATGATATGTTTTCAATTCGATTGAATTTCATTTCATTATTGTTTCACAATTAAAATTAAATAAATTTCTGAGTATTTTAAAAATATATGATATAACAGAACGTTTCAAGGTTCTTAAAAATATGTCAGTATAATACTGTTTAGCTGAATATTATTAACAATTGTAAAACATTTTAAATATAATTGACTGAAGTACTCATATTTTTCAAAATAAATAACATTTAACTTTCATTTCTCAGGCATTCTATATTGTTAAACAAATTATTTTTGCCCAGTAGTCTGCATATAAGCTTTTCGAATATATTTGCCATATTCAGGAACTTACAACAAAATTGGCCAAAGAACACTGATATTTTTTTCTTACTGCTCTAATTTGATCAACACAGATATTTTCGCTCACATTTTATCGTAACTACTATCCGCTCGTAAGTATGTGAATCCAATCTAAAATTACCTACATATTCTGTTATTCCAACAAAATGTATATTATGCAGTAAAATGTATATATTTACGTATTACTATGAAATTAAATTACTTCACATTTTGGTGGATATATCCCTTGAAGCATAAATATCATATGAATTATGTATACCTTTTTAACTTTTAACAAGGGGTAAATCAGGTTTCACCAAACGTGTATGTATATATATTTAAAGTACTGTAATAAACAAACGTACACTATTACCCAAAATTACAGAACTACCAAATCGCTATGGTCCGGAATCGAAGAGAGACTTACGATTCGTGTTTCGATCACTGAGATTCGAAAGGAATCCCTAGATTCATTTCAGATCAGAGAGAGTGGAGTAGATTTATATTATTAATTATTATGGCTTTATTCGGCTAACTTTCTTATTATTTATCTTCATTCAGACGCTACACATTTCGTCCTCCATTTCTCATTCCGTAAAGAGATAATGTCAACAGCGGATCGCCAGTTTATAGATATGTAGATCTATATATTCCAAATCACCAATAACGACGAATTCTGTTTCTTCAACACGAAAGACAACTGCATATTTGTACACAACATCCTTAACGTTCACAAACAAGTGACTTAGTTGATGTTAACACACCAGAAAACATTATGTATCTTTTTTGTCCATTATTAAAGCAAAACATGAAAATATGTTATTAAATCTTAATATACTTGAATGAACAGTATTCTAATAAATCTATTATAAGACATCAAAACAGTCCAGTTAAACACGGTAAAGAACCGACAAGCTCTAGAAAATTCGACTTCACAATTTCCCTACCAAAATGTATTAATTATGTATTACTCTTTGAAAAAGATACTGTTTCAATGACAGTAAAGATAATTTCAAATGATAGAATTTACAGACAGCTTCCAAAACATGAGAAAAAATTTTGTTGAGTAAAGTTGGACGATGCTTAAAATTTGAGTTTTACTGTTCATCCTTAAAATAAGATATAGGGTTCAGAGATATTTAATGTGTCAAGTAAAATAGGACTATTGACTTCTGGTAAATATCTTAGTAACAGAGTGGAATTAGCAACTCATTTGTAATAATTTTACATCCGAATTTCATGATTTTAATTTACAGTATAGTTCATGCATAAAGTTTACATAATACTCAATAAACCAAGATTATAGATTACATTAATAATAGTGAATACTGTACCTGATTGTATTATTCAATTAAAATTCAATTCAATGATATATAGATTTCTGTAAGGAGTAGAATGAATGGATATTTAGAAAATTTGAGAAGTTCACAAATTAATTAAACTGCATTAATTCTTAATTTCTTAATGTTGGCTGAAATTGTGTTAAAATTATTTACTCCTGCATACTCCATTTTTGTTCAACTATAGTGTGTTTTAAATTTTAATACCGACGGCGGTTAGTTTCCTTGAATCAACCAATTACAACGTTTGAAATAAAGCAGAGTTGCCGCAAAACTGCAGCGTTATTCTACTGTATAAATCGTGCATCCCTCCATGTGGACGCGCCAGGAGTCTTCTAATTTAAGAGCGTACTATAATAGAGGTATAAAATTGTTTATTGAATTTAATAAATTATTAACATATTTTCGTAAAAAAATTATTGTAAATGTAGATATGACGACAATTTAATATATAAATTCATTTCAGATAGTCAGTATGCCTAATTTACTTAATTCCCCTCGGTTTTATATAATTCCCCATGTTTAAAATGAAGGGTTAATGACTTTGATAAATACTCACAGTAGGTGTAAACCTATTAATTATATTCATTAGCTTGGTTGGTTTTGAAATAAACATAATTATTAAATTTAAATCCTCTGAACCAAAAATTAATTTCTTATTTTTTAATAATTAAAGTAATTAAATTAAAGTAAAATAGCAACAAATAAATATTATAGTGTAAATACTAGAAAATACTAAATACAAAATATGCTGTCGAAATGTCAGGGACATGTATCGGGGTATTACAATGATACAGAATGTGTAACTTTTAATTTGGAGCAGCTGAAGATTTTACAACAGTTTACATTACTTAAAATGCCCAGAATAGCTTGAGGTACAGTTTAAACTCGTCTTCTGCTGGTTACAGGATTTTAGAAGTAGGTAATGTTGGATCCTAACACACTCACAGCAGCCTGCTCGCATTCGGGCCAAAGATCAGGAAAGCGTGAGTTTGCCAGATGTCATGTAGATGTTAGATAACGATTGCAGAGATATTTATATACTCTTATTTTCTTCAGGCCAATACTGGAATGTTCTCCTGCACTAATCACTTAAACCGTCTCATTTTTTAATAATTTCGCTTTCTGATTATCCAACAAAACCCATCGCTGACCAATCTAGGTTTGAGGATTTTCTGAGGAGTATGACTTTTATAATTTCCCTTTTTGCACACCACAAAGTGTTAAGCTAACTTATTACTCTAATGACTTGTAGTAAGGTATTACCGTTACTTCTCGATTTTCAACACAAATAAGACCATAAGACATCGAATGAAAATTCTAGTTTTTAAATATGCATAATTTGATATGGTTCTGAATGCATAGATCGTTTTACTAACTTTTTTATTAATTTCAAATCTGTAAAAACAGTTAAAAAGTTGTTCTAATCGAGGGAAACAGCTCTTTCGCACAAAGAGGGTAAGAGGTAAATTCATTTGAGGGTGCGATTGAAGCCAGCAGGCCTCGCGGCGATGGCAGGGTTCGCTCCCGAATGCTCGTTTGTGCACATCGCTTTTCTCGACTGCGGACGAAACTGCCTGTGTTAACGGCGACATCTGCCTACGAAATAGCTCCGCCATTTCCTGTTCGCGTCGGGTCGCCGAGAAGTGATGGCAACGTAAACAATTTATAGTTGCAAGCCCACGGCAGCGGAGTCGTTATTACCTCCGAAGATCGGTACACGCTGTATTTCGTATCTCTCAAGTTAATAACTAATTGGGTTCTATCGGAGGTTGTTCCTCTCACTTAACTGTTACCTTGACTGAAATAAAACCACAGCCAGATCTCTGAATAAATAATAACAATTATATATGACCATTTTTCGATGTTACTAAAAACACCAGACGTAATGAATTAATTAAACAGTTTTATGCGTACGACTGTTACACTCTATTTCACTAAGCTCAAATATGTTCCTTCAGGAAAGTATTTTCACAATAATGCATAATTGCAGTATCAGTTTCACGCTATTTGAATTATTTATAGGCAGTTAGTCGACGTAATGTTAGATCAACAGCCTGTGAGAACTGTTCTCTCGTAGGCAGAACCTTTCTGGAGACCTTTGCAGATACCTTTTCGTCTCTCCGTTTTTGAACTAAGGTTCCCACAACCCGAGGTACCTCGGACCAGTTTCAGAGGTATATTTGTTCCAGGGTCGCAGACCTTGGTCATATGGTAAGAGTTGTCCGCTATTCCTATTGGAATAGTCGACCAGCTGCCTCCTAAACTGGTTGACGCACGGAGCAGGGAATGCTGCGTCCACCCAGAAAACCCCTCTCCCGCTATGGTAAGGGCGTGGGACAAGTACCCAATGCCCGACCTACCTGATGCAGATTTTGTAAAGTGTGTGTCCTGCATAACTTTTAGGCAAATACCGGGTAGGATCCTTAAAGCATAGCCTGTGGCTACCCTTGGCTACCTTCCGGTACCATTCCGCATCCTCCCTTTCAAATCCCTTCCTATTCTATTAAAGTGGAGTTGCCAACACGTGGATTACCCTCATGTAGCCTGTTACCCTAAAAGAAAAAGATTGTAAAGTGTAAAAGTATTTAAACCGTTGAACGCAGTTCAGGAAAGGGAACCACTTTAATACCAAAACAGATAAGATTAATATACTTTTTTTATTAGTCCTTATTTACAGTCGAATGATCCATTTAAAATCACTTTATTTACATATTTGTAGCATACTTATTAATTACAATATCTTGATCATGATACATTTATTCTTAAATATATTCTTTGCATTACGACTCCGTAAAAAAACAAAATATTATGTTAAAAATCTGTAAGGTATTAAAAGATTAATATGTGTAAATAATATTCATTTAAAATAGTTCCAAACATATACGAACTTTTCACTTCTGCTTATTATATATTCCCTGATTTTAGGGCGTTTTCAGATCTGTAAAGTAATTAATTAAACTCTAACCTATTGTTTATTTCTAATATTTTATAAATTAATTCATAATTATTTATAAATAACCGATTTTTTCCTGGTGTACCTGAGCTTAACACCGGAAGTGTCATTTTTCATCCCAGAATAACTAAAAACATTTTATTTGACCGTAACACTGCCGATTTTGGACTATTTTCCCTTTAACAACCTCAACGTTACGACGGCTGAACTATAACTTAACCTGCATGATTAATGTTTGCAACTCATTGACGTCCAAACAGAGGAATCGTCAACATTCACGGTTGTTTTGGTATAATTTTATTGTTTCCTCTTCGCCCTCGCTTCTACGTATACTACATCGAGAGTGAACTATCAGTGTCAGAAATCTGGAAAACGTTTTATTCGGCACATTGTTAGGCCGTTTACGAATTATTTTTAAATGCTACCTCCTTCCACCCCGACCAATAGTGGGGCTAAGGGTAATCTGATCCCTAGAGTGTTATTTTCCTTCATTGAAAGTGATATGTGTACACGTTTGGTTGAAATTTCTCTAAGATGGTATGCGGAACATACACACACATATATACCTTCAGATTTATATTTTTAGTTCAATCAGAGACCCAGAATGCTCAATAATGTGTATCATGATTCAGTTTGGTTCGAGTGTCTTTTATCGGGTTACTGTTAATATTTGTAAACTGTTTTTGAATTATTAATTATCAGATTTTTCCAAATACGCTATATTTAGTAATATAACGGAAATAACTAGAAGGAAAATAATATTTCTATTGTGAAGAGTAATAAAATAAGATATTGCGGTTCAGAATATTTTTCGAAAAAGGAAAAATAGTCTGGGGCATTGGTTGAGTAGGTGAGGTGTGTAAAACACTGAACCTGTGTTCGCTTCTGGGAAGAGACTGAATTTTTCCTGAGATTAATAGCCCTCATAATCATTATTTTAATGAAAATAACAATAGAAAACATCCTACAAGTATATTTTACAACAACAACGTGCAAAATAGCAAAGGAAAAAGTTTGAATTTAAGTTCAATGGCGCTATTGTTATTATTATACGTCAAAGTAGAGTCATTAAAATATGGGCATGTGGAGTGAAATAGAAAAGCTCAAATTTATGATCAGTTGAGATAATTATTAAAATTAAAATTATTGCATTGAGTCTGTGAGGAGAACTTAAATTCAGAAGCAGGATTGTTACAGCAGAGTCAATTAAACATAGTTGACTTTGCGCTAAGATTAGAAAAATGACTTTGAGTAAATTTCAGTCAATCTACTAAAGTGCATTCATAGAAAGCACTTATACTTATAGAGCTGGGAAAAGATTATCAGTATATGGTTTAGCCTGTGTCTATTGAATAAGTGCATGCAGTTTTCTGATAGAGGGTACTCTTAGTAACTGGTCCATATTGCTGTGAGTTCAAAACTTATATCTTAACTAAATTATGACACTATATTTACCTTAAGCCCACAAAAAACCGAATTTATGGTCAAGAGAATAATTAAAATTGTTAGAAATTTACAATAATTTTAACTGGAATATAATTCTATTTTAAATTTGAGCGTTTCAAAATGTTTCCAATATGCTCATAATTCAACTATTTTTCATTTAATAATAAGGCATAATTTAGCCTTTGTTCTTGTCCATTAGCAAAGAATTTTGTTGTAATGCTTATATAATTTTATATATAATTACATAGCGTCTTCTTTTAATCCGTAAAATTTATTACGACCTCTCGGGGTGTTTCAAACATATTTTACTCTCTTAGATACGATGGTCGTTAGATAAATGCGTTCCAATTTTCACGTTGCAGATTAAAGTTTATCCGACAAGAAAAATCAGAATACGGCTCCTAAGACAGCGCCAAACATCTGCAAAAACTTTGCCGCAAGAAAATGCAGCGTTCGTTGGAGTGGAAAGTTGCTTGTCAGCGAATACTTGAAGTTAAAATCTCGAGATTGTGCCAAGAGTTTTAAGGTTTTTTTACAGAAATTCGAAGTATCAGCACGCTTGTCAACCGTTTTCTTTCCATTGGCAAGCAGTAAGTGATATTATCAAGTTCTAGAACATTACAATTTAACGAAATAAACACATAAAAAGATAAATAAAGGTGATAAATTGTTTAAGTCATTCAATAAATTGTTTCCAAAAAGTAGGAAAAATATTATCCAGGTTTTCGCTAAACATCTAACCCATATTTTGTAGTGCTCGAGTAAACCAGCAGGAAGCAAAATCTTAGCGGTTGAAATCTGCTTGAACCTAGATGTTTCCTGTCGGTGGTATTTTTGTTTTAAACGTCTCCACTTTATTCAATGTGAGAGTAATCATCGATTCCGATGCGCTATATTCCTGTTCATATGCATCCGTACGTTATAATCGTGTGGCTTACACGACAGTTCTTAAATTATTTTTTGTGTATAAATACATAATATTTGTACATATAACACGACGAATATGATCATCACTTCGTATTTGCCGAAACACATTCTCCAGAGATGACACTTTTGTCGTGAGAGTAAAGTTTTACGGGTGGACGTGAGAAGATGTAAGGAAGGAGATTGGATAGTATGTTCTCGGTAGCAGAGATACAACGGAAGATTCAAGTTTTGACTGATCGTTAATCTCGCTCAGTATTGCAATTGCCATGACAAAAATGCGCCCTAATATAAATACAATTTTTCTACAGTAAAAATATACGCACTGAAAGACCGAAGACTAATTATTTTATCGCGACCACACTGACAATCATTTTTGTGACGTATGTATAGGTTTGTGTTTCACGTCCACCAAATAAATTAATAGTCGTGCGACATGCAAAATAAAATTTTCAAATACACATTCCAAAATAAATTATATGGAGTCATTAGTGATTGTAGACTAAAAACAGGGTTCTGTGCCAGGTAGTTATATACTTTATTTCAATTTGAGACTTCAGAACTTAAGTGTTCGGACACATGGTTACTGATTGGAAGGACGGTATTTCCCTAAAATATTGGGAAACAGAATGAGTGAGGATATATTAAAACGATTTACTAGAAAACCCCGATGATAACATAAGTTAGGGTGATCCAGTGGTGAAAGTTACCATAAAAGTGGGGATAGAAAATCTGTATGATAAGAACGAAATAGTGGACTTCTTATAGGAGCATATTGAAAAGTCAGTGGTGATGAAATTAATCGTATTGTGAAATTAGTCATTGTGAGATCCGCATATTTCAAAACAATGAGGAAATTAATAATTCTAAACTTCAGGTTGGACATAAATCCTAATTTTAAACTCTGTGTTTTCTTGACGTTTAAATACAGAAGTTTCCGTCTCTTGCGGGGTCCATCAGATGACCCTGAGATTAACATAGAAATTATAGTGCAAATTTTATTGGAAAATGTTTGATTGAATATTAAATTGTATATCATTAAAAGCCTTAAATTATTTTTCTCTTTTAATATTTACTTATGTCCTTCTTAAAATATATTTGATAACATAATTCAACCGTATATTACAGTCTTAAAGGAAGATACTATATATGACCATCACAAAAAAAATACTTTTTAAACCTTAAGTGTTCACAAATATAAATAAATCATTAACTAAATTTTTTAGATGTATTTTTATGAATACAATATGAAAGAAATACCAGTAAAATATGGTCGAAATTTTTATATTATTTATACGTTTTTATTATGTTGCACATGTAGGTTCTAAATATTAATTGTCATTAATTAATAACTTCAAGTTTTTAAGAATTTTTGTATTTGTAAATAAAATTTGGCTACAGTAAAATTGAATATAATTTTAAGTATAAGAAATCAAAATTTTCTTTGTTAAAAGTTAGTCGACAATAAAATGTCGTATTGAAATTAACAAAAAAATTATCAATAAAACAATTTTATTAAAATAATTAAAGCTCTGTTTATATATGAAACAAATGAAACAATGTTTATGCAAGAAATATAATTAGGTCTCATTTTTGTTTCTTAAGATTTTAGTGTAATTATAATACCTTCAATTTTTCTTGAAAAATATAAAAAATATATATAAATATTCTGATGTTGACCGACGAGCAGAAAAATGTGGACTCAAAGGCTGACTCACAGAAAGTTGGACAGAAAGCTCTCCACGGATGTCAAAAGTTTCTTGTTTCCTTAAATTCATGTTGATCCATATCTGCATCAGAATTTAGCTCTCTTAGAAACCAACAGACGTCTCTGGGGTGATGATAAAAGTTAGGTTTCATATATGCTACACTATGCACTAAAGGGTTACTTGTAAAATTTAACATATTTAAAATCAAAATTATTTTATTGAGGATTAATATGTTTATTTTTTGAAACGAGTTACACTGTCCTTCAAATCAATTTAAATATCTGTCATTTCAATAAATATGTTACGTACTGACAATAGCTTCCTTAATCAAATCGTTTAAGAAATCGTTTATCAGTTTTTATTTAACGTGCTAGGAAAATAATATGCATCAGCCAATGATACTCTTAAAAAATTACTTTCATTATATTATTGCAATCCCATATATAGTCACATTTAGAAGCAATAAGCAAACAGGAAGATTAATTGCTGACTTTTCTTCGTATTGAAAGCGACAGGCTGAGTGTGGAGATACGCTGCAGTCCACTTCTTTCATTTGGAGTTGTGGCCGTAAATCAAATAGGAAGCTTCATCTGTCAGTAACACGTCGAAAACTCATTTACACCAGATAAAGAGAAATCCACTTGGCCTTTTTTACGAATCGTGGGGATAATACAACTCCAGTCTCTGTTGGTTTACATCACAGTCCATTAGTTATACTGTATATTATGTTCTAAGAATAAATCGTTAAATTATAATGTTCCCATATAACTAGTGTGTTGTTTAGATTTTAAGCAGAAATATAAATGTAGTCTTTCTTGTTGTAAAGAATTAATTAAATTTATCGAGCTTCTAACCGAGTGAAAAGATGTATGCGCAACGTTACTCGATTAGAAACCCGTTAATATTTTATTCAGAAACGTAACGTTTCAGTAAAATATATTCAGTATTCAATGTACGAAACAGAATGCAGAGGAAAGTGTCCATGACATATATAGAGTATTTATACTTTTATTGATGAATATTTAATGAAAAATATTAATATTATGCGAGTAATGTAATAACTATGATGGCAGAATCTCCGGTGCCTCAATATTTACTTACGGTAAGCACCAAATACAATGAACTATACTTGTTCTCCTGACAGGATTCATCTGGCTCTATGTGATTAACGTATATATTTACAGTGTCTATAAGATCAATCCTCCCAACATGCACCAGAACCGGCAAATTAATTAACTTATACATTGTTTGACAACACTGATGTGCAGACCACATTCACAATCTTTTATGACTCATGAATTTGTTACAAATTTTATTCCAGCATTAGAATGAAAGTAATGCGAAGTGAGCTCTATTATGACTGGGCATGAAACGTGGGTGACTCATTACACGCCTAAGTAAAAAATACAGCCGACACAGTGTCACACCAATTAAACATCTACCAAAAATTTCAAAACCACGATTTCGGCTAAAATAAATCAGGGTTTTCGGACCGAATAGGCATCAATTTGGTCGAATTTCTACCTCAGAGGGAGACAATCAATGCACAATGGACCCTAAAAACTCAAAAGGAACATTAAAAAAAAGGAGGGGAATGCTGACGAGAGGAGTGTGCTTGTCGCACGTCAACGCCTGTCCTAACAGCTTTAGCCACTTGGACTCGTTTGGTTTGGATGTTTGAACCAACCCCCGTATTCCCCTTACTTGGCATCTTCCAATTATCATCTTTTCACCTATATGAAGGCACAAATGGGTGGAATTATAGTTTTAACTACAGCGCAGGTGCAGAAATAGGTTCTGAAGAGGGGAAGGAGCAGACGGGAGAGTTTTTCGAGGAGGACATAAAGAAGCTTGTGCAACGGCTCATCACATACATTGTTCGGGATGTTGATTATGTGGAAAATAGTCAACAATTGAATCAAAAATATCCTGTAATTTATTTTCAAATACACGTTTCCTAAAAAAATATAAAGATCTAGTACACTTACTTTCTGAACAAGCTTGTAATTTGTATATTCTAATAGCAGGCTTTGTTTACGTTTTATAGTGCTCTACAGTAAATTTAAATAGTAAAATTGTGTACAGATCCATTTCGTAATAGTAATTTAATTTGCCACTTATTTTTGTTCTGCAACATACCTAATTTATTATTATTCTTAACCATATTAAATATGGTAATATCGTATATAAAACAAAAATCTGGTTCGTGACTCTTAGAGCCGTCTATGTTTTTAATATCTCTTTGTGAATAGACACTAAATTCCTCTTTGGAAACCTACTCTATTGTGCGTAGAATTTTGAGCGATGAAAAATATTTGAACATTGTGTTCCTACCTTAATTGCGTGATAACGACTTTGCACTGAAACATTTCTTATACACTTGCACTTCTTGTCTCCATTTTATTACATATTTCAGGATTATAAATGTTATTTACAAACGATAATTATAATTTTGCCGGTGGCAAACAAAACGTCTTTCGTCTCTTTCCTCAGTTAGATTCTTCTTTGAATAGTCTTCTTGGTATCCTTTACCGAGACAATGCTGTCACATCCATTACCTACTGGCCTGTGCAAGTAACGCTCCTCGCTTAATCTCGGCGCTCAGTTTGTTTAGGTTTGCTGAGGCAACAGTAACAAATCCTTCTCTCCCTCTGACAATTCCCACAGGACAATTTGGTCACGCAAGCTGTCTCACCCACGTCTGGGCAGGATAGTAATAAATATTTATTTTTCCAATACCCATATCAATCTCAATATCAGGTAATTGTAATATCGTAAACGAAATATAACAGGAATTCCTTATTATTTAAGTTTATTCGTTTAGTTAGAATATGAATTTATTATGTTTGTGTATGAATTTGAATACTTTGGTAAAATTATAAATTTATTATTGTAAATATTTTGTAATGCCAATTAATTAAGACATTAATTGTGAAATTAAAAATATAAATTGTTTGAGAAATCCTTTGTAGCGGCAAGAGCTTTGAAGCGACACTGTAGCCAAGCACTGTTCCTTTGTCGGAAGGTCCATCAAAATGGCGTATGCGCGCTCAAAATTAGAGACGAGAGTAGAGTATGATATTGAGAGTAACGGTTCGCAGGGAGATTTGGTGAAGTACAGTTCGCACGGAAAGACCTCGTCGAGGTATAACAGTTCATGTAAGGAGAATTCAACAGGCGTGGCAATTAGAAGGGTGAAGTAAAACATTCATAAAAGTATAACGTCGAAACCTGCACACAAAAAGCAGTTTTTGTGTCCACAGACGGCCAGATATAGCAAAAGTTTCGGTTTAAGTCCGGAACAATACAAACTACCCAAACGACAAATCGCAGAAATCACCCAAGGCGAGCGGTCAACCGATATATGACGGAAGGAGGTCATCCGAGTTCCTGACATCATAAAAATTTTGATTTAGAATCTGTGAGTTTAGAAGCAGTGTAAAACCCACAATAGTATTCTCGAAAATAAAGGTACGATGGAATGCTGGGCAGACGTGACTAACAATTTACGAAACAATTAATTATGTAAACGTAGTTAAAAGATAGCCGTCAGATTTCGTTCTCTTCTTTTTGATTAAAATTGTTAATTAGAGTCAATCTTTTCACTTTTAATCTTGTTTTCATTTTAAATGCTCTAGTTTAATTGACGAGTAAACTTCTTTTTCTTTTAATTGTAATTTGTTGTTGATAAGATTATAAATATTATCGATTTGTCCATTATCAAACCCAGTAAAGACCCTGAGAAATTCAATATTATAAATTTTGTAATTATTTGAGTTATTGCCCCAATAAAAATATTTTGTTTGTAAATTTTATTAATTTTTCATTTAATTAACGCTTCGTAAGTGATTATTACAATTTATTGCTTTTATATTGTGACGCACGAACATTTATCTAGGAATTTTATTCGATTATTTTTAAATATAATATATTTATCTATATGAATTGCATTTGTAATGTCTGAGACGGAACCCGAATCCTTCGAGATGGCGGGTACGGAGCCCGGTGCAGTCCTGTCGCGGACGGCGGTCCCGGGACGTGACAGTACAAAAGATTAAAGATTTGAAACCTTGCGAGAAGTCGAAAAGACACCAAATTTCGACTGTGACCCAGGCAGAAAATTCTAGAATCTCTTATAAAATTCCTTCCGGACGTCGATTTTACCACCAATGAAGAGGTACTGTACGTCACCCCAAGTCAAGGGAAGAACCTTGCGTAGAAGTGGGTTATAGTTGAACATAAATTTGAGAAGTGTGGAAGAATATATTTAGTTAGGGGAAGATAATGTGTTAGTAGGAGAAGTTTCTTGTGGAATCTGGAAGAAAAGATTTAGAAGACGTCACGACAGTCACCTGCCTCTCCCTTCCTGTTTTTCCTGTTTTCTTCGCTGGGAGTCAATCTCTACATCTTTTTTTCTAATCTTCTAGACGATCTTTCACGTCATCTCTTTATCCTGCCTATTTCCCTTTGATTTTCCTGTTATCTTAGCTTTTTTTCACTTTTTCTTGTTAACCTATCTACTCAAAGATAATGGAATACCCGAATAATCTTATTAATAATGTCACCTGTATGTGCCCAACAGCACTAAAATGCCCTTCACGTTTCTGAAAATCAGTGCTCCAGACGAAACCTATGAATGATGAAAGTTGTATTGTCGGAACGTAATTACTCTGCTACATTTTATAATATGAGAAATTTCTTTTTGAGACCCATATTGCGTTAATTATATAAAAGTATTTGTCTCATGATTAAAATGTTGTAAAGCATCTACAATTCATTATGACGTATGCAAGACTGCCCTGACGATCCTGAATATCCTCTACGACTGCCCAAAACACGACAGGACTAGAAGAGCCACAATTCAGAATTACACGAGATGGAAGATATGTACTTCAGCAGCAGCATTAAATAACCAGCTAAAGTTTAGCAAGGAAACCGGCATTCAAGATCGAATCTAAATAGACCAGAAATCTGAGACTAACAATAATATGTATAAAAATATGAAGTAATTGTATAGTAACTTCATGTAGTAGGTATGGTAAGTCGCCAATGACTTTTACGCTAACACGACTATAAACAATAAATTGAAAAAAATAATTATAATACTGTAAAATAAAGTTTGAAATGAAATAATATTATATATAATATAGAATCAAACTCAATATATTAATAATCGTTACAGTCTAATAAGATTATATTAAGAATTAAACTAATTATATTACTATTGTATTAATTTAATGATTCTTTGAAATATTGTGGTAATTCGCAATTACTTGAATTATACTTTACTAATAATTGTCAAATGAACGTTAGAATTTTTTAAATATTACAATACTTATTTAGCATTGAAAACATTAGTTTAATATACACATATAAATATAATATATAAATCATATAAATATAAAATATAAATCTTATTTGCCACTTAATATATTGTGTGGTAAGATAAATTCTGTTGACTTTATCGTATCTCAAACTTTCGTCACAAACTTTTTCCTAACATAAAGAAGGCTCCAGTTTGCAACCTTATTACATTGTCTGACACAAGCGACTTTAAAGCAAAGAAGAGCCCGTGAAATCTTAATGCAATAAGGACGCGGAGCACTTTATAAATAAAGTAGATGATATCAACAAAGGACTTCCCTTTTGATAGCACAAAATTTTGTTAACTCTCCATTCCTTCTATCGAACAAGAATAATTCCAACATGGATTCAACCACTAGGAAATAATATAAATCATTTATGATAATGTATGAAAAATATTCTACACATTTGATTTCTTTAATAGAAGTATTGCAAACTTCCTAAAGCTTGAGATGTGTTTGTAATTAAATGAACAATTGATATTAAACATTTGAATGCAGAGTTTCAGCTATTTTATTCGTTCTTACAATGAAATAGTTCAAATATTACTGGAAGCTTACACTATGACGAACCAAAATAAAGTCAGCAAAACTCAGTGTGAGTTGTGTGTTCGAGTCTGATTGTTTACAGTCAAAGAAATTGAGCTTACAATCCGGGATTTATCCCAGGAACTTCTTGACGGAATATGTGTCCACTCTGTCAATCTACTATCTATACACTCAGGAGATGTTGGGGAATTAAATTAATTTGAGATGTCTGACCATCGATTCGCAATGGCGTGACGAATTATCCGAAGTTTTCTGTTGGGAACGAACGTCGGCAGTTAGTTGTTTTTCGGTACCCAACTACTGCAATGAATTTGTTATGCCTGCATTAGTGCTGAAATGAGATCACCAAAATTTTATCTATTGGATCAAATTAACGATTTACGACGCATGTAAAAGAATTTAAAAGGAATATCGAATAAGTTTATTTAGTAAATTATTGTAAGTTAGTTAATTTACTGTAATTATTTTCGATTTATACTAGATTTGTTAATGTTTTTTAATGTGATTCTAATTTGATTTTTCATACCCGTGAACACGGAAAGAAGAGTAGGCCGTGTACTCAAGTTTAGGACGGGACGTCAGTGACGTACGATGTCATGTCATCCCTTTCCGATCCTACCATGACGTACTCAAGAGAGTTCCTGTAATGCCAGACTCTCCTGACTACAAATAGATTCCTGCTGTACCAACCTTTGAAGGAAAATAAAGATTATATATCCGCAGAATGGGACTCCTTGGACAGTTAAATAGCCAACTATAAACGCCGCGAAGTGTCTTCCTGTTAAGTTAACGGAAAACTATAAACTATAATGCTGTTCTAACCCAACCAACCTAAGATTTAAGTTTTGTACTATCAGGTGTAGTCTTAACGGCAAATTCAAAGAACGGAACTCTGATGTTTTCTTGGGTTGCTCCTCCATCACTTTTAGGCGAATGCCGGGTAGGATTCTTAACCATAGTCCTAGTTAACCCTTGGCTACCTTCCGCTACCCATCACATCCCCCCATCCTATTCTTTTAAAGGGGAGTTTCCAGCACATGGATTATGTTACTCAAAAAAAAATTCATGGAAAGCATATATATATATATACATAGAAAATAGATTACAAATATGTAATGTAATGTTTTATATAAATTGTTTCTTAAATTTTTGGCGGCGTAACTTGCAGGCCAGAACATTGTAAAGAGCAGCATTGTTTGGCGCGAGAATGCAGAGACTATAATGGGTGTTACGAGTTTTTGTCGAGAAAGCGTATTAGACGCTCAGAGCTTTGGGCAGTGAGTGTGTGTTTGGGAGGCAGGGAGTATGTTGTAACGAAACAGTTAGGAGTACAGTACAGTCAGAGAGCAATGTGTGTTTTGAAAGGCCTGACCATGGTTGTCCGGGCGAGTCTGTGGTGGTCTATTTCAGCAAAGTAGAAGCTGAATATATCAGCTTCTGTTTTAATGGGATTTTCCACAGCAAACTGAGTATGTGTTTGGGAGGCAGAGAAGTATGTAGTCAGAAAACATAGTCAGTGTATTGTGTGGAGGTCTTGACGAAACAGAGTAAAGCACAGTGTGTTGTGAGAAACAGTCAGTCATGTGTGTTTTGGGACCAACGGTGACCGAATTCAGCAAAGAATAAGTTGAATATATCAGCTTCTGAATTTAAAGGATTTTCCACAGCAAATTGAGTGTGAAAATACGTACGACAGCAAAGTAGAAAGGCGCCTAAAGTGTTGGAAAGTGAGACAATAATAGTAATCAGTGATATGGCCTGTCAACAAAAAGATTATTCTATAAAAATCAAAATAACCACGTGTGCACAAACCAGCGCAGCTCTCAACAAAGGGTATGTAAAAACGTAAATTTTGTGAACCTTTACGTAAATATCGTTTACCGCCATATTTCTATAACTTTGTCAGATATTTCTATAGCTTTGTCAGACCTTTCAGATTTCTATATTTTCTGTTCTTGGTATAAAATTTTGTTATTGTAAATTTAAATTCAATTTTTTGCTTTTGTAACTTGGTAAAATTACTGTCTTTATTAGAGGTCCTCCCTTTGTTTATTTTAATTAATTTTCCCAAAATACCTACTATCTTAATTAATTTATGTTGCGTTCGATTTTATAGCAGCTTGAGCTCACAGACCTTTGTGGGTCACGAATTCGTAATACTCTGTGGCATACATCATATTGTCTCCCAGATGTTGTTTGTGTACAGAACGTGACTTCTGTTAATGGCTAACCGATCGATCAGAATGCAAAATCTAAACTTTCATTTTATTCTTAATTTAAACTTATCAGTTATACGAATAGTGTCAAATGACATTGCATTTAATGTATCGCGACACGATGGCGTCGCGTGTCATATTTAACAGCACGCCATATCTTTTATACGCAACCGCATTATTGTAACAACGTAAAATCGGATAGTGACATCGGAGCGGACTGTTGCTTGTCGTAATCCAGTGTCACATGAAAGTAATGTTATGCGATGGCATTGAGCATGTCAGGACGGTTCTGTGTGACCAGTACTAGAGTCAGGCAAAATCATTCTTTTATGTGTTTCTTAATAATTGCTTCGTAATATTAGCCTAATTTAGCTGATCTGTAAATTTTACTTTGTTTTAATAAGTATGAAACTAATTTGGTTGCTTAACAAATGCAGACTGTAGTCGTATTCTTTTTATTTCCTTGGAAAGTGCTTAATGTGAATAATATGCAATTACAAATAAGTTTAAATTTCATTTAACATATATTGAATTATATTCACAAAATTAAATAAACCAATTATTCAATATGGAATTAAATTTGCATTAAAGAGAATAATTCATGTGTTAATCTTAAAAATCAGGAACAAAACCATTAAATTGATGACTTACACATTCTCTCTGTCGTTCCGCATTAGTTAGTTGTTGCTAAACGTACTTCCATTATATAACTCTACATGCTATTGTCGTCTTTGGCGTTTCTTCTTTTTTTCTGCTGCAATATTTGTAGTTGTGTCGTGTGCACTACATTCAAATTTTACACAAGAACTGTTGTAACGCCGTAATATTGCTTAATTCTGTTACGTGTCGATGTCCTGCAGCGACGTTGCGTGTCGATACATTGTTGCACGCTTGGATCCACCAGGAGGGAATTCTAGAGTTTCAAGTGAAATGAAAACTGATTCGATTATTTACACCACAATTGTATGTTTGAAGACAATCCAGAAACAGGCTTTCGCCGACCACGTTGATGTTTTAGAAAATTGAATTTAAATTTATCATATTTTAATTCTATCTGTTAATTACGAAATAATAATAATACAAAATCTACAATTATGGGCCAAAATATTATTGCCATCCTCTTAATTGTGAGAGGGTCCACCTTTGGAGCGAAATACAGCGACGATTCGGCGTGGCATAGATTCGCGTAGATGTTGGTAGGTTTCCTGTGATATACAGCACCAGTTTTCTACGTATATCTTATGCAATTTTTTTAAATTACGGACCGGTTGTGTTTTCCGCCCTGAATTTTTCGAAAAGTCCTTCCAGACACGACAATCGACAGGTACCGTACTTTATCATTCTCTGGGCGACACGTTTCCATAGATCCGCGGTCCAAACTACATGACCCTGTCCAACTGTAATCGTAACGGACGCTCTCGTGTCAACATGGTAAGACGTATGGCTAATCTCCTTCGGAACCCTTTGTTCAACAATGTGCGCTAATCCACGTGCTCCGAAAAGTTTGGGTCTGCACCAGTAATGTACAATACCATTAGATCTTCCACAGATTGCAGCCTATCCTACTTTAGAGAGCGGGGAGGTATGAACGTCCAATACCTTGTCTCCTACTCTTTGATTCAACTTCCTTCAGCCACTGTCAGTTTCTCACGACAGTAACACGCGAACAGCCGATCAGCTTCGTTGTTCCCTTTATCAGACCTGTGAGACTGGGCCTCCCCAAGTGTCATTCGTCTCTGCATAGCTTATATACTTTCCCTATCACATCTTGAGCCCGCAGCTTCACCAGGCAATATTCAACCTCGACATAGGCAGTGGCCATAATTTTCTGTCTCTCCAGAAGGTTATTTACAGTAAAATTCGATTTCCTAGATTCGAGAAGTTTCTTTCTCTTATAAGTTCGTTCCTGTGATACATGTTGAAGTTATATAATTCCCTGAGGTACATAGACCTGACTCGTGTCAAATAAGAGAATAAATTGTGACGAAATTATTATCTTTGTATTGAATTAAATATATTAATACATTTTTATTTTTCATAATTTACTGTTTTAGAACAATAGACACATTCCTTATAATTAATTGCAGCCGCAGCGTTTACGTGATATCAGTATTATAAGCAACACCAGCCATGAACAAAACACGGCTGTAGAGAAAACTAAAATATTGCTATACATAGATTAATGGCAGACATAAGAAACAGTTTGCCAAATATTATATATGTATATAATATTAAAATTCTAAATCCGATATAGTCAATAATTATCACATTAAGAAGAGAAAAAATAATAACTTAGATATGTCATTAATTTTTGTCAGTAGTGATTTATTTGTTTGTGTTGAGTCTTTTCAAACTTCAAAGGCCTATCAGGCAACGACTAGTTATCCGGGGCAGTCATATTCAAAGAAGAAGCGTTCCTTCAACTTCGACGTATTCCGCAAGAGCACCCCTAAACAATTCTCTTTGATAGAATCTACTTACAGCCCCTCCACGACAACTGAGGTACAGAAATAGACGTGAAAATTCTTAAATATTTGCCTTTGTCCTGTAAAATGTAATTTCAAATCTATTTTTATTGAATATTACGTTCTATAATGATACTTACGTATATAATTGATTATTGTTTCTTAGAATTTTGTATTAAGCTACTTTTGTAACTTATAATGAATTAAATTTAAGCGGATTACTTAACCAGTGTTCGTCAATAAACAAAACAGCATTTTAATTTGAACTATCAAATATGATGTTTATTTAAAATAATTTTGTCCAAATTCCTAAGAAGGTATGGTTAAGATCAAAATTATTATACTGAACGATGTTAAGTTACTTAGAAATCTACGGTAATCTGTGAATAAAACATTCTCGGATTTCCAACCTAATTTAATATATATGAATCCTCAATTACTTATTCATAATTTCAATTAATTAAAACCTGCAACTTAAGTTAATATTATTTACCTGACGACGCCATGGAAACGTTAGGAATCAATAATTATTTATCCGGGATGTAAATTCGGGAATGTTGTACTCTTAATTAACACTAGAAAATCCCTCACTCTTTTATAAATTAACCTATAATTAAAAGAAAATAATATGATCTACTCTGACAAAAAATTAATGTAGAATTTTTTTTTATCAACTTTAAATTCATCGAAATAGAAATCTAAGTGTAAAAAATAGACCGACCTCAGAACATAACACGTTACTGTTTCGTAGATTTCTAAAACACTAACATCCCGCGAGAAATTTATGATTCACCGTGGGAGTAAATTAAATGAAGTAAGGTGATAAGCCAAAGCCAACAACAGAGGATGAGCATGAAACTTATAATGTCTTGTAAAGCCTCAGGGGGACAAGTATTGATCTCTCCACAATCAAGATAATGCTCCTAGCAATTTGGTTTAATAAAACAAAGGCAGTGGCAAACGTTAACCGAGCATGAAATTAATACCAACGATTTTGATGCAACTAACCGAATACTAAGCCCTTGTGTAAGGAATTACCGTGGTCCGTTTAACACATTACCAATCATAAGTTGTAAGTTATCTTACAGACTATTCATATCAAATTTTTTGGCAGGAAATTATAAAATTGCTTTGATAAATACCAGTTAATAGCCTATACACACTTTTTACTATAAATGGTGACTGAGTTGAGTTTTCATAGTAACTGAACGTTATGTGCAGCAGTGCACAGATCATAAAAAATGAGGCAGCATTTACTTTCATTCTCGTTTGACGTAACATAAACGTGCAAATACTGAATTCGTAGAAAACTTGTAAAAAAACTTCACTCATATATATTAGACTACTTTACCATCTAAAAATTGAAAAGACACTTCTGCGAAATTCTCGTTTCTTTTTAGGCACATTTCTGAACTATTTTTTTTATCTTTCTTTTCTTTGGCGAATTATAGTTCTATAGTTTATGAATCTGATGAGTGTTCCTGAATAATTAATTATGGGTAATGGAGTGAAACTCAAAATAGATTTGAAACTCCAAAATAAAAGTTGTAAGGATATAATGCGAGGAACAGAGAAGGATATATCGTAATTCACTTTCTAAAGACCTTTTTATTCTAAATTTTTCTTGTATTTACAACAAAAAATTGTAATTTGAGGAAAGTTTTAATACTAGGGTATAACGGCAGTAATCGAAGAAATGGCACCGACAGTGTCGAAACCCTTCTCTGAGAAGTCTCATTTTTCAATCATTTCTGCATTCAGTAGCTTCTTTGCTGCCGATGACCAGTCCACAACACTCAAAACTGTAGGAAAATAGCCTCCGAAGAAGGACAATACGGTGAAATGTGCTGGGAAGGTGACAGCTGAGTTTTTTAATTGGACGCAGTCAGAATTATTCACATCGACTATTTAGAAAAAAAAGGACCACGATAAATATAAACTAGAACGTTCTTTATTCTTCACTCAAGAATAATGTTGATGTTCCATTAAGTAAATGTACCGGAGCTTTCCTGGGTACCTTTGATGGTGAAAAGTTCAAGTCTAATTTAAGAACTTGTGGCATATCTGTATGTGAATGTTGTTTTGTTCCCTAAACTGAAAACTGAAGAGTTCGCCTAAAAAATTCACGGAGACCCGCATCACTATTGCCGAAACCATCGCTAATTTTGAAGACCTTTCGTTAACTTATTTTTGTACAGCTTGAAAACGTTGAAGAAACACTGGACATTTACATTTCTTCAATTACAACATACTTGACTGTTCGTTTTTACATTAATGTAAAAGTAAATAGTAAAGTAGGTAAATATAAAGAATAATAATTTATAATTAAAATGAAAAATTTACGTCTGATTGAAAATAATGAATAAGAAAGATAGCAAATTCAGACAAAAAAAAGATAATATAAATACCACACAACGTTTCTGGGATCCTTGTTCTTTCGTCAGGTGCGAAGAAGAGACAAACTCAAAAGCCTTCAAGGTTTTTGAGTTTTCTGAACTGGCAAGTGCAGTTGTGTCGTTCTAGGCTCTTTTTCGCAGCTGACGAAAGGTACAAGAATCCCAGAAACGTTGTGTGGTATTTATATTATCACTTTTTTTTGTCTGAATTGGATATCTTTCTTATATACAATCTATAATTATTCGAAGGATTATATATATATATATATATATATATATCAATTAAAAAGGCCATTAATCGTTTAATTAAATTGAATTGTTATCGGAGAAAATACATCAAAGGAAACAATGTAGGGTCGAGCCATTGTTAGCGAACGCACTCCGAAAGTTAGAAACCAAACGCCAGTCGCGGAGAGAAATTCATTGAGTAAGAGTCTGTGGAGAGAGGCGAAACAAATCAGTATGCGTCGGGAACTGAAAATGGAAAATGTGGATGCTGATTTAAAAGTATGAATAGCGCGGTCCAAGAAGTCCAACTGCGAGATCTATTAGTTACATGAAACGCGAGTAAACTGTTTTGACGGAGACTGAACCAAATTTCGCATAGAAACATCAAGGAGACCTACGTCCGAGGACTGACTGAGGGGCGGCTGATCCAAAGTTCCAGATGGTAGTGAACGAGAACATCGACTGAATGTATTAAAATTTTATTGTGTAGAATCAGTGTATGATCATTTTAGTAAGTGTTGTCCTCAAGCTCCAAGAATCAGATCTGGTACCAGAAAGACAATTCGTGAGTACAAATCAAGTATTTTAAAATCTGTAAACGAGCATTAAAGGTAGAAGTCAGATTTCGTTCGTTTTCGTTTCATTTAGTTTCTTTCTTTCGTTTATTTTCATATTGTATTAAGTTAGCTTCAATGAGTTTGAATTGTCAATTGTTAGTTTATTAGATTGGATTGTTCTGAATAAGAAACCCAGTAATGACCTTGAGATAAAGAGAATTTCGACGTATTTAATTGTAAAATATAAAGTTGTATTTCTCCTAGAACGCCACGAAGTGCAAAATTTAAATAAAATATTGTTTGTTAACTTGATGAAATTCGGCGTAAAAAGTAGGGATTACAATTTGTACTTTCAAAGAATAAATTTAATCTTAATAATTTTGTTAATTAATTCTTTTAACTAAGTCCACCCTTTTAATTATTACAATATATATATATATATATATATATATATATATATATATATATCACATAAAGGTCTGAGACAAGGGGACGCCAAATCTCGTCTGTTTTTCAATATAGCCGTAGAAAAAGTGATAAGGCATGCTGATTTAGATATAATAGAAAAAGTATATACTAATTCAAGTACTTCGGAGCTAGTCACTAGTTATAATAATCACTCTACAGAATAATGCAATGAAGCATAAGTTATTACAGTATAAAAAAGTGAATGATGTCTAAAATAGTAAGAAGACAGGCTAATTAAAAATATTTAAAACATTAATAAAACCTGTAAACTTATATGGATGTGATAGGTGGACACTCACTAAGAATTTTGTAGACAAGTTGAGAATATTTGAAAGGAATATCCCGAGGAAGATTTTTGGTCTGAGCTGTACTAACGGATATGGAGGATAAACTATAATGATGAACTATATAACTGTATAAAAATATCTAACATAGTACATAGTACATAGTACATAGTACATAGTACATAGTAACATAGTAAAAATATGTAGGCCTAAGGGCTGCAATACGTGAGAATAATGGAAAGAAATTAACCTTCTCACTGCCATAAAGTAGTAGATGAAAAGGAAGACCAAAGCTGAGATGGCTATATGGAGCCAAATACTGATTGTAGAAGCATGGTGGATTGAGGCTCCAGATACGAATATTAAAGGGCTGTAACGCAGGTTAAAAAGTGAAATACCTGTTGTATTATTTTTTACCACTTGATGTTACATTATCGTGGAAATATAAGAAGAGCAGAAATATAAATTTTATCAACTCATAAGTTTAACGCGAATTTATTAAGCCAATTATATAGCAACAAATGTAATCATCAGGTACTATCAATATGATATATCTCGACCGGCTCGATTTTGTCGTTTAATGTCAGGTTAAACCTGGGACCTGGAAATTAAACCCCGACCCCACGCTCCAGGTACGTCAAGGCTTTGAGAAACATGACAGTTTATCGTATATCCTTTGTGGGCAATCTTGTGGAATGTTACGTTGATGTGGCTGCAGCATTAATTTCCTTACAACCCGTCTGTCAAAATACAGTAGCTCTTCACCTCTAGCCTGTACTCCCAAATGTTAATTCCTTTATTATTTCGCCGGCTTTTGGGTCACATATTTTATCAGTTGTCCTCAACGACACGAGAAGACTCGTCGCTTCAGTCATTTACCTTCGTTACTCAGTTTGCGTACCTATCTTCTGTAACATATTAAAATAACCGATGTCACTTATCAACCTTGATAATAATCATCAAAATATAACGTTTTAAATTAATAATTCTACGAAAGTACGCATCTATAGCCTCTACCATCGAATATCACAAATATTGTTTGCCGGTTTGTTTGAAATAGATATGAAACATCTCTAAACTTAATTACTTTGATAAAACTTTATGCGTTGTAATTATTCAATGATAACTTTTACGTAGAACTAAACTAAACTGGAGTATGTAATAGTAGTTATCCATGTATTTACATAATTTCTAACGACCAAGAAGTCAGTTAAGAATCAGTTATAAATAATATATACCTTTGCTACTTCTTTGTCTTCATTTATTTGTAGTGCAAACCTTCTGAGCTTCTCGGTTTGCAGAAGAAACGTAGGGCTTTAAAAAAAAATTTAATATACTTATGTGTAACATTTATTTTTAATTATTTCTTTGTAATGAACACGATTGTAAATTTTTAAAAATTATTACGATATTACTTAATAGCTCTACGTTGAGGTGACCCAAATTGTAAATCTCACTTCCTGATACCAGTTATACTAATTAATATTATTTAATTTTCCACGAATTGCAGATAAAATTGTAGTGTACAATTATTTAATATAATTTGGTTATGGGATGGGTTCGGCTCATAGACGTCTGCGAAGATGAATACGCATTTAACATTCATTATCTATTTTACAACTAACCCGTCGTTTCTGGCACAATACAATTGATTAAAATGATCTGATGCTTTGATGTGAACAATATAAATTTTTAATGCTTTATGACTTCAAAGCGTATATTCTGAGTCACCAATAAACAGATCTTTAAAAGATATGTAAAAAAGAAACCTTTTTAAATTGCATAAGAGAGCTCGAGAACACTCAGTATATAATAAAAATTATACAATTTTTTACAATATTTAAAAATTTACGAACTCTCTAATTTACGAAACAATTTGGTGTCTTGGCTGCTACGATGCCCAGAATCATCAACCAGGATGTCTACAGGATGGGAAACAACAGGAGGAGGATAGCAAAAAACACCAAAGATTTGCCTCTTCCAGGGTAAAACACGCTTTTAATCAACCTCAGCTGAGCTGAGCCTGTACTTCATTTATCGGCCACGCTTTGGGATGCAAATATACGAAACACAAGATAGTTTAACACGAGCTATAAACCTCGGCCCGACTAACCACTCTTACTAATTTTAATAGCGACGAAACATAAGCGCCTCTCACTAATTGCGAGATCTGCAACGTTACGTACACCAAACAACTACTAATTTTAGCTAACATTCGAGAAAAATATTACACCAATTTATATGTTTCGTACCATGTGGCTGCTGGATATAGAACATTCTCGAGGGTTCAGGTTATGCGTCACGCCAACATTACGTTGGTCTTTGTGCTTTTTCAATTACACGGCCAATACTCTCGGTCCATTATTCTTAAATTCACTTCTTGGTCATTGTGTATTATTGGTTACACAAATATTATTCATATATGCAATCAGTTAATTAAGATTACAGAACTGACAATCTTTGATTGTGAAACATGTTTGATGTTGCTAAGAATACGTATATATACAGACGATTATATTAATTAAAAGGATATTCTCGAAGGAGGAATAAGAAAGAGAAAAATATATTACGGTTAATTTAAGCTGCTTGGGAAATACATGCGACGAAAAGAAGGCCTGCGAGAGTTATTCTTTCGCAGGTAGAACCTAATAGGAGAGACACGAAGGGGCTACCTTTGGGGATGCCTTTTCCTCTCCCTTTTTGAACTAAGGTTCCCACAAGCCGAGGCACCTCGGCCTGTTTTGAGAGGTGTATGTTCCGGGGTCACAGACCTTGGGCATACAGTAAGAGTTGTTCGCTGTTCCCATTGGAACAGTCGGCCAGCTGCCTCCTAAACTGGTCGAGGTACGGAGAAGGGAATTCTGCGTCCCCACAGAAAACTCTTCTTCCGCTATCGGAAGGGCGTGGACAAGTACCCAATGCACGACCTACCTGATGCAGGTTTTTCTAGGGTTTTCCCTGCATTACTTTTAGGCGAATGCCGGGTAGGATCCGTAAACTATAGCCGGGGTACTCTAGTTAACCCTTGACTACCTTCCTCTACCCTTCCGCATCCCCCTTTCAGATCCCTTCCTATTCTATTAATGGGGAGTTGCCACCATGTGGATTACCCTCAAGTAGCCTGTTACCCTAAAAAAACATGAATCACGTAATTTCTGAAATCTTGAAACCATTATTGTAAAGAGTGCATAAAGTATCTGCAAAGTTTTTAGCAAGGGTTAGTATAAAAATTAATCGGGATTCTTTACAAGTCTCAGAGATGGAATTCGTTATGCACGATTTTCGATGAGCGAAAATATCCATAGGTTACTTGAACCCCCTACAGTGAAAAACATGACCAGGGTAAAATATTACGCAGAAGGAAACAAAGTTCAGATATTGGTAATGTTTCATTTGTAAATAGAATAATCGATTGTTGGAAATATTTACTTGTATTACTGGCGGGGAACTACCCTTCAAGTGTCTGTGTTTTTATAAGGCAATTAAGCCAAGTATTAATATATGACCCGTGAGAAAAACTGTTAATCTTTTTTATTTCTCTTACAAACATAAGAAACGATAAATATTAAATTAATAAAGCAATGTAAGGTTGTAACTGAATTTGCCCAAAGCAGTTCCAAAAAATAAATAAATACTGATCAAATTTTCTCTCACATAACCACCGCTAATTGCTAATAAAAGTATATCACTCGTTGTTATGGCATATAACAGGATGATAACTGCAAGAACAGAGTACAATAGATTCCGTTCCAGACAGCGCAGTAATTCCGTTAGTAGGGAAAGCATGCATTTATCTTTTGTGCAGTCGTTGTTAATATTTTTACAGAGTCCTCCACTTATCTTTCCGCAGCACCTCGTGTTATTTCAACAAACAACGTTCGCCAGTCCCAGAGGACTACCACAAACAGAACCGCGTTCATGTATTCGACAAAGCTGCGGCACTGCGTGCGGATCGTTAACGCAACACAAATTAACAACAGCCATATTCGCGTTCACCTGTACTTCTGCGCTACAAACGACCGCAATCACTCGCTGCTACGAGTAGCTACAGAGTTCGTGGCCCCAAAGGGCTGAGAATTACATCGGCGATGCCGAATTTCCATTCAACAGATTGCCCTGCAGCTACGAACTTCAACCACCAACCTCCCACGCACTTCAGATCTGCAATATAAATTTCTGTTATGACTAGTACAACTCAAAGTATAATTTTCTTAATTTATTTCTTAAATTGGATAGTTTTTTAAATAATCTTCAAATCATTAAATAAATTCTGACTAATGCCCATGTGTACGAAATTTGGAATTCCAAACATCGCGAAGTCTGATATTTGAGCGTTTTACCTCGCAAAGATAATTACGTCTCAAGTATAAACGCAGGTTTTTTTTACGTTCCCTTATCGCGCCGTCGAATAATTCGGAAACAACCCCAAAGTACGTTACTGCCTGTAAACAAATGATTTTTCACACCGTTGAAAAGTATTCTCAAGCAACCTGAGAAAGGAGACATAAATTTTTATTCTTAATATTTTTTTGAAACGACTTAGTAATCATAAGATTTACATCTTACTTAACGAATATTAAAATATTTTCTCTCCGCGTTTGGAAGCCTAAAACGTTATAAATTTCTGATAAAGTTAACGAGTGAAGCTCCATTTAAAAGGAATAATTTATAATATTCCGGTTGGTTACCAAAATGAGGTCGACGTAACAATTCGCGAGGTGCTAAAAGCGGACTTATTCGAAAAAACTCCCACGTCGTACATCAGTTGTGGTCCATTTCGTATTAACAAAATCCCAAACCCAAAGTCGCAGAATTAGTTAACGATAATGACGAAATTGTTGATATATTTAATTTCTACAGTCTCCAGCCGTATGTAAAATAAACTACATTAATATTACGTAGTTGACAGCTGTAAATTTGACAGATGTCAGAAGTCCACATCTGACAATTATCAGTTCCCTTCCCACTCAATAAATGATACTTGTTTACGTTAATCTTTGTAAGGCTAAGCAAAATCAACGACCTATGTCACTTCTTTTTTTGAGATGAACGAAGTTTTATCCATTTCTAAAAGTAGTGTTTTTGTGGCGTTCCATATGTTGTTGATTTTGCTGATTTTGCGACCGGTTAAGACTTTTCAATGAAAGTACCAGTGTTTATTCGTGTATTGTTGTACACCAATACGCTATGTGCCATTGTTGCACATCGAGTTCTCAACGCTTCTCAAACAACAGTTTAGGAAATGAATTATAAAAAAAATCAATCATTATTCAAGCATAAAAAAAAATTAATTTAGTAATTTATTTTATTTTTTAAAAAAATGAACGTAAAAATATTCTACATATTTTTACGTATAAATTAGCGGCAGGATGATATTTGAAAAAATAAGACAATAACGTTTTGAAATTTACCATCTTTGGTTATATTTTTTTTTTTAAAAAAAAAGAATGATGCGTAGCGGGGAAGATTGGAGAGACGCCTCATGAACTTCGGCAGAACTTTCCCAACTAAATTATCCATTTTTGGGATTGAGTTACGAAATTTCCCGAAACCGCTAATCATATCGCAAGTTTCCAGTACATCAGCGAGGCGCTGAAAAAAAAACAGCCGGTCAACCCTTTTTCCTTCCGCGGAAGCTGAGTGTCCGGATTCCTCAATAGTTGTCAAGACATCGTAGCCCGGACGGATATTCAGTGTATTCAGATACTTAATGGTAGCTTTGAACTACAAACATTGGTGGACGGAATGATATTCGATCACGTGTGAAATTATTAATTAGAGCGGATTTACATAAGATTTTTTTTTTGTAAGGAGCCAATTGGATGTTCTATTTGTTTTTGTTGACGTAATTGTGTTCGGCCCTCGCCATTGCTCGGCCACCGTTTGTAAGCAATAAGTTTCAATGCACAGTTTGTGCCAAATTAACCAAATTAAAATCACTAATAATTTGTTATGATTTTTGAATCGTTTTATTCTGTTCGATGAGTGCGATTGGCCCCATTTTTAGCTTGAAGTTGATTTTCAAAACAGATTACAGGTTTTGTGCGCCCATACAAGTTAAAAAGTTGGATTGTACTATTGATATGAAGTACTTTTGAAGATTTATTAAATTCTTTGAGAATAAATAAATGCAATTCAATTGATAGTACATTGGTCTTTTGTTTCGTTTTTGTGTGTCAACCCCGAAAAGCAAAAAATAGCTCTATTTTGACTGAACAAGCCGGAGCGCCTGTCTTTTCAGATAGAAAGAAAGGCCACTCGGTATTTATTTTATTTGTTTATATATAGAAGTGAATACGGACCTTTACGATATATATTGTAATAATTAATTTAAAATAAAACCAGCCTCACAACGTTGCGGTGCCAATTATTGTGTCAATCTATTTAGGAATCATATTTATTTAACTATTGATTAAAAGGAACTTTTAACTATTCAAGATTTGTTAAATGTCATAATCATTAACCAATCAAATTTTAAATGCAGAAACATTTATTACAATCTAAATTTAATTAGATTTTATACACAAACTTCATACATAATGCCACGGCTTTAATGAGCTTCTATAAACCTTCAGGGTCGCTTAGCGGGCCTCTAACAGTAATAGTAACACGCAATGAAATTCCCAAATTTAGAAAAAATATTACAAAGTACTTAAATGAATTTAGTTTAGTATTTCACAATGAAACTAACATAAGAAATCTGACGGTACTGAATATTATACCAGCTTTACAATAAATTTTTGTACATACCAGACATCGGAACAGCTCTCGTAGTAATCGTTCACTTCACCAATTATTTTATCTTTCCACAAATTATTTAAATGACTTTAATTAAACAGTCCATAGTATCACTCTTTCTATGCAACCTACGTCAGCACACACTACAGATAAATTTCTGTTAATTTCCAAATATTTCGGTGAACTGTAATAATGTCGAAAGCAAGAAAATTGGAAATAATCTTTCCAAATATCAGTTCGATTCAACTCACTATATATTGTACCAATGAAATCATTTCAACATCAGCCAGTACAACGTTTACAATAATTTCTACTTGTTTGGTTCAATCTCTAGCGCCAACAATCTTAATAACTGTCTTTTATTCGTCTATTTTTACTTGAAAACTCATTAAAATGATTTATAAGCAGTCCTACAGAAACATTTAATACAATCTAAATTTAATTAGTTTTTATACAAAAATTTCGTACAGAATGCCACGGCTTTAATGAGCTTCTTTAAACCTTCAGGTTCGCTCATCGGGACTCTAACACTAATATTCAGATTATTAACAGTATAATTCACTGTCTGACTACCATGTAGAAAAACTTTTTCCGATCCTTCCGTATCAGAGACTGTGACCAAACTTCTCTGGTCAGATTGTATCACAGATATCTTCATATGTATCTTCACCGCTTTCACCTTTACACATTACAGACAATAATACGGTGTGAAACATTCTTTCGCAACGCTGGCTGTTGCATACAATACCTGGGCCAGAATATTATGCTGACAATACAAATATTAAGTAATTGATAAAATCCTTTCATTACAAATATTGGTGGTCACTATATATATATAAAGTGAAATTTTCGTTTGTTTATCTGACTAAAAAATATTTGTTTCCTGAAAGCGTAATTGTGTTTTATGGGCATCCAAGATAAAAACGTCCTTTCATTTCTTTCTGTTGTTGTTGATGTCTTTATTTTACAGTTGTCCCACCAAATGTAAGAATGAAATACCTAAAATGTCGTCATTGTTTATGGAAACCTTACTTTAGATTCCTTGGCCGAAAATGAAGAATTAAAACTGCTATGGATTATCTTTGATAATATTACTGTTTTCTCGTCCTTCAGTGCGTTGTATTTTATGTTACATTCTCGTGCATTTGTCTCTCTCTACGCTCTTGCGTTTTTCTTCACCTGAAGGAAGGATCAAGGCTTCCAGAAATGTTGTGTAGTATTTATATTATCACTTCTTTTGTCTGAATTTGGCTATATTTCTTGTTGTTAATAGCAATATTTGTTGAGCAGAGTACGTAATTGTAACAAGTTACTGTTCGTTTAAGTGAATTACACAATACGTAATTTGTACTCAGACTAACGTATTTCAAATTATTGCTGCTGAAAAAAATCTTTTTAAGATATTAATAAAAATTTAGATTAAACCGTACAAATCTTAAAAGTCAACCTCCTGTGGTGTAGGGTACAGGGTCGCTGCGTCGTATCACAGTGGCTCATTTTAGAATTCCGGCAAGGGCATGGATTTTTCCATTCTGAAAAATACCCACTCGTTACCTTCCAAGAAATAAATGAAACACTGCACTTAGTCGATAATTACCGCAGCAGTTGGGCGACTATAAATCTCGAAAAAGGACTTAAAAAATTAATGAATTTTAATGTTGTTACATTAAACAGTGGACTATTAAAGGAACCAATCTAAACAACAGGCCCCACATAGAAAATATAAAATTCCGAGTTCTTTTCACGTGATAATATTAAAGTTGAGTCATAAATAATAAGTGACTTAATTTTGTTTAGAATTTCCAGAACTTTTTTAAGTACAAAGTGAAGTTCATCACATAAAAATTGAATCAGAAATATGATTATTAAGTTAAGTTGGATTAGAAGGTTAAAGTTTGCACTTGTTGAGCGCAAAGATTATAAATATTTTAGTAGAGCCGAACCGAAAGTCTTGAGAAATCGAGGTAAACCCCTGGACAGATTAAGATGCGATCATTAAACAAATCCTGTTATCGCAGAAGAATTAATCTTGTAGTAAATTAAAGAAATAACTGTTTGGTATTTTATAACTGACTTCATTAGATAATAAATTAAATATTTCTCTGACTTTTAATTATAACTAAATAAATAAAATATACAATATGTCAGAAAAATTAAGTATAATACTTTACAAACACCAAACACAACGATTAAACCTGTCCTTGGGACTTCATCAGGTCGTATGTAAATAAAATAATATATATTCTTGATGTCAATTTGGATAATTTATAATATAATAAGAGTAATAAATTAATCAAATAATATCTTCCTTATGTCAAATTTTGACTCTAAAATTAAAAATTATACATTTAACACAATTTAAAGAAATTACTATAAATTATATATAATGCGATAGATCTTACATTTATATTGTAATAAGAGCAGTGTGACACACTTGAATAAAGGTATAAAAATATTTTGCTGCCTTAGATACAGACCGATGACATTTTCTAAATTGTTAATGGAAAATATTATTTTTAATTTATTTATTTTATTGTACTAAATTGAAATTGTATACAATTGTTAATGGAAAATATTATTTTTAATTTATTTATTTTATTGTACTAAATTGAAATTGTATACTCTATAAGATACTTATTTGGCCTATTTATTTAGCTAGCATAAATAACATAATAGTAATAATAATACAGATGAAATATTAGATAACTCGAATTCAAGTGCCTAAAATAGCATCCGCTTCATATTATACACTCAGTTCTAAGATAACAAATTATTCAGAGTTCTTAGAGAAATTTTATTATTGTTACCATTATATGCGCTCAACTTTTAAGAAATTAAAATACAAGAATTCGTACAGCATGTCTAATCTCCATAGGGTCATTGTAGAAAATATCCAGTGCTGAGGTCGTTGGATCTAATGTAATTAGAGCTGTAATTAGAGAGAACATAAAAGACTTCGACTCATTAAGCAGACACCCCTGTTCCTGTAATTAAAACTGCAGATTATCAAAGGCACACACGTAATGAACTGTTCTACTACCAGAGATGTTTGAACACACACAACCGCACAAGACGCTTCGTTTTTAAATATGTTTCATTTATATCCCCTGTGAAACCAATTCTTTGTTATAATTATCTTTGTTTTAGGTCCCATTCACATCTACGGTCATTAGCGATTGTAAACATGCATTACATTTAAAAAAACATACGTATCGTTGCAGTGTCTTATCATTGGGATTTTTTCCCAAATTTCTACATAGCAATATATTGATTTCATGTATCGTATTGTGTTTTTTATAAGTTGGTGATGCTATTTTCTCTTAGAGCTATTTTTCTCCCGTCACTATAAACGTATACCACATAAATCGTAAATTGGAAAAGGTGTTTTATGCATATAGTTGAGATAAGTTAGCTTGGACTGGATGGTTTTAATTCTCAATTTAGATGTGTGTTCTTTGCAATTATCCTTTTTGCTAAAATTCAAAGAATATTGTATTTTATATTATTACTTGTATATTGTTTTTTCGATCATTTTGAATATATGTTGAAAATCAACTATTAATGTTCAATTAATAAATATAGAGGTAAAACTTTCACAATCTAGGGCTAGATTAAATTGAAGTATCAGGATAGAAAAATATCGATATAAGCAGGAATCGAACTCGGGACCTCCCACTTACCGGGCTGTTGCCCTACCACCTGATCTAATCATTTAATCAATTTAACCATACCATTCACGGCTTTTAGAATGTAAAAGCTTTGTCTTTATATTCTTCCATTTAAATTTCTAAGACAAAATAAACTGATCAATTTACATATAAAATCCGTTCTTCATTTGAGGTCCTAAAATTTCGCACAGGATCTGGAGTCCACAGTGATTAGCTCAGATGGTAGAGCACCCGCCCCGTAAGCGGGAGTTTCCGGGTCCGATTCCTGGTCGGTCTACATTTTCCCATCCTGATACTTAAATTCCAAATAATTTTTGGTTCAATACTTTTCCAATCGCAATATATAATTTACAGCAATGCACAAATGGCCTTATATGATTGAAAACACTCGCTATCGTATACTGTTTTTTCCAAATAACTACATATAGCTGGAATATTATTGCCAATCTACACAACGTGTTTCACAAGTCATTGGAAACTTAAAACTGTTTTACTTTCAAACAAACCACTTAGCAAAATATGGTCATCGACGTGCGTTATATTTATTGTTACAATCATTTCCATGCACTGGTAAATTGTATTGTTAACATTGTAAAGTTATATTAATAAACCCTCTTACAACAAATATAAATGTTTATTTATGCGTTTGATGGAGTTGAATACACATTTCCAACTTCATTATTGACACATTACTAAACGCTCGAAATAACTACTTGTTTTTTCTGAAAAACGAAAATAAATATTGGTTTTACATAAATCTGAGGGCGTGGCATAAGTTAAATGCTGTCCCATGGACTGCCGTACAAACGCCATAATTTTTCGTTTCTCTCGAAACCTGAGCTCCACTCACGATAAGTTGCACCAAGTACTTGAAACTCAGCGATCGCACCACAAGCGTGGCGTACCCGACAATCGTAGGATGCCGACAAACGTAAATGCAACATGACCGATTATTATGTTACAATATATTTGTATAATATACCACGACAGTCAGCCGTGATCGATTGCAATTCATGTTGCATTGTTTTATTGGCTACGTTTTTGCGACCATGAGCGCTGGAAACACTAAAATATTGTTGTGATACAGTCTGAAGAGATTGAAGGCAGAAGGTGTCTGAGCTCCGTCGACACAGGACGTGCTCCAGTCTTAGACAACTTATTTTCTCTCAGAATACGGACACTGTATTTAGCGGGTTATTAAAAACGTGTTTACAAAAACACACGTACTGATGTTAATAATTTCTCATTGCTCGTTTATTAAAGTTAATGAAAACGTATCTGTAAATTTGATAATTTTTATTATAAATTACATGGCACCCATTAACTTGGGAATCTAAGGGATATTCACAGGCTGAATTTTTATATATTTATATATAATATATATATATATATATATATATGTATATATATATATATATATATATATATATATTGTAATAACCACATAACGTCACGAAAATAAAAAAATTATTTTTATAAACAACAAATAAATTTATTAACACAAGAAGGAAATTACAATTGAATTTAATATTTTACTATTATAATAAGAAACTCTTGCTCTCATGGGTCTCTACTGGGTTTGACAACGGACAGAATCGAACTATTAAAAAGACCCAACATTTAAGTTTTAAATTAAACAAAAGTATTTACTAAATTTATTAATGAACTTAACCTATAGATTGCTTCTAACTTTATTATCAAAAGAAGAGAACGACATCTGACTGTTATCCTTTAATAACGTTTACATCTGTTAATATTATGCATTCCAACTTACGGTTTCTCAGGTTTACTTCGACTCGTTCTTAAGACACTCACTTTATAGCCTTGACATTCACTCACTGACTCTAACACAATATCACTGGTTCGCCGTGACACTCCTTGACGTCGTTTGCTGCATCCAGGTCGCCTACCATCGAAGACAGGTCAAATTCTCCTACTCATACAGATAGAGCTTCTGTATTTTAAAAATCTTTATAGCTGTTATGGTTTTGCTGACTGATGTTGACTGTCGCTGACTGACTAACTGTCGAGGTTCACCGAACACCCTCTCCTACGCTGACTCTCGCTGACCGTCTCTCGTTCCTCTCCCACGCTAACTGTTAACTCCTCTTCGATGCGTCCTTCACCTCTCTCCCACGCTAACTGTCACACAATAGGTTATTTCCCCTATATATACCCCTAGCCTCCTTGGTTTTCTCTTGATGCAAAGTTTCGTCGCAACGGCGCGGTGACAGAATCACATTACTGAAATTTACTTCCCGGCCGCTGGAGTCCTTCCGCCGGCTGCTCTCTTTTGTCCGAAACCCGACAATCGCGACAGGTCCAATTTGTCTTTGGACCTCTCCGCTCACAAGTGCGCGATACTAATTTCTCCAGATCCTAAGTCAACAAGTGCCTGGACCCTTACACCCACTGACTCTCCTTGCAGCTGCAGTGATTTCGCACCCGCAATTACTCAGGACTCGCACAAGATCTTTTCTTGCAAGTCCCAAGCAAATACGCCACTTGTCAGGTCATTCATCAGAGACAATAGCCTGCTCTAACATAGCCACTTTGGGAACATCTGCTCGCCCACGTTCTGCGTTACGAATTCTTCACGCCGTTCCCCAAATCAATAAATTACTGGACCCGCAATCACTCTTTAGACCTAACTGCCGCACCGTCACACTGTCTCTACAAATTACGGCTTCCTCTCAGCCGCTCACCAGCACTCATCCTAGATAAATGTCTTACCGCTCCGTCTTGTCACCTCGTGACAGGACCCGCGGTTACTTTTCCCTCGCATTCTCTTTACGACATGTGCGCTGTTTTTAATCCAATGCATTATATTAAATGCATTACAATATATATATATATATATATATATATATATATATATATATATATATATATTGTAATAATTGTAATAACAATGACGTTAATTAAATTAAATTTTCCCCACGGTGTGGTAGCCAAAAAAAATGTAAACAACAATTTGGCTTTAATTAAATTAATTTTTTTAATGAATTTGCCTCACGTGAAGTGCCAAAATGTAATAATCAACTGGAAGTCTTTTATTAAATGAAGAGATCGAAGTTAACAAACAAAATATTTATTTTATTTTGTGGCAATAACTCAAAAACAATTACAATTTAAAATATTAATTTCTCGGGGCCTTCACTGGGTTTGATAATGGACACAACAAATTGTTTCAAAAAACTAATTAACACACAGTTTACAATTCACCTAAACAATATGTCGATAGGAAGAAATTAAAAGAAAAGAAAAGAAATTAACTGGACAATTAAAATAGAACGAAATCTGACTTCTATCCTTTAATTACGTTTACGTAAATCATTATTTTTATTTTGTTACTTACATCTGTCAAGCTGGTTCCAGCATTCTTTTTGTTTTAGGGAGTACTCTATTGCAAAATTTTTACACTGATTCTAATATCGGCTCACAGATTTTACACTCTTTAAGTCAACCGTGATACGCTCCCAGGAACTCGGATGTTCCTCCTTTATGTCTGCTATCTGATAACTGCTTGCCTTATATGAATCCTGTGATTTATAGATTTGCTAGTCTTTTTACCGCTTGGGACTTAAACTGCAACTTTACTCTTCCTGGCTGGCTACAGACGTAAACTGCTGACTTCCTTTTCTGGCTGACTACAAACGTAAAACTGCTTTTACTTAGCAATATTTTCGATGAAATGCTTCCGTGAATGATTTTACTTTGTCTTAAACTCACAACTTTGTTTAATAATACATTAAACAACGGCTAGTCTCTGCTCTAGAATCATTTGTTCCGTCTTCCGAAATGTCCCGTCGCCAACTGAACTATCGTCGTGCTCTCAAGTTTTAGCGCGCATACACCATTTTTGACCTTCCGACAAAGTTGTCCATTGTTGTTTTGGAAACTCCCGCCGCTGTAATGGATTTCTCAAACAATTTAAATTTTATGTCCAAACAAATAATATATATATATATATTATGTATTAATTTATTTAATGAAATGGTGCCAAAAATTGCAATGATCGAACTAACAATGCCACCACGATGTGAATAATTAATGGGATTTATAAATGAATTTAAACAATTAACTTTTACAAATAAAACATTTAATACAAATTTATGTTTAGTTTGTATTCTGTACATAAAATTTTAAATAATTGCCACAACTTTTACTCAAATTATTAATTTTTCAGGGCCTCTTATTACGCCTCTAATAGTTACAGTAATTAGTAATTATCACCAAATAAAATGAAAACAAAAATGTTAGAAAAATAATTAATTGAATTTACAAGAGAAATGTTAACATTAAAAAACCAAAGAAATCTGACGGTACGCAATTTTTATATAAGGTTTACAATGGAATTTTTTTTACCTACCAAATCATCAGAGCTGTTCTCATAACACACTGTTTATACATTTCAATCGTTATTTAAAAGGATTTTATTTAACAGTATACACTGTTTACAATCCTAAATCAGCATAATAACCACATTTCCACAGATAATTAAGTCTTACAGAATGTTGATCAGTTTTAAATCGCCGCTGGGTTATATTTCTCTCGTCAACTTAAAACAACTTTTCAAAATCTTACTCCATAACCTCAGTTTTCACTTTCCTAAAGTACCGCGCCAACTGACCACCCGACACGCCTCCAACTTTTTCATCGTAATTTACCAGCCGACTTTACTTTACAGATATTAACGAAAACTGACATTTGTACTTTACTGTACTGGATATTAATGCAGCCTCTCCACTTTACTGTTTTATTTAATACTAGCTGGGTGCCCGGCGTTGCTCGTGTACTTATTTATATAAACTCGAAAAAGTATTTAATTGAATACTTAAATATATTCCTTGAGTATTTCAGGATATAATTGTCAATTGTCACTCAGTCTTCATACATTACCAAATATTACATTGATGAAATTGTTAGCTAGACTCACAACTAATATAGCGCGAAAATTAACTTACATTTTCCGCAAGGATGGTAAAGTAATTCGTATTCTTCTTTATTACCATTCGATGGAGTATTGCTGTATAAAATTATACTTTTTATTTAAAGAACATATTTCTGCTTTATTTCAGTCCTAATAAAGGAAATATTTCCTTTGTTCGTTGCGTAGTAACGTCTCTCTTTCGCGTGACGTCATTGTCTCTTGGCGCGCAGTAATTTAATATTTAATGATCACGGTTTTTAATTATAATTCTTTCCACATGTATGCTAGGCGTTTCTCACCCTCACAGTACCGTTTCTCGTATTTTGAAGAATATGTGTACCAATTCTTGTTGCATTCTGTCTACGCGATAAAATTTGTATAAAGAACAACGTAAATACATACATACATACATACATACATACATACAAATATACATCCTTTTTTATTATATAGATCATAATAAGAATGCAACCACATTCTTACGAAATGCTAACTGCTGTCTACAATACCTGGGCCATAATTATTACGCCTAAAATACAAATATTAAATAAATTATAAAAAAATCATTTCAATACTCATTTGTTGTCTCTTCTATCTATCTATCTATCTACCTACCTACCTATATATATTGAAAATACCCTCACATTTCTTGTAAGTTATTAGAACTTGGTATGTCAATTGAATTACTGCGCCTTGGCGTGAAATGAAATGAAGTAGGTCTTTATGTAATTTACTGGGTGGTTAATTTATCTCAAATTGTGGAAGTGTTCCATTGTGAAACTCTTGTGCCTCCTTAAGGGAAACAATAGGCCTTTCAGCGATGTAGCGCGCTGTTAAGTATGTATGTCGCGGAACTTATACACCACAACATTTCAAGCTGAGATGCCTCGCGAACGCGGAACAACAGCTAGAAATCGAAATTACTCGTGTTAAACAAAATTCTCTGATGCAATAAGACGATAGATGCATACGATATTTTTTAATCTGTGTAAATAACTACGAAGGCATTCACTGAATGAGCAACGTGAAATCTAAAATCTCCGTTCATAATACAATATTTTAGACTTTGTTATAATATAGAGAATAAAAATTACACACAGAAATATTTTAACCCCTCACATCGTCTAGTAAAATATATAATGAGTGTGCTCACGTATCAATTAGAAAATTTAGATCATTAAAGGCCAAATAAGTTGGAATAAATCTTTTACTAAAGAAATGCCAAACCTGACAAGGTCCTAAAGTAAGGAAGAAACGTGGTAAGTACGTAAAAAATGTGTATAAGGATCAGTAATTTGTTTATGGAAGCTTTCATACTGACTTATTAGCCCATTAACATTTATATTATATCTTCCAAGAAAGTCAGAAAATTTTAAAATTAATTTTACACCAAGTTTATATGTGACTAGACACTTAATTACCTGAAATATTAAACATTTTCTTAGAAATATGTGTTTAAACCACGTATCGCTTTTAGTAATACTTTATAGAAACACTTTAAGTTGAATTTTTAAATATTTCATTTTAGAACAGCAATCTTCGGCCTTCTTATTCTCTCTATCTTATATTTAAAATCTTAATTCCGCTCGATTTTTAATAAATTAAAAATTCTCGTGTACAACAATAAATATATCTTCAAAAATGTTTTATCTTGCAATATGTCCATTCTAACATTTTAAAGTTTTATGTACTGACTCTGAGACTAACAGGGAAATGAAATGTTTTAGTTAAGTTTCCGTCTAAGTTACCTTGTTTTAATAACAACCTTAATATCTCCGCCAAAATTTTCTTGCTTGAAATCTCTCTAAATCTTCTCATCTTATTAAAACTTCGTACTTACTCTCGAAGAAGAGCGCTTCAAAATGAATACTGATCAATATTATGCTTCTATTCCCCTGCAAAAGAAGATTGAAGTATAAAGGTACATATTAATTACGTAAGGTACTGGTATGTAAAAAGTTTATACTTTATACACATAAGAGAAATAACGAATTTCTAGAGTAAAGAAATATTTTTTATGATTCTGATTAACTACCTAATATTATTCTATCTTCTTTGAAGTCCTTAAAATATTTTAAATGATTAATGCAAAATTCCATTTGGTTCTCAGGTATAAAAACATTTAATAAACTATTATAATATTATTTAGTAAAAGGATGCATAGATTTTTACGGGGAAGATAAACGATAAATAAATATGAGAATACATTACACTAATGAGAAAATATTGGAACTAGTTCAGCGCCAATATATAACTTCAAATATTATCTCTCGAAAGCAGTCGTACTAAAGCTGTTTACAGTATTTTCCTGTTACTCTAAAAAAAAGTATTTTCTTATTTTGGTGACATACTTCAATGCGATAAGTTCATGTTTATATTTATTACGTCACGTATTATTGATACGGCACGTTAAACAAAATTCGAATGACTGTTTTTTTATCTATGGTCGCGTCAACTTGTTGGTTATTGACTACCCTCTTATAGTGTTTACATAGTTAGATAACAGTTAGTTTGAAATTTCCATTTGTGATCATAGTTTCAAACTGCGGTTGTCAGTTATGTGTCGGAGACGAACTCGAGGAGACTCTTGATGGATTGACTGTTGAAGGCCAACACTTTTCACGAATTCATTTTACATAAGAAGTACTTATGTAACTACCAAACTACTAAAAATTTTAGTTATTGTTGCTAATTATTAGGTCCTATTTGTTCGCGCTTTCGTGGATTGCAGTTATTCGGATTCCTCATTTGGAATTCTACGAAGTCAACATGTTTCTGCAATTTTACTGCGTGATTTTTGAAAGTTATTTTATTTTTAAGAAAAAACCCTCCTTTTCCCGCAATGCGACGTTATTTGTCTGCATCTCCTACTCTGGCAGCAACTGTCTGAAATTTTTAGTGCGACCTCCTCTCTCATCCTTTATCTGTATAATGTTCATAGAATTCTCGTTTAACTTTAATTAAAAAATATAGGTTAACAGGAAGTATTTTGCGAGACTATTCAAGACAAAAAATTTAGTTATTTATTGGTAATTCGAATATTTTCGAATAATTACAGCAAGATATACACTAAACATGATAAAAAGTAAAAGGATACGTCATTAATAGAAAAAAATATTATAAAACCATTATGTTGACGTCCAAATGATTATGTAATTTTTCAACGTAATTTGTATTATTCTTTTTACTTTTATTGTTATTTCTATGTGTTGAAAAAAGCATCTGCGAAGATTTAAATTGGTGTTGTACATTTTTTTAAATGTTTATGAATGATTAAAATAATATTTCAATATGATATAATATCTGAGCAATGTATATATAACGTATATTTCCTTCCGAAAACACTTAACACGTAGCACTGAATCGCGGAGGAAATAAATGCAGAGCATTTATGGAACTTGGAAAAAACTGTAAACTAATGCACCAATCGCATATATAGTGTCCTTCTGATTAACATAGAAATTATTTCGTTTATTAATATTTTAAAGCCAATTTTACGCCTGTGTATGCATTAAAAATGAGGTTCTGAAAAGCCATATTGACTAAAAAAATGTTGTATCAATGTATTGGAGGTCATATAAATATTTCAGCTAGTAAGAACTGACCACAAACGAGCCGTAATTTCAGCTTTTGTAAATTAATTGTCTTCCCATTCACGTTATGAATACACAAATTCGTTGTAAATGATTTGTTCGCGTGAAACTTCTTTTTTTATGGTTGACCCTATTGCTTAATTACACTATTCGGCAGTTATGTGAGTATAGTAACTGATCCTTCTAACACTACATGCATACTAGGATATCATATTAATGTCCTTAACGATTTCAAACTACAATAAGGGAATTCCATCAATTATATTTATCAGACTATCAATAAATTTTTAATGGTAATGCGACATGTTTTTGCAACCACTTCTCAGAAAATGATATATTACTTTTCTTTCATTAGAACCTCAATGTTTAGTAAGTCATTTCACGAACCATATATTAATTATTTGGTGGTAAACCAGACCAGGTCAAAATGTAATAAAATTATCGTAATTTTCAGTCTATATGCGGCTGTTAATCGCTTTCAATGATTTTTTTACTCAAAGGTAACGCTGTCGGAAACCGCTGGAAATGGTATTTGAGGGAGGGCTGTGGTTTGAAATTACTATCTGGTCGTCCTGAATTTTCTCTTCCCCGATATTCAATGGCATTTTTACACAGATTATACGATATAGCTCTAATACGTGGACATTACTACTTCTTTCGCAATTTCCCAACACTTTTCCAAGAAAAGTCTTACATTGACAACTGGCCTTTCCAAATACAGTCACGTAAGGTAAGTCTGAAAGTCATCTGTATATCTACGGTAATCATTCTCCCAAGGAATGATACCACGGCATAAAATTAATAAGGCTGTCAATTAACTAATACCAAACACGGAGAAAGCCAATTGCGTTTTAACTGAAATTACTCTTCAACTCTTTTTTACTGTTTCCCGTTGTCTGCAAATAACATTGTATTACACTAGTTTCTTTCGATATTGTCAAATATTACTCAATTTAAGGCCACCATATAATACACTTCATAGATAATATTTTACGTTTAGAAAAGATATTTACTATTCAGGTAAATACTGTAAGTGTCTACAATATCTGTAGTGAAAATTTACAGTCAGTGACATGCTCAATGACGGCCACAATCACACCCAGAAAGAAGTTAACTCCTAGAGCTTGACCTCGTTAGATCGTTGTCGAGCGTGGGCGCAAAGTCGAACGTGCCTCCCATCCCTTAATCTGCGCACCGACCTACCTTGCTGACTCGTGCTATAAGCGAAAATAATTTTGATGGCTTTGTTTAGTCAAACTTTCAATTGCGACAGTAATGCCAGCATCAATACAACGATTGTAAAACCCCACCAAATTCTATCGTCTCGATATTTTGCAACGGAAAAAAGTTTTCGCACATTTGTCGCAGATGAAATTTGTAAGTGGTAAAAAATTATTCGTCTTAAAAGAATAGTAGAGGTGGCGAAATTTTAAATGCACTTGCAACATTACTGGAGAAGTTGTGTGGTAATAGCAATATTGTTTGAAAATAGTGTGTAGGCAGAAGTGAAACAGATACATAGTTTCTCAAGTTACAAATGTTTTAAGTTACGGAGACATTTAGCAAGAAGTTAGATAGTAAATGAAGTAGGCAGGAGATGAAGTTATAAAGCAGTAACAGAGTTAGAAGCAGAAGCAACTTGCGGGCAATTTTATTAAATTAAGAAGAATTGCATAATGAAGGACAGTTGGGATGCTTTCGTGTAATAAATTGTTACAGAATTAGAGGAACAGTGCATTTATAAACAAATCCAGTAAAGTCGTTTCGCCAGTGTAATAGAAAGTAAACCGACTACCCGAAAACCAGTGAAAATATATATTTTCTAATTATTGTATTTGTTGATGCTAAAGTAATTAAAAACATTTCCAATCATTAATCATCGCTTTCTTTAAATTTTAAATGTAAATTTAATATTATTGGTATTTTTTAATATAATTGTTGCTTCTAAAAGTAACGGAATATGATGGAAGGCTGTACCTGATATCAATGTTCCAACTTTTTGTACGCTTTGGAACACAAATCCTTCTCATGGTAAATTATTAGTAAAAAATTGATGTCTTAAATCAATAATAGATTAAAATATAATCTGTTATGGCAAGAAAATAAACGTAGATAATTAAAGGGACTCAATTTAGGAGAACTTATTATTTTGAGTGAATTGATACCATTATTTCGTTCGAGTGACTTTATAACAAAATCATTATTCGTTTGCTTTTCTTAAGTTCTCCACTGGTAATTGAAACTGAACCATTATCACAGCGGCATTCGAATAGTAGATGTGGGTTCACGTCTGCCCGGGCTGGATCGTTATACGAACGGGTGGAAATTATGGCTCCTGTACGCGAGATTAATTATTAACGGAGGTATATGTCATGAATACGAAATCATGAAAGATATGCACCAAATTCTATATTGAAGGATATTACAAGTGAAAGGTTTCCGTTTCCGCTAATGCACGTTTAGAGCAAACTCTTTGGAACATACATTAGAATATATGCATCCGTCTGCACTCATTTAGTTGAAATATGTTTCATTTTCTTACAATATCAAATATTATATCTTGTTTTCATGATAAATGGTAATGATCTATTAAAATATTTTCATAGTCATTGTTCACATACAGGAAGCTGATCAATTCAAATGCTCCTTTTACGTAAAATCCAACAGATAAAGCTCATACTAAGAAACACTATTTCCTATAAAATACAGGAAACAAGCGAACATTCTCGAAGTAGTCCGTTAAGAAACAGCTTTCTAAGTTTAATGGGTACTTGGAAACAAACTAGCATTTCTTCCTCTATAAACATTTCCTTTGTGTTTGGGACATAAAAATGGAAGGAGGAAAGAAGCAGTGACATAAAATCTAAAATATTTAATAATAATGGATTTAAACACTGAAAGTAGAAATAAATACTCACAAAGAGGAGATTATTATTCGCATCAATATATTCCTAAAGAGAGATTAGACAAAATTTCACAAAGTGTGTATTAATGAGAAGCGAAAACTTCTACTCTAAGAGGTGCATAGTAATGAAAGTAATAATTATAATTATCTGGTATATAAATAAACTGGCTAAAGTCAGAAAAAATTAATAGCTGACAAACAATTAATACAATATATTATCAAGACGTTTCGTACCTAATTTGGAAGAAAATTAGTAATTGACTTAGCAATTGATTCAATACAAATATATTACCACGTCGATGCGTTCATAATTTCGGAATTCTTCAGTTGCTCATTAATTAATAATATTAATATGACTCCTTAATTATTAATTTAAGAACAAAAATTTATTCAATGTAGTATTGTGTATAGTTTGTATGCAATCTTCCAAAAAAGTAATATTACATAAATTAATTTGGAGTTAATTTCAAGAGCAAGGTTCACTGCCTTCTGTGAACAAAATGAGATATAAGAATATGTTAGTAATATTATTTATAATAATTCACTGCATTTAACAAATTATTATTCTTAAGTTAATAATTGAAGTCTCGTATATTTTATAGCAAGTAATGTAAATCTGATGAAGTCCTGAATTAGGAACTAAATACCGTGGTAAATATTAGGTTTTTTCTGACTAACGGCCTATTTCTTTATTTTACGAAATACAGGTAGAATTAGAGATTTTTCAAAAATACAATATTATTGAATAAGCGATCTATTTATTAAATAGCCTATAAAATCATTCCATTAATGTATCTGTTGAGAGAAATAATTCGCTTATAAATGTGTAACTTTTAACAAATTGTATATAAAAAATTTCCCCTACTCAGAACTAAACAGAAGCCTTGTTCTGTAACTATAAATGTAAATAAATGAGTTTTTATTTCCGGAGAAATATTTTGAATGATGTCGTCTTGATTAATTAAGAATTTCCAATATTATTTCGTTTGGGGATGACAAAGAACTTTTTCAAATATACGTCAGACGAGACTACATATATATAATTCAGTGGATTTTCAATTGCGGAAAGCGAGCGCCTGTGAGGAGATATTAGAACATGCGGAGAGTACGGCACGAAAGTGGCTTTCTCGTTATATTAGAACTCCATCTGAGTAATTGGTTAAATAATTTCATTCCCATCTAAATCGGTTCGGCGCGTCTGTGGAACGTGGAATGTTCTTTCAGTAGAATGAGCTCTAGAAGCCGAAAGTCCTCTGAGGCTAAAAGTAAAATGTCATTACAATAAATTACTTCAAGTCCAGACCAAAAACAGTGCTAGGCCCAAAAACCCTGTTATTATATAGGAAATCGATAAATTCCATTAAATCCATAAAGTAATATGTGGTTATACCAAGTAAGAACACAACAATTACCGCAAATCCATACACATATTCATAGGTAGATAATTTTAGTAGACGCTCAGAGTATTGATTGACTCAATTATACGTTCTGTATTAAACGATTTGGAAAAATAACATATGGTAAAATTTTTGGTAGCAGTGGGGAATAATTAAGCTTGCATCTTCGTTTTAGCCCTAAAACATTTATTTACAGAAACAAACTTATTAATTGCGGCATTTAATATATTTTCGACCTTGTTTGAAAAGTTCATTGTTATACATCCAGATACACGACGAGCATAGTTTCATGCTGCTTAGATCAAGAATTATATTCTAGACTCAGTTAACAAGCGAAAATTAAAGGAAACAAAATTGTAATATCACTGATTTATAAATTTAATTCAATTAGCACCATTCATCCAATTCTAAGTGCATCTGTCAAACGATGGTTTTATAGTCATACATTTTACAATACTTACGCTACTATAACAAAGAAGTTCTGTATGTACTTAAAAACTTATTCTCTTAATCCATCTGAAGTCAACATACGAAACGCTCGTCTTGTTGAGGCGTGCATAAAAAATATAGATTCAATTTGAACTTGGCACATACTTTTGATTATTTTGTTCACGATTCAAACGAGTCTTTTTATTCTTGCAAATTCAAAAAAATGCTCACTCAGTAGAGAAAAAAACATAGTGTAATGATTTACTACTCTTAAGGGGGTTATTACTTTATATCTGTTCCGCAAGCCACAGTATTGAAACAAATATTACTTGTTTATTTCTGACTATTTATTTTAAAATACTAATTTAATACCATGACATAGTATTCATAGCCGTGAATGTCATATATATTTAATTACAAAACATTTCCTAAACTTACCGCTCTAAATACAAATTGCCAAATTACCGGCTACGTACATTCATAAAGAAAGAAAAAATGAAAAAAGTTTCTCATATGATTAACAAAATACTGTCATCATAAATATTTGTAAATGTTGACTGCTTTGTATCTATAACATCAAAGTTGACACGGCAAATTGTCTCAATTTTTTGTGGTGATCTGTCATGCAATCAAGCAGCTCAGGTTGCCGGAACAACCCAATATCTTCTCTTCCGAGATGTTTCCGCGTTCCAGGAAGAGGGGAGCGCAGAATTCTTACTTATTCTCATGAGAGATAATCACGTGGCTCGTTCAGTTCAAATTTCACTTACACCAATCGGCGTAAATAAATTCTTTGCTCTTTCTGCTCTACTGTCTCTTATCAATAGCTACTCACGAAATTCTAGTTCACAGTCTCTCATCAAACACTAATGAACTACTCTACTCCTTACTGTTCAACTTCTCTTCCACTCCACTAATCCACGACTTCTCCCTTTCTCCACAACTAAACGACTTGTCAATTACTCGAAGACTCCATCATTGTCGTTCTGCCTGATCTTCAGATGTGGATGATGCGATCCAATGAGAATCGAATCCGTCCCACCACAAATCTAAATATTCTTTTTAACAACTCCCTCTACAGGGTTACAAAATATTTTTCTAAGTCGCTGGTACCTCACATCGTCAAAAAGCCCAGATTCCTGTGAATATTGTGCTTAAGTGTTAAAATCTTACGACCACACATTTGTTTTGTCGTATGTTTATATCTTCAGGGAGCATTCTTCCATATCGTTAATCCTCCTAAACGAAGGACGCTGATGGATTGTTTCTTTCGTTCACTACCTAAATTCATTATAATGACATGTTCCGTCCGGACGCAAGAATATTAATTGATTAAAAAATTCTTGCGTAAAATAAAATAACAAAATAAATGATAAAAATAACCCCAATTAACTAATTTCGCTTTTGTGCTCTACAATATTAATAACTTTAGTTTAATTTAGTTGACGGTTTATCTCCAAGGTTTCGTATTTAAGTTAACACCATTTAAAACTTTTATTAAAATACTTAGTACTGGTTATTAACGCAATAGACACAGAGACATGAAAAATTAAAGTTTTATTCATAAACTATTAAATAAAAACTCCTGGAGGATAAAATAAAGTAAATTGTGGTTACTGGTAATGTAATTATATTTGCTTCCTTATCAATTATATCATACTATTGATTATATATATATATATATATATATATATATATATTGTAGTAATCACAAATGAAGACAATTAAATCACCACGTTATTGCGTCAATTTTTATTAATTTAAATATTAAAATGATAGGATGTTTTCAAAAGAGTCAAGACTTTAAAATAGTCAAACAAATTAATTTATTAACGCACAAACAATTAAATTTACACAAGGTATTCAATTTACATTATCGATTAATCTTTTACAATAAAATGACTATATTTCAGGGTCGTTTACTGGGCCTTTAATAAAAAAAATACTTGGTAACAATGAAATTTTATGAAGCTATCCTTGACATAATTCATAAATTGATTTGATACAATGCAAAACTTAAAATATTGACTTTAAATTCTGAACGAAATTCAAAATCTGACAATATCTTTACTCAATAAATAGTTCTCGGAATTCACACGGGTTTTGCATATTTATATTTAAACGCAGCGTTTCGACGACTAAAAGCTCTGTCGTCATGTTCTAGGCGAAGTGCCGGAAACATTCCATTTCATGTTATATATATACTCAACCGGATCATCACACTGTGAGAGCCAGCGCTCAGTCAACAGTCCGCCTCAGCCATGTCAGCATCAGTCAAAAGACCGGCCACTCGCCGAGGTACATTACCCGCAGCTACCCCGCCCACAATAGAGCTCCGGAAAAATATAAATATGCAAAACCCGTGTGAATACCGAGAACTATTTATTGAACAACTACACCGGGAAAGACTTCAATCTTTGATAATATCTTTAATTATGAGTTTACTAATAGTAATTCTGTTGAAATTTACCTTACTGTCTCTGGTACTCAAGGAAATTGTCTCGAATGTATACACACACTTATTTCACTTTATAGACAGGCCATTTTTATCCACTCTAATTAACACTTTTAGTTTTGCAAAAATTGGTTCACCGTTCGTTTAACTAAATCCTATCAGCTCGTTCCGAAGATTATTAACAGCTGGATGCAGTTACCTGTGCTCAAAAAATCGAAGAAAGTGTTCTCAATCGAGAATATAATGATTTAGATTCAACGCTCTAAACATTCAGCGTTCAATACCACGTATTTATCTCACAGACGGCAACTTGTAACTTGTAACTAACTGATTTAGCTGTTGTTACATGTATCCAGACACTTTCTGGATTTTATACTTTTCGTCTGTCCACTTTTCCAATTTCCAAGACGACTTTCCTGGACCTCGCTTCCCCACAGACTCTAATCACGTCTAGCGAACCAACCTCTACAATACACACAACCATTGTATTCTTGCCACATTCTTGTGTACAACTTGTGTGTTTTATGCCGCTAACAATGCGAGTCCAAATTTTTGTTTACTAATGAATTATTTCCTCTTAATTACCACAATATATACATTAACAGTGTTTCAGTTAGATGAAATTAAATAAAATACCTTTAACTTTGATATTAATTGTTGCTTTTTTATTACATTACCTGAAATTCTTGTGTTGCTCATTTTAAAACTATAATATGCTATTTATGAGAAATATCTTAAAAAACTGCTATTAATTTCGTTTTCTTTAACCAGTCATCTCGCTATTAATTTATTACCAACATTTCATTTTTATTTCTTGTACAATGATAAAACTATATAACTTTGTTTCTGAAACTATTACATACACACAAATATATATGTATATATAAAAATAAATATATATGTATATATATATATATATATATATTCATATATATATATATATATATATATATATATATATATTGTAGTAATTAGTAATTAATCCATTATTATAATTATAAAGTTGGATTGTAGAGGACTTATTATTGGGTATAAAGCGGACGCCGCAGCGGGGCGGCGAGACACAAAGAAACATTGTTGAGATGGTACGCGCTCAAAATCTACGAGACAAACAGTGAGTCAACGGCGAGAAGCGAAACGGCTAGTTGGACGGCAGACACAGATGCGGGCAGATATCCATTCAGAAAATTTGCAGTATAAAAAGTTTTGGCAGTCAACGGCGAGAAGCGAAACGGTAGAGTCCAACGGCGAGATATAATAGTTTTAATAAAACGCAAGTAAACAGTTTGACAGAGAGACTTATAAAATCGCAGTTTGGAAGCAGAAGTTTTGCTTCACAAACTGAACTAATTTTTAACATCGAGAGACTTCCAGGAGACCGACGTCCGGAAACTAGCTGATGAGATGATCGAGAGTCCAGAATAGCAGAGATCCAGAGCAGCTACCGTGTGTTCGAATTCGAATGAGTAGAATCAGTGATATCCCCAAATCGTGTGCACAGAAAACCCAAAATTGAGACCTGGGTTGCCGTAAGTAGAAAACTCTAAAATTAATTGTAAACCACTTTTTAAAAGATATGTCAGATCGTTCTTTAATTATTTCGTTTCTTTAATTATTTGGTTTCTTTAATTATTCACTTCGTTAATTATTTACTTTTTTAATTGTTTAGTTATTTAATTTAAATTCAATCTTTAATCTTATTTTCGTCCGCAACAAAATTCGTCGAGGTTCAGACGAATTAACTTCAATAAAAAACTAAATGTAAATGATTGTAAATTCAATTCACCAATTTATCAAACCCAGATAAAGACCCTGAGATACCAAATATTATTGTGTAATTTTATTGTGTATTAAATCGATAATAAATTTTGTTTAATTGTTTCCCGTAAAAAAATCTTTTATTTTATTTAGACGCCTGTTTATTACAATATATATATATATATATATATATATATATATATATAACAGGTTTTTACAATGCTATATTGATCTCCCTGGAACTCTAGACAGCTACAATAGTATAATTTCACCATTTTATATTAATATGTTAATTTGAAACGAGATAAATTTCCTGTCTATTGTGTTTTTTGTATTTTTTCATCTAAACAGTATGTACAATATGTCATTGGGACATACCGCTTCAATAGAATTTTTAAATTTTACTCTTTTTAGAAAGTTTCGGATATACTTTATAGGTAACTGAGAGTACGCTGTGCTGCCATCTGTTCGTAGAACTCATCAACCTATATTAGGAAGAAAAGCTTAAGTTTTATACAATTCAAAACTTTAACATCAGATGGCACTACGCAGCTTTCATCCCTACAAATTGCCGTTCATTCTTACATTTTAGGATAAGATCTGTAATCCAACTCCACCGCTGATTCATGACTACAATTTTTTACTACGGGAGAAGCATGGCCTCGTTCTGCAAATCCTTCATTTTCAGGTTTCTTCAAACAAAAAAGATGCGGAAGGAAGGGGATTAAACACATCTCAAAAGTTTTTAAAAGATTACATGACAATAAATCATTAAATTCCGAAATAACAATATACAATTTTATTACCCATTACCGCTTATTTGCAGTTAAGAGCGTAGGAATCGAAAGCTGAATTCAAAGAATAACGTGTCATTATTTCAGAATTTTTATATATGTGTAAGCAATTATTAACTGGAAATTTTTGTAAATATGCTTATCATAAAAAAAAATTGTTTTCAGATTCTGTTAAATTTTATATGAAAAAGAAACGTGCTCTAATCACTTCACGTTTCTTAAATCTCGAATACAACGAAATTATTTGACACATTACTTATTAATCATTGTTTCAATATCAAGATTTTTGTATGTTACTTCTTGTTAATGTTCTCTATAATAAAGTTAACAATAAAGGTTTGGAGTATCTACAATGCATAATCCTTAAAAATATGAGCAAAATTTGGGAAACAGAATACTATGTTTCACGTTTGTCTAAGTTTAAGGTATCTTCTAAGGCAATTATCGCTTGAGAAAAATTGTTCAGCCTTTTTTCGGTAAAGCTAAAAAATTTCCGAACCAACCATTAAAAATACAATTTTAATAATATACACTCCCTCAGTTTTTTAACAACAAATTGTAAATTATTTGCTTTTATGACCTGATAATCGTTAGAAATTTATTTCTAGTAGGAAACCAGCAGCTTATTTGTATTTATCATAGAAAATTAGAGAGACAGATTTTTTGGTGTTGACAAGTTTCATTACGATTATTTACGTGGTAGTCTCTCTCCTTTAGATAGTTAGTGACAGAAAGGCTGATGTGGAAAAGAGAGAAAGGTAGCCAAGGGTTTGTATTTTTATAATCCTACACGTTATTCATCGGAATGTAATGCAAGGTAAACTATAGAAAATAAAACCTGTCGTGCTCTTCGTACTTGTTCTACGTCCTTCCGATTCTTTTAGAGTGACCGACAACAATCATCAAGCATTCGTTATTCCGAGATAAATCTATACAGTAGTCTTTCGGACGAAATAAAAACTTTAAAATAAACAAAATTTATTTATAAAGAAATGTACATCTTTATTAATTAATGGAGCATATTTCTCTCTGAAAGAGTTCGTAAGCATTTTAGATCCTCTTTAATAAGATAGTTTTCTGGTATCGTATCAAGTTATGCTATTATTTTACAATTATAATCTTGAAGAATTTAACTGCCGACTTATTTTCTTTTCATGTTTGACGGCAATCGAAGTAAGATTTGCTGTCGGTAATTGCGTCTAATGAAAATTGAAGATTAATATAGTTATTTATTTAATCACTGTTATATTACTATATTTAACGTTGATTTATATTATATAATTGTTTGTAAAGTACAATCTTTGATTCTTGAATTTTTTAATTATAATATTTCATTCATTTTTGTAATCTTACATTATGACGTATTCAATTTCCGCAATCGAGGACTAATAGAATGAATAATAAATCTAAATCTAAAACATGAGGCCTCTCCATTTCAGTAAAATAAGATGGTATTTAAAATGGAGGAAGTGTGTGTGTGTGTGTTTTTAAATAGGCAATGTATAGAGTAATCCAAGGACTGGCCACCACCGGCTTATAGCATAGGACTGAAGGAGGAAAGCAGGAAGGTAAAGCAAAGTAGCCAAGGGTTAACTACGACCCCCGGGGTGTAGTTTAAGGCAGTTCGCCTAAATGTGACGCAGGTAAACACCTAGAATAACCTGCATTGTTTTATTGGGCTCTTGATGCTTGTCCCACGCCGTTTCGTAGACGGTATTGAGTTTTATCGTGGGAACGCAGCATTCTCTTCTCCATGCCTCGACCAGTTTACGATACAGCAATTTGATTTAAATACGCTGGATGTTTTCAGAACTTATTTCCTTAAAGAGTTAACTGAATCAACGTTATACGCAGTACTTGCACAATAACTGGAGACCTTACAGATGGTGGCTGATTTTATCCTTGCGTTACTAATCTGTTTAGCCTTTATAATATGATTTTAGGAATACAGATCAGTCGCCCCGATGTGTTATCAGCCTCACTTCCTACTTTCATTGTACGTTGACAATGATTTCAAAGTAATAACTGATGGTGTTCAGTATGTTCCCATCAATTTTATTTATTTTAACCGACACTGATCTGTTAAGTAATATTAAGAATATTCAAGATACATAATTCTTCTAATTTATAAATAAATCTGTATAAATTGGTCTTCCTAATACTGAGCATTTGTTCTTTCGTTTCGTTAACTTATTAGTTGAATTTAGTTTACTATCCATGCACTGTTATACTTACAATTCTTTGTTTTCAAAGGACTGATGCGGGTTCATATTATGACTGTAACATGTAGCTTGATTAATTAAATTACAATTTTAAAAAGTCTGTTTCAGGCTATTTTATTTAGTCTATTTTAATTTTTCCTATTGAAGATCAATAAAAGAATTTTTTGTTTGCATATCCTTTCACCTTTATTTGATACATATTTGTATGTGTGATGTTATTATCTTCTCAGAAGAATCATGCATTATGCGTAGAGGAATTATCGACGAAAACCTTGGTATATTTTTGATAGTGTGCGAATTAAACACTGCTGTAAGTTGATGATACAAGGCATTAGTTTGCTGATTACATTGAAAGTGGAAATGAACATGCTATCATTCCACATTCCTGTGGACACTCGTAGTATTGACAAATAACAAATTGAAGTGTGTTTCTGAACCAGCACATCCATATATGTTTTCTGTTCATGTTAAAATTTGTTCGTAGGTCTAATAGAGCCAAGCGCATTGTTAACAACAAAACAGTTGATGGTTGTAGTGAACATATTGTTCAATTGGCGTCTAGACTTGGGAATAGGTTCACGCTACGGACTGAATGTGTCCATATGTTCTCATAATCGAAAGTCAAGGGCCTTCCGACGCCAATAAAGTGCGAAAACGTTTCACACATCTACCAGCCCGTGTATACGCGTAATTTAAATCTTAGGGTACGTAAATTATTGTCGAAAACCTTCGATTATATACTCACTGAATAAATTAATACTTACGATATATGTAAGTTTAAACACACTTTTATTATTTTTACATTAGAGTGTAAGTTATTCTCTTCCCTGTTACACTATGGGTAGTGATGCATATAGCTGTATCTTTGTATTAAGCATAGACCCGTCATGTTTCATATCTTCGTATAAAGAAGCAACTAGATTTTATAATAAAAGTTCAAATTATGCACTTTAATGTCCTAAAACCGAATTTAATTACTTTCACTTTACGTTTGGTGAATTAATTCTTGAAGACGTTGACTACCAAGGACTTCTGTTGTTTTTTTTTCAGTGTGCGTTTATCTAATAAAGTATAATCGGTAGAAAAATATTTTACGAGGAACTAAGTTTGCAAGATTATTGGTTTCTGGATGTTATTACATCATGACTCCAAGTAGTCCCTGATTTCTCACAATCTCTCATTAAACGTCCTGAAAGTAAAAAACCATTTTTTGAAATATGATGATCAGTCAGTGTCATATTCGTTTAGAATTACTACATGCGGCATTTGTTTTTCTGAAGAAATAGTTTTTTGAATATTTTAAAATTTTAATTTATACGTAAGTCATCGACTTAAAAGATACACGCATTTCAAATATTAGTATCATTATGTATTTATAATAACTGTATGTAATAAATTTCCTTACAAATTTTCCTTATTTCGACATATATGGTGACTCATTTAAAAATTATTTCGGAGAATTCTGTTTAAAGCACGCGTGTCTGTATTGTAGTTTTCCCTTATCAAGGCAAATCACGAGTCTCAGGAAGTTTATAGCGGAAGGCGAATTTCTTGATTGTTATTTCGGAAAGAGTTCGTATTGCGACCGCTAGAATGCGTCGGCATCACCACATTCAACTTCACAGATTTATTGATTATGCAAGTCTCATTAGTAAATTAGTACTCCGTAATATATTTTATTTTTACTATTCGCAAAGTAAATTAAGGCCCACCTTGAATTTACTAAGATACATGAGTTGGACTCTAACTGAGATGATGGGATATATATAAAACAAAGTTTCATTTGTTGCACTATCTCAGCTAAAAACGGATTCATGGAACACATATAATTTGAAGTTCATCATTTTAGCCGGATTTAGCACATAGAATTACGCAGCTATGGTGTTAAGTTGTCTAAGTCTCATTCCATATTTGGGTCATGATTATTGTTATAGTCATCTAGTACACGATACTTTAGTAAAGTAAGGAATCAACATCGTTTCACTTAATGTGCTAAACATATGGCTGTCAGATTTTCCATATTTACTTACAATTATATTTTTTCGTATATTATAGTCTATAGCCACTCTATAAAGCCAATTAGTTTACACAAATACAAATAATTTCGTTTTATTTAATTATTTTATTTAATTTCTGTCAATTCATTAAAATTATTAATTACTTATAACATTATATATTTAGGTTTAATTGTCAATAATGGCTGTCGATTTACGAAGATTCCCAACAATCAACTTGCCGCAAAATGCACCACACAAGTAACCAATCGATATACGTTTACGACTGGGTAATCAATATCTCAATTTTAAAATTGGATAAATGTTCATGCATCTTCTTTAGTTTCATGAGTCATTTGATACTTTAACGCAAACATTTATTGTAGAATATAAGGAATTTAATTATTAACACTTGTGTTTACAAAATACCGTTACCAAATTGAACATATTCGTTTGCTTTGTTCCCTTGATTCTCCGTAAATAATTATTAATCAGAATAGTTCTTCTACCATTTCGCTAACCCTACGTTACCTTTTTTCCACTTCCAGATATTATATAGTTATTTTATGAACAAATTAAATTTAAAGCCAAGATAGGTAAAAATTACTTTCTGTCGATTATAGAAACAGGGTTGAGCTACCTGTTTTTGTCGCTCTCAGGTTGTGAATTACGGTTACCATTAGAGGTAAATTCAGACGTTATGTATACGACAAGATTTGTCTGTTGGTCACATTGGATCCCTGATCAAAACAGAAATGCTAAGTCCCTACAGCAGTCATCATAATGCCGCAAGACAAGCACCCACTGCCCCTGTAGCAGTTTCCTCTAGGGTATTCTCTGCAGAACATTTAAGTGAATGCCAAGTAGGATCCTTCAAATATAATCATGGGGGTATTGTTAACCCCTGTGTATCTTACTCTCTCTTCCGCATCCCCTTTTGTATTTCTTCCTTTGCTATTAAAAGAGAAAGGTAACAACATGGATTACACTAACGTAGTCTGTATTTTATATTATCGTTCAAACGAGATTGAATTGCGGGAAATACTACTGTACACTAGTTTCCATGTTGTTATATCTAAACTCAGTGTTAGCTAATTTCTAAAAAAATAAATAATCTGCTTCGAAAAAGTGGAATTACACGGTCACAAATAAAGTGATAATTCAGTATAATTTACATTAAGTGAATATTTCATATGGATTTATATTTTTCACGGTAATAAGCTATTTTCTCGTTTCACCTCTTCTCCATTATCATCTAATAAGATAAATAAATATAATTTAAGGGCAAGAAATAAAATCTCCAAAATACAGGTATTATTAAACTTTGTCTGCAACATGTAATAATTCATTAAAACCCCGTATTTTATATACAGCGTGTCATGAAATATTCATTGTACATTTAAATTATTTTTATTTCATAAATAAACATTTTTCTCTTAAAAAGTTTAATACCAAATTATTTATTTATATCAATAGAATGGCTCAATAGGCCATTTATTCGTAAAATTCTTATAGTAAATTGCTGTAACATTTTAATTTCCTGATTTTAAAGTTATTCAGCAAATAATTGTTCACATATTCCTTCTCATGCGGATTGAATTTCTTAATAAAGAATAAATGAGATTGTTTATTATCAAATGAACACCAACATGGCATGGGTATTATTCTAACAGTTTAATTGTTTCGTATAATTCTTTGATAATATTGTTCATCGCACGTTGTAAAACACAATAGGCCCTACTGTCTGATTTATTATTTCGGAGATTTTCCCTTGCCTCGACCTGCAATAATAACAGGTCAAGTGTGTTCTCAGAGGGTCGATTTCTGCTGCTTCTGTTAATTACAAAACCTTTGTTCACACCGTGGAAGAAAAACAAATTCGGTCTAAAAGCAAGTTGAGCTGATGAAAGAAAAATATTCGATACTTCTACTTCACATTATGACGCATATTGAACCTTTGTTCAAGGTGCTGGTCAACTGAGTTGGTCCAATTAATAATTATTTTATCACACATCTTTAACCACGTCGATTAACATTGTTCATTGTTCAAGTAAACAATTTGTTGGGTATGTCTTTGATTATTTTATAGACAATACATATTTTAAAAATGTCAATGAAATATGACCCGCTATTTATTAAAATGGGGTTCAGTACATACGTTAGTGCATTTTTTTCTTGAAAACCATCACAAGATTCTGACCTTTCATGTGCTTGCCAATAATAATTAAATTCCAATATTTCAATTCACATCTATAATATGTTTCTGTTTATTGTCGATCAATTATATTATAAACTACTTACTAAATGGAAGATGAATAAGCATGCATAACCTTAAACAGTCAAACATTAGTAGTCAAAGGTACAATATCCTCTGAAAGTAACCAATCGTTTTCTTGCATTTCAAAATTATGCGACTATTGTATTGTGATTAATATTGGTTTACTTGAACCAATGTAATTTTCTGAAAACGTGGCATTCTGTTTGCCACGAATAGTTTTTAAAACAAAGTTGTTTTATCAAAATTTAGCTCATCTATCGAACTTATAATTCACGGAATAGAAGTTTTTCTCACTGTAGTGTATTTCAACATGCGTCCTTGCATTAAACAGTGGTGGCTTTATCAAATATTGGTCATTCTAGGAATACGTTACATAAAACAGGATTTGAATTGACTGTTCGAAGTATTAGAAGGTTTTATTAGCTTGAAATTTCCCTTTGATGTGTTTTATACCATATTCGCAGTAGATATAATATCATAACACATATTTTTCATACAATTATTGCAAAATTGTCAATAAGAAAACAAGTAGAGGTCTGGTGCTTTGAGTACCACATAAAAATATTAGTTCATTTAAGATAAATCTAGCAAATATTTACTGTTGAAAGGTGGATGCAGTATCAATTTGAAGCACTGGAAGTGTGCCACAGAAGTGACTCTTACATAAACTCCTGTAGTTAACTCCAAGATAGTTTTATTTCAGACAAAATAGTACTAAAATCAATACGACAGTTGTTTAAAAGGCAATAAAATACATATTTCTTTTTCAGTTGATCATATACGTACATTTAGTCAAAATGTATACACAAAACTGCGTCTTCTGATAACAACAACACTATTTCAGGCTTGTAAAATATTTCGCGTTTTTTCCAGCTCTGGAAATCATTTTAGAAATTAATTCACGGTATCGTGCATAGGTAAATGCAATTTAAAGATGTTTAAAATACTTATAAAATTTTCAACTTAAAATTTGTTGTCGCTATAATTTTACGATAACCGTATTTTTGTTTAACACCGAATAAATGGAAAAGTAAATGCAATTATTTGAAAACAGTTACCAGCAAAAGTATAAAGTTACTCGGGATAAAAATATAATATTGGTATGGGTCCCTGCTCATGCCGATATTGTAGGAAACGAAGTGGCGGATGCACTGGCTACCACGGCCCACCAAGAACCAACCATCAACTACGCTCCAGTATGCACTACTACTGACGTCCTAACAGAATGCAGAGGGAAAGTGAAGGCACTATGGAATTAAGAAGAGGAGAAAAACAGGTTAATTTCACTAGAATCTACAATCCACCTCAGATCTTCGTCACCTGCACAACATAACAAGAAGACATTAATCTCTAGAATTAGAACACTTCATACCTATCTGACACTTAATCATTTATTTCCTAGATCAGACAAGCCCATCTGTGAAGTGTGCGACATATCCCTCAAATATAGAAAGTATAAGGCTGTCCGAAGAATGTTCATTAAGGACTACTCCCAAAATGACTTCCGTTCCAATGCCATCGCGATCCGTGGTTTCCTCGAGTTCACAGCTGAAGCATAGCTGACAACAAAGTATCTGACCTTATAGTAACTATTATGTTATCAAGCAGAACTGCACTATATGTTTATTTTATGTATCACTGGGTGGAAAGTTGCTAATGACTGGTACTGTTGAAGCGACCGTAATATATATATATATATAAAATGAATTTAACGTCATTATTTTCCTATATAGTCTCCCAGATAATAGACTTGGTTTATCGTTTCACAATCTTTCCTGTACCCTGAGAAAAAGTGGTCAGCACCGCTTTCTTGTTCTGTTGATCGGAGTTGTATCTTTAATTGGACCAATTATTGTACCAGAAATGGTTTGTAGAGTCCGAAAAACTGTGAGCATCACTTCAGTGTCGAATTCTCATCACTGAAGACTTGGGGTGTTCTCTTTCTGGTCTTTAATTACGGTTCCCATAAGCCGAGAAATCTATGACAGTTTAAATAGATGTTTGGAACATAATTCCATCTACCTCAAAACCTGGTCGAGGCATGGAGACGGCAATGCTGCATCCCCACAGAAAACCAACTCTAATTATCGAAAGGAAGTGAGATTTGCATAGAGAGCTCGATATACATTTTGGAATATGCCAGGTAGGATCCTTGAAGTATAGTCCGAGAGCCCTAGTAAACCATTGAATGCCTTGATGGCCCTTTCGCACCCTCCATATAAATCTCTTATACCTTTAAAGGGGTGAGGTCACAACATGAAACACCCTCAGGTAGACTGTTTTCATTCCATAGTCTGGAGTTTGCTCTGGGGTTCGATCTGATGGATGTATGTTTCATCTACACTGATTAGTTTCTGTTACAACAAAACCTATTCTGCAAACGGACAGCGCCGTCGTCATGTTTACTTCGCAAGAGCACAGAACGTGCTGTAGTGATAATGAACAATCACGAGCATAGCCAAGGTTGCAATCTATCGGTTTGCGAGGTTACAAAGCTGTACAACTAACACTGTGTAACTGTATAAGTAATACTGACTAGTAGAACAAAATAAAAATATATGCGCAAGTAAAGATTAAGCGTTACGTAACATAAATGTGTTTGATTTTGTTTAAATCAATATGAATATGAGTTTAAGGACTAATAATTCATTACGTAGTAATATTCATATATAAAAATAATTTTGCTCTTAGGTAGCACAACATTGCCTGTTTTCTACATTATTTTCATTTACAAATGATCAAAACCGCTTGATTTTGGTAAATTTACGGAATGCAGTGATAATTACAGAAAAACTAATAAAATAATTTGAAGAAAATACATAAAACTTTTAAAATTATAAAACTCTAAATTAATTGTGAAGCCTATCGTTTCTTAAATCATTATTGTGATAAAGTATGTGGTAGTTGATGGCTTATTGGTATTCACCACATAATTGATTTTCGATTCGTTGCGTCAAAGCCACTTGTATTAGCACTTAACTAGCCTCGCGGCCGTATAGTGCTAATAGAAACAGGTGGTTTGTAAATTTGCTCGCAGCAACAATTAAGCTGTTGTGCCAGGTTGGAACTTCTCAACGTGATTACAGAAGAGGCGGCGAAGCTCCTCTGAGGCAGAGGTCTCTCACATCGATCCCGCTAATTGTGGGCACAATTGTTCTTCGACACAAAAGCCGTTGCCACAAAGGTTGGGCCTGCCATATTATTCATAACAACTTGCTGCCGGACTTAAGAGCTGCGCTGGCTGTCCAATTAATTTTTCATCAAAAGTGTGGAGCCAAGCCACACATTTTTGCTAGCCCAACGGAACCTGCTCTAACACAGGAACAGGCGGACCGTTGGGATGATGCCACCTGCTTTTGTCGTATTTCCAATAAACACAAAAACAGCCAATTTAGCTCGACTGTCTAGTAGCGTTTCCAATTGTTTCGTTCCCGAATGAATCGCTGCAAACAAGCGTTGGTGAGTTTGTATAAGCATGAACCGTGTAGTGCAAGTATGATTTGTGCGGTACCTGTTCCACTCAGGGACTAAAAATACAATAATAGTTATTCTAGTCTCATAGAGCCTTTACGTAACAATGTGTATTGTCATCGCTTGACAAACAAATTAAATGACACGAACGACTTCCACAAAAACAACGAATATATGCGAAATTCTTCCAGCCAGAATCTGTGTTATTAACGTAATTCTTGCTCTACTACAACAAATATAATCCTTTCACATCCCCCCTTACAAATCCCTTTCTATGCTATTAAAGGGTAGTTTTCACCATCTGGATTACCCAAATGTAGCCTGTTACTCTAAAAACACAAATATAGGTGTATTACAATAAAAAAGTAGGGTAGCACTGTCGACAAGATTTCCAGATAATTTGTCATATTCCTTCTGTTGTTTACGGGTAACCGAGAAAGGTTATCAGAGATCTTTAACATTCAAACGATGTTGCTACTTAAATAACTATGAAATTAAATTTCTCTGTAATTTATTCCTTACTATCTGGGTTTGGTGCGTTGCCCGGGTTGTCATAATTAAACTCAGCGCATCCATAACCCTGGATTTGATTCCAATCTCGATTGTTTTTTATTTATTTTTATGTAACGCCCCTCCACCGCATCCCTAAAGGTGCTCCAACCCATCACGAAAGGGGTTAAAATTATACACAAAAATATCTGGAGAAACGCTCTATTTCATTGAGACCGACAAATTTTCTTTTGACAAAATATTGGCCGTTTTAACATGTTTGAAAATTTCTACCTCCGTCCATTCTCACCCCTGGTGAGAGGGGGGGGTTAAACGGCATGATTAATGTCATTATTAAACTCAGCGATATCCAAACCCCGGATCCGACTCCAATCTCACTTGTTTTCGCATTATTTTTGTGTAACGCCTCTCGACTCCCGGTCCTAAGGAAGCTCTCCTGAAATACAGAAAGGGGTAGAAATTATACACAAACAATGTCGGGAGAAACATTATTAGTCCCATTGGGCCCCTTAATATTTATCTGACGCAAATATCGGTCGTTTGAGCAAGTTTAGGGACGTGTCTTCCCCCCCCCCCCTCCCCGCTGTGTTTGTTTCCGGTTCGAAAGGAACACGTATAGTTATTTTTTCACTTTTCACTGAGAGTATGCACACTTAATTAATTGTAATTATTAATTGTCAGTCAATATATTAGTTTTATTTTTATTTTAATAACCTGAAGTTTTGTCTTAGCAAAATTATAAAAGATTTATTTTATCGTTCTTTGTCATTTTACAAGACGCTTTCGGCAGTTTGCCATATTCAACTAAAAACATAAAATACAAATATAATCATCAGTCCTGCGATATTGATATGTAATATTAAAAGGGGGTAGATACAGTTGATGAATTGGAAAAATGAATCTATGGATTGTGGTTTTATTCAATTCTTTATAGTTTTATTTCCATGTTGGTGTTTTTTCCACATGGATTGCTCTTTTCGTTACCGAGTTATAAAGAAAAACGTTTACTGATGCATTGATGGTATTCACGAACTGCCAACTCGCCACGCCTCATTTCTGTTGAATAATAATGTTGGAGAAATTAATTGCGAGTTATATTTGTCGATTATCGATTACATGGAATTGCAGCTGTTATAAGAGTAAAATCTGGGAAAGTTATTTATGTAGAGGAATTATCTACTTCATTCGTGGAAACACAAAAATTACCCAGTGGAATATGCATAATGGATAGAGGTCAATGAAAATAAATGTATTCGGTATAATAAATGTATTAGAAAGGCTGGGGATTCAATAGTATTAAATATGGTTTAATTCTTTAAAAATGTGGACTGGTTGCGAGTCAAGACATCCGAAAATAAAAGGCGCAAGACTCCACAAAAGAGTCTAGAAATATCCAAGGAAGGCTTAGATTGGAGTGTGAGGAGAATAATAAAGAAGTAGAAGGAATTAGCTATGTATCTGAATAGTTCTAATTAATGAAGTGAATTTTAAGATACAGTAATATGTTTGTTGAATTTTTAATATGCATTTTTGAAACTGTTTCCCATTTAACACCTGAACTATTATTTGATTTTGTTTATAAGTTTCAGGAAACATCTATAGTAAATATATCTACAGCATACACTAATATAAATAATGTAGTATAAATATTTTAATTTTTTTTTTATAAAACTTCTGATTTTTTATTCCCAAAATATATATTCTAATAAACAGTCTTGAGAACCATATAACTGAAAAATTCTAGAAAGTATTCTACCAGAACACTAACCTTTATTTTAATAAAAAATTAGTGAAGTAATTGTAATTAAAAATTTATCTATGAGGGAAATAGTGAAATGAAATAATTTTTATAGGATTTAATAAATTTAAAAAAATTCTATATAAAATAAAATATTATATTTAAAAATATAATTTAATTAAAAGATAAAAGCTACAAAAAAAATTGTAAAAACGTTTTATGCAGATAATGTTGATACTTTATGAGATATGCGTGTCCAAACTTTGCCTATATACAGCATGTCACTGTACCTACCCCCTTAATTTACTTTGGTCTTATATAATTAATCACCTTACGCTTCCTTGCTTTCCACATGCTCTGTCAGCATAAATATTTGGTAATTAGATAAATAAATGGTGAATTGACAGACAAAATTAAGTAATCAAAATAAATTCCTCAGAATGATTTTGTAATCCTCGTTGTCTGGTGATTGAAAATCGGAAGAACGCACAGATCAGGTGATTAATTCAAAATCAACTTAAAGGCAAAGACAATATAAAATCAAAGACGGATTTGCCTAACTATTTAGAAATCACAGTCATAGTATCAGATTGTACGTAAATTTAATAATTCTAGAATTGTACCTGGGGTAACAAATAAAATTTTAGCATTTTTTTCAATCAAATGAACGTTTCCTCGAGCTTAAATCGTTAGTATGTGAGATCTGCAACTAAATATGATCGACATTGTTGACTTTATTCATTGTAAATAACAATTTCGTGAGTTCAAAATACAGATATGGATGCATTCCTCGAAAAGAGGAGAGTATTGCGTAATCAAGGAAAAACAAACCAGAACCTCCAGTCATCGATTGAGAGGTCCTCAACCCTAAGAAGTAGACAGCTCCAATGTGTGTTCATAGATTGACGAATATAAATAGTAAAATATTTTATTTTGTCTTTGTTTACTCAATTGCCGCGGGAACAGAACTGCGTTTTGTAATAAAGGCATGCCAATCATGTGAATGTGTGGTAACGTCAGTGTTTATCGCTCTCTTTCTTTTTTCATTGTGCCTGAATCGTGCCGGAATATAACGGTGAAAGTTATAAATATATTCCTTGCAATAAAAATAACTGCCATAAAAGAATTACTAAATCAATTTAGTCACTTAATTCCTTAAAAATTAAAAGGTAAAACTGTATATTTTTCAAAGATATTAGACGCATTTTTATATGAATATTTTGTTGACCACTGGAGATATCTGATTGACCACGATATTGGCCTTTCTTATCCGGATGTCCTGTACTTTATATACATTTGTTGAATACTGTGTGCTTATATAAAATAACTTTACAATCACATTCTACAATGTGAACAAGAGAAAAAATAATATTTTTACATGAAAGTTATAGATTTTCCATTTTCTGCCTGTTCGACCTCAAGGAGTGATTGACAGGGACAGCGCAACGTTTGAACTTCGACTGCCTTAGTTTACATTGCTGAGTGCAAACACTCTGGTCCCAATCTATCGCCGCTATTTACAAAGTCTAGGCAGAAGCCACAAGGGTCGGGGTCGAGCTTTTCGAGTGAGATGTCCGTTACATGAAACTAGCAGCGCTTGTCAAGATCTGGCCTATTAAAACTTCTTTTTGCAAGAATCGATCAAAAACTGGCGAACGATAAAACAGAAATACAGAATTTTATACATTATGCAACCATCAGGACATTAGCGTATGAATTTTTCAAAAACCTACAACAAATAATTTCAATATTGTGATTTACTGATCCAACTTTTCTTAAGGATTTAATCTCAGAAGATTTTTTTTCATGACTTTATTTTCGGATGTTTAACCGACCAAAAATTACATATGTTACAGAAGTTATTTATGTATCATCATAGCAATTAATTGTTACAGTAGATTTGTGAACGCATATAGTGACATTATTAATCAATTTTTCACGTTTGAGCGCCAGCTACAGATTTCTCTCTGTTGACGTTTCTTCGGTCACTCTCTGCCGCTGTCTTCAGTGACAGTTTTATCTATATAAATGTACTTTAATATAAAACTAGTATTGAGTTAAATTAATAATTTCAACGATTCAAAATTTCTAAATCCTCTGTTTTCCTTACAATTTTTTCATCTTGACTTCATTCAAATTTAAATTTTTTACGATGGAATGATTTATATATCATTATAAAATAAATTAAGTTAATACTGAGTTAATACTGAAATTAAAATTCAGAGACTGAAACTGAGGCCACGAAATGTTTTATATCTTAACAACCTGTGGGAATAAATCATTAATATTTGAACACTGTCATTCGTATTAAATAATGTTTTTAATCATGAAAAAGAGCCTTGTTTATAATTAGGTTTGGCGCAGAATTAGTTGTTCTAATTTCTTACAAGTTAATTGATTTAATTTTCAATTCTGAGTCAATTTTAACAAAATTAACGTCTATTGAAAAATAATAATTCTAAAAAATACCTTTGTACTAACTGAAAAAGTGTCGCATAAACTAAGTAAATTTGAATTTAAAAATGCCGCACCTTTCCACGCGGATTAGCGTCTTTTTCTAACGGCGAATACATTACGACATTTTTAAATTCAAATATACTTACTTTATGTTTCACTTTTCAGAGTCAATTTCTTATTCCTACTACCAATAAATTTGTTTATTCAATTTCATTGTGTTTCATAATATTTCCTATATTTGCCAGTATAATTGCAATTAACGTCAGCATTCATAATTTATTTGAATTCATTATATTTGCAATTAATATTGCATTCTAATTAATAATATATTCATACATATATTCCATTTCAGATGTACCACCTGTTGATAATGCGTTATTAACTCAGTTATTACACACCTTTGTACAAATTCCACACAATAAACAAGAATTAGCTGCAATAGATAGTTTGTTAGCCAGTTTTCATTTCATCTTTATCTTAAAAAAAGGTTTTCGTGAAGAAAATCAGCTTCAAAGTAAATTTATACTCCTTCCTCAAACTTGAAAATAATTTAAAAAATTTAGTCGTTCTGGATTTGTTTATCCGTAATATTATTAATTTTTAAACGTCAAGTTATATTTTCTCGAATACAGAAAGATTATGAGCTATTTAATCACATTTTTAAATATTATATGTATATTTATATATATATTATATGTATTTATTATATATTATTACAACGGGAATTTCAATATTTGAGAATAATTTTATGTATTTTATTATCCTGAATCGTTAATCCTTTTTATAAAATTAAAAACCTTGGAAATGTCCATCTAATTTGCTACTTAAATATGTAAATTGGAAGAAAAATATGATTTTGGCATATACTTAAGACGGCAATGCTTCTTTCTCTTCCATTATTACAAGATAACAAAATTCTACATTTATCTTGAATCATCTGTTCCTTAGAATTAAGTAGCGAGAGAGCAGAGTGTTTTATAGTTTACATTCGTCTCTTTGCACCGTGTAAAGGCTCTATTCAGAGGCATCCTTTGCGCGGATACGGACGACTCCTGAAACAAGGGGAATGAATTTCCATTCAAAGAAGGTAGGGAAACGTATAGAGAAGACAGAACTTTGAGATAGAGATTCATGCAGCTTCCTAATCTCTTCTTCTTCTGTATTCAACATAAGCTTTCTGTAATGATTTATTTTGTATCAAAACCGATTTGAACTAATTTATTCACATTACCAATTGAAATTTTAATTTACTTATAAAATAAGTGTCATTCAATAGCGATAATTATTTATTTTGATATTTTACTTCACGTAAATACATTTTCTATTAATGAAATATCAGTAAGAAAATGTACTGTTATTCATAATTGTTTAGTTCTGCTACATCATAAATCCTTCCTATTCTTAATAAATTCGTACCGTTAGTTTTCCATTGTCAAAATTACAGCAGCTTGCGTGGAGAATTTATATATATTTCTCTTCAAACCATTTCTTAATAAAAAAATAGGTTATAGTTTGGCTCTTTGTACATTCAAATTATGAGGCCAGGGGGGGATGAGATATACATAAATAAAATAGATAGCATCTATATGCAATAAGAAGGTTTACTTATATTACATTTAAACAAGTGTTATTTAATAATAAACACTGAATTATGTTAATTTTTATAAAAAAATATATGAATATCCGTTTTCAAATTATCATAATTTTGTGACACTATTTATTGACTTTTAGATGATTAATAAACATATACATGAATCATGGAAAAAATTCTAATCGGATAACGTTAAAAACCTTTCAAACTGTCCAATCAAAAAAGCTGAATTTAAAAAATAATAATTTAAAAGTACAACTTTGTAATTTGTCGTTATCGTTCACAGAAAGGGTTAACAATATCGACCACCTGAGTGTCGATATAACATTATTTGGAATAGATACGGTGTAGGGAGTCGACTGGAGATCGATGAAATAATTGAATAATAAATTATATATCAAACTAGCCGAGAGTGCGGCGTTGCCCGGGCATTTATTTAAATTAACCCGGAGTTGGAATTGATTCGACACTAACATCTTGATAAAAATTACATTTAACCAGGTTTAATAGTGCTAGTGTTTTGAATATTTACCCATTTACATTCCACTCCCCGAACTAGCCCCTCAGCATCTAACCTCAAAAAAACCGCGCCAATGAGAGACGTTATTCGTAAACTCTCTTACTACGTAAAATAAAAGAGTCTAAAAATCACGACGAATAAAAACAGTAAACAATACTCGCTAATTTAATAAACTCTAAATCTACTTCTGGTTCCTTAAAGGAGTAAAGAAATACAACCTTTAACTAAATAGAGATCAAAATATAGGCCGTACCGAAAGAAAATAAAAAAATTCCAAGTATATTACGAGGTAAAAAACTACTCCAGGAAACCTTTTCTCAACCGTTTCCTCCTCCACGAAGAGGAACATAAAATTTCTTTAAGTAACATGATTAATGTGAGATTTAAACTCAGCGACTCCTATAACCCGGGATCGACACTATTTTTACTTGTTTTTTATGGAAATTCCTTCCACCTCAACTCGCACAATGCTATTGCTTCCCTCTCTTGCTTTATGGAGTTGAAATAAGACACCTAAAAATTCTATAATGATATTAACAAATTAAGCGACACCCGAAACGTTATATTTGACGCTAAAAATGGCCATTTAGGAATGTTTTTAAATTCCATCCCTACACCCCCACCCCTAGGTGGGTAGGTGTGTCTCAACCCCTTGGACCATGCGTAACGTGTATAAAGTTTGGTAGAAATTGGTCGATGCATTTAAAATTGTAAACGGAAATTCTTTTCGCCCTCTTCCATTCCCACTTCTAGGGGCTGAACTACGTCTTAACCAGTATGGTAAACGTCAGAATTAAACTCAATGACCTCCCTTATCTCCAGGTTCAATACCGTTATTTAATAATTATTTTATATAACGGCCCTTCACCCACATTCTCCCCCATCACAACACGTAAGGGCTCAACTATAACGTAACTTACATAGCGAATGTCAGAATTAAACTAATAACATTTATAACCCTAGATTTGACATCAATCTCGGGTTTTTCGCGTTATTTTTGTGACGCCCTTCCATCCACTTCATTATTGGAGCTTCAAAAAGTCAAAATTATATACTAAATACATCTAGAAATAAACTATTAATCACATAGACCAATAAAAGTAATTAATCAACTCTAAAATCGGTCGTTTTAGAATGTTTTCAAATTTAATCCCCGTTCACCTCCTGGGAGTTTCCGAACGCGTGGGTGCGCAAAAGAACTCATCAAAAGTTTCATCGCAATCGGATGAATTGATTATGTATATATATATATATATATATATATATATATATATATATATATATATATATATATATTGTAATACTAATTAGAGGCCATTCATGATTTTTATAATTGGATAGTTAAGGTGGATTGTTAGCGGCGCCAATTTCAAAGGCGACAATGTATAGGCGAGCAGGTGGGCAGACACAAATTCAACCAGAAAGATTAAAAGTTAAATTTGAGTAAGAAGTTTTGGACAGTAAATTTCAACGATAAAGTTACAAGCAGTAACCAAATTAAATCACGCCGAAATAAAAATCTATAAGTACTGTGACCACCACAAATTCCAGAGAGAAATAATTCGGAACAATTTGTCCAACCAAAAATCCAGAAGGAGCTTGCAGTTTTCAGTTTACAGAGGAGAGACCCGAAAGTTACGACCGTATTTTTGTTTAATCAAATTTAAATTCAGTGATTTCATGGCCTTTTCGCGTGAATGGTGAGAGTTAATCCTGGTACCAGCAGATGTTTTGTAAGTACGAACAAATTTGATCAAGTTTTGTAAACGATAATTAAAGGTAAAGTCGTCAGATTTCGATTTCACGTTTTATTTGATTGTTTAACTTCTTAGGTTGTAAAGGAATTTGATTGTGTAACGTAAATATAAAGGTTGTTTCTTTACTTAGAAGGCCCAGATAAATGTCCCTGAGAAAAGATTTGTCAAATCTATAAAAAATTGAAAAATTTTAAATTTAAATATATCTCATATAAAAAATGTAAATTTTAACTGAATGGAAGTAAATTGTCGTGTTATGTTTTAAAGAATGTTTTAATTATTTTGAAATACTTGTCTTTAATTAAAAATGAATATAATTGGTTCATAAACCAACTATTGAATTAAATTCATTGAAATAATCTTTTGTTTAAATAAATTGTTTAATTAATATCTTCCTAATCAATTATTACAATTATAATCCATATATCCATAAAGCAAGAGAGAGAGGGAGAGAGAGAGAGAGAGAGAGAGAGAGAGAGAGAGAAAATATTAGTCAAATTTAAAGAGACAAACTACTATGATGGTATAAATACACTGTTGCGTTTCCGCCTACTACTTGTTTTCTACAGGTGTTTCAAGAGTTCAAATTAACTATTTCAATTGAGTTCCAGTATAAAACTCTGTATCTTAAAGAGTAATGCTGCATACACGATGCTAAGTTTGGGAGTATAATTTTGCAAGTTTTTTTTCCGTTTAGAATACAACATTTCTGAAATTATTATAGTGTTATAACTGGTATAAACGTCTAAAATTATGCCAATAGAAATTATTAATATTCTTGTACTTAAAATTTTTATTGATAGGGAACTTAAATTAAAAAAACGTAACGTAGGGTCTTTATACCTTCTTTGTATTTTCTATTATCTATCACCTGCTTAAATTGGCTAGAATTTCATTTAATTAACATATTAACCTTCCTTAAATATGTGAATAGTGTTATAAAATATTGTTTTTTTTGTTTTTTAGGGTAACAGGCTACATGAGGGTAATCCACATAATGGAAACTCCCCTTTAATAGCACAGGAAGGGATTTGAAAGGGGGATGCGGAAGGGTAGAGGAAAGTATCCAAGGGTTAACTAGGGCCCCCGAGCTATATTTTAAGGATCCTACCCGGCATTCGCCTAAAAGTAATGCAGGGAAAACCCTAGAAAAAACCTGCATCAGGTAGGCAGGGCATTTTAATTGATTTCAAAGTAAATATTATTTTTTTTAAATTTGACTTTGAGAAATTACGAATACAAATTTACGTATACGACTAGAATCCTGAAACATAGTTATTTGACTTCTCCTTCAATACTGGCAGTTTTTAGTTCGTTTACTATTTAATCTGATTTCATTCGTGTTAATTACATCTTAAATGTTAGAGTGATAATTTTAATATGAAATTTGGAGGCTATTTAAGACTACACATTAATAAGAATATCTACACAAGATTTGCGACTGCAGTCGATCGAAAATATTAAATACTGGAATAGGAGAGGGAATCACGCTTGCATTTCATTTGTTTAATTTTTATCCGCTCCGAAAATTTCAGAATAGCAATTTGTTTCATAATAGCCTGAGACAATCTTTATAGCAATGTTGCCTGATTTTTCAAGCTATCCATTACTAAACAATTAATTCTCTCGTGATACCGAAACTTTACTCAATATTAAAGTTTAGAAAAATCATTAAGTAAGAATGTTAGTCATATTCAAGGTTAAACGTTACAATGAGTGGCATTAATGCAAGTCAATTGAACACAAATACGAGAAAATAGGAACATTCAATTTTGAGGTTAAATTACTTGGAGTTCTCTAATCAAGTACAACTAGATTTAGTGGATTAACTAACTCCTAAACAACAGTTTACCGCTACTCATCGGAGTAGAGGAGACTAAATTATTTCAATGAGGAAATTAATTATTTCAATTGCTCCAGTGGTTACGATTAATCCATGCATTCTCCGAATTGCTTCCGACTATTTCGAGCTGTAATGATTATTGCGGAATTCTCGCTCATTTTGTAGGTATCATGACTACTTTATTCAGCCTAGTAGCACTTAAAGTAGTTAATAGTTATATTTGTTAGAATATATAATATTTTCGTTATAAATATTAAATTTCATCAAGCTATTAATTTTGTTTTGGAATTGAATATACGAATTGATTTATTGTGCCATGGAAAATTGAAACCCGTATTAATGTTAACATTTAACACTTAAAATTTTAGTCCCGAAGGTGACGGTCAGATGCCAATACTTGTTTGTAGGAGGGTGAAGTATTTTAAAGTCCATTTCTAGAGGTATTAAAATTGGGATATTTTATTGATTTTTGAACTATAAGAGTTATGTTAATTAGTGAATTGGAATATTTAGTGAATGATGAATTTCAGCAACATCCATAACCCCGGATTTGACTATAATCTCGGTTGTTTATTTATTTATTTTTATATAACGCCATTCCACACCCATCCCTAAGGGTGCTCCTTTCCCACGATTAAAGGTTGAAATTATTCACAAAAAGATAGAAGAAATACTATCATTCTCATTTACCCTGAAAAATTTTTATTCAGCGATAATATCGGGAGTGTTTGCTATTCCACAAGGGGTTGAAATTATACACAGAAAATATCTATATTTGATCCCGAAAAATATTTGTCCGACGCAAATATAGGTAATTTTGAGAATGTTTGAAAATTTGCTCCCCGGCAACCCCCGCTTCACGCCGTTGTAGACGTGTGTTACCCCTACAGTGTTTGTTTCCTGGTCGCAAGGAACACGTATACGAATATGGGTTGAAAGCCGCTGCCGGTAAGAGAGAGAAAAAATACTTGTATATAGACAAATAATATTAAATAGGTCTGGTATTTGTATTCGTAGTATTAGTCCATAAGTAGAAGATATATATCTGTAAATATAAAATAGGCTAGGTTAACATGACATAAATGCACAGTCCAGTAAGTTCGCGGAAGAAGATCAATAATGTACACATGTTTTGTAAATATAAGGTAGTTCAGTATGCTACATAACTAGGAGTCATGTGTCCACTAATTACTCCTTTGAAGTAATGCCTGACAGCGGTCCCGTAGTAGTACCAGGAGATGGTTATTAATGAGTAAGAATCCCACACTCTGCGGTGTACGGGTACCGCATCTTTTTTTTGAAGATTTTCCACCCGTGTAAAAAAAAGCAGGCATACAGGCAATTTTATTTATTAGAAGATAAACGATAAAACTTAGTGAATTGGAATCTTTAATGTTTTCAATAAGTTTAAACTCTAAATGTTACAATGTTAAAAATTTGTAACCACATATTTTTGAGGCTCGCAGAGAAAAGTTATTTTCATATTGACAACACACTGAAATTTAGTTTTCTGGATGTAATGTAAAGCAAATACAATTTAAGTTTTTTAAAAAAAGTGGTGTCTGAATCTACTAAATACGACAGATTAAAAGTGTTAATATATAGCAGTCAGAAGTGATTTCCAAGGTTTTTTGTGTATTTTTTAGGGCAACAGGCTACATGAGGGTAATCCACGTTGGCCAAATCCCCTTTAATAGCATAGGAAGGGTTTTGAAAGGGGGATACAGAAGGGTAGAGGAAGGTAGCCAAGGGTTAACTAGGGCCCCCGGGCTATATGTTAAGGATCCTACCCGGCATTAGCCTAAAGAAATGCAGGGAAAACCCTAAGAAAACCTGCATCAGGTAGGTCGGGCATTGCGTACTTTTCCCACGCCCTTCAGATAAGGGAGAGGAGTTTGATGTGGGGACGCAGCATACCCTTCTCCGTGCCTGATCAGTTTAGGAGGCACCTGGCCGACTATTCCAATGGTAATAGCGGACAACTCTTACCGTATGCCCAAGGTCTGTGACCCCGGAACATACACCTCTCAGAAAAGGCCGAGTTGCCTCGCCTTGTGAGGGACCTTAGTTCAAAAACGTAGAGGAAAAGGCATCCTTTTTTTTTTTTTTTTTTTTGGGCAATAGGCTACATGAGGGTAATCCACTTAGGGCAACTCCCCTTTAATAGCATAGGAAGGGATTTGAAAGGGGGGATACGGAAGGGTAGAGGAAGGTAGCCAAGGGTTAACTAGGGCCCCCGGGCTATATTTTAAGGATCCTACCCGGCATTCGCCTAAAGGAATGCAGGGAAAACCTTAGAAAAACCTGCATCGGGTAGGTCGGGCATTGGGTACTTGTCCCACGCCCTTCCGATAGCGGGAGAGGAGTTTGCTGTGGGGACGCAGCTTACCCCTCGCCATGCCTTGGCCTGTTTAGGAGGCAGCTGGCCGACTATTCCAATAGGAATAGCGGACAACTCTTGCCGTATGCCCAAGGTCTGCGACCCCGGAACATACACCTCTCAAAACAGACCGAGGTGCCTCGGCATGTGGGAACCTTAGTTCAAAAAAAAACCAGAGAGATGTGAGAGCATCCCCAAAGGTAGCCCCCGCCAGAGCTCTCTGGGAAGGTTCACCTGCGAGAAATCCTCTTCCAAAGGTAGCGCCTTCGTATCTATCCTACAAGGTTCTGCCTGCGAGAAAACATCCCTCGCAGATATTTCCTGCGAGAGAATAGGCCTCGCAGACCTTGCGTAATTTGCTTTCTAGATTTTTTCCGTCTGCTTAGTTTTTTGATGGGTTGGTGCTTTATAATTGTTGTCTTGTCAAGGTTCCTCCTTCTCTGTGTTTTCGGAAGTTGGGTTCGACAAGGTTGAAAATGTCCTTTTCTTTGCATTTATGCGTCTTGCTATTCAGTGTTCATCTCTTGTTTGTCATTTTCTTCTGCTGTACTCTCAGCAGCTATCCGAGGTGTTCGGTTATCTCTGATTTGGAGTTGACAATCACTGGCGAAGTGGCCTATTTTCTTGTACATGGGTCATTCCATGCCAAGTGTCGAAATTTTCTAATAAAATTTTTAGTCTCCATCTCCATTCTTGCTGACATTTTGTGTAGGGACTAAAGAGATTCTAAAATTTGTGTTATTCTGTACAAACAGCATCGATTCTGGTACCTAATGCATCAATTCTGGTTCCATGAAGAAGGAACGTCTGAATGACAAGATATGAGCGAAACTTGTGTTGACATGTTGCCTCTCAATTCACTGATTTTGGAGTTGAATGAAATATTATATTTACTTAGCTCAGTAATTATTAATGCACTGGGTATACTTGGACATACGTTAGTTATTATTATTCTAATCATTTTAGTAATCAGTGGTCTCATGTTTACTTTATGATTGTTAATTTCTATATACTTATTCATAGCTAGTATTTTTCTACTTATTGGTTGCTGCACGAGAAAATGCACTTTCTTTATTTGCAATTTTGAAATATATTTAATTTTTGATGGGAAAATGAGGTTTTCTAGAGCAGAGAGATACTCATATGTACTTGCTCCTGGGAGGTGTCAGAGCGAATATCGGCTGAGTTTTAAGATCTCTAACCTATCAGAAAAATTAGTAAACAGTGTGATTATTTTCATAATTGTAAAAATCAAGTACGTGTAATTAAATTCTTCAGCCCCTTAATGGCGCACAAACCTGGATTGAATCAAATTAAATATATCTTTTAAATATTTGAGAGAAAAAAAACACTTAACGTAACAATTTAACCGTTATATTATATAACTGTTCAATCTATAACACTACGGTACCTCAAATAATAGTGAAATCTGTTGCATTGTATCTTTCTATTAAACGACCAATCATTAACTTACTTAATTCGTAAGTGATAATTATTTGAAAGTAATTTAAATCCTGCAAGATAATATTGTAGATAAAACATACGGTAAATGTAGCAAGTTCGATAGAAAACGTTTTATTATTTTGAAAAAGAATTAATTTCGCTTGATTCGCGCATACTACGAAATGTTATCGCAATGTCGGAGGTTGAACAGATAAACAATCAGGTTGAGCAAGTCGTGTGATGTAATTTTCCACATTAGGCATATTCATCGCCACAAAAAAAGAGTTTATTTGACAAGATGTGTAACGGTAAATGTAGTTTTCATACTGATATATTCTCACCGTGAAACTCTGTTCTTAACTTCCTACTTCAAGATGTAAATTAGTATGTAAATATGCTTCGTATCAGTTTTTGCATATGCTTAAGACGTCAACGCTTTCTCGCTCTCGCACTGCGGCGCACATAATTCCAATAACATCCCCCTTTTGTGAATCACGCGTTCTTTATGTTATTATGGAATAATTCTATTTAAAAGATTGTAAACAAAATAGTTAAACAATTTATTCATTTTAATCCAACGTTGTATTCAGTGAATAATTTGAAAAAAAGACTCAAAGCAAACAATTTTAACATACGAATAGGAGATTTCTATTGTTTATTATAGTGTTAATTTCTACATAAACATTATTACAATTAATTGGATTTTCGTGCGTTAGTTTGGTTATAATTGTGATATATATCACATTATTGAAACTTGCATTTATATACTTATTTACGTGCATGCAGACGAATCTTATTTCCTTAAATTTCAAGTCATAGTCTTAAGCGTATTAAATATTTAACGTGAAACAGCTTTACTCATTAAGCAGGATGTAAGGTGAGTAGTCTACTTCTCCGACAGCTAATCAATTTTGAATAATCTTTTTCTGTTCTTGGAAGTTTTGAAGCGTTTCATCATACTTTAGAGTGAGGAGAGTGTTCGTTTTAGGTAATAAAACCGGAAATTTGCAGCTGTCTACTACTTAAATTATGTAATCACGCATTTTAATAAGTAATAAAGCCTGTAATATAAGTAATTCAGCTCAGAAATTCATTTTAGTTAATATTTTCTGCCCGTGTAAGACCAGAATTAAGAAATTGTGTATTGATAGCGTGATAAAAATGGGTGTAATGTGATAAAAAAAATTTGTATCTGTATTTTCTAAAATAATTAAAAAACATAATTTACATTTATGTGGTTGTAGAGCCTATTAGACGACTTTAAATAAGTGAATAAACGGCTCCTAACATATTACAGTGGAATACAAACTAAATATCTTTCCATGAACTGCAAATCTATCTTCTAATAAACGAAACAGTGTGTTTGTATATATATTTGTTTGTATGTTCCTTATACAAATATACACCGGTGGTGAAAATTTCACCAAATTTCGTACACGTGTTCTTTGCAACCAGGAAACAAACACTGTCAAAGTGAGACACGTCTACCAACCCCAGTAGCGGGGGTGGACGGGGGTGGAAATATTCAAACATGTTAAAACAGCCGATATTTGATTCTGATTAATATTTTTAGGGTTCAAAGAGATTTATAGTGGTTCTATCGATGTTATCTGACTATAATTTCAACCCCGTACATCTTGGTAACGGAGCAACCTTAGGGATGGGGTGGACGCGCGTTACAAGAAAATAACGCTAATACAATCGAGATTGGAGTCAAATCCAGTTTTATACTTGTAACTGAGTTTGATAATCACATTAAATTGTGGTCATTTAACCCCTAGGTGCCGTGCTACACGGAGATACAATTTTTCTAACTAATTAAATGGTCGATATTTCCCTGGAATAAATAATTGTTGACGTTTATAATATATGGACCGATGCTGTTTGTAAAATTTCAACCCATTTAGGCATGAGAGATAAGCACACATAGGGGTGGGGGTGGAAATATTCAAACATGGTTTATATTTTAGGGATATAAATATTTTTAGACTTCAACGAGATTGATATTGTTTCAATCGTTGTTAACTGAGTATAATTTCAACCTCTTACAATATGGGAAAGGAGCACCCTTAGGGGTGGGGGTGGACGGGCGTTACAAATAAATAACGCGAATAAAACCTAGATTACAGTAAAATCCAGGGTTTTGGATGTTGCTGAATTTAAGTATGATATTCAATTAGCCGGGTGTAAATTTTCAAGCATGTAAAATGGTCGATATTTGCATTTAGGGGATAATTAGATTTATAGTATTTCTATCCATGTTATTTATGTAAAATTTTAACCCCTTGTGGCACGAGGGGAAGCATTCTTAGGTGTCAGGGGTGGGTTGCAAGTAAAAAATACGAAAAAAAAACGAAATTCGAGTCAAATCGATAGTAATAGATGTCGCTGAGTGCATTTATGACAATCTGGGATACGCGCGGAGGTAGGCTGGGTTGTGTGGAGGTAGGCGGGGGGTAGAAATTTTAAAATAAGTTAACACACCATATTTTGTGTCGAATAAATATATTTCGGGGTCAATGAATATTTCTCTATATGTTCCATGTGAATAATTTCAACTTTTTGGAGCTTGGGAGCCGATCACCCTGAAGGGTGGGGGTGGAGTGGCATTACATACAAATAACGCAAAAACAATAAAAAATTGGAAGCAAATCCAGGGTTATTCAGGGGATGCCACTGAGTTTAATTATAACATTCAATTATCGACAGGGGCAGGGTGGTAGGGGTGGAAAATTTGTAACATGCAATCGGGGTTCATACATGCTTTTAATAATTATTTTTAGAATTAATTAAGTTGATAATATTTCTAAGACTTTGTTAGTGTATAATCGCAACCTATTACAGTAACAAGGAAATCGGGGCTATGGATGTCACTTAATTTATTTATGATAACGTGGGTAACGTGTGGAGTTGGGCGATGGTTGGAGAGACTGGGCGGACGTGGGAGTAGAGTATAAATTTTAAAAAAATGTTAACCTATCGATATTTGCGTCAAATAAATATTGAGCGGAGTTAATGGCACTAATAATATTTTTCAATATATTTTGTGTATGTTTACAACCCCTATCGACTTGAGAGGAGAGAACCCTGAAGGGTAGTGAGGAGTTGCATTTCATATAAATACGGGAAAAAATGTTATAAGAATATATGGATGCCACTGAAATTAATTATGACATTCAACTTGCAGTTTAACCCGCACGGGTGGGACAGAAAGAGATAGAAATTTTCAAACATGAAATCGGTCCACATTTGCGTCCAATTAATATTTTTCGGTGTCATGTAAATTCATAATATTTCGGTAGATACTGCCAGTGAATAATTTCAATCCCTATCGCCATGGAAGGGGAGTACGCTTAGGGGTGATGTTTGGTGTTGCGTTACATGAAAATAAAGCTATAGATCAAAATTCGAATCAATTCTGTGGTTATGGATGTCGATGAGATTCATTGTGACAAACTGGATAACGCGCGGTGGTGGGAGGGGGAATGGGGTGCTGAACGGGGGTAGAAAATTTCAAACGATGTAACTGGCCGATTTTGTGTGGAATTTATTTTGTTTAACCCACTGTAGCGGGGGTGGAAATTTTCAAACTTGTTCAGACGGCGATGTATTCGTTGAATGAAACTATTTCACGGTCAATGAAGTCAAACCCCTTCGGAATGGGAGGTGAAAACGTTTAGGGATAAGGGTCGAGTTGTGTTACATAAAAATAACGCAAAAGCTACCTAGGTTGGAGTCAAATATGGCGTTATGGATAAACATCTCGAGCAACGCCGGGCACTCAGCTAGTTACAGAATAAAGAAAACACAGTTTGGAGATTTTTCTAATGACAATAAAAACCAAATTAGTTTGCGATCATCAGCAGCTTTGTCGTACGTAGGTTTTAAAATAATTATCCTCTCTAAGAAACATTTGAGGGGCAAGATGAGGAACATGAAATCAGAAAATTGCTCATATAACGAAATAATGGCTCAAGTAAATTGAAACAAGTCTCAAAATTAAAAAATTTTCAATAAATGTATTTGTAAATTTATATGTAAATATGGAATAAATTCGGAAGGGAAGAGGAAGGTAGCCAATAGTTAACTAGGGCCCCCCGGCTTTGTTTAAGGATCCTACCCGGCATTCCCCTCAAAGTGATGACAAACACTATAAACCTGCATAAGGTAACTGACCATGTCCTTCAGATTGCGGGAGAGACGTTTGCTGTGGAGACGCCGTGCCTTGATCAGTTTAGGAAGCAGCTGGCCAATTGATCCAACGGGAACAGTAAATGTTACAGTATGCCGAAGATCTGCGTTCCTGGAACATAAACCACCAAAAACAGCTCCCACAGGCTTCTAGTACGATCTAGAAGAAGAAGAAGAAGAGGGTGTATACTAGCTATGGGGTAATTCACATAGTGGCCACTTCCGTTTTGTAGCATAGGAAAGGGGCTGAAAGGGGGTATATAAATATACTATATTGTAAAGAGGCAGATTTCTATATGCCTCAAACATTGTTCTAAGTTAAATACAATTCGTTAAGAATTTGGAGACTCTTGGGCGGGACGAGATCACAAGGGGTTGATAGGGTGTGACAGCGGCCTACCTTTTGTTTAGAAAATTTATTATTGTCACTTTCCCACATCTGTTTGTCAGACCAGAGTAGTAGAACTTTCGAAATTTTTGTACATATATATATATATATATATATATATATATATATAATATATATAATTTTCAAAGAAGGTCCCAGGAGAGCAACAGTAGCTGCTGATTGTTTGATTTGAAATGTCGAAGAGAATAATTTTCACTACAATTTGGAAAGTTATAGAATTTTATGTGGAAGTAGCTCATAAGGCGGAACGAAAGTAATAGTGCGACTAGTGCATTGACTCAATGGTAAAAAGCAAAATATAATGTTATTGTTTTTTATGAAGCAAGCTTGAAGTAATTTGGAGAAGTTAATGTGAAAAAAGTAGGTAAACTATCAGCGAGGATTGCAGAAGGAGTTTTGAAAGCTACATATTGTAAATCACAGATAGGACATTTAAATTAATATTAATAAAGAAATATTGATCACATTGCCAGATAAATTTTGCCATAACTCCCCAAAAAACCTACCCTGAGAAATAGGTCCATGTATCACCTTTTATTATTATTACTAGCTGGGTGCCCGGCGTTGCCCGAGATGTCATTTACCTATAACCATCCATAAGACTCCAATTTTGGTTACTTTTGCGCTATTTTTATGTAAAGCTCCTCGAACCCTATCCCTAAATGTGCTCACCTCCCATGCCGAAGGGGGATGAAGTCATTGACTAAATATATCGGCCGTTTTTACATGTTAGAAGATGACCACCCCCACAAATATGCGATAATGAAAAAGAATGTATTCCACGCAAAAATCGGCCGATTACATTGTCTGAAAATTTATTCCCCCGCCCAACACCTCCCAAACCCGTCGCGTTACCCAGGTTGTCACAATTAGATTCAGCGACATTCATAGTCTCGGAATTGATTCAAATCTCGGTTGTTTTTGCGGTATTTTATTTAACGTGCCTCCACGCCACCCCTAAGCTTGCTCCCCTCACAGGGGTTAAATTATACACAAACAACATCGGTATAAATACTTTCAAAGTAATTAACCCCGGGAAATAATTATCGCAAATATTGACCGTTTAACATGTTTGAAATTTTTCACCCCCGACCACTCCCGCCTCGGGGACTTAAACGGTCAAGTTTAATGTCATAATTAAACTCAGTGACAATCCTGATAGTTTCTGGTTTATTTTTATGTAATGCTACTTCCACGTCAACCCTTAAGGGTGCACCCTTATGAGTCCGAAAGGGGTTGAAATTATACACAGAGAACATGTAGGGAAATTTTATTAATCTAATTCATCCCGAAATATATTTAATTGACGCAAAAAACAGCCGGTCAACTCATCCCAACCCAGCCGATACCCGCGCGTTGTCCAGATTGTCATAAATAAATTCAGCAACATCCATTACCTTCGATTTGACTCTAATCTCGGTTGTTTTCCCGTTATTTTCAAGGAAATTAATTAAACTCAGTGACAATCCTGATAGTTTCTGGTTTCTTTTTATGTAATGCTACTTCACGCCCACCCTTAAGGGTGCACCCTTATGAGTCCGAAAGGGATTGAAATTATTCACAGAGAACATGTAGGGAAATTTTATTAATCTAATTCATCCCGAAATATATTTAATCGACGCAAAAAAGAAATTAATTTAAAATGTAAAAAATCAACGTAGTTTAGATTTGTAAAATAAATAACTTTTTTGTTATCTTTAAAAAGTAATTGTTTGATTTCAATTTCCTTGTAATTTTTTATTATCATTTTGAATACCAACGTGGTGGCTTCATTTGATTTGATTTTTTTAGGCTACAGGCTACATGAGGGTAATCCACATGGTGGCAACTCCCATTTAATAGCATAGGAAGGGATTTGGAAGGGGGGATGCTGAAGGGTAGACGTAGGTAGCCAAGGGTTAACCAGGGCTCCAAGGCTATGGTTTAAGAGTCCTACCCGGCAATTCGCCTAAAAGTGATGCAGGGAAAACCCTAGAAAAACCTGCATGAGGTAGGGCGGGCCTTTGGTGCTTGTCCCACACCCTTCCGATGGCGGGAGAGGGGTTAGCTGTGGGGTCGCAGCATTCCCCTCTCCGTGCCTTGACCAGTTTAGGAGGCAGCTGGCCGACTATTCCAATAGGTCGGCGTCTCGAATTGGAAAACAAAAGAATTCTCCAAACTACAGCGAACAACATTCCCGATGATAAAGCAAAATTAAAATAAAATACGCGCGGTACACTATAGTTAGTGTCACATTATTGCACCATTATCGCATCCGGAAGGGAGTTCATCTTCTCCAGTCTAATGAAGAATTACCTTCTGAAACTTTTTATACGATAAAACTTTTGATCTCCGGTACTTATTCTAATATCCGGTATTTTAGAGTCTGGAATTATAATCAGCATTTTTAGTTCTACCACAATAATCCCGTTTGGGATAACTGGGCATACGTTTGACAAAATTTTGCAGCAGTATTTTTTTGCATTACAGGTCTTATATTGGCCACCTCGCCCTTTATTAGCATACACCATAACGTAAAGAACTTGATGATAATATCAGTTCTACTGAACAATCGCTGTTTACGCATACGCATAATATGTTACACAATTATTTGCAACTAATTATGCAAAAGGGCTACAAAAACGTTTCACAAGACTTTTAATATTTTTACAACCAATAATTTTTCAGTTTGTCTGCCAATATGTAGTCAGGCAGAGAATCACACAGTCCAATAGCACGTATCCTTTGTTGCATTCCGCTCTCTAATTAATTTCTGTCAGAAAACGCCAAAGTCTACATCGACATTGAAATTGTTTGTTCACTAACTTCATGATTGAATCATTTTGTAACTTCCAGATAAATTATCGTAAATTGTAAGCACTGCTTTAAATTAAAATTCTAAAAGTTATTTCAATTTATACTCATATTCCAATATTGTCTCTATAGTCATATTGAACTTCAGGGATGAGAAATCATTTTATATATTTTGATGTATTATTATTTGAGAATTAACTTTCCTTTTTTATGTATTGTTGCGATATTATGTTACCATGATTTGGTAAATTATACAAGGTCTTATTTCAGGTAAATAAGACAATTAAAATTTTACAAACAGATTTATAAATAACCTTTATCGAAAACCAAATAATCATTTTGATACAATATACCATAAAATTGAATTACAATGTATAAGAAAAACTTCGGTCATTTAAACCAAAACATTGTTTTATTTTAGACACTACTACATCTTCTAGCAATAGAAGACGATGGCAGTGAACGTCATCGAAACGTCGCAAGTACAATTGTTTACCCGGTTAGAAGCCCGAGAAGAATTTATTAATTCTTTACACCCAGAAAGAGTACATTCTTTATTATACTAGTACTTATTTATAAATCCTGAACACAGTTGACTTATTTTGCTCACATACATAATTTCACAGAAAATTTTTGTTTACATATAAATATGGCAATTTAAAAAGCAGTTTATATTTTAGTGAATTCTGAATATTCAAATAAAAATAAATTATTTATGTATTTCCTAGCTATTCATAATTTCAGTTGTTACATTTGGCTCTGTTTGACGGCAACCGATATTTAGATTGTGCCCTGCAAATAATAATCTTTAAATTAGATATAGTGTTTTCTGGGTGTTTCACGGTATACACGTACAAATTAATCTGACACGAATCTTTCGATAATCTTGAATATCTTATAATTGGTCTTTTTTACCAACATATAACTGACGGAGAGCTGTGCATGTGACTTACAGGCATCGGGAGTGTCCCTGACCATTTCAGGAACACGATAATTATATCTATTAGGAATAGTAGACTATTATTTTCTCCTTTTCTAAACCCCAACCACTATTCCATTGGGGAATTAACTTCATTTTAACTTTCACGGAGGTTCCTCATTATAAAACTCAGCAAGTGTCCCCCAAAACGACGCATTAGAAACCTATCTCTATATTTTCAGTATAGTTTCTTCAATCTCCGACTCCAACTACAACCTCTATGCTTCCTAGTGGAGTGTTACGTTCACAGTGTTATTTTTAAGATTGTAAGCATACATTAGCAAGCATGTTTGAAATTAGTCTCTGCTTTTTACGTGTTTTTGAGGTACATACAAACACATATACAGGCAATCATTTACAAGTACATTTATAATGCGCTGATCATTATTGTCTTTCGTAAATAATACCGTTCAAAATTATAAAAATTAGATTTTAAAAATTATAAAAACCATATAAGAGTTTTTCACGGACAAATACAGTTGTGCAGTCAAAATACATTTATACGATTTTACAGGACCTAACAAACTCCGCGGAAAATTTCAGGAGCGTATTCCTCATATTGAGAGGAGAAAACAGTGTATGACAACATGGGCCCGGAAATGAATAATTACAAAGTTTTATTAATAGATTTTTTCGCGGTTAAGCACCAGGTTCAGATTTCTCGATGTTGACGTGTCTGCGGTCATTCTCTGCCGCTGTGCATAACCGCGAAAAATTTATTCATAATTTACACCGGGAATGCTTACATTCGTTAATTACAAAGTTATCCCAGCTTTCATATCTGATCAGTTTGTATGAAGTTCAACTAACTCGTTGGAGCGCTCTGGTTCACATATCCTTTCGACAGGATGCAGGCATCTGTCATTCTTCGCATTGTGTTTCGAAATAGAAAATATTAGCCCTTTAATAATCAATTACTAAATTTAATTATCATTCGGTCGAAATTTCCATGCGGATTCTCTAAGAGTTTTAATCAAATATAATGTTTTTACGTGGTGTTGATATTTTTGTTTTCCCTATTTTGTGTTAAAACAAACCACGGCTTACGTTGAATACGTTCTGCTGTTGTATAATATTGGTGAGTTTTTATGATGCCAGGTTTTGACGGCTTTAGAGTCCATTAGCGAGAACAGCTAAGCTGGATTTCAACAGCTGAGCAGCATCCAAGTATGTCGTTCAAGTTATTACGCTAATGGATAGCAATAATGACAGCTTCCAACGTAAACAAACTTACTAGTACCTTGCTTCACAATTCACTTACACGGCGAACAACAGCATCAACGTTCTGAAACCAAAATTGCTATTGAGCGTTTTGTTTTTCTTTGGAAGTTCGATGGAGGACAATTAAAACTCATAGCAGACAATAATATCTCGTTGTATGCGAACATGTGAAGTTATTATAGATTCTTGCGTATTCAACATATTCTTTGAACACTTAAGTAATTATACTCGAAATTAGTTCATTGAAACAATATTACGAAGGGTTTGAATAATCCCATACATTCGTTATTCAAAATTACGTGGTTATGGCAATGTTAAGTGCGTAATATTAGTATGATTTTACCATATATCACTTGTATGCTACGTTTTAGAATGTGTTATATGAAAATTTAATGAAGTAGGGCTGTTTTAATTCTATTAGGTTAATTCAAAAACCACTTGAACAGTTTCCAGTAAAAACTTTATTTATTTCAAAATTTTCTACTAGTATGTCATTTTAAATCTTTAGAAAAATATTAATCTCAGATTAAAATAAATTATTACTTTGTTTATGCACAAAATTATTACTATAAAAGAACCGTGATACACAAGTTGAAGTAAGTAGTCCTTAGAAAATAATTCAATTTTTTAATATAAAAAATATGTATATGTTACATACGGTGGAATTAGAAAGACTCATGTGAAGCATGTATGTATAAAGGTTAGGAAACACTCTATTATATCACTTCAAAGTAAGTTATTATATCCGTTCTTCAAGGCAATTTTTTAATTCCTTGTAAGTTATTACAATTATATATCATATCAATTATTCTTCGTATTCTTTATTTGTAAAACACCGCAAGGTGTTTAACGTTACAAGCAAAATTATTATAATTTATTGTAATTTATAATTATAATAATTGTATACTAAAATTTGTAAAAACATTCAAGAATTAAGACATCTCTCTTTTTTATGCTTTATTACTTTCATACGTCATATATTTTTATAAGAGCAGATTACTACATTGTTCATCCCAGTTTAATTTAGAAAACTATACGCAATGAATTTTTCTTCCTCAGCAGTTCCACGAGAAAAAGAATCTGCGTTTGTTATAAAAAGAATCAATGAATGAATTTCTTCTATGTAAATAATCCAATTTAAAAAATTCTTTTCCCCGGGAAAGAATTCTCCCGTGGACTCGTACCTCAGTCGCCTTCAATATGATACAATAATTTAATGTTGAATTCTTCAACATAGTATTCACAGGCTCTGCACACACATCTCTGTGTTGGCAAGGAAAAGTAATTTTGGAGCGGCGTCGCAAGGGGCGGATATAAAACGCAATAGCTTCTTCTGCGTAATAAACCTTTTGCCTCTCGTGATGGGATTTCTAATTCTTCGTCCTCCATCGCGCATTCCGTCATAACGGCTGCAGACACATGAAATCAAACCTCAACTAATGAATTCTACTCAAATATCCGTAACTACACTTACTTTTGTAAGATACAGAGTCCAACGCCATAATAACCATAACTATTTAAAAACTTTGCGTATGAGATTTATTCAGGAAATGGAGAAATTTTTTATTGTTCGACTTATTCATTTGTAGCAATAAAACGTGCATTCCGGGTATTTTATAAACTAAAAACAATACCTTTACGATTTTGCTATTTCGTATCTTCTTGCTATGAAATCGCAAACATAAATATTCTTGCTAATTAAGAAACATAGTAATTTATTATCGTAGTCAACTGTGTATAATTATTTTGCGTTAAAGAGATCCGTAGTCAATGATACATGTTTAACATCATATTTGCATTGATACACATCAGAAAAGAATGAAAGTTAATGTCAATATTTTTCTATGATCCCTGGAGCATAAAAAATATATATTCTTATTAAATTTGTTGCACTAAGTAAAAATGTACATATTATTTAAGTGTGTGCATAATTGCCTTACGTGTCATGTCGGAAACCCTTTTAACTGAATTGCATAAAAATTCCGATCTCACAACACTGTTTACAAATTGTCTATTGTATCGTTGACTTGCTGAGAATTGACTATGTCGGTATGTTTGAATCTCTCTCTATATATAGAAATGAATGTCTTTGTGCCCCTATACGCCTCTAAGCATCCGATTGCGATGAAACTTTGGTTGGTTGTTGTGCGCTCCCCCGTGAAGGTTTCTGGCATCATTTCGAAGCGTTAAGCAGCTCTCAAGGAGTGAACAGTGGTGAAATTTAAAAACATACAAAAGCGGCCGATAATAGCGGTCATTAATTACTTTTTGGGGTCTATGTGGTTAATAGTTTCTATCCAGATGTTTTTACTGTATAATTTCAACCCATTAGGGAGGAGGTGGTGGGCCATTACACAAAAAAAAACTTGAAACAACAGATACTGGTATCAAATCAAGGGTTAAAAATGCCTATGAGTTTAATTCTGACATTTACTATGTCAGTTAACCTGTAGTTCACCTCCTAGACGTTGTAGTTGGGGAGGATGTGAGTTAAATTCCGTTACATAAACGTAATGAGTAAACAGCGGAGACTTTTATTGAATCTGAGCTAATGGAAGTCACTCAGTTTAATTCGGACATTTACCATACTGGTTAATGTGTAGCTCAGCCACTAGGAGTGGGCGTGGAATTGGGTGAAAGAAAGTTTAATTTACAATCTTAAATGTGTAGACCAGTTTCTATCAAACTTTTACACGTGTTACTTACTATCCAGAAACAAGCACTGAGGGCTTAAGGCACACCTACCGTCTCTAGAAGTGGGGTGCATGGGTTGTAATTTTAAAAGATGCCTAAACGATCCCTATTAGCGTTTTCTGTGTCGCTTAATTTGATAGTGCCATAGAATTTTTAAGTCTAATTTAAATTCCAAAAGGGCAAAGTGAGGGAAGTACCCTCCTCGCACTCGAGGAAGCGATTTACATTTAATAATAATGAAAAAAATACCAATATTACTGTCCATTCCGGAGTTATAGGAGTTGCTGACTTTAATTCTCGCATTAATCATGGTAGTTAATGAAATTTTATGTTCCACTTCGTGGATGTGCACGTGTTTAACAATTTTTTGACCCTCATAAGTTACAGGGTAATTTTTTTATTTTCTTAGGGTACCAGCTATTTAGTTAAAGGTAGTATTTCTTTACTCCTATAAGGTAACGTGAGTAGTTTTAGACTTTATGAAGCTGGCGAGTATTTTTTACTGTTTTGATTCGTCATTATTTTTGACACTTTCATTTTATGTAGTAGAAGAATTCCCGAATATCGTCAGCCATCATCCTCGTTGATTTGAAGTTAGTTGCCGAGGGATAAATGTTCCAAACTCTGGCGCTATTGTTGCTGGTTATATGAAATGTTTACCGAGTGGTTAGTGTTCAATTCATTCCTTATCCGGTCTAATTTAAATAAATATCCGGGCAATGCCGGGAACTCAGCTAGTCATCAATATTTGTTCCTTAATGTTGTTTTAAGCAGGTTAAAAGAAATTAAAGGGGCCTGTGTATAGCAGTAGAAATTGGATGATGTTAAAAATCGAAATAAGAGTATTGAAAACGAAAAAGAGTTTAGAATTATGGCGATAATACCATCATATTTATGTCTAAAGGTTTATTAAATTGCATTTTTTTTTGCAAAATTAGAGATAAATATATAACAGACGTTATATTTGTTTTAAGAGCAAAATTTAGACTTTGGCTGTAACGCGTCAATCACAAAAAAGGTGTTTGGATTATTTTTAAAAAAATATTCCAGTGAGTTGATTTGCTTTCATAACGTGTTTGCGGCCGAGTGGCGTATGTTTTAAGGGATTATAAGGAACAGCTGTCGTTAGTGACTGTCCGGAGCAACAGTTGGAATCCTGCGCCTGTCAACGCTGGAGTTAAATTAAGTTTGAAGAAGTTCCGAATATACGAAAAATCGAAGAAGTTGCAGAAAAATATGAACTTACGCTTTCGTAAGCAGTTTGATTAAATATTAAATTGAGGACCTTTATACTATTTATTTTTGTAACGCTTGTCTGATTAATTTATTATTTAGTTAAATTTAATTATCATATTCCGAAATTATTGAGAGATTAATAATATTTTAACTTACAATTTATGGCTTCGTCTCATTCTCTCGGGGTGTCTTCCTAGAGGAGGGGGAGGATAAATGTTATTAAAGGAGAATATTTCAAAATTTTATGTAAATCTGTTACGCAATTATCGATCCTAGCGCCTGCTAACTTTATTATCTGCTGTCCGCTTCCAAGACTTCGTCACTAAAGTAGTTTCGTTGGCTCGATTACGCCCCTCTGTTGCATCTATATATTCGTCCTTTAATCATAAACTTCCAAGAAGTTTCCTTAATCTATTAATCCCATAATATCGTGTAACTGTTAGTAATTAGACTCAATAATTCCATTTTTTTCGCCTTCGCAACTTCAGCTTTTATCTATTTTCAAATCCCTTACTCCATATCTAGAAAATTCAGGCCCGGGGCCGCTCTGGTTCCATAACATGATGATCCTACAAGTTGATCACCCTAACTATCCAGCCGCAGGCGACATTTAACATTTTGCGTCGCAGACCATTCTCCTTCTCTGCACGTCTTAATGAAATAAATATCCTTGTTGTCGCTATTGTTAGATGCTCCTTTTCCTTGGTTTTATTCCTACTGCGAAATTTTCTATTAACCCAAGCATTTAAAAATACACTCGGCGTCAAAATAACAGTACCCTACGTTATAACTATTAAAAACCAACTGTTTGTGTGTTCTCACTAGGTATATTCTAGTCAACGCTCCCGGTCGTCTAGGCAATATGTGTAACCCAACGTGAAAAATTCTAACCGGAACTGAAATAAATAAAATGTTAAATAATTACAATTTAATCTAAACTGTATGATTACTGATATGGATTATATTGCCTGTTGAAAACCTCTGTTTTCGTTCATTATTATTTTAAGTAATGCTTCGTAAACAATTTCTGAGTATAGCATAATAATATCGCAAAGCAATGTTTTTCATGCTATTTCTTCTTCCAACGTTATACTCAATTTTACTGTACTTCTAATGGTTGACGACGTTATTATGTTTCTTTTCCGTAAATTTGTGAATAAGAATATATAAAGGTTTTAGATCAGTTACTAATTTCTTGACCATAGATATATTTGTAGAAAGCTCAGACAAATTCTATCTGTCGTGAATGTCCACGTATCTTCAACATACTACAAAGTGAATTTCTGACATCTGAGGATGTCACGACTGTAATACAATGGCAATGTATTTGATTATAGCAGTACTGAATACGTTATCAAAGTGCTCCATTGGACTTATGAGGTTAACAGTTTAACGGATTGCTGCGTCAATTGGCGTTAGTGAAGGATTATTCCGCTGACGCAAATAGCAACGGTTTATTTTAAACTTGAAAGTAAACGAAAAACAACTGAATCTGTAATACGGATAAGCGTCAATTTCAAAGAAATCATAAACACGTCAGGCTCATATTTCCCAATTCTGAATTTACTTTCATCTATAGTCACCAAATCATTCTCAACAACAATAAAGAATATAATTTGAAAGGATATATAATGTACACTCGTACATGTAGAAATGTCATATATAAATTATATTATACATCTAACCGTAATTTTGGTATATTTTAGAATTTTGGACTTTTCTAAACACAGCGTGAGAGTTATATAACTGCTACTATAAGAAATATTATGAACATAACCACATTAATATCAGATAAAATAAGAAGCAAAAGGTAAAAGAATAATCTCAACCATGAAAAAAAAAATTATTTTCAAGTCAACAAGTTTTTTTTCTCCGTTTAAATACAAAAATATTTTGATTTTAAATATTTTATACTACAACATATTTTATTCAATTTTTTACACTCAATTATTTCACTGATTGTTTATAGTCTCAAGACCATCATTATATCCGTTGTTGCAATAGTTCTCGTAAAAATCAAACCAACACCCTCGAAACTTATCAATGGCCTTCTATAAATTTTGATATACTACTTCAGACTCTAAATGTATAACTTTTGTCTGACTAATGTTATTCATATACGTATTATTCCTTCTAAAACGCGAAAATAGTACTATTTATTCAGTATGATGCTGTTCTGTACAGCAAAATTACATCATAATCCGTACCTATGGTTAATATTAATAGTATTATCAGCAACTCGCCATTATTTCTGGTCAAATAATTAGCCATATATTTTAAAAATGTGGTATTGTTATTCTTGAAATATATTTAGAATAAATTTTGATTTTAGGAGAGCAAAAGTAAATATTTAGAGAAGAAAAAGTAATTTAAGTATTTAATACTGACATACAACTCATTATTCACAAAATAATTAATTTTCTGTAATGATAAATTTAATGGAATTCCTGTTTAAATTCCAGTGTCATATGGTGGGGTCACAATAGTCAGAAACGTTTGTGTTTAATCATCTAGAATTGGCAGCCTTAAAACAGAGGCAGTCTACAATTAAGGATGATCTCTTTCGTGTTTATCATAATATACAACTTCCTCTTTGGAGTCTTACTCTGCTCTTCTGGTCCATGTTCGTCTTTACTGTAGAAAAAAATCAGCTGCAACATCCTGGCACTAGTGCTAAATGCTACAGGACTCGTTCAAGAACAAAACAACAACTATTCGACCATATGTCCGAACATCACTGGAGCAATATGCTTAATTACAAGCCTCACTGACTGACTACCACTCATGAATTAATTACACCACAAAGTACCACTTACTATCCAAGCATCAATTTCTTCAAAATACTTCAATAAAGTCATCACATCAATATCATCCTCCAAGAAACATCCTCAAAAAATTCTCCCAAGGAAAATCTTTTCTTTACATTCTCTGTCTGGATTTTTAGTGTATTTTCTTCCCCTACTTTCCAAACGTTGTTTCCCACTCCTCGGAAGTCTACCAATCAGCTCCAACGGACCGCTAATTTAAGTTGGCCTCCAGTAAATCTATTTTTCATAACGTCACTCATTCTATTTCTCCTAGTTTGTTCGGGAAATTCCATCCTTTCATTTTCCAAGCACTTAAGTTCTTAAGAATGGCTTTGAAATCAAATACCGCCTGATGGCTCAGAAACCGGTTTTTTTTATAGTCTAGAAACCACTCAACCCTTTGTACAAATGTCTTGATGTGCACTTACGTCTTGATATTCCCAAAAAATTCATTGCAAATTCTTTCAGAATGAACGAAGAAAATTAATAGGTATACAAATAAATAATTACGAAAATCTGTACAGGAGAATAATATAGTCTGTGAGGATGTCGAAGAAGAAAGTCTGGAATTGAAACAGCAAAGAAAATAATTAAAATAAAGAAAGTATAACTTTTTAACAACCGTAACAAAAGATTATATATGTGATCATAAAGTCAGGTGAAATTGTCATTTAAAACTCCTCGGTAGGAAGGCAGGTATTTTTTTTCCCTAGGTTGGTAGGACTGTCTATAATATTTTCCAAGCGTCTGTTTGTTAAAAGGTTTAATTATCTTCGAGTTACACGTGTTTTTTTGAAGAACGTTTTGTGTCTCAAACGCGTCAAGTCTCGATTGGTGCCAAAATCGCTCAATTTTTTGTAAAAAAAGCGTCGCGTTGATATGTGTGAAACTTTGCTGTCTGACTATCAGGACCACTTGAAATGCATCATTACTGGAGACGAGACTTGGACTTACGTATACGACCCTGTAACCACCGACCAATCCAGCGAATATCGTGCAAAAGGTGAAGCAAGACCGAAAATCAAGGTGATGTTGACAGTTTTCTTTGATTATCGTGGTGTGGTGCACTATGAATTCCTTCCGCCGGACCAAACTGTGAACAAAGAATATTATTTGACCGTTATGCGTCGTTTGCGTGAAGCTATTCGTCTGAAACGGCCGGAATTATGGACGAACAACTCTTGGTTCCTTCATCACAATAAGGCACCATGTCATACTGCATTGGTTCTTCGCGACTTTTTGCCAAAAACTCGACTCATATCGTTCCGCAACCACCGTATTCGCCTGATTTGACTCCGTGCGACTTCTGGCTATTCAGCAAACTCAAAAGGCCAATGCGGGGACGCCGTTTTGACTCGATTGAGGAGATAAAAACGGAATCGAAGAAGGTCTTGAAGGCTATACCAGAAGATTATTCCGACTGTTCCGAGGACTGGAAAAAGCGTTGGAAAAAGTGCGTTTTATTAGACGGGGATTACTTTGAATGAGATGAAATTGATTTGGAAGAATAAATAAATAATTTACATTTTATAAATAAATTCACCTTACTTTTTGTTCACAGTGGTACATTGTAATTTGATAAATGATAAATAAAGTAAATGACGTTATAAAAATAAAATCATAAAATTTTAATACCAGATATTAGTGCTTAACATTTAGGCATCAAAAAATAAAAGTTGGTAATTTAAAAACTACAAAGAGCATAGGTGAGATTGTATAATACGTGTATTATTGTTCATATGAACAATTAATATAATTCAAAAGAAAATGAAAATTTCCTCTTAAATGAAAAAGTTATGATTCAGTTGTGAACAATTGAGAAAAAGCGAGTGCATATCTTCAGAGGAATTTATTGCTACCACTGGAAAGGGGTGAAGACATTCTGATACACCAAGCGCGTCGTTAGGCTTAAACGCTGCAATTTGGGGATCGGTAGATGTTATTTGGTTACTCTACCTTAGCACAACAGAAAGGATCGCTTTGATGTGCGACGCATTACAACCCATTAAGGCTCGCTTCACCCTTTTGATGTATACTGTACTGGTTTGAGCAGGGCAGAGGAATGATCAGACGGAGTACACTTAACAAATGAACGATTTCAGTAGTATTGCTTTAAAGCCGAAACATCAGTTTTCCACCAATAATTTAAATTTTTCTACCAAATATTTTTAACATCGATTAATTATTAATTATTTTCAATAAATTACTACACTGAAAGTGAACTAAAGCGTAGAATAAAAAATTGTATAAAATTTATTTATCAATTAAGTTCAACTCGTGAATACTTTTCATTGTTACGAAGCTGTATGTAGTATAAAAATATAATATGACTAATTTTCTAATAGAAGTAGCGTCTGCGTTGCTGAAGTTTAATTATTTATCGTCACATATATTTTCATAACTTGCAGTTTTGCGTATTATATATATTTATTAGATGAATTCAAACTCCAATTGTGAAAACTTTCCAACGATATTTCAATCAAAATGGAAAATATACGTCTGTTTTAACATGAATAATAAGTAAAATATTCATATACAGACAAATTAAGTGGTGATATAAATACCACACAACGTTTCTGGAAAACTTATTCCTTTCTTCAGGTGCAAAGAAAACACAAAAGCCTAGAGCAACACAACTGCAAAATACATTTGACAAAACTCTAAAGTCTGAAAACTCAATTGGACTTTTGCGTTTTTTCGTTTTATTTACGCCTGAAGAAAGGGACAAAGTTTCCAGAAACGTTGTGTGGTATTTATATCATCACTTCTTTTGTTTCTGTTTGGCTATTTTTCTTATTATTGATATTTGAATCATTTTAACTTCATAATTGCTTATGCCTCCAGACAGATTTAAAAAATTCGTAGTTTACAACATAAATTATAATTCTTCTTTATTTCTTTATAATATGCATCTGCTCTCTTAGTCTGTAAAGAATTATATTACGTTAACACTGTAGCATGCTTCTGAGTAATTACAATACTTTTCATTTAAACTTCATTTTTTTATTTAACTTCACTCCCGCTATCGGATGGGCGTGGGACCTACCTGATGCAAGTTTTTCTAGGGTTTGTCCTGCATTTCTTTAGGCGAATGCCAGGTAGGATCCTTAAAATATAGCCGGGCGGTCCTAGTTAACCCTTCGCTACCTTCCTCTGCCCTTCCGCATTCCGCCTTTCAAATCCCTTTCTATGCTATTAAAGGAATAAAAAAAAGCAATCGCTTTGAATTTGTTTATTTATATTTTTCAGTTACACACTTTACCAATTGAAGATATCTTCGTTGTAAATCGATGGATCAGTTTTACTTGAAATAAAAATGAATTTTTTTTATTGTACAGTGACGTTGCTCGTGTACAAATTTATCAGTACAATAAATAAATAATTGCTATTAGCCATTACAGCTTTCGAACGAATAATTTTTTTTTCACACTAAAATTAAATATTACAACACCTATCACTTTATTTAAACAAATTAATACAAAATTAAATATCATTGGAGAAATTTTATCCAAAATAATGTATTATTAAAGTCCCATATCTTTCAAGTATTATTATGTACACCTGAAAACGCCCCAAATTATGGACGAAATGTATACGCTATATATCAGGGTTAACTTTGCCATCTACACATACATATCAACACGTGATCCAAGATCTAAAGGAAAAGAAGAACCAGATATGGGTCGATTTCTACAGTACCACCGCCATGATGACAAACGAATGGAGGAGAGCATCATACGAACTACGACACACAGTAACCCGTTTCGCCGTGCACGGTTTTCAGCACAAGATTTGTAAATCAAAAAGCTTTCATCAACCAGATGTGTTTCTGAATTATGTGAAATGGTGTGTGACAGAATCACGCATATTGGTGTTCCAGAAGATCTATCTCAATGACAGAGTTTTGTAAAGAGTGACCGAAATTACATTACACATTATGTGAAATTCATTTTGTTATTATGAATGTATTTTTGACTGTTTGTAGTCTCGGGGCGAGAGAAAGCTAACAGATGGTGTTTGTTTTGGCGAACAAGTAATTTCAAAACAACTGAAATTAAGGGAAGATCCGGGAGCCGCCATATAAATAAGAGAGCAGATAAAGGCCGAGTCAGTTATAGTGGAGTTATAGAGAGGAGACGGCTGGGGAGAGCGATGGTGCAGGTCCGCAGAGACGGGCGCAGGGCCATGTTATGGGGGCCGAAACAATTTTATATGCAGTTATAGAGGAGTTAGTTAGAGAGGAGAGATAGAGGAGACTCATGATCATTTCGTGTTGGAGAGGAGACGGACGTGTCAGCTGGGAGAGATCGGCGGTGCAGGTCCGCAGGGTGGACGCAGGACGGACATAGGAATGTACATCAGTCGTCAACAGGTTGGAGGTACATCGTGGAGGTCTGTCTGCCAGCAGAGGTGTGTGATTTCATCGAGAGGGTGACGTCGTCAAGAGTGTGATTGCAGCCTGGGGACTGTTAAGCCGGTATAAAGTGAGTGTGTGGACCCGAGAGCATGTATGTTTATATTTTCTGAACTAATAATTGTAAATTGCTAATAAAGGGTAATAAGTGTCAGTTTCGTTACATTTCGTTTATTTCGTTACATTCGTTTAATAGATTTAATTAATTTCGTTTCATTTGTTTCAATCGTTTTAATCAATCATTTAGTTTTTCATTAAGTGTAACTGTATCTGTTTAATTGTAAATTTATGTTGTTTTCCTTATCAACCCAGTAAAGACCTTGAGGTTACCGAGTCCGATTATTTAAAATGTTTTCAAGATAAATAAAATTGTTTTAATTTATAAAATTTCATTATTTGTGTAATTGAAAATTGTGTAATGATAATTGCTTTTTTAAATTGGTATTTTATATGTCGATATTACAATATATATATATATATATATATATATGTGTGTGTGTATATATATATATATAAATTTAATGGTTGTTAACGAGCTGGAAAGATAGTATTAAAGTCACATTTAATCAAGAACTAGAAGCTGTCAGTGGTTTTTAGTATTTGGGAAGCCTGTTAACCAATGACGGTTAATCTGAAAAAGAAGTAAGAAAAATCAGTAGCTAATAAGGCTATCACGAAGCAAAGATTATGTTTTCATGCAAATTGAACATTGGGTTCCGTACAAACGTAGTGAGAAGCTTAGTTTGGTATTGCCTTACTCAGATCGATAACATTAAAACTCAGACAAAGGAAAGAAGAATACCTCGTAAGGTCTTAAATATGGCGTTATAGAAAGATGGGAAAAAATAAAGTTCACAGTCAGGATAACGAATGAAGATTAATTATAAGAATAGTAAATTAACTGATCGGTCACATTCTGAGATTCAACTGCTTCCTGTATGACGTTACATAATACCATATTAAAATAATTTTGAGGGATGTGAAATGATGGTAATGCAAAATTTTATCGATTTAAATTATTGAAATTATACAGAATTATTAATATTAATAATAACGGGTAAATTACCCCAGAGACAGTCTCGCTTTCAACACGTCAATATTGACTTAGTAAAGGGGTCACGGGCTTTTATGCCAACACCGGAAAGGATTTTACCAAGTTCCGTCGGTAATACCGGAGGACCGGGATTTCTTGAGGTGTCTAGGGGTGGTCTTTAAAGAATGAACTTAGTTGGCTCGGTACTTGCCATTTTTGAATTTCCCGCACGCTGATGCTTCAAGTTAGTCATTGCTATTATTTTCAGTACAAGGCAACAAAATGGTACAGGGTGAAATTCTATAGGAAATGCCCCGATGGTTTTGCCTATCTTTAACATGATCCATTCTCCGTTTACATGAACACTTTTAAACGTATTTCTATTATGTATTTTATTCCTACCCGTCTTTGGATACTTTACAGCAACTCCGATATTTCGAGGTTGCTGAATGTAGCTTGCAGGCATCTACTGCTGACATATAATTTTTAAAAATAATTTAATTGGTTGTAAGTATAAAACTTGATTTACTCTGATCTCAAGTTCTCTCGACTCTGGTTATTTTAACCAGTCTGTTTGCATTTTGGTCGTGAAATTAAATGTAAATATTACACTATTCTTTGCCAAGACGAATATCAATATTGTCGACAAACGAATTTTAATTATAATTTTTGAAGGTACGGAATTATTAAGCATCTATTATCAGAATGAAGGAGCTCCGCTTCAGCAACTAGTGGTTCCTCCCCGTCTTTGGATACTTTACAGCAACTCCGATATGTCGAGGTTGCTGATTGTAGCTTGCAGGCATCTACTGCTGACATATAATTGGTTAGAAGAGGATAATATTTAAAAGCAGGATCATGCTTATGTCGTATTTTCTGAAGTCTAACTTTTGTATTGGCATTGCCGGCATGGATGTTTCAGAGTGAAAGAGGTAAAAATTGGAACCCCCACTGTCAAACGTCCAATATGTCGCCTTTTTGGCCGAAGATAGCATTTGATGTATCTAGAGAGCAGCCTACACGATATTATTTATTTAAAATATTTATACCAATATCAAATCAACCTGGATTCCACATACCCAAGAATTTGATAAAGCTAATTTGAATACTACTCTTCTTCAACATTATAATTTAATGGCTGTATTTTTACGTCTATTTATATTAAATAGACAATGCAGTTTTCTGAGAAATAGCAGAAAATATTTTTATTGATTTAAGTCAACGTTTCAGTACGTGTTTGTATCTTCCTCAGGTCTTTCCTGCGGAGAAATCGTACAATTCATTAGCTTTTAGATAACAACAAATTTATTTTTTACAATTTCTCCACAGGAAAGACCTGAGGAAGGGACAAACACGCACTGAAACTCTGTCTTAAATCAATAAATTTATTGTCTGTAATTGGTCAGAAAACTTTATTATCTGTTTTAATTTAATAGTATAATGGACACTATTCCTTGTTTCAGGTTAAAGTATTTCTGTGTATTCCTAGCACAATCTAAATGAATGAAATGGCCGTATAATACATATAAGAAATATATGGATACACAGGACAATAACCACATTTTTCAGTCGCAATTATTTATTATAATTATATTGAGCTTTCACCTTAATCGGTGATTATCATCTCAGTTTATATAATTAATAAGCATACATACGAATATTTGTTGAGTAACTAAAGGTTACCGAAGCAGTCAATAAACAGCAAAATTTGGTGATAAAATACCGCACAACCATTCTGCAAAAACTTGTTGCTTTCATCAGGTTTTGAAAGTAGTAGAAGCTTATTCAACGTTTCGCGATAGAACCCCGGTGTCGTACTCAAAAACAAAGACTTTTCAAAAATTGGTATAGTAAAAGAAACGAAGGTAAATTACCAATATGGCATCTGAGATATCGAAATGAAAAATTTACGTCTGATAGAAAATTAATAATAAGGACATCTAAATACAGACAAAAGAAGTGGTATTATATTAACACTTCTTTTGTCTGCATTTAACTACCTTTCTTATTATTAAGATATATTATTCAGATATAGTTGAGTTTCATAATATCAGGTTGAACGTTAATTGCATTCTGGTTCTAGTATTTTACCAGGGTCCAATATTTAAAATCTTAGTATTTTACCGATCACAGGAATGGTTTATTTTATAATACGTGTATTATTATTTATCAATGTGGAGTTTGATTTTAAACATATGTTATTTGATGCGGGCTTTTAATTTTAATTTAATATTTCATTGGTTACACTTACAAACCTCGGTTTATGTGCCCTGATCCCGTTATTAGCTGCCTTCACAATGTAAGATTGTTATTAGCGGCTACTTTACAGTATATAAATAAAAATAATTTATTGTAAACAGTATTGTGTACTAAAAATTAATATTTAAGAACTTAAATTCCTGTCCTTATATGATTAATTTAATATTAGGAGTTTAGTGATTAATATTCACTATGCGTATGTGTATTCTATAACATTATAAGTGATTCACCTTGCTTATGGCATCATCCGTGATGAATTGTATCTTATTCAGAAAATATATTTTGCTTGAAGATATTTTCGAGAGAAAACTCAACGATAATGAAGCTGATGTGGACAGATCGTTACTTTTACGTAATTATAATAATAACGCTTTTGTAACTCAAGTACGTGTCGCTTTCACTTGATGATTGTTAGAAGAACACGTAACCTGAGTGACGTGGTCAGCGATGCTGTTCAATATTTCACGGGGACTTTGATCGAACGGAAATTCGATAACTTGCTCTAACACAAATATTGTTGGTTGCCATCGCCATGTTGAGACGTTCACACAAAACTTTTCATTAATGTCTTACAGTTAACTTTACTCAAACCTTCTTATCTCAACCACCCACAAGTAATTTCTGAAAATATTAAGGTTTACTAAACATTTATACAACTTTTCGGCGTTCCTTTTTGATATTTCTTAACACAAGTGATAACTTTGGAAACACAGAAACAATTACACACGGCTGGTCTAGAAATTTTATATGATTTTTGAGGCATACTATTATAAATTAAATAAACCATGTTAACAATAGTGTTCGGAGCAAGTCTAAAACAGTAGTTCTGCGTTCTAATGATCACTAAGTACATTTGCATATTCAAATAAATTTCTTTTTAATTGTTTAATTTATAGTCGCATCAAAAGCTAATGTCATTAGCGACTTTAAACTATGTTGCATTTAATTTTTGGGAAATTAATAAGTTGGGGGGTTCTCACTATGGAACCACACGCAGACAACATCCATGCCCTAGCCGGGATTCGAACCCGGGACTTCCGTGATGCGAGGCAGTCACGCTGACCCCTACACCACAGGATGGTCAAAGGAATTGTTTATACCATTTTAATTCAATTTTACGAATATTACCAATTTATATTTTGAAACATTTGTCAGCAATACACTTACGAAACGCAGATGGCTTGAATGTTACCATATTCTTAGCAATTTCAGTTATCGTATCGCAAATAATGAAAAGTTTTATTCACTTTATTCATGAGTGTGATAGTAAATACAACTACTATTTCGAAAGATAAATTATTTATGGAATCTCTGCACCTCTACATACAATTTTTGTTGGCAAGAGTGTTCAATTTACGCCATACATGAAGCTCAAACAATAACAAACCAAATTAGCTTCTATCGATGTGGCAATTTTTAGCAATCTAAAGATTAACTGAATTACGTGCGGGAACTTCAGGAAAGAATTCCAATCTGCAAAGTCCAATCAGGGAAAGAGGTCAGACTCTGCTTCCCCACCGACCCCCCCCCCCCTCTAGAAACGACGAACGATTCTCTTGTGTTTATATTCCAGAAGTATTAACTTTTTTCAGACTAACAGAGATAATTAAAGTTAAAATACATTTTTTTCGGTTACGAGCTTCTAAGTATATACTTGTGTTAGAGCCACGTTTTTGGTATAGTGTCTCAAAAAAATATATGTCAAAATATAATAGTTCTAATTTATAAGTACAAAATTAAACAGAGTACATTACTTATTCAATTAATTTATTTCTCCAATCCCAAGTTACATAACTCTCTAGTTTCTGGTCAGAGTTGTCATTATCATTATTCTATAAATACGTATAGTATTAACCTTAATGCTTGTTATTAGTTACTGACTATTTGAGACTAATCCACATTGTAGCGTAGGATTCGATAGAAAATGGATGCGGAAGGGGGTATAAGGTTGTCAAGGGTTAACTAGGACCCCCACGCCATAGCTCAAGGAGAATGCCCGACATTCGCATAAATGTGACACATTGAACTGATCTCGTTACTTGTCCTACTCCCATCCAATGACTGGAAGCTTCCCCAACCCCTTGCCTCGACCAGAGGCAACTAACCGACTAAACCACTCGGGTTGTGAACACCTTTTACCATACACTTAAAGTCTGCGGCGAAAACCTGAATAAGGTTTATGGAAACCAAATAATTAACACTTAAGTGTCCTCTTTGTATTTTCCTTTTGCACTAACAAAATGTCTACTAGAGTTTCGATCTTTAAATGTGAATAGCTTCGAATAAAATATTATCTAATATGTTTGCACTATACTTATTTTTTTAACTTAATTATTTTCTTAGTGATTTTTCGAAATTTATTTTTTGGTTTCATTTTGTCTCATTATTTGTATTTAAGTTTTTAATTTTTCATCTTTTTTATTTATCTTTATTATTTACAAGGTGTCCGTACTTAAATCGCAAACTAAAACTGTAAACAGTTCTTAAAATTATGGTAAGCTTTTAGTTCAAAGATTTATCTATTATGAACGTTATTCATGGCATACGGCTTGATTCTGTCTTTATTCTTTAGCGTATAAATTATAACGCATTATCAAAATTTTTTGTTTGTTATTTTTTTTCCTTCATGGTTCGGTCTATAAGATAAGGCTATCTTCTAGCTTCCACAGCCTCCACAAAATAAAAAAAATTAACCTAAAATCAGTAATTTGAACGTTCTGCAATTAGTGTCTATACGACATATTGAAGTTCACTGATGTATAAAGCAAATGTTCAAAGTTAAATCGAAATCGATCCTATTGTATGGTTTAAAAATATTAATGACGTAAAATTTGTTTCCATCGACTTGGGAACACCTAATGCATGAAACGTAAAGGTATTCTTAAATCACTCAATTCTAACCTATGTACAGACACAACTATTGTTTAATTAATATGGATTCATGTATTGGTCATAAAATTCAGAGACGTTTTCCGAACGACTCACAATACGTTACTCGATTTATCTGTAAAATTAAAATATTCATGGTGCCTCATTTTTAAATTATCCTTAATTATATGTCCATGTATCATTTTAACAAAAAATATAAATTCAAATAAACGTAAATTTTATTATTAAGAAAATAATTAATTAAAAAAATTAGTATAGCGTAACCATATTAGATAATATTTTATTCGCATTTAAAGACCGAAACTTTAGTAGTCATTTTCGGTAAAAAATAATCCTCTGTCATAAGCGAGAATAATTATTGTAATTCAACTCCAACATACTTATTTAACTACTAAAATGGAAATCCTCGAAGTTGCATACAACATCAATCTATTATATCAATAAAATTATTTTAAATATGTTCATGTATTTGAGAATATTTAACTAATTAGAAGAAATTTACATCATGGAATAAATCTCAGTATTCAGAACAGAATTTCATTTATCGGATCAATACTTTTATCAGTACCGGTATATCTGAAGTTATAAAGCAGTTACTCGTGGTATTAGCAGATTTTTGAACGACGTGAAAGGATGACGACGCTGTTGTGTGTATTAATCTTGTTTAATCTGTATTTTCCAGATGCGGGATGTATCTAGACGGGACTAGGTTTCGTGTCTCACGAATGTAACGTAATGTTAGCATGCCACCTCGATCGTGTCGCAACTCCAGAGATAAGACCAGAGATTAGAGACGAGTGAAATATACGTACTTCACGAATGTCTACAAGCGAAAAGTCACAAGGTGTTAAATCTAGTCAGCGTGAGGCTAATTCACGTCCCATTAATCGGGCTTGTTTCTTATAGAAGCCGAGACTGTTTTCTGCTTATCGGTGACCGTCATTCGTTCAAAGTAAAGACGCAGACATATTCGACCATACTTAATAGATCAGTCTACGTTTATGTGCAAAGAACATGCAATGTTAACAACTTAGGCGACTAACTTCCTTGGCATTATACAGTTGAACATGGAACTGTGATGATATATCCAACTTATCGGTTGCTAAGTGTCCGGTTTAAAAACAAAGACTCCGATTTTAATACAAATCTCCTGGCACCGCGTTCAATCTATATAATCTGCATCCTTAATAATAATTTTTCAAACATTAATTATACTGTGATTTTAGATTCAATGAGTAACTTTGTATCACTGGTTGCGTCTATCCTCCCTGCCTCTTCCAGACGCTTCATGTAATCGGTCTCGAGGGCGTAATAATTTCCCTGGGATCAGGACCCAGCCCGCGGGGTTTTGGTACCTATGTGCTATGTTTTCCTATTTGTGAGGAATCCGAAAAATGTCGTTGGGAAACAAATCAATTCGTCTGGTAGACTAAAGTTCTGTATGGGATGCAAAGCCAAGGAGTCAGTTAGGTTCCAAACCAAATTGGTGGTGTACTGTAAAGGAACAAAGGCCAAACGTCTATTGTAGGAGTGAAGGAAATGAGAACTCGCCAGAATGTTCCACAGCCAACAGTCAAGTGGCACTGAACGGTGTCGAGCTATGTCCGGACGTGCCCTGCGCGGACAACCTCCACGTCCCTCATTCCACAATCCATACCGCTGAGCGAGCAGGTATCAAAATTTCCGAAGAGCAACTTTATTGCTTAAAGAATCTGTCTTGTTTTTAACATTTTTTAATTACAGTTTAATGTCGCATTAACCTTTTGGTCATTAGCAGGCTCGTCAACTTCAGAGCTTATTTGATCTGCAATCCTCAACCATCTGTATGAGCTCAACAGGATATTTTTTCTGCATCCAGCAGCAGCTTGTCAAAATCGATCCTCTCTCTCCGACCGTCCAACAGCTTCCTTTCTGTCCCCATGCAAAACTGTGTTGGCCCTTTTCAGCTCCTCTTCAGTCCTTTGCTCGTCATTGGTTCTAGGAGTTGGTCCAGTTGCGGGTTAGGATGGTTGTCCAGTACTGAGTGGTGCTTGACGGCTTTCTTTCGGATGTCTTCCTGCATGGTAGGAACGTGAAGATCGGTATGCAGCGTGACTACATTTGTCTAACATTTAAATTACTTTATACAACTCAATTTTCATCGTAAAGTTTATGAGGCTGTTTATTGCTGTTGATGAGTTGCAAATCTCCGACATTGAATGGGTGGTTATGGTTGATATTCTTATCTCGCTATATTTGGGGCAGTCAAAGAGGACTTGAGGAATTGTTGTGGGCTCCTTGCATGAGCTGCATACCGGCTGCGGAGATCTGGAAATCATGAATGAGTGAGTGAAACTGGAGTGCAATGTTCATATTCTGGCTATAACAACCTGTTGCCTTCGAGATAGTTCTTTCGGGTGCGATATTTCTCTGATGCTGCTGACATTTCTGAGGATGACTCCGCATTCCTCTGGTTTTTCCTCTGCTATCAGTATAGCTCGAACCCCAGGATTTGTTGTGGGCATTAATGTCTCCAAGTAACATATAGTTGGATCCTAGCTGCTTGGTTATATCTTCTAGCACGTGTTTGAGCGCCGGCTTGAATGGAGGGAGGTATATGAGGTGATATCACCCCTGGGTTCTGCGTTTCAATTAATCTTAATAAGGAACTTTTTCTTTTATAAAAACCGTTGACATCGTCCTATTTCGAGTTTATTCGGATGATTCTGTTTCTGAGATATCCTTTTTTATTTGTTTTTTTTTATTGTCTTTTTTTAACCTGTTACATATTCACTGGACTGAGATAGTGACTTCATTTCGGACTCGAGATTTCGTAACTTCGTACGTACGGATTCGTTACTGCTGGTTTTTCATACCAGCAGACCAGCCTTTGTGATTCTGTCCTTGATCGGTGGGTAGAGGTCTTCTAAAATTTCTAAGAAGTTATTTGCAGTGATGTTGTAATCCCTACCCACGTTCAAGGGATTTCTATTCTCTAAAGCATTGAGTATTAGGCCCTTAGTTTGCTGAAACGAGAAAGCGGATTTGTGTTCTACTGCGTCAAAGTCTTCCCTTATTTCTTCTAGAGATTCTTCGTGGTTTGCCGTTTTGAATTTGCTCAATCTGTTTGGTTTTTTTTGTTGGGTTACTGTTATGAGACTGATTAATAATAGGGAAATCTTCGTCCTCGAAGTTGTCAGAAATCTGTGTGGATAATAACGAGGAGGATCTTTTTTTAGGGACTTGCACGCTCATTTTTCCTTTGCTTCCTTCCACTTGTACCTCACATGACTGCTTGCTAATACTATTGCTGTCCACATCTATGTTTGCTACTATGGAAGTGTTTGGTGAAGGGACACTTCTCTGTAGAACGCAGTTCTTTGCAAAGTGCCCCATTTTTTGGCTCTCCGGCGCAATATATATTCTGAAATTCGTGTAATCATAAAAGATGAATATTGATTCTGGAAGGCAGTGTATCTTTTCTGGGTCCACAAAGATAAATCTTCTATCTGTTGTGTTCGCTCTGACTTCAGTTATCTTTGAGGCAGGAGTTATTCCATATTTTCCTAATTCGCTGATTATTAGGTCATTAGGAATGATTGGGCACACATTTGAGATTATGACCTTAGTTAGCTTTATCATTAGGGGCCTTATATTAATCGTCTGGTTGTTAATTTCAATTGATTTGTACTTGGTTGTTATTTCATCTACATCGTTACTGCTGGTTAAAAATATACACATTCTCGTGTTAGCAATCTTGGATATATACCTTATTTTGGAGGGGCATATTACAATGCTACTAGGTACTCATCTGTTCGTATGTCAGGTGCTGCGTCTAGAACGATGGCGTGGGACCGTTCGGGACGGTGCTCCGCTGCCACAGCTCCTGCATAGGATTGCTTCTTAGCTTCTGTATTGCTTATCTTGGATTAGTTTTCATTTTCAGTTACACTTATAGATCACTCGAGTAGCAGCCGTAACTTGCTGCCAATTAATATCCTTCTGGGATGCACTATTTCGTGTTTTACTCAGAATACTCAAAATTGGCCTCTCCCGTAGCACAATGTAAACAAACACGCTTGCTATTGCAGCTCGTTGCACGTGCTGCTCATACCACGTTTGACGAATAAGTTAATTTTTAACATTAAGGGACATAAATTTCTTAGATACGATTTGCCCACACATTGCAGATGAAAATTCTGTTATGTATACAACTTTAAACAAACAATGGAAATAAAATTATTATAAATACATTAAATAGATTAGAACAATAGGGAATCACAAATTCTACTTAAATTATTAGTATCATTTGTTTACGTTCATGCCCGAAGCATTAGAACGGGCATTAAATTTCATGTAATTAATTATAAGTAATGTTCAATAAATTTTCAATTAATTGTATTATAAATTATCATGTTTGTAAAATCTTGCTTTGTTGGAATTTTTATAAACACGGATTTAAAAATTACAATATTTTATTGACTTTACAACACCCGTAGAGGTTCTAATAAATTAGGGAGGAAACTTTGAGAATGTTTTTTTTATAATGTTTAAAAATTTAAATTAATAATAAATGTATAACTAAACAGGTTGATTTTTTCATTTATTTAAGGACGTTTGTATCATTTCTAAGCATATTTATTAAACGAATCACTACCAATTGAAACAGTTTCCATATTGTAGATAGAGATAGAAATTAAAAATCCAGATAAGTTTCAGAAAAAAATATACATTAAACTTGTATTACATTCACGTAACATTAAAATTAAGACTGATTATTTAAGCAATTTAAGCAATAAGTTGACGGAGAAGGTTGCCCGCTCAGGGCACGGCCGCTCAAAATACAGCGCCGACGAAATAGATAAATGACTTAAAAATATGCGCAATAAGTTATTTATTGTTTGATAAATTGATTGGTCAGATGAGGGGTAGGACGTATACTGTGTGTGTGCACGTATTTAGTTTGGAGTAAATGTGCGAAGTGGCACTTATATTTCGTCGTTTATCAGAGTTAGTGTGAGATTAATTGTGACAGGAATTGTAGCACGTGTGAGTCTACCCATTTGTCTTCGATCTCCAACCAAGGTGTTACTAAATTAAAATTGTTAGCAGCCCTTGTGTTTAAGTGGATTGTGTCCGTTGTTATCCTTCCTTCTTCGGGTCATGGTATATGCAACTTGGTCATCCTGTGTACATCCTCGACGTTCGTTATGAACCTGGTAGCAGCCAATCCGCCGAACTGGTAAACTAGAGAATTCGTTAACTTTTAATTCTTGTAAAAAATTACATCTATTTTAGTATTACCTGTCCGATCTCGTGTTCTTTTAGGTCATTTAAACTAGTAAGTTATCTTTCACGAATTTAAAAGTTCTGTTTATACTTGATAATGTCTCATATTCTATGCTGAGCCGTAAATTCAGTTGTATTGTTTTTACAAATGCCTGTTAATCACTTTAATGTGTAATTATTGTATTTTCAGTCGACAAGGATTAGTTCAGTTAATAGATCGCTGGCTCGGTAAGTGTTCGATTCTTCATCCGGTTTACATTTTTTCATTCTGATACTTTAATTCAACCTAATCGTGGCCCCTTTGCGACTTCAGACTTGAGAAAAGCTTTTTGTCTGTATTCATTTTCATTAATCCGTAAACGCCAAACAATCGGCTCCAAGGTCACGATAGTCCGTATTATATAAACATATATCATACTGATCCACTATCTGTGAGATATGTACTTTTTCAGAAAGATACGACGCATTCTGTAAGGTCAACAACACAGTTATCGTTGTTTTTTTGTGGGCTGGGTTTTTACGTTAAATCAAAAATTATTAACCATTAAATAAATTTTTATATAAGTTTATTACAGTTAAGCATGAAAAACTTTTATCTCAGGCACCTGTGGTTTTTACATAGAAGAGATCTGCTGACCGTACCAAATACGTACTGATATTCTGTGTTGTGTTGCTTGCTGTAGCTCTCGTACCGACGTCTCCGAATCTCACAGTCGGCAGAACGGGTTAAGTGCAGTGATGACTTTCGTCACGACCATTGCAAGGCGTCGACTCAGGGGTTGACCACTGGCTAAGGCGTCGGCCTCCGGGATTGATTTCTGGCAAGCCTTCGTACTAAATTGTGTGGCTTCGATGAAACGCTTCACTAACAAATTGTGGCCCCTTTCTCACGACGATTCTGCCTCGGACTATATCAGAGACAACAACTTTACGGATCCTCTCATAATCACATCCACCAGCTGCGCTGAGCGCAGAACAACTGTCCAGTTTCAAAACTTATCACCGTTCCCTCCATTATAGCCTCCCATTCTTTTACTTTTTTTAATTATTAGAAAACTTTGTCGAAATGCCAGTTGCACTGATTCTTCCATTGTTACAAGAGTTATAGCACGCATCTGCAGTTCCGTCGTCAACAATGGCCAACTATTCTGTCATGTTGAGGCCAACAATCGAGACAGGACACGAAAATTACTTGGATGGAAATATTTATCTCCTCCACCCCCACGCACGTACACGATTTCGAATTCTCCAAACCACAGCAAACAACACTTTCGAGACAAAGCAAAGCTAAACCAAAATACACGCGTTACAATGTAATGACATATAATTCATATTTTTTAGTCTTTATTTCATATTATTTATCTCATCTTTTATGTTATACATATTGTATTTTTCTGGAATTATCTCCCTGCCGTCCTCATTGAATTGCTAAGCTTCTGCCGATTTGTAAACGTGCTAATTCAGGATAGTGTTTTCTCTGAGATCTTAAAGCACACTTTTGTGCTTCTCGGTAGCATACGCGTGTGTGAAGTAAATAAAGTGTTAATTCTTAAAAATATTTCAATTAATAATTGTTTTCATGTAGTTCGATAACACCAAACTTGTTCTTGTATGAAATAATTTACCGAATTCACAAGTTTGATAATCTACCAACTTTATTTATTAAAAATTAATAAATAATAATCTGCAAAATATTTAATATTATCTTGACCCCGTTCTGACGATCTGTATGTAGGTTTATAGTAATTAAGAAATATCATATTACAAAAATAATTATTTTAACTTACAATATTTATCATTTTTAACCATTTGAAAATATATGGAAAACAAATAGGAACTGACTATATTTAGAGGCTCCCTGCTATATATAGCAGTCCTGATTTTAGACAACCTGCTTGTTAAATAATGCCAAATTCCCTGAACTGAAAACTTTTCCCAGAATTGTTTACAGATTAATGGACTTTGTCCCGAAGTAATTGGTTCTAGGTGACTGCTTGCGTGTAGGTTCTTAATCCAAATAGGGTATCTCTACGTCGTTTGAATAATCACAAGGATAAACTTCCACTACAATTACAAATAAGAAAACAGTCATAATTATGAATAAACTCTTAACGTACATAATATAATATAGGACAGTATTTCCTACATATCTGTCACAGCAGATGTTTTGAAACATGAATATACTTCAATTTACAATTTTTCTTCTTCAAACTTTCCCATTAGTGGCAAGTTCACGATATAAATTTGCTAATGTGTGAATAAAATATTTAATGAAGAAATTATCGGGAGATTAATAGTCTATAGTAAAAGAAATTATGAGAGGGTGGCAGAAGGAGGAAAGAATAATCTTACGCTTCTAATAGTATATAAACTCCGAGTATATAAATTCCGAGTGCGAAATAGCCTACTAAATTCAGCTTATTCTAAATAGTCTGCTAACGAGACCTTCGCATGTGACTCTCATATTAAGTATATTACTTGTGATTTAGATCCATGCCTTTACTTAAAATGTCAACAGTGAAATTCAAAACTATTACACCCATTTTTGTGGTGAAACTAATCCGCTTCTCAACCCCAAGACTACTGTTAAAAATAAATTCTACAATATTATATATTTTAGACACTAACTATTATATGGATATATGGGTATGAAACGAGAATGAATTATTTATTATTATTAATATATTCATTTTATTCTGCAGGCGTTATCAATAAGTTCTGAGCTAGGAATAGCTTACATCTTCAATGATACTGGTACAGGGATAACGGGACATTCTGTTTCACTTATCCTCTAATATGGATTTAATTGTTTATTAACGGGATTTTTACTTTATGTCTGCACCGAAATCTATTATATTGAAGTTTAATAACTACCGAATATTTACACACATAAAAAAAACCATAGCCCTTGTTTTCTCATGGTGTTACGGGATCAAAATACTGTGGTCATAAATATTTTTTAAATTTGGAACTGTGTCTCTATATTATCGACTCTGACGGGACATATCGTCTCAATATTTTACCATTTAATAAGAATCTGGCAGGTTAGTAAAATTCTTACGTATACAAAACGTGATTATCTCGTCAGTTGTTTCCGTCTACCAGGAAAAGGTTCGCACAGTCGTTCAGGTATTCTTTCAATTTATTGTAGGTCGGAATAACGTGACACGTTCAATTCTTTTCTGTAACTGAACTTATTCTGTCACTAATCAACCACCGAACTACTCCACAAATCATCAAAATCAGAACAACTATCCAACTTCAGGAATTCACAACTGGCTAACTTCGCGACTTTTCCATTCTTTACCAAATTCACCACCTCATGACTGCCGAACGACTATATTTCGTCACAACTTCCGAACTACTACCTTTTCTTTCTACTCTGCAGATTAACCCTGCTGGCTTACATAGCTTATTTCAAGTCCATATGATGTCACGCTCTTCAAAGCGCCAAGTTGGCGACGAATACTTTTCGAACGAGGTAAAATCTTGGAACCAGGTACTGATTTTTCTAGATTTTCATAATTCTTATGCGCCTTCTTCCTCATCTGTAATTCTCTTAAGGGAGGCCACTGGAGGCTGTTTCCTTTCCCTGTACCCTGTATAGGTTGAGTTCCGTGCAATCATCTGCCAGTCCGGATGCGAGAATATACATAGTTTTCAATTTTTACGCAAAATCAATTAAAGTAACTCCCAATTAATTTATTTCGTCAATGCACACTACATGATGATTAAATAAGAACATACAGTCCAATAAATCAGTTAACTTTGATCAATTATTTTTATGGATCTGGTCTTGGGAAAGGAAAGATTGTTATAATTAAACATGTATCGAAAAACCGTCACCGTTTATTTTCTCCAAAAAGCTAAGCAAAAAAAAATATCTTTCCGCGTGGTCTTGTCCTCTAATTTGTTTTTTCCAAGCCTCCCCCTGAATTTTTCGTAACTCTGGCGCGTCCTATCTCAGTTGATCAGACCGCCTTTGTTTCTTGGAGCAACCACGAAATTACAAACTGTTTACTAAATCGTACCACAACAGTCTACTCTTACTCCGCACAGTTCGGACACTTCATATCATTAATTTCTCTTAATTTATTTCCTTCTCTTTATTTCAGTACCTACGGAAAGACTAAAGACATTATTGCATTCTCAAATCGAGTCAAGGCTCTCTCGTCTTGGCAGCGTTCAGAACATTGTGTTGTTTGGAATAAACGTTAGTCAAATTCATTATTAATAGAGGCAATGGCAGAGCCCTAATAACCACATCATAAAACTTTAAAGTTTTTCCATTCACAAAATTTTTCTACTTTCGTTGGATCCTGACGTGTCCATAAAGTACATCTTCTTGTTTCTTTGTCCGATTTTTTCTATTAGACAGACTATAAAGCAATAAGTTCCAATAAAAGTTCAGATTCTGTTAGGAGTTTAAACGTATGATATACCATATTGCACTATGCACAAAGCAGTGACAAAGATTCGACGCTTATATAATGAGAATAAACGAGAGTGACACATACGACAACTAACTGTTGTACATCGTATCGTCGGTCGCTCATTGTTGAAATACGGTAATGGAGAAGAGTGGGTCACATGCTCTACTCCATGAAGAGACCAAACCGCACTATACAGAAAACGATTTATAAATCCAAAACATCCGTTTCCACAATATATTTCGTTTATGTTTATTTATGGAACTGTCCATATCTATTAACAGGTTCAATGATGTTTCACTACTGAATTTAAATTTAATGGTTTCATCGATTTTAAATGTTCAATAAATTCACGTTTTAGTTCAATTTAAATCGTTTTGTTGATTAAAAAAATTAATTTTGTCTTATGAGAACCATTCAGTTCACGCATCTGTTAATCGTTATAAGGGCAATTTCATTTAAATAATTGTTTGTTTATTAAATTATCATCGCATGTGCAAACTTAGTTTAGTTTTGTTTCTATTTATTGATTCCAATTTTCCTCTAGTAAGGGTATTGGAATAGTCAAAATTACCATTATTGGCAAACAAAATACAAGATTTATTATTATTATTTATTCTTAAAAATTTAATCCGTAGATTTTACATTTTAGTTGATGATAATGAGAACAAGTCTAACATTGTCACTTGAAACAGGTGGAAGGTCCATTGACCTTCCTGCCCTTATTATCCTTGTTGTAGTAAACATCAAGGGGTTGGTGTGGAATTTGGGATTTGTTTTGGTTGGCTGTAGAGTTGGTATGATATGATGGGGAATGTTGGACTCGCATTGTAGATTTTATCGAGGGAAGGCGGTTATGGAGAAAATACACAAATGGAAAAAGAAACAACGAGAGCTATACAAAAAATATAAACTACACATATAAGGAAAATTATATAAAATAGACAAATAAAGGGAAGAAATTAATAGTTAAGATAGAATTCTTTCTTGTCAAAATTAAATAAATCCCAATGGCTTTCAATGGCCAATTCAATAAAAGTTTGAGGACATTTTATTAAAATTGATCCTGTCGTCATTAATAACATATTTCATTTGGTATTAATTGAGTCAAAACGTTTTCTACGGAACGAAGTTACAAGTTTTGTTCAATAAAAGTAATATAATTCCATTATTTTCTGCTAAATAGATGCGACTTAATCCGAAAAGTTTCTCTTGTTACAAGGAGTTGTATCGGCTGCGCTGTTTAAAATAAAATAAGCTCGACTTTGAGTATTTAGATGCCAGCGGCGTGACAGGGAAACTTCCTGTACGCAGATTGCTCTTGGCTTAACTTCCCCCTGGCGGTGACAGTCCCCGCTGGCGACTATTACTTCCACCAAAGGCCACAAAAGGGAACTAAAGAAAATTACTTGGGCAAATTACCGTAATGCCTCGCGCATTCAAAGAAGCGTCTTCGAGTACTCTCAACATCTCATACACGTCTCAGAGCATACTGTAAGACACGCCAAATTTTTATACCCTTGAATTACATACAAATTCTTTCTTATATGAAGCATCTGTTAAATCCATGTGGTATAAAATAAAAACTTGAAATCAATTTTTGTATGAATACTATTTTATAAAGTGATATGTACATATTTAATCTGGGAATAATAATTCATAGCATCAACAAATATTCAAACGCTATTACAAAATTTTAAAAATATATGATTAAGAAATTTTGAAATAACCCAAAATATAAAAACATGAATAATTTACGAAAGCTCTACATCTCGTCTAATTCCAAGAAAGAAAAATAGCAAAAATAGCAAAAATAGCAAAAATATCTAATAGTTAAAATTATTTTTCAAAAATACATATACAGACATTATTTCACAATAATTTTATTACAATGTATGATGAATAGCATACATAAAATACTTAGAATGTATTACAATATTCATATCATATGACACATTATAGTAATACGATAATACTTAGCATACGAGTAACATTTAAAAATAATACTGCTGCATGTAGAACGCGTTATGTCCGAGACAATATGATTCGCTATTAATCTTGTATTCCTGGAAAAATATTAATTTCTGATTTGCTGAGAGAGAATAAGATAGCGACTCTGACTCTACCGAGGGTCGTCGCCTTGGAAGTTCGACGTAATCTTACAAAATTACTTTGAGCCCGTAGTTATCATCGAGGGTCTACTCATTTCTAAGTAACTCGTATGAGCCGGGTAAAGAATTTTGCGATGCTTTCCGAGGTCGACGATCCGGGACGCATACGAGCCAGGAAGGATCCTTACTGCTTTGCTTCACATCCCAGAACTATCACATTTTCACTTCACGGACCTGCCTTGCTTTCCGCATGTCTCACCCACGTAAGAATGAAATAGATAAGGAATTCTCGCAAAGAAAGTATGCGGTAGGCGATCGTCAAAAATAAATAACCGGGGGGAGGGAAATGTCTTTTGATACATTACACGCTTTTAAAACTACAGCGCTAGACTAGATCGCTCTACCAAACGTTATTTAATACCTCAGACAGACTCGCTAAAGCCAATGATCTCATGTTATAGTCCTATGAAATTTACTATATTCTGCGACAACATCCGACCCAATTATCACTCATAATCTAATTTAAACAGCCACAATAGGCAAGTAAACTCGAATTAAATTAACTTATGAGTTAATATTTAATACACACAATCTCAAGGCTGTTATTTTTTAATTTCTTGGAAGAATGTGGACAAAATTACGCGATCAACTTTTAAAGCCTTCGCGATCGACCGTTTGAGCAACCCTTGGAACATACTGTCACATTTGTCTGTTTTATATGTAGGAGGCTTTCTTTTGCTGACGGAGCTGCAGAGAGTATACTTGAGGGATGAAAATGGTTTCAATTTGGAATTTGTCAACGATACAATTGATTTTCTAGACATTTTCGGTACGAACAGCAGATATATACAGGGGCACGACTCGTCATTGGTATTTTTTGGAAGAGAGTGTACTTCGGGCTCATTTTAAGGCTTTAGGGTAATGTCAGATCTATAATTACTTGTTCAAAGGTCTTCGTGTAACTTCAAGAACTGTCCCTTTATTACTATTTGGCTTTAAAGAGGAGGAAACCAGTAGCGCCGATGTCATCAATTATTAGTTTTTTACGTAAAAAAGAACGACCACACAAATACTTTCAACGAAATCAATAATAAAGACAGCGATTTCTTAGTCACAGTTGGCACATCCATGTCTGAACTTCCACTATGTATGCGATTATCACATACTAAAATCTACCTCCCTGTGAAACGGTCGTTAATTATTACTTAACTAATGTGGTTTCCAATGTTCAATTCATAGCTTTGTGAGGTCCGATTTTAAGTCATGCGTGTGGAGTGGAGGTTCGATTAATGAACACATGACTAGAATTAATTAGTACTACTAATCCTTGGATCGCAACCCATTAATGAACTTGACCTACTGAGAAGACCGCCAGACTGTCATCTTACATCACACTCTCAGGATTCAGGGGTGAAACCTGGGCAGAGAGTCATACTCCCTCAGAGAGTTAAATAATAGGTATATTATAACTCTTGGAACATCATCGCTTCCAAACGTTGTGGTCAGGAAGTTCTGCACGCGCCGCAGGTCGAGGAGGATCTGACTGAAAGGATTTGACCTGAGGGAGCTTCCGTTCACTGGACAAATGATAGAATCTTTTGTTGTCCAGAATATTCGAGAAGGGGACACTTTGAGGGTCGCGAATGCCACCCACAGCTTCTTTACTTTTATTGAAACCTGAAAATCAAGACCAATGTTTCTTGGAAACCAATAACTGGTCTACGAAGTGTGTCGAAAGATGTTTCTGTAATTGAGACATATATTCCTGGAAAGCGTGGACTGTGACTCTGTGCATGCCCCACATTCTCTATTTTGTACTGAAAATATTGTAAATAAAATGAGTGGTCAACAAGTGAGTGCATTGTTGTGAACATTTTCGTGTTTTTGCCCGGTTCATTCGGTGTGTCTCAATTTCAACGACTATTACAGCACTCAATCGTTAGTTGCCTCTTCCGCACTTAATGGCCCTCACGTCCACAGATTTGTTTGTAGTGTTTTTTCTGTTGATGCCACTCCTGCTACTTCACATCCTGTACCATATAATTGGTACAATATTGATTCATTGAAAAAACTTAAAATCACAGTCATGCTGTGCTCGTAGCTGTTGCTCTTAACGGCATCCGCCGAGATAAGAGCAGTCATTCAGAAGAATATTTTGTTTCTGGTCGTCGGGTTGTCAGTGTCACATCAACTGCCCTGTCATTCCGTAGAGATTTTTTTAGTTCAATTTGTAACGCAATAAGGTTTTTAATATGTCAGTGCGTACATTTATACATAGTCCACATTACTTATTCTGATAGTTATCTGTGTCACATTCAGAATCACCCACAGTCAGAAACTATTAACTACTTCGTTACCGTTTTGTGTGCTCTTCCTAATTGCTTCGCTGCCGAATCCAAGGTAAAATTACTTAAACACTGTTGACCATCCTGAAGTAGAGCACTTTCAGTTGCATATATATGGGGCATTATTTGCGGCTTCCTTCTCGGAACGCTATGACAGTTAACATTAGTCCTCTACAGAGGAAATAGAATAAGTCGCAAGATTACATACATAATTAAATGCGACAGTATTTATCTATGTAAATTGAATAATAGTTTTAGTCAAATGAAATATTAGCCAAATAAACAGATAATTAAAAGTAAAAATTGAAGATTTTTCAATTCCAGAAAGGGAGAAAGCTTTCGAAAGCTCAAGCCATAGAAGCCATGAAATTAAATTGAATTAAATTATCAGGATGGAAAAATGTCGACCTTGCCGGGAAGTGAACCCGGAACCTCCACTTATTTATTACAAAACCCTTTATCATTTTACGCATAAAAACCCGTTCTCCAATGAGGTTCTAAAAATTTAGGCCATGTGATTTAGTAAATAAAATGTGTGTCTGCATCAGGTCAAATGGTTGAAGCAATTTCACACTGGATCTGGACATTTTTTTTATCCTGAGACTTTAATTTAAGACTTAATAAAACACAACATGAACAATCTTAAAAGTAACTCTTCGACCAACCAACTTTACTCGCTTCTTATACGGACTAGATGGAAGTCATTCAAAAAATTCCGTTCACCTCTTCGGATTATATAAACATTTTTGTAGAGAACTATAAATTACAGTTCCACTGCTTTACTATTACAGAGTTCAGCGCTACCATTGCCAATTAAGACGATCTCAGGCCGTTTATCCTGATGAGTATTTTTAAAGCACTTAATACTGAAAATATTTTAAAAGATTCACCACATTTATAACAGGTTTATCCATTTTCATATCCAAATTTTCTTGTGATACCTAAGTATGTATTGATACATTAGTATATTTCTAGAGACATAAGTTTTAAGACATATTTTTATATTTGTTGTTTTTCACTATTCATTTTGATTTGCCAAAAAAAAAGCCGGTAGCACCGATATAATGTTTCATGCCTATCAACAAACATAGAGTAGCACCAATTCGGTTTTCGGTAAAAATATACAACAATGCACCAATCACGTAGAATTATAAATACTACCAACAAAAGCCTTGAAGAAAAGAAACTGTCTTTCTAGATGCATCACAAGGTTTTGATAAAGTTTACCACATTAGACTATAAATACAATTTTTTTTTAAAAAAAAAAAAAGTGTTTCCTAGCCCTTACTACCTTCTGATACGGCCATACATCTCATATCTCACCCAGTAGAATCATGAGTGCCTCAAGGGAAGGTTTTGGGGCCGTTGCTCTACTTGATCTATACTTCTTTCCTACAAAATACGAACAATACAACTATTGTAACATTCGCGGAAGATACCGCCTTGTTATCAGTAAATTCTGACCCAGTAATTGCATTAAAAATTCTTGAGAACCGCCTCAAACTATTATTTACCTGGATCAATAAATGGAAAATCAAAATAAATCAGATTAAATATTTGCAAGTTACATTCACCGCAAAAAGAGTAGTGTTCCCTCCGGTCTTTTTGAACAATATTCAATTGTCAATAAAGAAAACTAAGTAAAGTACCTTGGATTCCACCTGGACCAGAAAATAGTCTGGAAGAAATCTAAAAACTGAAACGCTAGGAAATTAATCTAAAATTCAGACAGATGACTTGGTTAATGGGAAAGAGATCAAAAATATCACTGGAAAAAGAAGTACTGTTATATAAATGTATTATTAAACACATATGGACGCATAACATACAATTATTATAGGGATACACAAAAACCTCAAATCAAATAAATATTCAAAGAATCGAATAAAAAGGACTACGCTCCATCACTATCACACCGTGGTTTGTGTCGAACTTCACCCTGCACGATGATCTCAACATGCGATTCATTACCAAGGAAATTACTCTCAGAACTCTACTTCGATGGTATCGAAGTACATGATATTGAAATAAGAATGGTATACTAGGAAATGGTCAGTGTACCTCATGCTAAAATCCTGTATACAATTTACTTAGTGCAATGAAACTTTTGTAGATTGTAAATTAGCAGACAAATAAATCCATAAAAAATTTACTTCATCCCTAAACACCAGAATACTGTACGAACGTATCCTTGTGTAATAATAAAAGTCACTGTATTTTTTAATGCTGGAGTAAAAGCATTTCACGAGACATTGACTGCGAAAGTCCTAATAGCTTGTTTAAGTTCACATTAGGGATGCTTTCTAGCCCTTGAGTTTTATTACACTGCACAGCAGCCACCAGATAATGGCTGCTCTCCACATCTTTCATTGTTGTCTCTATATTTTCAACGTTATTACGTCTACTCTGTAGGAAAACTGTAGAAGGTCAATCATTTGCTTCTAGTCCGAAACGACGAATGTGACCTGGAATAATTTCTCAGTTTAAACAAATCTACTTTATAAAGACTTCCCCGGATATCGCCATCGATTTCACTAATCTATTCCATTGTTTTAGAATCTTCTTTAGAATATCCCTGTCATAGTCTCCATCTGTAATGATGATGATTCCCCGTTTTCGACTGTAGATTGATTGCCAACGACACTCAACCAGAATCCTTGGCGTGGAATGTATCACGTTCTTCATGGCACGTGTCAACAATTTATTTAACATCACGCCTAGTTGAATTGTGGTCACTATATTCGGGACTATCTTATCTTGGAAGAAATCTTCATATTTCATTGACAGCTTTCTGTAGATCCTTTGCCAGTGGTCTGACACAGAGAGCCTAGTGGTTACTATTGATACTGTAATGCCAGACTTTTGACTTAAGCACCTAAGTATTGTAAAGAATTATTTTTGTGGGCTGGGTTTTAACGATAAATAAAAAATTATTGACCATTAAATAAATTTTATATAAGTTTTTTACAGTTAAGTATGAAAAACTCTTATCTCAGGCGCCTGTGGTTATTACATAGAAGAGATCTGCTGCCCGTACCAAATACGTACTGCTATTCTGTGTTGTGTTGCTTGCTGTAGCTCTCGTACCGACGTCTCCGAATCTCACAGCCGGCAGAACGGGCTAAGTGCAGTGATGACTTTAGTCAGGACCATTGCAAGGCGTCGACTCAGGGGTTGACCACTGGCTAAGGCGTCGGCCTCCGGGATTGATTGCTGGCAAGCCTTCGTACTAAATTGTGTGGCTTCGATGAAACGCTTCACTAACAAATTGTTGCCCCTTTCTCACGACGATTCTGCCACGGACTATATCAGAGACAACAACTTTACGGAGCCTCTCATAATCACATTCACCATCTGCGGTGAGCGCAGAACAACTGTCCAGTTTCAAAAGCTTATCACCGTTCCCTCCATTATAGCCTCCCATTATTTTACTTTTTTCATTATTAGAAAACTTTGTCGAAATGCCAGTTGACTGATTCATCCATTGTTACAAGAGTTATAGCACGCAGCTGCAGTTCCGTCGTCAACAATGGCCAACTATTCTGTCATGTTGAGGCCAATAATCGAGACAGGACATGAAAATTTACTTGGATGGAAATATTTATCTCCTCCACCCCCACGCACGTACACGATTTCGAATTCTCCAAACCACAGCAAACAACACTTCGGAGAAAAAGCAAAACTAAACCAAAATACACGAGTTACAGTATCTGTGTAATATATTTTAATTATAGCTTGTTCTATTTAATTTTTATTTTAGTGAATTATTACCTCAATGAAATTTTAATCTATTACTTTTATTTTCTCTCTTATGTACAAATGGTTAACGCAAAAATCGGTACTTGTTTTCAAGGGTGATTCCTGTATCTGTAGTAAACTTATGCATCTCATCATGAAGTGAGCTCTAATAAAAAAAACTTAATATTTTCACAAACAAATTCTTTATGAAAGTAATGTCACCAATTTTTAGAATTAATCAAACAATAACACTTGAATGTAAAATGTATTTCGCTTTGAATAAATTTCAGTTGTTTCAAACACAGTCCGGCTAGTCGGCAGAGAAACTTTCTCGCATCGTACTTAACAAAATAAAATAGTGGGAAGATATTTGTCCCTGACAATCATATAGTTGGTACGCGAGAATGGTATGTACAATTGTATAACCGAAGATACTTTACACACGTGTACGTGTACGAGTTTCTTAGCTTACGATTTGCCCAATGATTCAGACAGAAACCTCGGTCGCACTTCCCAGAACAGCGAACGCGGTGCTCGGAGTGCCGATGTTACAAGTTTTTCCCGCAGCCACCGCTCGAGATGGAGGATCCTGCTTCGAACCTTAATGCCCGAAATGTGGATGCTGTAATGGTTATCTAGAGTCGCCCCTGGAAGCTACACAGCTCGATGAATCTGCGCAGCGACTCTGGAAATGAGGGTGATGTGAAAAAAGGATTTTTATTTTACAATACGGAAACATTTATGAAAAATGAATATTTTATTCAAATTTAATGCTTTGTCATTGAAATTTCAGGTACACAAGTGGAGATCAGAGATGTAGAAAGTTGACAGTTTTCAGAAACGATTATCTACAGTTTGAAGTTCTAAATGTCAAAAATACATTACACATATACATAAAACTCAAAGAAATTTTACACTAATCCCAATATATTTTCCATTTAATTTGTGTAATTCTACGGCTTATTTAAATTGATGTTTACATAATTCTCACGATCACTATTGTAATTAGTATTTTTAAGAGTATTTTCATCATTATACAACAAAATCCAATCTCTGTACTATAAATATTACTTATAAGGAAGAACCATGTATTCCTAAATTTTGATAAGTATGTTTGGTGATTCGTATTTTGAGATTACTACCAAATATTGCCTATCGGTTACAGAATACATAGTTAAAATATTCTGAGAATTTAGCCTTCTCCTTACGACTTTGAAAATCCCACGTGAATTCAATTTTAACGAGAACGAGAAGCAGAACGACCCACATGAAAGCACCTCTCATAGCTTTGTGACTCGAAACTCTGAAGTATTTCCATTAGAAGCTTTACGAGACTGAAATATCGTTATGTGAAGTTTGTATACAGCCCAATTTGAATCAATTAAATGCTTTCAGAATGCTGTAAATATTTCAAGCATTAAAAAGAGTCGTGAATATAAAGGCATGATAAAACCATTAAGTATAGGTTAAAATGGTGCGACGTTTAAATTACGTACCGAGTTTACAGACGCGTAAACGTCCTTTAAACAAGCAATAATTTCGTTTCCCTTACAAAAAGATTACTTTTTCCTCGGTTGCCATTATGTTTATGTGAGCGATTTAAGATAAATAATCTAAAAGACTTGAAACATGATTCATGATGCAATTCTGTCTTAATATATAAGCAGTAATTTACTATAAAATCGTCGTATTTTCCTTAAAAATTTGAAGTTGCCAATATTTTCAAAATATTGTAAATCCAGAGTTCTGTAATAAGTAAGGTTTAAAGAGAAAAGCATACAGAAAATTAATATAATCATTTTAATGTTGTTTATCTTCAAAATAAATAATATAGTTGCCTAGCAGTGCACACAGAAAACGTTCGTCTTACAACTTTAAGATTCGCAGAATGCAGTAGCCGGATTCAGCTCAAATACGTATATAGAATTAACAAATTTTTCATTCTCAGCCAGGCTGTTTATATTTAAAAAGTGGTTTATCGTTTATAAAGTAAAGGTTCATACGCTGTCTTGAATTTATTTAATAAAATGATTCCGAATTTCTTTATTAATTTATAAGAAGTGGGTATGAGAACAAATTGATTTTATGTGGAAGTAATCTTGTTATACAGCAGTAATTCTAATTTATTCAAGCCTTCATTAGGTATTCATTCTCTTGGAAGCGTTTTATAGCGTTGGTTCCAATCTAGATCTTACTCCGAACCTTGGCCAACTAAATCCGTTCATAATGTCTACACTGTCTGTAAATATCAGACATAATACTGGATTTATATTAACTCAACTAGTTTTTCTCTTCATTCCCATTCCTAATTACGTCACTTTAATTATGTGTACAATTTACGGCTATATCGTGGAATGAAGTACTCATGTACGTACATCACCGTCTTACAATATGATTTCCATTGAATTTTTACAAAGCAATCCATTTATTAAACATTTAGTTATGACGATAAAAAAACACTCACAATTTAATTAATAATTTAAAATTATTAATCTTTATTTGTCAGTCAGACAAAAGAAAGAAATAAAATGCAAAAGAGTTTTTGTGTCCATTAAAAGTTAAATATGAATAATGATATATATATATATATATATATATATATATATATATATATATATTCTGACTATTGTGAAAGCTAATAAATAAATAAACATTAGTCAATTTTGTCAGAAAAAATAATTGATTAATGTAAGATTAAACAACGTTTCATCGCTTATTTTGCGACCTCATCAATTTAAAGTTTTTTTAAAAAAAATGATAGACAGGTCATTCACTGCTGACTGCCGAGAGCGAAAAATTTGAATGGCCTGTCTATCAATTTTATTTTTTAACTTGAACCTGATGAGGTCGAAAAATAAACTAAGAAACTTTGTTTAATTTTACATTAATAAATTATATTTTCTGGCTTAAATAAACGTCAGCCAGTTTTACTTATTAAATATATTAACTTAAATATTTACGAAATTCGGAATTAGAAGACAATTAATTCTTAATTATTTTGGTTTTTAAATTTCTATTACTACGCACAGATTTATAATAATTAAATTGATCATAATTCTCAGAAAATTTTTTATGGAATAATAATGGTTTGAAGTATTGAATTTTTTAGTCCCTAAAAATCGAATTCCAATAATTGAAATTTTCAACCCTTATTAAATTCTAACGGACTTGACAGGTTCGTAGCAAAATATGTAAGCTATAAATTATCCATACCTCTTCTTGTATCGACAGTACTTTAATGCACGGAAGATTTTAGCATATTTAAAATTCTGTGCATTCTTCGTGGCGTTTAATCTTCAACGGATATTTACGTTCGCGTGCACGCCACATTTATAATGATAATGGAGTGACCTTCCGCAGACGATCAATGTGCTCGTGGAACGTATATCCACTGGCAAACTCAACTGCGGAAACGAGATCGTAAAGCTGATTTCAAAATCAGGAGTCTGCCTCTGAGATTCTCTCTGATTTATGTATTAGTGAGCTCCTAGGTCGGCTTCGAGACCTGAGTTGCCTCACCTTTGACTCTCTAACGCTCCCACTTTCAACAATTTAAATAAAGAAAGCCAACCTTGACTATCTTCATTCAACTCTAAATTTGGTAATAATGTATTATGTATTTAGTCATAATTGCAATAAAAACAGAAGAAAATACGTTCCGTTTAATATAGTAAAGCCAACATAATTTTCTAAAGACTTTTTAATCTGTTCCTGATATCTCCCCTAACAAAAGTGGAATACGACACGCCGCGCGCTATTCTTAATATTCTGAGCCTACGATTAACACCGTTGTATTTGCATATGCTACCGTCGCATATTTCAATAAATGATTACCTTTTATCAATAAATACACAATACATAATTTCATAATCTTTTTTTTTAATTTACAGTTTACAGCCGCATTAACCTGTTGGTCATTAGCGACTAACATGAACATTTAAATTTCTATAGATCAGTTTTCATAGTAAAATCTATAAGGTTGTTTATTGCTGTTATTCGCTGTAAAATTAGATGTAAATGACGTTTCTTTGATGAATAGTCACGATAATACCCTAATTTTAATTTTTGGCTCAAAATGCTTCAAACGTAGCGTGCTATTTATAAGAACGGCTTAGACGACTCTGATTAGAATTGGAACGGATTTTTTATTTACGTGACGCTTATGAAAATAAAACAGGAAAAATTAAAAATATTCAGATACTGAAATATAACACCCAAATGTGAGAACCAAAAAATTAACAAATATCAATTCAAGAATAACGTGAGCTTAACTAAGCATCAGGCCTAAGGCCATGTTACGTTATTTATTTTAAGACTGAGGAAAAATATTCTTTAATTAATACTTCCAAAAATCTATAATTAATTTACAAAAAATGTCCCTTCTTCATTAGTTCCTATAATTAGGCCATGAAGAAAAATATGACATGTAAAATTGTAGGTGAACCGAATTAAGGTCTATGGAGGAATTTCGCATCGTATCGGGAGTCGACAAGGATAGCTTAATGGTCAGGGCATTCTCCCGGTGAGCGGAAGGTCCTGGGTTCCCGGTAAGGTTGACATTTATTCCTCAGTCTCAAAATTTAATAAATATTTTAATTGACCATAAAATTTGCTTCGTCCTGTTCAGAAGTATAAGTAATTTCAATCAAACAATTTTACTGAGTTTTAAAATCTTTTAAAGTTTCCAAAAGAATTCATTTTTTTGTATTGAGTTATGTACAGTCGCATCAACTGCTTGGGTTATTAGTGACTCATTATGAGAACTCAATTAACTCGTCGGAGGACTTGAGATTCTCTCAAGCACACAATCATCCATGCCCTCATCGGGATTCAAGCCCGAGACCTCTGTGATGAATTAATTTTTCTCTATATGATAGTAATGTAATCAGTATTGACTTTAGATTAGTGAAAGAGACTCAATACGTCTTTAATTTATGTAATTTCAAATTTTTTACTGTTCTGTGACGCTCTGTAGCCCTTTTCAAAATTGCTCTATTTTATTTGTGTTGACAAATTCTTAAAAAGTTCGTGACCCCTTATACTCTTTCTAATTGTATTCATTAACAGAATAGCTCAATATTCAGTATCATAAAGGATATAGAGTCGGACTGGCGTTGTTTGATCGGCGTTCATGCCGCCCGTAAAAAATCTTTTCCGTCATTCTGTAGATTACCGCATGATTTTAGCGTAGAACTTTTCACCAGTCGTTAATCTTATTCATAATTAAATTTAATGAATAAATAAATTATTTAAAAACACTGGACTATTCTTATCTCAAGTATTCATCATATATATACATATAAAAATACCAATTGCCTTTACCAACACCATGAAGCCTATCTCAATGAAAACTGTAGAACTGACTGACAGAAATGACCCATGCTCAAACAGTTACTTTAACAATCCATCAGACAATGCCCTACATACACAAGCGGGAATAAAAAATCAAGAAGAAAGTAACCTGATATAATATGACTCGTTCTGATGTAAGTAGTTTATAATAAGCACTCAGAAATTGAGAGGGAATAATTATATGATTAACACACAGTAATTTATTAAAATAAATGTTGTAAAGTGCAAGTGTATTTTACAGGTTATTAAAAAAATGTGTTACATAATTCACTCATGTCCACGATTTTCTAGCATTTTATATTTGTTAACTACAAAGCAATAAAAAATTTAATTATGTAAATGCAGGTCGCATTGCTTAATCCCTTGTGACACGTATTACTCAACGACTGGGACGCTTTCAGAAGAATAGTCTTTTATTCATTATTGGTTGACTGGGAATATTTGTCTCAAACTAGACCCGAGGCTGGATCGAAAACTAAGGCCACAGCAACACGGGTGTTCAACACAAACAAAAGCGGTCCCAAACCACAGCCAAATTTTAATCCTGCCGGGTAACAGAATTTTTTTTAACCCGCTTTTATGTCCGTGGTTTTCGAAAGTATTCCAAGTTAAATCTGCACGGAAATGCTTCCCCACATTCCAACTTCTTTCTTCTATTCTACGAAGTCCTTTTAAGCTATGAAATTACGAGTACATAAAAAAATAATTAATCTTCATCATTAAAAATAACTTAAAACAATTATTTATTACTGTAATTAAAATACATAGAAATTCACAATGATTTATTATTAACATTCTTTAGAAACTGAGAATTTGTAAATTTATTTATTATTATCATATACTATATTGCAAATATATGTATAATTTAGAGTCATTAATGTTATTATCTACAGTCAATTATTCTGCAGTAATTTACAATACTGTTTACTGAATAAGTATACTATATATCTCAAAATGTTATTCCAGTCCACATATTATATATTGAAAGTTTAGACTTAACCTGAACTCTCTGGAGAATGTAGGGTAGTGTAGTATTGTAGTAAAGTAAAGTGAAGTGATAATTCTCGGTTCTAAACTAAAATTAACTGGTAAAATTCATTGACTCCTCAGGTAGTTAAATAGTTAGATATCTTTCAGATATCTTTCCACTGTTCTTTTTTTCAGGCCAGTACAATATTAATTCTTTATTTAAAGTTTTAAAAATTAACTTTTAATTGATATAATTCTATATACATTGATTTATAGTTGAAGTAATGTCCCTAAACCTGGCTTATATTTTAAAATAATTATATTAATTTACTCTTACTTATTTTACAATAGCTTCTTTTAATTAATTCATAATTAAGTTGTAATTTCATGCATCTACCGCCGGGCAAAGTGCCCATTTGCAGATTAAAAATAAATACATACATACATATCATTCAAAGCGTTTCAATTAATGTAATCAACATGACTGTAATATTACGGCTGATATATTCAAGTAGAATCTAAAAGTTTTTGGAAATGTATTATGATAAACTGCTTCGTCTCTTATATTGATATGATAAGCACCTGTCTGATCATAAACCGATGCATGAAACTATTGGCTTAACATTTAGTTTCTCCCCTGGGCAAAAATTTTCACTTGAACAAACTACAAAACCTGACTGATTATAATATTTTACTCCAGAATTATGTTCATTAAATTTACTCATTTTTTCCTTTCGGAGTCTTTACAAAATTTGCCTGCAGAAGTAATCAATTGTAAAATATATATACAGCCCCTCAGATGTATTGCTGAATATAGCAGGTAAACGTTACGAAAAAAATTAAAATTAAAATATTTAATCTCAGTGAATCGAGATTATTTTTAACTGATTCACTTCTATGAAAACAGTTTGGTTTAATTGTTGGCAGTCGTCATAAAATTGTATAACGTATCGACAACTACGTCCGCTATTATCATGAGTAACAACTATAATTACGTTTCAAAGTTTACGATAATTAAATAAACCATATATTAATGATTACATGACCACTGAAAGACCCTGATTTTCAATTATTTTTCAATTACTAACGTATAAAATTTTAACTTCAATTGCTTCGATCTGAAACAGTGATTATTTAAAATTGTTTTTTTAAAAATAAAATTGTCATTAAAATATATGTTTTGTAGCGTGCGTGTTGGAATAATAAATTTTAATGGATATTTAGATGCAGAGAAACATTCAAAATTCCTCGTATAAGAATAATGTTGTGAAAATAATTTAATAAATAATTGCCAGATAAAAAATAAAAATTATACAATAAGGTAAAATTGCATTTTCATCCACAAAATTATATTGTATAAATTACGACATTTTGTCCGTAATATTTCGAATTCTTAAGGTAATAACAATAATTAGACATTGAAACTAAATATTAAATTAACTGAAATATGTTTGTGAACCGTTGAACAACAAGCTGAATATTATGATGAAACACGTGCAAAATTTATCCACCATTATTAAGTATCAAAAATAAATAAATAAAAAATTTAATGTATGACTGTATTCCAACACTTACTCTACAAAAACATTTTGTAGACTATGCAATTTAGTCATAACATTAATAAAATAATTCAAATAATTTAATGTTTAGTTTCAAAGTCACCTAATTACTGTTATTACCTGACGAGACCGAATCTTACGTACGCAACGTCGAAATTTGTATAATAAAATTCTTAGGATGAAATCTTTATTTCATTAAACCTCATTATGTAATTTTTCTGATTTATCTGGCCATTAATTATTGTCTATCTAAAATGTGAGATAATTGTTAGTTATAATTCCATTAACTTGCGTGTTATCAGATAGATAAATAGTTAAATCAATCGTCATATATATATATATATATATATATATATATATATATATTGTAATAAACAGATTATAAAAGGCGTCTAAATAAAAAGATTATTAAAGGTGAACAATTAAACAAATTTTTATTAATGAAGTTAAAACACATATAATATTTGGCACAATAATATTTAGAATCTCAGGGTCTTTACTGGGTTTGATAAATGGGTGAATTGAATTTACGATAATTTATAATTACATTTAGCCTTTATTGAAGTTAATTCGTCTAAACCTCGACGAATTTTGTTGCGGATGACAATAAGATTACAGATTTAATTTAAATTTACTAACAAAACAATTAAAGAAATGAATAATTAAAGAAAAGAAATAATTGAAGAACGATCTGACGTATCTTAAAGAAATGGTTTACAAATAAATTTTTGAGTTTTTTTTACTTACGGCCGACCAGGTCTCAATTTTGGGGTTTTCTGTGCACACGTTTTTGGGGATATCACTGAATTTAAATTGGTTACAAAACACTGTCGAAACTTTAGGTTCTCTCAGCTGGAAACGGCTACTCCTTCCGAATTAATGGTCAGTCAGATTATTACCAACTTTCTCTCGATGACATTGGTGACGGTCTCTTTACTTATTGAGTATTTACTGCGGCATGACTTATTAGGTTACTGTTTGTGGCAGATGAACCACTTGCCCGCATCTGACTTCCAACTACACTCGTCTCTCTTCTCCTCGTTGACTGACTCTTCGTCTCGTAGATTTTTGACTGCGTATGTCTTAACAATGTACTCTTTGTGTCTCGCCGCCCTGTGTTGCGGTGCACGCTTTATATTACTCTAATAATGAGTCCTTTACTTTGCAATTATAACAATGGATTAATTACTAATTACTACAATATATATATATATATATATATATATATATATATATATATATATATAAATATATAAAAATTCCTCTAGTCAGTTAAAGAAATAGGATACATCATGAGTGAAATTGCGAAGAGTTAATAGGAAATAACCGTATTGTCTAGTAACTATTCTTAGGCTACCATTTTTTGTCAGTAAAATATAACTAAGAATACCTTATAATAATTATTAATTAATTAATAGCCTTAAACACCAATGGAACACCAAAATCAGAATTAACATTACAAAGAGTACAGTTTAATATTTACAGAGTTTTCTTACAATTCTCATTTACAATAAGTTATTTATGACAAAGAAGACGATCACTGAGAACAATATATATGAAACTACAAACAAAACTAATATACATATATGCAGAGTATATCAACGCAAGATAGACACAAACCAAACGACGGTCAAATCACTACGGAACGATGAGAAATCGTGGTAACTCCAGCGGGTTTATGAAACAAACTAAGAAAATAGCAAACAAACTGAAGATAAAGTAAAAAGTTATTAAGTACAATCAATAGTTTACACAGCAAATTATTCCACACGTTTGTAGAAAAAATACTTTCACCCATTAAATGAACGATCAAGAACCTCTTGTACTGAGTAAAATTCTCCATTCAATAAAATATTCATGCACTGATTCCGAAAAACTCTTGTAGTTATTATTGTTACTTACCTCTGTAGAAAGACTTTTACATCAAATTATCGCTGCCTAGTGAATACTTTTACTGGTGGAGAGAACGCCGATTCTTGAGCTGATCGATTTCTAGTCTCATGTTCGTGAAGTTCTCTACTCGTTTGAAATAGATTTATGTTCTGTTTTACAATCTTTAAAATTCCATGAATTTGTGCAGTAGATAGAGTTAATATTCGTAAACCTTTGAAGAAAGATAACTATGATAGATAAAAAATTATATATGTAGTGCGAATATATCATAATACTCGTTATTCAAAAAAACGTTAAAGTATTGAAAATTTACTAGTGTTTGGTTCTAAAATCTCTGAAAAATTAATACCAAAATATACCAAAATCGGTATGAGTTTAATAACTCCTCATTACTGAGCTTTTCAAATGTTACAAAAAGACATGAAAATTATAATAATAATTAAATAATCTTACTATTTATAATAGAAGTAAATAAATGTACCTTAAGTAAGAAAATTATAATGTTTATGAACCATAATTAATTTTACGACGTTTCGTCCTCCTTTATAATATCTTCATATTTGGTGGTTTTAATAATTTTTTTTATTATTCATGCATAAATTGAGATCCAAGGTTTCGCTGAATTGCCTGTTGCGAGCTAAATAATACTCTTATATGACAACAAAATTATTAAAAACTGTCAAATCTTAAGAGGTCCTAAAAGAAGACGACACGTAGTAAAATTAATTTTTTGTTAATAAAGATTCTAATTATTTTTACTCTATTTGTTTAAATAAAACATTAAATTCAATTCCCAGACTGACTGAAAGAAATTTGCGTGTGCATGATGATGTGAAAATTATGTAGATAAAAACAGACAGTTGTATATCTACGCGTCATAAATTAATTTCCACGTTTTTCATGAGCAATAAAAACTCAATTCTTGTCTGATTATTGCCACTGATCTCGTAGCTTTCAGGCGATAAGGACGTAGTTTTCACCGTCCCCAATTCAAAATGTAGGAGTACAAACTACCGTAAAACTGGTAACAATCACCAATTACGGAATAAACTGTTCTTAACGACAACACATTGATCCACTGACTACTGATGAGAAATTTGAGTCACCGTAATTTTAAACACTGTTGACTACTGGAGGACTGCACCAGGAAGGGCCCCCGCACACGGACTAGGTCCCTTTTTGGAGTAATCTTATTACAGAGCGTGAACGGATTATTGCCACTCTTCTAAGAATATCAGCAATGTTTGAATATTTAGCAAGCACTATTTTCGAATCTCGATAGCGGGGTGGTAAGGAGTTATGCAGATAGTTTGCACACTCAACGGAGCGAGGCGCGCCAGCTGCATGCATATTTATGGCTGCGACCTCTCCTATAGCTGTGCGCTTTCATAACCGAGGTAAACACGAGCTTTCCACTTCATTCGTGCACGGACCGAATCACACTTTAAAATATGCGCCCGACACAATTTATTTACCTAACAAATATTTGTCTTCCTTGAAATCTGCGTTATTTGTCGACGAACAGAGAGTTACTGTGAGTTTTGAGTTTCGCTTCGTTTAGTTTAGTTCTCTTACAAAAATAAAATTTATCTTTTCATTTTAACAATGGATACATCGACTTAAAGCGGTGATTTTGTGTTAGTAAACCTTTGAATAATGAGGTATCCGATAAAAACTATTGGTTTTATTAATCTGGCCAGAATTATTACACGTTTTGCGAACCAATTAGTGATCACGGTCTTAGAATAATTATAAATCACTAGACAATATTTAGGTCGAAAAAAATTGTTAATCAGTCAAGTTATATATTTATAAGCATGTTAATTTTTTTATGTATGATGTCTTCGTTCCTCATTTCTGTTTTTTCATATTACGGACTTCATTATTGGGGATTTTATCTATATATTTAATAATTCTTTAACTTGTCCTATTTCCTCAGTAGGGAACCAACTGAATCCATATCAAATCTAAATCTCTTCTTTCACTTTTCAAACTATTTCATCTCACATTAGGTAAAGTATCAACCACCAAACCGTTAAAATTTTCGGTTGCGGGAACACCCGAGTCCAAAAACGAGGCGTAACTCAAAAGAATAAACGAAAATTAGAGTATAATTCAGCAAGGGAGAAAATAATGATACGATGCGATAGAGTAAGTTAAAATTTTGTATAGATACGAGCCAAACGTGATCGGAAGTGACGTGACGTCAATGGCCGAGCAGCAATCAGAAGCCGTCAGAATAATGACGTGGACATTTAAACATACATTAGTTACTAATCTCTCTTACAGGGAAGTTGATTATCTTGAAGTATCCAGTACCTAAAAATAAGTTTGGATTTTATTTATAAATATGACACGATTTTTTTCAATCATCCAATATTTTCAACTCAGAATATTTCTATAAATTTTTCAAGCCAGAAAGTCTCAATAAATTTAACTTTTACATAATACAAAAAAAAATTATAATTCTACATACGTACAGAAATATTATAAAAAAATTAAATTTACTTGTAATCCGTAGACCTATACATAAAATAACTAGAAATAAACAATATTTGCAAAATATATATCTACACTGTATAAAATCATTATACATATACATACATACATATAAATATATATATATATATAATTTTGATCATTAAATAATCAATTTCTTTAGTCCCATTTCTTTTTCAAAAATACTAGTTACGAATTCGTCTTATATAACTCATATGTACCAAGGAATACATGACGCGTCCTTTATGGAAAGTTACTACTATGCCTATGTTAACACTAATTTTATCCCAGGCTTTATACTGCCAGTGGCAGAAAATAAGTTAATACTTTTCGGTTTCTCCTTAAATTTATAGAAAACTTTACGATAGTAGTCATACATGAATATAACAAGTCTATATAAAAAAGGATGAGATTGTAAATGGAGAATTTTAATTTGCTGCAGAGAACAATTATATCTAAGAGCAGTTGTTATACATGAAGTACTTTCAAAGTATAACACAGATATTATCGTCTGTTAAAAAATAATGATACTAAATCCGATCCTCATACAAACAAACTTTAAATAGAGAAAGAATAAATCAGAAAATTTAAATTTAAAATTGCCGGATGTTTCATCGGGGATTGGCGCCTTAAGTTTTCGCTGTTAGAAAAAGATGTCAACCCGCAGAGAAACGTCCCGAACTTTAAAATTTAATTAGTTATTGTTTCTCTGTTTGAAGTTTGTTTGTTTGAGGATCGTATTTATTATTATTACTGTAATAGTGAGTATCAAACTAATTTGAGTAATTACGTAATTACTGATTTCCTCCTAACGAGAAAATTTAAATGATAGAAACATAAATAGATACTGAAACACGAACGCATCACAAATTGATACACATAAAATTATACACAATTATTTAATGCAGTCCCATGCCTCAGCTCGATTTATTTGTATTTAGGTTATGGTAATTCCATTACAGCGGTTTGTTTTAGTATGAAAAGCATTACAAGTGAACGTTACCACATGTAACTGACATTTAATTACGTCATTTCTGTCAACCGTTCGCCATTATGCATGTTCCTGTGCTGACATTTTCACTGTTCGTATCAATGCGGAAAATTGTCCTGCATGAGATTTAACAAGGGCTTACAGTCTTTTAATGATATGCATACCTGTTACCTTTGGTTGTGGTATGTCTCAAAGGTGTTTCATAGAAATGAGGCCAGAGGCAATTTGAACAAAAGGAACACAAGTAAAAAGAAGATGAAAGCAAAACTATTTTGTTATCTGTGGAGTCTATGTAACGCAATACACTGATTTTAAAAAATAATGTGAGTACAAGAAGCGGTACATGTGAAAAATCCTCCTGGTAAACAAAGCTGAAGATTTTTTACATTTTTTAGGGTAACAGGCTACATGAGGGTAATCCACGTTGAGGCAAAGTTAGCATAGGAAGGTATTTGAAAAGGGGGATGCGAAAGGGTAGAGGAAGGTAGCCAAGTGTTAACTAGGGCCCCCGGTCTATAATTTAAGAACCCTACCTGGCATTCGTCTAAAAGTAATGCAGGACAAACCCTAGAAAACCTGCATCAGGTAAGTCGGGCATTGGGTACTTGTCCCACGCCCTTCCGATAGCGGGATAGGTGTTTGCTGTGGGGTCGCAGCATTCCCTTCTCCGTGCCTCGACGAGTTTAGGAGGCAGCTGACCGACTGTTCCAATAAGAATAGCGGGCAACTCTTACCGAATGCCCAAGGTCTGTGACCCCGCAGCATTTTTTTTAAGCCAACAGGCTACATGAGGGTGATCCACATTGGGCAACTCCCCTTTAATAGCATAGGAAGGGATTAGAAAGGGGGGATGCGGAAGGGTAGAGGAAGGTAGCCAAGGGTTAACTAGGGCCCCCGGGCTATGGTTTAAGGATCCTACCCGGCATTCGCCTAATGAAATGCAGGGAAAACCCTAGAAAAACCTGCATCGGGTAGGTCGGGTATTTGGTACTTGTCCCACGCCCTTCCGATGACGGGAGAGGAGTTTGCTGTGGGGTCGCAGCTTACCCCTCGCCATGCCTTGGCCTGTTTAGGAGGCAGCTGGCCGACTATTCCAATAGGAATAACGGACAACTCTTGCCGTATGCCCAAGGTCCTCTCAAAACAGACCGAGGTGCCTCGGCATGTGGGAACCTTAGTTCAAAAAAACCAGAGAGATGTGAGAGCATCCCCAAAGGTAGCCCCCGCCAGAGCTCTCTGGCTTCCTTGCCAAGGGTTGCGTACGCCTCTCAATAACTAGTGAAACAATTAATTATAAAGACTGCGAGATATGAAGGTATTTATTGTAGGGGGAAAAATTATGTTAAACATTTGACACAAGTTCTTGCAAGTCTGAAACATTTCTTACGAAGCATTGCTCTAATATTACTTATCTTTATTCTTCACATTTTCGAATAAACGCTTCTTTATCAATTAACCGTTATTATTCTCTAAACTGTTTAATTTCGTCCCTTTCCTGGAGTAGGTGTTCCATTGTCCTGCATATTATTTACATATGACCTTCTCTTATGCCCTACAGAATTATATTTAATTAATTGGGGCTTAATTACCAACCGGACTGTCAGTAACCAGATTGACGATCAGACTAATCTCGCTTATTTTGGACATTTATCAGTAATTCCTTCTTTTCTCCCTACCAGTGCCCCATTTCGAGGCTTAAATAGTACTTAAATAACTTTGAGGCCAATCAGATTAGTAACCCATAAAAGATTGGATTTGGCACCATTCTCGGGAATTTTATATATTTTATTACATCGGTTTGCTCGTTTTTTTTTTGACAAAATAAAACAAAATCATCATTTGAGTGTTTTTAAGGAATTACATGGCATTTTTTTGGATATTCCAGTGCATCAGACTGAGAGGTAAAATAAAATTTATAGATTCTCAGCCACGTACAGTCCAAAAAACTCTTATTTAGATAAATTGTTATTAGATACGGTCTCAAATATTTATATAAACGTTTGAAACTGTTACTCCTGCGAAAGTCAAACATTTGGTTTTTATCATGATGTAGCAGATTCTCTTGATGAAGGATCTATAATTGACGAGATGGTAATTGTCTAAAGCATTTCACCTCGTACCGCATGTCATTGATAACAAAAACTTGACAAAATTATTCTGGATAATAAGGTTTAAGGCTGAATTAAGGAATTTTTAAGTGAATTGTAACATCTAGGTCCGTCGTTACTCTTGGCTTACGTACATTGTATAATTAGTGTAAAATGGCCAATAATCAGATTTTATTAACATTAAAATTTAAAATTAATTACAAAAGTTTCTCACCTTTGCTCTGAGACATCTTTAGTTTTACCTAAAAATTAATATAGTCGAGGAATAAAATGATCTCCAGATCTTAGAAAAGTGTGTGGAAGTAAATGATATGATGCCAAATTCTGAAAAGCAATTAATTAGCCCGGAAAAAGGAACTCCTGCCTTATAGGCTGTGAGAACGTAGACTCTCTGAAGAGAAGAATTGCAAACACCTCAGCTGAATTAAGTGGTTCATGATGAGAATACTGAAGAAACCCAATGGTAGGTCACGTGTATTGGTTTACACTTCCCACTTTCTTACGATTTTGAAGTAGGATACTTACTTCTGAGACCATTGCCGTAGATGTCTCACTGAAAATAGTGCAAAAAAATGGCTGCAAGGCTTGAGGCAAAGGGTGGAATAAAATTAATTGGAATTCTTTAAAGGTCCGGAGAGAGAAGGCTCGACTATGAGCGATTTTCAAAGCATTGAGAGGAGTTCCAGCTATAATGCTATCAATTTCTAGAACCTACCTACAGTGGAAAAATTTACCACGGAAAAAAAAAATACGCGGTACGAAAGAAAGGTCAGTAAATAGTAAATATTCATTTATAAAACGAACAAATGACAGCTGGTAAGTTTATCCGCATGATTGAGACCTACCCTATAAGTACCCATATTTTTATGTAAAAAAAATAATAAACTTATTTATGAGAAGGGAGAAAAGGAAATTGTCTAACTTACAATTTTTTATTTATTGTTTAAATTTATTTTAAAATAGTGATTCAGTTGATGTAGCAATATAACGCTGCTACAGGACCAACAGCGTATGTGCTACATAAATAAATAAAATGTTTATTTAAACTAAATATTACAAACAACAGCCTATTAGTCGGAAAAAAATTATTATTCTATTTAAAACATAATATATATCAGGCGCAACGTTGTATTATGTTTTAAATGGAATAATAATTTTTTTCGTACTTTGTGTTTAATATTTGCTTTAAAATTTAAGTCAAATGAATATAAAACTTTTATTTATTTGATAATGTAATATTTATATCCCCCTGCAATGGTGTTCCCTCCTTATCGTGGTGCAGGGGTTTGCGTGTGTTGTCGATCCCGAGAGCTATGCCGGCGGTAGCTTAGCTACTGGCAGGGTCACCCAAGTCGGACAGGTCGGAGGGGAGACACCAGACTAAGAGGAACATCCTGGCCCTCCAGGTTGGGGATTGTGCGTGGGGCTGACAACGCCACCACGGAAAAAAGAAATTAACAATTGAAGCCGTACTGCCCACTCGAAGACAAACACTGCATAGAAATGGCGGAGACTGACACAGGAGAGGGAGGAATGGAAGAAAATTGTTAATAAGGCCAAAACTCATATTGGGTTATAGTGCCAATAAAAGAAGAAGAATATTGATATCGGAAACATAAATTTCAATTATTATTAATCAAAATTCAATTCATCAATATCTGACGATGTCGTACATGTTAAAATTAACTGTAGAATAATAGATACTTTCGTCAGTATTTCGTGACGTGTCTTTATTCGATTTTTTTGCTTCAACAAAAATGTTTCTTGCAGAATTATTACAAACACATTGGTTTACAGTCGTTTTAAATTATATTCAGAGCCAATTAAAACAGCACGAAAATTATGCGTAGTCAGAGATGATTATTCATAAGGTCATTATCCTTGAAAAAGTAAAGGATTTTACAAAAGCTTATATGTAATTATTCTCCAATCAACGTATTAAATATTTGAAAACACAATATCCGATAATCATTGAAGAAATGTTTCAGTAATTTACAAATACATTCGAATACTGACATCATAAAAAAATTATATTGAGCTTAAAATTAGACTGCGTTAATGAATTAAAAATGCTTTACCAAGTTTCATTGAAGACGTGTTTAAATTAGTATATTTTACTGAAATTCCTTATTAAAAGGAAAAATCTGTAATATCATTAGGAGCTCGGTTTTCGTTGTAGTGACACATATTCCATTTACGCAGAAAAGATCGAAATGATTGATTGAATGCAGCTGAAAGGGTAGAATAACACGAGGAACTGAATCCAAAATGACGTTGCAACACTTAATGGTATGTCAGGGGCATTATTCAAAGAATTCTTTACCTGGAACAGACAGTCGATAATCAACCTTCATGTTCGGCGAATACAGTTGTCAATCCAAGAAAGAGAAATATTTTCCTTGTGTTGGCAAGCTAAACAGAAGGTATTCATTAGTTAATCCAATAACGATGCTTTCTTAGCGTTAATAAATACATATTGTGACTTCATAAAGCAAAGGGTACAGTTATAATATATTTATCTACAATATTCATACCATCATAATTTCCAATCATATATTATTACTATCTACACACTCGTTTACATCATAAATTTCCAGGGATGCAAATTAAATACTCAAAATACAAATTATTGGTTTCAAGGAATGTTGAAACCCAATAAAACGTATTAATGCTCTGATGTTTTAGGCTTTGCTTAAAACTAGCGATAGTTTGAATGCTCTATATGACAGCCATCGTGTAAAATCAGGTTTTTCTACGACCCAGAAATGTACTATGGTGACGCATTTCCTGTCACGGTCATGATTTCTATTCTACCCTCCAATACATACATTCATGTTAGCAAAGATGTTAAAGAGTGGCAACCTCACCAGAATATATTTTAGTTTGATAACTTAATATCCACTAATTGTGTAAAAATAAATTTTCTGTCCAGTTCAAGTTTCATTACTCTAATTTGGTTCAAGCTGTGCATATTTATATATTCGTAGATAATAAGTAACACAAAAAATAATGGGTTTTAAGTAGATTAAAAATCTCCAGTTTTAGTGTATTTTTGTACCAGCGTAAGAAAATTGATGAAGACATTAACATACTAGGAAATATTATTCTTCACAGTGCCGGAAATCAAACTTAATTTCGATCGCTGTAACCATACTCGCCCAGAGCTTTCTCTATGCGTTTGACCTGAAGACAGACTCACCTACAATTTACTGACGTATTGTTAACAATGACAATATAATTTAATTGTTCTTATTGTACATTTCTCTTTCCGAGATGTCCCTGATTTGTTAATTATTTCATTTGGAGCAATACAGTTTCGACGATGCAGTTTTAGGTTATAGGAGGGTCATAATCACATCAAAGGCATTGTGGTGTAGTGGTAGGTGTATAAAATGATAAAGTAAAGCAATATTTTCCAAAATTTATTAATTAATTAACTAAACATGAAAAAAATAAACTAAAATAAATGCAAATTATGCGTGTTCAGCTAGCCGGGCAAAACAATCGGATCCCTTAATCCCAAGTTAAACCATGGTTTACGGTAATTCCCCCAGGCGCGTCAAGGATTGAGACATTTTGCAGTTACCTCGCGTTGATCTCTGGCCGTGATCATGTGGCACCCTCGATCTCTCCGAGTGCTCTGGAAAACTGCAAGTTTGGGGCTGTACGACCGTCACTGGCGACAGTTCGTCGAGGAGTCTTCTCTACACTTTCTTTACAGCCCCTTCGCTGGATTTAAAATATGGATGATCTCGATCATCTTTGGATCGATCTTTCCTGAACCAAGAAATGTGATTGGTTCCGGCAGTCACGTGTTAATTCCATTTCTGGGGTTTATGGTGAGACTTTTCCCATGGTGTGACAGTCCAGGAAACTTCCGAGGGTCGACACCCTACGTGTTTAAGTCCAGGCCGAAGGCATTATCTATCCGCCACGGCGGCGCCTGGTCAAATTCCAACTTACCAAGCTCTCAACCCTTGCTAATATCTAATTACATTAAAATAATATATATATATATCTATTTTAATATACACCTTGACGAGGTTAAATGAATCAATTAACAAAAAAAAATTAATTTAAAATCTGAATAATTACCCACACGTTTAAGACGTCAAATATATAATGATTAAAAAGGTGGTCTTTAAATAATAGGAATAATTAACAACATTTACTAAGATTTAAAATAAATTTATTATTGTTGATAAATTTACAATGTACAAGACCTATTTTTCACGCCGAATTCCATCCAGTTAAAACAAATACTTTAATTTTCATTTATTAATTCGTGGCATATTTGAACATACAGTTCTTATATCATTAAAATCAAATTCATCGAATCTCTTATCTCAGGGCCATAACTGGGTTCGATAATTAGAACAAAATCAATGTATAAACTCACAATTAACAATTCAAAATATAAATTGTTAACCTAAAACAATATGAAAATAAGTAAAAAGAAAGCTGAACGAATTCTGACTATACCCTTTCAATTATCGTTTACAAAATTTGTATAAAAGTATTGTTACTCACGGAACGTCTGTCTGGTACCAGATCTCTCTCTTGTATCTTTAAAACTACCACACTAAAATGCCATTTTTAAAAACAACTCTACACTTCATTGAAAATTTTAATACACACGATTAAAATACTCGTCCTCTGCTATCTGGAACCTCGGATCAGCTGCCCCCTTTGGTCTGCTAGTGGATGCAGGTTGCCTCTATGCGATAATTGTTCAATCAGCGTGAAGCAACCATTTGCTTCACCGTGTGCAAATTATTAAATAAATCTCTCCGTAAAATATTTGCTTTCTTTCATGTTTCGCACTTTATAACTGCAAACTTTACTGTTTGTTGCTCTAGGTGAACTGAAAAGTATTATATCTCCCCGTCGACTTTTAACTGTTTCATCCCTCGTACGCCACCATTCATAGCCGATTCCAGACTTGTCTTTACTCCTCTGCTTCTCGCCGTTGACTGTCGCACTCCAAGCGCGTACTCAGTTTTCTCCGCGCGGTCTCCATTGTTGAACAAAGGAAAAACCCGCCTTCATTTTCGCCTTGACGCATTCGTACTGCTAACAATTTAATTATATTAAAAACAATTAATGGCCTCTTAATTGGCATAAGTATATATATATTGTAATGATTTAGCCTTTATTACTAAATATTAAAAATAGACTTTATTACATGAAAATACAAAAATACATTAAAAAAATATTATTGGGCGCCAGCAGATACACATTGGTCTGCAAAAAAATTAACATTAGCTCCGGCTTGGTTATAAAGTCCTCCTTCTCAACAGGGTAATGTGGGCGGTTCGGTAGCTATTCAAGAACAGAGTCTATTTCCGCACTGTGTAAAAAATTCTACTTTTGAAGGCACTTTACAGAAATTGCAATGCTTACTTTACTTGTGGCGTCAGCCGACTTGCAGTGGATCACTGCTCTTGTAGTCTCAGCACATCTTCTGCGGCCTCTCCGCGATAGACGTCCCTCCAAAAAACTTTTGTTGGCTACCGCTCACCTGGATTTTCCACCCTCTCGCCTCTCTCACTCCACTTTCCGTCATCTATCTGTCGGTCTGCATGCGTCTGTCCTACTTTCACCCGGGATCGGAGTATTTATTCGTACTCCGCCCCCCCCAAACGATGCAAAAAAAGGGACCTGTACCCGCGAATTCTTTTGGCCTCTCGGGCAAGCACACGTGCACGTTTAATGTATTCCTCCTCAGTCCCGTGGACACTTAAGGTTGTTATTCACTACAATATATATAATAGAAAATAACCATATATTGGTGTCGAATTCTTACTTTGATGGGTGGCTAAGTTTAACAATGGCACTCTTGTGTAAGTTATATGTTAAGCTTGGGACAGGGAAATTGAAGAAATTGATAATAAAATATACAAAATTAATGTAACTCGTTTCGACGTGTTAAGGGTCACTAAACTAATTGGTGACATCCCCGACATTATTTCATCCTCCATCACTTTTTGGGAAGTAATAAGGGCTTAGCAGTAATAAAATGTCCAAAGTAACAGAACGGTTGAATATAAGTCCAAGTTAAGTCAAACAGAACTCTATAATGTTTTAGAGACAGGGCCATATGATAGATGGAACTATCATAACAAAAAAAGTAGAGCATCAAAATTATTTCACATAAAAGATGTCATGAGGTCAGTGAGCGAGTACTGATGAGTGGATTTGAGAATTCCATGTTTTTCTCAAAGGAAAATTTAAAATACTGTTTATTAACGATTTTGGATGTACATAAAATTAATTTTCCGGTCTAGTATAATATTTGGATAATTAAATTTTCCGGATATTCCGGGCATTCAGATTCCATATTAATACAATTGATAGAGACAACTTCTGAATTTTTCTTGAATAAAATTAAATAGTGAAGATAAAAATGTTCAGTATAATGTGAAAATCAAAGCTATATACTAGACATTACTGGGAGATATATAATTTTATTGTCATGAACTATTTGGGCTGTATATAAAACGGATCGATCCATTACATTTCTCAGCTGAGGTGATGAAAGGATGTAGAGAAAATTTACATAAATCAGTTAATTATTTCTCCAATTGTCTGAGTTATAATTCCTTATGTATAATAAGTTCTGTTTAGAATTTCCAATACGTAATAATATTCAATACGTGCGGGGTACGCTGAGATTAATAGTGACGCTTCGATGCAGCTGGAGTCCAATTTTAACGTCTGTGTGAATGGGGAATGAGAGTAACAATAAATGATCCTAAATAACCGAGATTGGTGTCTAATTCAAAGTTTTTGGGGTCGCTGAGATTAAGGTGGTGAATTTTGCTCGTTTAAATTTTAAAACCGTAAAGTTTTCTTTTTCACGTCTTCCATGGATTATAAGATTTTTTTAAATATATGAAACTATTCCAGAGGTTTGAATCTTTTTACAGCTTAGTTGCTTCCAAGGTGCTTTTCTTTTAATGAAATCATAAATTTCTTGGGACCTCTGCGACGTAGAACGCTTTAGACAATTTATTAATTTGAAGTAGAATTTCTGTGATGTTACATATCATAAGACTGGGCCTGATTTCACAGTTGCAAAAATTTCCTAGAAATTTATACGTACTTAAAACAATACATACTAAAGTAATAACGCGTTTCACGCTCACGCATACCTGGCTCAATGTTGTGGAAATAGAAAGTGAAATAGCTTGAGGCACGTCCTTTAGAAGCAAAGCATCAGATGTTCCACTGGCATGAAAACAAACGCTGCTGTCATTTCAGTTTCGAGTAGAGCTATCTTTCCCATTCGCACTCGTGGCGTGTAGATAGATGAGAAAGTAGCTGATTGAAAACCAACAGAAATCTCTTTTCACCGTACAATTTTCTTGTTAAATGTGAAAATTTGTTTATTTTAATAAGTCCGGTTCATACGTTAAATTAATCTGTCATTATTGTAATAAACCATTTTCATGTCTAATGATTTATTTCCTTGTTCTGGTTCGTTTCTCTACGTTCAACTGTGCAACTAGAAGTATATTACCTATTTGCAAATCATTGCTTCCTTTTGAGTTTCATGTACATAATTTTAAGTATTACGTGACAACAAATACTTTTACGTTCAAGAATTACCCTAATTATTAAACTTGTAAATAAATTAAGTTCAACCATGTTGTTGAAGTAATGTCAAATTGCACTGTATCATAAATATAATAAAATTATTTAGCTTTGTATACGTTCAGTAGCATATTATATAATTCTCTGAACTAATTCATTACGGACTAGGGGATGTTACATGAATGCAGCAATTTACATTAATAACATTTAGTATTTTGTTATTGGGTTGAACACTAAATTTATTTCATTATCCCGTTTTCTTTAAATATTTTGGTGTTATTATTAATTTACGAGTGAGCTGAAATTATATATTTATCTGTGTTTATTGAGTTTTATTGATAATCAGTTCATGAATTATTAATATTTACTATACCGCTAAATATAAAAATATCTATGAACTAACACGATGACATTATCTACAAAATTAATTGCATTGAAGCACAAATTTTTAATAATATGAACACTTTGAAAACACACTCGAAAGCTAATAATTCCCCTTCTTTGTACAATAAGTCACGCTAACATACGGTTTATTTTTGTAATAGTCATATCCTCACAAAATAAACACTTTCCACGAAAGAAAATGATTGGAAGCTATTTATTTATGAAAAAAATAAATTTACTGTAAACGCTCAACATTAAATTGCCAATATTTGGAAACATTTATGCCAGTATTTTAAAATTAATAAAAAAGATCCGTTATATATGAATCTCTGCATCATCAGATCGAAAATAACGATATTAGTTTAATGACACACAAAACACTGATTCACTGTAACCAACCAAAAATCTTAGGATAAAAGTATCATAATTAATATGAGAAAAACAAAAACAAAAAAACCTACGCTTTCAGACGTTTGCAACTGGGAACAAGTTAAATATAAATCATATCACCCAGTCGCTGTACACATATTTTTTATTGTAGAATCGGGCACGTACTGGCAAATTGCCAATTTTAAAATCAATACAATATTGATATTTTACTCAGGTTATCCAGATTGAAATGGTCTTTATTTAATCATTCTTTGTTGTTTCGCTAAAGATAATGAAATAGTATAATAAATACGAAATGTGTTAAATAATAAAATTGAACCACTGTTCGTGCGTCTGTTTTTTGTTTTCAACTTTTGCCTTATTACAATTAAAACAGACCACAGAGACATCATATCACTGTATTGTTTTTTTGTCACTGTGAAATTTATCAGCATGAGTGCTGAGCTTAGTTTCTTTGTAATGGCATTAACGTGATTCTTCAAATTTTACTGCCGATATAAAACCGTAAAAATTTTGTACATTGTCATTAATGAAAATCTCATAGTTTCGTGGTTTTGCTGATACGCGGCTGGCCATATATAATGATTTGAAGTGCTTTAAACACAAATCTGTTATTTTCATCGTAGGAATAATGCTAAGGAATTATGGTAAATAACGATTCCAATTACGAAATAAATTGGTTTTTCTATTTTATTTTAACGAATAGTGGATGGTTTTATTTTTATAGATAGAAAGCAATTTAATGGCACTGTTCGTTATCGTTAGAAGCGTTTGTCAGTTGCCCATTTTATCAAAATTAATATTAATTTGCAGGAGATCGATAACGAATAAAGACCGTGTTTTAATTGCAGCATGTATTATATTTCCGGATATAAAAATGACATTTTACTTACGTTTAAAAAACAAGAGAAAAATCAATACGCATGGATTTTTTTCAATTTATTCTTTATCGTTGTGTCAACATAACAGTCATTGGCGTCATTCCGTACCTACTACATGAAAATATTACAATTAATTCATATTACTTTATTCTTAGTCTCAGATTCATTGTCTATTTAGTTCTTAAATGACGGTTTCCTTACTCAACTTTAGCAGGTTATTTATTGCCCCTGCGTCTCGTTTATTTCTGAATTGATGCTCTTCTAGTCCTTTCGTGGTTTTGGCAGTCGTAGAGGATATGCTGGATCTTCAGGTCAGTCTGGCATACGTCACATGTAGGTTGCGGTGATCTAGATTTTTTTTTTAGGGCAACAGGCTACATGAGGGTAATCCACGTTGGGCAACTCCCCTTTAATATCATAGGAAGGGATTTGAAAGGGGGAATGCGGAAGGGTAGAGGATGGTAGCTAAGTGTTAAGTAGGGCCCCCGGAATATATTTTAAGGATCCTACCCGGCATTCGCCTAAAGAAATGCAGGGAAAACCCTAGAAAAACCTGCATCAGGCATTGGGTACTTGTCCCACGCCCTTCCGATAGCGGGAGAGGAGTTTTCTGTGGGGACGCAGCATTCCCCATTCCCTTCACCGTGCTTCGACCAGTTTAGGAGGCAGCTGGCCGACTATTCCAATGGGAATAGCGGACAACTGTTACAGTATACCCAAGGTCTGTGACCCCGGAACATACACGTCTCAAAACATGCAGAGGTGCTTCGGCTTTTAGGGAACCTTAGTTCAAAAACGAAGAGGAAAAGGCATCCCCAAAGATAGTCCCTTCGTATCTCTCCTACAAGGTTCTGCCTGCCGCCGGTGATCTAGAAAATAGATAGGAGTATATATTGTAATAATTAAATAAAGTGGGTGCTTTACTTAAAAAGATTATTAAGGGAAAACAATTAAACAAATTTATTAACAATTTTAAATACACAATAATATTTGGGATCTCAGGGTCTTAAACTGGGTTTGATAAATGGCTGAATTTATACAATCAAAATTACATTTACCTTTTATGGAAGTTAATGCGTCTGAAACATAGACGAAATTTGTTGTAGAAGAAATAATACTACAGATAGAATTTAAAATGTTTTAAATTTCATCAGGAATTAACGATCTCATTTTATCGATAATTAAATAATTATAATTAAAGAACGATCTGACTTTTATCTTTTAAAAACGGTTTACAATATGATTTTAAAGTTTTTCTACTTACGGCTGCCCAGGTCTCATTTTAGGTTTTTCGTGCACAAAATTTGGGGATATCACTGATTCTAGTACTCACAGACTCTAAATGTCAAAAAATTCTAATTGGCGTAGTTTTGTTAGTTGGTCTAACACAAATTGGTAGATTGTCGATGCTTTGCTGCAACCTGGATTTGCAGATCTCGTGACTTTAGTTGGAAATGTACTTCATTGGTTTGTCTACGGCCAGCAGGTTGAATTTATGCTCGGCCACCGATTACAACATTAGTTTCACTCTCTCCTTCCCGACTGCAAAACTTTTTTATAACATGAATTTTCTGGTCTTTACACCTCGCTGTTCTATGCCCGACTGAACTCCTCGTCTCGTAAATTTTTGAGCGCGTAAAATTCTCAGCCGATCGACAACAATACTTCCTTTGTCTTGCCGCCTTGTTGCGGCGTCCGCTCTATATCCACTAATAATAGGTCCTCTACAATCCAACTTTCCAATTAGAACAATGTCTTAATTACCAATTACTACAATATATATATATATATATATATATACAGAGAGAGAGAGAGGGGGGGGGGGAGGGAGGGAGGGAGGGAAGAGAGTTCTTATCCTAGCAACAACCACCTGCCGTGCCCTTGACAGATTGCCAGCTTAGGATATTTCTTTGAGTTTATGAAATATTCCTTCATTCCCTCCTCTTCTACACTAGTACTATTTTTCCTCCAGTATTCAGACATAGACTTGTCCACTTCATTTTCAGTGCGTACTGGTATGTTGTTTTTATTGTTCTGTTGGGATGCCTCCATCTTAGCACTTTTTTTCGCCCTTTCGTTTCCCTCTATTCCTCTGTGTACCGTTATCCATCCTATCATTATCTTATTATTACTATTAAAAAGGTTTTCGCTGATTTTATTGACGGTACCCTTCCATATCTTTTGGTTGGTTATTGTATTTATTTCAGCCAAAGACTCTGTTAGGATTAAATTATTTTTATTTGGTTCATGCATGGATTTGTAAATACAAGTTTTTTAAACCTTGAATTTTAGGATTGATCCCACTATATTGGGGGTGCTGAATCTACATATGAAATTATTTTCTCTCTATCAGCCACATTTTTGTAAATACAGCACACACATTGGTCAATGGTTGCATGATTCAATACATTAAAATATTATATAAATTTATATAAGTGATAAATCCTGTGTATGTCTTCTATCGTCAGCCTGCTTTTTAAAACAAAGTTTAAACAAACGTTATTTACTTATTTTTTAATAATATTCATATCTTTCCTATTTGTGCATCTTGGACAACGGAGACATTGTGCATAAAAAGGTGGAAAATGTGGGTTGTTGGGGAAATATATATAATAAACTAGCCTTTAGTCCGACAAGAAACAAATATTTCATTCATTACAAACGAAGAAGGGGCGAATTAAACAGCTTGTAAAGTGTTCTTGGTAATAATGGATCATGCTTTGCGTAAAAAGGAAAAAAAATGACATTGTTTAGTAAAAAAAAAAATTGAAAGATGGAATTTTTTATGACAAAATCCGTACTTTGTTATAAGAAGAACATCCCGTCGTTATAGCGAGAACATCCCGTCGTTATAACGAGAACATCAATTTTTAATAGCGAGAACATCCCGTCGATATAGCGAGAACATCCCGTCGTTATATCGAGAACATCCCGTCGTTATAGCGAGAACATTCAGTCGTTATAGCTATAACATCCCTTCGTTATAGCGAGAACATCCCGTCGTTATAGCGTGAACATCCCGTCGTTATAGCGAGAACATCCCGTCGTTCATGCATGAGGCTAAGCAAAATGCATGGATATCATTTGTTAGAGTTGTAAAAAAAATTCTGCGCAACTTCAAAACTGAAAACTATTAGGCCTTAAAGAGATGTTCAATAATTATAGATAATTTGGATAAAATTTGAGCATAAAATGTCACGATTTATCAGCCACTTGGAGCTATTTCCTGAAAATTTAGGACACAGCTGTGAATAACAAGGAGAAATACTTCACAGTGAAATCAAGTATGTAAGACCGCTTCCATGATGGGATACGTATATTACGGCAGATCACTGCTGGAGATAGGAAATTGTTATAAGGCTGACAATACACTAACAAGAAATTGCATTTACTTGCGGGCCATTTACATCGGTAAGTGCAAGCCAAAACTTGGACACGAGTCCTTGCATTTTTTCCGTACAAATAATTGCAAATAGCATTTACCCTGGATGTGTGCAAGTAGCATCTCGTGACATGTGACGTCACATTCCTGTTTTCAATATGGCGATCATATTCCCCGCACTGTGTATTCAATGTTCATGAAGTGCATAACATTGGATCAACGGTAAAATATAAATCATTCCGTACAGTCAATTGAGGAAACTAGAATGAGGTTTATTTATAAAATGGTATTCATGTTAACATTTGGGCGTTATTAATGAATTTGTATTTTTTATGTGGAATGTGGCGTGGTGTGGGAGCGAAACTTGTACAATCGCAATGCAGAATAGAAAAGAATGGAAGCATTTTAAATGTAGTGTTTCAGAATAATGCGCTGAATGTCAGATGGGTAGATCGAGTCACAAATCAGGAAGTCGTGAATGGAATGGATGAAGATAGAACAGTAAAGAGGACACTGACTGAAAGAAGTAATAGGTTCATAGACAACATTTTGAGGACTAAGATCTAGTTAAGTTAATGTTAGGGGGACGTTTGTGGGGTATAGGTAGGAAGATAAAGGTTAGCAAATCAAGGTGGATGATGGTTGCAATAGTTATGCAGGATAGATTAGCACGGAGAGCTGCATCAAACCAGTCTGCGGACTGACTACCACAACAACAACATTAATTAATAAGTTTTATATGAATATTACTTCTCCCTGCAATTAAGCTTCGCCAAAGTCTCAATTCCTCCAAATAAAGAAAAATAATTTTGAATAAATATGGTACTTCGTTAGAAAAGCAGGTCACTAATATTTTCTGTCTCTTTCAGTGTCACTTCTATGAAAGTAATTAAACAAGTGTCGGTTCTGGTGACGCCAAGGTTAAACAGAGCTACAGAAAACCTAAACAATTGCACGAAAATACTATAAAGCAAGCTGTGTGTGCGTGTGATGTTGATGGTGAAAGACAGTAACTTTGGAACAACAAACCGACCAAAAACAAAACTGCTGATCGAACCGAAGAGTCCCATTACTCCTAATTAACTTTCGTAGTCTTCAAACAATTACAGACTCAAACACTCCAAAGCAACTCTCTTGTTCTCCTAAAGGATTACATATCTGAGAAGGGTAGTTTAATTAAGCGAATTACGCTTTTCCCTATTGAGTGCTTCCAATTGAATCCCTTTCCCTGGGCCGCCCGAATCGATACTACGAGTCAGCGTAGCGCAGCAAAGCGTTCCTCAAAACAAGTCACGGAAGATTGGCTTCCTGTGCTTGGTAATGGTTAATTCTGTCTTGGTTATTTCTTCCCAAAAAAGCAGGAAAGTCATTGGAGCGGTACAAGAACTTTTGATTGGATTCAATTAGTGTGACCGGTTAACCATAGCAAGCTTTCAACCTTTCAGTTGCATGTAAGAGTAGTATTGTTTATTGCGCTTAGCATAATAACAATTAAGGCGTTTCTTTCCTCTGTACGTGGTATATAGGCACTTAACTTGAGAAATAAGAGACATTTCCGTTAATGATAGTTCTGATCGCTTTAATCTCCAAATTGATCTTCTTCAAGCTTGATGATGAGAGTAAAAATTAATTTTTTAATAACATGTAACTACATTTAGCGCGGCCTAACGTTTACGTATGGACTATCCTAAAAAAGTCGGTATTATTATATATTCATCTTTATCGAAATATATCTTAAATTCCTCTCAATAAACTAGAAAATTTCGGACAACTAAAATTAGTAAAAACTCAAGAAATCTTCCTAATTTCTATTGTATTAGAAATTAGAGTTTAAAGTAAAAATTATTAAATTATCATCAAAATAAATCAACATAAATAGATAAAAAATTAATTCTTTGCACTTGTGAAGTCATCAATCTTACAGAACTATTTTATCTTATTATCTTTTGAAGTTCGCTTTTAACATACTAAAATTTCTTCTATGTAACATACGTAACTATTTGGCTACTTTCTCGTTAGAAAGATACCCTCTCCTGCTGGTTTTACTCGCTACTGAACCAGAAATCAGAATAGTTAATAGACCGGTGCAGGGGCCAATGCCCGATGAGAGCTCTGGCGGGGGCTACCTTTGGGGATGCTCTCACATCTCTCTGGTTTTTTTGAACTAAGGTTCCCACATGCCGAGGCACCTTGGTCTGTTTTGAGAGGTGCATGTTCCGGGGTCGCAGACCTTGGGCATACGGCAAGAGTTGTCCGCTATTCCTATTGGAATAGTCGGCCAGCTGCCTCCTAAACAGGCCAAGGCATGGCGAGGGGTAAGCTGCGTCCCCACAGCAAACTCCTCTCCCGTCATCGGAAGGGCGTGGGACAGGTACCAAATGCCTGACCTACCCGATGCAGGTTTTTCTAGGGTTTTCCCTGCATTTCTTTAGGCGAATGCCGGGTATGATCCTTAAACCATAGCCCGGGGGCCCTAGTAACCCTTGGCTACCTTCCTCTACCCTTCCGCATCCCCCCTTTCTAATCCCTTCCTATGCTATTAAAGGGGAGTTGTCCAATGTGGATCACCCTCATGTAGCCTGTTGCCCTAAAAAAAAAAAAAAAATGCCCGACGAAGAAGTCTGCGAGGGATATTCTCTCGTAGGCAAAACCTGCGAGGGATGTTCTGTCGCAGGCAGAACCTTTTAGGAGAGATACGAAGGGGCTACCTTTGGGTATGCCTTTTCCTCTCCGTTTTTTAACTAAGGTTCCCACAAGCCGAGGCACCTCGGCCTGTTCTGAGAGGTGTATGTTCCGGGGTCACAGACCTTGGGCATACGGTAAGAATTGTCCGCTATTCCCATTGGAATAGTCGGCCAGCTGCCTCATAAAGTGGTCTAGGCACGGAGAAGGGTATGCTGCGTCCCCACAGAAAACTCCTCTCCCGCTATCGGAAGGGCGTGGGACAAGTACCCAATGCCCGACCTACCTGATGCAGGTTTTTCTAGGGTTTTCCCTGCATTTCTTTAGGCAAATTCTAAGTAGGATCCTTGAACTATAGCCCAGGGACCCTAGTTAACCCTTGGATAATTTATTCTACCCTTCCGCATCCCCCCTTTCAAATCCATTCCTATACTTTTAAAGGGGAGTTGCCACCACGTGGCTTTTTACTCCAAATATCCCGGTAAGTTATCGACACCCCCCCCCCCCGCCCGTCCTCCCCACAGAATATCGAGAAACTCTAGAAATTCTTAATTACATCTTTTACGTACACAAGTAATTTCACTTTTAAAAAAACTTATCATCCTCAGAATTAGAAGTAAAAATAATCTTTAAATCAATTAATTTCCTTAACCATTAAATTTAACCAATTGTTCGTAATTTTTTTAACAACACATGTCAACGAATTTGTAAATATTAAATATTAACGATACACACACACACTGATATATATATATATATATATATATATATATATATATATATAAGAATCTTAAAAATGTAAGCATACATAAAACGATGCAGAAAAATTGCTGTACGAGAACTAGAGAATCAAAACACGTATAAGAGAAAAACGTCTAAAAGGATGCTAAATGTATAGATAATTATGATTGAGAAATATTTCCCACGAACCTAAAAAGCGTGTCGGAAAAGTTGACTATTGGAATTTTGTTTTATTACAAGGAGTTGAATATAGTCCCCCGAAGAGTATAAATAATCCGACAACTAAGATGACGATCCACACCAATAAACATTAAATTAATTTCTGTAGTACAAAACAAATAAGTTAAAAAAAGGTTCAGAGATAAATTGTTAGTCGTTATAAAAGCTATTATCACGGCAAGTAGCACCTTAATCGACGAGCACGAGAGACCGGATTCAATCGTCAGGAGGAAACTGATTCACATTGTTATTGATCGTCAATGAGACAGCTAGGAACCCAACGTCTTTTTCGACGCCAGCATATCCTTCAAGAGACGAAACCTATTTACTTATCAGCTTACTTGAAGTAGGGCGTATGTTATATATTCTGTCGCACAATCATTGTCATTTTATTCAGCAATATTTATTGCCCTGTAATTTTTATCAATATTATGAATTAATACTATTCATATTCAGAGAAAAGAATAAATAAAGTGTCTTTTCAATAAATTAAATTGTGTGGTAATTTTTAATTAACTTTATAGCAATGTAATAAATTGAAATCCTGATTAAAATACAATATTTAATTATATTTCATCAAACTATCTTTCATATTTATTAGCATAAAACATCTTAATTATTTATCCATATTCAATTTTCTGCGTTCTTTTATAGAATATTTCAGTTCCTCAAACTCTAATTTTAAACGTTTTCAATAATTCACAAATTTTAAGTTTATTTTCAAGTTTCCTCATATTAATAGGTTCGATAGTATAGGAACTTCCCGATTGTTCATAAATTATCATTACTGCAAGTTGATCGATTTTCGAACAAGAATGTTTTTCTTCTTCAATATTTCCTCTCAATATGTTTAAAATTATTTCTCATATGGTATCCAAATTTATGGAGATGTGGCTCTTCAATTTTCTAACTATGTTGTATCTAAAGGAGAAGTGATAAGAAACCAAATCTAAACCTACCTATAGATTGTGCATTTTAGGGTTATATTCAACAGTCAAGGAAAATACAACGAAATTAGTCAGTATTTTCTGTTAACTATTCTTTTGAAAGAGAATAACGAGATTAAATTATCAATCTTGGACGAATTGTACGAACTGAGAATGTTTCCTTCACCAAATAAGAATTCTAAAATTTGTATCAGAACCATCTGTAAATGTACAGATTGCCAAAATTGATTCAGACGCTTCTCGAGAGTATTTCCATTGTGATAAAAATATCACAGCTGTCGTCCACCGTAGCATTTCTCTCTAAACACAATAGAGACGCTCCCAGTGCCGACCTCCAAGTGATTCTGCTGCAAACAGATAACGTCTAACAGCGAACTACAATAGCCGTTCCAGTTTTTGGCAGAATGTATCGACTTATTGACTAGATTCCCAATAAGGTCTCCGTAGTTACGCCTTTTCCATTGTGCTGACCAGGAATCTGAAATGGTCAAGTGCATGCGAATAATATGCGGTATTGTAATGGAGTACCATACTTAAAATATTATTTATATCAACCATCCTGAGATTAAAAATCGGTTGAACGATCTAAAAACGATGTATAAATTAATGTGCATTCTACGCCGGGAAGGATTAAGCAACTTGAATTTAAAAGAGCTATTTTCTTTTGCAACCATTAAGAAAGGAATATGCCCTCCGTATTAGCGGTGTATGGCTTGTTGCATGCATCCGGGAGAAGGCGCTCAATGATTTTTTCTGAGAGTGTGCATGTACACTCGTATTTATTTATAGGCGGATAAATTGCGTTTAATTACACGAAGTCAATAATATATTAATTCTTCAGACAGAAATACAGTAGTTTTGCTGTAAGACAGATGATATCGTAATAAATAAATAAAAAGGTGTGTTTTAATGATGGTTCTGTTAAAATAACTAGTAATAAATAATCATAAAGCAACAAATAAATAAAATAATTATTAAAATAGTATAAATTGTGCATTACACATTAAGAGATGTATCATACTAACAGTCTCATTTAATATAATATGTTGGGAAAAGTTGCAAGAACGGTGTATCATTTCAAATGAAAATATTTATTTCAACGTACGTCGAACGGCTCATAAATAATTAATTTTCACAGGTTTCCCGATTATTTACTGTTGGAAAAGTTCTCGAGTTTCCAGCCGGGTAATGTGTTTGAAGCACTAAGTTTCATTGAAGAATAGAGACCAACAATGTTTAATAGTGGTTTTTAAAGCCTGTTGCTTATTAATTTGTATTTATAATGTTCTATAATTTTAAATAATACTAGAAACAGTCACTCGCAAATTACAATTACAATAAAACAAAGGAATAATTTATTAATACATATTCGCTCCCCTACAGCAATAAAATTGAATTACTAAGAACTTACTTCAAATCACTCACAGAAAATGTCAGACGATATTTATAATACAGTGAACACTGCTCGTAAGGCACTATATTTTTACTAGTCATTAAATGATAAACTGTGAGGATGTGTATAAAAAAAATATCAAATCTAAAGTAAACTTCTTCCATTCCATAAAGCAATAAATACAGTTCTACTTTCCAGATCTAAATCTTCAAACTTGTTCTTTAACAGAATGAAAAAATATACCGCTGATTTTTTTAAACTTGGTGTTTATGTTTCATCTCCTTTGATTCGCGGGACGATTGTCGGTTTTCAACCACGAAAACCATACTATACACAATCACGCGGAGATCATTTGGAATGTATTTAATGACACTCAAGTGTTGCTGAACCGTTGCTTACTCATCCTACATTTTTTTGTAATTATTTCGGTGGTCGAAGTGAAAATAGAACCCTATTGAGTCCAAACAGTTGGGTAAATAATATTCTGTTAATAGCACTCCGTCATCCTGGGTAGATGTTACGTTTTATCTTGTACTTTCCCCACTCGTGTAAAATTTATCACTTACAGCAGCGACTTTATAATCAGTGAAATATTGAAATATTCTAGGACTGATAATTTTATTGACCAAAAATTGCTTGACTGATAACGTACTGGGATCAGGTGCATTGTTTATATTAAAATATGTTTATAATATTACTGTATTCTGTCATTACAATCCTCTGGATACCGAAGAAAACCAAAATATTGCCATTAACGTCGAACGACTCATAAATGATTGATTTTCGCAGGTTTCACGATGTACTTACTGTTCTAAAGGTAAAGGCTACTGTTTAAAAAAAAAACTTAATAACAGCACCTAAGTTACAGCATCAGTCTAGTTTTTTTGTACTATGTATTTAACTTTGACTAGCCCGGAGCGGAACATAAATATTGGCGATATGAATGTAGAAAGAATATAAACATTGCAAATAATGATGAAGGTATTGCAGATCAAAACTAGACGTCCAATAACGATTTTTTTTCAAAAATAGTAAAGGAAGTTACGAAAATCCAGCATTAAATCAGATATGACAGTGGGTCGGGAACACAGCGAGAAGGAAAAATTTCGTAAGGTGTAATGGTGTTCCGAAATTATCTATTCGGATCATCAGAAACCAAGAATTTGGGTATTACATAGTTGCAATAAGGAAACTAAAAAGTTAGAAGTACTAACTGCATAAAATGAACCTAATGTATTGGAGATAAGAGAAGAAATTAGAAATAAAACGGGTGAAGTGGAAGTTATTGAATCTAAATCCTAAAACATAGATACAAATAAGTAGATGCTAATAATATTTACACTAGCCTATATGTGATTAACTATACAAAATAATAGTGAAAATTATTGTTATGTAAACGTAAAAAATACAATGAAATAAATATTCCTTATAAATATGTATAAGTCAAATTAATTTCTATATAACTTACATACCAGTATTTAACTAAACAAAGTTACATTATAGTCGCAACAACGGTTATTTTGCATAAGACGCACAATTTTGGACATTCACATTTCCTAAAAGATCTGCGAGGGCTATTCTCTCGCAGGCAATACCTGCGAGAGATGTTCTCTCCTTGTAGGAGAGATACGAAGGGGCTACCTTTGGGGATGCCTTTTCCTCTCCGTTTTATAACTAAGGTTCCCACAAGCCGAGGCACCTCGGCCTGTTCTGAGAGGTGTATGTTCCGGGGTCACAGACCTTGGGCATACGGTAAGAGTTGTCCGCTATTACCATTGGAATAGTCGGCCAGCTGCCTCCTAAACTGGTCGAGGCACGGAGAAGGGAATGCTGCATCCCCACAGCAAACTCCTCTCCCGCTACCGGAAGGGCGTGGGACAAGTACCCAATGCCCGACCTACCTGATGCAGGTTTTTCTAGGGTTTTCCCTGCATCACTTTAAGGCGAATGCCGGGTAGGATCCTTAAACTCTAGCCCGGGGGCCCTAGTTAACCCTTGGCTACCTTCCTCTACCCTTCCGCATTTCCCCTTTCAAATCCCTTCCTATGCTATTAAAGGGGAGTTTCCCAACGCCAATTACCCTCATGTAGCCTGTTGCCCAAAAAAAAAACATTCACATTTCCCTACTTCGTCAATATCGTTTTTAATTATTAAGTTTTGAAATTTCACCAGGCATTAAATTTAATAACAAACTATTTTGAAAACATGAAAGATAACATTTTGCTTCAATAATGAATTTAGTCAAAACTGTCATATTTAGAATTTTTAAATGAATTATCATGAACAATGTACTTATCTACTAATAAGAAGTAAAAAGGAATGGAGGTTTTCATGTTTACTAAAGAACATTTTACTGTCCACCTTCATGAATGGCACTGATGCACAACATATTTTAGCATTTAATGTTTTTGTCATCATTATGTATAAATGAAACAAATATTTGTCTATACATTTTATAGCATCCAGAGATTCTTGCATTAGGGGTATCAAAACCAATATCACGTAAATTCCTGTCTGTCCGTCATGCTGGCTTTTTTAGCTTTTCACAAAAAAAAACGATGGGACCGATTATGGCAAAACTTTATTTTTGTTGTTAAACAGAGCCGTACGAAGGTTCTCTGCAACATCAATCACTGGCATGCACATAACTTAAGGTTTTGGAATGTTCGCCTTTTAGTATTATTTTCTTGGACAGGAAATTTGTTCACATTAAAAAAAAATAAACGAAGAAATTATTTTCTCTGAAGCGGTAAATAAATTTGATGTTATCCTTTAACCGACATGCACCACTAGAAATATTTAAAACTTAAATATACAGTCTACAACGTTTATTTTTCTTCTGAAGGGGCAGAAAGATCATTTTGGTTAAGATAGGTATTAAGAATGACGAACAATAATTTTTTAAAATTAATTCATTCCAAGTCGCGCGAACCTAGTGCTTGTTAGCGTTGTTATTTTTTAATTTACATATTTATGAATATAACAATTTATCTTCTATTGAGATACGCAGTTTTATATCTGTAATGAATTTTATTGCATGATGCACTGTGTTTATACTGTTCAAAATAACTTTGAGGTAAGTGATAATTTGATTTGTACTTCTGTGGGTTTCTTCTGAATTGAAATGGTTATTGTACTATTACAGTATTCATATAGTGTTGGTGTTTTGTTAGATAGGATGAGCTAGTTTGGTATGATCCAGTCTCTAGGATTTCTAGTAGTAATTTTATAGAAAATAAATAACTCAAAGTATTAAATAATAAAAAACCGAATAATTGAACAATGATTTATAGGTAACAAGTTAAAAATGACAAATCTTTGTGTCAGTAGCAAACTGTAACGTTAAAAATGTATCCAATATTTCTGTTTGAAGGACAGGCACTAAGATAGTAATAGTTATTGCGATTGATTAGTTTAAATATAAAATATCCATGGACGAAGACATTCACGGAGGTGACATAGCAGGAAACTTTCTCTGTATACTGTCCGAGTGAGTGCATTTATAGTACGCGACGCTTCGGGTCGGCGTCATTCTTTTTACGATTGGTGAGCTGCTGGTATTAAATAATTAAAGTTTCCGGAAAGAAAAAGTTTGAACGAAAAGTAAAAAATATATCCTGAAATACTCACTCAAGATTTGTTTGGAGATTGGATATTCTATGAGTTCGCCGGCAATCATAGCTCAATCACTTACATACAGTGGAGACTTTCTCCAGCGTTCGGCGTCCGTTTCGACAAATTTTGAAAGCGCCTGGCAAACACCAAGCAGTTGTATTCTATCCACTATTATAATGTGAATTTAATTCCAAATTTGGTAGGACACTTTTAAATAAAATATGTCAACATTTTTTATTTTGCCATATAATATGCCTACTTATTACCCACAGAAAAGGCCCTTGATGTTCTATTAAATAATTTTGTTTTAATAAATTTGAAAGTTTATTCTTAATCTCAATAATTTAATAAATTTTCATATATTTTTTTTAGTAAAACAATAATATACAGTAATAAATCAATTATTGACTTTATACACACGCTTAATTTTTCATTTATTGCGTACCGACGTTTCGATACATGTTTGTATCTTCTTCAAGTATATTCCAAATTATTAACATAAACTAGCACTAAACACAATTGATTCACAAAGAGTCTTGCTACAATCTCTTTTGTGTTAAATGTATTTTGTGCTTCGGACCCCTTTTCAAAACTTTTTACGCTATAAATAAAAAAACAAGTGTCTGTATTCGTTTATTAATTCAAAAATAGACGTAAAATAAATACTTTAATAATGTACAGTGTTATATTCAATATAAATAATAAAATGTATTAAGTTTTTATGGTTAAATATTATAAACTGTCAGTGAATAAATAATGAAAATTAATTATAAGATTTATTTTAATATATACCTCAGAACTTTATTTTGGTATACATAGTCATTGAAAAGTTATAACATCCAAGGAAACGCAACGAACTTTGAGTAAAATATGTATATTTCAACAAATGCATCCTTCCACATAAAAAAATTATAATACACACTGCACGTGTCACTTTTCCAGATTGCAATTAATTTTTTTAATTTCGCAAATGAAAGTTTCAGGTTAGTAAAATGTCGACTGGGCAAGGAATCGAACCCTGAATCAGCCTTTTATCGACCGACACTCTACCACTGATTTATCCTCGTCCATTTCAGATCCAGGGCGAAATTTGTCAATCTATTAGAAATAAAGCAGGATCACGTGCAATTATTTACAAATCACAATTATTTCATTACTTAACCATGGCCTTTACGGATTGAGCTTGAGAAAGCTTTCTCTATATATTCATGAATTTCACAAATTTTTATCGGTTTTATTCTTGTTTTACAAATATAACTTCCAACATGCTGCATTTCATGATGACACAGTTTCAAAATATAAATTGTTATCTAGAATATTTTATAACCTAACTATATTTTCTTGCATTGTTATTTTACAAGAAGCCATATTTCCCGTGCAAGCCTCAAGTCTGAAAATATTACGTGTGATGAAATGTTTCGCCATGCATGTGACGTATAATTTATATTACACAATGTGCCTGTAATCCTCTTACCGGAATTACATCCAAATTAAATCGTCCAATTGAAGGTTATTTACGATTCAAATTAATGTTATTTTCTGTTTTCCCGCAATTACTAAATCAAATTTATTTTTTCAATTCGTGGTAATTTGTCTGAAGCAGCGAATATATTTAGATTTAAAGAAATAAGTTATTGTAAATTGTGATTATATAACTGATTAAATAGCATGAAAGTGAATACATTTGTAAGAAGAATATTAATAGATTAACTTGGGCACAATTGAAAGCTAACATAAAGGTAATTTTAATTTCAATTCTAACAGAAACCGCGATAAAATTGAGTCAGTTAACCTGAAAGAAAATTCATAATGGCTTGAGACAAGACTTTCGTGTGTAATCTGCTTACTGTATGCATATTGGCTTGTCCTAGTACTGTCATAAATATTCGCACCACATCACATTTCGCAGAGAATTAATATGATGACCGTAACCAGGAAGTATTTCTTTTCACGAACACTTCTCAGATATTTCATTTCCACCAGTGGAAATATCACGACGATTAATTCAGTGTGTTTTAATATACAACGTGCATAATTAAATATAGGTTGATATAAATTAAAGAGATAAATAAAGACGAGACTGTCTACAATAATCCTAAAATTAAAATTTAACACTGAGTGTTAAATAAAGTATTTAATCAGACACTAAAGTTTTTATCTTTCAAAACTCTTTCGTCGTTAAATACTTTTCGTTTACTGATGGGAATAACATTTACACAAATGAAATACAAGTTAAATTAATGAATATATCATAGTATTTCATTAATTTGTGTGTGATATTTCAGATACGCAATGAAGAGTGATACGTGGCTATATTAATATTTTAATTTCTGCAGATGTCCTTCAAAGTCGCACGATTATAGAGCTCAATTTTTTAACACAAATCCCTTTTGAGAGATATTACATGGTATTAATCGCATAAAAAGCGGACATCATCAACAAAATCCCGCTAAAAGATTAGTGTATTGTTGCCTTTGACGTCTATGTATAATGCCTGATGCATTCATTTTTGCGCAGTAATCCGACGCATACTAATTCCTTGGCAATCTGAAGTTATTTTTAAAACATTGTTATTGATACGTGCCAGTCAAATATTTCAAGTGTAAATATTGCTTTTATTTAGCAGTAGTCTCGGTGTTTGACATCCCTGATGACAATCAAGCAACTCTGCTTAATGCATATTGTATTGATTCAAAGGAACTACGAACGGGCTTGTCCAATTGCAGTCTGGCCTGCAGCTGCTCTCAAGTCAACGCTAATTCATTAATCTCGAAAATTAACTTTTTGCTCATTTATTAATCAATTTCATACAGGAATTTACTTATTAAAAATTCTTTAATGTTACGGCAAAATATTTCTTAAACTGGGTCTACGTTCCATTAAACGTTAGAGAAAATATGACAAAAATTCTATAAGAACTTTTGTGACGTGGTTCAATAAATTTTTTAAAAAATGTGAATTTCCTAGACTGTTTTATACCATCAAGTGAAGCAAAACACTATGTGGTATATACGCCATATGCTGTACACCTGTTTTTCGCCATAGTAGTGCAAGCTGGACTTAAACATGTTTCAGTGGCGAGTGAAAACTTCAAAAAGAATTTATTTACACACACACACACACATATATATATATATATATATATATATATATATAACTTAATTTGAAATATAATACGTCAGTGATAAAATTAAATAAATAGCCAAATAACAGACCTAATTCTTTGAAAATATAAATACTACACAACGTTTCTGCAATCCTTGTTACTTTAGTCAGGTGATTTAAAATGCAAGAGGAGTGAAAAGACACAAACCAGGTGACGAACCGTTTGAGTTCTTCTTCTGGTTTGTGCTGTGGTGTCGTTAAAAACGCAAGAGCTGTGAAAATCACCTGACGGAAACAAGAATGATTGCAGAAACGTTGTGTGGTAATTATATTATCATTTCATTTTGTCTGTTATTTGGCTATTTAATTATTTAATTATGTTATTCATTCTTTCAGTAAAGAAAAGTAGCAGTGTTCATCATTATATAGTAATGAACACAAATATAGTTATAGGAATGAACACAAATTTGAATATTGTAGTGAACACAGATTTGGTTATTGTGGCGAACACAAATTTAATTATTGTAATGAGCCCGATTTGTAATATTATACACTTATAATATGAATATATTATAAAAAAACATATACTATTACTGATACGTTGGCATAGAGTAGTGCATTCTTAGAGAAATGCAGAAGTCAGCGACTTGTTATCGCAAACAATGTTTTAAAGAGAAAATCTATTAACTTGAATAAATGATAAATATTCGAAAGTTTGGGTTTGGGCTTACAGGTTACATGAGGTTACGTGTTGGCAACTCCCCTTTAATAGCATAGGAAAGGGAGTGAAATGGGGGATGCGGAAAGGTAGGGCAAGGTAGCCAAGGGTTAACTAGGGCCCCCAGGCTATGGTTTAAGGATCCTACCCGCCAATTCGCCTAAAAGTGATGCAGGGAAAACCCTATAAAAACCTGCATCAGGTAGGTCGGGCATTTGGTACTTTCCCACGCCCTTCCGATGACGGGAGAGGGGTTTGCTGTGAGGTCGCAGCTTTCCCATCTCCGTGTCTTTACCAGTTTTTGGAGGCAGATGGCCGACTATTCCAATAGGATTAGCGGACAACTCTTAACGTATGCCCAAGGCCTGCGTCCCCAAAACATGCCGAGGAAATAGAAATCTGTTTATTTGGGTATCATACAACCCTGGGGAATATTTTTCTCGGAAGTGTTATCACGTTCAAGGGGAAGAAGTGGACTGGTCTGCGGAAACAGTGAGACCTTTGTTTTAAGTCTATACAATAATTCAATCGTTACCTGTAACAGTTCTGGTTTTATATATAAACGGCAACAACACCCATTTTGATCCATGCAGAGAGAGGCATATATTTTTCCGTTTTTTAAAATAGCTGGAAAAGTGTGTATATATTCATAACAATTAAATTGTTTTTGTGGCGCCCAACGTTTGTTGTCCATTAAATGATTTATGTTAAATATTTTAATTTGGTCGATTAACCAATTATTAGAAATTAATCATTACAATTAATTGAAGCACAATTGTGGGGTAGCGAATTAATTCAGTACAATATATAGAATGGGGAGAGACTGAAGAGACTCTGTAGCAGTATAAAGTAAATTAGCAGAAAGAGAGATGTAGTAGAAAAATATAGGGGAGGAGTTTCTTGTAAGATTATTAGAAAAAAATTATTACAATAAGGTACTGCAACTGGGAAATCAATGCGCTATTTCAGTTATAACCATTGGTTCTGAGCTCCGGGATTTGCATTTTACATTGAAGTTTCTTCACGGACTAGTAACTTTGATAACTTAAATTACTAATACGGACAAAAAAAATAATTTACAAAGAGCTTCACACGTTCACACACAATTTATTAATAATTGAAGATTCATTTCCAAAACCCAATAACTTTAGATTATATTAACATAAAAATCAATTATAATTGTCCTTGTACAGTCACCATTATTAGCACAATATTTTTGCTGTCCTTCGTTGACAGCCATCGGGCGATAGATACCGCCACAAGCGTTAATAATCCTATTATGGTAGCTGTGTGATCTCACACATCGATATATAGAGCTCACAGAACTCTATGAATACTCGACGGAAAGTGTGAAAGCACTATATTATGTAACCGTTACCACTAATTCCGTTGTTTAGAAAGAAAAAATAATCCCTATAGTTACGAACTGAAGAAAAAATGAAAAATGTATAACCTGAAACATACTTGAAGTTTGAAGAAAAAGTAACGCGACGTTTCGACGACCAAATGCTATACGATGATGGCAGTGCATTTGGTCGTCGAAACGTCGCGTTAAAATCGCTGTTACCCTGGTGGAAACCCGATAACTTTTTATTCAACAAATACACCGGGAAAGCCTTCGATCTTTGATATTTGAAGTTTAACTGTCTCAAATATTGTTTGTCATTTCGGCTTCAATTTCTAAAAATACTGAAGTTTCAACTTGAATGTACGCAATCTATTCTACAAATTTAATAACTGTATACGATTATTTGGTAAAGAAGTATTCAAGTAACAGTCATATGTTATATATGTGGTTTGTCGTTCGTCCGGCTCTATCGTTTTTGAATGACCTGACGCAAATAACTTGGATTGAATAAATGTTGTGTGGTATGTATTTTATCACTTAATTTTGTCTTTCATTTAGTTACTTATTTATCTAATTAGTATACATTTAAAACGGACGTTTTATTTTCTATAATTTTACCGTAAAGAACATTTTATTCTCTGTACGACATATTCTTCTCTCACTGTAAATAAAAATATTCTTCTAAAAATATATTACAATCACCCATATTATCAAATTGTAATTTAGGTATAATTTCTCTCTGTATGCTCTTTTTTGCAAAATCGTGTCATCTAATTAAAGTTCTTCGTGTTAATGATTAAGTGAGAGTTTATATACATTATATACGTAATCCATTATAATTCCAATTCAATGCTCTTTAATTCTTGCTGTTCATTTAGATTTTTTGTATTTTATTGTGCCGTGATATATTTATAATATAAAACATTACAAGCTTATCCCAAAAAACATACAATTTAAAAACAGAACGTCCCTATTTCCTTAAATATGATTGCCTTTTTTCAATCAACAAATTATGGAGTAACTACATTTTAAGGAAGAAAATTAATTCGCATTGAGATATGCCAAGTACTTTTACACAGTATGTCTGGAATATACCTTATAAAAAGTGCTATAAAAATTTGGACCTAGCTAGGAATAAATAAAATAAAGTCAGAAGTTAAATGTTTAATGAGCCGTAGTTCTCGTTTTTTATTACGTATATTCACTGGGAAATAAATAACTATTTATTTTCTGTTTTATCGATGTTGTATTATATCTAGAGATACCTGATCACCTGATCCTCACGCGTCACTAGAACGAAATACGACCTCTGAACATGTTCAGTGGCCTTGCTCATCCTATTCAAACTCCGTTCTATCTTCCCTTCTGCTTCACTTACGAACGACAATACTCCATGATAGCTTTGCCTTTCATTGTTACAGGCTACAATAATATTAAACCTGTTTTCACCTCATTGGAAAAGGAAACTTTGGTAAATTGCTGTATAAGTTCTTATTTTATACTAGTAACAGAAAAATATGAGCCGATAGCAGGTCATCTGTAAGAAAAATGATACTTTTATTCACACCATAATTCGAATTTATAATAATTGTTGTAAGTTAAAATTATTAAAATTTGTAATCACAGTTCGCAGCTTCTAATGACTTTGTATCAAATTTTTCACCAATTTAATTATTAAACTAAAACATTCAATATTATATTTCCTTAAGGATGTCGCTTGAAACGAATCGTAGCTCGTATGTTAAGTTCAGGACGTTGATTATATGATTCAATAAATTTAACCCGTACCAATTATTAACGTTTAATTCTTGCTGCATTTATTTAGCGGGTATCAAACGATTTCATATCAAGCAGATGTTGCCTACGTCTACCATCGCGTGAATTTTGTTTTGTTGCACACAATAAAACATAGATATTATCTTGCGTTTCATAAAGAAGTATGCATGTCGATTCTTTTCCTCATAGATCATTTTTACGATAAACGTCTGTAACAGTTACTTCCACTTTTGCTTCAAATTTGATAATCTCCCGAAATTGGAGCACAACAAGAGAGTTAACTTATACTGTGGTTTTAAGAAAAGGATTGAGACGCTTTAAAACATATATAAGTAAACGGAATTTTATTAAAACTTTTACTTAATACAGTGAGAAAATTAAGTATAAATAAAATGAATAAATATTTATTCTTAACAATTTTAAATTTTGATTTAAATAAAAGCGCTCCGGATATTTAATGAATTTCATACTCTGCAGGGATCAGTGGGTCGGACAATGAAATGCACATATCTGGCTAATTGACCATTTATATTATAGTCCCGCTGTACTTAATTTTTACAATTAGTCTCACTACTTGATATTTTCTGCAATCGGGAGAGCAGGTCGCTCCTGTTTTGACAGAACGCGTAGACTCCGTCTAGTTCCGTTGTCTGAAAGTCGTACCTACCTTTTCACATACTTTCTCAATGCTCAATAAATGAATCGTTTCCCTCACGGCTCTACCACAACTGACTTCTCTCAGTGCTCCAAACCGACTGACTTATCTGATAACGAGTTTCAAGCCTTGAAACATATATTCTTCCTTACATATCGCCAATCCGCTCTATTTTCTGAGGTCATTGTTCCTCCCTAAGACGAAGAAAACAGTCGGTAGTTTATTTTTTCCCCGAGAATGCGGTAGGTTTTTTTTGTTTGTTTTTTAGGTGTAGACAGGCTATGTATATGGTAATCCACATAGTGCCAACTCCCCTCTTATAGTATAGGAAAGGGATTTGCAAGGAGGGATGCGGAATGGTAGAGGAAGTTAGCCAAGGGTTAACTAGGGCCCCCGGGCTATGGTTTAAGGATCCTACTCGGCAATTCGCCTAAAAGTGATGCAGGGAACAACCTAGAAAAACCTGCATCAGGTAGGACGGGCATTTTGTACTTGTTCCATGCCCTTCCGATGGCGGGAGAGGGGTTAGCTGTGGGGTCGCAGCTTTCCTCTCGCCATGCCTTGACCAGTTTAGGAGGCAGCTGGCCGACTATTCCAATAGGAATAGCGGACAACTCTTGCCGTATGCCCAAGGTCTGCAACCCCGGAACATACACCTCTCAAAACAGACCGAGGTGCCTCGGCATGTGGGAACCTTAGTTAAAAAAAAAGCCAGAGAGATGTAAGGGCATCCCCAAAGGTAGCCCCCGCCAGAGCTCTCTGGGAAGGTTCACCAGCGAGAAAATCCTCTCGCAGGCTTCCTTCGAGACCTTCATTGACGGTCGTAGTTCGATATACTTATACTTGGAAGTACCACTTTTAGGGAACTACCTCATGAATCACTCAAACTTTTCGTGTGTAAAGTAATTTCAAATTGGCTCAATTATACTTCCAAACCAAGTAAGAACTTTGTTTTCAAGCATAGAAATAAATGTTCTGGTATTTCTCGTGTTTCGTTTCGTTGAACCTCGGTCAGTTTCAGAACAATTAGCACGTGTTGAACTTCAATTGATATACATCGCCCACCATGCTCTGGCATATTGCAGACAACGTTTCTTTTCTATTTTTAGTTGGCTTATTTTAGTGTTATCACCTAAGTTTCCGTGGAAGATGACCCGACTTAAACACGGACAAGAATCTTAGTAAAATATATAACTGTTGTTGGTGCACACGAAAGAAGAAACCGTAACTTAATTAGAATGTGAACGTAACTCATAATCGCCGCGTGTCTTTATCTCACACTATTTGACCGGGACTGAAATACAGGGAATTTACTCATATTATACATATCCAATGTATACATATAAATCCCAACAACAGTTTCAAAATGTTTTACTTGTTATAATATTTCCAGAATTTCGATGTTAAAATGAATATGTATCTTTTCACCCTTGTACTCACCCTCAGTACATTTTAGTTTTTGCATTAATTTTCCATTTTATGAAACACGGTAGCGAGCCCAGCGGTGATATCGAGCTTCACATGGCGATGCTTGGAGAATCGACGTCCTAGATGCAGAATCTTCACCTCACCAAAAAATTAACTTACTTCAATACTATAGATGTGGCCACAACCTCCTTTAATAAACCACAGTACCGTCAGCAGCCATTCACTTATAATTTCTTCTATCATACTATTGGTGTTTATTTTACTATTTCTAGACGGTGATTTTAGTGTAAATCTATGAGCCTAGATTAATAAAAGATTTTAAATGATTATTTTATTATATATTGGATTTGCTAGTCAAGGCGAATAAAAGGCTGGAGTGGGACTGGAAAAGAGAGCCAAGGTCATCATCATTTAATAAAGTAGGATTGATATGAAAGATGTTGCTTTTTTTAGAGTAACAGGTTACATTCTGGGTAAGGTCATTCAATTTTTGCCCAGAGTTTTTCTTTTAGTTTTTCACCTTTTGAATGGAGGGTAGTCCATAGCATAGGAAGGAATTTGAAAGGGGGGATTATCCTAACGCAGTTGATTACATATCACTACCCAAGGTTAAAGAGAGCAACTCTTCTGTATTTAAAAAAAAAATTATTTTATCCTTTGGATTTTCCATAAAAATTGGCTTATTTTATGTTCGAATTTTAAATATTTATCAACAGTTTTCATTCTAATTCCACTTCATTACTGTCACAAATAACTTAAGTAAATTTGAAACTCATCCGTCTTTAAATTTTTATATTTCAAAACGAAATAATTTAAATTTATTATAGCGAACTATTCTAAAAAATTTTCTTCTTTAATATATTTAACTTGATAACGCTAGAGTTTTATGAATTGTGATTCCCGTAGTGCTTCCATACGATGAATATGAAACAGTTTCCCTAGATAGGATGCGTATAAGGTCTTTATGCAAAACCACAAGTTTCGTAATTAGAGTGTTCACAGGCTTACTTCAATATGAGGGTTGAATTTCAATTCCGCCATTTGTACAAATTTTCGAGAGAGGATGGATTAGATTTTGTATACTGAGCCTCGGAGGATGTCTGTCGCTATTTCTGCTAAAACTTCTGTTAGAATATAGAGATGAATGCAGTTAGAGTGTTTTATAATTCTTTAAAGTTATCAGGAAGTTTGTTAAAAATTGATGTACCGGTAAATTTCACCCTTTTTGGTGCTTATACTTTCTAATTTTTTTATAAATAATATACATAAATGTAAGGATTTCGCTTCAGCCTTTGTAAAACACTTATTAGAATGGAATAGATGATAATAGATTAATTTCCATAGATCCTCGTGAAAAAAAGCATCAAGGTCATGAAAAGTTATATCTTTTACATTTTTGGACATATTACTAATTCATAATAAATTAATTTACATAAGAATCAAATATAGTAACGTAACATTTTAATTTTTTATCTGCATCAAATTATTTAAATTAAATTTTTGCATTATTAAATCAGTATACTCATTATTCTCTCTCTAAAATATTTGAATAATAAAATACGAGTTCATGTTTACTATTTACACCAATGTACCAAGATTCGAAGTTTATTAATAAATACCAGCATTTTCCAGAAACTATTTTCCGCAGTGGAAAGTGTCTAAGTCCATTTTTTTAAGACCAATATTGAATGCAGCTAGAGTGTTTTCTAATACTTTAACGTTATCAGAAAGTTTGTTAAAAATTTGTAATAACAAAATTCGTAACATTAATTTCTGGTTCCCTGCTAATATTTTGGTACCATGAACTATTATTAGGAGTTTCAACGACATCTTCACATTTTTCCGTGAGTGTAAAAATATTTAGGGTCTAGTTTTCAGGATATATTATGAAAACGATTTTCTCACGTCTTAGAAAATTTCTTCCTGTAACATATGTTTATGCGCTATTAAATTTATTATTCCACATATAAAAGAATAGAGAAATCCGCCACTATTTGTTATACAAGATTGTCGAGGTTTCTCCGAAATTATTCAAAGAATTTTCTTTCTAAGAACCTTATTACACGAAGTGTATGTCTTGAGTGCATGTGAACTCATAAATTTAATTTTCATCTAATAAAAAATATATTTTCAGCATTTTTAAACTGAGTAGTTCTTATTTGTTCAAAAAACTCCTTCCCTCATTTTCTTCTTTCATCGCTAACTTGAAAATAAAATGCGACAAAACAATTGCGTACTAATCATTATAACAACTTATTACACAGCGTCTCAGAGTACATTTTAATCTCGACAATATATTCCAAAAACCATTACAATGCCACTAAAATAAAACCAAAAATAATTTGATCAGTTCTATGACACCATTAAAATACTTCCAAATTTAGGGATATTGGACTCCAGGTAGAGATGTTTTGTACTGAGTAAAAATATCAGCTGCAAGAAATACCTGGTGTTAAGATAAACAACTGATATATTTAAAATTCTACGTCCACAAAATTTCAAGTGTACCTGACTTCATTTGAGAATTAATTGATCATATATGGTGAAAAAGTTCTACTCTACGATCATCACTGTCTCATCTATCCAATTGTGCTGGTAATTGAAAAAGATTAACCTTTAATTTATTACGATATTTTTAATTAATGCTGTGTCTTACCATCAATGCCGGCTTAAAGATCAACTAATTTTTTAATACATTCTTAGTCACGTACGCTACTTCTACAATGCAAATAGCAGGTCATTTGAAAATATTGTTTTCGGTAAACACTTCCGCTTTCTAGTCCATGGGAAATGCCATATTGTGTCTCGCCAGTAGGTAGTAGGAGTTTGCGTGTTCAGGCCATTAACTTCAAGTTTCAGGAACTCTGCCCACGCAAAAACTTGGAACACACGTCAATTGCTCCACAGTTGTACTTAAGTATGAAATCTTCATTGCAACTCCGCATCTCTGTAAATTGTTGTTGTTAAAAAAAAACATTATTGCAGTTTTCGAAAATATTTGCAACTTAATCGACAAGGATTTTGCCAATTTAGCGCGAAATATATATTATTAAATGTAAAGTATAATATTTTTTTATTGATACTGAAATAAAATACATCTGTAACATTAATGAAATTTGAATTAACAGTAATTTGTACTCCTGATCTGCAGTCACCTTAAGGAAAACAACTCTCTTCAATATTTACTTGTCGATTTCCAGCGTTAAACACATTGTTTCGAGTCAATTAATTTTTGTGCCATGTATTAGGGGATCCGAAACCAATCTTTGTTACGCTAATTTTCTTCAATTTAACCAAAAAATAGTTGACGAATTTAGATTAAACTAGATTGTTATACAGACCCAGAAGAAGGTTTGTAAAATATCGAACTTCCATCCTCAAAACCGATGCTAAACGGCAAAAACTCCAACCGTATTTTATGGCAATAATTTTGTTTACGTTTCATAAAATCCGCTTAATAAATTATCTCCAAACGTGATAAATAGAATTAAGACTACGTTAAATTCTCACCTTACAATTGAAAAATTTAAACTTCGAATTCAGTTAACCCAATTTACTTTTCCTTTTGCAGGACTTGCTATTAGTAGGCGAAATCTTTGTTTTCAAGATTCGGCTATAAGATAATATTCCAGATAGAACAAACAATAGATACTATCATGACTTGTACGTATCGCGTTCAATGAAAAGTACTCGCCTATCAAAATCACCCGATATGCAAATCTTTCTGCAATACTAATACTGGCCCACAGAACTGTACACAGTATTTTCATTCCCTTAAGAAAGAACGGGTAATCATCTAATTTTAAATCATAATCTGAGTAGAGAAGTAAAGTTATTAAAAATTACATCCGAGGTAATTGACGCGAACTTGAGGTTGATGCATGCCGTTGAAGATATTGATAAGTATATTATAGAAGCTGCATAAGAAAATGGCTTGTAAACGACAACAGGTTTTGCGGATTTTATTTCTGATGGCAACGCAAGTATTGTTTTCAGTAATAGTAACAATAATTGATCAAACGCTTTCTAGTTCTATTACGAACTCTCGCACGTTAGAGCTGTGCTGAGGAGTATCAGCGTTTCCATGGAGACCAAAACAGTTTGGCTTGAGAGTTGTGAAAGCAGTGACCACCGCAAACTTCCCAGAGGGTTGCCAAGCTCTAATAAATGCAGTTTGTGGGTCTCAACACACGGGATCATTCGCATGCTCTGTGCACAACAGGTATAAAACTTGTGTGTTCGTTAATACTGAATCGTGAATCCACGAAACTTTTATCCGTTTTCACTATTGATTTATGTTGTACACATTCATAAGCGTTCTGTAGGATTTAGTGGTGTTATTACTGTCAACAAAACATAATATAAGAACGTGAATAATAGATGAGGTCATGAAATGAACCAAATAAAAACTAACGTTTGCTAAATACGTAAGTAATTTTTACTAAAAATATTTAATAGCTTCTACATAAAAACGGAAAATAATTCAGCAAAGTGCTCTGGAGAAAATATCAGACTAATAATTTTAATTGTAACATAAAAAGATGTAATATAATAGTCTACACGTGCCCTCTTATCATAACGTCTCTTCAGCATAGCGGACCTAAGAGGGCGCAGGCTGCAAGAATGCTGATGCAGTTAAAGACATCACTTTAGATATAGTGAGTAACGATACGCACCACAACATAAATCTTCACCCATTCCGCCTAGGCAGCTGTTAAACGCTGCGTCTAATGAAGTCGGCATTTTAAGTGCCTTATGCAGACATGCACACGGCAGCAGAAACCTTCCACCCTGTAAGAGTTCTCATTGGAGACTTAAAATCATCAGGGAGGGGGAAAGGAGTCTTCGAATTGTTCAGAGCTTCTTGGGAACGGCAGTCGTGATCCGACCTCCAGACGGGTCGGTGGCTCCTGGTGCTATCCGCCAGTTTGTCTTACTTTATTTTATTTCTAACTATTAAATCTCTTTATTCTTCATCAACTCTTATTTGACTGAAGTGCAGCGAAACACCAACCACTACGCCTAGGTTCAATTAGTTGAACCCGAACCCTCACGTTACCGACTTTCCTATTTCCTGTTCTTAATTCTTCCTTTATCCTCTAGATCGGTAGCCAGGTGAGCTAACGGAGGTATAACTCGGTTGGTGAACGATCTATCTGGACTTCCCATTTCCAACTGCTGGAATGTTACATGATGGCAGTGCTGGAATGTTACATGTTCACAGCGGTGGACTGTTACATGATGGCAGTTTGGGATGTTACAAAGAGGTTTGATAAATTGTGCCGAAGGACTGTTGTAATTCAATTACGCACTATGCAATCATACTCATGCAATAAAATCCATAAAAAAAGAATTGTTCAGAGTTAAAAAATTAATCTTGATTCTTTCACAATTGAAGGGAATTTGAAAGTGTGCGCAAAGTGCACTACTAGTTGGAGGAGGATATCTTATCCATGCCAGTGTTTAATAATCTCTCCCAACTAAGGGTGTATTGCGTGAAGCATTCAGAAAGATGTGATTCATTTGCTTGACATGAGAATAATATGCAGAGTTACTTTAATATTTATGGACTTGAAATGAGGTAAGAAGATGGAACTTCAATAAACGGATGCAAGATTACACAATATGCAAGTAGACCAATAGTAATGCCCGTTACTTTTTATTCCTGAACCAGAAATAACAATTTGAGCAATTCACAAGTAGCGTTTCAGAACCATACTATTCCATTGTTTTTATTATCACGACAAATCGTCTGTAGTTGAGAAGCATTGCGCGTGTACTATTTTAGACATTGATCATTATAGTATAGAATTTTTTTCTCGTTTTTGTTTCAAAGAAACCAAATTTAACTCTAAGTTTCTAGCAATATCTTGCTGACGTTGACGCTTTGTTTCTCAGCAGTGTCTACGTCACAGATATGACGCTAAACCAGGCCTTGAAATCGTTCGTGTCCCTTCGATCGAGCAGAAATCCGATAACAGTGACGCTGCGAACTCTAGTCGCCTATTGGAACCAACAATAACGTCGTTAGGCCACTAAAGGTCGATTACTGCCCCTGTTGCAAAGTTCTGCTCCCGGCTATATCCGTGACGTCACTGTAGCTATGATGCACTAAGATCTCTAGCGTATTCTTCGCCGTACTTCAAACAGCACTCATTCGTTCTTCAAATTATTCTTTACAAGAATTTCACTTTTATGTTTAAACCAAAGGACTTTGAAAATGCAACGACATTGTTTCCTCTAAACGTGTCGTAACCTACGTTTGTTTTTGTAATGTGACTTCTCCGTAACCGTCAAAGTTAGATGTGTGAATATTTATGTGTCCTTTTTTGTTTTATTCCAGAAATTACACTCGTAAAGACAAAATATTGGTGTCTGTTAAGAAATTAAATAACTGCAAGGGATTTTACAATTTTAGTAATATTACTCCACTGTAGAAGAGTATCAAATTAATTATAAATAAATGATTGAATAGTCTCTTTTAAGTGATTATGGTATTATCCTTTCTGTTTTAACAAAATTTTAGTAAACCGGTTTTTTTTTGCAAACATCATGAATACTACTCAATAATAATAATTCATTTAACTTTTAACAATGGAACATCAAAGTATTATTTGTCGCAACTTATTGAATACCTTTCATATTCAGCGAAAAATTAATTATTTATATTATAATTTAAAAGACGTGCAATATGTATTACATATATTTTCTTATATACTTACGTACCATAAGTACAATACGTACAATACGTTAGTAAATCACCTTAAAGGATCTTAAATTAGACATTTACAATCCAATCAACTATAATAAATTTACAAAATATTTTAAAATATTAGTATATTATTACGTGTATGGACAAGTATTTAATGAAACTGAACATAATTTGGCTGTCGAGCAGCTTACAGACTGCCAAAATGTTTTATGTAGACGTGTAAATTTGGTTCCCTCAACCGAAAACATGAAACGTTATTGGAATTGTTTTCCACAAGCTTCGCAGAGTGTTAACGAAAACACTCAGAATTAGCATAATCATTTTGGAAACCATGCTCGTACGCGAGTTGTGAATTTTGCGAATCAGAGTGAATATAGAGAGAACATTAAACAGCAGAAAAGTTTAAATACCTATGTGAGAGGATATAACGCGTCGTCTCCGAGAAAGAAAAATACGCAGTAAGTAAGCATATGATATAAATAACACACCAAAATGATCCATTTAATTTTTAACAATATTCAATATATAATTGAAGGAAAATTGACTTTTCATTCTATAACATCCCAATAAATAAGAAAAAATTGTTGTACAAAGTGGATACCATATAAAGAAAAAGATGTGAAGGTATATCAGTGATCCGATCAAATATAAACAACACTACCACGATCTGAATACACTTATCCGAAATATCTGAGACATGAAACCGATAAGGAAAATTGCTTTTTATTGCCACGTCACACGAATGAGTCCAACACAGATAGAGAACAGCATCTTTACTTGTTTTTTCTTTAAAAAAAAGAGAGAAATAAGACATTCTTTTTATGTGAGATTGGAGATGCCTGCAGGTGTTGGAAATCGCGTGTAAGAGTGCGATCTATTTAAAAGGAAACTCGAAGATCACCAGGGATTTCTAAGAGAGCTGAAGCTGAATACAGGGAAGGCGGCACAGACAAGAGAAAAAAACAGCACGAACCAGCTCTGGGAATACAGTTGAAATGAAGTGTTTCTTATCAACTAGTGACTGCGGCTGGGATCTCCGCGAATCAGGTCGCTAGTGTCCGTCTTACCCAGAGGGCTTATGTCGGTCAAACCTCAATTTCTTTTATTTGAGATTTAATTTAAAATATTTAATATACGTTTAATATAAATTCTACGAAATAGTGCAAGAAAAATAATACCAAGTAATGAAAAAATGAAAACATTTTACGTCTGATTATTAATTCGATACCAAGTAATCTTTAATTTAAGGAAACAACCAATGATTCGTTGAAAGATAACAAAAATTCTCTTTATATATTTGTAATATATTGTAATTTAATTTATAGTATGCTTTAATAATATGAACAATATTAGAAGTTTAATTACGTATACTGTACAATATTTTCATTAAAAAGTTTTTACTAATTATAATAAAAAAATAACTTCGCAACAAACATAACAAAATAACAAATTGAGTAATAAAAGTTTACAATTATTAAAATATGTGTTAATGGTTAAAATTAATGGGAGAAATTCAATTTTAATGTTCGTCTTCAGTTATTTCATTCCTCTGACGTCAGCCCCCTCAGATACTTATGCGCCGAGCACAATCAGCTGTCAACGTAAAGTATGGGATTACATAAATCATGGTTTTTGAGCACAATCTGTTACAAATTCAGCCTTACAAATATTTATTAAAACAAAATAAACAGCTTTCATAAATGTGCTAAGGATAATTGGAAGAGAATTTTAATTAACACTGTTGGGCGCCAGTGGAGTTTGACTGAAAAGTTTATATAGATTTTCAAAATATAAATTTCTATTTAACCCCGTATATACCTGAGATTTATTAAAGTATTTCACAGAGAAACTTGTGATTACTAATTTTATAGCTTACAGTTGTTGGATCGTACTCGAGATTGAATGTTGATACAGGTGATGAGTCCTCTGGATAACGCGTTGATTGTTGGATCATTGCTACTCCCAAATACAGCGAATTAGAACAGTATTTCACCAGAAAGCTTCTGTGGATAGCACATAGATTGTCGGATTTTACTATCCCCAATGAACATCAAAGTTGCAACTGCCTCAATATGCAACCTACGGCTGGCAGAAAAGTTTTAATACTTTTAACTTTTTAACTTCAATATTTTGCACGAAACACTGAACGATTAAAATGTTTTTAAAACATAATCCGTCGATTCACTGAACATGACGGGCTTTCCCCAAGCAAGATGTTGATATCTCAAAAGCAGAATGTCCGTTTCGTTATCGTCTCCAGCAGATTCTCGAAGATTCTGAGCAATTGCCAATCAGATAATTTCTAACAAAATGCGTCTTCCAAAACTTGACCAATAAAATTGTTTTATTCAACCAGCCTAAGAATTTCAATAAAATGTTACAAATTAACTGGGCTAAAATTCGTCAAATTATATATTTATGAAATCATTTTAAAATAAAAACGAGACCTCAAAAACAGACGCAAGAAAATTTTTATATTCTTATACAGATCTATAAATTATTGGAAATATTTACCTGCATCAGAGTTATGGCAGAATCCTCCAGAAACAAGAAGGTTTAAAAATAACCCAAATATATTCGTGAAATGAATACTTTTCCTTATAAAATTATTAATAATCATGAAAAGGGCAGATTATTTTTGAATATTTATGTTAAGCGAGTGACGTGTTTAGAAGAATAAATGTCAACTTTTTATAAATATCTAAGACCTTTTCCAGAATTGTTTATATGTTTCTCAAGTCGTCAGCGAAATACTCCCGTTCGCAGTAAATTATAAACATACATTTATCTTGTAATTGTGTGTATAAATAATTTATATTAAACATTTTAAATTAAAATGTCAAATAAAATTAATCCAAGTTTGATGGACAGATGTATATCAGATAAGTAATTAAGCATGTATTCGGCTTTTTATAATCATCTAAGCAAGGGGGACTCTTTCTACATTGGTCTAGGACAGCACAACCGCCGCACTCCCTAGTTAATAGCACAGTAAGTTGAACGAAACTCAAATAGAATGCGATGCTGAAAGTAATAAAATCCGCGAATTAATCGCGCATAAGCTTACGAATGTGAATAAAAGGTTATGGCAATTAATAAAATTTTAAGATCTATAAAAATTCCATAAATTTCAGAAAACAATAGATTTGATACATTCGGAATTATATTTCAAATATTTATTACTAATATTAATATAGAACTCTGGAAAACACAAATTGTGTTCGTTTTATTATAATTTAATTTACAAGAATTTAAAAAAAATTATACAGGTTTATAGAAATCTGTTCTGATTTTAGTATATCTCAATCTAATAAATACAACTGACTGAGTGCGTAAAATGAATAAAATATTTCATTTCAGTCGAACATACACAAAATTGATTACAACGAGTAATTAACCTTAATATTCTGTTCAAAATATTAATTTCGTTGAAAATTATATATTTCAGCATATCGACAATGTTCATTACGTTGATTTCAATTGGAACCAGTATTAACAAATAAATAAGTCCTAGTTCAAAATTGAAATAGAATTTAAAGTGATATTGATAGGAAGATAGGTACTTAAAACACGACGACTGGGTAAATTGTAAATAATAAAAATGATTTCACTATCGAAGCTCTCCTACGAAGATTTGTAAGCCACTACGCGGCAGCAGGTGTGTCTTTATTGAGTTTCGTAGTCCCTTAGGGCATCGTCCATTGAGTGTGAGTGTGGACAGCTTCTGAAAGTACAGTCTGGACAAAACAAGCTAAACTTTAGCACACACAAAGCGCAACGACACTACATTTTTTAAAGTTTTTTTTCCTTGCAGGATACAAATTAATATCGAAGCGTAGAAGAGAAATAGATTGCAATTCTAAGTAATTTTAATATAGCTTGGAAAAAATAATTCCTGCTGCGAATTTCATCTAATAAATCAATCATATTAGATCTGTTAATAATATTCCGTAGTACAACTAATACAAGCCAATTTGGACAGAGTCAAAAATTATGTATTCATAAATATTAACTGCCTTATTAACATATTGGAATTATTTATGTATACATTATTACTGAATTATTACTTTGAATAATCATGGTTTTACTGATAATTTTCTCAATCTTTTTAATATTGTAAGTTACACGTTAAAATGATATTCATTGGTGTAAGAATATATTATATTTTAATTTCACTTACCCGGTTTTAAAACTCTTAATTAAATCTCTTATGACTCATGCATTATCAAAAATTATACATCATGTGGCAAATCAATTAAAAAATTGTAGCTTAATTTCATAAATTGATTGCTAGCCATTAATGTGAAATGGAATACTAAACAGTTTAATTTTCATAAAACTTGTAAAGTCAATCATTACTTAATTTATTGCAATGAACGTTGCAGTAAACTCGAGTTATTTGGAGGTAGAAGATGTTCTTTGGTTAGATGCTGAACTCAAAGGTGACCAGTGTCCCTTATGGGACAAAGGAAGGCGTTAAAAATAGTGAATGGCAGCTTCAAGGGACGCCCGAAATTATTAGACGTAACAAATTTAAACCCGGGAAACATCTGTTTGTCAGACGGTACACCAAAATTTCAGTCTTATGGAGAATTCAGTTTAGAGGGAAATAAGACAGATGTTATTGGTTGCCATCTTGGCTGAGGCTAACCGAAAAAAATTAGTGATGGTGAATTTCGGAGTCGAAATCGGAAGAGCGAAGACACACTGAAGAACAGTTGGTAACCAGCCACAGTAAAGAGCTATCGGTGACCAGGCACAGTAAAGAACAGTCAGTAACCAGCCATGGTAAAGGGCAGTAGGTGATCAGCCACAGTCGATTGTAGTCAGGTCTAATTGATGACCCGAACAGTAAACGATCCTGCGCAAAGTTGAGAGAGCGCACCATCCGCCGGACGCCAACTAATGATGTACCCGACAGAACAATCAGAAGTCAGAGACACCGACTACCACCGCACAGCAGCCTAAGCCACCACCAGACACAGCCCTTAGGAATCCGCCGGCAGTGTACCGTGTATATTGTTTTATATTCAAGCATCGTAATGCCAGAGTCCTTAGTTTATTCAGTTTACTCCGTTGATTCAGTTCAATTAAATTAAATTGCTATGTTGCGGTTCAACCCACAGAGTTCATAAGTACCATGAGATAAAGCGGCGTTGTTTCTAATTATTTGATTGTTCTTTTTATGTTAAATCATTTTTTGTCATTAAATTATTATATTAAATTAATTAAATCCTATTTTCTTTACCCAGCCTCACCTAATAATAATCACAGAAAGATTAACTATTACATTATGGAACAATTAAATTATATCAAATAAATTCCCTCCCGGTTTTTTCGCGAATATTGACAAGGGATCATTTAACGTGAATGAATTTGATTTTGGTCAAGCAGGTTCTCATAAAATAATAAATTTTCACATCATTGTATTATAAATATAATGTTTATAAAATATTGTTCTCTATAAATTCTTAGTTATTCATATTTGCAAAACGTTTATAATTTTTGCGTGAAAATGTTACAAGAAGTAACGATGTCGTTCCAAAGTATAATTCATTAACAGGCCTTCGTTTCAATTTTTTATTTTATTAAAATATATTTTTTACAAGTTTTCCTGAGTTATTAATTTAAAATTTGCTTCTGTGTTTTCGACAGTGTTTTGTTAATTTAAGGCTATATCGTAAATAGTTATATTTGATAAAAGTTACACGTCTTATGAGATATGTTAATAATCTCTTAACAGTCTGATAGATCACGGAGAACTTCCTCTGTTTCTTTTTACCACGAATCGATTCTTTATATGTACGGAACTGCAAAATTGATTATGAATATCAAGCTACTCACTTTCCTCTGAGTATAAATATTCTTACCTTCTTCACTACAATACAGATGTCAAATTATAAGTACCTCAACATCTTCCACGTTCTCACCAAGTTACTAAACCTAGGTACGCTAACGAAGCCATAAACATCCACTGTAACTCAATTTGCTTCCGTCTGCTAAATGCTAATTATCCTGTGGGTTCAGATCAGCGAATGCATTGTTTGATTCTATGGAAACTATTGAGCAGCAGATGAAGCTTTGTTTAGAATGGATGCCCGTCATTGGATCCCATTAACCATTGTCTACAAACAAATATTTGCTTTCGTTTGCCGGAACCGGCACGTAAACTTTATATCTGAATATCTGTTTACATGAAACATTAACATTTACGGGCGTATTAAGGCCGTATTGTAATTGTGAGACTTTAAACTGGGGAAGAATACGTACTGTATTTTAACCACTTAAATGTCATAATGAAAGCTGTTATTTTGTTTTAATAATTATTTTTGTGTAAGAATTTATAAAAGTTTGTGTGTTTAGTAACCTTGATTTGAGGTCCCATTATCCATGTTTATCAGCTGAATGTGTTCGGCGCGTAAGAAACTGCTAGGGGCGGAGTGAGTAAGTGAGACGTAAGAGAAAGAGCTGACGAGATGATATTAACTTTGTCCTTTATATTTATCGCATGTAACTTTAAATTATTCTTTCTTAATTGTTTGTATTACAATTTACTAGAAACGCGTGATAGTTTTGAAGTCTGGTCCTAACACAATAAACTTGAATGAACTATTTTTATATAAATGATATTCAGTTATTTTCTGAGGGAAATAAAAAACGCTTAAGTCAACAAGTGACACCTTATCTCTCCATATTTACTCCCTTCTAATATCGATTACATATAATTAAGAGGGCTATAATTTATTGTATGCCAATCGCACGTGGGTAGTTAAATTAATTGATTAGAAAATTGAATAATGGTGCATTAAATTTTATAAATGAGAACGAAATTTACAATTTTTAGCAATATTAATTAAATAATCCAATAATCAATATTATAACCTACAAACGCGAGATAACTTCCTTGTCTTAATATATTACTTTATAAAGAATAATTTAATTCACTGCGTCACACGATTCTGCGTCCAGTAAGTAATGCAACATTTATTTAGTGATGTCACTATACAATCCATAATGTGAATTTATCTTATTAAATTGTGAAATTCACTTGATATGCTCTCTACCTTGTGTAAATACGTTATTCTGTGAAGGAAATACCGCCTTTCATTTGTATGGTAATGAAGTATCTCTTTGCCTCCCAAATTCCTCAATGTAAAGCGTAGCAGGCTTCTGTACAAAGCAATGCCCCCAGGTGTCTCTAAAGCAAACTACGTGCGACAAGACATGCACAGACCCTCGAAGACTCTTAATATTACATTGTCCATCTATAAGTTTTTCGGTATCGGTATCAGTATTGCAACATGCGAAATTTTAAAGCAGCAGTAAAAAAAGTTTAATATTATAAATTATTTAAAGTATGAATTATTATCCAATCTATGTCGCAGCATATAAAACGTTATAAACAAAGCATGTAACATCGAGTCCTATATCGTTTCTTGATGACATTGTTCGTAGAATAAACTAAATTTACCTTTCTCATTAGACCTGACTTTTTTAACGGATTCGGGTTGAAAATTTCTTACGAAAAGGGAAATAAATATTATAATTAACATATTGTGACTATGTACAGAAACCAAAAACTATTATTGTCATTAAACAATAAAGACCAAAAATTAATACTGCATTATGCATATTTGAACGTATGTCGCTGGGAATTAATCAACCAATCAATCACACACTGTACTTAAATACCACAAGAAAATTATAAATTGCATTCATAAAATCTATAGCGGAGCCATATACGGATCCCGCGTTCAGATAATTCTAAGTTACCTGCACATGAGAAACTGATGTTTGAGTCTGACGAGTAATCAACAAAAGATTTATATATTTGATGAGATATGAGCACTTTTTGAGAAAATATTATTTGCTTCTGGTTGTCAAACTTTCAAGAACACGAACTGCTTACACAGATAGCATACTTACCTGTCTCTAAAACAATTGTTTAATATCCTCCGTTGATATTTAAAAGGTAATTTGAGTTAAGAATATATCTTTATTAAAAGCTTTCGGCCATCGTTATTATTAACTGCGTGATAAAACACACCTGTTCCCATTTGGAACATTCATCAACTGAAATAAATTAGAAAACCAACAATTTTAATAAGAAAGTAAATTATTCAAAAATAAAAACTACACTGAGAAATATCTGCATGCTTAATAAAATACACCTGTTATAATTTGGGATCTTTCATAAATAATTAATTACTTCAACTCAAGAGTCGAGTAAAATCAAAACAAAATTCTTTTTTTTTGCACTAAGGCCGATTCCCACGTCCAAGTTAATTAATTATATTTTCTTATCGCAATTATACCCTTTAGTGCCTTCCGATAAGTAAATACAATGAATTAATTTCAACAACTTTTGCATTTTGACTTTGCTACCATGTATGTTCTGTTTACATCTAAATTGCAGAGGTATGTGTAATATAATAGTGTTGAGGGTGGCGAGGATATGGAAGTAATTGAGTGCGAACGCAGCTTAGTGTCGTTGGGTGACGTCATCTTATATTATCATTCCGGGATCACGTTTTCTCATGGAATAATAATATATTACGCTAATAATTCACTTGTTCGTCTGTATGGTTCAAATCTTGTAAAAATATTATACACGAAGCGAATTATATCAAATTTTGCACACTTAATTGTTTATGATGAAAATACCATATTTAGTCATGAAAGGTTTGATTTCTCACTTAATATATCATAAGTAATCTAAATTTAATTCTTATTTTGACCAATAGACAGCGTTTGTCACAGTTAAATGTAATCAAAACTTTATTATACCATGTAAAAAGGTTATTTAAAACCAGTAATATTTAATAGACCGACAATTGATGTTAAATTTAATTTATATTCTTAAGATCCTAGATTCGTAAGATCACGACTTGGTCTATATTTTTGGGTGGGACTAGAAATACCAAAGACGTCAACAAATGTCATGCGAACATTGACATTTTCGAAAGAGTTAGGCAACGGTTCAAAAAGTCACATCACCTAAATAGCATGGCCGTAGATGGATAATATAAGCGTGGGTTAAAATAAATTGTCTTGTGATTGTCACTAATCGTTACATATAAATATTTTTCTCCTCTTCTTTGATAACCGTAGTAAATAATATTATTAAGTTTATTCTGTTTTAAAGTATCATCGGGAACATCAAGCTTCACGTACTTCTGTACAATAAGCAGTTAACTTATCTCAATCAACATTAGCATACACGTAGCCAAAAATAGAGCATATGTAGTAAGTAGAACGCTGAACTGACAATCTGCCGCAAATCAGCGTCGTTTATGCACATTATTCTTACATAATTTTTGTATATTTTATTTTTCCTAGATGATGTTCTTTGAATGACTTCATGTTTTTTTTCTCTCAATTGTATCTTAGGCGTCTTCGGAATGACTTCACCGCCAACCGTTCACGACACCTCGATTAATAATAGAAAAACTCATGTTAGATGATGAAAAATGTATACAAGACTCAATTTAATGGCATGAGAATATTTTTCTAAAAACAAACCAATAAGATAAACATAAGTTCAAAGCTTAAAACAATTAGATTTTTTCTCGATGTATTTTTAAATATTGAGAATATTAATTTTAATATGTGGTATGTCATCAAGAAAACCCCCGACAACCTTCACTCTGGGGTGATAAATGGCAAATTTAATGACATCATTAAACTCAGTGACTATCATAACTCCCTGATTCGACTCCAATCTCGATTATTTTTTCCGTTACTTTTATGTAAATGCAACTCCAACCCCACCCTTAAGGGTGCTCCACTCCCAAGCTCGAAAGAGGTTGAAATTATACACTGAGAACATGTGTGAGAAATTTTATGAATCTCTTTGATTTCAAAATATTGGACTAAAAACTCTGCCGTTGACATTTGAAAATTTCTACCTCCACCCACACCTCCCACCGAACCCAACCCCTTACTTTTCCCATACTGTCATCAATAAACTAAGCGACATCCGTAACCACGATTTGACTCGAATCTCGGTTGTTTTCGCCTTGTTTTCTTATAACCCCCTTCTACCCCATTCCTAAGCGTGCTGCCCTCCCATGCCGAAAGATGATGAAATTATACACAAACAAAATCAGTAGAAATACTATAAATCAAATTATTATTTCTGAAAAATATTAATTCCACGCAAATATCGACCATGTTTATATGTTTAAAAATTTCCACTCCCGTCGACTCGCGCCCCTGTGGGTTAAATAGTAAGTTGAATGTGTTAATTAAACTCAGTGACATCTATAACCCTGGATTTTCTCCAATCTCGGTTTATTCGCGTTGTTTTGTTGTAACACCCCTCCACCCTAAGGGTGATCCTTTCCCATGCTTTAAGGGGTTGAAATTATGCACATATTACATGATTAACTGTTATTAAGTTAAGAATATTGCTTCACATGACAGTCTCCACGGCCTCAAAGCCTTGTTTCACCTGCTGATCAATGGTAAAATACTAATCTAATCTGATTTACTCTGTCTAATACAGTGCAGTAAAAATTCAGCGTATAAAACTTTGCCGAAAAAAAACTACATTTGATTCTCAAGAAATTTATATCGGTTTCAGCATATACTTTAATGGGCAACTATTAGTAGAAGATAGGAAAACAACACATGTAATTTTACCACAATGTAAGTCATAAAATACAATTAATGCTGTACCGTATGATTGACCTGGGATCTGTTTCTTACAACGACCATCAATCACGATAGCTGTTGTCAAGGGGCGAGAAGAGAAATGAATTTAACTGTATATTATCCCCTCGAAATGTTCTTACTATCTAAAGAGGTGACTTGAATCAAGCGGAAAGCACTAGCAGTTAATAGTCAATGATAATAAGGCAGTTAAAGTTGAAGAGTAAGAATCTGTAAATATGGACAGTTAAAGAAGTGTAGCTATAGTCTGCAAATATCTGCTATGTCGAAAAGTGTATGTTAATATGTCAGATAATATGAAATAAAGAATTATTGATAATGAAGTAGATTAGGTAGAACGTAAGGTGTATAAATGAGAAGATTAGAGCTAGATCATGACTTTCTAAAAAAAATGTGAGATGTAAGCGGAGAGGAAGTTTTCAATGTTACAAATATTGGAAGTGGCGATAAAGAATGAAGAACAACTTTATTAATGAATACAGTAATAATCAGTTAAGAACAATTCGAATTGCATACAGAAGGAGATATCGGAAATCCCTTACACCTTGCCTTTTCTAACATTTAATGGCGGTAACGTGTGAGAGACCTTACGACAGATACATTCCAGGAAATTTCTCCAGAATAATTTCAAACTAAATCTCCATCAACGCGTCGGGTAAAGTAACAATGACCGCAGTATTTGAGCCCACAATAATCTGAGACAGATATTTCTTTAATCTTAACTATGAACGGAAACTTTGAATATATTTGTAAATGTTAATTTTAATGTATGTATTATTATTCTAAGATTTTATTAAAATATTAAAATCCATATTATATTAAATATTAAAAACATAAAAGTGAAGCTAAACTTTCAATGTATTACAGTTCAAGGAAATGCTTAAAAATTGTTATTAGCAGACAAAAATCTCCTGTAGAAAATTCCAATGAATTTATTATCTAACTGTGAAATACAGTTCCGCTTATAAAGCTTTTTAAAATTAAAATTAATAATTAATTCGGCTTGGTGGAACGTAGAACGGTATATTTGTTTCACCACCGCAGCGTGTGGAACGCTGTTAGCCAACATGAAACATTTTTAATTTTAACTAAGTGTTTGTTTACAAGGTTTAACATCAGATGAGTGCGTTTGAACAAATTAAACATGCAGATCATATAACACTCACTTTACACTTTCTAAACTATCTATTTAAACAACTTTATTATTACTATCGCCTTAAATAAATGGAAACCATATAGTTCACAACACCCAACTAGTTTTCTTTTCGCATCGAGGCCTAATTTATAAATGTATCCCTAAATGAATGTTCAGACTGCAAAGTCATGGTTCTGTATTGCACGCCTTTCCCTTTAGAATAACAGTTTCTTACTGTGTAAACCGCTGAACCAATCTTGAAAATAAAATAAAAGCTGTTCATATGAATCTTTAATTTTTTTGCGTCGCTAGGATTGTACTGCGTCATTTTTAAAATCTCGAACTAATGGTACCTCAACATCGATGAAAGCATCAGAATTTGAAGAAAATTAGTGTGTTACTTATCTTGCTCCCACAATTTCATCTGTTTATTTAATTGATAGTAGTACCGATCTTCTTCCTTTCTTTTTTACCATCCTTTGTCTCTTCGCCGATCGTTTTGCTCATTTATGGTTCATTTTACCTGCCTTGTTCTCTGTAATAATAATACACTTACTTAAGGATCGGTTTTTTCCCTTCCTCCAGGTCGGCCAACTTATATTTCTATAACGCAAATAACAGGGATACCCGAAAAATGTCTCAATCAGTGTCACCACAACACTGTTAGATTTTAAATTCACGATTAATTTGACCTCAATGAGCAAAAATTAAAGCACCGGTTAAATAAATATATATAGTGTCCAAACAATCAGAAAAGGTTTAATAATTATCAATATAATTAGAACACTATTATGCCATGTATAAGATAAATTGATAGAATTTAATGCTTACTGCATTGTTCAAACTAAGCGATCCTTAAAAATTCGTATTAAAGAACACATAAATAACTTTTTAAAAGTAATATCCAAAAGTATTCACTAGTATCCAAGCACATTTATCTCCACAACCTTGCTTTTGATTGGAATAATACTAAAATCATAGTTGACGAAAATAAATAATATACAAGAATTATGAGTGTTGTATATTCGATCTAAGATCATTTCCATAAATATTTTACTTTGCTAACTTAAAACCGGTTAAAAACATAAATGTTTTATCTTAAAATTATATTTTTATATCTTCGAAGAGAGGCCATTTCTTTTAAAATTTATTAAAAATTCGTTTTATAATTCACTAAAATGTTTTGAAAAATATTAAAAGTGTATACAATCAAATTGTAACTTTGAATTTATTTTATGTAATATATTAACACGTCATTTACAAACCAACCAAGCTTAAAACAGTACATTTAATTCGCATAATTATATAGGTGTAGACAGGCTATGTATAGCATAGGAAAAGGATTTGAAAGGGGGATGCGGAAGGGTAGAGGAAGGTAGCCAAGGGTTAACTAGGGTCCGCGGGCTATGGTTTAATGATCCTACCCGGCAATTCGCCTAAAAGTGATGCAGGGAAAACCCTAGAAAAACCTGCATCATGTAGGTCGGGCATTGGGTACTTGCCCCACGTCCTTCCGATGGCGGGAGAGGGGTTAGCTGTGGGGTCGCAGCTTTTCCTTCTCAGTGCCTTGATACGTAAATCTTTATCATACTTATATAGTGTCCTGACCATCTTAGACGTCGTAGCTGTAAAAGTTAACGGAATGAGTCTTCCAAATTATTTCCGTAAAAATATGAAATAATAAAATATTGATATTTTATCTGACGTAAGATAAAAAAAATAAGAAAATATAACGGCCAATAACACAGAACAAGTTTAATACCAAAAATCCACTTCAGTGGCTGCATTGACACTGAAATAAATACAAATATAAAAATTACGTTTCGTCTTTAATTTGGGATTTTATCAGGGAAATATAATAATTGTTGAAAAATATTATTAGTTAATTTTTGTGATTCCCGGTTACGACTGTCATGGAAGGCAGGCCTTTCATTTTAAATTTTATTTAATATAAAGTTTATTATAAAACGCGTAATGGGGGGGTATTGTGAGTTTTATGACATCAATAACATCAATAATTTTCACGCAGAACTACTGTTTTTGCCATTCCATTACAGGCGAATTTGTAAAAATTCTTAAGTTTCTTATATTTCTGGGTTGAAATGTACAATTTGAGATCTAGTTTGTTAAATCCGCTAGTCTATTTGTAATAAACACTATACAAAATTAAAGTTCATTCCGATCTAAAAATTATTCTTCTTAAATGAGATGACTGGTTAATATTTTTGAAAGCAGTAAAAAAAATATAAAAAGTATATATAAAGAAATCATAAAGAATTAATATTTATGTTTTTGGAAGAGAAGAAAATGTTGTAATGTCTACACTACATTATTGTATACAGACTAGAATGCAGACTCTCTCTGCAATACGTATGTGTTTTGATTATAAAATATCTATGACGTTAATACTGTGTGTTCAGGTCTTAATTGCAATATGAAGAGTCAACGTTTACCATTTTATTTTACATTTTTTGGGAGCCCTCACTTGTGTATGGAGCATAAAATAAACTTTCACGTGACCAAACCGCTTGAATAGCCTCTGCTCCTGAAACTGCTGAAATGAGTAATTAAAACTGGAATGTATGGAGGGAAACATTGTCTGAAGTGGTTGGCTGGTGAACCGCCAGTAATGCACCATTCCCACTGCCAGCTTCCGGAACACAGCAACGTTTTCATTTCCGACGCAAAATGTCAACGTGTTACGTCTCAGACAGATGATACAACCTCGAAGCAATCTTTGTAAATTCCTCGCGGCAGCTGTGACGGAAAACATAAAATAAGAAAATTCCTTCTTTTTCCCGTATGAATAGACAATAAGGAGTTCTGTATGAGAAATACACTCGTATATTTGTTTTTAAAAAGATAAGCTGGGGAACTAAAACTTCTAAATATTTAAGGAAATGAGTGAGTCCAACTTCCTATAATGGAAACTGGAGTAATTGACCGACTACTTTGATTTGTAATTTCTGTATTAGTATGTAGGAATGTATTACTTTTTGTTACCTCACAGAACCATTGTATATTTTCTTAGTAAGACACTCAGTAACAGTAATAGGCATCCTCAGTCTGCAATCCGATTAATACAGCCCGTTCTCAAAACTTACGTGAATAATGATGTTTATTTAAATGAAATAAATTATCTCATGTTTATGATTTGGAAAAATTAATCGTCTATTTTTCTTTAAAACTTAAATGTTGACAAGTATTTATGATTTTAAATTCTTATGTTGCTTACATGAATTCTGACGTCATTTCCTTTTCCACGCATGCTGCTATACAAGTATTAAAATTTTATTGTTTTGCAGTAACCTTTTGAAAATATTTGCTTTAATTAATTTCACAAATCTAGTATAATTTGTATGTTACAAGAATTTATAATATATATAATTAGTATAATTTGTCTGTTACAAGAATTAATGAAAACACTTGTCTGTCAAAAATTATTTTCAATCAAGTGCCAGATCTCAGGCTCATATAATGATACTATATACGTTATTTCCCTATAATTGCATACATGCAATATGGCAAAATGTCAGGTTTAATATAAAAATACGAAAGAAACATTTAAATCATCAGTATAGATTTTTCCGGTCATATTATCACAACTCATGTATCTTATTTACTAAATACTCTTTCAGGGTTCTTTCAAAGTACTTGCCTTGCGGTTCTTTTAGGTACGGTGGCAGCTTATTATAAAATATAATTCCTTTCAGAAATGCGTCATAGACAGATTTTTTTTGTATTAGTCCGCACTCTAAAACAATCCGCAATTGCCCTAATATAATAATGGTTAGCTGTATTTTTACCTGGGAAATATTTTTTTTCGACTTCTTTACCATCATAATAGTTTTAAAGACATATAGAAAATAGACAGTATTTTATTTTTGTGGAATTTTTTCAATTTACTTCCATACTCAATGAATTAGCAATCACCAGTTTTAAGCCAAGATGGCAGCGATTTACTAGTATTTCTCCTAAATTTAAAATTTAATTCTACGTTTTTCACCTTCAATTATTCCTTTCAACAAATCAATCTTGTAAAGCTAAGTTTTATAGAGTGTGATTTTAATTTTTTATTAATACGTTTTATTATTTATTACAGTCAAATATTTAGTTAAGAATTAAAACTTGAAGGTACAAAATATACTAATTTTAATAATCAATTTAATAAGATAGACTCTTTTTTTCAGGATAAAGTGTTAATTTCTCAAAACTTTTCAGTCAATATAAAAGAATTTTTGTGACAATGTGTAAGTACTTAAATCTTATCTCTTCTGCTGGTATCATTTCAGGTTTTCTGGGTGAATCTACGTACCCTCTCCTCTGCTTACCGCCCCAGTTTCTCCAAAGCCGTCTCGCAGTCTTGAATATTTCTCACCCGTAACTTCTCCATTCACTAGTCGCTCTCTTCACTCTCGTGACGTAGTATTAATTCCTTCTACATAAAATTCTTTAACTTTTGACTTTGAAATTTTGACTATGTTCACTCTCCAACTCATAATGTATGTTACCCGCCGTCCGCACACAAAACTGTCCCAAATATTTTTGCTCTCCAAGCTTATCGAGATATGTTAGTCATATTACAGTGTTTTCTGCGCACAAAACACACAAACCTTTGGAGGGTCACTCTCATTCTGTACAATTTCATTTGGTTACTGTGTATCCCATATTCTCACATTATGGCGATTCACCGTCACATTGAAATGGAAAGTAGCCTCGTCACTAAACACTAAGTGTGATAAAAATTCAACTTCTACCACCTTGTGAAGGTGGAACTCACAACACGTCACACGTCGTTCTTTTTCACCTTCCTGAAGCGCTTGCAATATCTGAAACCTGTAATATTTATCTGGATTAGAAATTTGTTGACAATGGTGAGGTAACATTAGTATTTAGAGTTTTCTAGTATTCCATTGTCTTAGAGTAAAAAGGTGAGCAAGAAAAGATAGAAAAGTGAGAAAAGAAAAGAAAAACAGAAAGAAAAAGGCAGTGTGCAAGAAACAAGTTATGTTAAAGAGATGACGTAAAATATCGTCTACAAGTTCAGAAAAATATGTAGAGATTTACTCCTACGTTTCGAACAGTACGTCATCAGGGAGAATTTCTGTTGTCTCTTTCGGACCGTACGGCCCTTTCAGTTAATACGTTGATGGAACTTCTCATCTGTTGTTTAAAAAATTCTCCTTTTCAAATAGACGACAAATTTTTTAAACAAATTGATGGACTCGCCATGGGATCCCCTCTTAGTCCTAGTCTTGCCAATATATTTTGTACAGAACTTTGAAAATCACAGGCTTACGATACCCAACAAAATTACATATTTTATCGCCGTTATGTTAACTATATTTTCTTGTTCACTTGATTTCACTTATTTTATTGCATTAGTCCTCGTATGAGGAAATAGAACACGTCAATACATAAAATTACAATATCAGAATCGAATGCTACAATTATAAATAATTATAAGTTAACATAAAAATACTAAAATTCGGGAACACAAATTTTCCTGACCAACATAAGTAAAATAATATGAATAATAACAGAAATAATAATTCTTTAACTATACTAAGGGTATAATATAATATTTACAGTTCTAATAAAAATATTAAATATGTACTAGTAAATAATTAATTATTCAAGAATCAACTATAACAAAATATAGAATTACACATCACAAGAATAAATACAAAACTTGGCATACTATGAGAAAACACAAACGACGGACAAGTCACTTCACGAAACAGGATAACGAGGAATCTTCAAACTCCAGGCCGTGCATGAAACAAACAAACAAACAAAAGAGCAGAAAAGACCAAAAGAGAATAAACAAGCTCTGAAATAAGTGATTATATTAGCACACATTGAAAACTTGCAGTTTTTTGAAAAAATATATTACTATGGCAACGATCTAGAAACTCCTGTACTGAGTAAAACGCGAATTTCAGTAGAATATTTCTACATTTAATCACAAAACTCTTGTAGTTATTATTGTTCTTAACATCTGGAGCAAGACTATTATATAAAACTATCTCTGAGTGGTGAATAGAGAGCAAGGCGATGCTTGTCCGATCTTAGACCTGAGCGATTTCTAGTCTCATAATCGTGAGGCTCGCCTTTCTACTCCCATACAATGGAATATCCGAAAGATCTAAACTGTTATGTTTCATACGTAAACGTCGACACAAAGGAAGACAGACAGACTTCGAGGTAATGTTCAGCATGCCGAGTGGATTTTTGGGGTCCACGTGCGAAACTCTGGCAGATGAGCTCCTCATAGTCTGACACATAGAGACGACCCAAGGTTTTTTTTTTTACAGAAACAATCTTCACCTTGATATTGTTTGTCCCATATTATGCTCTGTTCTGTCGGAAGATCAACTCTATATCTAGAACCAAAATCACGCTGAACGGTTACTATGGATTCGCACTTCGCGGAACGTAGAACACAGTTGTGTACAAGTCATATTGTCACAAACTAAAGTGAGCGCTGCATTGCTGCTACCTTCATGGAGCCACTTTAAACTCGAGAGTTTTCTCTTTTTAACAGAACATTGTTCAATCACATCGGGTTAAAAGCCGAATAGTTAAGAATTTTTGAAATCAGTAAATTTCGCTTGAAACACCATGGACTATTAAAATATTTCCAATGATCTCATCCGTATTTCTTTCTTAATGACTTCGGAGAGGGAAATAAGGATATTATAAGCCTCCTTTGGAAAGTCGTAGGTCCGTTTCCGACTCCTACGCAGTTGCTGCTCAGATTCCACTGTACACTGACGCAATTGATCGATGGTTACGCCATGCATGGATATCGAATTGCCCGGACTCTGGCTCACAAGATAGAGTTACTTCCAAGAAGAATATTATCAAATTCCCATCACAAGGGCAAAGTTCCCCAGTAAGATATTCGTACTCACAACGGAAAATTTCTGTGATCACATATCAGCATATATAAATTCGTAGTTCATTTGATTCCTACGTATTAATTACCTGTGTTTTCAGGAAATATTTGGTAACATAGTTCGTGAACTTAAATTTTAACCTTAGAACGTTTTTGAATGTACGTATCACAAAATGCTTCTCTGGAAATCGATACGTTATTCATGGATAGTTTACTTTTTTAAAGTAAGTATAAAGAGGAAAATTGATACTATCCTATGTAAACATAAAAGGGAATATTTAATTCGGTTTATCAAACTTCATAACAACACAGATATATAATCTTTGTAGCCATTTATTAGGTGTTTCATTTGTTGTTTTATAAATAAAATTTTTTAGGACTGTTAGACTGTGAGAATTCGATGTAGTTGCGCAATAAATGTATTGTAAAAAGCCACGCAGCGAAATATGAGGCTATAAATGTCAAAGACTACCTTAAATTATTATGATGAAACATTCGGAGGAACATAAAATTAATCTCTATACCTTCCTTATCCCTGAAGAGTGTCGTACTGATCGTTACAATATTCAACAGTCCTTACCTTATTATTCAAGTTTTCAGAAACGAAGAAGAATAAGATAAAATCGCCACTAATGAGGTATTATATGTTAGCAGAATGTCAGAGTCCTAATATTTATGGACACTGAATTAGTCTCTAATTTATTGGCTCCATTAGTCGTCTATCGAGGACATAATTCATATAAATTTATATAAAATAAATGAAATAATATATATATATATATATATATATATATATATATATAATATTGAGAAAATAAAATATATAATAATTATAATTATGAATTAAAAATTCATAATGGAAAATTTATGGATTCAATACGTAAGTGAGTATGCGACACATGCTATCGTCGACGAGACGACGCTTGCGTTATATTTTCTCTTGGTTTTGCTGCTCAAAGCTCTGAGCCCAAAGAGTCATATGTTCCCTGTTTTCAATTGATTTAGTTTGCTTTCTTTGTATCCCATTTCATTTTTTATTGTGAGTTGCATCCCAGCCTCCGTGGAAACCACATCATTTCAGTCGAGTCTCCAATTGTAATAAAAATTGTTGTTGCTGGGTCTTAGTTACTGCTTACTTTACGTAAACAAATAATAAAACGCTTTTCATATAAACACATATGTATGTATATATGTATATAGATATAGATTGTAATAATCAACATGAATTAATAAAGAAATTGATTGCGCCACGTTGGTGAAGCCAATTTGTAATGATTAAAAAGAGTATTTATTAAACAAATTTATTTAACAAAGGATTACTTCAATGCATTTAATTCAATAGTTGGTTTATAAATCAATTATATTCATTTTTATTTAAAGTGAAGGATTGCAAAATAATTGCGAAATTCTTCAGAAACTTTACAAGTCAATTTCCTTTTATTCAGTTGAAATTTACCACATTTTTATATGAGATTATTTACAATTAAAGTTTTTCAATTAATTACAGATTTTACAACTCTTTTCTCAGGGTTATTTATCTGGGCCTTCTAAGTAAAGAAACGACCTTTATATTTACGTTAAACAATCAAATTCCTTTACAATCTAAGAAGTTAAATAATCAAATAAAACGTGAAATAGAAATCTGGCGACTTTACCTTTAATTATCGTATACAAAACTTGATCAAATTTGATTGTATTTACAAAACATCTGCTGGTACCAGGCTTAACTCTCAAGGGCTCGGGCTCACCTCACAATTCACACTAAAAGGCCATAAAATCACTGAATTTACATGGATTAACTGTCGTAACTATGGATCTCCTCTGGAAACTGAAAGCTACAAACTCCTTCTGGATTATTGGTTGGACAAATTGTTCCGAATTATTTCTCTCTGGAATTTTTGGCGATCACAGTACTTATAGATTTTTATTTCGGCGTGATTTATTTTATTACTGCTTGTAACTTTTTCGTTGAAATTTTACTGTCCAAAACTTCTTACTCCAATTTAACTTTTAATCTTTCCGGATGAATTTGTGCCTGCCACCCTGCTCGATGTCTGGTTTTCAACTTCCGACTCTACTTCCAACACCTGACTTGACTTCCAACACCCAACTGTTGTTTCAGAAAGCGCTCGCGGCCAAACAAAACTCGCCTATACATTGTCGCCTTTGAAATTGTAACCGCTAACAATCGACCACAAATATCCAATTATCAAAATCATTAATGACCTCTAATTAGTATGACAATATACATATACATATGTTTGTATGTTTGTTTGTGGTGGGGGGGTTTGAGAAAATAATATACGCAAATTTTTACAAGTACATGAATGAATTTCAAAATATCTGAGTGAGAAAATAAATTAATATAATAATATTTTTTTATGGTAACAGGCTGCATGAAGGTAATCCACATAGTGGCAACTCCTCTTTAATAGCATTGGAAGGGATTTGGAAGGGGGGATGCGGAAGGGTAGAGGAAGGCAGCCAAGGGTTAACTATGGCCCCCAGGCTATAGTTTAAGGATCCTACCCGGCATTCGCCTACATTTAAAATCGCCTAAAAGTAATGCAGGGAAAACCCTGCATCAGGTAGGTCGGGCATTGGGTACTTGTCCCACGCCCTTATGATAGCGGCAGAAGAGTTTGATGTGGGGACGCAGCATTCCCTTCTCCGTACCTCGACCAGTTTTGGATGCAGCTGGCCGACTATTCCAATGGGAGTAGCGGACAACTCTTACCGTATGCCAAAGGTCTGTGACCCCGGAACATACACCTCTCAGAACAGGCCGAGGTGCCTCGGCTTGTGGGAATCTTAGTTCAAAAACGAAGAGGAAATGGCATCCCCAAAGGTATCTCTCCTTTTCGACCTATAATAATATATCAGTAAGAAATGTGTTTGGCGATCAAGAAATCCTAATACGCATACGAGAAAAAACACACAAACGTAAAAGATAATAGGAAAAGTTTTTTTTAAAAACAATGAATTAAGTTAATAATTGGAAAAAACACACATAAAAACATGAATTATAGCTACATAACTGTGCAATATATCGAAGTTGCACGCGTATAATTACAAAAACAACACTGAGGTTTTGCTGTAAATAGAAACATGTTCTGAACATAGCACTCATATTAAATGAATGCTTACGTTATGAATAATGAGTCGACATACATTTACAGAACAGAACACTGAGGTTACTCTATAAATATAAAAAATATCGTATCAAATTTACTGTGCAAAGTATCAGTGCTCTTCTATGAGGAAGTTTATTGTGGAGACTTTTTAAACGGGGCCGTTACATAAAAAATAGAAAGGACGAGAAATTAGTCCTGTGCAGCTACACACACACACAACGCACATAAATACATTAACTCTGTATTTAAAATAAAATGATTAGGCACTGGTTCAGCATATTTGAAAAAAAATAGACTCTAGTTAGTTACAAATCGGTTGATAAATTCAGGAATAGAATAAGTGATTTTTAGCGGAAGAGTTTAGTATAATTTTGTACACTGATTTTAATTGTTAATATATTTTTTTTACTATTTATGATTCTGTTTTATGTATAAAGTTCCAGGAAGGCGGAAGAGATTGTTTATAAATCGGTTTCTAGTTTCGTATTGTAATATAAATATTGATAATTTTAAAGCGCTACTGTTGGAAGACAAATTGTAATATAAAATAGTTTCTCTGAAAGTGCCCAAAAAATCCGAGCCAAATTGTAATGAAATTAAAACTTCTGGGAATAATTAACACAATTTTCAATTAAAAAATTTACATTTAAAATGAAAAAAAATTACGTCTGATTGAAAATAATTAATAATAAAGATAGCACACAACGTTTCGCACCTGAGTAAAGGGACAAGTATCCCAGAAACGTTGTGTGGTATTTATATTATCACATTTTTGTCTGATTTGGCCATCTTTCTTATTAAAATTTACATTTATTACTCTTTGGATAAATAAAATCATAAATCAAATATGTTAAATAACATATTGTGTAGCAAAATATTAAACATAAATAAAACTCTTAATTTTTTAATTAGTGTGCCTTAAAATAAAATAAACAAAGTTGATATTTCCACTGTAAAACATAATTTTGTACCGGAAGGTTATACGGCAGAACACATAATTTAAAATGACGTGACTTACTCCAGGTATTGCTTACTCTCTTCTATCTGATGCAGATTTCTCTTGTTTTCCCGGCATCACATATATTCAAATGCCGAATAGGATGCTTAAACTATAGCCCTATGACCTAAGTTAACCGTGACATAACTCGAGAGGTGTAGCAAGACGGGTGAACGTATGATGTACAAGGGTCTATTCGTAGTGGGGTTAGACTTAAGATCAGTTCATCACGAGCCTTTGTTTCGGCTACTTGTAAATCTATTCCGAAAACATTGGCGTAAGGAAATATATTGTGTTTAGTTCAGGATATATTGTACACTAAAAAATCATCAATAAAAATTAGTGATCAGGGTATAATAAAAAATTTTTGCTGACTACTGTATATCACGTTCGTAAGAATATTATGAATGTTTTTAAGAACGATAGTGGAGTTCCTCCAAGAGAGACTCCCTCTGGACTACAATACTCCCCTCCACCTTCTCCCTACCTTTACTGCGCAACTCTTCCTAAACCTCTCCAACATCACTTTGTTGTCCCTTCTGCATTCCACCTTTCGTTCCCAATGATATTAAAGGGCAGAGACCACAACGTGGATGACTTTTACGTGGCCTGATTCTTATAAAATAAAGGTGTCATACTAAATCAACCATTACCTCATTTTTAGAAGTCATGGATTAATAAAATATCATTAAAATATAACGTATTGGACAAAAACTTTTGCAATAATTTTAACTGTAAATACTTTTAGTAATATTTTAATTTTTCAAATGCCGTGCCAATTTCTTATTCGCTTTATCTTTGAAGTTTAAATTGTAATTCACAAAGCGACTGTGCATCTTGTATTTTTTTCGAAATTTAACATTAACTAATTACAACGAATGCATTGTCCCAATTTTCCTTAGCGGAGATTTTTTCAATACGTATAAGAATCAAAATCGTCCGCATACATCAAAGCTTTTAGGTGATGAATATTTCCACGAACATCGTTAATATAATAAACAAACATTAAAGGTCCTGTAATTAATCCCTTTGCTAACTGTAAAGATATTACCTGCCAGTCTGATTGTCTATAGGCACTACTTGCTGTCTATTATTTTGTCCAATATCAAAAGGAATAACCATTTCATTTCCCAAACTTTGATGAAGACTGATTCATCTGAACATATAAGATGCGTATTGTAAGTAGAGCCTAAATATATAAATTCATGCATGATCGATAAAAGCACTTTAAATTATAATAATTGGATAAATAAGTAGCAAAATAAGACAAATATAATTGCTACATAAATACCACACAACGTTTCTAAAATCCTTGTTTCTTTCGACAGGTGATTCAAGTAAAGGAAGAGCCGAAAGAACTACGCTCAGGCACATACCAGCTGACAAACTAAAATCAAAGCTCGGGGTTGCTATTTATCTAGCACTTATTTTTGTCTATTATTTAGTTATTTATTTATCGAATTATTTTACATTTAAAATGAATTAAATTACATTATTTTACATTTAATTCGGACGTTTTGTATTTTAATTTCATCTTCAAGTTATATTGCATTATTGTGGTTACAAATTTTTCCGATGTTAGTATTATATGTACTGTGACATCAGTTGTTGTTGAGACCAATGCAGCGCTCCGAAGGCGTCCATCATGGCTCCACTGAGTATAGTTCAGGTGACAGCAACATGAAACTAGTTTCAAGGACCGAAGAGGGGCACAATGCCTGAGATTTAGGGATAACACTCTGAATAATGTTGCGCTGAAAGCCAAATGCCTATCAAGTCGTTTAGGTTAACATATATATATATATATATATATATATATATATTCTCAACTCATTGACTTTCAGGCTATGAAAATAAAAATATTATATGTTATAAGACAGATATTGCTACATTTAAAATTGAAATACTGTCGTAACTCCTGAATACGATACGCGACTATTCAAACTGATATGATTCTGAAAAAAGTGAATAAACTAGACAAAACAAACTATGTGCTTCCGTCTTTATAATTTTAAACTCGATCTCAGAAAATTTGGAACGCGATGAAACGTGAATGTCATAAAAACTGTTCAGCATAATAAAAACTACATAAAATGTATGCATTTATTTTAACTATTTCATCTCGTGCAGTAAACTTTAAAATGTTAAAGTATGACCAGAGTTACCGAGGTATTTATTTATAAACGCCGGAAAATGTATTTAATTACTAATTAATCTATTAGTCAAGAAGTGATTTTCGTAGCCTACCTATGCAGGCAGTCTGCTAATTTCATCATAACCCATAAATTATCCCACTACCAAATATTAAAATTACTCTTAATCAAATATACACGGTAACCTAATACAGTCAAAAATGCACACACTAACTTAAGATATTAAATTATGTCCCCGGTTCTCTAAGCGAGTTATATAACTCAAGAATATAACAAACACTCTCGGCACCTTAAATGAATATTATTTTCCATACTTTAAGATAGTAATAATTAGTAAAAATTACTTTCAGTTTCTTAAGAGAGTTAAAAACACTCCCGACATGCTGAGTATGAATGGAAAAACTAGTTGCCTGTAATTTAGAATGTCTTTAAAATGCCACCCCCCCCCCCTTTCCACTCCACCTCTATAAATGATAGGGCTGTTTTACCGACATATTGTTTGTTTCGTAAAGTGAGTATTATCTGTATAGAATATGACAGATTTTGGTATACGTTTTTAAGATTGTACGCGGGACATGTTTTCATCTTCCACCCCCACTCCTACAACGTAACCGGCATTTAGAATATCATTATTTTTGTCAACGACTTCCATAACCCAGGATTCAACGTCCATGTTTTCATGCTATTCTTGTGTAATAACCCTCCCACTCCATCCCTAAAGGTGCTCAGGGTCCCCGCACAAACTGGGTTGAAATTATACACAAAAACATCGGGAAAAACAGTAGCAATAACATTGATCCCGAAAAAAATTTTTCGTCGCAAATAACGGTCGTTTTATCAAGTATGAAAATTTCCACTGCCGTCCATCCCCTCTCCTAGGGCTTTTAGTCGTGTGTTACCTCCCCAGTCTTTGTTTCCGTTTCTAAAATAACATGAGAACAATATCTGGTTAAATTTGGTCCACGGGTGTTCATTTTTACGCGGAACAAGTACACGTGATGTTTTCCCCTTATAGGGGTTTAATTACAACTTATTCAGCAAGTTGAATCTTATAATTAAAATCAGCGACATCGGATTTGACTCGAATCTTGGTTGTATTCGAGTTATTTTCCTCCAACCCCACCCCTGAGGGTGCTCCCCTCCTATGCTAAAAGGGGTTGAAATTTTACATAAAGAAATATTATAAATTTCTTTTACCCCGAAATACATTTATTCGACGCAAATATCAGCCGGGTGAGCATGTTTGAAATTTCCACCCCCGCTAATAGGGATGTTCGACGTGTCTTACTCCCTGTTCTCAAGGAACATTTGTATGAAATTTGGTGAAATTTGCTACACGGGTGTAGATTTGTATCAGAAAAATACACACACACATTCAGGAAATTTTTTGTATTAAAAGATTGGTGATATTAATTTTCAGTTTTAGAAGAACATTGTATTGTGTAAACCTGAATCAAATATAACTGTAAATTTTTCTACGTATTTGCTATAGTTTTCATAAATTTTTGTGGATACGAAACATCGTACAGAGTCATTCTGATAAATAAACTTATGAGTTTCGTTTTTAATTGTTATTAACCAAATTATATTTTTAACAATGCAAGCATATTTTTATTGAAATGCTCGAAATATTCTTCCGGATTTTTAATTTTCTTTCTTGAAAGTATATTCCATTTAAATGAGTCTGTTGATAATAGTGTATGTGTATTTTATGAATAGATGACACACGAAGAAATTCATAGATCTGATATTTCTCTGCGCTCATGAGACTCATTTGGCCGGACGCAGTGGAAGGTGCGGCTAAAAACCAAAATCATAGGGATCGATTGATTGATTGATAGAACCACAAGCATGCCAATTACGAGTTCCGTTAGCAAACAACAGAGTATTGGGTCCATTTACAATTAGGTCGCTTTTATGCATAATGCGTTATGTTGTCAAGCGTGAAGTTCCAACGGAACCGACAACGCACGACGTCATTAATTCATACGCTGTGTTGCTGGAAAGGAAGAACTCACGCTTCTGACAAATGATTATTTCAAGCGGTCAGCGGAATGACGAATGCTAAACTAAGTACCGTCCTAAGCCAAACGTTAATCAGTGTCAGTACAAACTGCAATCATTCTGTTCAAACGGCGCCTAATTTCACGCTATGAATGCTTGATGAAGGCTTTAAGATAAAGAAGAAAATATTGTGTAAATGTAGTGACCCTTGATCGAAGACATCGTTAGGAATTAAAGACACGATTTAAGTAGAGATACTCGTTCTTAAGCATATTATCAATAATGCTCGTCATAACGACATGATAAATAACGTGACCAACAACTATTTATGGAAAACCCTTGATTAACGTACGTTTAATAAATTAACTCTCTTCAATTTTCTGTTAGAATAATTGATGCCTAAATTTTAATTTGGTTATATTTAATAAATTTATATAAAAATTTAAATATTGAAGAACAAATTCCTTCTCGTAATAATATTGGAATGTGGAAATATGAAGTTGAAATTATCGTTGAAATTAATACATTCTCATCTATAAACAGTAAATGTTAATACTCGCTTTCCCACATTCCATTCGTCTTTTTAATTAATTTGCACATTTTTTGTGCAATATTTAAATTATAAGCAAACTCAGCTTAACACTAATAATCAAACAAGCATATTAATATATATTGCCGTGGGCCTTTACTTCTTATTAATGGATTAATTCTGTACGAAGATTTTGCGAACTATTAATTAAATTTCTTTCGCTTTAACAATTTCAGGTTGTCGCACTTTGACCTGTCGATTCAGAACTTTACGACACTAGTAAATTTGTGGAAAGATAATAGGTAGATGAGCATATTATATTTACAACTGCTTTGGGCAAGGTTGATGGCAGAGTCTAACAAATTTATACAAGTATGACAAATTTTGCTGAATTTATAGGTGGACATCTCTTATGCTTATTTTTATAGCTCTCAACACCCGAGGGTAAAGGTATTCCAGTTTTCTGTAGATCTATTTTGAGTTTTCTCATCTTACCAGTGCAGCTGTGTTGCTCTCGGGTCTTCTTAGAACCTGAAGAAAGGCACAGGGATCCCAGAAGCGTTGTGTTGTATTTATATTATCACTTATTTTGTCTGTATTTTTCTATCTTAATATCTATATTAATTTTCAATAAGACGTAAGTTTTTATTTACAAGAATTGCTATTTTTAAAGGTCGCGACAGCAACCAGGTTATTGGCGTCCCATACACAATATACAATGTTTACCTATTTACATAAGATTTGTTTGATACAGTATTCATTCCAATAATAAATATAGAAATAAGCTGTTTAAAATGTTTGTTTAACTTGCCATTTAATGAGAACAACGGCAAATATGGTAATTATTTTTTTTCATTTTCAGATAATAATACACAATTTTGTGTTCAAAGAATATTATTCATTTTTACCAATAGAGATTAATTATTCATTTAAAATGTGGGTTTATTTCATTTTAGACGGTAAAATTTAACACATATTTGTTTTAAAATTCTATCCTGTCCGCTCTAGTGCAGTGATAATCCAGAGAGGCGCTTAACCGCATGCTTTTTTTACTATAAAATTCGATTCTTGTAAGGCTATTATTACTGGGTCCGTCAATCTTTTTTACTTTATTTCTTCTTCTGCAGAGACTGTTGCTATTCCTCTGTACTGTAATGAGAATTTTCCCATACCTCTTCTTAAATAGGTTCAAGAACGTCCAATCCAGAGAATTCTCTCTTCTTGTTTTCCAATAATGATAACCAATTCTATTCCTGATTAAATTCAGTTCATTGGGAATCCAACAAGAGTCGCCTTAACATGAATGCGCTTTCATTAACTACGCCTTCTTGTCAGCGTACTTTTCACTTTGACTTTTTCGTTATTCCTTCCTACACATCACTTCTTCTTGTAATCAGTTACTGAAATATTTTTCTCAATACGTCGTTATTAAACCTCAAAATGCATGATAAATGCTTATTAATTTATTACTGAAACCTTCCTTCTCTTATTTTTAAATATATAATTTTTTAAATTTGTTTATTTATTATGCTTTGAAGGTAACAATTATCATTTGTCAAATTTTTGTTTTGGGCACATATAAGTGTACCAATACTGCTCCTCGCTCAATTTTGAGTTTCAACTGTTTCTAATATACTTTAAATTTATGTACCAGTTCGAAGTTACGTCTGTATAATTAACTGTTGTCAGAACACGGCGATTTCGTGACATACTTCACACATTTCCAGATAAAATTATTCAGACGGATATAATAATCTCCATGACTGTTGGGGCATTTAAAATTTATCGTCATTCTATCTACCAGCCTAAATTTAATAATAATACTAAACAAAATATTCTCGAAAGCATACTTCATTCAACTATCATTTCTGTACTAAATCTTCTAGACTTTCTAGTTGTAAACCGTTGTAACTAATTTAAGGTTCTAATAAACCTGATATGTAGGTTACGTGGGCCAGCAGCCTGCAAACATGGTCGAAGCATGGAGTGGAGAATGCTGCGTCCTCTCCGCAAACCCCGTCTCAAGTCATCGTGGGACAAGTAAAGAGAGCCCGACCTACCCGATTCTATTTCATTAGGGTTTTTTCCTGAGCCACATAGAGGCAAATGCTTCAGTTAACACATAGTTACCTTCTATGTCCGTCCAAAATCCCCCCTTCCCTATGCTATTGTCAGAATGTAGAGTACCCTCAAACAGCCTGAGTCTACAAAGAGGAAAAAAACCTTGATTCTACAGTAATCTATGGATAAACATTTCTGTAAACACATACGGTATATTTAAATTCACATAGTTTTAAACCAAACTGTAAAACATGAATGGAAAAAAATGGTTGATTTTTATACTAGTACAAAATGTTGCAGTGATATCTTCATTACTAAAAACTATAAAAAATTGTTTTCAATAACGAAAACAGTGTTGATATACTAATGTACTTAAAACTTATAGTTGTTTTAATATTATTGTCTGATGAATTTATAATACGTTTTATCACATCTCTCTGGTTTTTGAACTAAGGTTCCCATATGCCGAGGCACCTCGAGAGCTGTATGTTCCGGGGTCGCAGACCTTGGGCATACGGTAAGAGTTGTCCGCTATTCCTATTGGAATAGTCGGCCAGCTGCCTCCTAAACCGGTCAAGGCACGGCGAGGGGAAATCTGCGACTCCACAGACAACCCCTCTCCCGCCATCGGAAGGGCGTGGGACAAGTACCAAATGCCCGACCTACCTGATGCAGGTTTTTCTAGGGTTTTCCCTGCATCACTTTTAGGCGAATTGCCGGGTAGGATCCTTAAACCATAGCCCGGGGGCCCTAGTTAACCCTTCGCTACCTTCCTCTACCCTTCCGCATCCCCCCTTTCAAATCTCTTTCCTATGCTATAAGAGGGGAGTTGCCACTATGTGGATTACCCTATACATAGCCTGTCTATACCTCACCTCAAATTACAGGTAATGAAACTCTAACAACAAATTCTTATCGTTTTATTCTTCCTAGTTTCCTGTAATCTTTCGGAATCAATTTCACCAAAATTTCAAGCCATGTAATAAGCATTTCTGTCACTCTACCCTTTATCATTTATTATTGGTCACGCTGTAACTTCCATTCAGCATGTTATGCACAAATAAATGAGATTAATTCTTTTTACCGTTTCGACTTATGTAGGATAATACAAAGGTGAATTCACCATACTTTTAGAAACATTAGTAATAACGCTCTGTATGCTGTCACCTGGATCCGAGAACAAAGAACGTAAATGACAAAGGGGCAAGCCTAATTCTCTCTGGCTGTACTTCTTTTGCAGCTACCCCGCATTTCATTCAATATTATTTTAATGAAATTCATATTGGAGTTTAGAGAGACGAATATAAATATCAGAATAACATTTTAAACAAATTAATTCATAAAGTTTGTAATGATTAATCGTGAATAATTGTTATATCTCTTTAATACCAAACAGTAAAAATAGAATTTCGATGTAGTAGAATGATTTTTCTCGCTATCATAATTCTAAACTAATGTAAACAATAAAATAGAAGAGTGATGTTTTTTTATTCATGGCGACCCACACAAAAAAAATATATCTCTTCATTAAAAAACTTTAAATTTAATGAGTAAAACTTTTTTAAGTCATATAGTTCTGCATTCACTGTAAATCGATAAAAATTAAAATTTTTAAAACTGTCACAAGTAAAATACTTTCAATTCTGATCACGTTAAACATCGAAAAATTTTATTCTTTTACCCTTAAATGTTTTAAGAATCCTAAAACACCAGTAAAAATTATCTTAAAACAAACTGTTTTTTACACATGAAATTCACTAGTTCTATTCTATTTTTACCGCATAATTACTTATACATTTATTACAATATATTTATATTCACGTTTTGCTCCATCTTATTATCAAAAATTTTATCATTAATGTGATATTTTTTAAAAAAAATCTTTGTTTATATTCCGTATATCAAAATGTAAAACGTACAATACTCAGTAGGACGGTGTAGATTGTATTAACTTTATTTTTCCAGAACCAATAATCAGAATGAAATAAAAAATGTTAGTGATTCGTGTTCATTGTGAATCACCGCGATTGCGTTTCATCGGAAACTTAATACAACACACCGTGAGCTATGGTTAAATTTGTGAATCAATCACCGCGATTGCGTTTCATCAGAAACTTAATACAACGCACCCTGGGCTATGCTTAAAATTTTGTTCGTAAATCGGCTTTGTAATTGCGTATTCTGCCATAGAAAATTTCTTGAAAAGCATTATATTCATATAATTAAACTGACTTAATCTTCATTATTTGTTTTCCCTTTAAAATTAGACGTGAACAATTTCTTTGCGATGATCAGTCGTGATTAAAGCATTATTCTGAATTTTATTGTTCTGACAAAATTATTCGACGTAAAACCAAACTTTTTTTTAAAAAAAACTTTTGAACCGATGAAGTTTTGAATTGAGTTTTATTTCATAACGTTTATGACAAAAATATTGTAAATTTTCAAATATTCACCCCTAACGTTCTCTGCTCCAAATATTTGGGTGACAAAATAGAAATTGATCTTCAAAGAGTATATATGAGTTTATATGTGCATACATTCAATATTTTAGTTCCACCGAACATAATAGGGCTATTCACAGGGCACGGTTTATTTCTGTGAGTCGGTTTTGTAGTTTGTTTGTAGATAAACTGGTAGAGAGGAATAAATATAATGTGGTTGTTAGTATGCTTTTTAATCTTCCTGGTAGATATAAATGTTAATATTCAAGAAAGCTAAAATTAATTTGAATGATGGAACCTCTTTGGATTTTAAAGCTTACCTTTCGGAGAATATCCAGACTTTTTCTCCAGGCACAGTTTTCGGGCCATTATTTTTTGTGTACACAAAAGCTACATTTGAATCCGTTTGTAACGTAACGGCTTATTTGAATAGAAAAATGGAACATTTCGATTTTCTAGTAAAGTAGAAACTTAAATATAAATAAAATAACGTATCATGTTAAAGCATTTAAAAACATGGGATCTGTAATGTAGGTATAGCTGTAATTAAATAGCTAGTCGTGACTAATACGATGCGCAGTGGTCCACTACCCTGTAATTGTCATGGGGCTAATCCGGAACTCAGTTTAACACGAACCTTTGTTAGGGTGTAAAAACTATTCTGAAAACATTTACGCAATGAAATATATTTTTTGTTCAATTTTGGATATGTTGCACACCAAAAATAACATCCAGAATAGTAAAGTGATGATATAAGTACTTGGTTTGATAAAAATTACTTTGCCGGTGAATATATATCCCGTTTGCACGAATATAATTAATGCTTTTGAGAATAATACAGGCGTAGTTTCAAAAAGGAGTTCCTACTTAACGACAATTTCCTTCTTCTACCACGAACCCAACACGCCACGCTATTTCTCGCGACCTATAACTATATTGTAAGCGATATAGAAAGATGTTAGATGTGTAAATACTTAAGAGTAATATAGAAACGAATTATAAAACTATTAGGAAAATAATTAGCTTTTTGTGTGATTTTTACTCCTTTCCATCTCAATATACAAGTTTAATTTACTACTATGATATAACGTCGTATAAAACGTACTCTTGCACTGTAATTTTTGGTGCAAATAAAGCATTATTAGACAGCATACGAAATTTACACGATTTATTATTTTGTTATATCCTAATTTATTATAGTTGAAAACAGTATTGAATATAATTCTTTAATACAAATTTAATACAAAAACATTGTGTGGTATTTTTATATTATCACTTTTTTTGTGTGAATTGGCCAATTAATCAGATGTAATTTTTTTCATTTTACCAAATTTTGGAACTAGTAAACAATAAGTCAAGGCATATATATGTTGACGAAAAATGGTTTTATGTATATCATCAGAAATGATGAAAGCGAGTAAAATTTTTATACCACTGGAGATAGAAAATAAAAATTAAAAGTATTGTTTTTGGTAAATAATCAATTGTCCAGGCATATAGAATGTTATTATACCGTTGAAGCTTTTAGACTACTCTATTTGAGCATTTATTTTATATTACGTATAATACCTTGGTAGCTGAATTATTTTAATTTCTTTTTTATCAGTGCGAGTTTTTTTCAGGGAAAGAAAATAAATTCAAACTAATTGATAGTACCATATATATAAAGTGTTTAACTTACAAAATTCAATGAGAAAAGCTTTGTGGAAATTTATCAAATTCTAAAAATTTAGATATAAATGCGTGTGAGTTTTAAACTATTATTTGTATTTTCTAGCCAACTGTTTTATTTTAATGGTGTATACTATTCTGAAAGCTAACTAGTAGTTATTTATATTTTAAGATTGTTATTTATATATTCACTTAGCCTTATGACCACAAAATTACGTATACAGTGTATAACGTTGCCTACGGATCTGATTGCTGCTATTTATTTACATCAATCGAATCATTTTAAAGTGCAGTTATAATGGATTTGCAAACAAAGGTCATATTAATTATCTGAAAAGCATTTTTAACCATGGTTTAGTATTTCACAAAGATGATAACATATTTTGTTTTATATGTAGTATGTGTATATGTCAAAGTAACATAGCAAAAAAATGAACAAAACATTGGTAAACTGGCCTGCAGGAGTTTATAGAATTGATTTGTGGTAATTTCACAACTAATGTAGAGTTTTATTATTTGCATAGAAAACCTAATAATTTCTTACAGAACTCGACTACATTTCATTCCGCTCCTCGCACTGATGTACTTTGAAGTTCCATAGCTTTGCCATTATTATTATTATATGTTCATTTACGTTACTATTTGAAAATACACATGTTTAATAACAATATGTAATCCGTATATGCTACGAGAAAGCATATACCTTTTTTCACGAACTATAAAATTATTTCCACATCATAGCATTGCTTTATTAGCTGTAAATCCACCAACACGGCTTCATACGACTTCGTTCAAAGTATTTACGACGCACTCGACGAAAGACTTAAAATGGTTGGAATTTTTATTGACCTTTCCAAAGCATTTGATTTAGTAAATAATTATATTTTACTCCGAAAATTATGTTTCTATAGAATCAGAGTATTCCCCTTTCTTTATTGCCATCTTACTTGAAAAATAGACGCCAAAAAATTGCGGTTGTAACCTCAAATGGAATTGAGTATCTGACAGAATGGGAAACAATCACCTGCGGTGTCCCTCAAGGCTTAATTTTGGGACCCTTGCTTTTCGTTATTTACATTAACGATTTACCGAATTATTTAGATTCCTTAAAATCAGCCCTTTACGCTGACGACACAAATTTGGTAATCACTGACAGCGACTCGCAAACGTTGCGTGAGAAAGTAGATATTGCGATGAGCCGTTTTAATCTGTGGTTCACTGCAAACAAATTTTCTCTTAATCTAGAGAGAACTAAAATCGTTAACTTCACTTCGAACACAAACAGTTTTACTCTTAATTTGAAGAACATTTCGGATCTTTTATTGCATCTTTTATTGGTCTGCTGATTGACAGTAATTGAAATGTAATCACGACATAAATAAACTCTCGGGCAAACTGAACAAAATTTGCTTCACATTAAGAATGTTCGTTCAGGAAAGCGATATACCTACATCTAAAATGATATACCATGCCTATTTTAATTCTGTCATGTCTTACGACATAGAAAACTGGGGTCGATTATTTAAACTTCAAAAGAGGGCAATACGAATCTATATCGGTTGCAAGCCTTTGTTTCGTAATTTTGGGATTTTAACGTTGTCTTTGTACGTATTGTAATAATTTTAAAATAATATAATAATGGATGGGCGCTTTTAAATGAACAACTATTAACTTAAAACAACTAACAAAATTTATTATCAATTTTAAAACAACTATAAAATACACAAAATATTTGGGATCTCAGGGTCTTGAACTGGGTTTGATAAATGGCAGAATTTATATAATCAAAATTACATTTACTTTTATGGAAATCAATGCGTCTGAACATAGACGAAATTTGTTGTGGAAGAAATAATACTAAAGATTGAATTTAACAATTTCAATTTTATCAAGAGTTAACGATCTCATTTTATCGATAATGAAATAATTGAAGAACGATCTGACTTTTATCTTTTAAACGCGGTTTACAAATGATTTTAAAGTTTTTCTCTACTTACGGCTGCCCAGTTCTCATTTTAGTTTTTCGTGCACAATTTTGGGGACATCACTGATTCTAAGTTCTCAAAGACCCTAAATGTTCACAGGCTCTAATTGTTGTAGTTTGTTAGTTGGTTTAACACAAATTGGTTGGTTCTCGATGCTTTACTGCAACCAGTTGCTCTGTCTCCTTCCCGACTGAATATTGCTTTACTTTTTAATATTTGAAAGCATGTTTGTGACTGGACCACATTTTTTCGTTCTGACTGCCGACTGTAAAACTTTTCGTCTGGTCTATTCGCTGTCTGCTGCCCGACTGTACTGTTCAAATTTTCATGACTTGGAATTTTGGTCTTTTCTCCTTGCTGCTTACTGCCCGACTGTATATTTCCTGACTGTTCGTTCGTCTCGCAAGTTTTTGAGCCCGCAGAACCTTCTCGACTCATCAACAATGTTTTCTTTGCCTTGCCGGTTTGTTGCGGCGTCCGCTCTATATCCACTAATAATGAGCCTCTACAATTCAACTTTTCAATTAGAACAATGTCTTCATTTCCAATTACTACAGTATATTCTAGAAATTTTAAAGTTTGTCTGGAGAAACTTCAATTTAGATACCCTAAACAGAGTAAATCATTTGTCCAACACTATAAATCGCTCTGAACTCCGAATAGAAAAACATCGCCTAGCCCATTTTGAATTAAGCATTCGTTATTCCGGATAGAATCTATACAATAGTCTTCTTCCAGACGAAATAAAAATTTTAACTATACAAAATTTATTTATAAAGAGCTGTAAATCTTTCTTAATTAATTAAGTATATTTCTCGCTGAAGGAGTTCGTAGATAGGAATAACAGATTATATTCTCTTTAATAAAATAGTTTGCTGGTATCCTACAAGTTATGCTGTTATTTTACGTTAATAACCTTGTAGAATTTAACTGCCGATTTATTTTCTTGTTCATGTTCGACGGGAATCGAAGTTATTACTCATATATTAGTATATTTAACGTTTTAAGTTATATATTTTTTGTAAAGTACAATTATTGTTTTTTAAACTTTGTATATTCTTGTAATTTTATAATATGACGTATCCTATTTTCTCGACCGAGGACTAATGGACTGAATAATAAATCTAAATCTAACTCCTGAGTAACAATAAAATAGTACTACCGTTAGACAAATACGACAGATCTCTCTCCCCGTGTGTTCTATTTCCTGTAAATTTGGGATTCCTTACGTAAAAAGGGCATTATGTAAAAGTCTCAGTTACAACCGAACAACCATTCAAATAACTAATTCTCCATCAATAATTTTTATCAATACTCGGCACGTTAACACTTTAAAGTAAATACTTTAAGAAACAAAATTATTATGAATCTACCGAGCAAACTGATGAATATAAGTACGAATAAATTGAGAAACTGCAACTGTAGCACAATACATAGATAATTCAGTTTTATTTTAATAATCATATTAGCAAGGGTTGGGACTTGTAAAGTTTCTAAATATCATCGGTGGCGGCAAGCAGTTACTTAAAAAATGTGTGGGCATAGACGGAACACATACCTGCTATAAAATACTGACATAAATCCAATGAATTGATTAACAGGTGCTTCCGGAGGCAACATTATGATAATAATGATGGCTATAATTTGGCTGTACGGAGCAGATCACCTTCCATATTTCCAAACTTTTTTTTAGAGTAAAACCCTACATGAGGGTAATTCACGTGACGGCAACTCCGCTTTAAGAGGATAGGAGGGGATTTGAAAGGAAGGACGTGGAATGGTAGAGAAAGGTATCCAAGGGTTAACTAGGGCCCCCGGATCCTACCCGGAATTCGCCTAAAAGTGATACAGGACAAACCCCAGGGCATTTGGTACTTGTCCCACGGCCTTCCTATGGTGGGAGAGCGGGTTGTGGGCACGTAGTATTCTCTTCCCCGTGTCTGGTCCAGTTTAGGAGGCAGCTGACCGAATGTTCTAATGGGAACAGAAACAACTCTTACCTTATTCCCAATGTCTGCGACCCCGGAACATATACCTTTCAAAACCGGCCGAGGTTCATCGGCTTGTGGGAACTTTAGTTCAAAAACGGAAAGAGAAAATGCATCCCCAAAGGCAGCCCTCTTCGCCTCTCCTGAAAGGTTCTATGCATGCCACCCCTCCATTTTTCCAAATATTCCGTAATCATGAGATTTCTCGTGAAAAATTGAATAGATCGGCTGAGAGAGAAACGGGAAAATTAATTACTACTTGAAAAGAGGAGGAACATTCATCGGTGAGTGAGAAAAATACTCCGTAATGTAACAGGCGACTAAGGAAGATAACTGGAAAAGTCGGCGTCAAGAAAGAAGCACGATCGGGAGAGTAGCAACGATCCTCCCAGATCCAGTTCGTCGGATGTATTTTGGTCACTATCAGGTTTTCCGGTACATGATGTCGGCGGTTACGTTGGACGTTAAAAGAGCTATCCCAAATTAGTATTAAAGTAGTTCAAAACTTTCTAGAAGCGCCATATTGTTCTGCCTAGTAAGAGACATGAAACATTAAAATATTTAACAAACAGGCACATGGACGTTTGACCGCCCTCTTTAGCGGCGAGGAGGGCGTCCAAATGAATTTACAGTAGTTGGGAATCTCTTAAGACATTGAATGAGAATTGATGACTGCAAGCAATTATCTCGAGATTTAAAATGAGGCATTTGATCTGAATGAGGAAAACAATTGATATGTATTGATTGGAAGTGACAGCACAAAAGTAAATGTTTGGAATTAACAGACAAACTATACACAGTAAGCGGAATCTAAATAAATTATTCTAGATAATCTTAGTAACTGGATGCCATTTTTTTACGAAACAATGTGTGAATTCGCCTGTAGAACAACGGAATCACTTCATATAATAGCGAACTTTACCAGTTCGGTCAAGAATATAGCAGGCTTTACAATTAATGGATTGTATAGCTTGCTATATTGGTCAAACTAAGCGTAAGTTTCGATCCAGAATGAATTAAAATTTTGCTAATTTAAAACAACTTTTTTATAAATAATCTTTTCTAACTGACCAAGTATACATGAATAAGCACAAAATTGATTGGAATAATATAAAAATTTTAGACGTTTAATGTAATTACTATCTATTGAATATAATTATATTGCTGAGCAAAATGCTGCATATTAGGTCCAAAATAAATTCTATTAATGTGAAAACAGATTCACAAATTTAAAATTAAGTGCTATTATACTTTAGAAATATGTATAATTGGAACATTAAGCATTTAATTATTGCAACAATGCAAGTTTTTTTGTGTTTTAAAAAAAATTTTCTCTCATTTCGGCCCTGAAAGTTGTTGGAAGAAGTCAAACTTTTTTTATGATACATTGATTATATACAGTTACATCATATGTTGTTAATTATGTACGTGCAACGTTACACTAAATTTATCTATTTAATACGGTCAACCTCTCAGTGTTTTTCATTATATTTATTAATTAATTTTTAGATACAACTCAAGGTGTCTATGAACTTAGGGAGGAAACGTTTTGTAGTATATGAGTATTTTATTTTAATAAATTCTTGATTTTGGCCATTATTATATTTTTATATTCTTTATTTTATAATATATTCATCTTTTATATTTAAAATAATAAATTAGTGATGAACAATATAATGTTTTAAATCACAATTATTAACGGGTTTATGTTATATATTTATTATATATATATATATATATATATATATATATATATCCTGGATTATTAGACTAATATTAATATCAACATTTCTATTGAAAACTTATTAAACCAATTTATATTACATTGCGGATGTCTTTCAAATATCTGCACATTCATCGGTACAAGTTAGAACATATATAACATTGGTATTGAACTAAATATCAAATTAGAAAACATTATTCATAGTAATTATATCGGAGACTTTTAATGGATTCATTAACATCTGTCACATAATATGTTGTGTACATCTATTCTAGATTTGACCAAATCTGGAAACGTCGATATATCACAAAGGTTTGGCTCAATTTATATTGAAGTTTCCATCTAAACGGAAACAAAAGAAATCTAAAAACAACCTGCAACTTATAAGTTCGTTCGCCAGCTATTTCTTCTGAAGAAGTTTTCGGTGGATGGAAAGAATTTTTAAGCACGTCCAGAAAAGGGAAGATACCAATACTTTGCACCATGTATAATATATTATGTTGTGTACAGACACGGCATGTATTCTAGATTCGACAAAATTTATATATAACGAACATATATCACAAAGTTCTGTCTGAGACTAGTTTCGAGGAACTTCGGAAACATTCAACTAATACAACCCATTAGACCTGAGCTTAAGAACATATTCGACTCCAATTTCAAAATAAATCTGAAGGCATCCCTTTCAATTTAGGAGTCACCTGTGTTATTTCTATACTTTCAAATTCTTGTAACTACAGACACGCATAACAAATGTAAGAGCCAAACTTCCCGTCTGTCAATACAATTTAAACTGTTCTGAAATGTTTACCAACGCCAACTGTTTCTAGTGTTTAAAACATCCAAAATTGTAGCTCAAATAAAAATCTTGTATTTCGTGACCTATGAGACTGGTCACTCTAAATATTTCTCCAAATTTTAATTATTTCTTCAAATAATTTTTAAGTCATACATAGAATATTTGCTTTTTTTAAAAAAAACTATATTTGACGATTCTATTTAACTCTGTTCATTAAATCTAATAACCTTTCATGCTTTTAATTATTTTTATAATAGGTGGGCTTGTTCCTCAAACAAATATAATTAGTTGGATAGGACATGTATATTTAAATATAAAATTTTCCACTAAATTGTGTCAGTTTAGTCAAGTTGCCGAAATAAATTATAAGCCTTAAATGGATATTGCTAACGACAAATAATGATACATTAGCGCTTATATTCACTAACAGGGAAAGAAATTGAATAAAGATACCGACTCATTAAAAATATTTTATCGTCTGTTCAATGGATCGTGTATACCTTTATTATAACTGGGGTTCTGCAATGAACAGTTTTTATTTCATATATATGTTAAAAATTTTATTTATAAATACAGATAATTTCCCGGTGAATATAATTAAGAAATATTTCTTGGGTTTCCAACCGGGTTATACCCGTATAACCGCAACGCTTCGACAGCTAACTAAATTATATTTCCCGGTGAATATAATTTAGAAAAATTTCTTGGGTTTCCAACCGGGTTATACCCGTATGACCGCAACGTTTCGACAGCTAACTTTGTTTTCCTGGCTGGAACAATACAGCAGTGCTATCAGTCGAAACGTCGCTGTCTAAGGAGATAACCCAGGTGGAAACCCGAGAAGGTTTACGTAATATTATTACGCCACATTCCGTTTCCTTAAATTAATTACAGTATAAACTCAGACCTGCTTATTTGAACGTTCCGAAGCCTGCGAGACGATTTCTCGCAGGTGAACCTTCCCAGAGAGCTCTGGCGGGGGCTACCTTTGGGGATGCTCTCACATCTCTCTGGTTTTTTTGAACTAAGGTTCCCACATGCCGAGACACCTCGGTCTGTTTTGAGAGGTGTATGTTCCGGGGTCGCAGACCTTGGGCATACGGCAAGAGTTGTCCGCTATTCCTATTGGAATAGTCGGCCAGCTGCCTCCTAAACAGGCCAAGGCATGGCGAGGGGTAAGCTGCGTCCCCACAGAAAACTCCTCTCCCGTCATCGGAAGGGCGTGGGACAAGTACCAAATGCCCGACCTACCCGATGCAGGTTTTTCTAGGGTTTTCCCTGCATTTCTTTAGGCGAATGCCGGGTAGGATCCTTAAACCATATCCCGGGGGCCCTAGTTAACCCTTGGCTACCTTCCTCTACCCTTCCGCAGCCCCCTTTCTAATCCCTTCCTATGCTATTAAAGGGGAGTTGCCCAATGTGGATCACCCTCATGTAGCCTGTTGCCCTAAAAAAAATATATATATATATATATTTGAACGTTCCCCAGCACATGTCTTCTGTATTTAAAAGGTCTATTATCACTAAACATTTTTATGTCCCAAATCCTGTTGTAACATAGCCTTCATCATGGAGCGTATAATTAAAGCTCGTATTTAAAATAAAATTAGCAACATTCAGCAAAAAAAAAAAGATTTACTGAAATTTATAGTACAATTGCGCAAATTAAGAAACAAAAATTGTTCCTATTTTTACTTACAAGCTTCAAGATTAAAAATTTTCATATTTTATGTGCTCTTATATTACAAATAAGGTATAGAAGCGTACGCTATTCTTCCAGTCCTTCAGATTTTCTCTTCTCTTTTTAATCAATTCTTAACTCATGACAACGGTCAAGGATTCGCCAGTACGAAAGCAAAAGTACATATTAGTGATTCAGCCGAAGACACATAACTGTTCAAAAAATTAGTGCATCTTAGAAAGGCTAATTTTTGCACTTCGATGAAACAAGCATGTACTTCCACAGAACAAACGTGTACTCATAAAATTAAAAAAAACATGACTTCAGAATCTTTAAAAAACCAAGATACTATAAATGTAACTACCGAATAAAAATAATTGCCTGGAAAATTGACTTGTCCAAAATTGCAGACGTAATAACCTTTCAACTGTCTAGTGACAAATCAATATCGTATAATGGAACTGCTGGATGTAAGTCGAGCGCAATTGCCCAAATAGCACGAAATGGGACAGTAATAAGCTGCTCTTAAATCTGGATTTGAAATCACAGAAAATGAACTGGTTGTAAATAAGTTTATTTAATTTTTAAGTATACCACAACGTTACTAGTAGATGGAAAGAGTTTGTTTCGCATCGTTCTCTAATTAGCTTAACAGTGTCCTTAAAATGGAAATTAATTTAAAACGTAAAATGGGAACAAATAGTTTCGGTTGGCAGCAAATTATCAACTAAAATTAAATATAGTGCAGAGAATAATGATTTAAAATATTGTTAATTTTAATTACGTCGCAATAAAACGATATAGGAATATTTATTATATATTTTTACGGAATATGTTAGTTATATAATTTTCACTTGGATTTTCTGCTTGATTATGATATAATATCCGTCCTTATCATTAAAAACATTTATGTCGATATATAACGTCTAATACGTTTGCATATTTATTTATTGCAATTATAAAATATATATAAACAAAATTTTCTTCATAGCATAACTTCACTGGTTTCAATAGTAATATCTCACAGGAGTCCCAAACTTGTTGGTATTGTACAGGTTATGAAATAATATCAATGATAACTTTCCGATAAAATATTATAATTTCTATACTAGTTTCCGTATCTCTAAAAATATTATATTTCTTATATAAATTATATTACTTAACAAATGTTGCTGGGTCGTGAAATAAGTTTTTTAGAAAAATTATAGGGATGTTGTATACTAGCATATTACAGGAATAAACCTGAGTAATTTATTTAGAAATATTTCCAAGATACATACAGGTACTCTTATAATTCACGTTATTATATTGTCTTGGTGTATTTTACGAGCTATTTATTTGAATATCTTTGAAGGGTAGTCATTTGTGTATTTCGTGTTAATTCTTTCGTATTACTTCACATATATAATAGAATTGCTTAATTACCGTGCCTTTGGTAAATTTTAAACTCTGTTTAGTAACTTATTTTGAGATTCAGAGTCAGAATATGTCATTAGGGTCGGTTCACTTATTTCAATAGCAATGAAATAATCAAAAATAATAAATAAATAAAAATAAAACAATAAAAGGAATTTTCCGATCGCTTCCCAAAAAAATAATGTTAAATAATTAAAATGTTTGCGTCATTCACCACTCCGTGAAATATTAAAGACACAAATCCTCTGGCCCTACAACGGCAAAGGACATAGATCCTTGAATTACAATGATATAATAATATACAATAAATATTTTAAGTACATGAATATTACGATATTTCTTTTATTTCTTTATGAAATAATGTGATTTTAAAGAACCAAAATACTATAAATGTAACTACCGAATAAAAATAATTGTGCACTATACACATATTTGTAACGTAGGAATTTAAACGAGGTTAATTTAGTTCATTAACTTTTATATTCTGTTTAGGCAATTAAAATTTACTTCGGGATGACTGCCGGCAAGGCTGAGACTGGTAGCAGATAGATGTTCGACGAGCTACAAGAGGTACAACCAGGTATTAACCATGTTTCGAAGGCCGTGGAAAACTTACCGTCCAGAATCTTTGAGAAGGAGAAAGAGAGTTTTTGATCTACCACACCCAGATGGTAGGGATTTAGTGGAAGAAGACAGTCTTTATGTGGCGAAGATACAGAGAAAACGAGTCAGTCAGCTGTTGATAGAGAATCATCATAAAACCGATGGAGTGTACGAAAAAATTGATGATTAAAATTTGCAATAAAGTTCCGAAAAATACGAATAGTAAAAGAAATTTAAAGACAAATAAAAAGTGTAGTCCTACTTGTAAAGAAACACAGCCGTCGAGTGATAGAGATGATAATGTGACAGCTAAGGAGAGATAATTTTCGCCCGAGTAGAGCCTTTCCTGATTTAGGCGAGCCAAGTTACGTACGACACCTGAGCCGACCTCTTTCGCTTGGGAGCCATTATTTCTGTCCTTTACACCAGTAAAAGTAATCCATCTAAAGAAGCTGTACAACGAGGGGTCCATTTGAAGATTTTATGTGTTCACTGTCCAACGTTATTCATTTTCGTAATAGTAATCTACAAAAACTCTGAAGCAAGTTTTTAAAAGGCAGATGAAAGGTAAATAATTTAATAATGTAATAAATAATTCTTATTATTGTTAAAAATAATTATTTATTTCTAATACCGCAATAAAATTATTAGAACTTAAAATTGTATATGTGCTCCAAATTAGGAATTAAAATATACATCTGAGGACAAATCTTTGTATGATATTATTATTCATAGGTCCACTAAAATTCAATGACATTCGTATATTAATACCAAATTATAAATTTAAAAACATTAAAAGGTGATAAAACGACAATAATTTTTATTAAAATAAATCAGTTACTTTTAAAAACAGAAAACGATGTATCACGTACCTTATCAACACTTATAAGGTTTTGGAAGTGTCGACGGTTATGCATTATGAAGTAAAAAAAATACCAGTAACTCTGATACTATTTTATTTGTTTACAAATACGGGAAATGAAATTACACTTCCGACAGGGACTGGACGTAATGAATATATTGGTCTGCGTTGCATGCCGTTATATTGACATCATTTGCATAAATGTGCCATTTCCCCGGTTTAATTTTTCTTCTCATACATTCCTTTCATACATAGGCTTCAAATGTCAATGCACATGAAATCATATATGAATAATTTGGTTGGTTGTCTTTACAAGGATTTTCAAGCAGAAACCTACAAGAATTCACGAATAAATTAGTCATAAACGCCTGATTTTCAGGAAGATTGAAAAATAAATAACTTACATTGAAAAAAACGTATAATTTAAGAAACATACCTACAAAATACAAAAAAAGAAGATTCAAGGTAAAAGTAGAAATTTGTGTCTGACGCCAGTAATATAGTTCATATCTTCATTTCTCATGAATAAAGTCGTTGAGGGAAACGTTAGCAAAAAAAATGGTTACCCACTGCAGACTTAAAACTAAGCGTATGTCGACTTCGATTTTCCAAGGAGTGTTTTGCATGTTTAAAGCCCACTATATCACAAAGTATTTTAATGAGATCTGATTAGCTGCTGCAGAAGAATTAGTGAGAGTGCACTGCGTGTAATTGGTAATTTTAAAACAAAAATAGAGGGTGATGCTTGTAATAACCGAATAATCCGAATTCTGAAACATAGACTTAATACGAAAATGAAAGGAATAGAACTTAAAATATTTTTTTTGGGGGGGGGGGGGAAATTTCTCGGTTTGTTATGGGGTGGAATTGTTATAAATGAGTGTTAAATTTTAAAAAATTTATTTATTTATAAATAATCTTAAATTTGAATTCAAAATTAGTTAATAAATAAATTAATAATTTTTATTTATGGATAGCGCGAGATAACGAGTTTAAAATTCAAGAATATTAATTCTTGATCAGGAGATAAAAATCACATTTTTTAAAACAATTTTAAAAACGTCATATGAATACCAATTTATGAGATATATAATGTGAGAATTCATTACAGGGTTTGCTTAAATAACTTCCCTATTCTAGTGGTATATTTTCCGGTAATGTATCGCTGTCAGGAAAATAGCAAGCGGTTTTCTCTACTTCGATTATTGTCAGTCCGATACTCACTTTTCCTTGATGCTTCCAGGCTTTCTCGGAGAGAATTTTGTTCTCTATGATGGGTTATCGAACGTGTAAGAAAAGTAATGCTCGAAAATAAGAAGCCACCTGAGCATTTTTCTCTCACTTTTTATACTTCGTTCCCCCGCCTGGGAAAACGTGACCTCATTTACCCACGTGTTCTTGTCAGTAAAGTATTTTTGACCACCTATCCGAGAAATCCCAAACCTGGGTGTTAAGCAGGTCACACAATATGTCATTATTAAAGCAAACCATTATTTTATGTCTGGAGGATTCACAATGATGTGCGCTTTGCTTCTTCTTGTAAGACATCTTTGAACTTTTCGTCGATGAAATTATAAAGGAGGTACTCAATCATATTTGATAAAGCTCAGAAGTAAAAAGAGGAAAAAAGAGAGAAAAAATCATTTAGTTACACTGAATTTTATGTAGAAGTAGTATTATATGATATTGACCTGACCCTAACCAAATATCCAAAAAATAACACCAGCCAAAAAATATATCAAACCCTTTTCCGTGAAATACTTTTACATGATATTGACCTGAACCTAACCAAATATCTAAAAAATAACACCAGCCCAGAAATATATCAAACCATTTTCCGTGAAATACTTATGAAGGCTACATTCAAATATACACCGACGGATCTAAGACACCTGATGCTGCTGCATGTGCTAACATTTTTTTTCAATGCAACAGGCTACATGAGGGTAATCCCCTTTTATACTCCCCTTTAATATCATAGGAAGGGATTTGAAAGGATGCGGAAGAGTAGAGGAAGGTAGCCAAGGGTTAACTAGAGCCCCCGGGCTATGGTTTAAGGATCCTACCCGGCAATTCGCCTAAAAGTGATGCAGGAAAAACCCTATAAAAACCTGCATCAGGTTGGTCGGGCATTTGGTACTTGTCCCACACCCTTCCGATGGCGGGAGAGTGGTTTGCTGTGGGGTCGCAGCTTTCCCCTCGCCGTGCCTTGACCGGTTTAGGAGGCAGCTGGCCGACTATTCAAATAGGAATAGCGGACAACTCTTACCGTATGCCAAAGGTCTGCGACCCCCGAACATACAAGTCTCAAACCAGGCCGAAGTGCCTCGGCATGTGGGAACCTTAGTTCAAAAAACTAGAGAGATGTGAAGGCATCGCCAAACGTTGCCTCCGCCAGATCTATCTGTGATCCGCCACCTTATTACAAGGGTCCACAAAAACATATAAACTCCCCGATATGGCTTCGAGTTTCTACTGTGAATCTTACGCAATTAAAACAGACCTAAACGACATCGAGAACTCTAACAAATCCAAGTTTTCTATCTTTACGGACTCAAGAAGTTTAATCGAATCAATAAAAAAACAAATATAGTAAGGAACCCATGACGCGCGGTATCAAAGCCCAAAGCTCCAAAATAATAGCCTGAGTTAAACAACTGTCATACATATGGATCCCCTCCCATGTCGGAATCGCAAGTAATGTAGCAGCCGATGCCGCGGCTAAATGCGCAATATCCAGCCAAAACCCATCTACCCTGCCAGTGTCCCACAAGAACATAATAAAATCTGTAACAACGAATGGGTTAAAAACAGACAAAACTCCACGAAATAAGGAACAGTGTATATGAAACCCAACCAAATAAGTACAATTTAAACAGACCTTTTCAAACTGTATTCACCCGTCTAAGAATTGGTCATTCTAGACTATGCCACGGACACCTAATGACCAAAACCAACCCTGTTTCATGTGACAAATGTAACTCCACACTCACCACCCGACACATAATTAACGAGTGCGCGTACACGCTACAAAAAAGAAGAGACGATGGAATCCAAGACAGCTACAAGGAATGCCTCAACGAACCTCGATATATTATATCAATCATGGACTATCTTAGGGACCTAACCGTGATTGATGCCATCTAATTTAGCCATACTAGATTTTTCTATGCAATCTGTAATATCAAATACTGTAAACCATATTGTACCTAAGGTGCAGCCAACATCCTGTAACTAATGAAACCATAATGTAAAAAAAATGTAGTAGTAATTTGTAAAGTAAATGGTGGTCATTAATAACCACGCTGTTGATTGTGACAATAAACTAACTATTAAAGAAAAAAGTATTATATGAAGCACCAAGAAACGTTCAAAGAAAGCAAACTTCTTTCATTGGCTGAAAGTATTAGGTAAACGTTTTCATATATTTACATTGAGAATTTCAAATAAGACAACGAAAAATCCATACAAAAGCAGAAAAAATGCATACTACTTCATAAAATCACAGCACACAAACGGAAAGAAACATATTTGAAAATAATTTGACTTGATAAGAAACCGTCCAATTCTGTAGGATTTAGTGTATATGAAACACTAAGAAATTGAGTGTGCCTTATTAGAATAACTGAAACTCAATTCAGAATTCATTATTCTCCTGAATTAATCATAAATTAATATTTCTACACTTCAAGTGTAACATACTTATCGGATATAATGATATCGACTACATCAGTGTTTGATTCTCATTATATCATATCCCACGTAGTCGTTATATTGTTTTCGTTTATATGTGTAGAAAGAGGGCGGTGACGCTTTGTTGACGTACCTCTTAAGACCATATCTCTTATTTTTATAAAAAAAACTTTTAATTATTGTGATATATTGAAATTTAGTAAAAAACATCCCATGAGGAAATAATACGGTAATCTAGAAAATATATAATAAAGTAATCACCCTCGTATGGAAAAAGAATATTTGTTAAAGAGATAACTAAGCTGATACAATAGATGCGTGAATGGTTTGATATTTATAACCATTGAAATATAGAAAAGCACATTACGTTCGGAGGAAATTCAGCTATACGTCTAATATTAGTTTCATCAAACTCTTAGAAACAGTTATTTAACGCAGTCATTGGAAAATAATTGCACAATATGACGCAATATAAAATTTTGTGTTTATTAGGATAGATAGAGTCACGTTGATGAAAGCTAGAAGATATCGATTTAGGATTGAAAAGTAGGACGATATTAAGGACGTACTAGAAAGTTTAATAAATCCGACTTGTTAGTGGCGACCACTATTACCATTTGAAGATGGATGATGAAAAAAGAAAAATTAATTCACTAATTCGATACAGCACGGCCATTTCATCGAATAATTATGAACTAACATCTTAATACAGTACCATAATAATTTATTATGCTTACCATATATAATTCTACGTGGATTTAATAAGATCACTGGAATATGATCTGTCTTGTTGTTTAGAAAAGAAATTATATATGAGTCGTTTTGAAGTTTTAAATGTTCGTGTAATATTCTCTCTAAATATAATTTTATAAACTTCTTTAGCCTTTCAGTCCACAAATAGTTGTCCTACAATTCGTAATTAATATGTAATTGAAACTCTATTATCATGAAGGGTCAAATTATTTGGAACAAAAGGCTATTACATGCAATCCGGAATTATGTTGCAAAAATTTATGTAATTAAAGTTCAAATACGGTAAATCGAGCAGGAAGACGCCTACAGCGATCTATTTTCTTCTCCGCAGAGCTTGTTATACGAAGGTAGTTATCAATAGTATGATGTAGAAAACTAATATAGTTATGATCGTACTTTCTCCAATAAATTAGAAAAACAATTCCGGTAGTTATTTAATCGCCTCTAGCCAGCATTAAAGTAAAAATTAATCAAATATTTTAATCATAATTTTTTTCCTCTCTCCATTTTTGAACTAAGGTTTCCACAAACCGAATCACCTCCGCCTGTTTTGAGAGGTGAATGTACCAGAGTCGCAGTCCTTACGAATACGGTACGCGTTGTTCTTTGTTCCTATTGGAACAGTCGGCCAGCTGCCTCCTAAACTGTTCGTGGCTCGGAGAAGGTAATGCTGCGTCCCTTCTGCAAAACCCTCTACCACCATCGGAAGTGCGTGGGACAATTACCAAATGCCTGACCTACCTGATGCAGGCACTCTAGTGTTTGTCCTGTATCACTTTTAGGCAAATGCAGGGTAAGATCCTTATACTACCCGCCGGGGCCCCTAGTTAACCCTTGGCTACCTTCCTCTACCATTCCGCATCACCCCCTTTCAAATCCCTTCCTATTATATTAAAGAGGAGTTGCCACCACGTGGATTACCCTCATGTAGCCTGTTAGTCTAAAAAATTGATTTCTTATAATTCCAACAGCTTAATATGTATTATAACTGTCTGAAAGTCAATATTTCTATCAATTCAATTTCTTCGATAATTTTTGTAAATGAAAGCGATGAATTTGAAATTTCTGATCACAAAATCGAAATTAATATGAAAACGAGCCAAACCATCAAACCAAATTGCTCTACAGGTGGTTCAGTCACCTAGTAGTAGACCTTATGTGCTTTTTCAAGTCGCAGCAAATTTTATGTGTCCTTCCGCACCAGTTTTCCTTTAATTTTCCTCGCAAGGCATCTGAATTGTTGAGAAAAACGTGTCACCCTTGCTGTAGCCTACAATAAACAATGTCCTCGGTTTTATCCGAGAGTCGCTATTTTTATAGGCATCAGCCCGCTATATCTTTATTCAGATAAAGTTGCAAGTCGCAGAAAATTAATTATTTTTCACGACCAAGCAGCTTAAATTGCTTCTGCATACTTAATTTTCTCTAGACTGTTCTACACGCACGTGATTTATAAAATGTTTACACGACGAGACTATGTCAAATGACTATTAACGGCTAATTCTGCCGCTAATTAGCCAGGAACCCGGCTTCATGGAATTTAAATACAATAAGCTTTTGTTAAAAACTATAAAACCAGCTGTTTCAAATTATATTTCATCAGTTAAACTGCAGGAACGTTCCAAATATATCAGACACATGGGAAACGTTGAAGAAGTTAGATGTACGCTACGTAGAAAAGATAATAAATATTTAAAAACCCCCAATTACAGAGAATAATCCATTTATTGTGTAGTGCATTTGTATTAATATAATAATAATAAATTAGCTTCCGTTTTGTGTGTTAAAATATTACTTGTTCTGCATTCATTTTATCACGTAGTTTAAAATTAGATTTTTATGTACTAATTTGAGTTATTGTTATTTCGATATGATGAGCACCTAAATAGTTTTATACATAATTCTTAACAATCTTTTATGTTATTTAGGACTGAAACATTACATTAATTATGTTACAGTTCAAAATAGAAAACGTATTTTACCACTGTGAATTACTAATCTTGACGTACATATCAGAAAGTTACAGACAAATTGCTTGATTAAGTACAGTTACCAATTATTTTTGCCAGTGTGTGATTATAAGGCAAATAACTTTATGATAAGGACTAGTTTACAGATGCATTTTAATTTATTATAAACATAATAACACAGTTTTATACATGCAAGAAGCGTATATTGTCAATTGAAATATATATTTATAATTATTAATGAGTTTTCTGCCTCTTTTGATGGAAAACTTGAAATATAGAGGAACATGACATTTGTAGGTTAAGTATTTAAAAGGTATTTTGAGTTGTATATATTTTATTAATATAGCATATATTTTTCATATTCTATTTTATAATCGGTTTGTGATAGGTGCAAGAAAAATTAATAAGTAACGTATCGGTAAATCAGCACACCGTTTGAGTAGCAGCGTCTGATTGGTGCTTGGAAATTTAAGTGGTTGGCTTCATTTAGTTGTTATGCTCGTATTTCCTAACACTTGAATTTAAACTTCAGCGGCATAAAAAGTTTAACTCCAGTTCTATTATATTATAGACACCAAATATCAATTTATATTGCGCTAAAATGATTAATTTCAAATTTTAAGTTCGTATCATCCTCATGAGCATTTTATTAAGGTTTAATTATGTTAAATGAATATTAAACGTAAACAGATGTTGGTTTTTTATGTGAAATTCTGTGTGCTTGGAACCTATGATAACATATTTAATTCAACACCTGTGTTTCCTGAGTAGTTCCGTTCAGGATTATAACCACTTAAAAAATCAGATTAAAATGTTGATAATTAATTGACCAAACATAATTTTCTGTAAATTACCAATTACAAGAAAAAATATTGTTTATAATATTACATTAACAACTTTGCCACATAATCTAGATAAAAGACAAATGACGTTCGATCAATTATATGATATTGTTAGTAACTATTTTATTGTTAATACAATTTGTATAGGGCACTTGGAAGACACCTGGAAGTGTTACTCCTTGAAGCGAATAACTTAAACGTCGATAAGCAATACGCCACGTCCCAGATAGACCTCGACACTGACTGCCTGGAAAAGCAGGCATCTTCATCTATGGCCAATATAATCAATAATAACACTTTCTCATTTCATCAACGCTCTTAGTTATATGATTTTCAACAAACAAGAATTAATATCCATCGATACTTCTCCACTACAAACATCCAAGTCAAAACCGTCACTCTATAGTTACGTAATCTCCTAAATAACAAAAATATATTTTCTCTCGTTAAACTAACAAACATCAACTCCTACATTACCAGAAGACCATTTGTAAACTTCTGCATTTACGAATCCAGACCTGCGGGAGAATTCTCTCGCAGGTAACCTGGGAGGGATATTCTCTCGCAGGTCGAACCTTTTAGGAGAGATACGAAGGGGCTACCTTTGGGGATGCCTTTTCCGAGAAGAGGGGAAGCCTGCGAGAGGTTTTCTCGCAGGTGAACCTTCCCAGAGAGCTCTGGCGGGGGCTACCTTTGGGGATGCTCTCACATCTCTCTGGTTTTTTTGAACTAAGGTTCCCACATGCCGAGGCACCTTGGTCTGTTTTGAGAGGTGTATGTTCCGGGGTCGCAGACCTTGGGCATACGGCAAGAGTTGTCCGCTATTCCTATTGGAATAGTCGGCCAGCTGCCTCCTAAACAGGCCAAGGCATGGCGAGGGGTAAGCTGCGTCCCCACAGCAAACTCCTCTCCCGCTATCGGAAGGGCGTGGGACAAGTACCCAATGCCCGACCTACCCGATGCAGGTTTTTCTAGGGTTTTCCCTGCATTTCTTTAGGCGAATGCCGGGTAGGATCCTTAAACCATAGCCCGGGGGCCCTAGTTAACCCTTGGCTACCTTCCTCTACCCTTCCGCATCCCCCCTTTCAATCCCTTCCTATGCTATTAAAGGGGAGTTGCCCAATGTGGATCACCCTCATGTAGCCTGTTGCCCTAAAAAAAAAAAAAAAAAAAGGATGCCTTTTCCTCTCCATTTTTGAACTAAGGTTTACACAAGCCGAGGCACCTCGGCCTGTTTTGAGAGATGTATGTTCCGGGGTCACAGACCCTGGGCATACGGTAACAGTTGTCCGCTATTCCCATTGGAATAGTCGGCCAGCTGCCTCCTAAACTGGACGAGGCACGGAGAAGGTAATGCTGCGTCCCCACAGCAAACTCCTCTCCCGCTATCGGAAGGGCGTGGGACAAGTACACAATGCCCGACCTACCCAATGCAGGTTTTCCTAGGGTTTTCCCTGCATTTCTTTAGGCGAATGCCGGGTAGGATCCTTAAAATATATAGGCCGGGGGCCCTAGAAACCCTTGGCTACCTTCCTCTACCCTTCCACATCCCCCCTTTCAAATCCCTTCCTAAGCTATTAAAGGGGAGTTGCCCAATGTGGATCACCCTCATGTAGCCTGTTGCCCTAAAAAAAATATGTAATCTTCCGTTGCTCCCATCTGGCTACCTAAAATTGTTTACAATTTTCTTGAATCTCCCTCCGAGGTTTCTTCGCCTCTGGCTTGAGAGAATCCCTACAGCTAAGTCTTTGGCAAGTCTTCGCCCGCAAGCCTGAGAAACTCCAGTACTCGTATTACCCTCAAGGGGAATCACCTCGGTCTTTCCCTGCTACTAAAACTCTAACAATCGTCAATGCTCCAGAATACCTACTTATCTTCATTAATATATCAAATTTAAGGTTTTTCAATAAAAATGGGTTACCTTATATCTATATGCCACCTGTAGAGCGTTTGAACGGTATAAACTTAAAAAATTGCTGAAGGACTTCTATGAAAGTTCATATTTATATTTACATTTCTCAAGTACATCGTAGGCTGTATACATAGTCATCTAAAGTATGGGTTCATAACAAAGTCTAAACACAAAATATAAAATAATAGCAAAAAATTCCACATATTACTACCTTTGTGAAACAAGCACCAATCGAAAACCTCTACGGCACCTGTTGATTCAATACTATGCTAGACTTAAGAACATTAAATAACCGTAAGGCCGAACAAAACACTCTCAGCCGTTCTCCTGTGATGTAGTTGTCGGTGTCTCTGCCTCGTATCGTAGATGTTCTTGATTCAAATCCAGGGGAGGTCTTGGATGTTGTGTTTGTGTTTCCATTCAGAGATACTCCCACTCGTTAGTTCCCCAACAAATAATAGCAAGAAATTGAAAAGTTGTTAATGACCTGAGCAGTTCATACGACTGTAAAGAAACTCTATGAAACCAGATAACTATAAATGAAGTATGATGTTACACAATTTACGTATAATTTTTATTTATATAAATAAAGCGCCAGTACCTGATTGAAGGCCGTTTGAAACGGAATAAAGAGGCGAGCAGATTTAAATGAATTTTTCATATTTGTATATTTACTTACTAAAGTCAAAACATTGGTTATAGACTTTGCCTAAATTCAAGTCAAGAGTATTGGGGGTTATGCAAAATTAAAATTACATTTAAATCATTGCCATCGCATTGCCGGGATCAGTTAGGCTTGACGGATGTTGTGCGTATGGCACGTATTAGCCAAGGGTAACTAGGGCCCCTGGGCTATGGTTTAAGGATCCTACGCGGCATTCGCCTGAAAGTAATGCAGGACAAACCCTAGAAAAACCTGCATCAGGTAGGTCGGGCAATTGATACTTCTCATACGCCCTTCCGATGGCGGGAGAGGGGTTAGCTGTGGGGTCGCAGCTTTCCCCTCGCCGTGCCTTGACCAATTTAGGAGGCAGCTGGCTGACTATTCCAATAGAAATAGTGGACAACTCTTACCGTATGCCCAAGGTCTGCGATCCCGGAGCATACACCTCTCAAAACAGGCCGAGGTGCCTCGGCATATGGGAACCTTAGTTCAAAAAAAACAGAGAGATGTGAAGGCATCCCCAAAGGTAGCCTCCGCCAGAGCTCTCTGGGAAGGTTCACCTGCGAGAGAATCCTCTCGCAGGCTTCCTCGCGCGAAAGAATCTCTTCTTTTCTTTTTAAACTTATTGTTGTAGTATCGCGTTTTTTCTCCTTTTTTTACCATTTGTCCTTTACCAGTATTGTGCTGCTGTCTTCTTGCCTACAAACAACAAATAATTTGTTTTCCTACGAATACATGCTTCGCAAAGAGAAAAAGTAGCTTTTGTTCCCGACTTCAAAGAAAAATCGTGCAGCCGTTTATCTGCAAAACGAACAAAATCCCTGTCAAAGCCGTTAAAATCACGATTTTTAACGATCTTCAACTAGACTCTAGAAGGCGGATGGCAGTTTGATGTGTTTAAAACTCTTATTAGTTAACAACAACATCAAGTTTCGATGAAATTGTTCAGGCCGCTTCCTAGTGAAAAGCAAACGAAATGGAGATTTTGAAATGTCGACCATTTTATATATATATATATATATATATATATAAGGCGGACGGCAGATTTATAGCGCTGTAAACCTTATTTACGCCTCTATACAACAATGATCGTTTTCTGGTGAAATGGAACAATGTATGCGTACAGATTCGAAGTAATCTTCAGTCAAAAGTAATATTTTATTTATATATATATAGATAGATTGATATATCTGAAGACATTGCAATATCTCAAAAATACCCATCGTATTAAAAAGGGTGGCAATGATTTTGTTCGTCTCGAAGCAGAACATAAAATGATACCAGCTCACTCCCACTCCTACGTCCTAGGATAGGGAAAGAGAGACATAAAATACATAAAATGGAAAGCCGCATATTTTATTGCAGATTTTGATCCACCACTAACAGTTACGTCGATTTCAGTATTGTTGAAGTTGATTCGTTCCCAGAAAGCGCCGTTATCAACGAAACACAAAATAGGTAAAAGTAACGCAGAAAAATTAAGATATCTCGAGAAATTGCCTTCAGATCAACAACTTAAGAATAAAATACTGTAGATGAGTTGAATATTTTTAAAAAATATATCGGATGATACGAAATTTGAACCCCTTCCATTCTTCATCAGAAGCGTAACGACGAGTTTTCTCATCAGCCTGTCAGAAATGGGACTTCCCATTGAAAACTTTAGAGTAAACCCTGTTCCTACGTCCAGGAAGCGCGGGTATGGGGTCAATTTAGTGTCACTGGATAGTTATTTAAAAAATATCTAACACGTCTACAGTACTGCATTCATCATTTATATTTTGTTGATCAGATGAGATATCCCCATTTATCTACGTTTTTTACTGGTTGACTTCAATTATAGATTCGCATCCATGTAACTGTTTGTGGAGAATACAAATCTGCTTCATATTTAAATGTATTAAATCTCCGTCTTCCACCACCAGGTGGTAATCATCCCATCCCAGAATTGTTGAAAATCAAGACTAAAATACAAATATGCCATTTGGATTACTTTCCACGCCCCAAAAACAATAAAAGATAATTCTGCATCAATCACCTCCTGAACAAAACAATGTTAAATAATTAAAATGTTTACGCCATTCACTTATCCATAAAAATAATAAAGAGACAAATTCTATGCTGAAGAGAGCTTCTGGCCCTATAATGCCAAGTATAAAGGTCCTTGAATAACAATGATATCGTCACCTCCACCAAGTTGATGTGGAGAGTCGAGTTTGGTATCATAGTATGACCTCCTTCTAGAAGAACAAAATCATTGCCACAATTGTTGTTACAATGGGTATTTTTCTAGATATTTCAATGTCTTCGGATAAATCTGCCTCCTGTATATCGAACTGCTGTGCTTTTACCAACTTGCATTAACACGTTGTGGAAGTAAAAGTAAACAAGTCTGATTACGATGATTAAAGTGCTACTCTTTGGAAGCAGGTTAGTTTAGTGTTGTATTTTGTTGGTTTTCGGTGGTACCTGTGAGTGTGGAGCGCAAGCGCAGGACAGACGCGCGGCTGCACACTGTGGAGTGGGCAGTGCGGGCCTGGAGGCCAGACAGCGCACAGCTCTCGCGGATGCTCCTGCAGTGAGTACGACTCTCGCATTTCACATCTATTATTTATGCATTTTCTGACCACACGTACACAAACTACTTTCTTTTCTTCAAGAAAATGTATATTTTTACCTATCACTGAAATATCCATTTAGACGCAAAAAAACGGAAACCTATCCTAATCCAAAGATCCGTATGATTTCCGTAATTAATACTTCCTGCCTCCGGATGACAAGTAAAGCATACGGAGGTCACTATAAAACTTGCAAAATTAAGTCTCTAAACGCTTGAATTTAACGTTGTTCTAATTTAATGTCGTCAGTTGAAAAATTCTATAAAAAATTGTGGAACACTTATTACACGTTGTGATTGACTGTCAAATACGAGAAATCTATCAGATCTATATTAAAATAATTATACTCTTTAAAATATACATTAGTTCCCAGGATTTTTGTATATTTTATTTTCTTGAATCAGTTCGTTTGCACTCCGGAAATACGTACGTCCTTTCCTGGCGCTCATATTTCCTTGCGCATTTCTCTATTGGAAAAGTTTTCTTGCCGATTTCTCACTCGCAGGGAGAGTAACGTAGATAAATGACGTATTTAAGCAAAAGCAGCGGAAGTTTTATAGAAAAGTTATGCCAGGAGTTAGAGTCTATAAGTCAGCTGTCACGGACAGGAAATATCTGGCAACATCGCGTGGCTCTTGACAGGGGCAAATGTTTCACGCAACAAAACGGTAAATAAATCCTTACACCTGCTGACGATACGACAATATTTCTTTCCGTAGATGAGCATTTTTTATAGAAAAATATCTAATTATGCTGAAGGGTGAAAAATTAAATCCTTATCTTTCCTTTCCTGAGAAACGTGCTACGTATCGACTTTGATGACGTCATTGCAGGTTTGGGGTGACGTCGTTATACGATGACGTCAGAAACGTCTTCAGCGTCAAGATGGCATTGCCGTAGGTTCCACTGTCGTAAAACGGATATTTTCTTCCCGATCCACCGCAATAAATATAAAGAAATGAGAAATGAACGCTGTTTGGTGAGATCTTAAATGTTAAACATATTCATTATCAAAACGTTCTCGTGAGTTTTATGAAATTAAATTTAAAAAAAGTTTTCTATTTTATCAATTCAGTAAATCTCTAAACAACATTCCTATGTTTCGTGAATAACGATTATCATGTAATGAAAGTAAAATAGGATCGAAAAATTCATTAATTGGTGTATAATATAGACGAAGAGGTTACTGATTTTTATCTACAACATTAACTATTTTATTTCCAAACAATGCACACAGTATTAGCCTAAAATTAGATATATATATATATACATATTATTTATCTTTTTTCGAGATTAAATGTTCTAAAACGTATCAACTTTTTTGTACGTACAGTGTGTTCCAAAACGTTTATCTTGTCTTCCATAATTAACTACTCAATTTGTAACTTCAAAACTATTGAATTTTAATATTAAGAAGTGCACGATTTCACTAAAATAACTACTGATATTTAGGACATCCTGCATATAATTCATACGGGAGCCTAAAATTGATCCATCTAAAATAATTCTAATGTAAACACATTTTTCGATCATCATGTTTTTAGGTGAAAATATATATTAAAACCCGATATTTTTGCGGCGCTTAATCGACCGCTGCAAGCGCTACTTTTCATCTCATTGACAGCTATATTTAGTGACCAGTACCGCTAATTGAGAATAATGCCCAAATCGGAACAATACGTAACCGTGCTTTACACATTGGCTGCATTGCATAACATTCTATTAACCGTTTCATTAAAATTAAGTTCTAAGCAAACAGTTTGTTTCAGGTCACTTACATTGTTGAATCAGTCCATTTGGGCAACAAACTGGCGATCTCTGATAACAACGATCGTAACACGCGTTCTACATCAAGCTAATGCAGTTCGCGGCATACGTAAAAGGGTTCATAAAATATATGTACCTTTGACAATATTTTTTCCCCGTCAAAATAAGCAGCAGTTAGGCACACAATAAAGCTGAATTTGATAATTGCGACCGTCAAACTGTGTTCAAAATCGTAAATTCGGAGTCAGCGTAGGCTGTTTTTATGGATGTAATGTCCAACAGTCCACAATACAAGCTAACGGGTTAATTTTACGACTTCTTAGAATTGGGTTGGAAATATTTTTGTTTACATATTATTATTATTATTAATAAAAGACAATAAAAGTAATAATGGTATACAGACATTGCTAATAGTATAAAGAAATAATTGATAATGGTATAACGCAAAAAATCTCACTTAACCGCACAACTAATAATTTAATTAATTAACATATGCTTTACACATTGGCTGCATTGCATAACATTCTATTAACCGTTTCATTAAAATTAATCTTATATCAATATCAGTGGAAATAAACCACACATACTCTCGTAAGGTGCTAGGAATTTTTAGGCCTAGTTGGCTGTTTTTAACCTGATCGTCGAGCAAAGAAACAGTACCATTTTTTATCAATTGACATATCAGTTGGTATTATAATAATATCATACATCACAAACCGATAAATTTTTTTGAAAAAATATTCACTTATATATTTACAAAAACGTTTTTAATTAATATAATGTACTTAAAAGTATAACAATTTATTGTAAAATAAATTGTTCATAATTGCATTTTCAACGACATTCACCTCTTGATGTATTTTCTCCTTTGACAAATTCATAGCTATCTAAATATTGCGCATTAAATTCGTTTCCGCATATGAACTAAAAATTTGCGCTTCCTCACCTTGGGGTATTTGTAGTCATAGAATACTTTTTTCTAACTATAAATAAACAACAGACAATTTTAAGTTAGAAAAAAATATATTTATTTATGGAAAATTAAATTGCGTTTCGTCACTAAATTTGCGACCTATTGAGGTTGAAGTTTAACAAAATTTTGATAGCCTTGACTGTCGGCCACGCAAAGTTAGCGACGAAACGTTGTTTAATTTTCCATAAATAAATATATTTTTTCTGACTTCAAATTGACTGTTGATTATTTATAAGTTGTCTCAATAGTCAGAATATATATATATTACTATAAATGTTTATTTTAAAAATAAAATATCCAGCATAAGCTTTAATTGGAGAACTTTTGATTGGTGACTGATTCAGTAATTCTTAGAAGTTCAAATATGTAGTAATTTTCCAAAAAATATATATCTTCAACAGTGATTTGTAATAGGTTTAATAATGATACAACTAAAAATTGGAAATGATTAAATCCGATTTAATGTGAAAGATTCACCATTGATTGCATTCTTAATATGTCATGGGTTTCATGTCAGCTTAGTACCTAAATCACTAATAGCCAGCCATTACGGTATATGCGTTCTAAGTTGTTCATCAAAGTTAAGCTCATCTAAGTTAATGTAAGCAATAAAGCAATATATATCACAATATTGCACCTGCCAAGTCTCACCAGAGCAAACCTAGGTTTTCAAAACCCTCACAGTTTGTGCCTTGAAATAAGATGAAGTAATTTACTTGTGTTCCATTTACTTTGTGCTTTTGTAAAACTGCTTAACCGAGGACGCAATTCATACGTGAAAAGAGTTGCTTTCTCTTGCAACAAAATTTAAAAAGCTCTTAACATCAGCAGACTGGACACTTCGCAAGAAAGAAATGGAATTAAGTCTTGGAACTTGTCTCTGAAAGAGCACATATTTCTTTAGAAAAATACATTTCAGAATTCTAGTAGACAACTTTCAGTATTTAACCGATGCACTATTAAAATTTTAATTACCCGCAATATTGAATTTTAAAAGGTACAGCAAAGTTTTATTTGTATTATTTGTTTAGGGTAATCCACGGGTTGGCAAAGCCTAGGAAGGGATTTGAAAGGGGGAATGCAGAATGGTAGAGGAAGGTAGCCAGGAGTTCAGTAGAGCCCCCGGGCTATAATTTAAGGATCCTACCAAGCATTCGCCTAAACGTGATGCAAGACAAACCATAATGAAAGTTTTATATTTGGCTAAGAGGTTCTATAGATTTTTTTTAGGGTAAGAGGCTACGTGAGGGTAATCCACATAGTGGCAACTCCCCTTTCATAGCATAGGAAGGGATCTGAAAGGAGGGATGCGGAAGGGTAGAGGAAGGTAGCCAAGGGATAACTAAGGCCCCCGGGGCTATGGTTTAAGGATCCTATCCGGCATTCGCCTAAAGAAATGCAGGGAAAACCCTAGAAAAACCTGCATCAGGTAGGTCGGGCATTGGGTACTTGTCCCACGCACTTTCGATGGCGGGAGAGGCGTTTGCTGTGGGGACGCAACATTCCCTTCTCCGTGCCTCGACCAGTTAAGAAGGTAGCTGGCCGAATGTTTCAATGAGAACAAAAAACTCTTACCGTAAACTCAAGGTATTCGACCCCGGAACATACACCTCTCAAAACAAGTCGAGATGCCCCGGCTTAGTTCAAAAACGTAGAGAGGTCTCTCCTAAAAAGTTCTGCCTACAAGAGCATACAACAGCTTTCACAGGTTCGACCTTAGTTTTGACTGTATGATCCTCAAATAGAAATCTTTCCTGTGAACATATGATGATGAGAGAGAAGTACGAGTGTATTTATGAGAGGTCCTTTAGATAAGAAATGATAAATAAATGCTTTCTTTGGTTGTTTCAGAAAGCGACCAATATTTGTGTGTGTTCTCTGTGATAGCTACCTACAATATAATTTAAGCAATGACCACTGATCCAATTGGATGGGTAGGTCGCAATCTCTTTAATCAGATCAGGGCTGGGCTGGGATAATGATTACGTCCAATAAGTGGCTGTAAGTCATTTGTCAGGATAAACTGATCACGTGCCTCATATTCTAGAACGTTTTATAGTAAACAATAGTAACAATCCATGCGAGCCCTTCAAAATGACAATTTGGTTGGTCGTTAAAGTTATCCGATGTCAAAACTGTGAAAGTAATATGATAAACGGGTAGTACAAAAAGTTGGCAAAGTCCTCTACTGAGATCTACGTGTAACTCACATAGAAATTATACGACCAAGTCTCAGAAAAATTATTTCGGATGGACCGTCATCCTCCAGATTACAATAGATGAGAAATAGTTATGCATATAAATTTTAAATTGCGTTGAACACTATTGTTCTTTTGTGGTTAAATGAATGAAAATAGTGAATTCGTAGTCGTGTGTTAGTTACAATAAGGTCGATTTACGTGTTATTTATAAATTGAAATAATAATAAAAATCATAAAATAGCAAACTAAATTCAGTACACTAAAATTTCACATTACATATATATATATATATATATATATATATATATTTGTTTATTTTCATTCTCAAAAGTAACGAATTTTTCTTCCTGTTTACATGTTTATCCTTTTTCAATTATATATTTTCCTATTCTAATATATTCCTCGTTTAATAAATATCTATATCACATATTATTATTCTTGTATATATACATATAAGTGCAGTCTTTTTCTCTTTGATCTTTTTTCATAGTTGTACGCATTTCATCGGTATATTTAATTATTTACGTACGTGTGGAGCTTTGAACCGGCTGCTGTGGTGTAATGTTATTGTTATGCAAAACACAGGTCCCGCGTTCGAATCCCGGAATGAGCATTAATGTTTGCTCTCACGGAAACTGGAGTTATGACTCAGGGAGAATCGAAATACTATACACGTGTCACTCCTAAATCAAAAATGCGTCATGTAAGATTGTCAGTCGTATTGGTAGTCCGAGGCCCACAGTGGGCTGCAGAACCAAGAAAGAAGATTTTTATTAGAATTATTCTATTTCTTCAGTACAGGGCTAATGGCATCAATAAATTTAACATTAAATATTTCAGGAGTCGATATATAGGAACCAAATATTCACGGTGTAATTACTCCATCACAGTAAATTAAATCATAAGCATGTATGATTGTGAAAGATTTATCAAAACTGTATCCGGTACCAACGTTATTCGAGCCGAAGTATTTTTAGAGAGGAGTCAGATGTGTTAACTACTGGAGACGACCTCATTTCTACGACTGTAATTAGTTCTATCAAGATGAACATGTAGGTTTTCGAGTATATCCTACTTAGAGATCTGCTTAAATTTTTTCTGTGTCTAATGAGGACCCAATGAAAAGTTTTGAACGACGACGTACACGTTCTCATCGAGCGATGCAACTCTGAGGTCGAAATACCCAATTAGGAGAAATTAAAATATAACATTTTTCGTCCTTTCCCCGTTTATGCAGGCTGGTTCATATTTCGCCCTTTCCCTGAACTACTGTAGATGACGTTGCGTGAGCGAATGCCTATTGATCATGAGAGCCAAATAAAGAAAAGAGATTTTTTTGAGTAGTGAAAAAACTCGGAAGAGAACTTTCAGTTAAATTCTATTTTCACGTATTTTCAATAAACTTCTCCAGCCAATATTTTTAATAACTCCTTATTTCTTCAACATTTAAGTTTAATAAACTCCACCAATAATTTTGTGAAATGAAATAACGCATGAATTAGTTCGCTCTCTTCAGACAGGAACAAATACTTTAAATTGAAAAACAGAAAACGTTTGCTGGCTCGTTGAGCGGTGACCGTAACACTTTACTCAAAATTTAAATACTTTTTACTACTCAACTGTCTCTCATTAATCACTAATTAACTACTCTGCTCCTTCTCTCCTCTACTCCACGACCGCCCTCAGTCTGGTCTGCAACTCATCTCGACCCCTCGGTGAGAATATGTTTCGCTCACCAGATCTTCAACTCACGATGATACGAACCAATGAGATTCGAATCCGTGCCCCCACAAATCAGAATATTCTCGCTGTCAACTCCCCAAGTCTTTGGGATCTTACATTATCCAGGGTGCCAGAAATATTTCGCATACGTGCTAAACTCTCCGGACCAGAGATTTGTTTTGCCAAATGTTTATACCCACAGGAAGTCTCCTTGACTATCCTTAATCCTCTTAAAGGAAGGTCGCTTTTGCTTTCGTTCACTACCTAAGTTACGAACAAAGGACCCAAGAATATTAATTGCACAATTTTTTTCGTAAAGTAAAATATCAAAATAAATAATAAAAATAACACCCAGTTAATTAATTTCTCCTGTTACTACTCCGTAAAATAATTTTTAATAACTGTTCAATATTATATACACAAAAACATTTGCATTATGTATGTGTTCAGTACAAAGTTTTAAATAATGCTTGTTTCCGGTTGTTTCTGTTTTCAGTTCCACTCGTTTTTACAAAGCTCAAAAGTTAGACATCGGCTCAGTTTGTTTCGCTTGAACAAAGAACTATGTAATTAAATATCAATCTGAAACTATGCATTTTGCTTGATTGCCGTAGACGTAAGTCACCCTCCGGCGTAACCCATTTATTATAGATTAAATTGCAGTAACTTTAATCTGAAATAACGGCGATGAACAAATTTTGTTACGCGCTGAATAATTTTTCAGTGATATTACGTTGACTGAGTTTCACTCGTCCCGTTTCTCGAAGATAAAATGAGCAGAAGTTCGATTTTCTCGCCGTCTACAAACATTATAATACTTATTCAATTTATATAGAGAGAGAATAGTTCTCACTTTCGCCTCGCGAATGTTCGCGTGGGGTCGATATTTTTGTTGTGTTTTATAATTACTTTAATTTATTGTTTATAGTCGCGTCAACATAAAAGTCATTGGCGACTTACCATATATACTACATGAAATTATTACAATTATTTCATATTAACTATGTTGTGCGTGTCAGTTATTATAATTTGAACCATGTGGATGGTTGTTCATGGGAGATTATACTTTCATCTGGTTGTGAAATTATTTTCATGTAGCCTATATGATTCAGCTTACAAATCTAACGTTTGAATGTGACCTAGTCCGTAATAGAAGTTACGTCGTTTTCTTTATGGGAAAATTTCTGAGTGTGGTTTATGTGGATTACGAGTATTTTTTTTGCATTTCAATGAAAATTTAAAGTAAAACTAGAATTGTCTATCGAGTAAAGTCCATCACATGAATTATGTATACAATTAAAACCGTTTCATAAATATATCGTACAACATAGTATAACAATATCGTTATAAAATTAATGATTTATGGTTTCAAAAAGAATTCGCTTAGTAACCATTAATAACAATAGACGTTAGCAACTACTTAAACAGCGATAACTGAGGCAACGCGTCTAATTATAATACTGGAGAAACAGGTAATTAGCTAATCAGGCATGTCTGTTAATATTTTGGTGTTTTGTATACTTTAAATTGTTTATGAAGGCTTCTATACAGATAAATATGTTTGTATGTATCTCTTGCTCATAAGGTAAGTTTTGACAGCTGAGATAAATATATGCTACAAATACAAATATCAAATTCTTGACTCCTTAAATTGTCTTTTTTGCCAAAATTTGGATACATCTCCCTAAAGTTTTCCAACTTTCCGAAGTCAATTTAATTTAAATTCAATAAGTTAACAAAATATATTTACTAAATAATATAAATATTCTACATGTTAACATAAATCTATTCTTCTGGATAAAAGAAAAATATAAAAACGAGTATACCGAACAGATTAAATACAGATAAATGGAAAAGAATTTGGTATGTTTCGTAGTTAAATCAATTGTGCGGCAATTAAAATAAACCCACAGTAAATATTTTTAGGCAAAATGTTTATTCATACATCCCTTTCAAGTACCGTTCATGATTATAACTAATAATTTAACACCTGAAACATGCGTAAACATTTTCGTGTAGAATTTTAAAACTTTCCTAATTATAATCCCCGAGAGAATTTTAAAATATTAGTGAAATTACATACCCGCAACCCTTATTCCTTGTTTTAAGTTTTATTTGACTTAAAGAATAAAATGTAGGCATAAATTATATGCGTAACATTGAAAGGGTTTGACAAACGTTAAGAAAATGGCTGAAGTCGAAACATTGAAACACAGGAAATGTAAATTTAAAAAATTGGTCTTAAAAAGGAAATAATGTATTACTGAAAAAATTATGGAAAGACGTCCTACTATACCTCAAATTATTAGGAGAGAATCTAATAAAATGAACAACACTAAGATTCGTTTTGAAATAAGAACGCAGGGCTAAAATTATATTTCACCTCGTGATTACCAAACATAGAATATGCAAATGTTAGTTTTTATTTATATAATAGATAAAGGACAGTTACCCGAGTTTTTAATTCTTTTTAGGAAAAAGAAAATGAGATGTTCATAGTCGTAATACCTGGGATAAGGAAAAAATATTCCATTAAGAATTTTAATGTATGAAGTACAAAAACTCTATGTTTGATAGAGGGTTAACATTATATAATGAATTACTAGTAGCAGTTAAGAATACGATCAGTTTAAACATATTTTTTTTAAAAAAAAGTTAGTGAGCTCTGGATGAGCTACCTTTGAGTATGCCTTCACATCTCTCTGGTTTTTGAATTAAAGTTCAACATGCCGGGGCACCTCGGTCAGTTTTGAGAGGTGTATGTTCCGGGGTCGCAGATCTTGGTAAGAGCGGGTAAGAGTTGCCCGCTATTCCTATTGGAATAGTCGGCCAGCTGCCTCCTAAACCGGTCAAGGCACGGAAAGGGGAAAGCTGCGACCCCACAGCTAACCCCTCTCCCGCCATCGAAAGGGCGTGGGACAAGTACTAAATGCCCGACCTATCAGATTCAGGTTTTTCTATGGTTTTCCCTGCATCACTTTGAGGTGAATTGCCGGGTAGAATCCTTAAACCTTAGCCTAGAGGCACTAGTTAACCCTTGGCTACCTTGCTCTACCTTTTCGCATCCCCCCTTTCACTCCTTTTTCTATGCTATAAGAGGGGAGTTGCCACTATGTGGATTACCCTATACATAGCCTATCTACAGCTACAAAAAAATAGTGAGAGGTAAATATAGTTATATTATAGCATTTAATTAGCTTTAACTTAAATATACCATTTAAATAAATAAATAAACTTTGTATAGAATGACAAGTACCAAGCGCCCAACGTACTTGATGCAGGTTTTCTAGGGTTTATTCTGCATCACTTTTAAGAGACTGTCCGGGGGCCCCAGTTGGCTACCTTCCTCAACCCTTCCACATCCCCCCTTTCAAACCCGTTCCTATGCTATTAAAGAGGAGTTGCCACCACGTGGATTATCCTCGACGAAGAATTTGGACAAGTCGGACTGATGACACTTTAAAGAGATTCTACTTTACCTACGGAAAGTTTTAAACGATTCAAGTAATTTATATTTGAAATATGATCAAATAAAACATTTTATTTTTATTTTATTAACAATAAAATTTATTAACCGGTCGATAAGTGATAAGTGGAATTAGTTCATTGATGAAGTTTAGTTTTCAGTTTTAGTTGCATGACAGAATTCAGTACCGTCGGATCACAGTTAAAAGCGATTAGTTCCGGCAGAAAGGATACAATCATGATTAATTTTGTTGGCGTATATACGCACCCTATCATTCCTAGCATAGAACTGTCGAAGGTTTTACATCAGTAAATTTATTGAATATTATTTCAACAGTATGTAAGTTAATGTTTTGGGTATTTATGAAATAGGATGCAATTTTGACTTTACATTTTTTGACTACAATATTAAAAATGCCAATTCGCTGTGGTCGAGTCAGCCAGTTTTTCTTGTTTCCAAAATTAATCATTGTAATAAGTTAATTGGCTGGACGACGTTGGCTGAAATTTGTGATGCTCGATTTGTGATTGGCCTGTGAGATCCTGATCAGATATTTTATCTTCTACTTTTCTGTCTCAACAGCAAACCAAATTATTTCGTGTTCCTCAATCTTTCTACATCTCTAAATATTTCTTGTTGTCTGCTTCGACGTTTTCAACGATGAAGATCAATTTTGATATTTTCCATTTTACACTAAAAAGAATCATTACTTTCACAATTAAATACAAGAATATACTTACCCCAGTAAACTGTTAACGTAAATAAATAAACGGAACCAAAATAACATTCCGTTCTGTAAAAGACGAACAAATATTTATGGCTCGTGCAGTGCAAGTATATTAATGTTTAAATGTAAAGTATTAATGGTGTAACATGTCTTACAGTAATTGGAGAGTAGTAGTCCATAACCTGCATACGAAATACGTATCACTATTGCAATATAGAGATGAAAATATCTGCCTACTCGTATCGAAGCCTGCGAGAGGATTCTCTCGCAGGTAACCTGCGAGGGATGTTCTCTCGCAGGCACAACCTTGTAGGAGAGATACTAAGGGGCTACCTTTGGGGATGCCTTTTCCTCTCCGTTTTTGAACTATGGTTCCCACAAGCCGAGGCACCTCGGCCTGTTTTGAGAGGTGTATGTTCCGGGGTCTCAGACCTTGGTCATACGGTAAGAGTTGTTCGCTATTCCCATTGGAATAGTCGGCCAGCTGCCTCCTAAACTGGTCGAGGCACGCAGAAGGGAATGCTGCGTCCCCACAGCAAACTCCTCTCCCGCTATCGGAAGGGCGTGGGACAAGTACCCAATGCCCGACCTACCTGATTCAGGTTTTTTCTAGGGTTTTCCCTGCATTTCTTTAGGCGAATGCGGGGTAGGATCCTTAAACCATAGACCGGGGGCCCTAGTAACCCTTGGCTACCTTCCTCTACCCTTCCGCATCCCCCCTTTCAAATCCCTTCCTATGCTATTAAAGAGGAGTTGCCCAATGGGGATCACCCTCATGTAGCCTGTTGCCCCTTTTTTTTATTCCTACTGTTGAGTACCGGTAATACAATTCAATTCAGTACTGCTTCACGAATTCCGCTGCATTCCGATGAATGGATTTTTCTAGACTAGAGCACGATATTTATTAGACTATAACTTAATGTAATCGTATATTATACCTAAACGCAATCGTCAAGCGTCATATTTTCTCGCACAATAACGAAACTGACGGAAGTTTTAGTCCAAGCGTTAGTTACTTGGCACGTTTGGCCTTTATATATTGGATATATCACTCGATGATTGTAAATAAATGAGTGAATAGTTATAATTATTTTCAATCCAAACAAGTATACTCTGTATAGAAAGAAGCATAAAGTTTATTGCATTTCGAATTGAAAATATTCTAATAATTACCTTAAAATGCTGTAGACGTAATTTTCTGTCTCCTCTCTCTTTATTTACCGCTGTCCCCTTTCCCGTCGCCACAATAGATCACTCATTATGCTCATCTCTCTCTCTGTCTCTCTCTCTCTTATTTGCATGTAAGGTGCTAAATTACAAGATCTCAACGTTTGTGTGTTGGTCACAGTACTCATGTCTTAAAATGTGAAGTTGATTTGACTTTTGTGGTCAGCATTTCTAACCTAAAGTGGCCAATGTCGGCGGCAGGTATATGGCGCTAATCCTGAATTCCTTCCTTGTGCGTACGAAGACGGGCCCTTTGTATCCCGTGTCTAAAAGCGGCGCGTCGGTCTACAGACGCTACAACACGTGCCACTACAACGCAGCTCCACGCACAATAGAGGCGACGCGACGACCAGGAATTCATTCCACATCGCTACCCATTATTAACGCAGAAAGACTCACAGGCTTTTGTTTACAATCATCAAGCAAAAAATGCTCGATGTCACATGAATTTTTTTTTTCGTTTTCAAAAAAATCTTCCCATACGAATTACTGAATTCATTGATAAAGGTAAAAAATGAATATTACGAGGTCATTCCACTGTAGAAAGAGGATATTTATAACAAGGCTTAGCGAGTGAAAAATATGTGCAGTTACCAGCTCTTTTCAATGAAGTTCACAGTACATTGCCTAAGGTAATCTAGATGTTTCGCATAATAAGTTTAAATGTATGAGTTTTACACTTTCGTATGGATAATTTTGGGGATATAATGCATAACGAAACGTTCGTTTAACGCTAATGGAGTTGTATAATAGAGTGAGTTGTTTTGTTATGCACGTGTTTCTTCTTTAATAATAAACAGAAAATTGATCATGTTCTCAAGTGCCGTCCGTATCTTTGTGTTGCGGTTGTATGTATAACATATATTAGTTAAGAATTATTTATTAAAAAGTCCATTCCAAAGGCCTTTCGGAGAACATTTAAAAAAAATTAACGAACTAGTACTTACACCTATTGTTTCATCTGTGTAGCTTTCTTGCAAAAAAAAAGTAAATATTTCTAAAAGAGAAAAAGGCAATACTCCAAAATGAATAATGCAACAATGTTATTTATGCTTCAATAAATCTCCTATACATTATACCATATGACTATTTTTCTAATGTGAAAATAAGTATATTTTCATTCAGTAGATACCAAGAAAGACAAGTTTATCTCTACAGTTAGTAATGTGTGAATTTGGTGGATGGAATTTCATAATTATAACGGAAAATCTAAATAATAATGTATAATAAAGGATATAACTAGAACACTCTACTTATATCGATTATAAGCAGAAGATGGAATACGAGTATTCAGGAAGTGAATGAATCGTTAATCATTAATTACGGACAGAGCAATCTATGTCCATTAACACATGTTTCAAAAGCATGTTAGCTCGTTTAATCCCGAGAATTTAAATCGCAGACTACTGACGTATGTAAGAAATTGTTGCGTGTTTTGTGTCAACGATTCCAAGAATCCAACATGAATCGTGTAATTTATCGATCACAAGAATAAATATTTATTTTTAAAAAATTCAAAACATTAATAGTTCTCTCGGGTCTCAAACCGGGCCAATTGTTTGTTGAATAACAACGTTTCAACAGCAAGCTCCGCCATCGTCATCAGGCGGAGCTTGCTGTCGAAACGTTTTTATTCAACAAACCATTTTTATTACAACAGATTCACCGGAAAAGCCGTCATTCTCTAATAATTAATAATTCTAAAATTTAATTAAATTGTAGCTTCTTCCGATTACCAAAAAACTAATAAGTCCTCAAAAAATACAGAAAAAAGTACAAAAAAAAGACTCCAACAAATTTGTACAGAATTTTGAGATTTAAAGAGAATCTATATTTACTTAAAAATGCTAAAAAAACAGAGGGTTTACGTCATCGCATTTATTCTGAACGGAAGTTGTAACTTTTACTTTGGAGTTCAATAATTAACAAAAACAGAGATGTACGCAATTTTCGTCTTTGTAATTCGATACTACAGCAAAGGCATTAAGGTACATCAGAGAGTCCCTTTATCTCTTTTCATGCTCACGCTTTTTATGGTCGCATGGGATGATTCAATTTTCTGTTGACAAGAGTCATTTTCCCCAATGCGGCACTAAGTTGGTCCTCCAGTAAAATATTCTATGTTAAGTCACTCTTCCCTAACCTAATACCGCGCCTCCAAGTTTAGTACCTCAGGAAATACCAAGATAAAAACTCTTTGTACGCGTCAAGTCCATTTTTAATGTATTATGATGATGTACAGTTATGTTTTTCTAAGCCCTAGAAAACGTGCATCAGGTAATTCGAGATATTAGTGGTTTCCTCAAGATTTTCGATGACTTTACGTTTTTATCCTCTCGAACAAAATTCAAGCCTCTGAGTGTGTATTATATTGTTAAATTGTAACAGCGGTCCGAAGTAAAGCATCGGGGTAAGCTAGTCTAATTATCAATTAAAATAATATAAGTAAAATGTAGATATATCTGTTAATTTATAAAAATAAACACGGAATACACATATGCATATTTAATATCTATTACTATACTTTACAATGATAGAATCTCAGTACTTGAGAGCTGGTCTAATGGTGTGAGGTGGCGTCATTATGATGCCAAATTCTCGTCTTTTCCATAACCTCGGTCTCTCTGAACAGTATTAAATTATATTATGTATTAAGTGAAGTAAATAAATCAGCCAATAAATTAAGAATTAAATTAATTACATTAAAGAATTACTTCTCATTAAAATAGAAAAACGTTTCGGCCTATTTTTGTGGACCTCATCAGGTCCTGTATTAAAAAAAATTAAAAGGAAATCGAAATTAAATCAACAATTCCATAAAATCTCTTCAAGACATTGTTGAAGCAATTATAAGCAGAATTAAATCTATCAATTAAAATTATTTATTTAAAGTAATTTCAATAATAAGGCATGTACAGTAAATTATTTATAATAAACTCAAATGTTTCATTTAATTATAAAGAATTTATTGTAATATTTAGATTATAATACTCCTTCTTTTTGTATTTTGATGAGAGAAAACCTTTAATTGCATTAAATTCAAATTATTCTGACTTCATTCACTAATTTAATTGTTTTTTTATTGTGTATACTTTTCTTCTGATACAATACTGTAATGTTTTTGTACGTTTACAATATCACTTCTTGCCTTGACTTGTACAAAGATGTTTACAAAATCGATTTTCTGAAGGCGCCAAGTAAATACTGCGAATTAGTACCACATTACGTTTATCACGCACTTTCATATCTCTGTAACTATTAATCTTGTCACATTTCACGGTAAATAACAGCTATTTATTGTAAACAAATATTCAATACTGATGTATGCTTTACGCACTAACCAAAGATTAACAGAGTGTCAACCTGAAAATTTCCGAATGCATAAATTCACACTAACCAATATATACGACCAAATGTAAATAATGTATGTCATACTGCACCAAAACATCGCCTATTAACAACTTTAACATCCCATTTTCAGTGCTTAAATCCTTTGCATGTTTGTTCCTTTTATATGCTGCCGGCTTATCATCCTCGTATTGGAATTTTTACGCTGTTATCCCAGACGTCTTCTAAACTCGTCTGGCGCACCTATGAAAACGTAGTCTCTTTGGTCGTTTATGAACTCTCAAAAGCCACTTCCTAACTTCGTCATAGACTTCTCGCAACGACCCCCTGCCCACCGGCTTTTCAGATTTATTATACGTTTGAGACTACTACATGAGAAGGATGAAAATCTGCTGAAAGGACAGAGTGGCTGAAAATGAGATATTTCAAAGCGTAGAAGTAACACGCACACCCAGAAGGCACATATAAATCAGAAGAGACAAAGTGTTGGGCCACATCTTACCCTGCAGCCACATTGTCAGTGACCATCGAAGGAAAGAATCTCCGAGGAACACTGACGATGCAGCAGATGATGTGTGACTTTGAGATGTGCTTCATACTTATAAGTAAAGAGGAAAGAGAGACAACATGATGTAATGGCGAACTTCTGCTGACCAACTGACGTTCCACTTCATCCACAAATAAAGTCTTATGTTATTCCCCATGCGATCTCTTCGTGTTTCCCCCTACATAATCCATAACATAATTATTTCCTTAATACGCAATTTTTTGTACAAACTACTAGACACAAGGTATTGATAAATACAGAGATAGAAAATTGTTAAAGTGTTTCATAGGACCATGCTGTAATAATAAAATTAACGTGACTGTCTGCCCGTTTAACTCAAAAACGTGGGCATGGTTTTCGATGAATTTCTATAATTGTATTAAACCTTTCTCGGGTTTTTAGAGTAAAAGGCAACATAAGGTTAATCCACGTGATGGTAACTCCCCTTTAATAGCATAGGAAAGGATTTGAAATGAGAGATGCGGAAGGGTAGAGGAAGGTAGTCAAGTGTTAAGGGTTACCTAGCCCCCCACCTCCTGGCTGTAGTTTAAGGATCCTACCCGAAATTCGTCTAAAAGTGATGCAGGACGAGCTCCCACAGGCTAAGAGTTGTGACTACTTTCTCGTCATATCGCACAACACAGGTTTTATAATACGCCGAAATTCAAGGCAAGGAATAAGCTCAAACAAATTTGAATTTAGTAAATGATTCTCAATGACAGCTATTATGATAATCGCGGAAACTTCGTGTTCTGAACAAAATTTAACCCGGTTGATAAACCGTTAATCAAGCCTACGTTCATTAGCTACAAATTTGAATTATTGGCTACGGTCTTTGGATTAATACTACTTTATATTCTAATAATACTTCTTAAGTGCAGTCAAATATACGGACAAACATAGATACGAACTTCTAATATTACAAAATTTATACCAAATATAAATGTAATATACAGAAATTATTATTGGTACGTATAATAATATAGTTTATTTAATGTTATATCTGCCATTGAAATAATTTTTTTATAAAGTGTACGTTGATCATGAGCTTTTTTTACCAAGGATAATACTTAGATTAACAATGAATTATTATTTCCTCGACTTTTAAAGGAACAGGCCACTTTCATCTGCAAATCTCTATAAATTTTAATTCATGTTATATATAAATATATATTCTGACTATTGAGAAAACAAATAAATAAACATCAGCCAATTTTAAGTGAGAAGAAAGTATTTTTTACTGTAAAATTAAACAACGTTTGGCCCCTAATTTTGCTACCCCATCGGGATCAAGTTTAAAACTAAAATTGTAATTGTTTTGTTCTTTTTATAGTTTTAAACTTTAACCTGACGAGGTCGCCAAATAAGCGATGAAACGTTGTTTAATTTTACATTAATAAATTATTTTTCTGTCTTATAATTGGCTGATGTTTATTTATTTATTGGTTTAATCCATGTTGTTTTTCCTGCCAGTTCTGTTTACTAAACAGTTTCTGAAAAGTTACAGTGAAAAACAAATGCATGGTATTGAGTCATAGTCTCTAGTTATTGAATTCTTGTGACATTTCTTCCAGTTAACCTCGCGGTACTGATTTCATTGACAGTATATGTTATAATATGTAAAATTAAATATCATTTTCACAGTAATGTCGGATAAAGAACAATTTTTAACCGCGATGTATAATTTAAATTACGATAGGAAATATGTCCCCGCTGTATACTTAATTAAACCATCGTTTCATTATTTGCCAAAATTTTCAATATTTCCATATAAATTTTGAATTATAAGTACGAATCTCGTATATTAAAAACAATTAAAGCAACACCATTGTAATCTTCAAATTATTCTATATGTTTCTGTGTTTAGTGGATAAGTACACAATTTATAAACTATTGCAGATGATTTATTTTAGCTTTCGTATACTATGTCCACAAAATCCTTTTATCAGTTCCTTTGAGTACGTGCTACACAGTTCCAAACCTTTTACACACTTTACCTTCATTATATAGTATATGTACGTAGTTCTGTAGTAAATTAAAATTTAGGGTATTTTTAATATTAAACTTTTACTGTTCTTTATAGTTTCTTGTTAAACCTCAGTCAATATCAATTTTTTTAATTTAATTTAATGACAGAAACAATCATTATAAGGTAGTATATATTTTAACTAATTAAACGCGTCTCTGTGGTCCGTCTTATGAAAATATTCTTTTTCAGTTAATGGTTAATTCACAAACCAAGGTCATAGTTATCACATATCAAACATGTACTAATTTTATTTAATCTCTCTCTCTCTATCTATCTATCTATCTATCTATCTATCTATCTATCTATCTATCTACCTATCTCTCTATCTCTATCTCTTTCTATCTACCTATCTCTATCTCTCCCTAACTCTCTATATCTGTCTATCCCTATCTCTCTTTTTTTCAACTCACTATCTACAAGTCGAGCATCCTTAAAACTGTGTGTCATTTACTAACAAAAACCTATACTTTCTGTATATCTTACTCTGTCCGACTAACTGTTCTGAAGACCTCCGCCATAAACAATATCGATTAAAGACATTCATCCCCATCTTCAGATTAAGGGACTTTAATAATGCCCTTATTTAAAATGAAAATAATTTACGTCTGATAGAAAATAAAGAATAAGAAAGATAGCCAATACAGACAAAAAAAGGGTAATATAAATACCACACAACGTTTCTGGGATCCTTGTGCCTTTCGTCAGGTGCTAAGAAGAGCCTAGAGAAACACAACTGCACTGGTCAGTTGACAAGGATCCCAGAATCGTTTTGTGGTATTTATATTATGGCTATCTTTCTTATTCTTTAATGCCCTTATTTGTTTAAAAAATGTTTTTATTTTCTCGTTATCAGAATGTTTTGAAAAATTAAATACAGAGCTTCTATCTGATCTCCCACAGTCGTCATCTGTAAGTGTTGAATTACCCTCATGTAGTCTGTTGCCCTAAAAATAAAATCATCTGACTAATAAGCGCATCAACTTAATCCGGGTCGATGAGAATAAGATGCATTTTCTTCCCAGAGGTCTCTGGCGGAGGCTACCTTTGAGGATGCCTTCACATCTCTCTGGTTATTGAACTAAGGTTCCCACACGCCGAGGCAACCTGGCCTGTTTAGAGAGGTGCATGTTCCGGGGTCGCAGATCTTCGGCATACGGTAAGAGCTGTCCGCTATTCCTACTGGAATAGTAGGCCAGCTGCCTCCTAAACCGGTCAAGCCATGGAGAGGGGAAAGCTGCGACCCCACAGCTAATCTCTCTCCCACCATCGGAAGGGCGTGGGACAAGTACCCAATGCCCTACCTACCTGATGCAGGTTTTTCTAGGGTTTTCCCTGCATCACTTTTAGGCGAATTGCCGGGTAGGATCCTTAAACCATAGCCCGGGGGCCCTAGTTAACCCTTGGCTACCTTCCTCTACCCTTCCGCATCCATTTCAAATCCCTTCCTATGCTATTAAAGGGGAGTTGCCACAAGTATCCAGTTACCCTAAAAAAATATCTGACTAAACAGTTAAAATAAATTCAATAAATATTTATAATGATCCTCGTCATGCCTTTTCTAAAGCTTTGATTCGATTCGATTTGATGTATTTTATTCCATTACTTCTCTTATGAGGAACTAGGATACGTAAATACATAAAATTACAATATAATAATTGGAAGCTACAGTAATAAATAATTAGAAGTTAATATAAAAATACGAAAATTAGGGAACGCAAATTTCCCTGTCCAGCATAAGTAAAAGAACTGTATATTAATAATAACAAAAGAATAACTTTAACTATACTAAGGGTATAATATAATATTTACAGTTCTATCTTAAACTATAGAATTACACATTACACAAGAATAAACACAAATCTTGACACACGCACACTGGAAGTAAACAGAAACGACGGACAAGTCACTTCACGAAACAGAGAGGAATCTGCCCTTCTGTAGAAACTCCAGGTCGAACACGAAACAAACAAAAGAGCAGTCGAGTCCAACAGAGACTAAGAAAGCTATGAAATAAGTAGTTATGATTAGCAACACATTCAATAATTTAGTGGTTTTTTAAAAAATAATGTAAAAAAATTGAATATTTCAATTCTTCTGGAGCAATTGCCCCAATTTACAATGACATAACAACATAAGAAGCTCTTTTATTGCTATATGTTTATTTGATTATTTATTTTCAATTGTTCTCATAAAATGGTACAATTACGTATATCATACAATTTTGAGAATTATTAAAATAATATTGAATATTATTCTATAATAATACAATATTTTCTAAATTAAATCAATTGCGATTTTAGTTACATTAACATCATAAAATTTGTGTATAGCCATAGTCTGCAGGATCTTATTGATTTGCAAATAATTATCTGAGATAATTTTACCCTGAAACGAGCTCTCGTATTACGCTGGTACATTCTTAAATTATAAAATATAAACTTTAAGCTTAGAATCAGTATCAAATAGCACATTATTCAGTGTTATATGGAGTGAATATTCTTTAACTAGCTTGGTTCCCGGCGTTGCCCGTGTAATTATTTATATAAAGCAGAAAATATATTTAATTGTGTATTATTCTTTAGTCAAGGAGTGATTTAACCTAAATTTTAACTGTTCCTAGTTCCGTACACACTTTCGACCGATGGTGCATTAATTTAACAGCTATAAAATACATTGAATTTTATTGCATCAATGCCAACAAACATACCTCCGAATATAATTCTCAAATATACTCCTTGAGTATTCAGGATATAATTCTCCGTCAGTCTTCAGACATTACGAAAGTTTAAATTGATGAAATTGTTAGCTATGTTCATAATGCAAACAAATAGTCTCCATATTGGAGTGACTAATACGGCATGAAAATTAAGTTACATTTTCCGCAAGGATCGTAAAGTATTTCGTATTGTTTTTATTATCATTCAATGGAGTATTGATGGATAAAATTATATTATTTATTCAATTTCTGCTTTATTTCATTACGGAAAAAGAAACTATTTCCTTTGTTCATCTCGCAGTAACGTCTCTCTCTCGCGTGACGTCATGGTATCTTGGCTCGCCGTAATTTAACTTTACATTTTCAACTATAATTCTTTGCGCCTCTATACTAGGGGCTTCTCACCCCCACAGTATCGTTTCTAGTGTTTTTAAGAATATGTGTACCAAGTTTTGTTGCAATCTGTCCACACGTTTAAATTTGTATAAAAATTAACGTAAATACAGACCTACATACATACAAACATACATCCTTTAGAAGACAGATAGATTTATACAATTATGCCACTCTTTATTTGTTTTTTCGATTACACATTTCAAAATTAATAAATTGATATAAGCCTGAGAGCAGTATCCGTTAAAAAGAAAACGTCCCAAGCGTGTAAGAAGCTTGATGGCGTATCTGCGAGGAAGTGTTTATAGGTGTTTTAATGGCAGCTTGGCGGAGGAGTCGCTGATGACTTGTAATGACGACGCCTCCTTGCAGCTTTAATGTGGAGCGAGCGGCCACCTCTCATCAATTAAAAGTCCGCAACTTGCCAGTAAATTGGTTGAGCCTGGGAACCTCCTGTCCCACGAAGCAACAGACTTCGTAACACGACGTAGAAGTTTCTCAGCGCACGCATCCATAATGTATTCCATGCGCCTTTGTTAAGTATGTCATTATCTTTAGAATGTTTTATATATCTTCAAAACTGAGTGTTCTGATCTAACTATGTAGTCACTTTAGAACAAGCACATGAAATGTAAACCGTGTGACGAAAATTTAATCGAGACTTCAAGACTTAAACCACCATTATAAAACAATATGTAATGAGTGGCAATTGCAATCATCTAAATTGTTACAGTAGCTGTTTTCTCTATCCCATTTTATTCAGATTTCGTCATTTACCCATAATGTGTGCAACCCTCGTCACTTTTTTCTGCAATATGGCTCGTTCCATAATTCTTTGCGTAACTTGAAATTTTACATAACGGTACACATTGGTCCTTTTTCTAACAGTGGAAATGTATATTGATCAAATAACTACCTCTCCATTTCAAATGACACGAACAATTAGAATACCAGGCGCGCTCGAATTCTGTTTACTTTCTCTCTTAACAATAATGATCATGTTAACTGTCAACTACCCTTGTTATACATATTTATGTAACTTTTCTCTTGTAATTCAATTGAATAACACGTAACTCCACGAATTATTTTACAATTGACGCAAAAATAATTATTAGCCTCTAACACGATACTTATAGAAATTTATTCCTACAGTAATTTCTGTGATTCTTTTAAGGACTCTGTAAAAATTATGCTGTGCTATTAATAATCCTAATTCATTATTTTTGTTCCATCATAGTTATTTTATTGTATTTTTTCTTAATACCAATAATTGCAAATAATGTAAATAATATACTCAGTTATATTGTACAGATAAAATTTCGTGTTTTAGGTTAACACAGCATAGTTTCTATTAACTATTTGTAGTTTCATGAAATATCGTATCCAATTTCTTCAACAGAGGATTAATGAAATTCATAAAATCTTAAGTTATCTGGTACGTGTAGCTTTTATTATACATTAACTTCCTCCCAATTTACTTTCCTAAACATTTCCCCAGAGTTTGCTGCGAATTACGAAACCTAAAAACTTGCTTACATAATTTATTAATTATTTTAACAAGCCTCGTGTATTTCAACATAACAGAACTAACATCATAGGTAGAGTAGAGATAAACTTTTAAATTTTAATCCATACTGTTCATTTTCTGAGTTAAGATTTCAGAACACTTCCGTCAGCGTTCCTCCGAAAACCTTAGACAGAATCATAAACTCTTCTTGAATTCCTATGTTCTTTCTCAAAGTTTCGACTCCAAGACTATATTTCGTACAGCATATAAGTAGTTTAATTGCGCTTCAACCTTAGATGCACAGAATGTGCCAGAAACTTCTGATATGCAAAGCAGTCGGATACTTTCCGAAGTCTGCGAATACAATTCTTAAGTGGATCTTTTTTATTGTATCCAATTCTCTTGGCTTTTTTTTAGAGTGACAGGTTTATCCACTTTGTTGGCACTACCCTTTAATAGCATAGGAAGAGATGGAAATTGGGGAACTGGTAGATAGAGCAAGGTTGCCAAGGGGTGACTGGGGCTCCGGGCTGTATGAAGGGTAAACCAGAGAGAAACCTACATCACGTAGGTCTAGCATTTGGTACTTGTCCCACGCCCTTCTGATAAGCTGGGTCAGCTGTGGAGACGCAGCATTCCGAACTCCATGTCTCGACAGGATTTGGAGATCAGCTGGCCGATTGGTCGCATAGGATCAGTCAACAATTCTAACCAACGTTTACGACCTCAGAACATATGCCCTTCAAACACTGACTCGGTGTCATGGCTTTTGGGAACATTATTTTAAAATCTGTGGTTCAGAGCCAGGAAGAAGAAAATTTCTATCAGGAATAGAGTAGCTTATACTTGCATTATTTCTCTTTACTTCTTTACCTCCTGTGTATTTTATGTGCTTTTTGATTTAAATGTTGTGATTAACATTTAAATTCTTTGTGAAGACTGCGATATGTTAACTTGCTCACATGCAATTTCTTTAATAACCCTTCATTACTTACGTTTAGTCCCAGTTCTTATTTCATTATTTCTCGTTTCATTACAGCGTTTTCCGCATATATTCCATAGCTGTAGCATGCTTGTAGGAGAGACACGAAGGGGCTACCTTTGGGGATGCCTTTTCCTCTCCGTTTTTGAACTAAGGTTTCCACAAGCCGAGGCACCTCGGACTGTTTTGAGAGGTGTATGTTCCGGGGTCACAGACCTTGGGCATACTGTAAGAGTTGTTCTGTTCCCATTGGAACAGTCGGCCAGCTGCCTCCTAAACTGGTCGAGGTACGGAGAAGGGAATGCTGCGTCCCCACAGCAAACTCTTCTCCCGCTATCGGAAGGGCGTAGGACAAGTACCCAATGCCCGACCTACCTGATGCAGGTTTTTTTAGGAGTTTCCCTGCATTACTTTTAGGCGAATGCCGGGTAGGATCCTTAAACTATAGCCCAGGGGCCCTGGTTAACCCTTGGCTACCTTCCTCCACCCTTCCGCATCCCCCCTTTCAAATCCCTTCCTATGCTATTAAAGGGGAGTTTCCACCATGTGGATTACCCTCAAGTAGCCTGTTACTCTAAAAAAACTGTATTATTCCATCTTCTAAAAAAAATACCAAAGTTACTTCACCTTTTCCAAAATATTTGCTAATTTTAATTTCCTGTTAGCCGTACATAATCACTTTTGTTTATACTTCTGGAGATTTGTCCTGACTCACTGAAAGTAGCCTACACCTTCGTCTGTTTCGGACATTTCTACCAATGACGCATTCTTATTATTAGGTTTCGTTTCACATGATCAATAAGTTTCAAGACTTCTTCAAACTTGTAAGTAATATGGAAACGTTCTGAAGTCCCACGTAAACTTCAAGGTTTTTCACGTAGTTGTCTGTTCAATCAACGATGGTGAATATTTTAAGGTTGTATTTACCAGGCTCGTATTGTATGTACATTGTAGAACAACACCGTTCACTGAATGCGATAAGCATCACAATTGTTAGATATTCCGAAGGAACAGAATGTTATTTACAAATGTCCGTAAAACATTGAGTCACATTAAATTAATATTTTTTGTTTTAAGTCTATTTTGAAATAAGTAAAATAAGAAGTATTTTATAGACAGTTTAGAGGGCCTTTAAAATAAGAAAAATTATTTTTCATGTTTAATTTACTATTTCAGTCAAGTCACAGCCTGAAGCAGGTACAGAAACGTTTTTATTTTAAGCTGAATATTTGTAATAAACCAACTGTTATTGATCATAAACTACATTTATTCGACCACTTTGTCTTTACCGTTTCCTCGCATTTCTTGTGGTCACTATTTGCCTTACTTTAATATATTCAGAGACATGCTTGCCGGGAAAAAAAATTCAACAACCGTGACACTCGAGTCCAAAAATTCATAAAACTTATTCCGGTACGTACTCCAGAAACATAGGAGAGTCTTAAAAATTTTAACAAAACCTGTATTTTACATTTTCTACTGAATATTTGTTGCAGAAACAATATTTTTCAAGTTATTGAGTTACGGATATAAGGAAAATAATTGGAAGGGACTAACTTCTTCTCTTGCATCTTCTTTTAACCTGAAGCAACGGATTAAGAATATTGAGGGAATTCTGTTGCCCGCCATTCTGAATTACCATCCGTACTCAAATATCTCACACCTCGGTCACATTTTACGCCTCTTCCAAAAATAATCGATTGTCTTCCAAGTCCTCGTTCTTTCTGGCCACTTTGCTCGTTGTCATTGGAAAGTTCATTCTCAATCTAAAAGTCTGAATTCACGAGAGCATCGTAAATGTCAGCGTGTCGATATCATTTTTCACGCAAATAAGTTAAAGATGTGTTCAATTGAAACGTTTTAAGATTTTATACGCTTATTTATTTTTGTAAATCATGCGAAATATAACGGTTTTTGAAAGAGTAGAAGTGTTCGCCGTAAAAGTAATTAAATAACATTTTATTTTTAACACGTCTAATTATAGTCATACTTGATATGATTTAAACATTTATTTTATTTAAATCTCAGTTTATTAACTTCAAATAGTTTTCCGTACATTTATAGTACGACAAACATTGTTTATGCGTCAAATCTCGCTCAAAAAACACCCAAGGATACGCTTGAAGGATTAAAACTGGCACCTATTAATATAAAAAATTAATCTTATCATAGAAGTTTGGTTTTTATTGATGTGTGACTGAAATAAAAAACTTATTATATTTTCGATATTTCATTGAATTTTTGACAAGGTTAGTTTCATAAAATTATCTAAAACATATTCTACATTTATCAGAAGGCAAATAAAAAATTATGAGAAGACAGTAGAAATAAAAAATATTTCTATAACATATTAAACGTATTATAATAAATATATTAATGCTCATTAGAGCGTCTAAAGTACGCCTGTGTAAAACGGCGTTATCAAATGTTACGTTCTTCGAATGAAATTCAATTATATATGTAAGTTTGCTTTCCCAGGAAGCCATATACTCATGTTACACAAAACATGCTCACTCAATTTATGAAAGTTCTCATCTTACATTAATTTAGTGATTTGCGTTTTAATCATGAAATTTGGCTTCACTGCCAAGATGAGTATTTTACTACGATTTTGCTGCCAGAACATGCATAATTACGACTTACAAATTACAGTTGGCAAATGTAAACAGCGCAATGCTGGAACTACATTTTACCTCGCAGGAGAATCTCGAGAGTAGCGCAGCTGGCTATGAATTGTTTACGAACTGCTTTGCTACCAAAATTGGGAACCACATACCAAATTATTGCATTATTTAAAAAGCATAAATGTTGGTATTGTCTCGGACTCTTCAAAATACACTTCAGGAAGACTGACGTGAAAAGTTCGGTTTTGCTATAATTTAAGGAAAAATTGTTCTGTAGTACAAAATATGTAAAATTGTCTACGGTTTATGGACTATTAATTTAGAGCTCTAAATATACGTCATTCCCTTTTTTTACAATTATTCCATTGCAGAAAAAAATCAGTTTCAGTTTTATATATATACATCATTGATAAATTTATATCGCGTACCATTTTAGTAACATTATATACACGATTTTATAACCATATGATATTAATAGACCGCAGACTCTTTGCAGAGTTTAAAATAATACTCATATAAAAATTTAAAACTCATCTTTTGAACATCTTGACGGTATTCATGTTTCCTTTGGACCTTAAAAACTTCACTAATTTAATTTGAAGCACTGCACTATTAGTTTTGTGATTTTAATGAACCTACGAATACTAACCTCAATTTCGCGGGAACTGAAAGTAAAGCAGCGAGTTCCATAAGGAACCTATTGAATGTACGAGGTTGATTGCGACGTGAGAGCGCCATGCCAAAAATTATAGGGGTTAAAAGTGAGGAGTCCACGGTGAAACCACTATGCTGCATAAGTATAAAAACTACTTCTGAAAGAATTTTGGAATGTTATTTTCTTTCAGTAACGATATTAATATACTAAAAAAACACACAAAACTTTTTATTAATATTGTAGATCGAATGGCCCGATCTTAAACATAACTACGATGTCATTAAAGTATTTTTTTTTCAAGCACACTCAAATAAACATAACTGGCGGCTGGTTTAAATGAATATATCAAAATATGTGGAACAATAATACTTAAATCTGAAACAGCCCAACCAGCTATCTCAGTAAAATATGGAATCAAATAAATAACCAAGCAAAAAGGAGTGGAACATGGAATGAAAAAAATGAAGACAAGTGGCATCGACAAAAAATATCAATGACTTTTACACCTTAAAGACAAATTCGAAACTATACTGCAACAAGCAAGTGATGCTTTCATGTATAATAACCGGTCACACTAAATTAAATCACAGCCACCTCCTAAACAACAGTCCTCCACCAATAGTGAAACATGTAATACGCAACAAACAGTGGACCACATCATTTGTGACTGTTATAAGTTCAAAAGCCAGAGAAAAGGATCTACTAGGTCAAAGCGATATAAACAAAATAACATGCTCTCCAACTTACTAGGCAAATGTAGTAAAATTAATTGTAGCTGCAAATCTAGAAAGGGAAATAGAAAAAATGTAAATATATAAATTAACGCAAGTGGAAACAATGTAAGTATCAAAATTGTATATGTAAATATTGTAAATACATCAAAGCCTGTGAGTAGTTTTATGTAAATGTAACGTTATGTTAATGTAACGAATGGAATTGCAAATGTATGGTTGCTGATTGCCTTGAAATTCAGGCGACCCTAAGCAAAGCATAATAAACAAATAATTTAAAACACTCAAAGTGCTCAATTTTATTTGTTTTGAGAAAAATTTTTGTCTGCTTAACAGTTAATCATAACTAAGATTAATCCCTTCTTTTGTCTGTATTTGGCTATCTTTCTTATTATTATTTATTTGTACAGCCTTAGATATCTCATTGACTGAGTTAATGTTTCCGATGCGAGGAATATTTTCTTTATTTTGTTTATTCCGCCATCAGTGTGCCAAGAATCAAATTTATTCAAATAAGAATATACTACGTCTGTATAAAATATACTAATTAAATGAAATAGCCAAATACAGAAAATTAAGTGATTATATAAATACCACACAACGCTCTCGCGCCTTTTTAATTTAATTGACGACTGTAATTGTGCGGTTATGTCGCTCCTGACTCTCCTAATTTTTTCCGATCACCTGACGAAAGGCACAGAGATCCCAGAACCGTTGTATGGTATTTATAGCGTCACTTAATTTTGTCTGTATTTGGTTATTTCATCTAATTATTAATCAAATTTATTGTCATTTGGAGAGCATCGAAGAAACATGTTTTGACTGAGGGAGTCGTATATGTATTATTATGTATGACATTGGGAGGAAAGCAAGAGAGAAATACCGGATTAAAATTATCTTATAACTTTTCTGCTCTCAGTTCGGTTTCTGAGCGATATTTAATATAATATTTTTATAGAATATATAATTGATGATGTCCTAAAACACGTGCCTTATGGTATTTAACCAAATTTGGATCGGAATATCAAATCATCGTATTACATATTTCAGCGATTGGCTGCTTAACATGTAGACGGTCAGACTTGAATTCAGATCAGCTCGAGATTTGATGTTTGCCCTGCATTTCTGCGCGCCACCGGTGACCGGAGCTCATGGTCTGATCCCACATCACCAAGCATTTCTAAATTTTTGTCAAGTATCGGTGATGTAAACAACTGTCGTGATATATTTTGTTGTTTGTACGTAGAAAATCATGATTTTAGTTTACACCGAAAGGACCACAATATAATCCTGAGATACGATTTGGGTTTATTTCAAGCTTTATAAAAATAAAATAGCTTTAATTGTTATTTTACTTATTTAGATTTAAATTAAGTAGACTGTTCATTACAAATTATCGTATGAATTAGATGTAAAGATAATGTTTTGAGGGTTTTATTCAATAGGGCTAAAATTGAACATCGTTCTATCTTTTTCCGGAAGTGAGGGTTAACTTTTATATCTAGACTTATTGCAAATTCGATCACTGAAGAAAAATACGTAAATTTCATCCACGAGTAACCCGTTCCCCATAGGAGTGTGGAAATATCTCTTAAATTGAAAATAGCAACCCCCACTATATTGCAGACTAAGATACTACGTCAAAAATTATTTAAGTATTAACCGAAAACCTTTTTCCTGATTTGTAACCGCGTTTTGATCACAAATAAAACAAACTAATTTGGAAAACATTGTACAAATACACCACCACTAAAAAAAATATAGTCAATCCTGTTGAATTTTTCAAGAAACTACTATCCGACCTATCCAGGAGCAACGACGGGAATGTACTATTTCTCTCTTCCCTTAGCGTGAGTTCATTCACCTCTCATTACGATGCTCATTCATCGAAATATATCTGCTACTTCAGTAAAATATACCACTCATATATTGGATAATTAACATGTCCATACTTTTGAGCTAAATTTTAACACGTTTACTTCTACTACGTAAAATAGTTTCATTTATGAGCCACTTAAGTATCAATAGACATCAGCAAAAAATTCAAATTTAAAAATAAATAAACTGATTTTTCGTTAAATGAATTATATTCAATCCATATAATATCCAAGAAATATACTTTAAATTCACTTAGTGGACTTCGTATTATTCACTTACTTAAACAATGATTTATTTTTTACACTTAGATTTATTTCAGAAAAACTGGTAGTTATATTTAAATAGAATAGGATATGTTCTCTCGTGGTCACCATCAAGGATATAAACAGTCGTTTGTATGCCGAAAGCCTATTTCGGAAGCCCCATACCATATTAGCAGCTTCGTGCGGGTTTCAGAATAAAAATTCAGTTAGCAGCCCATTCAAATGTTGAACACCAGCTTTTAGCAATTCCATAAAGGAGTATGCACAAGATTTACTGCTAGAGAATCTGATCGGTTTAAGTTTCTATATAAATTGTTACTTTCAGGAAAATATGAAATTTTTATGTATAAGCTTTTCGTTTCTTTTAATTCAGATACATATAAATATTAATTATATCTTCACAACACTAAACTACGAGATTGTAGTTCCGGTAAATTGATAGGCAATCTGTGTAATTATTGTAGAACGTTTAAAGTATTGCAAATGGAGAAAAGAGTACTTTATAAATTAATTTATTTTTATCATTAGCCCAGATGTACCGCTAGCATTTCTTTTTGCTCCAACGTCTTCTGTAGTAGCAACAGTCAGCTCACAGATGGTTAAAAGAAAAAAATATACTTTCCTGCCAGTAACCAAAAAAATACAAGAAAATCCTAATATATCCATAGGTAGTGTTGAAATATTTACAAACGACGAATTGTCAGAATTAAAAAGAAGAACTTTGCCCAATTTAGTTAATAATTATTTAATAAAAAACATACAACTAATTTTTTCACTTGAAGTACATCCTGTTTTGTATATATATTATACGCAATTATCGCATAATAATGGCAGTACCTCGCAAATTCCCTATCTGTAATGAAATATGCTCAAAAAATTATGATAAATCGAACTATACACGATGCGACAATTTCTGTGAATAATTTAAGATGAATATGTTTTGAGTAGCCTAGCGTGATTCTGGAAATGCGAAACTATCTCGACGCGAAATTTAAGAAGACGATTGTGTACTTTTACAGTGTTACCAAAAGCTCTGTCGGAGGAAACGTAAACCTCTTCGACCTCAGATGATAAAAATAATTTTTTAAACAACATAAATATTCGTAACCCTATAATGTATCTGGCCTGCGTTCGATTGCGATCAATCTCAGTTGTTCGTACACACACATTATTTCCATTTAGGATGACCTGAATGAACTAGACAAACTCTCGAAAGCGTGGTAGGGCTTTTTTAATCTCTCCTAGACCGTAGTAACTAAATTAAGGATCACATAAGCCGAGACACCTAGGTTAGTTTCCAGAGGTGTTATTCACCTTATTCATACCAGCAAGAGTTATCGTCAACTCCAATTGGAACGGTCGGCCAGCTGCCTACAAATGTGGTCAAGGCACAGAGACGGTAATGCCGCTTCCCAAAAGCAAACCCCAATCTTCAGTCAACTGAAGGGCGTGGGACAAGTACCGAGAACCCAATATACCTGATGCAGGTTTCTCTAACGTTTTCCCAGAATTACATTTAGATTAATGTTGGAAAGGTTCCCTTAACTATAGCTAGAGAGTCCTAGTTATCCCTTGGCGTCATTTTTCTACCTTCCACATTTCACCTTTTCCATCCCATCCCTATTGTAGAAAAGTGATACCAACCTGCAATACTCTCACGTAGATTATTTCTATAAAAAGATTACACAGTTTCATTAATTGTATTTCAATTACGTTTATCGTCATAACGCTAAATAAGCTAATTGATAACTGGAACTGACAAAAAAATTCTCGATTTTAATTACTTTTCTTTATTACATTTTCAAGTTCGATTTCAACTTAGCTATGACAAATCCTGTTGATGGCCAAATAGTAAAGCTGAGCTCACATATGAAAACTGATAAAACCCTAGAATGTGTACAAAAATATTTAACGCATAATACCTGTATTCCCCATACTTCGAAACTATGCACCACTGAAGAGCCTTTTTTTGGACAACAAACAGAGCAGCTTCACGGAGATTCCGTCCGAGTGCGGCAACACAGGTGTCTGCGATGCATGAGATTGGATTATCTAATGTGCTTATTTCGGCAGCAAACACGGTTAAATGCACCAACGGAGCAGAAATCAGACACGGATCAAAAATTTGCAATTCTATTTCAGGGGTTATAACGTCTACGAACTGATACCTTTGTCATTTTTTTGAAGTTGTTGACGTTGCTTTTGACACATGTAACGGTTTGTGTATAATAATGCAGGAAGACAATCGTCCACTTCCCCTTCAAGAGTTAATGTTTATGTAGGTAGTACATAGAGTATTACAATACTAATATTCCAAATTATAGTACATTTATAACCGTAAAATTATTCATGTATAAATCCTCATCTAATAAATAAAATAGATTTTTTGCTTTTGCTTTGTACCGGAAACAAATAATGTAGGATATAACACTGATACCACTCCTAGCAGAGCGGACGGACGGGTGGAAATTTTCAAACAGGCTAAAAAAACAATATTGGCTTCAAATATTTTTTTTGGTTCAATGATATTGCTATTGTTTTCCATATTTTGTTTGTTAATTGTTTCAACCACTTTTGGCACGGGAGGGGAGCAAACTTAGGAGTGGGGTTGGGGGGCGTTACAAAAAAATAACGCAAAAACAACCGATATTGGAGTCGAATCCGGGGTTATGGATGTCGCTGAGTTTAATTATGTCAACCCGGGAAATTCCAGGCACACAGCTAGTTTTTAATAAAACTGACTAATTCCTGGAGCATAAATATTTGTTAGAGTGTTATTTGTTTATATTTTAAATAACCTGTCCGATATTTTGTTAATTGAATAATCTTTTCATCAAGAATTTTAAAATTTTATGAAAAAAACTGATAAATTTCTTAATTTTTGAAAACATCAATTTGAACGAGAAACTAATTCATCAATTTCAATTACCTAAATTTTGAATTAGGAGTAACTTAGGGTAATACTGCTATAGACATTTGTACAGAGAAAAACAATTTTATAGAAACACTTACAATTTAACAGAAATCCCGTACATTAAATATTTCAAACAAACCACTAAATTTCAAAATAACCCAATATTTCTTCATCATTATTATCAATTCATCAGCTTGTCCAAAAATATTTATATTTGTTCCCTCGTGGAATTATAAAATAATATGTGTATCGGTTTCCAGCAGGTTACGTGTCCATCTTACAGAAAATTCAGTAAAACACACAAATTACGCACACTGCTGTCCAGACACATCATCATTATTATTTGCCTCCACGATAGAACACAGTCATATTTTCAATGAATTCAGAGTCCTCTTAATTTTAAAATATCGATTTTTCAAAAAATGACACGTCTAATTACCTTATATCGTTATAAGTTGTAATAGACGTGTGTGTCAATTATGTAATTGTGGACTTTAAATTTCGTTAAATGTCGATATTAAAAGTGACGCCAGTACAAATGGTTTCCGACCCTAATTATTGATATTCTAAAAATGTTACATACTGCTTTGATTTATGAATACTACTTCAATTTCATGGCCTATATGGCTGAGCTTTGATTGAAATTTCTTGTGTTCTTTCTGAATTAGTCTCTATTATTAACATTTCTATAATAGTATGTTTTTTGTCCTCAATTGACAAAAATGTGTTAACTTGCATTAAAATTCTCATAACGATGTAGTTTCGAATTTTTTGTTCCTATAATAATGGTTGTAGATTCCTCTAATTTCTGTTTTCGTTTATGTGTTCATATTTTCTGTTACATGTAGTATTAATTATACGTTTGTAAATTACCCATTTTAGTTTTTGGTCATATCTACCTTACCGTAACTTTTAAATTTCATATTCGAAGCATTTGAGAAATGAATTGACTGCAATTTGTCTTCAAATTTGTCAACTATAATAAATGCTCAGCTCTTCACGGGGTCTCGCGAAAAATAAAGAAAGGCATGCTGTAAAGAGAACGCAGTCTCAGTGAAATGTTCACTTTGTTAACAAATGAGGTAACAATACAAAATTTATACTTATTCACGAACATGTTTCATGTAGCAGGCGTAAGCATTTCAAGTCCTCATTACCACCCATTGTACATTCGATAGCGCTAAAACGATAATGTTTCCGATCGGATCGACAAACGTACAGCCGACCTACAACTTTGTTAACTCCGCGCGCTGGGAATAAATTTAGTTAGATCCATCGAGTAATAGATTATATCCTCCACACAACGTTACCAAATTAAGATACTGGAATAGCACGGTTTGAAAAGAGGTAAGTTCTAAAAGCGTCATATATTTTAGTTACATGGGGTTTCGTCAAGAGACCTGACACAACCACAGAAGGTGTCGTCAAACGTGATTCATTATTCTCATGTTTGTAACCATTAAACTGACTCTTCTCTCACAAAAATCTAAAACACGTATTTACTGCGAAGACTAAAATACTTTGATATTCTCAACCCTCCATTTATCTTCAAGAATAGGAAATTTATGATTCAACTCCCTATAGATACAAATTTGGTTTTATGCCAATTAAAACGCTGAATTTAAATTATTAATATATTTAGTTAAAATGTCAAAGAATAGATATTTTATAAACCTGTTAACAGCGTAAATTGAGCTCAAGAATATTAGTTCACTTCTTCAGAATTTGGATTTCAAAGCTAAATGCATCACAAATTCCTAAAATAAGTATGTTACTCATTTTACTGGGCTAATTTTCTAAATATAAAATCGGGGAATCACATTTTACTTTACATAAGCACTATTTACAGGATACCAAGAAACCTAGATTTTGAATTCTGAGCTACTAAGTTTTCTCAGGGCTTCTTAGTAAGTAAATTTTCGACTGAACAACTTATTCTCTGCGACCATCGAAATATATCCGTTATCAATGGAGTTTCCAATAAGAAGATAAAATTGCGTGATGATATTTATCCAAGCGATAATTTTTTCTGTTTACTATCTACTCTATTATCTATTTGTTAATTTTAAACTAATACAGACATAGTTTTATATTCGTTAAATTAATATGTTTTAATTTAATAAAATTATATTTTATAACTGTTAAACCAAATACATTTAAATATTTCAATCTAATAAAATTGTTCATCTGTAGAAATAACTTGATATTTGAAATATATTCAAATTCAACTAAATGCATAAATAAATAATTTTTTTCTAATACATTGATCAATCTATTTTTATTTAAAATGGTCTGACTTTTCAGTAGCATATCACTTATGCCTCATTTCCGATTTCCAAATAACGGCCAAGGTATACAGAGTATAATAATTACACGATCGTATTCCCTTATTAATACAGAATGTGTTTTGTAAGATAACACTATAGCAGCAGTCTCGAAACTTAGAATCCGCTACGGATTATATACACCACTGAATAGTAACTATTCTTGTATGAAAACGTTAAAGAAATTGTTTAAGTCTGAGAGGTCAGAACTGAAACATTAAAATTTATTTATATTGAGTGACATATATCTGGTATTTCAATTCTAAAGTTATATAAGAAATTGAGATACTTAAACTTAGGCACAAAATACGCAGAACGGAAATTAAAGCGCGTGTTTAATACATTAAAAAATTTGAAGATTTGTAAATGTCCACATTAAAACTGTTCCTCCAGATTTTATATCAATATTCATATTTTATCTGATTTGGATTAAAAATAATCAGTGTGAATAGCCATGACTCAGATAATATTTATAAAACATTAAAATTTACAATAAACTAAAATTCATAACGTTTCATTCCTTATTTTAGGGACTTCTTTAGATGTATATTATTAAACATTTAAAATAACTTGAATAAAACAATTTAACTCATAAAATTAATAAATACTCAAAAATAGTTTTCCTTTTAAATTGTTTTATCCCAATTTACAAAATATTTTAACTGACTAAAAACGGATGTAACGTTATGTATTTTAGTTTATTATAAATTTTAATGTTTTATAAATAAAATTCCTCCCGCTACCTTTTAATATTTATAATCATAAAATATCACAAAAACACATTTATTTTGTGAATGAAGAGTTAAATTCACAACTTCGTATATTAATTTCTGCTACAATGTGATTTATATTTTCTTTTTATGCAGCTGTGGAATTCATTGAAAATAAGTCCCGTCATGCAGACACTTGGAGTCACAAATATTTTATTTAATACTAAGTTATTTTAGGGTATATGTAGATTTCCTCGCAGTATAAAACAAATAATTCGTCCGTGAAACAGAAAATGTTAATGTGCAGATGTATGCAAATTCTTCTTTGCCGTCTGAATTGTGCTGTGCGCCTTTTCTGCCAGATGAGTCTCAGGACACCTAACTCCCTTCCTTTGATGCAAAAAAAGCAATGAATGTATATATATATATATATATATATATATATATATATATATATAAACCGTAGGGTAAGACTTTAAATACTTTTTTCTAAATATTTTAATAGAAAACTGAATTATTACATTTAATTTAAGTTGCAGACTAACTCTAAACCTAGTCTACAGTTCTGAAAATAAAAAAAAACTTTACTCTTTAAAACAAAAGTACGAAGATGTAATCAGAAAATAGGCATGTGTTTCAGTGTGAATTAGACCAATACAATCTTTATTTCCTGTACTTTTAGAAGTTAAATATTTGGAATATCATAATTTGACTCTTTTTGGATAGGACTATTTATTCCACAATGTTAGGTGGGGAAACTAAAATATTACACATTCGATAAATAGTTAAAAATAATAATTTCAATTGAGATAAATTAATGGACACATAAAGACAGTATATGTTAATAAATTAAAAAATAATACACGTTGATTCCTCTACGTTTCGTGGAACTCATCAGGTGAACATAGCACATTATAATAGAATGCACATTCGACGTTACCACAGAATATATAATGGATTAAAATTATTCTTTTAATTTTCTGGACGTAACTGCTAAGGTTAATAATTCTTATTTGAACTTATAAGTGGTATAGGAAACCAATTTTTTCAGAGGGAGTCTTAAATTATTTTTTCCACCAAAAAAAATGGTATGGTATACAATTTAGTAGATTAATCCATTCTTCTATCGAAACCGTCCTTTCACTCCGTTAATTTACAAACTGTATATATCTTGGTCACAAAACCCAAGGGTTTTGTTGATTTCAACATCAAAAAAGGATTACAAAAACACCCATTTTCTTCCAAATATAACTCCCAAATTGATAAACAATCCTAGGTTTTTCATAGTTTTTCAATGAGGAATAAGCAATAATAGCTTCAAGCGTTATTAAGACTTTCAATATCATTTACAAGTCTACCAATTCTCTATTTCTACATATTAAGAACTGTAAAGACTCTATGAATTCTCATGCCAAGCACAATACAATATATATATATATATATATATATATATATATATATATATATACACGATATTTCTTGCAATGCTTTACCTGCTGTTTATGTATGACAAACAAAAAGAGCCTTGTAAACTAGGATTAAATAACGCATGGAGAACTATAAATTTAAATTTAAATTTGATAGAAGAGAAGAAGAAGGTGTATACAGGCTATATATAGGGTAATTCACATAGTGGCCACTCCCCTCTTATAGCATAGGAAAAGGACTGAAAGGGGAGATGCGGCAAGATCAGTTTTAATTAAACATTGTACTTAAAACGTCCACACTTTTGATAATACACTAATGTTCTAGATAACGATTGTCAGTATTATTCCATAATAATTTATGAATTCATTCAGATAAAATTATATAAATATGTTTTCAATTTTCAAAGAAATACAAAGGGACACTGCAGTATGCATGAGTTGTTACTTTCATCTTAATAACGTTATTTACTTTATTTTTGTTGACGTCCTATGTGTATTTTACTTAAAATATCACCGATGAGGTCCACAAAATGTGGAGGAAACGTCGTGTATTGTTTTGTAATTTTCAAAATTTAAGACCCTATACAGACAGATTCATATTAATTCTTTTAATTATTTATCGGCCCCCAAAATCAGTTTCAGTTGCGTTATATGATATTTGGATACAAAAATTTATGGATTCATATATTATATGAAGGTGACTAAACAAAAAATACTTTTACTTAAACTTATGTGTATAATGAATGTCTATTTAAACAGTAGAGAAAGACAAAATCATAGAGTTACAATGAAGGCCCTACTGCTATCAAAATTTATCTTTCTAATCTTGGAGGTTTCATTCAAAGACGGAGGATACATATTAATTTTTTTATGTATCTTAAAAACGTTCCAACAAAGTAATATTTTCCTTCTAGCCTCAACGAATTATCACATTTTTTAACAAAAAGAATGTAGTTAATTATTTACCAACAAGTTCGTTCAATCTCTATTCCGTAAATAATTCGATTTCTGCAATTTCTAGGATTTGTCCTGCATTTCTTTAGGCGAATGCCGGGTAGGATCCTTAAAATATAGCCCGGGGACCCTAGTTAACATATGGCTACCTTCCTCTACCCTTCCACATCCCCCCTTTCAAATCCCTTCTTATGCTATTAAAGGGGAGTTGGCAACATGTGGATTACCCTTATGTAGCCTGTTACCTAAAAAAAAAAAAAAAATGAGGAATCCAAATTCGCCTAAAAACTGAAAACTCTTATCATAAGAGAATTTTTTTAAAAAAAATTTAGTTCCAAGTACATTAGATTGGAATCTGTAATAAATATTTTCATGGGTATTTTGCAAGAAATATTAGTTTCAACTATCAAATGAAGTATATCTGTTATGTTAAATGCATGAGTAGATTACTATTTGCCTAAAACCTCTGATTCGTTTATTTATATTTTAATATCTTTACTTTTTACATATGTTGCTTTGTTCTCCCAAGAACTTTTATATAATAGTCCATTCGGGACTAATGTTCAATATCCACTGAATTCCTTTGTTGGTCATTTAAGAGATCATTCCTAAAGGTTGTAGGTGTTTCATCATTTCTCAAATAACGAGGCCCACATTTAAGAGATCAGTATTGAATATATTTATTTTATTATAAATTTATTATTTGCAGTTGCAAACGCACTCCTCTCTACGTAAATAGAAAAGAGAATAGGTACCTATGTGTTTTCCATTTTATGTTTTGATCCATATTCAGTTTGTTTATTTGAGCGATATTAGCCTGCGGCAGACAGATATGTGAGTAATATTCTGGTTCAAACGGATTTCTCCACCGCGTGAAAAATATTTCTCTGGGTGAATCTAGTGAGATTACAATATAAAACCTCAGTGACATTAACATTGTAACGTCATAATTTTATGTTACGGACGTAATAAATTTCAGGGTCGTCCATTAGAGCACATGAATATACATTTAGACAAATTCTGTCTTTTCACTGCTGAAACCTCATTGTTGCTAGTAGTTTTCACTTTACAAACTGACAGATAATGTATTTATGCTTAATAAAATATTCAGAAAGTGATTTTGGATAAACGCAGAATTATATTTTTTAAAGTATTTTTTTTCCATTTTGATGAGAAATTTTAATTTCTGGATAAAATATTCATGTTTGATGTCCTTCGAGAGATACCTTACGTTTTCTAATAAATTAAGTAGGTCAGTTTATTATTGCTTAGCGTAAAATCCAAATCTCAAAATGTAATTATCGTATAATGTTCGGAGGACTAAAAAATATTATTAAATTGAATTATTTGTAATGTTTAATCAGACTTGCTGGGATTAAGGAATAAATCTAATTAATAAAATTTACATTTGACAAATTACAATCATAGCACAAAATAAGTGCAATATTGTGGGTTAAATTATATTACGAAAAAATTTAAAATAGATCTCTAATAATGATCTCAGACCCATTATCTGTGTCTCAATACAAAATACGACATTTAAATTTGACTTTGAAGAAAATAGAGAAGAATTTGGTTGCGATTAGTATGCGTTTAGTTACAGAATTTAAAAATGTCCAGACTTACTCCAAGCCCCACTCAGTCTCGGAAGCTTCTGAAACTCGGATTATAGCTTGACTCTGTTGCATTTCGCTGCTCGTATTCCATCGACCTCAATGGAACGCGTTGATAGGAGTTGTTCCCTGATGTTCATATTCTGACGCTCCTTAATGCCAGCTGAGGTAATTATATTTCTGCTCAACTCTTGGAGCGTTGAATTTGGAATTACAGACTCAACTTGAATCAGGTTGAAAATTGCTAAATAATACTGAATCTGAATGAGAATGCTGTTTTAAATTAGAAATCTCCAGCCTCAAAGCGAAAAATTACATTTCGTAATATAATAAATTAACGCAAAGGGCTCTTCGTGGAGCTTATATCACATTTTGAATTATTCATATTTATCAACATGAAAAATTTACGTCTCATTGAAAATTAATAATAATAAGGATAGCCAAATTCCGACAAAAGAAGAGATAATATAAATTTCACACAACGTTTCTGAAAGCCTTCTTCCGTTCTTCAGGTTCAGATAAAACGTAAGACCATAGAGAGAGACAACTGCACAAGTCAGGTGAAAAAACTCAAAACTTTCCAGAAACGTTGTCTGTATTAGGATATCCTTATTATTATTATTCATATTTATCCTCCAGTCCAAGCTTCCATTTCTCTGGATTTACTCTTAAACAAAGTGTGTCTAAATAATTCAAATTTTAACCTATTATTCAGGTATTAAATTCATAATTTGTATTCCCTTTCGATTTTACAGAAGATCGTATTAAACGTTCAGGACTTTTCCAGCTAGGTTGGCTATCTGCGACCCATGTGTCTAAACCACAGGCACCTTACCTTTTATTTGCCTTCTTTGAAACACAATAAAACACTTTTAATACGTGCAATAAATTTAATCATATTTACTTTTAAACACTGAAACTAGAATTCTCATTATGTGTCACTACAAATTTCAATAAAAGAAATAGCTTACACTTTAAACTAGACACTTTGGAGAAATAATCCTCACTACCAATCCATTTTATGGATATTTCTTCTTCTCAGAGATACCTCGTAACACAGTCAGCGAAAATAACTAAATATTATTTATCGTATGGCAAGAAATATTAGAACAATATTAGAAACACATAACTCCAATGTGAATGTGGTGAAGCACAACTTTCAATTACGCAACTATTGAATTATTTCAACTACGTCACATAGTCTGAAGACAGCGGTAGAGAATGACCGCAGAAACGTCAATATCGAGAAATCTGAAACTGGCGCTTAACCGTGAAAAATCTATTAATAATTTACACCAGAAAATCTTATATTCATTAATTACAAATGCAATATATTTGATTATCAGCGGCTCTCCGTCCTCGAGAACACAAACCTACAAGAAATAAACAATACATACGTCCTGCAAAAAAAAAAAGTATTGCGTTATTTCATAGACATTAATTTATTTGATAAACTACGAGCAGCTATTGTGTATATCAACTTAACCATTTACTAGCATATAATGGAAATCCATTGTATAAGTAAGCTTCACTTAACCAGGTACTAATTACCTCTGTAGTAAATGTGATTAAAATAAAGATAATATAAAAAAGTTTCTAATCTTATAAAATAACCTACAGACTCGTGTCACCATCAGAACGTCTGCAGTTCCATACCAAAACTATATCCGTCCCCTCCCATAAGTGTTGAAAATCAAAGCTTATATTAAAAATTGTGCTGTTGTATTACTTTCCCCGCTTCAAAAAAATTGAATTCTGTGCCAATCACCTCCAGAACAAAAATAATTAGAATTTCTGCGCCCTTCACTTCCCCATAAAAATAATAAATTCCATGATGAAGAGGCTTTCTGGTCCTATAAGGACAAACGGACTTGTATGGTAATGATATCATCGTCACCGTGGAAATGGGGCGTTCTTCTGTTATGTTTGGTGGTTTAATTTTGTTCGCAATTACAGAGTGGCGTTGGGAGATTTCCCAGCTTCTATAGAGTATGAATATTTGCCACATAGGTTCTATTTCGAGTGGACATGATTTGCGAGGTAAGTCAAAGCCCGCCGATTTTTGAGTAATGTCGTTTTTATTGTATGGAAGTCTATAATCGTAAAAAATGAAACTTTCACTATATACTGTATTTATACACAACAGAATTATTTATAAACTTTGAAGTGAATACAAAGATAGTTTGAGAAAGAACTGCAAAGAGTAATGCACTACGACACCAATTTATGGCGACATCAAATTATTATTATTATCACCTCTACCTGCTGGAATGCCAAAACTAAACTAAGCGACTAACATTACAACGGTTCAATACCAATATCTTTCGTTATCGCAGTATTTTTAACACTCCATTTCACCCCACCCCTAGAACTGTCCTTATGCCGTTAGGGGATGAAAACTTTCCGTTAGGGGATGAAAACTTCGAGAGTTACATTATGAATCGGAACGATCCTGTAAACTATTTATTCGACGCTAATATAGGCCGTTATCGCATATTTTGAAAATTCCATCCCCTTCCACCCCCACCTACAGGTTATCTTAAATCCGTGGAGGTTGTTCCTGGATCTCAAGTGATACGTGTATCACGTTTGTTGAAATTGTTCCACGCATTAATGAGTAACTTAATTTACAATAATGATCATGTAAAATAAAATAACTAAAATATTAAGTTTTCTGCGATGTTAATATTATGCTTTATCTCATAAAAACACACCTTTCGGGGAATCGTCAATCGGGATAATGTCCTGTCGGGGAAACTTAAATCGGGATAATGTACTGTCGGGCAAACTTAAATCGGGATAATGCACTGTCGGGCATTCGTCACTCGGGATAATGATCCGTCGGGAAAATGTCAATCGGGATATTGTTGTCGGCAAAACGTACTTTTGGCATGTGTGTGTCGAGCAAACAACCTGGATCTCCGAAAAGATAACAAAAACTATAACATTTATGCCAAGCACACATCTTGCTATTTCCTAATTTATTCACATCGTGTCTATTGTAGCAGTTTAAATCAATCTATGAGAATGGTAATGATTGACTAGATGAAAATTGCTCCATTTACTAAAAATAAAAAAAAATATTGCGTCTTAGAAACATTCCATAGGCCTACAATATAGCAAGGTTTCTCAGGAAATAATTGCAAGCACGAAACACACAACACTTTCGAAAGACCTAAAACAATCTAAGAAAATATAATATATGAATGATGCAATACAGCAATTAATAATAACAAATTTATACCGTCTATTAATATGTGATCAGAAATTAATAGCTTTGAGTGCTGTGATATCGATTTTATCGTTGATATTGTTATATATTAATTTCTAATTATTCTCTTAAATACATTATATACTTTTAATTCCACCCCTCCTTCGTGTTCAAATCTTAACATCTATCATATGCAGAATGGAGCGCTACTAGATGAAAAATAAATATCACTATCAAACATGTCCAATGATCGCCCCCTTGATAATTTCTTACCGTCTGCTTGTATACGTGCATTAAATTGTCGCAAGATCTGCTGCACTATAACATATCAGATTATTCACGCGTTTCCATGTTAATAAGATAAGCATCAATCGTTCGCTTTTAAATCATTCCATTGAGCATTCCTCCAATTTATCGGTCAAGTTTCAGATCCGTTAGAAAATACTTTACAGCTTAAATTTATTCGTAAATTGCTTCCAGTATGAAAGATATGTTTGTAATCTGCGGCTGAAAAGGCGCATAGCATCATTCATACGACATTCGTCTGGTCTTTACTATTTTGAACTTCACGGACGAATTATCTGTTTCACACGTCTACAAATTCTGCGTACATCCGTCAGAAGATCGTATAAACAACAGCTTTGCGACTCCTAAACACATTATTGTATTGAATTGAGATATTTCACGTGCTGTTGTATCAATACAATTATGCAATATGCAGGTGTCAATTTCATGGCGGAAGTGAATTTTTGTCAAATAACTCATTCTTACGTTGTTGTGACATATACCAAATGGCAGTCGAATATACGAAATTAGAAATCGTTAAATTTCATCCGATTACATTCAATTCTATCTTATATTTTATTCTGACCTAAGGCACTAATTATCGCGTCCTCAGTGCCATTATTTCTCCAATTTAATTGCAGTCAGTATTATATTCCTCCTCAAAACAAATATCAATTTTGTTTACCCAAATTTGATTACTAACTATATGAACAATAATTCTCAGAAAGCGTAACTCGAAAGTTTAATAAAATCAAATTAATGAAGTAAGAGAGAAAAATCTCAACTGAACTGCGAATCCAATTAGCAGTGGTTCCGGGTTCGATTATCGGTTCTATCGAGTGTTTTCATTAATTACTAGCTTCATCGACTCACGAACCTTCCTGAATTATTTAAAACTGTAGAATATCGCTACATTAATTACTTTATCGGTATAATTCAGTTCACATGGTTCAAGAAAACATTCTTTCGGAGTTCAATAACTAAAACATTATATTCATAAATGACTTGAATATGTAAAATCTTATAATTTCATGTTATTTCTTTCATAGTCATTGATTGAAATTATTATGCAAGGGGACCACTAGGTTCGTAAATCTCAGAGTAGTGTTAAAACACAATTGTAGTTACTAGATTTCTAACGTATTTTGAACATATTGTAAGAATTTAATAAAAGGGTACGATTCATAATTTACAAAATAAAATAATATTATTTCTGCACAGTTATCTGTTCTTTAATTTTCAAAACAACTTAAATATTGACCTCTCTGGAGATAAATTTTCTAGAAACATGCGGAAGCCTAAAAATGTCCTGACCGCTTAAATTAGCAATTAAGATAAAACTATTGCTGTATCTACTGCATGTACGTGTCGTAAGCTAAGCTGTGCGGTGCGGTGCGGTGCCTGTAATCTCAGAGATAACGCATCACCTTCGTCCGCATTATGCTTCCTAATTAGTCCTGTTACTAGTAGACGGCTTCAGGAAGCGCGGGATTGGAACAGGAAAGATATAAAATTATTTCAAAGTCATCACTGTTGAATACATTAGTGTACGTACATTTCAGTTGTAGTAACGTGATGCAAAAATTAATATCTCATTTTGTTAATCTTCATAGACTAACAGACTTACCGTTACTTTACATTTCTACTAGTAAACTATTCGGAAATAATTTATTTTACTTTTTTGTATAACATTTTTAAAAATTTCATTAACTATTCAAAAGATTTAAACATTTTCAATGTTCTTTGTAAAACAGTTGTAGGTTTCCACCAGAATCATACATATTTTAAATAAAGCTTTAATAATAATATTGAGTAATTCATTCATAAACATTAAGCTTAATTTACTATTTGATTAATTCCCAATACGTTTACTATAACAATATATAAGATCTACCAATAAGAGCGTCAGAACTTTAAAACGCAACCCAATGAAAATGACAAGTAATAAATAATATTTTTTATTCCATGTTAGAAAGAAAATTAATTGTATATCTTGTTTGTTGAATGGGGGAAAGTTCACAACGGTGAAATAACCCTTTCTGTATCCTTCTCGTGAAACAAAGCAACAGTCTAGCATGCAGTGCGACTAGAATAAAATAATTTTCAGGTCAACATTTGCCATTGCGGCCACAACCCCTGTAAACATATTAATCACCAAACACGCATTTTACTCATATTTTGATACTTCACCACGAACATCGAATTCCCTTGGTGACGCAGGTTATAATATTATCGAAGTTATTTACGAATATTTTTAAATTTAGTTGCACCACGTTAACTGTATATTCTAATTTATTAGATCATAATTATTAGAAATCTTAAAATTTATTTATTGGTTTCATACGAATAAAAGAAAATGATTTGGGTTAGGATTAATATAGATACTTGTTCTTCAATTTACTTTCACAGTAGATATTAATAATTCTTCAGATATACAGGCTATAACGTCAACTTTTCTCAATCATATTAATAAATAATCTCTTACAATAGCATCTTGTATAATGTTTCCATAAAACACATTTTTACACAGTTAAATGTATGGTCCTATTGATTTGAATGGAAAAAAAATACGCTGAAGCAGTTAGTAGTATCGATCCATAAAATTTTCTTAATTTAAATATTTATTTCCAAATTTATCTGACATCGCGAAATATTCCCGATTGTAGATTAAATAAATATATATAGATACATTTCAAAGTGAAAATTCTAATGATACAACAAGGACGTTGATTGTAACAGACAAAAATAAATATAATTTGATCATTTCCAGCTGCTTTTTGCTACCACGGTCATTAATAGTGTGTATACAATTTCATTTTATCTGATTTTCTTTCAAGCCCATTCATTAGAGTGCTCTAAAGCTAGATTTATGGCAGATATCCAAGAAGTGCTTACGCTAAAACACGCGTGGTCCGTTTCGGTCCCCAGGGCCCAGTTGCTCTCGTCTAGATATTAAACGGTGTTCGCCCGACTATGAGAGCCCAAATATCGTAGTGCCCTTTGATGATGCTGTAAGGCATCATATTAACTCTACAACAGTCAACAACGCCTCACTATTCAACTACTCTGTGATTTACGAAGCGTATCTCATTTACAGGAAAGTAATGTGTAACTCAAACACCCCCAGTAACAAAACCTTCTACCGGGAAATATAAATATTTTCCATCCACAGAACTCACGCTGAATATTTTATCTATAATTAGTCTTTGTATTTCCCGAATCTTTTGAAATCACGAGAGTATAATAAAAAAATACAATACTGGGGCTTATAAAAGGTTTAGAAACTTCACACGATAGCAGCTTCTTCATTTTCATATTTATAATCATCAGAACTCATCCTAAAGATATGTTTAAATTCATTTGTTTAAATTTAATTATTCCCTTGTAGTATAACTTTAGATCCACAAATCTGTTTTCTTGTATGTGATTCCGTTGCTGGTATATTTACCATAACTGTATTTATATATGGTACATTATGTGTATTACGTATAATGTATCATATTATGTAATAATTCAATATATAATTGCGTTAGAAAAATAATCTATAGAAAATAATTAAGGTATCTTCTTATTTTCTGTATTTGTTTCCTTTAAATACATTTCGATTCAGAATCTTCAACAATCTTGACTTTTGATAACAGCGAAATCAGATCTTATAATGACGTATTCATTTAAAAAAATGAAACTCAAAACCTAAATAGTATTTTTTATTCTATATTACAATAAACTGTAAATTCCCAGTATTATCTGTCTGTCGCGGATCGAGGATTCAGAGGGTTCTCCCGCAGCAATGGGGGAAGGAGATTTCATCTTCCTGCACGACAATGCGCCCACTTACACGGCAGGAGTGTGGTATTTTAGTTTCTAGCGAAAAATCGAGTGCCAGTTCTCAAACACCCTCCATATTCACTCGATTTGCCGTGGCTTTCTTTTATTCCCCAAAATAAAAATTCATATGAAGGGTCAACGTTTTGACGTCGTAAATGACATAAGACGCGGATATATATTCACGCGGGGTTGAAGAACATCCCTAAAGAGGACTTTCAAATCGTTTAATTAACGTTCTGAGGATTTTACTGATGAGGAAGGAGATTCTGTAGAACACCTGAACCAATAAAACCTTCGTCTAAAGTACCCTATATGTTTTATTAGTTAAGTCTCGAAACTTTTCGGACTATTGTCAAATATATTTACGAGCGTCTGTTTAAAAATAATTCTACAATGAAACTGTTTTTCAATTTACATTATTGTTTATATAATTTCTGTATAGATCTTTTAGTCATGTAGTCCTAAAAATGTATATCAAATGTAAATTTTTTACATTTATGAATGGTGGAGGAGATTTTTATTTACATATAATTAATAATGAATGGTAGTTACATAAATTGTATTTTCATCTCTGAAACTGGCATATTTTTGTTTTTAATAAATTAATTTCCATTAATTTTAGATTAAGACAATGTTTAGAGGTCCTCTAATCATTTATTATCATTGCCTGATGTCCGAATTATCAAAACATATGTCGTTTATACGTATAATAATATTTCATCTGAAGAAATTATAATTTTTCATTAAGTTTTATTTTTATGATTTACTTGCCCAATAATAATAATATTATAGAATCTTTCTAAGATCTCGTTCTTACAATTGCGCAACAAATAACTATTAACTTCGAAAGTTTGATTATGTTCTGATATAAAGCATCCAAATCCATGGCATTTACAAAAATTTCTGAAATTCAGGCGACACAATCTAAAAAAGGAATTTATCCGAAGATAAATGTACAAGTAAAATAAATAGAAAGAAATGTGTTAAAAAACCAAAAATAGTTAGTTTCAAGAATGATACAGCAAAACGGGAAAAACCAACGTAAATGAGGATCTATTCGTCCGATTCAGTTCAGAAATAATAGTGCCAAATGGATTGATATACAGGCTGGGTGCTCGGCGTTTCCCGGCGTTGCCCGTAATGTCATAATTAAACATAGCGACCTCCATAACCCTGGATTCGACTCCAATATCAGTTGTTTTCGCGTTATTTTTATTTAACACCCCTCCACCCGTAATACTGCTCCCCTCCCATGCCAAACAGGGGTTTAAATTGGACTAAACGACGTCTGGGTAACACTATAAATCTCATTGACATTGAAAATATTTATCCAACGCTAATATTGGAAGTTTTAACGTGTTTGAAAATTTTTTCTTCTCGAGAACATACACACACACACAGTCAATTTTATTTATTTGTTTTATATAATAATGAAAGAGATTGCTAAATAGATTCCAAATCTTTCCTCCATGTTTATTCTATGCAGTTCTGTACATTTCCTACCGAACTTCAAATTGAGAGTATAAATTCATTGTAGATTTGATTACATATCACTGATTGCATGTCTAACTTCAGTGAGCTTTGCCCGCCTCCACCGGCTACGAGACCCGTAAATCATTTAGAAGGTCAGTAAGTACAAGGTAAGCGAAGCGAAATCCAAAGTGAGTGAGAGTGGTGGAGAATTGGCTGCGATTATATCGGCTAACACCTTCCGTTAATTTCAACCACAGAAGTAATCAGATTGTGACTTATATTGGAAGTTTAAATGGCGCTTACATCGCCATTTATGGAACAAAGCACCTTATTCTTATACTGTGAAAAGATATTTATCATTTATTTATTATTATTGAATTAGAGACGAGTATTCAGTGTCAAAGACTGTAATAAAATTTTGATTATTATGTTTAAGTAATGGAATTTACATAGGCTTAGGGTGAATTATGTTCGCTTAAAATAAATTTTAAAGTGGTTTTATCATTACTTTAAAAACTATTTATTTGCGTATCTTGGGGGCAGCGTTTGGTCAAAATGAATAAATCGTTATTGGCGTAATGAGTATTTTGACTTCATATTTCCGAAGTCTATGAAAATGATCGGTATCCTAAGTAATATATAAGTATTTCTTTGAAATGTGAAAAATATTTTTAAAATCGCATTTTTACGAAAACAATAATTTTCCGACGTTACTGAAAATGAATAAAATCTCGGGCTTTTAACCAAGTGACAAATTGTAACCGCGACGTTTCAATTACGTCCACTGTCACCATCTTCTAGGAAAGTCGAAACGTCGCGGATACAATTTCTCACACGGTTAGAAGATTTTATTCTTTCTTTACACCGAGAAAGACTGCATTCTTTATTATTGTTCATGCTTATTCGGTGTGGAGTAATAGTCCTCCTATGTATAGAAGGAATTTGCTTATAGAAATTCTCTCATTGTTTCAATAAAATCTCTTCTCGACGAACCATTTATTAATATTTCAGAAATTAACAGTCTGAGGGAATCGAACATTTAATAGTCTAAACTATATTGAACTTTGCCTCTATAGTTTTCCGATCACAAATCCAGAATTATGATATGGAGTGTTGGTGTGGCTTAATACATACTAATTTTATTTCTTTCATGTAAATTTGGTATGGAGATACAACATACTACTGTATGAGTTCGTATTAACTACTTTATTCAATAAATATTCGTACGCGATAATCTCATGTGATTAATGCTTTTAGAACAGATTATCAAGTCGCAATCGTTATTTGAACTGTAACTTACACAGAGAATTTTTGATGCGAATCGTACATCCCTCTGTATTCCACTTAAATATACGTAAAATGTTTCTGACAGACCACAAATGTTTTTGATTCATTTCAACTGTGCCCAACAATGTCATCCCACGTTTTTCTAAATTTCAAGTATAACTGTAATATTTTAGCCAAGTATTCACTCTAGCTCTACCATTCCTCACAACTTAATGAATCTGATAACTCAATGTTTCGACTTGCGGTTTCCACAAAGCATAAAGAACGTTCAGTTTACACTAATCTCATCATACAGTATAACGTTTATAACATTTCCTTTCATATATTAAAGTAATTTACCATTCTTTAAAAATATTTTTTCAATGAACGCAAATACCTTGGATTCATGACTGTTAAATCACAAATTACACGTGTAAGTGAAAATGTAAACTCTGGTCATGACGTAACATACAGTGCAAAAATTTATTTTTAATTATTAATTTATCGATACCCTCTTTGTCAGACTATGAAATTTTTTAAAAATACAATCAAATCAACAACTTAATTACTTTATTGTGATTGAATCTAATATTTTTAAATTTAACTCACTTAAAATTTTGTAATCTGTGTCAATAAATTTTAAAGCCATACAATCTTAATACCTTATCCATGGCTACTTTGAAAAGTGGAAAAATTACACATAAATTCCAATACGCTAACAGCTGGAAATGAACTGAGATTTTTTTAATCGTATCGAAGTTAGGTGTGTCTCGTGATACTGAGTAAATTGAGGTCGGTGCTTAAACGTTCCAATGGTGAAGTTTCTTGCTTTCGGCAACATATAAATCGAACTCGGTGGCTTAAGAGTATCAAAGGTGCTGTTGTCTTCCGCGTCCGTCGTATGACATTTAAAATTCTTTAACTTTCAACTTCAACTCTGCCTCCATCACTTTTCTGTGACTAACTTCAACGCTTGCATCACTTTTCACCGCGTCTTTTTCATCTATTCTACTCATAGAAGTAAATGCCACTCCTCAAACCTCTCTTTCTTTGGGTTTCCCATCATACAAAGGAGGGAGGTGGGGGGGGGGGGTGTTAACATTACGCCCTCCGAATTCAATTTTTTTTTCAAATTTCTTCCCTGTGCGGCTGAAGCAGAGTAATTCGCGGCTCTGTAAACTCACGTGCACGTTTCGTACACTTAAAAGGTGGAGCCGAAATCAGATCAATTCGCCGAAACAAACATATCCATTAATGGCGTCTGCAAGATAGTTGCACCGAATATTAATGTATTGATTTATGAAAAAATATATAAACGATATATATATATACGAATAATGCACATTTCAACAGACATGTTCTCATAGTTCCTAAGTCACAATAATTATTGAAACATTCATCAGGCGTGTCAATTGAAAATGTTAAAAGTGACGACACACATAAATTAGTTTATTTATTATTGGATCATATCAGCGTTCAACGCCTATGGTTATAGGTTTCCATTTGTCTAAAAATTTCTAAGTGTACATCGAAATGTCACAAAACGGAGAATTCAGTTTCATTTTTAATCTTATGAAATTGATTTGCAGGACATATACATTGATATATTTATTATAATTTCATTCTATTTTTTTCAGGTTTATAATTCTTTGGCACAAGAATGTTCTATCAACGACAATGAAGGAGGTGATTCCCACTGAAGACTACATCTTCAGCTAACTAATTGCAGAGACGGTAAGTTCTGGATACAAATATTCTCGCACTCAATGCATTATAATTATATAGGGGACTTAGTAAATGTTGATTCAAATAAAATTTAATAAAAACAAGGTAACTAATGAGTTTACTGCTTTTCGCACTTAATCTCAATTAAAATACGCTCATGTTCATATGTTAGGCATATGCGTCATTAATTTCCGAAGAATTCTAAATATAACATCCTAAGAAGAAAACAGTTTATCTCTACCTGGTGAAATTTTGAAGTACTACTATTACTATGAATCAACCAATTGTCAGGATAGCTGTGAGGTTTTTACGCCTGCTCGTAGTTAGGCTTGTGTTCCGATGTTTAAATCTAGTCGCGGTATCAACGTATTTTTACATACATGTGAAATATCTTAAAGCAATAGCACTGTTGTATTTATAAAGCAGTAAGTAACGTAACATTAACAAACAATATGAAAAATGCTTTAAGAAGATATGTATAAGCATAAAAGGCTTCTGTTATAATTGAAACCGACTGAAACGGTTTTATTTGTAAGATTTATGAAATAAGTATCGTAAATTATTTTCATTATTTAATTAATTATATTCAAACAAATACGTTATAATTTTAACTTATATATTAATATGTATATTGCCTTTAATTAAATTGTTGGACACATAATACACTACCGGAAGACGGTTGATTATAAAGCTCAAGAAATGTATAAGGTTTTTCACCCCTGACACGTATTGTGCAGAAGAAATTTTATCATTTTGAAAGTTGGGTTCTTATCTAAAGAGAAACAACGTGAAAATTATATTTTGTAAATATCAGAGAGGCTTTAAACATTTCCATGTACTTCCCTGCTACATATAATTACCCTCAGCCTGTACGGTATAGTGCTGCACTAACTGGATTTTTTGACACGATAAATCCAGATTGAAAGTATATTATTCAATCAGAGAGACGATTAATATTTCATATTTATAGTGTATTTTCCGAAAGAGAGGACAAGTAAAAAAACACGTGTTAAGATAACGATGTACTGTTATGAGAAAATTATTTAAGAATTCGAACGTCACTATTAATTATTCCATAGGAATAATATCACAATAAAATTGCAGTATGATAATTATTTTACCATTGCAACGAAATCTGTACCGAAAATTTGTAGTTAAACATGTTTTATCTGTTAATTGTAATTTTCCTACTACAATAAGTCATATGTTTCTGTTTAATAATTGATATACCTACAAATTTTTCCCAGCACAATCGCAGTTCTAGATATTGTTGTCAAATTATAAAAGTAAGCATTTAATATTCTGAATGTATTCAACATTTTAGGCCCAATTTCGCTCAAAGTTAAATTTTTTTCAATTATCAAGTAAATTTCATCATATTTGTACGATCAGACCATTATGAAAATTAATTGTGATCACCTATCGTATTTGCAACTGAAAACAATATTACTAAAACTGGAGTAGTCTTGAAGATTGTTTATAAAGGATGTAAATTTTTCATGAATATGAAATCCAGTATCTACGATAAACATGTAAATGAACGTCTTTAAAATCGCAGAACTATAAAATGAAATGTGTCTTTAAAACTCCACTTCTTAGATTAAAATTTTTATTTCTCTCAATGTCGTGAAATTTAAATAATCTGATACTAGAACGCTTCCAACTGTAAACCATCATAATAGTAAACAGATTTTAACGTTAAATTCGAATAATATTATTGAAATATTATAGAGTATATTTTAAATATACATCTGTAAATTAAATTACCGTAATATATATATATATATATATATATATATATATATAACGGTAATTCCTTCAAGTTACTGAGTAAGAATGAAAACAAATAACAAAATAATTTTATTGAATTTATATAGTAATACATTTAGGCTAGTATATGAAATCAATAATGTGTCATATTATTCATGATAACTATAACCCAAAATATGTAAATAAGTGTTTTAATTAACTATTCCTTTAACTAAATTTATATTTATAAGTTAATAAAAATTATTTTATTTCTGGATAGCATCATCGCAGACAACTCATAATTGACTCATATTTGGTACAAATCAAAAGTTATCTACATATTTTGTAGAATAATATTTTAACAAAAACTGCTTCTTATCGTCAGCTATATATATAATTCTTACCAATTTATTTCTTCTGTTTTCCGTCCTACCCCAGTATGATTTGCATTGAAAATTCTAGGTCATAAGATGATCGTTCGTGGTATGGGTTTGTTACGTTACAGGAAAAAACAGCAATATACGCTACCTCGAATACGTTCCATGTTTCAACGTAACGGTCCAATTACTGTTAGCAATCCGATTGCGTGTCTCCGTCCAGGCAGTGTAATGGCTTCGTGACACTGGAAATTCTACGTGATATTCACTCAATTTGTAGTCAACATGGTGTCAGATTGTAACCTATTGATCGCATTCTGTCAGTGACGAAACGAAATCCTCTCAGCCGTCAATGGGCTATAGAAATGTTCAAGTGATACTGTTGACGAAAAAATAATGAGCGCCTATGGACCATTCTTAACTCTCTTAAGGATTATTTAGTGTCCTCGATATTCGAGAAGTAAAACATCGTTCTTACTATCAAACTGTTCTTTCTAAAATTTAAGAGAATTGTATATATTTCTTGAATGAAAATTTATTCTTATAAAATTATTTATGTTGTTCTGGCAATGTTCAGAGTAATACTATTATTATGGTATAATATGTCAGTTAAAATTTATAAATTGAAAATATAGTCGAATACAAGCAGTTTTTAAAACTACTTTGAATTAATCCTCACAACGTTTCCTCAGCGTACCGTGGGCCTCATCAGATGAACCAAAGAGTAACCATACAACGACGTCAACTTAAATAACATGCCAAAGAGTAATATATCATAAATGCTGCTAAGTCATTTTGTATCGCTTTAGACACTTATTTTATTTTATTTGAATGATTTCAGAAATTAATCTGGAATGATACATTCAGTATCTGCAATCATAGTATTTTAGAAATCAAAAGTGTGGTTGCTTTATGCACAATGTTTTGATGTAGCAGACTGTTTATCTACTGGAAGTTTGTAGTTCGCCTTATATTCTTTAAACTTAGTTTTTAAAGCTCTCTTGGTTCGACCAATACACATACAAAGGCAATTATTACAAGAACAAGAGTTATGTTTATCCAGTGAATTAATCGGGTCTTTGCAATTTTTTAAGAGTAAATCTAGAGAATTAGGGGTCATATACTCCTGAGGTATAGTGTAAAAATTTTAAAAAAGGGAAAACCATGAAAACATTATGCTTGTTGATTGGTTAGACGTTATTTTTGAAGAAAACCGGTGCTATTTTACTCTAGGAATATATTTTTTGCGTAATGCAAAGCTTACTTAAATATTACGACCGAAAGGAAAATTAAAACTCCTTGTAATCACTAACATGTAAATTCTCAGTAGACAACAAATCGAACAGAAAACATCATCAGAGGAATCAATGAATACGTGTTGTTATTAAAAAATTAATTTGCGAATAAAACTAGCATGGATTTGCGTAAAACTACTTGAGACTTATTTAAATTTAATGAAATGATGTGGTTAAATCTGATAATAATTATAGTATATTCCTTTGCCTATGTATGTTTATAATCGCTAAATTTGGAGTGGGGTTACGCAAACAGTAAGAGTACAATGTACCAATTGAAAACAAATATCAGCATTGTCTCAACAAACAGTCTCCGAAGACTAACTTTCAGAACCAAAGAAACTTGGAAAAAAAATCTTTCAACCTCCGATTAGAACTATTTCTTACCTCCTGAAACTTAACGAGAAAATTCATATATTCACAAATAAATAAAATTTAATATCTACCACGTTAAATCTTAATGTGTGATTTTCAAAGCAAAATATTTAGGAGAGGCAAGTAGTAAGTTTTTATCTTGTCAGAACTCACCTACAGAAACATCCAATCGAGGCGTATTAGATAACAATCATGAAGACCATTTCTGAAAGAATTAAATGTTCTTTACTGAAAACAATAACTCAAAATAATTCAGAGAAGTAGAATGCATTAAATATTAAACAATATATCAATACAACCTTTCGCTATTGAATAACAAACAGTTCTGCCCTTAGGCCAGTTGAATTCTCGTACACTCCAAATAATTTTTAATACTAAATAACATTCGTGGCTCGTGTGTCTTTTAAGTTATGTGATAGAACACCCGATCAACAACTACAATTTGTACGAATATAATTATGTAAAATACTAATAATACCACTTCAGCGACAGTGTTGCAGTAAATGGTCCGACCTTAACTATGCTACATTTCTATTTCTTTCTAAATAGCTTGAAATCGTTTCTAAATTTTAAAATCAAGATTGCACACATTTGTAACACTTACTTACATATTTAAAATAGATTTAATACTTTTGTAAATTAAACCACTTAATTCTTCATATATATTCATTAATTAAACATTTCAGAAACTTTCGGCTTACGCCATATTCATCTATTAAAGTAGCTATACATAAACACTATATATGATTTTTTATCAATTTTAACATTAAAACATGTACATTTGATGTCTTATATTAATATTGTTAATGTTATGTTATGTTATAACTTTAAGACTAATTAAGGTATAATTAATTAGAAGTAATGTGTGAATGACTATGTAAAATGTTGTTATATGAGTTATAAAGATTGTTAATCTGTGAGTTAGAAAGTGAGGAGGAACTTGAATGAAGAATGGTTGGCTAGCGTAGTGACGATTTAAGCAGTACAATGTATATGAAGAACGTGGTTATTCACTTGATTTTGTTTTGTGAATATAATTTGATGATAACCTTCATGGAATGATATGTAAAACAATTATAAAATATTAATCTCTTCATGAATGAGATGTAAAAGAGTTGAGTAATTGGAACGTAGTAATTCTCGAACTCCAAGTGTTAATGTTGTAATGCCAAATTATGTATAAAATGATGCATGTTTATTTATGTACTAGCTGGGTGCCCGGCGTTGCCCGAGATTTCCCGATACACTCCAATTTCGGTTGCTTTTGCGCTATTTTTATGTAACGCTCCTCGAAACCTATCCCTAAATGTGCTCACCTCCCATGCTGAAGGTGTTTAAGTCACTGACTTAAAATTATATTTGTAGACATATAATTTTTCCATCTGAAATTAAACTATTTGGCGGTTTTAGCAATCTGCAGTTGGTAGCATTGTATAAAATTAATGCAAAACATTACGAAATACGCTGTCTTCAATAGAAAAATATCAATTTTGAACATTTAAGTATTGTTTTTATCATAATTCTATTTATCTTCCAGTGCGTATTGCAAGATATAATTGGGAAACATATTGGTCCCTGATCCCGTTAAATATTCCACGTCAAAAGTCAAGTTATTTAAAAGAAAATTAATGCCATGGATTGTATAACCTTTCATAATAAATTATATTTATCACTCGAAGTGGTATTGGTAGATTTAATTATACTTATTATTCAATCAAAATATTTTTGCTCAGCTTCATTTCTCAGAAATTGAACATCTATAACGTCGTTCCCAAAAATGGAAAACAAATATTGCTATCCTAACCTCAAATTTTTGATTCACGACACAAATTGCACGCAATAATTTGTTTACATTTATACAAATTTATAGAAATACGTTGCGTAAAGTATAATTAATTGTACTTTTAATTCAATTTAAATGTTCCTATTTCTGTACATACCTTTGACTGATAGTGCATTAATTGAATAACGACCATAAAAACTTTCGGAGTTCCGTACGTCATTTTCAATACTTTTATAGTTACAAACATATAATTCAGCAGTCGTACCTTAGACAAATCTTATTATCTTCTGAAATATTATACAGGATACAATAGTACGTTATATTATGAAATTTTATAAATCTCGACCGACACACATTTGAATGTATTATAAGGCGCCATATTGGCTTTATCAAAGATAGCGGGATAATTAACTATTCCACATCAACTTTGCGCAAGGATGGTAAAGTGTTTCGTATTGTTTTTTATTACTATTCGATGGAGTAATACTGGAAAAAATTTTACTTTTTATTCAATCAAAATATTTCTGCTTTATTTCATTACGAAATACAGAACTATATTTAGGATGCGTCAATGTCTTGAAAACTTATGACGTCATCGTCTCGCGCAGTAATTTAACACTAATTCGTAACTTATTTCAATTATAATTATTTCCACTTTTATTCTAGGGGTTTCTCACCCCCACAGTACCGGTTCTTGATTTTGGCAGAATATATATACCAATTTTTGTTGAATTCTGTCCACGCGATAAAATTTGTATAAAGAACAACGTAAATACATACATACATACATACATACATACATACAAATATACATCCTTTTTTATGATATAGATAACGTATTTTACAGATGACTAAGACGTAAGCCAAAAGCTTCTTAAATTTTTGTCTAATAAATATATATGAAGACTTGAGTGGTTTAATTTCAGAAAATATTAACCCAACCAGTTGTTTGTAAGACAATTAAGTTATGAAGCTAATTTTAGGAACAATTCCCGCACGTTGGCACTATTGTATGTGCTCACTACCGCTGAGCACAGAAAGGAGGAAGTATGTTGAGTTTTACGGGTACATCAAGGGGGTCTGTTGAAACGGAACACTGGGCAAACGAATTTCGTATTCAAGTCACGTTTTTTTTTCGAAACACAAAAATAGGCAGATAGCTGTACTAGCTGCATAGGGGAAATAGAGTTCTTTACTATGCTGCATTTTGAAGTCTGCGAAATAGATTTCAGTCTGTTAAAACTGTAAAAATTAAGACAAAATCGTTCTACCTAAATTTATGTCCTGTAGAACATGACAACATATGCACCAGCCACCTCTGCTCAATTTTATAGATTCATGGAAGCACCAAATTGATCTTCTCGAAACCTTTCAACCTCCAGACTTTCCGGTATTCGCATAAAGCCTTGAACCTCCTACATCTGTCATGTCTGAAAGGACTTTGGAATCTTCATCTTCATACTTTGTGCACAGATTTTATTTTTGTTCCAATTGTCGATCTTTCTTACTTCCATATTTCAATGATATCATTTCGTTATTAATCCTAACTCTCTGAACCTTACGCAGTAATTGCTTATTTCTTCGGCAAATGTTAATATCTAAATTACCTGAGACTTTTCTAGAAACTTTCAGTAGCTTTTGAAGAAGAATGTAATTTTCTGAAACAATGTAGATCTTTATAAAGTTAGTTGGAGGTTCTGTAGTGAAATGTCGAATTTTGTTATATCTTTATCGATTTCTTACTGTCAATTATTTACTTACTATTAATTTTTTTCTCGCACGTACATGGTCAGTGCTTTTTATTTTTGTCCACTTGAAAGGTCGTAAATCAATTAATCACAATATTAAAGATATGCATATGCATGTCATACTACGAAACTTACTCGTAGAAAACAGTCTTGTAACAACAAGAAGGGTGTTTTATGGCGAACTGCGACGTGCACCTCGCGGTCCTCTAGCTTATGCTTTATCGGAACAGAGGCATTTACACGTGAACGTGCATACATGTGCAAAAATTGATTGCTATGAAGTTTCTACTACTGACTAAAATATTTGAAAATTTAATTCACCAGCAGTGCCCTGTATGACAGCGCAATAATCTACGGGCAAAGCTTCTTCCTAACAATGTTTTTGTTCGTCGTCATTCTCCAGCATTTACCTCATAGATTAATACGCGGTGTATCCAAAAAGAGCCTAAAAATCTATATTATTATTTTTTGAAACCAATAACGGTAATGTTTAAGCTGTCATTTTAAATCAAATCACATCAATTTTCCTCCAAGTAAAGTTATTTATGGTTCCATTCGTCATACGACAGAATAACGTTCTTTAAGCTCTTAATGTTGTAAAAATCTTTTTGATACACTGTGTATAATTATGGGTTCTAAAACATTAAGTTACGTGCTATTATGTCACTTTTTCTATGCAGTGCGGGAAACTTTCTTTACTTACTCATTAACTCTTCATACATAGGAATTACCTAAATATCAAGGGAAATCGTTTTCATATAACTCGACGGACCCTTTAACTTAGGAAGTTACGTCGATAAAAGCAAAACTTTGATTCCAGGCGCGACGAAGCGTCGTTAACGCCGTATGCATAATCCATTCTCCGTGCAATCAGGGCTACGTTTTGTAGCGAGACCAGCAAATGCCAAACGAAAATTACAAAATGCTTGCATTACAATAGCGCTCGTGGTCAATAAATCGATCTGAATGTCCTATCCTGGATGAAGTATTCTCTTTGCAGCTGTTACTTCATTATTCGTAGCTCCCTTCTAAAAGGCGTTCACAGACAAAAGTCAGTAGCCGTGAGGAGTAGATAAGTGTAAAGTGACAATAGAGTGAGAGTGTTTATGTGGTAGTCTTATAGCAAATATAAGCAATAATATAATTTGATGGATACACAAAAACAAAGAGACTAATTCATTTTAGTTATGTTAAAAAATATTAAATTAAAATGTCGCTTGGAGGGATGAACTCATTACCTCGCCAAAATGAGCTTTTTCTTTGTAATGCCCAGAATCTTTGAGTTTAAAGCGACAATATATGGTTTCTTAACTCTACAGATTACTCTATGAATTTTTTTAAACCGAATGTATGTAACACCAAAAACATCTTTGTTAGTTTTAGTCGTGGGACAACAACGGTTCCTTGACGACTAATCCATGTAAAGTTACTGTAGAATAATTTAAAGTAAGTTTATTTTAATTTTAACACAATATATATATGTATATATATATAACAGATTCATATAAATTGGTGCGAATCATTAGTTTATGAATATTTTACGAAGCATGAAAATATCACACACACGTCCAAGTAGTGTTAGAAGTGAACTCTTCATCTGAGAGAAAAGGTTGTTGACGAGCATAGAATGATTTGCGACTAATAACACAAAATTATTTCGTCATGATAAAAATCCGATGAAGAGATTATGCTTAAACGCCGATTAAATAGCAACAACCTACCAATACTTTATCAGCTTAATAATGTATTGTTAAGTACAGTAACTAGTATCCCAAGGCATATTGTCAAGTACATTAATTTGTAACACATTAAGCTGAGTGGTACTACTCCAATGTTAATTAGTACATTAATCTTGGTGTGTATAATCCTAAGGTCTTTGTTGTACCCTGTTCAAAGATCAAGGATGCGCTAAGACCATATATTTCCTCTGATATGAGAAAACAATACGCTAAGTACTACAATGATTAATATTTAATTTCAAGAAGAGAAATACGGAAGGTAATTATGAATTTTCGCTGCCACACATTCACGTTTCTGACAAAATGTAAAATGATTGTTGGTATATGTAAATGCCCTTGTGAAATACTTGTATAAGGTTAATTTACAAAACGTGGATAGAAATATTTACAATATTTAACCATGAATCGATCAAATTGAGTATCAAATCGATCAACTGGGAAAATAATTGCATTTATGAAACTAGTCAATGACTATTTGCAGAATTAGTTTGTAACAAATTTTTACTTCTGTTCCAATTCTACTAGTGTTAGGACGAGATACTGGTGGAATAAGCAGAATTTTAAATATTTAACCACGAGTAAGGAGGATAATAAAATCATTACATTTTCTTTATGATAAAAATAGACCCGTAAACGCTATATAAATTCGACAATATTAGGGTTAATTAGGGCCCACGGGACATATTTTAAGGATCATACCCGGCAATTCGCCTAAAAGTGATGCAGGGAAAACCGTAGAAAAACCTGCATCAGATTGGTCGGGCATTTTGTACTTGTCCCACGTCCTTCCAATGGCGGGAGAAGTGTTTTCTGTGAGGTTTCAGCATTCCGCTCTCCGTGTCTTGAGGAGTTTAGGAGCCAGCCGGCCGACTATTCCAATAGGAATAGCGGACAACTCTTACCGTATGCCCAAGGTATGCGACTCCGGAACATTCACCTCTCAAAACAGGCCGAAGTGCCTCAGCTTGTTCAAAAATCTAGAGAGAGGAGAAGGCATCCCCAAAGGTAGCCCCGTCCTGTCTCTCCTACAAGGTTCTGGCTGCGAGAGAATAGTTTTTTTTTAGGGCAACAGGCTACATGAGGGTAATCCACTTTGGGCAACTCCCCTTTAATAGCATAGGAAGGGATTTGAAAGGGGGGATGCGGAAGGGTAGAGGAAGGTAGCCAAGGGTTAACTAGGGCCCCCGGGCTATATTTTAAGGATCCTACCCGGCATTCGCCTAAAGAAATGCAGGGAAAACCTTAGAAAAACCTGCATCGGGTAGGTCGGGCATTGGGTACTTGTCCCACGCCCTTCCGATAGCGGGAGAGGAGTTTGCTGTGGGGACGCAACATTCCCTTCTCCGTGCCTTGACCAGTTTAGGAGGCAGTTGGCCGACTATTCCAATGGAAATAGCGAACAACTCTTACCGTATGCCCAAGGTCTGCGACCCCGGAGCATACACCTCTCAAAACAGGCCGAGGCGCCTCGGCTTGTGGGAACCTTAGTTCAAAAACGGAGAGGAAAAGGCATTCCCAAAGGTAGCCCCTTCGTATCTCTCCTAAAAGGTTCTGCCTGCGAGAGAAAATCCCTCGCAGGTTACCTGCGAGAGAATCCTCTCGCAGGCTTTCTTCCGTTGCGAGATAACAGCCCTCGCAGACAGATTCTCCAGAGCACTCTGGTAAGTTTCACCTGCAAAAGAATTCTCTCACAGGTTTTCTTGAGAGGCTAATTGACTGGTGGCTGCGGGTTAAACATCTTGGTACCGTAGATGGGATCCTATTGTCTGGTGTTCTAAAAGGAAGGAATTGCATGTGAATGTGAAAGTGTATGTCAAATTGTATGCAGATAATGATCTATAATTTCAAAGTTAATAATGCTGCATAGATAATTAGCGTTCAACATGGAGCAAATTAAATAATTTTAACAGCTATAAATGGTTTAATAAATACATATTCGGTATATATATATATATATATATATATATATATATATAACGTGTACAATGTTTCCGGGTAGTCTGTTTATGAAATAGTGTCCTAACCTTTTTCGATGAATATTCAGCATTTGGAACGATATTTTTAAATATGATACTTTTAAATACAACTTATATTCTGTTGTTGAATAAATTTTAAAAATGAAACTTAATTATAAGTAACTTTGATATCAGTTTTTAATACCTTTCAATGTGATCACACTTGATATTTTCCTTGAACGAGAAACCGAACTGTGGAAATCATTAATCCCATATTAAGTACTCATAATTGAGACGTCTGTGTACAGGTAGCCCAATAAAATTTACTTTTTATTATTATTCCTTAGAAAGAAAGTCTGTATTGTGAAGTAGTCATGATTACTTTTGCGTTAAATTTATTTCTGTCTTTTATGAAGAAATGTACAGTTTTACACGCCACACAATCCCATGCTACATAACTTTACATCGTCCATTTCATTTCTAAAAGTAAATTTGGACTTCCTTTGCTGTTTGTAGTTCAAGAGCATGTGAGAGACAGGTTTGATCTCCCTCTTCGCAGAAATTCCTGTCACTCAGATACAAAGGAGCACAAGACAAGCACAAATGATTTACAGTTGTCTTAGCTGACGAGTGAAGGACTGAAAGTGAAGGAAAATCAGGACTCTGAAAATAGTCCTTAGCCATTACTGCTTTACGTTTGTTGTTAAAACATTTCAGCAGGACTAACGGTTCGTGGAAATGGTGGAGCTCGGTGCAAGCCGGTTGATGAGTCGAACCACTAATGAAATTTCCTTTGTAGCTGAAATTCGCGTAAAATTATAAAGCTAATCCGGAAAAAATATATATATCAAGTTATAAAAACAGCTATAATTGTTATTTTATAAATACAACGACTGACATAAAATATTTCACAACCAGGTCTTTTGTTAAAATTAATTAATTTTACAGTTCGTAATTTTCTATACTGACACGAAGTCTATCGTCAGTTACTTATTAAATCGTCATTACTCCGGTTGAACTTATCTTAAACTTTTTATATTCACTCTCTCTTTGATAAATATCGTAAGAGTATCCAAATATTTTATGTATGGACAATTTTTCTTCAACGTAAGGAAAATGATTTTCTAATATGTGAAAAATAAATTCGTGAACCAACCAATAAGACCATTTTCTAATTGATTCTCGATTTATCAATCGAATAATTTTATCAGAACACAAATTTTCGGCGATTATTAACATCGCCGTCGTCAAGTAGTCAGGTAAACCGAGAATCATTTATTAAATAGATTCACGGTGAAAGCCTACGTCAGTAAAGCTATATTTGATAATAAGCTATTTTAACATAAAATAATTCCCCAGTGACTATATTTTGTTGTACGCACTGATCGAGAAATATCAGGACTATTGAATTCAAATTTTTAAAATAAAATATAACTCTCTTGTTCTAAAACAGTGAACTCCCATTCTAAAATAATAATTTTATCTTCCTACTCATTCGTAGCTTTATTAATATGCACTTTTATGAGAGCGTAATCGTTTGAATCTCTTTAATGAAGAAGTGGTTCCCCGCTGTTGTACTTGTCGTTGCGATAAGTAGCTTGAAATAATCCACTTAGTTTCATTTCTCTTAAGATTACGTATAAGCCCATTGAAGGAAGAAACTATTAATGAAAAATTTTATTTTGAATTTATAACTTGTGTAAAAAATATGTCACCGAAATTAACGAAACGTATACATTATGTTAAGGTATATATATTATATTAAGGTCTTAACAATAACCATTTGTATATAATTGACTACAAGTGACAATTAACCAGAAAATTTTATTTTGTTCACGTTCATTTCTTGAAAAGGTCTGCCAATTAGTAAAAGAAACGTTGCACGAATTTTCGGTTTAGTTGTTCGTTTGTGGCCAATTATATAAAACATACACATCTCTAGCTCTACTCTGCGGCCGAGTAACATTTTTAAGCATTTAGAATAATTGTGACTTGTGGCTTAGGTAATGTCATTTCGATGTATTAATCGTCATTATCTTATAAATAAAAAAGAGTGTATGTATGTTTGTATGTTTGTTTGTATGTTTGTTTGTATGTTCGTTATACAAATCTACACCGGTAGAGAAAATTTCACCAAATTTCGTACACGTGTTCTTTACAACCAGGAAACAAACACTGTCGGGGTGAGACATGTCTACCACCCCCAGAAGCGGGAGTGCACGGGGGTTGAAATATTTAAACATGCTAAAACAGTCGATATTTCAGTCGGATAAATATTTTTAGGGGTCAAATATATTTATAGTCTTTCCACTAATGATACCTGAATATAATTTTCAACCTCTACGCCCTGGGGAAAGAGCACCCCTAGCGTTTGGGGTGGAGAATTCAAATCTATACCGGTGGTTAAAATTTCGCCAAATTTCCGTGCACGTGTTCTTTGCAACCAGGAAACAAACACTGTCGGGGTGAGACGCGTCTACCACCCCCAGAAGCGGGGATGGACTGGGGTGGAAATATTTAAACATGCTAAAACAGTCGATATTTCAGTCGGATAAATATTTTTAGGGGTCAAAGATATTTATAGTGTTTCCACTGATGATATCTGAATATAATTTTCAACCTCTACACCCTGGGGTCAGAGCCCTCCTAGCGTTTGGGGTGGAGAATACAAATCTATTCTGGTGGATCAAATTCTTCATACATGCTAACCTCAGTCAGATAAATATTTTCCGGGTAAAAGTGATTAATAGTGTTTGTATCAATGTATGTGAGTAAAATTTCAAACATTTTACGGCATGGGAAAGTAGAATTGTAGGGGTGGGGTGGAGGAATATTACAAAAAAATAACTCGAATACAAACGAGACTGGAGTCAAAAGCAAAGTTATGGATAACGCTGAGTTTAATTATGCTATAAACTAGCAATTAACCTCCCAGGGACGGGCGTGGTCGGGAGAGGAAATTGTCAAACATGTTAATCAACTTTGCAACTAAATATTTTTCCGGATCAATGAGATTTCTCTACATTTACACAGATTATAACTTCAACCCTTTTCGGTCTTATCAGTAGAGCACTTTTAGGTGTTGGGTGGAGGAACGCTGCAATAAAATACCGCGAATACAACCGAGATTGGAGTCAAATGCAAGGTTATGGATGTCGCCCAGTTCAATTATAGCATCAAATTGGCCATTTAGCCCCAAGGGGCGGTAGTGGATGGGATGGAAATTTTCTAACATGTTAAATCATCGATATTAGCGTGGAATAAATAAATACCGGGACCATTGACGTTGATAATATTTCTACCCATGTTGTTTGTAGGCATGATAGGGGTGGGGGTGGAGGGGATTTCCTTGAAAATAACGGAAAAACAACCGAGATTCGAGTCAAATCGAAGGTAATGGAAGTCGCTGAATTTATTTATGACAATCTGGACAACGCGCGGGTATCGGCTGGGTTTGGATGAGTTGACCGGCTGTTTTTGCATCGATTAAATATATTTCGGGATGAATTAGATTAAAAAAATTTCCCTACATGTTCTCTGTGTATAATTTCAACCCCTTTCGGACTCGGAAGGGTGCACCCTTAAGGGTGGGCGTGAAGTAGCATTACATAAAAAGAAACCAGAAACTATCGAGATTGTCACTGAGTTTAATTATGACATTAAACTTGACCGTTTAAGTTCCCGAAGCGGGAGTGGTCGGGGGTGAAAATTTTCAAACATGTTAAACGGTCGATATTTGCGATAATTATTTCCTGGGGTTAATTACTTTGATAGTATTTATACCAATGTTGTTTGTGTATATTTTAACCCCTGTGAGGGGAGCAAGCTTAGGGGTGGGGTGAAGGTACGTTAAATAAATACCCGCAAAAACAACCGAGATTCGAATCAATTCAGAGACTATGAATTTCGCTGAATCTAATTGTGACAACCTTGGTTAAGCGACGGGTTTGGGAGGTGTTGGGCGGGGAAATAAATTTTCAGACAATGTAATCGGCCGATTTTTGCGTGGAATACATTCTTTTTCATTATCGCATATTTGTGGGGGTGGTCATCTTCTGACATGTAAAAACGGCCGATATATTTAGTCAATGACTTCATCCCTCTTCGGCATGGGAGGTGAGCACATTTAGGGATAGGGTTCGAGGAGCTTTACATAAAAATAGCTCAAAAGTAACCAAAATTGGAGTCTTATCTATGGTTATAGATAAATGACATCTCGGGCAACGCCGGGCACCCAGCTAGTCTATAATAAAATGTAAGACTCATTGATTATACATTCAAATGTTCCAAACCACAAAATGAGGTTTCAAGTTGCTCCACAAGAATTTTCAAACCAGTGTGAACTTCTTCAAAGGTATACATACTTATCAAAAGTAAGTTATTTGTGTTTGTCAACTTTAATGTAACTTATTCAAAATATGGAACAGCAACGATAAATCCATGGTTCGCATCCCCGTTTAGTTGAAGTTTAAATGTGTAACTAATTTAAGAGAACAGAGATGAGTTCTCGATTTATAAGTATTCTTTTACGATAAGTAAGTACGAATATGCTTCGTAATCATAATTACTCATCAATTCAATAAAAATTACTACGTTGTCTTGAGAGGTCATGATTACAGTTTAACAATATTTAATTCAAAGTTTATCTCAAATTCTGAATATATGTTCAATTTAACGACTACGTAAGCGATATAAAGAAGAAGAACGTGAAGGACAATCTGCACTCAAATTAAGTTTTGACACGATCTGCAGTAATTCCAGCATTGATTAATATCCCCCTCTTTTATTCTACACCATCCTTACGTGCCCGTCATTGACGGCCATGAAATTACGCAGTAAATTCTTCCGTAAGCGTTTTCCAGCCACTTTCTCGTGTACTATTGGAAAACATATCATCCTTTCCATTATTAGTCGGGACATTACGTTATCTCCCACAATGGCTTTGTAACTTCATTTTCCCATTTATTAGATTCTTCGACGTTGACGTTCCTGCGGTCATTCTCTACCGCTATCATCATAATGTAGGATCTATATATATATATATATATATATATATATATATATATAGTGAACATCAGCAAGTGTTATTATTCCAAACACAATGCACTTATATCATTTATGAATAAATAACAATAGTGTTGCTAAAGAAAGTGTAATTAATACAAAGTAAATGTAGTTATTTCGTTTATAAAGAAGTATCAATTATATTCCTAAAGAAAGGTATATTAATACAAAGGCAATGCAGCTGTCCGTAGGCAATAATTCAATTTGTTTTGACTTTCTTTAAACCCTCACCCGTGTCTTAAAATTATTATATTTCCCATGTTGTGCCTCGATGAAGTAGAACTACAACTATAAAAATTCAATGCAATATGTTCGGCCCTTTTTTGTGTTTAACCCGATCAAACTTTTTATAATGCCATAAAATGTGTGTGTATATATATATATATATATTAACTGCAATGAAGCTTACACTTGGTGGCAGCTACAATTAAATATAAAATTATTTATAAATTTTAATTTCAATATAACATCAAATATTTTGCCAGTGTTCTTTTTCCCTGAAAATAAAAAACTTTTAATCCCTCACTAGTATCAGCGAATATTTTATTATGGAAATCATTTTCATTAATACACTTCACTCCACTATAGTAAAATAATCATTTAATTATTTCCTTAGAATGAATCTAACACTTTCATTCCATTTCAGAACTGTACACTATTACGTAATTAGATGTACCAGAGGTGTCTATTATACATCTAAGACGTACTCTACTAAATCAATTTATCTAACTTATCATTTTACTATTCTTAGTTAGAGTCGTTTTCCAACAAATCGTTCCAATCCATAATCATTCTATTCTTAATCTAGTATTTTTGCATAAATATAATGCTTCAAGTATGAACATATATCGTAAAAATAAAAATTATGTTTAGTTTTAACTTTGGTTTCCAAATTTTTATTTATGTATACAAAATTATTTAAAGGGTGTTTGTGTTTTTTGAATAAAACAACTTCCGTAACGGTTTTCGTTCAGAAAATGACTGCAAATTTGTAGTGTTCTGTTACATATTGCTGATGAATCGTCGTTGTGTGTGTGTGTGTTTGTACGCTTGATGATAAATATGAATAAACTGATGCTTGACCACTGAAGACGGTGTCACAAAGTCGGCAAAGCGTCCAAGGTTGTAGGGTGACCGATATCCAACTATTGATTGCTTAGCATCAATACCAGGTCGACGCTAATGGTATTATAAAAAGGTATTAATGTTCACCGTCGCATACTTACGCTGTTTCTCCGTTTATTTTTTTTTCTAATTTCCGACTACGGCTTTTTAAAGAGATTGTACGCGTTTCTCCTTAAATATTTTCATACTATTCTCATTTACCTTTGTCTTGCATCGTTTTAAAAAATTAAATAAATTATTAATACTACCAATTTTGGGTTTATATTCATAGTTTTCTACGCAATAATTATTTACATCTCGGCACGAATAGGAACTGTACATACTGCTTCCTGAATTCTGATTAAATAGACACATTACTTTTTTAATTAATTGTTTGCTCAAATCAGATGTAATTTGAATGTTTGGAACCACTTTCAAAAAAATTTTGGAAACCTTGTAAATGTATCATGAATTATATAAACAGTTTCAAAATCAGGAATATTAGAATTCAGTTTAAAAAAAATAAAAACCTCAAAGTTTCATGTAAGTTAATTATTTTAACTATTTTCGCATGTATAAAGAAGCTTTCGGCCTATGTCATCTTCTGAAACCCTCTGAAAGGCATAAATTTAATTGACTGATATTAGATATACATGCCGATGTGTTAAGGAACATTTAGATATTGGACTTTTTTGTTTACAAAGTGTATGAGTTTTTCACCGCAGCAGCGTTATAGCGCTGGTAATGGTGGACTGGCCTCACCCACCCTCTAATTTATAGTTTTTATTTTTGGGACAGATTATAATTGATGGTGTTGTATAAATTACTGTAATAATTACATGTATGAATTGACTGTAGCAATGATTTGTAGTAAACAACTTATACAAATACTGTTTCTGGCTAGTAATTGGCTGAAGAAAGCTATGCACGTGGTCGATGTTTGAACACAATCTTAGACGTAGTGTTGTTTAACTGTAATAAAAAGAGTAAATTGGAGGTTGCCTACGTGTATGTATTTCCACGGTAACGAATTTGTTATATATCTGACTATGCATCTGGTTTATTTTATTTATACAGCCGTTCTTTACTAATGTATATATATTCGACTTCAGATTACTATGGACCTTACAGAGACAGAAAGCCTATTTATACATCTGACGACGGTTAAATACATAAAACCGAAACTTTGAGGAATTTATGGTTTTAATTTTTATATTATATCATAACTTATCAAGATTAATTAATGTGTATATTTATTCATCGTTTTAGTCGAGTTGTTCGTACATTATTTTAGTGGTATTTTTTTTCAAAAACTAAATAGTTTGTGAGACAATATTTTGAGATAAATAATAATCATAAAAACTGTAACTCACATTAAACCAACTATAAAACCATGTTTTTTATTAATTTTGGTATGGTATACGAATTATATTTATAAATACTCTCACTTGCCGAAAGGTTATGGGTCACGGCGGCAGCAATGTCACATGCAGCTTGATGCCGTTCGGATTATGGACTACATTTAAAAGCTTGTACGGAAATCGTTAACATAAAATGCAAACGTCATTGTAAATTTTACAAAAACATGCCATACCGAATCGGGTCTCATATTGCGAATTATTCATGTTGAATATCGGTTTACAGTTTATTTCAGCACCCCGATGAAACCTAATATTATTAATGTTTTCAATGTGAATAACAAAATGTATTTTTTTGAATGTTTTCTCGATTGTCACACATGACTTGAATGTTTCCGTCACGGAAATATTCTACGTTACGTCGAATGAGTAGAAAGTAATACTATAGCTCTCATAATTTACAGAACAGTTCCAGTCTCTCATGTTAATTACTTATTTACAGTCTTGCATTGATCTTCATAGATCGATCTTTAGTTCCACGAACTTAGAAATTGACAACGGAAAACAATTACAATGTATTTTGTGGGACTGAAATTGTTTTATAGTTGGTCTAAGAATGATAAATAGTTACTTATATTATCCCAATCATATTCAAACTGAATTATAAAGTGTAAACTACAAACGTGAATATCAATTTAAAACAAAAATGAGATAAATAATCCTCGGGCGAAACGACTCCATTAGGTAAATTACCTTCCGTTAATTTCGTATAACACCAAACATTAATTTTCATTATTCATTATTATCATATTTGCATGAGTAAGATCCATGATGAATGATTAATTACTTTAAGCGCTTGAAACTGTAAGTTATACATTTTGTTAATTGGCTGTGGAAGTTTTCAGTTAATAATCTGAATGTCGAAATCGTAGGCCACTCCAACTTATTCGTACTGAATGCATTTCTAATCTAGCTTATCTTTCCTTGAAAGGCCGTTTATTTAGTATCATATGGAGATGTTATACTTTAGGAACTTTGAAATCTAGGTTTATGAATGTTGAAATAACTTTAATTCAATTTAATTAAGGATGGCAGTTAAATTTATCGGCTAACCGTCCCCCTACCTTTTTTTTAACGTAATAACAAACTTCTCATTGGTAAAACGACTTCGTCTGAAAACACAAAGAAGAACTGAAATATCAGTTAAAACTTAAAGCCTCTCACTATTTTTACTTCAGCATTCGAATTTTAACGATCATTTACCATGTGTGTTAAATATTATTTTGCTTCCGAATAGATGCACGTAAAATCATATTCTAATTCTGTTTTATCATACGCGAGTACGAAATCAAAAGAAACATATATTATATTATGGACTTACCAGCCGAAACATTAATGTAATTTAGAGCCATTTTTTTAGAGTAACAGACTACATAAGAGAAATCCACATGGAGGCAACAAAATTCGGAATGGTTCTCATTAATTCAACGAAACTTTTGTGAATATGTAAACGAAATGAGTTCAATTTATGGCAAAAAATATAAAGTCAAATTTTCTTCTATCGTAGTAATATGAATCAAAAAAATATCAAACTTTATTTGATAGTCTAAGAATTTATTTCTTTTGAAGTTTTATCTATTACAAGCGTCCTTGTGCGGAAGAATGGTATTTTCCAAAAAGAAATTCAGTTTAATCTTGGTAGTCAGGGTCGTTCTCCTCTGACTATCAAAATTTTGTAAAACGTCTTAACCAGAAGAGATCGGAAATTAGCGACGAAACATTGAGTAATTTCTATTAAATACTTTTTTCTGGCGTCAAAAGTCTTTATAATTTATTTATAATTTATCAGAAATATTCAGAATATATATATATATATATTTAAAAGAATCCTGTTTGTTTCATAAAAAGTTTTTCATTCATTCCCAGTAGATTAGTATTAATTGAACGCACACATGAAACATATGTAGATATTAGCAATTAACAGGTTGTGGTAAAAACCTGTACAATACTAATATTATTCACAAATTAAGGAAAAGCAAGTGATAAAAATGTAAGACAATCTACTTATATTTATTACATTACGTAACACATGTAGATTATATACAGTACACTGTTACATCATTGTTCTTTTCCCAAAATTATTAATTAAAACATGATACGTGCATTGCGGGATTGCAGCACTGGCCAACAGCATTTATTTTTACTTATACTTCTCTTGCGACGTAATTACCGTTTACATAATACACTATAGACGTTTATGATTTCATAATTATTGTGAGCTAATGCTGGGAGCGAATAAATCAGTTTAATACATTTGGGATCTGCTCGTAAATTTAAATGCAGTTATGTAGAACACGCCTATTACTATGGTCGTTTTTTATTTATAATTTCGACATACGTAATTTCTAATGTAGGCCTAACTCAACGCTATAATCTTGTCAAAGATATTAATCAATTTCCTTTGCCAAAGAAACTGTCAAAACCTCCAAGAAACTTGAATGCGCCCAAGACGCCGTCTCATTAATTCTGCCTGACGAGAATTCGTCGCAGCTGGAACTAGGAATCGATGCACTCCTTAGCCGTCAATTAAACGTTCGCTTTCGAGGCCGGCAACGTGAGACATTGTGACGTAGGACACAGGCTGGTTTTTAATTTTAAAATTGTCTCAATCGACCGGAAATCCAATAATCGAGACAGACCGAACGCCGATTGTGAGGCAGTCGCGGCTAACCCACAGCTGTTTCAATGGACTCTGACCAGGTCAAGGAGAAAGTATTCTTGTAGCTCACGAAACAGAACAAAATTTTTCCAACAACCATTTTCTGAGTGCAGGTATTATTATCTAAAAGCATGAAGCAATGTAGTAAAGCCTCACATTTCCATAAATTAAACAAGCGTATTTGCATATTACCCAGCCACGCGATGGAAATTGGTTCGATTTCCGGGCAAGTCCAAAACGAGACGACCAAAGTAGTTTAGAAACAACGCTTGAACGGTTTAAGAAACCAGTATTCTCGTTTTGGTAATGTAAATGTTCTTTACCAGACAAAAAAATTGAAATATGTCTACCGTTCTGTAAACCTGGGCTTTTCAGATTGATACCTCAAACGTTTCACTTACTAGCATTGAAAATGAAAACTGTACATTTATAGAACCATAACAACTGTGATAATGATAATATATTACACAAATTTTTAAGACGATAATAATTTGACTGTATGGCATTTACTGATAGAATTTCTCTTCAAATTAATCACATATGCGTTATCATTCCCATCCATAGTTTTTTCAGCTTCTCTCTTTGAATTTCCTTACTCTATTCATAAAAATATGTAAAACTACCTCGTCTCACCATTGTATAGCCAGATATACGAAAAGAACGAAATATTTTTTCATGAATAAGCATTATTTAATTCTCAAAATGTTTCCGATTATTAAGAATGTAGAACTCATCATTACAATTTACATTTCAGTAATCAGTTTAAAGCTCGTGCTCCAATTGCATCAAAAAAGTCCCCTTTCTCATTCAATCATTTCTGTTTGCCTTTTCCTACATACATATTCACAACAATATCTGTAAATTCGACGAGATGGTATCTTTTTATTTTTCTTAAAAATTATTGATTATGCTGATTTTCATAAAACTGCAAAATCATTAAATGTCAAGTTGACAATTATGACTGGCAGTATCATATATTTAAATAGGAGGCAAAATAACATTAATTCTATTTGCATCGATATTTAGATCTCAAATCAATTATCTAATAAATAACGACATTCATCGCATGTAATCCTGTAAAAAAAGTATTTCAGAAACTTATGATACAAGTTTTATCTTTAACCATAGCGAATCAAGATATATGTCGAAGTCATTTGTTAAGTGTGTAGGTAACGTTTAAATCTAAATATTTCCTTCATATTCTTAGACCAATCGAACCTGGTGACACTGGACATGTTTGCAAATATGTATGTTGTTAAAAATTATCTTAAAACTGGTATAAGTCCGTATCTCTCTACATCACTAATGTAAAGTGCTTAGCAAAAGGAACATACCTTATATATCGGGTAGAATTTTTTTTATTTTCGTAACTATTGGTTCTTTTTATAATTTTATTTTTAAAAGTATGTTTAATCCTAAAAATATTTTAATACATATTAGACACTTAAATTATTACAAAAGGATCAATAATATTTTAACACAATAATTCAGTAAGTCCGTGTTATTAAAAATTTGCTAGGATCAACGGACATATTAAACAACTGTTATAACAACTGTTTTTAAGATGCCCGTGGTTGATTTTACCCAAAATTCTACGACGTAAATTGTAACTGTCATATGGTTTGGTTTAGATTGTAACGTGGTAGTACAACTGGCGATGTGGAACGCAGGTCCTGGGCAGGTGCTGAACCTTTCTCATGGGTTCAATAGGAAATGTTTATGACGTCATTGGTGGAAGAGCATATGTGCACCGCAGAAACGAGTTCATAAATCCTTTAAAATTCTTTATGTTTACCTCTCTTCGTCATTGCAAAAGTTCTACGGATTTGCCGAAGTTAAAAAGAAATTGTACTCGCTTATCCATTCCTAATAGCAATTAAATGATGATTCCTTTCAACTTGGAAGTAGCCAACTTTACTTTTCCACCGACCGAAATACGTACCTCGTCTCACATCTCCGATGGATACTAAACCACCGTTCAGAGATCCGATCAAGCTCCATGGATCTGGTTACACGCTTGACATCTACAGGTTTCAGAAATAACCCAGCACCGAAAATGCGTTTAGAAATCATCAGGATATTACACTAGATGTTAAAATCCAAAATTACGCATACCAACTAGTATCAACCTTTTGAAGACTATAATTGGTTCCCAAAACCAACTTATCTATCCTCTTTTAATCGCCGATTTCTCCGCGGTGGCATACAATGCAACTTCCACCCGGTCGCTGTAGCGTAAATAAATATTTCTCAATTCGCGATCCTCTCTTGGCTCTAGCAATCCAATTAGTGTTAATACTTAATCCAAATAAAATTATACTTTTATTGAAATAAAATTAACTATTAAATGATAAGGACTCACAAAGCTTTATAATACGGTCCAATGGAGGATTACTAGATAAGCGACTCTGCTCTGCGAAACAACTGTCAGACATTTAAAACTACCTGAGCGATGTAAAATAACTTCTGTTTGTCTTCTATTTACTTAAGTCATATATATATATATATATATATATATATATATATATATATATTGTAATACTAATTAAGGAGGCCATTAATTGTTTAAATAATTGGATTGTTTAGCGGTACAAATTCTTAAAGACCACAATGACGGCAGGCTCTTCGTCGGCGGTCTTTGTTGCGAGCTGCTAGGACTGGCTAAATTCAGTCTGGCGGATATTATGGTCGAGTGAGGGAGCAAAATTTAAGAGTACGAACAGCGTGGCTCAAGCTTAAAAATTCAACTGAGAGACTTATATGTTATAAAAATCCAAGTAAATAGGTCTGGACGGAGAGACACGTTATAAAAACCGCAAAGCTAAAACAAAAAGATTAGCGCCACGTTCAGATACATACGAGTACCGAAAAAACATTTTTCCGCATAAAGGCATTGAGAAATAATACGTCCGACTGTTGACCAGAGGTGCGGCTGATCGAGGTCCCGGAGGAATAATACAAGAACTACAACCGTGTGTATTGACCATGATGTGTAGAATCACTGATAAATGACCTTTTTAGTGAATTGTGTCCCCAAGCTCCGAAAACTAAGTTTGGTACCAGCAGGACATTTGTAAGTACAAACCAAACTAATTAAATTCTGTAAACTGTAATTAAGGGTATTAGTCAGATTTCGTTCTTTTCATTTTTGTTAGATTTCATATTCCGTTCGTTTCAATTTGGTTGAATTGTTAATTATTTAATTTATAATTTTTGATTGTTCTTACTTATCAAACCCAGTTAAAGACCCTGAGAAGAAGAGTTATTAAATTTGATTGTCTTTTACTTTAAGCGCCACCAATTTTATAAAAAAATATTTGTTTGTTAATTTTGAAATTATTGAATTTGGCGTGCCAACCTAGGGCAAATCATTTGTAAAAAAAAACTAAATGAACACCTGTTAAATTAATCTTTGGCAAATTAAAAGTTTTTAATCAAGTTAATAAATTATTTATTTTTTCTCGTTACATTTTTGGTTCCACAGCGTGGGGCAATTTAATAAATTATTTCTTTTAATCATTACAACACACACACACACACACACACACACATATATATATATATATATATATATATAACGATGCAATTATTTAATTTCCCAATATAATAAAAAATCTTGAATTATATATATCTTATATTGACATATGTTAGAAACTTATTTATTATATAAGTCACGTGAAAAGGTTGGGGAATACCGTAAGACATTTAATATTGATTTAAAAATGAAAATAGAATATTTAAATGTTATTCTATTGCATTAAAATAATTCTTTATTGTGTTATTTATTTCCAGTCACTTCACCATGTATATTGTGCGAGAGGTAATCGAAGCGATGAGTGTCTGCTGTACGCGACTATAGCTTCAGTTGCCGTACCTGTATAATTGTTGGGCTCTCGTCCTTTAGTGCTGTCGACCTTTCACACTGACGAGTTGGACTGCTGGATAATTTGTCGTTTCATCTACTCTGATTTACACAGTTTCCACGTTTGTACGTGAAAGCCTGACATGCGGTACAAATCCAACAGCTTATGATTCGAGCACCATTAGTGATATGCAAATAAGAGAAATGTTTCTCATCAAATACGACAGTTTTATGGTGTATGAAATTTTTCTATTGAACCTCTACAACTGATTGACACTTGAAATAAGAATTTTTTAAGGTTTTTATCATTTAAATTCATAATATTTCCTACGAAACTTTCAATGTTATCAACGAGTTGTTTCCAAAATACAGTACTGATCATACAGATGTATGATGTGTGAATGGCTATAAGGATGCAATAAATACGTTGATAAAAATTAATAAAATTTAAACACGTATCCCTGATTTCTACTGTAATTTCATATTTTATATTCTGATTGTACACAATTCATTCTTCATATGCCAACATCACTTCACTCCTGTTAGTCAAGCAGTACAGACGTTCGCTTTGTTTACTTCTTGCCCGCACGAGTGCCCAATAGTTCTAAGAACGTGTGGAACAACACCGGCAATTCATGTGAACCCATCGAAGTACACCGAGTGGTATATTTAAGACTCGAAAAACATCATCCAGTTTCATCCGTCGTCACTACTTCTTCGAGATCATCTACATTACTACATCTCCGAGAGCGTCAGCATCGCAACGAAGCAGCCCCACCTCGAGGGTCCAGTCTCCATCATGGATATGGATCTCGAAGGTGAAAACCTCAACCAGCCATCAACAGACTCTAATGAATTCCCTATCCCTCTCTCCCCAGCTTTTACAACTATTTCTTCAAAAAAGAGAAAAGGCATTCCCTCAAATACACCACCTAGCATCCCAAACCCTACAACATCAAACAACCACAACTCTCATCAAAACTCTCCTTTTCTCACATCAAACCGTTTCCAAATTTTTCAAAACGAAGAAGAATCTACAGATAGTGCCCCTCCCGCCACACCTCGCCAAGTGCTACCCCCTCCCATTTTCATCAGCAACATCAATAATGTAAATACCTTTCTTAATCAGTTAAAAACAATCTGTGGTGATAAATTTATATACAACAAGGCAGATAACAAACATAAATTAAAAACATCGTCAATAAACGACTTTAGAACAGTCATCAAATACCTTGAACAAAACCATGCAGAATTTCACTCATTCCAAGTTAGAGACGAGAGGAAGTTCAGAGTTGTTATTAGAGGCCTTCACCCAAATTCTGATACAATTATTATATTAACTGAAATTAAAGAATTAGGATTTTCACCCGTTAGACATCCGGTCACAAAAGCAACGCTTCCCCTATTTTTCCTGGATCTTTCCCCTGACCCCAAAAACCATACTATCTTTGAAATAACTACCCTATACCACTGTAATGTAAAAATTGAACCTCCTAAACCAAAAAGATCCATTGTCCAATGTATGAAGTGCCAAGCCTTCGGTCACTCAAAAAACAACTGCCACAATCCCCCCCGCTGTGTCCGCTGCGAATCCTATCACCTCTCTTCAAAGTGTCCTAACCCAAAATCCTCTACCCCAATTTGCACCAATTGCAAAGGCCCACACACTGCGAACTACCGGGGCTGTCCACATTATAAATCGCTTCAAAATTTCTACAACAAACCCAACCCATACAAACCCTCTACCTCATCAACCTCAAACTGCACTTCCAATCACACAGCTCCCCAACCTACATCTAGTAAAAATAGCAATTCCCATTCCTACGCCAGTATCCTAAAAAATACCCCCTCTTCACAAGTACAACATCCTTCACAATCAACCCAAGCTAACACTTCGAACCAAGACCAAATACTACTATCGCTTTGCACCAAAATTGATAGCCTCATCTCCCTTATCACTACACTTATTAATCTCCTTTCAACCCTATTACCCAAGCTTATTGAAGCTAAATAAATGAACCCTTATCCTCACAAAAACTTCTCCATATGCACATGGAATGCCCGAGGAGTATGCAACAAATTCCACGAACTTTTCCTTTTTCTAAATACCCACGAAATAGAAATCCTCCTTTTGTCCGAAACCAAACTCACGCCCACCCACCGTCTCAACATCCATGGGTACAAATCGTATAGAGCAGACCACCCTGACTCCACCAGAAAAGGAGGATCCGCTATCCTCATCAAAAACTCCACTAATCATAATGAGCTTCCTCCCATAACGACCAAAGAATTCCAATTAACACTAAACCTCTCTAACAACCAATCAATTAACATAGCCAGCTTCTACTCTTTCCCTTCTATAACTCTTCCACATGACTTTTGGTCTAAACTCCTAAATGCATGCATTCATTTTAGGAGGCGATTTCAATGCTAAGCATCCCCATTTTGGATCCAGAATTCCCAATTCCAGAGGAAACAACCTATACAATATTATCCTCCATAAACCACACCAAATTATCTTCCCTCCGGAGCCCACCTTTTATGCAAGATCTCCAGATATCCTTGACTTCTTTATCTGTTTTAAAACCTCCCAATACTTTACGAAATCTTCGGTACTGCACGAACTTTCCTCAGATCACCTCCCTTATGTCGCCCATCTTAATCTTACTCTAATTCCACTATAAATAGCCACTTCATAAATTGGCAACGTTACTCGTCTCTCATTGACCAACAAATAAATTTACAAATTCCTCTCAAATCTCCTTCCGATATTGACACAGCTCTTTGACAACTTGCAAACAATCATCCTTTCTTCTGTGCATCAGATTCCCGCTTACCACCCCCAACTAAAAAACGTTGTCAATATCCCTTAAACCCTATCATAAAAGACCTTCTGCATATAACAAAATATTCCCGTAAAAGATGGATTGCATCTAAACACCCAGCTGACAAAACCCACTTTAACACTATTTCCCGACAGCTCAAACTAGCATTAAAAGACATCTTCGACGCAAACTACTTTAATCATCTCCAACAACTGAATTCCTCCGACTACTCCATATGGAGAAAAACCAAAACCCTAACCAACCTCATTGTGATATCCCTCCTCTCAAACATCAAAACTAATGGTATACCTTTCCAGCCCATAAAGCTAATCTATTCGCAAACATTTTCACATCCCAATTCTATCCAAACCAAACAATTAACTTTTACCACAATAACAAGATAAATAACACTCTCCTCCAACCTCTTCAACTGTCACCTCTACCTAAACTATTTAGTCCTCCCCTAGTCCGCTCAACCATAAACAAATTAAAAAAGAAACACTCCGCCGGTCACGACCTTATCACTCCCCTCCACCTGAAAAACCTCCCTAAAAAAGCTTCAACCTTAATAACAATCATTTTCAATTCATTCATCCGTACAACATATTACCCAACAGCCTGGAAGCACGCACATATAATAATGATCCCAAAGCCCAACAAACCCAAATCCTGTCCCAATAGTTATAGACCTATCAGTCTTCTCCCCTCTCTATCCAAACTGTTCGAAAAACTAATTCTTCCCCTCCTTAGGAAAGAATTAACCCACCTCATTCCTTCTGTCCAATACGGCTTTAGGCCCAAACACTCTTGCACCCATCAACTCTACTCAGTGACATCCTACATCAACAATTCCTTCGACACCAATAACTCGTGCATTGGTGCCTTTCTAGATGCAGAAAAAGCTTTTGATAAAGTACACCACCAATCTCTACTCTCCTAAATCAAAGACCCACTTAATGATTCCCTCTTCAGAATCCTTACTGGTTATCCGCTCCTTCTCTGTCAAATTTAACAATACCATTTCAAATTCCTACCCTATTTCCTCCGGCGTCCCCCAAGGCAGCATCCTAGGCCCTTTCCTCTTCAACCTATATTTTCACGACATACCTCAAAGCCTATCTACTAAAACAGTACTTTTTGCAGATGACCTTGACATACTCCTTCAAACATCCTCTCTAGACTCGGGCTCCAAAAAACTACAAATCGCCCTCAATGATATTGAAAGCTGGGCTAAAAAATGGAGAATCAAAACAAAGCTTACCAAATCCACAATCATTCCCTTCACCCTTAAAACCAAACATTCCCTCAACCACTTCTTCTTTCTCAATGGCCCCAAAATACCTATCCAACAAACTACACCATACCTAGGCGTTATCCTTAATTCCAAATTATCATGGAAACCTCACATAGCCCACATTACCTCCAGAATCAGCAACAAAATAAAACAACTCTTCCCTCTTATAAACAGAAAATCTCCCATATCCCTTAGCACCAAAATACTCCTCTATCTATCCGTAATCCGCCCCATATGGTCGTACTCATGTGCCATATGGGGATGCACTGCCTATTCCCACTCCAACAAAATACAAACCAAACAAAACAAAATTCTCCGTTTAATATCAAATTCCCCTTGGTACCTTCGCAACTCAGTTATCCACAAAGACCTTGAAATTCCCCTAATCCTTGCCATAATTCAGAAATCTACCAAGTCCTTAATAAATTGCTCTATCAACAATCCAAATCCCACCATTGAGCTATTCTACAGTAACGCACCCCCTCCTTCACAAAATCGCAGATTAAAACGTAAACTCCCAACTGACATCATCCTCCCCCTAAATCACTCTGGAATTACGTAACTCTAGCCCTCCTACCAACTAGCACTACATCCGCTCTTCCCATCTGCCCTATAACATCCTTAACGCTTCAAACATGTAGTTTCCCCAATGACCAGATTGATCGCTAACATCATGCCGGTTATATGTTAATATGCGGTAAACAAGTTAATCTGCTTCTCTCGTCTCTAACTTGGAATGACAAGGATCACATCCAAGACCACAAGTTTACATGTGAAATATTTATAAATTGTAAATACCTTGTTATTTGTTAATTTTGTATATCATAATTATTAGACGATAATTTCTTCTTTTAACCGACTCATACAATTACAGAAACATTGCTGACTGTTTTAAAATGTTTGAAGAAGAAATTGTATAGCTCCTGATCACAATACGAATAAAGAGTTGCAAATAAAAAACGGCAGCGTTTTAAAGTCTCTTATCACGCTATCCCTTGTTCATATATTTAAGTAACCGTGGCCTATCCGGCTACATATAGATTACTGCGATATGACATGCAACATGAGACGGAGCAGCACGTGAGAGCCGAGCGCATGCAGGTGCTGCTCGTTATCCTCAATGTAAACTACTCTATTTACGTCCCGGTTTGCAAGCGGGATGTTTTCCTCTTCTACGCATCCTTTTGCTAAGAACAGGTCTATGACTCATTCCCGCTATACACGCAGGCTTTTCTTCGTAACAAGCTACAATCACAAATTGTTCGTGAAAAATGTAAAATACATACATTTTGTACTTGTTTCGTTTTTTATCGAGTGATTATGAATAATGTATATGTAAATACCAATCGTTCTGTCTTGTTCTGAGCACAAATTTTTTTGACCGAAGATCTACGAGTGGTTGCAGCCACACGTGTGTGGCTCGTTCATGTTGTTTGATCATTCATTCAAAAAATACTCGATCCAGTGCTGTTGTTCTGTCTCAATATATATATATATATATATCATATATATTAGACGATAATTTCTTCTTTTTACCGACTCATACAATTACAGAAACATTGCTTACTGTTTTAAAATGTTTGAAGAATATATGTATATGTATATAAAACGATGCAATTATTTAATTTCCCAATATAATAAAAAACTTGAATTATATATATCTTATATTAACATATGTTAGAAACTTATTTACTATATAAGTCACGTGAAAAGGTTGGGGAATACCATAATTTTTAATACTACCATCGCTACTCACCTTTTTTTAAAAAAAATGTTACGATATAGAAGTACTTTTCCGTGAGGGGATAAATTCAAAATAGAAATATGGAGTACTTATTGAATAATTTTTAGGATAGAGATTTTCAAAATCTATTGGAAGTATCTGATCAATGCCAAATAAGAAGCTTCGTTAGTAGGTAAGAAAGAGAAGATATCCACTAATGAACAAAATAATTATTGAATCATTGTGAATGTCTCAATAGAAATAGAATACACAAGATTGTGGTAATCGTAAAATTGAGAAATGGTTCCGATGAAATAATCGCCGCGTCTCAAACCTTTATAGTTTATTACATTTCCTGAATTTTTATGCGTTTTTCTGTAGTCTACTTGTTGTATCTCCTCTCTAAGTGAATTTTTGTAAAGTTTTTCATATTTATGTAATGATTTTCGATTCTCGTTTACATATTTATCCTTCCACACTTACGTATTTTTCTCCTTACATTTTTATTACCTGCAAATTATATATTTTCTCATTTTATATCTTTCATATTTTTTATTTACAGTCTCATCAACGTCTGAGGTCATTATCGACTCATTAGATGCTCAATTGTATTTTATCTTTGTCGGGGGACTAATTGACAATAGTTTCTCATGAATGAAACCCGCACAAAAACATACATTTCTTCGCCGGGATTTAACCCGGGACCTGCAAGGCAGTAACGCTTATCCCTACACCACAGGAGTTTTCCGCATAATATTATACTGTTCTTAATTGCGAGTTTGAACTTTTCGAGTTTTTTATATTTCATTTTTGTAGTTAATTACCCATATATGTAATTTTATTTTTATTGTACTATTTCAAAAGTACGTGAACGATTGAAACGATAATTTTCAAATCTAAATTTCAAATCTAATCAGATCGTTCGATAAGAACATTAAAGCACTAATAAGAAAGATAGCCAAATACAAACAAAATAAGTGATATTATAAATAGCACACAACGTTTCTGGGATCCTTGTCCCTTTCTTCATGTGCTAAAAAGAGCTCAGAGCGACACAACTACACTCGTCAGTTGACAAAACTCAGAAGTCTATGAAGTTTTGTCAACTGACGACTACAGTTGTTTTTGATAAAGCCTCAAATTTTCACGATTCCCTACGCTTTTTATCCCCCTAAAAGGTATTATCACAAAAATTTGAAAACAGTTGGAAGGTCATTTTATCCGCGCCAGAAATGATTGCCGTTTATTCTAAACTGGTGTAGCGGGAAGCATATCTTAGCCATCTCGCTACGCTAATTCTATTAAATTTAACCATTATTGTTGTACTTTGAATTGAAACTAATGAAAAAGCAAAAATAAGCCATTTAGACAAAATTCCTTGGATATTAATTTTATAAAATTCTAAGTTAATGAATCCAGGTTATAATATTGTAAATACTGTTTAATAAAATTGTATCGGGTTTAACATCAACTGAATGCTGCACATATAACATTTCAGAAATTAATCTGGATTTATAATTACTGTCTATGTCTAAAATATGGGAAATATCTGAATTTATAGTCCAGTCAGCATCCAAATTCTTTTTATAGATTATAAATTAAGTTAAGAATATTTTATGGTTAAATGCAACCTGTAATATCAATTTTTCTGTATGTTTTGCATCCTTATTAAATTTATACAATAATAAATATCTAGGCGTTGATTGAATGTTCCCTTCATGTAGCTCAACCAACTCGGTTTTATTTTTGAGGCTGCGCTTGACTTCTTTGATCTCAGCGCAACTCAATTTCATTCCATTGACTGATTCGTCACCCACTTGGTCGTTTTCAACGCTTTCAGAACAGTAATTCGTAGTATGTCTGGCCAACAAAAAATTAAGGATACGTTTTTAGTAACATGGTAGCATTTAAATGCGTCTCGAAACGTGAATTGCGGAAATTTGTATTTGTTTGATAATACTTGCGACACCCGTGTCCCAACATTATGCAGAAAATTAATATCTTAAGTTTGGAATATATATTGTTTTTGGAATTAAGGATTCAGATTTTAGTATTTTTGAATATGCAAAACGTTAAGATTAGGATCGTACAATGTATTAAAAACTGGGTCCGCCGTAAATTATTCAGCCTTTTTGTAACTAAAATACAAATACGGGTATAACATTGAAACCTGTTCTGAGATCGTCCTGTAAAGTCAACTTCATTCATTTTTTTGTGGAAGAAAATTACAACTCAGCTCAATTCAATATGGCATCCATACTCTAACTTCCTGCCACGTTCCTCATTTCAAATTCAAACAATACGTTTGCAGGAGTTAGTAACTGTGAATTTTTATTTGTTTTAATTTAGTTCTCCAATTATATATTTCCTTCGCATTATATAATATCCAATGAGAGAAGAGTAATCACGCAGTTCACATTTTATAATACATTCACTTCATTGTATCCCACTAATTTAATCAAGGCACCCATTCAGTGATATAAACATATAAACTTGCATCACCGTTGTCGTCAAAGTATTGATTTTATTGCAGATGATTATGTTCAATATTGACTGAAAGCTCCTGTTTAAATGACTATGGTATAGTAAAGTAGTTTATCGTAAATTGTGGACTGTTCAGTTATTCTTCTCTCCTTAAATCTATCGTTAAATTGTCCTACTAAATCGTGCGACTATATAATATACTTAAATAGAACTACTATCTGGTTATCCGTCCTTAATAAAACTTTATGTACTCTTCCAAACATTATGATTAGGTCCTAACATATATCCAATTAATAAAAAAAGAGCTTGTTTATAGATATAGATATAGCTCATTGTTATATTATCAAATTTTTTGATTTAATACTTTTTGTAACTTCTTGACTTTATCTATAAGATTATTGTAAATCTATTTTTTTATAAAAAAATACTTATTAATCACATGTCTAGTAAAAAGAAAAGTAACTTGCGCAGACTGACTTTTAAATTTTAACTTTTCCAAACACTGAATGACTATTTAAGTTCGCATTGAATCTATTGACTGGTTCATAGAAAAACCTTGCAATCGTTTTTCTGTAAAGATAAACAGTATCCTGTCCAAGCAATAAACATCAGTTTTCGCAATGTTCGCAATTGTCTCGTAATGGTAGATAGCTTTGTGAAATTGCTAAAAACATTTTCTTCAATTCTATATGAAAACGATAAGCAGTTTAATCGTTTTCTCGCGAAAAGCGTTAAAAATTAAAAACAGTTAAGGATTTAGACTAGAACGGTTTTTTATATCCTAATGCATAAAATAATTCAATTCTAGTCCAAGTACAGTCGAAACTATTATATTTTTATAAAGACTCTTAATCGTTTATTAACTCAGTTTTAAAAAAAGAAAAAGTTTAGTCAAGATCATATTCACTCAACGAAAATTATTACGCATTATTATATGTTTGTCATGAAATTACGTATTTAGTTTTATTATTTCAATAAAACTATATAAAAATCCTTGCAGCAACGGGCGTCTTTTCCACTCCACTCAGTTTAATATAATTCCAACTTGTAATGAGTTTTCTTTTTCATCATCGTGAATATTAAATGCAATTTCTTACAAGAGACATTTCCCTTTTTTTCAAGAACCACTTGCTTATTGCTTAGATCTACAAAGTAAAAACGCTCATTGTCTTTTGCGACTGTAACTGAGTTATTAAATTTCAAGAGCTCAGTATAAAATTTAAGACAATCACAAGAAAGGTAATTATTATTTTATTTCATCTTGTTCGGGAATAGTTAGTGGAAACAGAAACTTCACAGTCGTCAGATATAAATGAAAGTTACAGCCTGTTTATATTTTGTTTCTTAAGATGACCATAATTTCATTAATTGGAACCAAGAGCTCCAATAATGATATTACCAGATTTAATGAAAATTCCTAAACAATTGGTTAATTTTTACAATATATTTTTCATTTGGTAAAAGTGTAACGGGAAAGTAATGACGTCATAGTGAGTAGTCTCAAACCGATTCTGAACTGGCTGATTCCTTCCTAGCTTTCTCACCCGCAAGCGGTTTTGAAGCGACGCTACGGTTTTTCATATTTCGTTATGCTTTGGTGAATTTCGTAGTCGTCTAAAGTAATTCCTCTAATTTAGTACTAAAGAATATTGTATAAACATCAACAACGCTCAAACTATCGACTAAATATTTTGTAGGTTTTTGGAGTAATTCAATTTAAGAACTAGACGAAATAATAAATTTTAATAAAAAGAAATATGAATACCATTTTTAGAACTGTGTTACTATTATTGTATAAAATACTGAAACTTAATATAGGTGAATTAGTGGGTAATTTACAACTAGCGAGGGAAGTTTTCTTAAATTTCCGAGCTTTATGAATAATGTTTACGAACAAATAAAGCGTATGTTTGTTTTCGAGAGTTTGAATAATGTTTATGTTTTTCTTTGAATCTACGTCAATATTTAATATTTTTGTGTTGTCTTCTATAAGTTATCAGTTACTTAAGAATTGTGAAAATATTACGTATTCCGAATTAATGGCTCTAGTTCCCGCCGCTTTTATCGATTTCCGCGGTAAGCCGCAGCCCCTTATTCAGTTTCTAATAACCGGCGAGCTAATTATAATTCAAAGCAAGTGGCACAATTATCTGTTTTCGTGTGAGCGTATAATATCAAAATAAATATACCTACTCATATTTAAATGCGAGGATCCCAAAGTTTGATTTAATATTCTCATTAAATTATAAGAAAGTGAGTAGAACATTAAGGCACGCTCCGATTATGTCATATGACAAGTTTCACCTCTTAGAAACATTTCTGGAAAATACCATTTACTGAGGTACCCTCAATATTAGACGAATAATTTAAGCGAACATCTTAAGAAACTAGTACAAATACATCGATTTGGATGTACTGTAATTGTTAATTTATATATGATGTATTAATTCCATAGGTCGTCGACGAAATAGGATATATTAAAACATCAATTTATACATTTCAGTTACTTATAAAATATCAAACCAGGCAAATAACAAATTACTGTAATTAAACATCATTAAATAATTGCCCTGTAAATATTAATATAAACTAAATAAATTTATAATCGTCATATAAAGCACATACGTAGTACAAAATATTTCTGTCCTTCAACGATAAGGATACCCGCAGATGTGAATGTATACTACACCATATAATAACATGACATAGGTTACAAACTATTAGGAACCCAAGGAAGCCTGCGAGAGGTTTTCTCGCAGGTGAACCTTCCCAGAGAGCTCTGGCGGGGGCTACCTTTGGAGATGCTCTCACATCTCTCTGGTTTTTTTTGAACTAAGGTTCCCACATGCCGAGGCACCTCGGTCTGTTTTGAGAGGTGTATGTTCCGGGGTCGCAGACCTTGGGCATACGGCAAGAGTTGTCCGCTATTCCTATAGGAATAGTCGGCCAGCTGCCTCCTAAACAGGCCAAGGCATGGCGAGGGGTAAGCTGCGTCCCCACAGCAAACTCCTCTCCCGTCATCGGAAGGGCGTGGGACAAGTACCAAATGCCCGACCTACCCGATGCAGGTTTTTCTAGGGTTTTCCCTGCATTTCTTTAGGCGAATGCCGGGTAGGATCCTTAAACCATAGCCCGGGGGCCCTAGTAACCCTTGGCTACCTTCCTCTACCCTTCCGCATACCCCCTTTCTAATCCCTTCCTATGCTATTAAAGGGGAGTTGCCCAATGTGGATCACCCTCATGTAGCCTGTTGCCCTAAAAAAAAAGGATGCCTTTTCCTCTCCGTTGTTTAACTAAGGTTCCCACAAGCCGAGGCACCTCGGCCTGTTCTGAGAGGTGTATGTTCCGGGGTCACAGACCTTGGGCATACGGTAAGAGTTGTCCGCTAATCCCATTGGAATAGTCGGCCAGCTGCCTCCTAAACTGGTCGAGGCACGGAGAAGGGAATGCTGCGTCCCCACAGCAAACTCCTCTCCCGCTATCGGTAGGTCGTGGGACAAGTACCCAATGCCCGACCTACCTGATGCACGTTTTTCTAGGGTTTTTTCAGCATTTCTTTAGGCGAATGCCGGGTAGGATCTTTAAAATATAGCCCGGGGGCCCTAGTTAACCCTTGGCTACCTTCCTCTGCCCTTCCGCATCCTCCCTTTCAAATCCCTTCCTATGCTATTAAAGGGGAGTTGCCCAACGTGGATTACCCTCATGTAGCCTGTTGCCCTAAAAAAACTAAAAAAAACAGACTATTCCCGCAGATATCAATGTACACTATACCATATAATAACATGACCTCGGTTACAGACTATAATTATTGAAAATATGTTAGAAACATAAGTGCTACAGTTTCGACCTACCTATAGGTCTTTGTCAAACACAATAATTAGACGAACATCTAATGCCATTTAAAAAAAAATTCTAGGCAGACGTTAATAATAATATACCTACGTTTTTATGATTCGTAATTGCAACAAATTATTTTTCGTTGCTTCGCGTTATACATAAAAAATAAGAATAAAACATAGTTTAATAGTTCGAGTTTAAATTTTTATAATTTATACATCTCTATTAACGAGCTACGACGTCTTGAGATAATAAAAATCTCCATTAAGAAATAACTTTGGTTTTATATTATATTTTTATTAAAATAGGAATATTTTTTTACAGATTTATGCATTAATATCGAATGCTTGTTTCAAAGAGTCCAATGCGATGCTGTCAGCTTTAGAAGAAAAGAGCAAATTTAATTAAGATTTAACAGTTATCCTGAATCCTATTACGTTTGCCTCGGTGTTTGCAAAATGCTAAAGACAGAATCATATAAAAGTTAAAAGGGTTAGTAGGTTAACATTTTAATTATTATAGTATGTAATGCAATAATATTATTGAAAATCATTCCAATAGGTTACGGAGACATCAGTTTTCATATAGCAATATGCGCATGAATGTGTGAGGACTAATGACAAAATTTTAGTAAAATTTCTTTCATATCAGTCTATAAATCTGTCTTTTTTTAAAACTTACATTTATGTGGTTAATGATTTTTCACGTGATATTATATTTTCCTATTATTCTATTTCTAAGTGGTTTTTTTTCAATGATACCAATCTGCACTGTGCAAAAAAAGAAATAATTATGGCAAATTAAGCGTGAACAATTATCATGATATTATAACTATGCTATGCAGAAGCGAGCAAAGAGTGCACCCCCGAGGTTTTGGCCCCTACTCTTCAAGTGGGTGGGGGAGATTCCTAATCGTAAATTATACTTTACTTCACGACTGAAGAAAATTGACGAGAAACAGAGTAAATCCGTTCTAATCATCAGCAGATTACCCAACTTTGTCGTAAATAGTACGACAAAGTAATTGACGCTGTTAACTTGGGCGATTCTCATTCATAAATCTCTTCATCTACAAAAATAACATGTATTTTGGATGTTAGGGTCTTCGGAAACACAAACGGCACCCAATTGAAGAAGTACAACTAAAATTAATGGCGTCATAGCGAATTATGACAAGCCGATTATAAACTTATTCATTACGATACCTCTCGCAGGCAAGCGATAGTGAATCGAAGCTACAGTGTTTCATTTTTCGTTATGAGTTTGCTCGTACGAATCCAAATTAATTCTGACACCGTAATATTGAAGAAAATTGAATATGTAGAATGATTCTGAGTCGCCACAGCTAACACCTCTGCCGCCATCGGAAGGGCGTGGAATAAGTACCTACTGCCCCACCTACCTGATGCAGGTTCACTTTTAGGCGAATGCCAGGTAGGATACTTAAACCATAGCCCGGAGGCCCTAGTTAACACTTGGCTACATAACCTCTATCCTTCCGCATCCCCCCTTTCAAGTCCCTTCCTATGCTATTAAAGAGGAGTTGCCACCATGTGGATTAACCTCATGTAGCCTGTTAATCTAAAAAAAATTACTGACGTAATATTTTGTAGATAATTACATAAACTCAAAATCTCGAACTTATGTGTTGTATTTTGATATCATAAATCTAATTTTACATTTTGTGAAGCCATGAAGAGTGTTTAATAAGGAAGTAATAATTACTTCACTTCTAACACGGTTGACAACTACCCATTTTTTAGAATTGCCTTCTTATTTCGAATACTCAAAATGAGTGTCAGGGTCCTTTAATAGTTTATTCCTAACCAACGAGAGGTATCTCATTGAAATTTCTTACTTCCTGGGCAGGGTTTACGTAAGTTCGTCTTAATTAATTAAGTTTGTGTTGTTTATTCGTAGGATTGTTAGTATTAACCAATCATCAATATAACTTAAGACTTTTAGCCTGCTGATGGAAAGTTCCCCGCTCTGAAATGCGTATCGCAATCGATTTGAAGGCGGGCCTGAGATTCTAAAAGGTTGTCACCATCCAACGCATACAAAATCGAATTAATAACATTCCAAGATAAAATATATTGGAATTAGTTGGAAATGGTCAAGTTCTTTATTCTGGCAGTACTTCTATATATACGTTTACCTAAAAAGAATGCAACACTTCAGATGAAAATTTAGTCTTTAGGCGATTCTCGTCATCTTCATTATAGCAGGAACGGAAACACATTTTCAATTACATGCGTGTGAAACAATTACGTAACACTGATAGTAATATATATATATATATATATATATATAATTTTTAGAATACAGAATTATTAGTGTCGTGCGTCTGGGAGAGTTTTGGTAAGTATTATAAAAATTTTGGATTAGGGAGTAGTGGATTAAGAAAAGTTCGTCAAAAAATGTTCAAAATAACCGAGATAAGCAACCAACCCACAGATCCTGTGGTTTTACTTTTGAGTTCGTCACCGGGGTTTTGCGTTGTTTCGTTCTTGCGGCTCGTGCATTTTTGAATCACCTAACGAAAGCAACACGGATTGCAGAAGCGTTGTTTGATATTTATTTATCGCTAATTTTTGTCTGTTAGTCGGATATTTGTTTATATAATTAAACTCGGCAAAGTCCTTGTAAATCAGCTATAGAGAAAAATGTAGGAATCTTTCCCTGAATGTATAAGAAATTTTAAAAGTTGCGTACAAGATATTCACAGACAAAAACAATTAATACGTCTCATAGTTGGGCTGAGAGGGTATTCTGAAACGATTTTGTCCGGTTTTTAGTACAAGCTATAATTAAATTTGAAGTTAGAAGTTTTAATGCACTATGTGAGGAGTTCTACTTATCAAGTGTCGCGATCGCGATGACACCGCCCTCTCCCCAACATAAGCTATGCTTAATATTCTGCTTTGTCTTCCATATGCCTCCAATGAATATTTATCAAAATGTATGAGATGTACTAATAAATGAAGCGGACATAAAGTTTTTTCCTTTTTATGGCATTATAATGAGACGTAAAAGACGATTCTTCGTTCAAGAGTACATATTATTTCATATTGGTTCGACGAAATTCTTGAAGATGTCATCTCAACCGACCCATAGTCGGTTATATATGAATAAAGCTCTCAATAAATTTATCAGAGTAGCACAACGATTCATAAGTCAGACTCCTTTCCATCCTTGATCGATTTTCTTTAAATAATTCGTGCCATTTTCCCACAGAGATATCTTAAATTTTATCAATAAATAAACTTAATAAATACTTTAATGAATTTTTACAGAAACTAATTAAGTATAAATATATATATTGACAATAATTTTATCCTCGAGTACAGAATAAATATTATTATAGCCCTAGAATAAGAGGACGAATTATAACGCATAATCCCGATTAACTGGTTTGACCCATTGTCGTTAGAACTAACTCCTCGAATTTCAAATTATTCAAATTATTTAAAATAAATATCAATACCTAGGAGTCAAAAGAATGTTTAAGAGAAATTCTTAATATCTTAGTGATCTATTTGTGATGACCAGTTCTGAAGCGAGTTAATTATTGTAATATATCAGTAAAATCGAAATAATTAGAACGCGGAATAAGTAACAAATTACACTTTCATCAGAATTCAAACTATTTTCATAGTAAGTTTCAGAATCTACGTTAATCATTGTTTATAACAAACAATTCTTTAAACTGACCCGAGGATTACGACTACCTTGCTCGTAAACACTATCGCTCTTAATCCCATCGTTACTATACATGAGATAATAGTAAAAGTGGCTCAAAAATATTAAACTCAAACTTCGGCTACTTTTTCTTAATAATTGACAAAAATAAAATACAAATTTTAATAGATTAGTTGAATAAGATTAATAATAAATTCACATGCGAATTAGAAAAACAACCAATTACATTAACTTTATATGACTATAATTGGATACCGTGATAATATTTTATCAAAATGGTATACGAAACAAATTGTCTTAGACTTGCTTTTAATTCTTTACTCAAACCATTCTCAAAATGACAAGATTAGTGATGTTGAAAATTTATAATACGATCCAATAAAGGTGAAACTAACCAAGTCATTTTAAAAATTCTAGAAAATAAATTATATCATTTAATAATAATTAACCAAGTTCGTTTTTCTCTGAAAGCTAAGAAAAAGTTAGATACACAAGACCTTTATGTCACAAATGTCAAAACTGAACTATTATAAACCATAGATAAACAACAGAATACAATACATACATAATACATAATAAGAATTATAATAATTCTTCCTGCATCACAGCACAATGAAAATATACATAAGGCACGGAGAGAAAATGATTATTCCATGCCATGTTGGAATAGTTTAGCATCCAGAATCATTACAATCATTAGAAGTAATAAATCATGTTTCTTTTGGCTGTTATTTAAATCGAAGACAAAATAATATCCGTTCTATTGCTAATGATTAGATTCCAAAAGTAAATTAAAGTATTTTTATATACTGAATAAAGTGCTTAGATTGTCATAAAACTGGCCAATCTACAATTAATATTACAACTCGAGTATACAAGCACTATAATAATATATATAATAAATATAAAAACGGTTTGGGTAATATTAAAATGTTTCACATTATTAAAGATGAATCGATTTAAAAACTATATTATCGTAAATAATTCAGAATTGAATTGATATATGTAAATTTCGTGCAAGTATAATAGATTATATTAAAATAAAATATGTTGATGTATGTATAATTATTCACAATTATTCTTTCCAGATATGCATTGTAAAATAAACAATTCATTACCTCTCGTATGTATATATACTGATATTATAATATAGGTTTTCCGTTATTTTGATGTATATATCTGAATTTTTTCACGAATTATGCCATGTTAGCCGAAAGCACGACCTTTGTATTAACATTTAATTCTAATAAATAAATACGATTGTTTTATTACTTCTGTTAAATCTACCTGAAATTTTCTTATTTTCTCTCGGAGCTGATGCATACATTTTTAAGTCACAAATCTAGTGTATGCTACATACATTTGGTCTGAAGCTCAGTTTCTCAATGCATGCAGCAAACTAAATATATTATCGATCACCTTTGTTAATTTTTGAGTTCCGTCTAACTGCGATTTATGCCATTCTGAGGACTGGACGTGTTTGAAACTGAATCGTATGTCGATTTCAACAGTATGCGTTTTTCCTTTCTCGTTAATACCATAGTTTCCACATCTTTGAAGGCTACTATTACATTTAATTAATTTATTATTATTTAATTAATTTAGTTATTACTTTCTCGCTGCATATTTTCGTCTTTATAATTAACGTAGCTTAATAGACAGTTCCATATGTAATTAGCGCATATAGTAATTCACAGAACTTACAAACCATCAGCCGCGAGTGGTCTTTATTTACAATTCACTTTTTTACGCTATTTTTTGTTACTTGATTGCTTAACGCTCCGACTCCTGAGGGACTATCCAATCCAAATATATTAAGTGCATATTTTAAACAGCCATAAACGTCATGATTATGAAAAACTAAGGTTTCGTGCCCTTTCATTTTTGGAAATAAATCTTTTTGTGAATCATTTATATATAGCTATGAGTATATATTAATCTTATCATATTTCGAATGTTCACTAGGTTTATGTAGTGAATAGGTTGTTAAGGCAGCGTAAGCAAATTGAGATTAATTCGTCGAGCTTACACGCTCAGATTGACGAGATCAAATTTCCAATTTGGTAACTTTAGGCCCAAACTATGAGCGGCCACAAAGCCGTAGCGGCAGATCCTTTAATCCGTCTTTATTAGTACCGTGAAGTGCGGATGGTTTTAGCGAATCAGGTCAGCCGCGAAGCCCTGTGAGATCCGCGGATGGCAATGCACTAAGCCCCTGTCCCGCAGTGACACGTCTTCCACCTGTGTTTCAGAAAAGCCGCTTTGCTTTCATTTGATTCCACTTCGCTCCTACACCACGGGGGGCGGTCCCCTTTATTTTATCTTCTGAAGGGCATGTATGGAAATCCCTTTACTAAGGGAGACATTTTCAAATTTTATATAACTGATGTTCAGATCTGTACCTTTCCTCTTTAATTAACTAGATCTCAAATTTAGGTCATAATTTTGTACTAATAATTTTAAATTAGTAAAAAGTGGCCAACAGTTAGAAAATTTATTTTGAAACATTAAAAGTTACATATATCACATAATTTAAAATTCAATTTCTAGGTTTCCAATTAAATTTACTGACTGTTGGCCATTTCTACAAATTTAAATTTAATATAAGTAAGATATAGTTGTAATGTTCTTAAACTGAGAATTTTATTTATAATAGCATTTTTAACCTGATACTTTTAAATTCATTTGTTTTAATCGTATAAAGTATTTATTCAGCTTAAATACGTCACTATGTTGCCAAATACTAATGGGCCAAATTTAAATGTATTGCTACTACCTTATCCTTTACAAGTACGTAATGTGTAACAATTACATTACCTGAAATAAAGTGTTAATGACTTCAGTCTTTGATTTAACAATCTTTCGAAATCAGCATTACTCCCCGGTGTTTTCTTAATGGTATAAATAATGTTTAATAAATTTTCTACTTCACTATACGAAAAAAAAAAAGAGATTCATTGTTAATAAGCTTCTAAAATTGTGTAGTACTATGTTTAGTGATACATCGTCGGCAATTTTAGGTGTTGACTACATAAATAACTGTAATTCTGGAACTTCCAGAATTTCCGACTTTGACCCAGCTGAGCCAGCTATTAGTAATTAATTCGTATCTACGAAGTCTTCAACAGGCAAATGCAACAAATGTTTCATAAAAGGATATTTTCAAAGCAATAAGGGTCAAATAGGATTGTTGTATGATGGAAAACACGAATTATAATTCATGAAAAAGTTAACTGATGATGGAATGCATAATGGTAGAATAGACGAAGCGAAATAAACGCAGTTGTCTCCAAGTTTTAAGCAGCATTCGATCTACCGCCTCGTCAGTTATTGTTCTTACGTTGACACTTGGATCGATCATTACGAATTTTTTATGGATTATCAACTGACAGTTGTAGTTAGGCAATGAGTATTGAACCAAGCTGAAATTATCTTTATAATAATTAAAACCCTTTTATCAACCTTAATAGTTTTAATCTTCTAATCTATACAGGCGCTTTCAACATAATAGTTTCATAATCATCTGCCTTCATCCTAGTATAGGAAATTCCACAATTTTAATTCTTAAAACCATTTAAATCTATATAACTCAGGATTGTAATCATTAAAATATAAAAATAACTAAAAACATTAGTCCTAAAGTGACTCGTCATAAATCACTTTGAAATTGAAAAATATTAATGAATTATTTTTAAATATTTTAGAACACTTGATAGTTAGAACAATAGTAACGTTAAAACGTGGAACTGTTAAATGATAATTTTATAATTTACGATAATATGAAAGTAGTTTATAGGGTTAACCTACAACGTGAACCAAATAAAAAATAGCTGTAATCGGAACCAAATAAGATGACAATCTCACATTGGTGAATAAAGAGATTCATTACCATATATACAGGTTCAATTTTTACTACATTATGAAATAGGAAATTATACTTGTACATTTCCTGGTAAATGATTGGAAGTTTCACTTTATAAAACAACTGTGTGGAGGTTGATCGCAATAATAATACTATGATGCTGCCTGTTCAAATCTATATTGAGTTGAACAAGTGGAGGCTCACAAGAAAATATAAGTACAACTAAAGAGTTCGTATTCCATATTTTTAGACTGAAGACAAAAAATCGATCTGATAGAACAAAGAAAGAAAGCCAGCCTTCGTAGTCTGGATAAATCAATAATAGAACCAAATACTACAACGAATTGTTAAGTAAATTAAGCATGCCAATATGCTTTAAATGTCAATTACTGAATATTTGGAATCAACTGTCAATAAAATTAGTCATCTTTGACACACATCTGGAAGTAATATTAAAATAAGTAAAATATTTTATATTTAATTACTTATTAACTGAATAGTCAGAAAATATTTTCTAATAAACTAATAGTTCACTACAGTTTGCAATGTTAAATAATATAAAGAAAACAATAACATTTATTGTTGTAAATATTAAATGTATTAACAATTTTGGAAGATATCCTATTGCATATAATTTATATTTCTTCAATGATTCATTCCAACTGCTGCTTAGAAATAAAAAACAAACAATAACATTTTTTATTGCATGTATTACATTTATTAACAATTTTTCAGATAATTACATATAATTTATATACCTTCTTTGATTCGTTGCAACTTCTGTTTCGATTTCAAAACGAAATTACTCTGGTCGCCATAATAATTATATATTTAATACAAATACCCTAAATATGTAAGAACGTTTTATTTTAAAATTCTACGTTTCTACCACTTTCATACAACTTTCTAACCTGAATCACAGAAATCTGCTAAAATATTTATTCAAGAAACGCCACGAGAAATGATTTCTCCGGGCATACAGGATGTGCTGCTGAGTGAAGCATCGTGCCTGTTCGTTAAAAATCTGTGTGTAATGGGACCTCCGACACAGAAAGTAAATGTGTGTGTGTATGTGTACCTATATACGTGCGCCAGTAAAGAGCCAGAGGGAGGGAAAGCACGGAACACGTCTCTTGCAGCACTCATTTATGCGAAATTCTGACTAGTTTAATAGAAACATATGTATAAAGCCATATAGATATGTGATTATAAAAAACGTAAAGAGCCTTACTTTTCGAATATTTACATCGTAGTAATACTTTCACTTATCGTAAATAATAGTGAAACATTCTGATAATACTCTACGCGAATCAATTTCAGAATTTTTTAAATAGAGCATTTTAACGACACTTAACACAAGCCATATCATTCACTAATTCACGCGACATGTTCACAGTCACAATATTAATTATTATACTCTTAAAGCAGACTTTTTATATTTTATAACTATAAGAGTCACAATATTATTTGGAAATAAAATTTTTGTTAAATGAAAGTCGCAATATTACAATTATAAAAACAATTCTGCACACCTTACACGTGGTTTTTAATGGTGTAAACAAATTAATATTTTTGATTTTATATATAATAAATGCATTTATGTAAAATAAAAATTCAACTAATTAATTAACAGAAAATTTATTTTAACCCAAAATTTTGAAAATGATGATTGATTAACTATGTAATTGAAACTTATGGCACTCAAAACTTAATCTGAAAACTTATACACAATATTAAATATGTATATACACATTGGAAGTTAAAATTTACATAACAATATGATTATAAATAAGTTTAATATGTAATTAATTCGTCTGATTATAGCTGTATGCAAAAGTAACTTAGCGTTGTTATACGAGGCAAAATATAACATAAATAATACAGACACGTCACAGGTTCATTTAATAATAATTCGATATATTTACAAATGTAGTCTCTGACATTCATTTACTGGAAACGTTTCTGTTAATTCTTCAAAATTATAGTCTAATATCTATACAATATAAAATCTTAGACAGTTTGATATTTAATATTGAAGTGTATAGTGATTTTGTGTTTGAATCTTTCAATGAAAATGAGTTAGTCTTATTTTTCCCAATGGAACCATAGATTATAAAATTCGTTTGAAGAAATATAGAAATGGCATGTGAATATTTAAAATTAAGTACCAAAAATTTTGTCAATATAAATAACATTTACGGTAAACTATAATTTTCCTTGCGTTCAGTACACATCGCTAATAACGTTTTTCTTTCGATACATTCAACATTATGCATTCATTAACGTTTTTTAACAAATAACGAATCCATTATTACATCAGCATGAATCATCTAAATTCCAATTATCTTTCAATTAATTCTTTAATACATGAACTAATCATATCGCCATCACTAACATCAATAATTAAAGAGAAAAATGTTCTGTATAAATAACGGTAAGTGGTGTTTGTGTTCTTCGGAACAATGAATAATGATGCAATTCATATTCAGAGGGCAAATAAAACGGCCTGTTTTGATATGTGATGGTAAATTTATAACAACTCTTCAATAAATTCGTGTAATGAGAAAAGAGAATCCGACTATAGTAACAGTTATGTGATGTCACATCTGATTCAATCATTATTTCATAATAAAGCGCTTACAAATATATTTAATATTTATAGTAATCCGTATGACATATTTTGTTATAAAAGTTGTCAGAATTTTGGCTTTCATTTCTGCGAATTAACAAATTTGTTTAATTTATTTATTACCATACAGATTCAAATATTTATTTTACATTCTTCTCAGTCCTTCTCTATTATTCTGTATAATGGGATATGAAATACTGTCTACCTTTGGAAGATTTGTTTCTCAGATAGAACATTAATCAACAGTTACCATGTTCTGTGAAATTAATTGTACTTTAAAAAATAGACTTACACGCAAAATCAGCAAGCTTTCTTCCTCTCCTGGAATAGATTTGAAGTTACGTGACTGAGAATGACGCAGTTTAACATAAAACAGTATGGCGTCGTATTCTACAAGTAATTAATTTATAGTTAATCCTCACTTTATTAAGTTAGTCCCTCGTATTTCTTATTTCGCTGGAAAATATGGATATTGTTAAACAATCGAAGTCGAATAATTGGCTTCAATTGCATTGATATGCGTTTATACTTCCATTATACGCTATATTAGTGAAATTTACATAATAATTATTTTTATTCTTAAGCATTGGTTTTCATTAGCAGTTAGTGCCTGCATTTTCCTATTATTATGATTCAGTTTCACAATTAACCAGATCAGTTTAGGAAAAAAAGGGAAAATTGAAATGAAGTTGTAAGGAGAGGAATTCGATCTACTTTATCCCACTTATAAATCTCCTTACGTACGTCATATTCTCAGGAAATAAATATCTATAATTGCCTGTTTCTTCTAATGCAATTAACAGTCGTTTAAGAAATGTCCAATATGTTTACAGTGAATAGGTTTCTGTACTGTGGAAATGATAAAATCATCGTCATTTCAGTTGAGACAGTTAAGATTGATTGTTTACACTCAGAAAGCCATTAGTAACTCAGTAATGTGTTAACTCAATCAAAGCAGGATGCTGCATCGCTTATTTCCCTTGGAGCGCAGCCCAATTTTTTTGAGACTTTTGTAAACCACTCCAAATGGCTCGGCGCAGACGTGATAAACCAGCTGGAGAAGTCGACGGAAATAGCTGGCTCCAGTTCCGGCTGATTTCCTTCCCCTAACAGTGAAAATTGCAAAACGAAGGACAAACAAACTGATGCTATGCGTACTGTACATCAAGCACATTACGAGACAACTATGAAGAATTTTTCTCTGGTTTCATTTGAACGATGCAAGGTAGATAATAAGAAAGATAGCCAAATACAGACAAAAGAAGTGATAATATAAATACCACACAATGTTTCTTGGATCCTTGTTTCACTCTAGGCTTTTCTTAGCACCTGAAGAAAGGGACAAGGATCCCAGAAACGTTGTGTGGAATTTATATTATCACTTCTTTTGTCTGTATTTGGCTATCTTTCTTATTATTAATTTTCTCAAACGGACGTTAATTTTTCTTTTCGATAAAAAGTAGAGTTCTGACTGCAAAAATTATGGTCGTTCTACAACAAAGTGTAACAAAATTTTATAACATTATCTACGCAATTTACTAATAAAATTGCAAACGGGAATTTATCACATTCACAGTATATGACCTCTTGATTAAATCGGTTTTAACTTATGTGTTTTTAATTAACATGCAACAAATTATTCATTCAACTCCTATAAATATGCGATATTAGTTTTATTATTGTAAATTTTCTTAACGACTCAAATCTTAGGAAATATAATTGAGATTCATGACAGATCGAAGTGGCAGAAACGCCAAACTCGCTAATGACTGGAGATACTTACGCATTTATAAAGTGCTTAGCGCACTACCCCGCCATCCTGCCCCCCCCCCCTTCCTCCCTAACCGTCTTAAAAGCTAAAAAAAATTCAAAATTTGCAACTATTTATTTTATAATATGTTACAAACCGTCATCAATAAAATATATTTTTATACTTTTTATAAACTTTCTACCCATCTACCCTACTTAATACTTTAAATTCTAGAAATTCCAAAATTAAATTCATAACAGTATGAGAAAAAAATATTCAATTGAATTGTAAGAATCGCTTCCTTTCTTTGCAACTAGTGTCTCGTGTGTAGTAGGTCACTGCAATTCGGATGTAATATCGAGGTGATTGTCAGTCATTATGTTTCTGTATTTGTTTCTTTTTAGGAAATTCATGTTCGAAAAAGTAGATTCGCAGAGGTAGCTTGAGCTGAACCAAGTATTCACTCTCAGTGATACGTGGAGCAACGGTGAATATTTTTGTTTTGGTACAAGTAGCCATATTTAGTCAGTTTGAATTAATTTTAGATTCAAATAATTTCGTAGATCAATTAATTCAAGTTCAAGTAGTCTGTTATTCGATAAAATGTTCAGTCACGCAGGCAGAAATTTCTTGTACGTTCATTTGTAACAAAGGTGATGCGGCAAACTGCGCGAGAAGTAATTTTTTTTTCTCCTTAAAGCGTAGTTAAAATTGTTCTCTTAAATCGGATATACTGTAATCTACTTGAAAAAGGATGTGAACATAAGTGTTTTTTCAATAAGCTTCTTCAAGACAGAAAAAAAGTTTGACCCCTCCACTTATTGTTGTCTCCCAAAGCTCCAATTAATCGGAAAGTGATTATTTGTCTGATAGTATTTCAATTAACTACTTTTTCTTACCCTGTAATTTGCAATTTAGTACATTCATAGTAGTGTCTCATTGCTACCCAGTGTTATAACAAACACTTTTATACAAAATTAATAACTATGATAACTGAACAATTCTGGGATTACTTATTCTCTCTTTTGTCTACTGACCTTTCGCGAGCTACCAGAAACATCCCTTTTGGCGTGTGGTCTAGTGGCCGTTGACGATTGGTGTTCTGTGCTGTTGTCACTACCCCAGCAGACTTCTTCGCCCGAAGATGTGATGCACTTTTGTTGCTCATCCTCATCAAAGTGCAACGTATTTTGTAATGAAATTGTTCTTATTAGCCATGGACAAAAATAAAGCTAATAAACTTAAAGTCATTAATTTGGATATATTGAACTTAACGTTATAATACGATTTGATAATAGTGAAAGCAATCCAGCAAAGGCATGCATCTATAATTTACGAAATCAACAGTACGAACTATTTTAAACCAATCCTGCGAGTAAGTGTAACTATATAATATACGTGCGTAATTAAGTATGTAATATGCACGGAAAAGTCCTTTGATAAATTAAATGAAAAATTCCACCTAAAATAAATGTTTAAATCACGTTTCTCTAAATAATTATTGAAAAATTTAAAAAAATATAAATTGCAGTATATCTATGTACATTTTAAGTAAGGTTTCTTATGAAACATTTTACAGGATTCATCATAACTAATTCTATTAATTATTAAGTGTGATTAGAACGGTTTTCAATTATACTGCAAATCTCAATAAACCGCACAAATTATGGGGGTTCTTATATATTATATTTACATACACATAAAACAGGTATATAAGCTAATAATTTAATTTAATTTTCCTATCTAATGTAAAAATATGGCTCATGATATAACATTATTTCACATAAATAACACCTTTAAATATTTCAATTGCATGTCCAACTACTTACGAAGTTTTGAAAAATTTTAGGTTTTCTTGGATTGGGTAAGATAAAACTGGACAAGGACGCAGAAATGAACGGATTCGATGGAATAAAAAAATGTTGAATAATTTTTAACCAAGAAACAACAAATAAGAATTAATAAAACATATTTCGATTACTAAAATATTGGATTTCAGAGCGTTAACACACATGTATGCATCAACTTGGTTTTCCCTGGCATCCAAATAATTAAGGTAAATATTTTTAGGATCTAAAACTCAAAAAAAAAGTTTCATTAACCGGTATTTAAATAAGTAAAATAATTTGCGTGTACTTCCCTAGTACTTGATAATGCAGCTTCTCAGTGTTTCTATGAATACTTTCGAATTTATTACAACTTGAGAATTTTCGCCATGCCAGATTTATTTAAAAACGATTCTATTTCTTCATCGCGACGTGGTCTTTTGACGTGGTGGATTACGTATCCCTCTTTGAAGCCTCGAGCCGTGACACGCGTCAGAGAATAACACAGTCACGGCACACGCAGTCTGGGCGTGGTCCTCATACCTTCAAACACTACGCACGAGTAGAAATGCTCGCTTAAAGAGGTACTACCGTCATGATGGCGCTTTCTATTTACATCACAAATACAGTACGAATGTCACCAAGAGGTCAGCTTATAAGTAACGTATGCACACTCTTTGCTTCATCATTTCTAATCTTATCAAGTGGTGTATAAAAAGTTGTGTACTCTGAGATTAATAATATATACTGTTCAAGTCAAAAGTTAATAATATTTACTTGGTTAATTGTTACCAAAAATTTATTAAACACTATATGTCTTTCAAAAACAGTGGATTTCTGCATCTGTGCACTACAAATAAATTCAAAACCTATCAATGTAAATTGTTCTATTTACTTTATAACCTTAAAAGACGACCTTCGTGTGTATTGCCCTCTAAGTGTTTTCAATTTCTTATTTACAGGTTTACAGTAAGTGTTTCGCGAATGTAAAGCTTTCGATATTCTGCAACGTTTGAATCAACTTTTGAGGTACGTGAAGTTCTCCGTGTCCAGGCCTACTTACTTTCTGAATGTTATAAAATATTGAATTAATCCAAATTTAGCACCTGTATAATTAAAATTTTTACTTTTTCTGCGTATAACGTTACAAAATGATTATGTCGAATCCTCGTTTACCGACTGATTGGTTTTGATTTTAGAGCTATGTACATCAGTTTGTGACGAGACGTTTAAAACATTATAAAAACATGTCCGCATAGTAACAAAACTTATGTTTAATATAAATGTTTCCATAATTATTTATTTATTATCATAAATATATTATGGGAATCCAAAAAGTTTTTATTTCTCTGATAATTTTTCTTCTAAATTCCCACATATTGTTTTACGTCTCGATTACTGTTGAAATTGGCACTCGAAATAATAGCCACGTGATTCGTTGGGAGCACTTACTTCTAGATCGATAAATAGAGGACTATGTAAACCGACAGGTATAAATGGACTGGTTAAATGGAACCAAAACGAACGGGAGCATTTAACAGCTACAATAATAACTTCATACAATTCTAATAATAGCACAACTGTGCATTAACCAACACTTCGCCTTTAGTCGGTGTTTGCATAAATAAATCCTGTCTAAGACATAGGAACTTATACAACACTATATTTTACGCTTATTGAAGCATTTCTGTTATCAGATTTGTTACTTGCCTTTCTATAGATACAAGTTCAACTCTCTTTTGTACGTTTCTAATTCTCACTAGCAAATATGTTTCTACTACAAGTGATCATTACGATTTATTGTTAAACATACTAATAACACTTTAGCTACCGAAAATGGCATCATATAAACGGCTGACAGCAATGACGTGAATAAAATATGGATAGTATATAACTTTCATGGCACTTCGCAAGACTGAACACTCAGTATCGGAAGTACCAGGATAAGTGTTCTTCGTTTTGCGAGAATATGTAGAATATGTACGAAATACACGTAATACCTGTTTTCGCTACATATACAGGATTGCTTTTCAGTGCTTCGTTCCGTAGTAGTTACTAAAATTTCCGAGATTGGTAACCGATGATGAGATGTGATGTTTGGGCGTATGGTCGCACGGTAGCATAACCTCATCTAGCCCTCACCCGGGTCATTTTTTAGACATTCATGTTCGAAGAACAATTCAAACGTTTAATACATACGCTTTGATCGTTTCTACAAAGCCTCGCATATTTCTAAGATTCATTAAATTATTTTCAAATTGACTCAAATTCCTGACGGCCGTACTTATACTGCAAAATGTTTCAGGATATGAGATAATTGCTTTTTATGCCACTTTTACTTATCTTCAGGAAACATTATTATATTTATAATGCATATATCGGGTAGTTCATAATTGTAGTGGTTGGACAGGGAACAAAGTTTAATAAGGAGCCCATGTACGATTTTGATGCAAAATAAGTTTGAAGATCAAATCGATTTCAAATCTTCCGCTTCACTCAAACAAAATGGGTTGAGGGTGACTGCTGATATATCTTGAGTTTATCATCAGTTCTGCTGAGTTGTCGATCGCATCAATTGTCATTCAGTCATTGAGTAGTATCTCAAAGTAATCTTAAAAATTGTATTCTACCGTCCTGTACTGGCTCGTCCCGTCTGGTTCAAAGATGCCTGGCACTTTCCGCTCCCATTTATAATTAATGTTGAATGGATATTTACAATAATTAGAGAAAAGAGATTTAAGGTTAGAGCCTGTCGAAAATCTTATGATTGACATAAAGAACGACGATATTTTGGTAAATTTATGAACACAGCCAAATTTTGCAGATGTAATTTGTGAACAAAAATGCACACAACGTTACAACTGACAAATTTGGCTGTTTTAATACATTTATAATTATATTGAAGTAGATACACCTGGTATTTTCTTTTCCTCAGCCCAAAAACTGTCTTGCGTAAGTAATCCCTGAATTTCTAGATATTACATAGTAGTATTTTTTCATTATAAGTTAAAATGATAAATTAAAAAACATATTTTAGTCCTCAATCAATACAAAACAGGAGACTTCGGCTTTATCCTAAGCCATATTCATGTGTTGTTTGTATCAAAATTATAAAGTATTTAAAACATATCATGCCACACTGTCCAATTGTTTGTGGCATTCATCTCACGTATTACAGATGAATATGGCTTAGGATAAAGCCAAAAGCCCCTGTTTATATTATTTTAGGACTAATAAAGGTTTTATAATTTATCATTAATTTTATCAAAAAGCCTTTATCCTGTCAAATAAATATTTGCTTACTGTAGTTTTGGATTCTATTGAATAAATGTAATGTAAAATTATGTACGATCATTTCCAAAAAAGAGAGACGATGCACATAGCAGTAAAGGGAATATGTTTGTTTCTTGAATGATTATCAATGATTACATGCCAACGTTACCTTTAAAGAATTAAAAAAATTTATTTGTATACTGAAGTTAAATTTAGAATTCACAGTTTTAGAATATTATCTGGCAGCTTCATGTTCGATCAATGTTTTCGTAATCCATACAATTGTAGTAACCCATAATTCTTGAGAAACTAAAACTTTAAAATTGAAAGAGTTATGGTAATATTAATTTATTCTATCAACCAATTCTGCTCAAATTCAAATACTCAAGAGTTAAGAGTTAAGTTTATAAATCGTATAAAGCAGTTGAGGGCTGTCTGTTTCCTGGTGTCCCTAACTTTCAATAACTTTGCATAGTTAACGAAATACGTCCACTGGGATTAATAGTAGGTGGATAATTTCCCATGTGCACGATTCATCTAGTGTCTTACTTTATGTACGCTTCAAAGACGCTATAATAAATAAATTTTAAGTTAATCTAATAAATCAGTAACTCTAGTTCATAAATTTCGTAATTAATACACAAATGATACATAAATGAAAAAGAATAGAAAACAATAAAAAATTAGGAAACTATATTATGCCTATTATATTATGATTTTCTCCATTTGACTGAAACAACGCTAATATTTCGTTCTTAAGTATTTAAAGATTTCTGTAATATAAGCGTATCTGCAACTATCTAATAATAAAATGAGTTTGTAAGTCTAAATCTAGGTTGTCAAAGAGCTGTGAAAAGAGCATTAGCTCTTTTTGGTAGTTTAAATATAACTTAGTGGCTCGAGCTGCACCAGTTAGTTATCCCACAAAACATTCTCGAGCCTACCTAGAAACAACCATTATCGATCATTTTAACAGAATAGTCGATTTCATTAATTTTCATTTCTTAACTTATACCATATTGGATTGTTTTTTTAAAAAAATTATTTTAATTTCAAGACCATGGCACTTAATTAAGGATATTTGTTCTGTTGCTGTTACTAGATTAAGTTAAGTTGACGAATTTTGTTTTTCATTCGTTAAGCGACAGTTTATTCCCGTATATCATACGTTTACATGCTGCATAACACTGTTGGTACTTGCATTAGTTTTACCTTCTATCGTTTTGTTATTAAATGTTGGAACCATCAATAAAGGATCTAAATGGTACAATTTTGACTGATAGATCATTATTTTATATGCAGTAAAGAAATAAAAGGGCCAAAAATTGATCCCGGTGGACTCCACTGAGAATTTTTTGCATTCCGTATATATATAATAATAATTCAACTTGCGGTTGTCTAACAATAATGCAAGTTTACGAGGATATCGTAAAATAGTTTCCATGGCTATCGTAATACAGAAGTAAAAGTCTCATAAACAGTAAAACTAATAATGATATTGTTCTTTTTCTTTAAAACTCTGATTTCTTATAATTTCGTGTACCTTATATTTATATTATGATGATATTTGAATCTGCTTCAAGGGTACAGGCAGTTTCTGGTCCCATATCGAGTGCAGAAAATTCCATGTGAAATGATTTATTAGTTCCTTTATCGTATAATTGGATATAATCTAAATATTTACCAAAGATTTCTCCATGCAACTTTGAAAACGAGGACTGTCTGTAACTTTGATCTCTGCGTGGACGTCCACAATACAGTCGCCTTCAGCGAAGCTCGCCCAGCAATAGAGCCAGTTTGTTGCTTTTGGCCCATAGAGGCCTGTCAGTCACTGAAATATATTCGCTAAGAGTGGTTCAAAGTTTACGTCAGACCGTAAATACGAGACCGCAAAGGTTCGGTTTGTGTACATTTCAAATGCAATCAATCTCTTGAAGCGAGCGACCAGGTGGTCCCTTTTGCTGAAAGCCTTGGTCTTGCGCCCAGTTGGCTGTTTAACTCTCGTTTCACCTTGCTCCATTTTCGAACGTAATTGCGTTTTGTTTGGGAGTCTCAACTTGTTGCATTGTACAGAAAATTTCAAGCAAGATTTCGTATCTTAATGCCACATGTCAACCACACGAACCGGGAACGTGAAATTTTTTGCTAATACGTATTAATATTTAACGTTAACTTTTATCTAATAAATAAAAAATTATAACTTATTATTTGATATTTATTAATTATTTTATCAGCATAATGTATTACTTTCATAGGCAGGTTCTTTCAAATAGAATTAAAATTTTCACAGCTTTCTTTAACAAAACCTTAATTGAGTCGGACATAATTTTATAATCTCCAGAGGTCCTTTCAATAATGACAGCCAGTGTAACGTGTTTCATTTCACTTCCCTAATTTCATAATTCGAAGTAAAATAATATGTTGTATTCTCCCAGAAATACTTCGAAAAATGATTACATACTGCCGACTACTCACTCAAAACGGAAATAGAAAAAGATAAAGTATGAAAATGATCTTATGAAATTATAAGAATCCGATTCGTCTGTATAATTAAATAACTGCCAAGCAATAGAGACGCCATAGTCTCTCATATTTGATAATCTGACACTGTTTATAGTCCACAATTAAATTTCCTTCACTTGCATTCTAATAAACGTTTAGAGAATACGTCTTCAATCCTTTCTTAAACTTAATTTAACACTGTTTACGGTATTTTCATATTCAATGCTTGTAAACGGATGAAATATAAAAAAAATAATCTTTTAAAACCACTAGATAAATTCACGTCCTAAATTCAAAGAAAACGCACAATTTTTTTCGAAATATTGTAGAACAAACGGTTAATTTTCAAAAAGTTTCAAAGATTATTTTTCACAAGCGGGAGAAAATAAAATCCCATTCTAAATTACATAAAACTTCAGCCGTTCTTTGGACTGGTGCGCTAGTCTTGAAAAAAAGACTGTTAATCTATAAAATTCAGGGTCATTATATAAACGCGACTTATCGTCGTAAAAATATCATTCACATCTAATTTTAAAATAAAAGTATGAAGATTTAGTGTTTTCTTTTCTTTTGATAGATCACATACATTTTCGATAAAAATTCGTTGGTTGCATACGCAAATATGGAGCCACATGGTGAATGCGGTGGCACCCCAAACGCTGTGCTTTATGTATATAGATATATATTTGTAATAAAAAAGTGTTTTCTAATAATAATTTTCAATTGTTGTATTTTAATTTTGCGACAATGTTATTTACATATATAAATATACAACTCTGAAAGACACATACAGGTTATTTTATGAGCCGTATATCAGATCACCGGTTTCAAGTATTTACATGATCTAATCACAGCTACACTTTCGCTGTTGCTACAGAACGAACACCATTAGTGGGAATGCCGTGGTGGTTCTTCTAAAGCGGAAGTGAACGTTGCACATCAGCCACGTACGTCACTTTCGGAATCTTCCGTCTTTCTTCACGACGTCAACACATCAACTCCGTCTCACTGTCTACGCTTCAGCTGCCTTTCCCCCCAAAACTCTCAATAGCTGTCCTTCTCTGCATCTCTACGCATTCTTAAAACCTCGGCCATAGCTGTCCTCTGGATCTCTGTAGGCATTTTTAACACTTCGGCCGTTTCAAACCACGCGTCAACTCTTTACTTACCTCCTCCAATCACAATTTTCCTTCGGGTCCAAATCTTCCAAATTAATTACTTATGTATAATTTAATATTAATAAAGTCAATAAAAGTTCCACAAGTTAATTTTCTTATATTAGTTCCATTTTTGGCAGAAAAGGAGTTAGATGTAGTTTATATGAATAAAAATTATGAATTTCATTCAGATGACATTATTTCCTAAGGAAATACTAAAATATCGCTTATTGAAATAATAATATAATACGTGTGTATAAAATATAATAATTAAATGAAATAGCCAAATTCAGACAAAAATAATTATTTATCTATTTCATATAATTAATAAATAAAGTTTTTTCTCAATAAAATATTAACAGAATATTTGTTTTGGTTCTAGAGACATTTTATGTGATTTACTGTATATTTAAACATAGAAATTTAAATAATCTACTGTACAAATTTTGTTGTAATATAGATTTACTCAGTCAGGTTATGAATGTTTTCTACAATTGTTAAAAAAAATTACGTCTGATTTAAAATAATGGATAAGACAGATTATTCGTTTTCTACAATCATTTCAAACAGTACTGTACGATTATTATTTGCGTCTGAAACTCTATTTTTATTAACTACAAATTTAGTTTAAAGCTATTTTTAGTATATAAAGCATAGTGTTGAGCATGATTTTGAAATTGGAGACCAACTTTTGTTTTTATGGAGGCTATCTGTATTTCTCGGAAATTTTTGTTAATAATTTCCTTTCACACTACCGCAAAATCTACAAATACAGCTTATATTTCAGAATAATTAGTGTGTTATTCGAAGCACTGTGTTGTAAAGGAAGTATAAGATTCTGTCAGAGGGATCATTTTGATTTTTGAATATATTTTTCAGTAATTGAGATGATTTTTTCATTTTACATTCATTATTGAGATTGGATAAATTATTTGATAAATATAGATAAATGTGAGAATAATCGTGAGATAAAAATTCATATTACACAGTATATAAAAACATATTAATATTGTAGTTTGATACCATCCAGGAAGGCAACTAGCACAATGGAAATTAAATGTCTAAATATATTTAATTTTATAATATATTTAATGATTTGCTAATTTCAAACGTTAAACTGTTAACGTAGACAGAGACGTAGTGAAGAAATTTCGTGGCTGAATGTGTTGATGTATTGTCCTCAAGGAAGGTTCCCACTGGAGGCGAAACTAATCCTTAATCTCTTCTCATCCTCCATCTCAAGAAATGCATAGCGCTACTAAATTCTTAATTTCTCAAAATACTACTCCGAAAACGCGTTAGTATGCATATTTTATATTTAAAAGGAAAACAACATTACTCAAAAATTACAAAATCATGTGAAATTTAGGAAATCTATTCGGTTCTCTCAAGGCTGCCAGAATTTGTCTGAAAAAAGGTGTGGTACAGAAAGAATTCTGAACCGATGGAACGGCCTTCGCTTTTCTGATGACCTGCAGCAAAGATACTAATTTTTGTGACTTTAATTAAGTGATCCGTTAATCGACAAATTCGTAATTATTTGACGTGTAATATTATCCGAAAAATAGTTTCAAGTATACAATAAGACTTTTGAGATATATTACTATACAATTACTTAAAATCTTAGAAACGTTTGACCAAACATTAGAGAAATTTATTATGAAAAAAATTTTTAAAGCATTTCATCACTAATTTCTGGGACCTATTTAGGTGTTTTAAAATTCAATTAAATATTATATTGGTCAAATAAAACTCTCTTTAAAAAATCGAATTAATTATCATAAAAATAATTGAAATTTGAAAAATGATTCAGTTACGTCCAAACATATTTATTTATCCAAAAAAATAATCTTAATTTCTATGGTAAAAATTAGTCTGGACTGATTTTCCTTAAATGATGGAATGATAGAAAATAGGTGTATACAATTCGGTCGCCTTCAGTGAGAATGATCTTATAAATGGGAGTTCCTAAACCCTTATCGACGTTGACATACTCTCTGCAGCCAAGCCATGCGAAACGGCTTAGTTCTCTGTGTCTTATTATCCTCTGAATCAAACCCATCAATGTCAGTAATCTAATTATGTATTTTGTTATTGTGTGGTGTCAATGACATTTAAGAACATCTACTGCAAGATAATAAAGCTATAATTTTACTTTTAAATCGTATTTCATGTATGATATTCATTTCTTACTTAATTACGAATACCCATTGCGAAGACAAAAATGAATTTGTTTAATTCCTGTTCGAAGCTTTTGACAGTCTCGCAAACAGTTATCCGCTATGAATACGGGCGGGATTGACAAAATTTTGCAACGATGTTTTGCGAAGGAGGATAAGCTTTATTTAATAAAGAAAATATAAATTAAAAAATTTATTAATATAACATCAATATGTTATAATTTAATAGAAGAATTTGGCAATGTATGAAAATTATTTATAATACTCCAAATTCATTGTACAGCTGATGAAGTCCTGGTTTGAAGACGATACGTCGTGTTAATATTTGTGTATTTGTGTTATTAAATTTTTGTTTTCGTTCATTAATAAAAATGTACATATTTTCGAAATTATATTTAGAATATGAATATTAGCATTTACTGTTCATTGCAGTAATCTTAGTTTTTCCAAAGTAAAATAAGTCATATTTAATAAATTGTCATAGTTCAAGTGTTCGTTTTCATAAACCAGTAAATATTTGGTTTCAATCGTATAAATATACATATATATATATAAGCACTCTATTTTCAATTTACCGAATAAAACTGATAGTATCAGAACCGTCCGATACTGCGGTGACAAATTTAACGAAGTAGTAGAGGCGCTGAAAAGCATTTCCCGTTTGTTGAAAGCCAAGTGCACTGCGGACTTCACTCATCAAGTCCACTTGTCCATAAGCAATTGAGTATTTCCGCCCGACCTAAACGTCTACAAGCATGAAATCCCTGGTTCTGTTGCACGCATATTTCCACTAGTTCTAGTTCAAGCATAAATCAATATGTATTCATGCTTTCAATTCCTCTCTTTTAATATGCCTTTGCTGCATATTTTTATCAGATAAAGGTTAAATTGGACATTAATTTCGGTTGACCAAAAAATTAATTATAAATTAATTCAAAATACCAATAGCCAACTGGTAATAACGAGTAATATTGAAATTTTTATTCCGCTTACACCATAAATTCCTGACTATCAACAATTCTTTCAAAAAAATACAATTTTAAAGAAAATTTATGAAGTGAATTTGTTACTTGACAACGCTGCATAACTAGTATTTGATGTGAACTATTTATTCTATTAATAAATTTTAATATAAAGCGCGTCATACCAAATAAAACGTGAAATTGCCTCGACCTTTTTATTATTAGTATACCTGTTCTCGGTAAACTACATTAATTTGCCACATTATCTTGTATAAGAGCGTAAAATAAAATATTATGAGTGGTGTAATTATTCCTCATTATTTATATATAGTATAAAAACGTTTTGTTTAGTACATTATGCGATGTGACACAAAGCTGTAATAAAAACTATTCCGCGAAAACGTTTCAACCCATCTATGGATACGGACCTAGGTTTATTTGTTTACATTCTGGATTTCATATGTACGAATTACTGCATTCTGAAAGCATTCCATCCTCACATTCATTTGCGCAGTGCTAGATGCAAATGAGTGTTGCACGCAATTAATGCAGTTCCCAATTAAAAATAACGAAATATAGCTATCATCATTTTACATTCAGAAATTACAATTCAATGGAACAATGCGACACTTACAGGAAATTCTCAGGATTCTCTTCTCCGTTATTGGAATTATAGATACGAGTGAAACTTTCTCGAATGCTTCACATTTTTGCAATTCTTTGTCAATTAATCCATGTGGAGTAAATAGATTTAAAAGAATTTTTGATAAAATTAGAGGCTTAGTTGTTAAAGTTATTTTGAGGATGAAGACGTTCATATATATATACATATATATATACATATATATATAATAAATTATAACAATTTATATGCTTATAATTAATTATTTGTGAATTGGTGTGCACAAAAAACTAGTGTCTGTATTCTGTATTCTAAATCAGGTACTTCCTTAACTAAAATATCTCATGGAAACGTGTAGGAAAACCTTATTCACTAATTGAAGAACACCTAATATTGTTAATTTAAAATTAATCTCGGTATTGTTCATAAAATATCGGACTATTAACAAATTAAATACACTATATGTTTAGTTCGCTACATTACAAGCATCTTAAACGACATTTATTTTAAGTAAGTGAGAAAAATATCAGCATATTGATCAGATAAATTTACTATCAAATTTATAACATTATATTTCACAAACTCAACCTTTCAACCCTAATTGTGACGTATTCTGGTGTACAATTTCAATTAAATTCTGTTATACTTTATTATATAAAAATTTATGTTAATCTAAATTCTTTATTCAACAGTGTCCGTGACTTCACATTAAAATGGAATAATATTTTATGACGCTGAAATATGAAATAAGTTCCAGACTACAGTTTATCTCAATATCTACAAAACACTGCATTAGTAATTTTTCCAATCTTGATGCGTATAAAAATGTTAATAATAAAATACACGAATTAATTATATGAGTATTTATTTCATTTTTAGTTACAGGCTACATTAGGCAAAACGACGTTGTGGCCACTTCCGTATAACAGCATAAAATTGATGCGAAAGGATAAAAAGGAATGCAAGGATTAAATGGTGCCCCGGACTAGTTTTTAAATGTGACAAATGAAAAACCATAGAGAAACCTGTAATTGTAGGTCGAACTTTCATTACTTGTTCCTCGCCATTCTAATTATTAGAGTGAATTTTGCTAAAAGGACGCAGCATTCCCTTCTCCATACCTCGACCAGTTTATGAGGCAGCTCGTCGACTGCTCCAATGAGAATGGTTGACTTTTCTTACAGCAAGTCCTACATCTGCGATATTTTTTTAGAGAGACAGGCTACATGATGGTAATTCCCTTTAATAGCATAGGAAGGGATTAGAAATAGGCGACGCGGAAGGGTAGAGGAAGGTATCCAAGGGTTAATTGGGCCCCCGGGCTATAGTTTAATGATCGGTCCTGCAACATACACCTTTCAAGACTGACTTACGTATCTCGGCTTATGTGAACCTAAATTCAAGGTAAGAGTGTGTTTCTTAGTGATAGAGTACTTCAGGATCATCCACGTGTTGGCCTCTACCCTTTAATAGCATAAAACGGATAGGAATGGGGATGTATAAGTAGTTTCTCCGGAGTGACAGGTTACACGTAGGTAATTCACAGGGTGGCAACTCTCCGTGATAACTACTGAGAGAGAGAGTACTAAGTATGGTATATTAAAATTCACAAGCGGTTGACGTGGAAGCTTCTGATTGGCACTCGGACGGTGACGACTCTTCACTTCCGGTGCACTCCTTCCATTACCTACCGAATACGCACACGAAGATACTTCTCTGCAACTCAACTTGCAACCTCATCAAGTGTTACATAAACATTCATAAGCAAAAAGAGAACGAAACATGTTAGAAAACTGTGTAACATCCAAATATATACTAAAATAAAACAGATGCAGAAATTCAAATATAATTTATTTTTTATCCTGCAATATACATCTGGTATGAAGTTCCAATTTATGAACATTATATTTAAATTTACTTGTATGTTCACTGTAAAAATTGGGAGGAGTTTTGCACTTGTCTTATTTTAATACATATCTGGATGTTGAAACATATTTAGTTTTCATTTTCTGATTAAGAATGGTTACATTACACTTGATGAGGTCCAAAATGTAGGGACGAAACGTAGTGTGATTTATTTGTATTAAAAATTTCTGCTGTAAATGTAACTCATTAAATATAATTTAATATTCTCGGACGAAAATGACCATAAATAATTATATCAAATGTGAAGAGCTCTACACCGAATGTTCTAGAATCAGTCGTGTTCGTGTGCGGTAAGAAGTTACATTTTGATTGCAAATTGTTTGTGTGTGTGACTAGCATGCGACCAACTTGAAACTTGAGTTGAAAAACAGTTGCCACGAGTATATATATTAAAAGTTTAATGTACTTGTAAATTTCGGCAACAAATTAAATTTTTAATTACAAAATCTCAACACATTACGGCTTCGGACGTCTAATTTTACGCAAGAGTTTGCTACAATCACTGTTTCCTGTATTTTTCTGACTTTAAAGCACACAATTGCCTCTTGATCTGAATCATGTACTCCATAATGCTACAAGTAGTCACAAACGATCAATAATTGAAACGTGACCGAGCACGACAAAATGTGACAGTTAACAACTGCTATTACATTCCGACTAATTTTCCGGCAATCGGCAGTCATATCGATCACCGTAAAAAAAAACGTACCCACTATAAAATTCGCTGCCTGCGTATTTTATTTTGTTCTGCTGCATGTAAAAGTGAAACGATCCAATTTGGAAAAACAGAATGTTACTTCTCGGTATCATTAAATTGATGTATTTTCAGATGTTCAGCGATATTTTTCTTATACTCTGTATGCGGGTACAGCGGATAAAAGGTCCGTTCTAAAATAAACTATTACTCGCAAATGGAACGATGCGGAAAACGATCCGTCGGCGCTAGCACATCACTGAGCATAGTCGCCTGTACTTCATTTCGCATCACTGACCAGCGCTAAGGCAACGTATAGTTTTTATACACATATATGCAAGTAAATTGCTGGTCTTCGGTACTCACCCGAGGCAGGACTCGTTTCAAGTATCTCACTTAAAGTTTTTAAATCTCATATATTGTCACAGGATTCAAAATTATTGCTACAGCAACACGTGTTCTTATAACAAAATTTACACCTGACTTGAAATCCCGTACGGTTAATTAAGCTCCAAATTCTTCGCATTAGAAACAATTAATTTATTTTATTGTATTTAGTGTGTCAGGGAATAGGAACGGAAAGGCATTAGACGGGGGGATGCGGAAGGAGAAAGCAATGAAGGCAATCGTTAAATTTTTATTGTTTTTTATTTTTTAGAGTAACCGGATGTGTGAAAGGTGGCAACTTCCCTTTAATAACATGAGAAGGGATTTGAAAGGAAGGATTCGATAGGGTAGAGCAATGTATCCAAGGAATAACTAGAGTCTCCAAGCTGTAGTTTGAGGATCCCACACGGCATTCGCCTAAAAGTTATGCAGGCAAACCCTAGAAAACCTGCATCAGGTAGGTCGGGTGTTTGGTACTTGTCTCACGTCCTCCAGATGACAGGAGTGGGATTTGCCGTGGAGACGCATCATTCCCTTCTCAGTCCCCAACCAATTTAAGAGGCAGCTGGCGGACAACTCTTTACCGTATTCCCAAACTATACGACCACGAAGCATACACCTCTCAAAGCTGACCGAGGTGCCTCGACTTGTGGCAAGATTATATTTATTAGTCCCGTTAGTCCTCTGCTGAGGAAATAGGACAAGTTAAATTGATATTTAATGCAAATATGAGCAAAATAAGATATACATGAATACAATAGACACTTAGGACTAGTGGCGGCTCGTGCGTATGTGCTCATGTGCTACAGAATTAATTTAATAAGAGTTAATTTTTCTCTATTTTAAAAACCTTCATAATAATTGGGTTTTAACATTACGAACCCATGCTTCGATATCGAAGAATTTAAACTCCTCACCTCGAGGCGCATCGCGCCTATTGCAGCCACCTGGACAGTCAGTGCTATCCCAGCGATAGCACAGGATCTGGCACCTTACTGACAACTGCTCATGCTCAGTCTACCTTTTTACCTCCTGCGCCCCCTAAACCTGTACAAACTGAAACATTTTCGTGCTACAAATCTCTAGATCCGTGCAATGACAGAGAGGCATAAGCACGAAATAGAAATAAATTTTTTACTTGTTCTTGTTATCTTAAGTTATAATATTTTATATTTGCAAAACAAAAATAATTTTCGTACATTTTCGTAAAATAAAAAAAGCACAATCTAAAGTTATTTGAAAGAAAACAACATTTAAGAGGCATCATAGTGAAAAAAATCTACCACACGACCCTGCATACAACACTGCTCAGTGGCTTATCCCGAAAATTTTACTGTATTTAAAATATTTACCGAAGCAATATTTTCAGGTAAGAAATGCTAAATTATTCCGCGTTTAAAAATTAAACACTATTGGAAATTATATACATAGAATTATAAATGTAGCATATTAAGTGTGGGATCAGAGTATTGGTAACACTATCACCGATGTAGTTAAGTTATTTTACAGAGTTATCCTCGTAAAAATGGTTTCTTGGGATGATGTAGGACTCACGAGCCGCCACTGCTTAGTATTATACATAAATAGTATATGAAGAATTGCAAAAGTACATATTTCAAAATATATTAAATAGGAGAAATTCTATATAAGAGAGAATTTGTTAGGATTACAGCTCATGACAAAGAATAAACACTTCAAAAATAACAAAGTTTATACGTAAAGTAAGGATACGAATTATTATTCGTAATATAAACGTCACTTCACCAGTAGCACTAAATTCCGCAAGGAACACTTCACTGTTCAAATAACACAACACTTTGAAAAATTCAAACTGTGGGAATATTAGTTCAAAACCAGAGATAGAAGAAGGCACCTCTGAAGGCAGCTGCCTCCGTTTCTCCAATAAGGTTCCCCCTGCGAGAGCTGAGACAAGTTTCCATTGGATTTATTGTCAATATATTTATCAAAATATTTTTGAAATATGTTTTTATGTTTAAGAGATTATTGCTAATGAATAAGAGCGTAAATATTCCGTACATCGAGAACATTTACTGTAAAAATCTGTTCAATCCGAAGTTCATTCCGTTGGTACTTGCTTTCGCGGATGTCCTGTACATTGTCACGTATAACTTAGATTAATATAATTTACTATACGAATGTGAATTTTGTACCTCTGACTATACAAGATATGTCTGCAAACGTTTAAAAAACAAAATAGCTCGAATGTGAATTTAAATAAAATAAATCAATTTCATAATAACTTAAAAATTCAGCATACTCCAATTGTTGAATTCCACAGAATTATTCTCATTGTAATTTAATTAAAATATGACTAGGAGACGAACTTGATTTCAGTAAATTTCACTATTCATGATTTTACTATTATAAACGTTTATTATAACGTCACTGTCACCAGTTAATCGGACTTTATCTGTTCCCGTGCATCAAAAGCGATCGTCATTTTCTGCGTTCCTTTGTCACTCGTGCTGGCATAGAAAATTCAGGGAACAAGCAGCATAATGTAGGCTGACTAATTGCGACTCGTGTTCCCCCGTCTAACGGCGTGAACTTGGGGTATCGCACATTCCGTGTAACCGTAGTTGTTAGGACACGTGTCATAACTCACTACCCGTCAGCCGCGTCTGTCAGAATTAACACAGAGAATTTCATCCATTTCGACGATGGCGTACGTGATTCTTATTACAGTGTACGGTCAGATTCAAAGCATTGTCCAGAAATTTTCATTTAAAAATATTAATATCGGGAAAAAATTTTCTGCCCAATTATTTTGTAAACATTTTATGTTTATCCTTACTATATTATATCCTTAGAAAGAAACACTATTCTTTTTTTAATAAAAAATTCTCGACAATATTGAAACTGAATTTAACTGTAAAACTCGCAGGTTTGAAATGGAGTTGAAATAAAATTTCATTTCATCATATAACATTTCCTCGTTGTGAGTTAAAATCAATTAATTAACGTCGCTTCGTTAAAACTAATTTTAAACTCCGACAATAAACCACTAACATATGGCACATATTTTTAGTATTTTGATCCTTCTTCCTATGTAGATTTTCATCTTCAGTTTTACATATTTATAATTTTTTCCACTCATTACTCGTTGAATCTTCAATGTGTTTCTGTTCCTATAGAGATAAGCGTGTTTAGATAAAGGAATAGTCAAATAAAGGACAAAATTAAGTGATCAAATAAATAACACACAACGTATCTGCAGATACGTTATGTGGTATTTATTTTACCACTTCATTTTGTCTGTTATTTGGAAATTTCTTTATCTTATTAGTATGCTTTTAACTGAAACATTCTATATTTTATTATTTAAGATTTTTTGCTGTGAACTGATACTAAGGCATTACAATACACCATAAGGATACTCCCACTCTGTGGTACTTCACTTCTGAATTATTTCTCTCATGTTTATCGACAAATATAATAAAGAGAGACTTATAAATTTGCCGGAAAGACGAATTCAGATAAACAAAATATTTAAAATTTAATGAGGGTTGTAAAGTAATATATGTATGGTAAAATGTTATTATTCAAAAAAGTGAATTTTTTAATATATTAAATTGAAAGGAAATATTCCTGGTAATAACAAATTAAAAAATAAAATTGGTTTCACAAACGAAAATGTGAATTCATGATTACAGAACATCAAATAAGTTTAAAAATACGTTTTTCTAAAACTATTATAACGATTTTAGGAGCCTAAAAACTAATCAGTAAATCCCTTAACTTAAGTAACAACATCAACATTTATAATTTGACCAATTATTCAGTTATATATAAACTCCAGATACTCAAATTGCAACATCTGAAGAAATAATGAGAACTGGATCAAATTTTGTTTTACGTATTACTAATTTTGATGTCTGATAAACGATTCAGATCAATACACCTGTATATATCAATGTTTTGTGAAACCTTCGCCAGTTCTAATGAATACAAACGAATCAGAGAGACCTTGAAACTCTTCTGGGAAATCGTCTGCCAGGCTGTTTGTATGTGTCCATTGGTTCTGAGTGCCGGAGGGCACCGGCCTACTATATCCGTTACTTATTCGGTAGGTGAAATGTCTTCCGAAAGTCAGGAGTGCGCTAATAGAAAGTGAAACTCTTGATCCTACAAATTCCCTCATTTACATGTTGTTGGTAAGTCTGCTCTCAAAAGTTAACAGACAAGACCGTGATCGGTAGGCTATGGCCCCAACATCGTCTGGCTTGGATGTCTTGATTCCTTTCAGCTTGTCTAGAGGATATATGATCACTGAAACAAAATGAATTCACTATTTTCGTCTTCCAGAGTCGTTTAACAATTTATTCCGCCGATTGAGTTATTATTTTTTTAAATAAACATAAATTATTATTTGATTAGTAAACCTACTAGGTTTTCTGATTCGAAAGAATTTTTATTCTCGTAACGTCAAATTTTACGAACGTAAGTAACTGTTCTAGTCATAATCATCTAAAAAATGTTAAACGCAAATTAACTGGAGCTGCATCAAAAGCAGTGTCAAGGGTGTTGGACGTGATTAAAAGTGACAGTAATAAAGGGAGAATTTGTCAGTGATCACTAAATGCACGGAAACGATGTTGTATTTTCTTATGTCAAAAACATGTGTTCAAATCTACGTAGAAAATATTTTTTTGTAATGATTTGTATGACTTATGCATACTCGAGGTTGTTAGGTTGCTTACGTAAAATATGACGTTACGAGAATAAAATTTCTTGTTAATCTGAGGACTTCGTATGTTTACTAAAACTATATTTATCCTAAACACGATTCTCATAAATACTATAATATAAATAAAGATAAATTTTTAGATGTCATCTTCAAGAATCAAAAGAAGTATGTACTTTGATTTTTTTCTTCGAAAAATATTGGTCGACATGCGTGTGCGCCACTAGTTCCGGTTTTGTGAAAACAGTATCTGAGGAATCCTTGGTAGCGTCCCTTTCTTTTGTGGACATAAATCTTTCAAAATTCTCTTTAAGCAGAATATCATGTATGAGCCACCTCTAGTTTTGTCAATAAAATGTTCGTATCTTTGAGCCCATCGATTGCACTAGTAATTTGAACAAATGTCAAATTGGAAAACTGACGGATTTATTGAATCAAGTCATGCAAGTATTCAAGATACTTGTGCTATATTGGTAAAGAACTACCAATATTGATTAACAGTTTTATAACCAAATTTACGTAATCCTCATTTTTTCCGACTATTACGCATTTGGACTACCTTTCGTCCGCAGAAGAACAAATAAGTATTTCGAAATCTCTCAGGTTCAAAAAGTCGTCGGATACAGGAGATTCATAAATGTTTTAATGGGATTGCAACTTTCGCACTACTTGATGTTGTATACGTAACGGTTCTAAAAAACACTTTAATTTAAAGTACTTGTATTTGTAGAAGTATATTTTAACAAAATTGATATAAAACACACAGAACAACGTGGCGGAAGCAATTTTCTCTCATTGGTATGAAACTTCTCAAATTTAAAATCGTATTTTGCACTGGTATTTATTTACTTCGTAGTTCTCTTCACAAAGAGACTAATACGTTCTAAATTTTATGATATTATAGTAAGACACAAAAATACGTAAAATTTCCGTTACAATTCATTTCAATTTCTACTTTTCATTATCGTTGTAAGTAATCGAATATTCTCTATTTGGCAATTTATTCATGCTCCTGAAAAACGTCTAGTGCGTATATGAAAGACTTATATTTCTAGATTTTAAAAAGGAAAAGTCGGACCACTGTTTGAAATACAATCAATCCGGAGCCAAATCTTTCATTTCATTCACGTAATAACCTTTGAGAGGGAATCCAAAGCCCCGACTCAGTCAACGCAATACAATTCACCTTGATCGATATTCCATAAGTCAACGTCAGATTGTCTGTTAAAAAACGTATAATCGTTCCATTTGTCTGGCTGTGCCCATTTTCCTTCTGATTTTCTAAAATTTATTCTTCGTTTATATTTATGTTAAAAATTATGTTCCGAATCTTATGATAACAATATTTAATTATATTTTATTTCGTATTATTAAGTGTACACATTACTTAAAATGTTGCGAACAGAAACTTGACGTTTACACAGTGAAATCTCTCGTAGTAGCCCCCCGTTCATATTCAATATATTCCGATGAACTCCTGTCATTACAAAGCCCTTTATTTATCAATGTGACACCCACCAAAAAGCCATATGAGCTTGGACAATGCATTCTGGATTATATTGCTCACCACGATATATGCCTTAACTACCATTATTGCAGTCCAAGTTTAAGTGGTATTAGTACAAAATCCCCGTCGTCGCCATATCCACACAGTACTGTACCCTGAACGTCCACAAGCTCATTATAGCCCGAGTCCTCGACCATCGAGGGTAAAGGAAAACAGACGATTTAGAATGAGCGAGAAAGAAACCGCCGAACAGTGGACACTGACAGTGACACGCCTGGTGCTGGACTCCACTTCTGATGAAGCTGAATGATGCGTAATTGCTGTTCGGTCGTGTTATTTGTCACACCGAGGTGTCGTGATCCGCTGCCGGATTTGCGATGCATTCGATCCTTTTAGGTCAATGCTTTCATACTCTCAGTACTCTATTACATGCTATATCACGCGAGTAGGAAAGTGGTAATACAAAAATCCAACTTGGCTTATGTGAATCATTTGTCCTCTTTCTAAACTGCTGTTTGCATGTAGAAGATCCTTTAATATCAAAAAAACATATATATAGAAAATTATCCAGGCCGTTTAATCTAAAAGAATATTTACATGACTCATTTTAAGTAATGGAAGTAAAATGGGAGTCCAGAATATTTTGAAATTCTAATAATTTATTTAATACACATATTTACATTAACTGTTTGACATGTTTATTTAAGTAATATAACAATTCAAACTATTTCATTACAAAATGTAAAACTAAATTGAAAATAGTCCATTCACTCTTCGTCAATCAGCTTCACACGAAATCAGAATTTAGCATCAGATTCATCTACTTACCTTTTAATTCTGATTAAATAAACATGTATGTGTTTAGTAGTTTTTGGTAAGAGCACAATAAAAGAGAAAGCTTGCATCAGAATTATATTAACGAAAGTGTAAATTTCTACCTCCACACTTCAGTTTTCATTTTTGTAACGAAATATCTCAAAATTATATTTTAATATATTCATAATAGTATATGTACAAACCACAAATAATTATTACGATCGTTTGAAAATAAATTGTTTGGTACAGGCGTTTTCCTAACTATACAGTAGTTATGAGCATTTTTCTAGGACGCAGAGAAAGTAGACTTTTAGGACGTCTTCTCTCTCTCAAGTAAAAAAAGTTATATAAAGTTAATCAACAAGGTAATAAACTGTAATGAACCATTATTCATGATGAGAATAGAGAAGAAACCCTGTAGGTCACTTGAATTAGCTTACACTACACTCGTTCGTCCGATTTTTTAGTAGGATGCTACCAGCTGGGACCCTTATCGTGCATGTTACACTTCAAAAAGTGCAAGACGTTGTTGCAAGGTTTGCGGCAAAGGGTAGTATAAACTTAATTGGGATTCTTTAAAGATCCGGAGGAAAAAGGCCACTTTTCAGCGCATTTAAGAGCGAGATAAAGAGGGAAATAAACGATAGATTACTTGGACCGACCTACAATGGAAGATGGTAAAAATAAATGCCTGGTATTGGTAAATTTACATTTATGAATAGAACAATCGAAATTGAAACCATTTACTGTGTGCTCATAGCACGTCCAGCGTCTGATAAACAAATTTATTTGACAAAATAACTAACAACACCGTAAAGAAATGTGTCAAGTTATGTTTCAAATTATAAATCGTATACAGAACTTTGTTACTAGTTGTCTTTCTCACTGTACTTTCATAGTTGCTGTGTTGACGAGCGAAGTGTTACACATACCATAAATGTTGGCTTATGATTGTCATTATAAAAAAACATAACACAAGTAATTTTCTTTTAAAATACGTAACTAATGAGACTTTCATGTTTTACTGGCAGCTCTTGCTATTGTGGATATTTTTAGCTTGTAAATTTAACTATAATCTTAAAATTACATCCATATCTTAACAAAGTTTGAAAGTTAATTTCCTTGTGGAGTATTAACCAATTATTGGCGTCCTCCGGATAATAACTGCGCAATACATAAATTTCGAAAGAGATAACGTGATGAATAAATCTAATGTTCAGATGCCGTGACTGAAATGAATTAAAGTAGTTTGCTTGAAATCAGCTTAAGTTTTACAAACTATCCAGCTGTATTCAAATGTTTGGAAGAGAAACTTTAACATACATTCAAAGATGCATTATGCATTTAAGGTGACCTATAAAAAGTAGAAATAATTTAAGTGAAATAATTGTGCATCACACGGAACAAATGTAGAACTTTTTGACTACAAAAATCGCATACACCTTTCTTGAAATTTATAGGGAACTTAAATTAATATTGGACAATTACTCATTAGTCATTATTCTGGATTTGATTTTATTAATAAAAAGACTAAACAGGCTGCAGACGATATTCGCGTACGAATTTTCTCCTTACTGTCGATCTGTGAACAGTGAAATGTGTTCTATGTCTCATTCCACCACCAATAATTTCAAACAAAAAAATACCTACTGCAACTATTCATTTACTTTAAATTCAAATTCAGCGTAAATACCTCTCCACTATTCTATTTAAGAGACGAATAACACTATAGCATGAACAGTACTGAGGAGAATTTTGAGGGTTATAGCGATCGGATATTTTAAACAGCTTAATGAAGTAAGTAAATGTATAGAAAATGGGTACAATCCGTTCTATAATTCTGAAATCAGGGCTTAGCAGGGAATGTAAAAGAGTGAACGTATTGAAAGTACAACTGTTTGCCTGCTGAGATAACTAAGCTTCTCTTTATTAAATAATATCCCTCGGTTTGCGTATATTTATTTACATTTAATTTATTTTTTCCATTAGTCCTCGAAAGAGAAAATAGGATACGTCAATGAAATACGTACAAAATTATGAAAACAGATTAACTTAAAATTACACTATAAGTCCTAATGAATTCGAACGCTGACAAAATTTTTAAAAAATTACACCACACTGTAGTTATACATAAATATTAACAATTCAACATAATAAATGTAATTAAACACTAAATATAATTTTTTGTGTAAATTAAAAACTTAATATATGAACACAACACTGATATTATTGCGTTCGTGTAGCAGCACGATCTTCAACCGCAGTTCTTGCGGCGGTTCACGTCGTATGTGTAATGAGAAAACATTACGGCAGTATAATTCAGTAAAGAGACAGGGTTATACAAATTTACTCAACTATTACAGAATTCCAGCAAGCTATTAGTGTGTTGAATAATTTACTTATGGCTTTCGAGGAACTCACTAACTGTATAAAAAGCACCATTAATTAATAATTGTTTACAGTTTTTTATAAATAAATTACGAGTTTCAAAGTTTTTATATCATTTGGGAGACTGTTATATATCGCAATAAGGAATGCTGGATTCAAATAAGCTAAGGCGATTTTTTTCTATTCGTAGTTGTCACCCAGGTCTCGTGTCGTGCAGATGATTTGTGCCGTTTATTGCAAATGTCACGAATAAACTTTAATATTTCGAGTATATAAGAAGTGGGTAAGGTTAAAATACATAGATTTCGGAACAAATCTTGCATTCAAATCCGCAGAAGTTATTATTATTTGTAGTTATAATATTTGCAACGACGTGACTGGAGCGACCCCAGTTTTATAATCCATAAGACATTGCCTAATGAAAATATTCGTGGTGTACTACTTTTGCGGTGTTAACGTCCCTTTCCTGCACTCTAAACGTTAAGCACATTTAACTGAGTTTTACCGAAACTTTAATGCGTTGTTGGTCACACAAACCCAGAAAAGGCGCGTGTTGAGATTGATTATCGGAAGTAGAAATTTAGTTTGTAGAAGCTGCAGAGAAGATAAGCATTTTTTGTTTTTTCTTGATTAAGACACAGTCTGTTTGCAGATTACCATATATTTTGGGTTATTCAAGGCAGTGTCGACTTTCACCTTTAATTTTTCCGAATCTGTGTCCGTAATGACAAAATTGATATAGTCTGCTTAGAGATTTCACGTAAATAACTAGGCAGATCATTTAATGTGCCCTTAATGGAACACTGTGGACGCCACAAGTTACAGATTCCCATTCTGACAATTACCGTCCGCATTTTAGATTGCAACTTTTTGCATTCTGTTTTACAGGTACGAATTAATTAAGGAGTGGTCAGTTCCTCTAATTCCGTAAAATTTGAGTATTATTTGTAAGATATCGAGGTTTACTAAAACAAATGCCCCAGACATGTCCGCGATTATTCCAACCACTTTCATCGAGAGCGTCCTGAATTATTTTAATAAAATCATAAGAAGCTGAGTCAGTAGATTTGGCTTTGAGGAAGACGTGCTGGGCTGGAGTCATTATTTGAAATATCCCTATTTTTCCGGTATCATTACCAAGAGCAACGTATGAAAAGAGACATTCGTCATAATGAGTAAAGAACTGGGGATCTTTATAATTAAACATTGTTCTTTCACATTTATACGTTGCCAGTCACAAGTCATCACTGGGACAATGAGATATTCTACAAAACACGAAACTCGGCAGTGTGTTACCTAATTTTACATCGAGGATAACCCAAGCACACGCATTTTGTTCGTGTTATTCAACCATGCTCGTATATCAGTCTGCATACGAGGCTTATTACATGTTTCATTATGGAAAAAATCTCGAACATCTGTTGCGCGCCGTTTTAAACACGCGTCCATTTACCCCTGGATACTCTGCTGCCCTTCACTCACATTAATTTGTGAAAAATAGCCGAATCAGTACTCGTAAACATTTTAAATTATGTTAAATTATTTTATCAAGTATCTAATACATCGATTTACTTTAAATCTAAAGTAATTGCTTCAAATTTTGTTACCATATAAATATATATACCATATAAATTTTACTTGCGCAACTATATTTCTAGAAGTTGCATACAACAAGCATGAACTTGGACACTGGCCACTTGTTCCGTCACATTTTATCTGCACTGTATGTACCGATACATACACTTATCTAGCAAAACGAACACAGGGTATTACCTCAACCAAGGCAAGATAGCTTATCAGCTGTGCCTTTAATTGCTGTTTGATGCAAACTCGAAGTTTGATATTCGTCGGTACAGTGAGTCCCAGCATTAACAGTTGCCGTATGTCTAGTTGTTGTTGTCTTGGGTGATTTCCATCGGGTGAGATTGGTTGTGGACACGCGACATCAAGCGGACCTGCAAAATGTAAATGAAGTTCTGAATATTCATAGAAAACTGAAACGAATCCGCATTGATATTCAATTTATTTTCTCTTTGTACTGAGTTTTCATAATTAGTCACGACAAAATTTCATGCAAGTCGTGAGAATGAAAAATACCCCACGACGGGGAGGGGCATATCAAATGCCGTCAATTTTCTTGAGTCTAAATACCTGCATACCCTTTTAGAGCTTGTTAAATCAATTTATAGAACACTACTGCACATTGTTTAAGTTATATTGGCTCTTAACTTATTTATAGAAACCTTAAAATAAATAATAATAACATTGAAAGAGTAGCTAATTCAGGACTGATTCTCACAGGCCACGCATTTTTACTGCACAAAAAAGTAAAACGTATGACGTATTAATGTTAGAGCAATAACATTTGTGGACTAAATAATGTTTTTTATGTAATAATAATAACAATAACGAATACTTTGGCTAAACCACGCTTATTTACCTGACCGTCAAAGAATCGTGAGTATAAATTTTGGGAGGAAAATTAAGAACCAGAAAAATAGTTAAAAATAGCCATATTGTATCTTCTTTCATTAAAATTATGCGGTTACACACTAAATTTGCCTAACAACTTATTGTAAAATCTGGGAAATGAAAACCAAAATCATCGTGAGATAATCGAGAAAACCCCGGCGTTAAAAAAATTATTTTAAAATTGTTAATGTTTAAAATAATTGTTCCACAATTTCAGTATATTCATCAGCCTTGTTTCCGTTTGATAATATTCATCGCTGATACATAGTATTTGATTAAGTAATTCCCAGAATTAAAGCTCAATAATTTTTAGCTCATTGATATGTTAACCGAAGCAATTGTTTCAAATGCGTTGTTTTGTTATAAGACTTGGAAATTTCCACTGTATTTGTGTTGAAAACAGTAAGTTTTTGTTGAAGTTAATTAATTTAGGTAAGACCATTTATAGCGAAATTATGTTACCTTAATATTATTTAGAGAAATATAAGGCAAGTTCATCGGTTTTAAAAATGCTCAGTAGGTACTACGTCCATCTTTACACTTGAAGATATATTTAAACATTTAATTTAGCTTATGTACGTTCTTTGGCATTCGTTAAAATTTATTTTTGTTATAAATTGCATTTCTCCCTAGATACGTGTTAGTTACTAGTGTGTAACCGTAAGTTAGTAATCATTCTCACAATTTATGACACCATTCAGAATAAATATTTTGTTTTTCCAGTTCAAGTAAAATCATTAGTGATAATATTTCCCATAAATATAATTGCGTTTATAACGTTTGCTTTAAAACTACGTAACGAAATGGATCTAATTCCACTTGAATCGGAAAAATATTAAATTGTGTAGTTCTTTCCTTCATCAAACAGAAAACATCAATCGCGATTCGCCTCGAATACATTCTTCTTATCTTACACAATCCTGAATTATTTTCGTCTGAATCGTAAAAGTAAAATCCCTATAGTTTTGACGGCCGTAGATCACGTTTATATTTCACGTCCTTTCTGGTCATGTTAAAAAAGAAAAATAGAATCTTACAACACCGCTAGAAGTTTGTTGTGCGCTAAGGAAACAAAAGCTATCTCGATTCCCCAAAGAGCTTGAATTTGCCGTTACTCTACTTCAGAGGTGCCGCATCTAATAAACATCTGAGGGGCGACATATCGATTAGAGCCGAGAATCACTTCAAGTTGTAAACCGGAACACACTTAAGACGAAGCGGGGTTTCTAAGCTCTTTCCTATTTCGGTGGCGGTGGACGCAGTGCTACAACATACATAAACGTTGGTTTCTATTAAAACAAGAAAATACCACGCGTAAACAATAACAAGTGTTATTACATTAATAATAGCAAAAATGTTACAAAAAATCATCATAATTAGCATGTATTTGGTATATGGAATAAATAATTAATTATTTTCGAGAAGTAAATGATAAGTATTAAGTGGATAAAAATTCATTCAGTAAGAAAATATATCTATAAACAATTAAATACGTTTCGAGGGAATTTGTGATCTACTAAAACTTGTGTCACATTTTAGAACGCAATAAGGCAGATGGCAGTGGCAACAAACCATCTGTTCACCAAGGAGATTATTATAAATACGGGCTTCGTTTCCTCTACTCTTACATTCGGAATCTATATACTGGAACAGCTGTCACTCTAGGACCAGGATGAAATTAGTAGTTCTGCCCCCTAACGAGTGTTCGGAGTCTCATGTTGCGCGTCTGAGTATTGTTCTCTCCTTGATGAAGAACAGAGTTTTGTCAGTACTGTTCGAAACGTTGGAATTTCTACATTCCTGACGATTTTTGACGTCATCTCTTTAACCTAACTTGTTTCTTGCACACTGCATCTCTCTTTCTGTTTTTCTTGTTTGCTTCGATTGGAGAATAACTCTACATTTTTTTTCTCATCTTCTAGACGATCTTTCTCGTCAACTCTTTGACCTACCTCTTTCTTTTTCTTGTTTCTTTGCTTTTTTACTTGTCTTTGCCGTTTTGACTTTTTCTTTCTCTTATCTACTCCAAGACAATGGAATATCCGAATAATGTATAGGAGATTATTCTCGGGAGAGTAATATATAGCATTGATCGAGGTGGCGTCCAAAAGTGGAGAGTCTTGAAACACAACTGACCACGTCAACACAAGTGTTTGTTCAAATTAAAATAAACCATTACTGTTGTCCTGAGATTTGTAATTGTTACAAGTACTCGATATCGAGGAAGGCTGCTGCGTTTGTTTTCTCTGGATAAATAAATCATTAATTTAACATTGTGCCATGTGGGAAGGAACAGCTATATGATGTAATAAATTAAGATTACTATAAAATTATTCGTGTTTAATGTTAATTGAGATTGAAATATAAAGAATAAATTCCAATGTTAATATTAAAGTTCGCCGTCTGCCGTTTCACTTCTCTGACAACACGCGACTCAGATACTTACGTGACGCACTCAGTCGTCTGATTTTTCGTGAAATGTGGCATCACAAATCAAGGTTTTTCAACACACAAACTTTAACTCACTTAACAAACAGACATATTTATTAAGACAACATTAATAGTTTTTACTCCTGAACTTTGGATATTTGAAACACAATTTTTTACAAGTTTATGCGCCATCAGTTTGACTGCGAAGTTTTTCTATATTTTAAGCACATAAAGTTATACCAAAATAATACAGTTTCTTCGGTTTTAAATTTATTATTAATTTAAGAGATATCTCTTTCATCATGATTTTGCTGATTTCAAAACAGATCTTACGTAGTAACTCTGAATATAACGAAGATTTATGAAAGTATTACACAGAAAAGAAAACTTGTGATTATAAACATTTCATAGCTTACAGTTTTTTGTCGAATTGTCCTCGGAAATGGATGTTGGTTATCCGCCTTAGACTTGTGCACAGGAGATTCGAGGATGAGTCCTTTCGATCCCGCGTTGAACAGGTTCCTGGTTCGGGTTCGATGACGGCGAGCAGGATGGAATAATTCGCCCCGCGCGAGTAATTAGCGGAGCAGATTGGAATATTCCTTTTTGCATAGTTGTAACTGTCTCAGTATGCAACCTATGGCTTGGAAAAGAATTTTATAATTTGACATTTTGAACTTAATAGTTTGCAATAAATAACGGAACTATTAAGATGTTTTCATAACAGAATCCGGCAGTTTATTGGTAAAAATGGCGGCTCTCCTTAGAACGTGACACAATCTCACATTGTAAAGTCATCCCAAATTGCTTCCAGAAGTATCTAGCATTTCGCGGCTTCAAAAATTTGACCAATGAAAATGACTCTGAGCGTAAGAATTTCTTCCCATAATGCTTATAAAGTTGTTAAAATCTTAAAATAAATTAATTTAAATGTAATTAGTTATAAATATATGGGTAATTCTGTAAATTATCCGATCAGGTATCGATAATTTTAGCTCTTCACTTGTCATAATATCTTTCATTTGAGACTTTATCAACATGGTGGCCATTGTTTCTCTGACAGATACATTTCTTGAATTGTAATTATTAATTTTGAAAATAATTCATAATATTCAAGTATTATAGCATCACTTTAAATTTCAACAATTTAGCAAAAGAATGAAACCGAACACATAATTAAGATTAGAAATAAGCACTATTTAAAGCGTGACAACGTAGCTTGAATATGTAGCACGAAATCGTGATAAAATCTTTATATATAGAACCACCTCGAGCGGTATCTCCCAATCATGCCTTAAGCTTCACGTTTCTATGTATATCAATCAATATTATTAGAGGAAGAACAAGTTCCAATTACAACACAGCTGGAGGCCGTAGTTCTTGTTCCTTCAAAGGAACGCGTCCCTGACCAATGGCCCTTAGTCCTCCCTGCAATCCACCTTGCAGTTCTATTCGATATTTCCGAGCGAAAGTTTATTGGGCTATTCGGTAACAAAAGCTATGATACAAATTGTGGCGCTGGATTGAATCGAACAGATCCCTGACTGAATGAAATTATAGAATCGCACTACTATTATTCTGAATTCTTCTTTCTTAAGAACCAAATAATTGTATTTCTGGATCAAAGCGATATATTTTCTTCTGCATTATTTTTCTTTGATTTTTATAGATTGTCTTTAAAATTTGAGTACAACTTTCAATGAATTTCCTGCTAACTTTACCTTCGCTACTCTTCAAATTCTCCATGCCAATCAGAACATAGAAAATATAATTAGTAATATTCAGTCATATTCACACTCTTATTACCAAAGTTCCGATATAAAATAATATTTACGTTGGTATCTTTCAGGGCCCGCATGGCGGGGCGGCGCTGCTAGCACGGGCCAGCATGGTCCTGTGGGCCGCGCTGCTCGTCCTGCACGGAGCTGGCTGCGTCGGTAAGTACAGCAATCACGAATCTTTTCCAACTCCTTATACAGCTACAAAACATGGGATAATTAGCTATTAAAATGAAAAAATTTACGTCTGATTAAAAAAAATGAATAAGAAAGATATCCAATTCAGACGAAAAGAGTAATATAAATACCACACAACGTTTCCGGGAACTTTGTCCCTTTCCTCAACGTTGTGTGGTATTTATATTACCCTTTTTGTCTGAATTGGCTATCTTTTTTATTCATAATTAGCTATTATCCATTCGAATCAAGTAACAGAATGGATATCAAACTTTTCAAGTTCCTATGAAGACTCATGATTAAATTTTCATTTATGAATTAATATTCTACCAACGAGAACTCATTTCTGTTTATTCTTTCTAATATCTGACCCAACTTTTTCATACGAACCAAAAATTAATAATTAATAACTAATACGAGTCCTACAAGAGCCCTTACTTTCTTTACGTAATATCCATTATTTACATTACCCTGTTTCTACCAACTTAGAAAAATTCTGATCTTCCTTATTTCGCTATCACATCAACCATCAGGCATATATATATGAATCCCTAATGAGGAGGACATCTGCTCATAACAACCGCATCATTACATCAATCCTCGACTTTCCACTCATTCAACCAGAAAAGAGAAAACTAAAGCGGAAGGGGTTCCATGATTCCCTTATCGAACTTTAGCACCAGTTATCCGATTAAACGTTAAACATCCTTCTCCACATGCCGATCTTTCAAATAAACAAATAGAAAATATCTCGGGATTCCAACCGGATAGCGTCGTTAATTGACCGACGTTTCGATGGCTTGCACCGTTATCTTCTTCACCTCAAGAAGATGGCGGTGCAAGCCATCGAAACGACGCTACCCGGTTGGAATCCCGAGAAAACTTTATCCAGCAGTTACACCAGGAATTAATAGAATTAAATAGAAAATAGTTGATTTCTGGCAAATAATGGACTGCACAAAGTCTCAGCTTCCTTGCGAATTAAACGCTACGTTTACAATACTCTGTATCATCCCAACTTCGGGTAAAAAGTTAAATAAAATCTGAATAAGCATGACCTTATCATATAAACTCGTTGGTACTGCAGCTGCTAAAAGATTATAGGTGGTTGTTTGCATCGTCGACAATCCTAGCATATATTGTCTGATTCATTAACTCATTAATTATTTGGTCGATTCCTGGATTCCTAACAGTTACAAATCCATTCTTCTTTGAGGCACTGAAATATTATGAACAGATATCCCATCGCATGTTTGAATCGGCTCGTAATGGATCAAGCATTTTTCTCTTCGTTTTTATTAGCATGTTTCAATTGAATACCAACTAACTATTGATTTTCGGTAAGACTGATCCAGTCCCATGTTTCAAATTATTTTCGCCTAGATATTCATTTACTCTACCCTTCTGAGTCAATTCTCCAACATTTCATTAGTGTTTCACTTAATGATGATGTTTCGTCCTTCAAAATTTCTCGTGTTAAGATTATTATTTACTCTGTAGGCAATATTTAAACAAATATAAATTAATGCCACTAGTAACCAACAATTTTGCTTGCAAAACTTCCTATCGCGAAGTCAGGCAGATGGATTTGTTGTTCGGTTGGTAGTTGGGGGGGGGGGTGATTAGAGTCACTAGATGGAACACGAAATAAGAATATCCACCAGATTGACGCGATAGATGGTAAAAAAAATCCAATAAATCCAGCTGTTTTTAAGGATGATATTCGAGGGGAATGGGAAACGCATAAACGAAATATCTTTTCGATGTCTACAATTCTCGTTAAAATCGGCAGAAAGATTGAGTGAAGTTTAAAAACACGTATCATCACCATCGAGAGAGAGGGAGAGAGAAGGTGATCAGGCAGGGAGAGAGAGGGAGCTTTTAGTTAATTGAGGGATGAGGGTTAATTACAAAACTAAGAGGCAGAGATAGCCGAATGTAGAACTAGTCACTCTTAGTTATCAGTCATCAGTTAATGATAAACTGATAATAAGAAAACCATATTTATGAAAGACGAAGTGAGAGATCGGTTAGTAGCGCCAATCCTTACCTACCTTGTACCTGAAATTAGAGGACACGAAGATACATAAATACTGTAAAGTTAATTGTTTTACACCGTGACCACAGAAATTTATCCCACAATACCCTATGACACAGATTTTTCCCTAAGTTAAAACCGCAAACCTAAGGAATTTAATTTAAGTTGGAAATGTTAAAGTGAAAAACTAATTAGTTGAAATATGGACAATCACGGGAAGGTGAGGTGAACATTTGGTGACGAATTTCTGGTCAAATTCGGGAATCACTGGTGACTGCGAAATAACATACGCTCATCATATTTAAACACCATTCTTTTCCATACGTGTTGTGTTTCTTCAAAATGTTATTTTTCTCTCGGGTGTCATAAATAAATTTTGAACTTAGCTTCATTTTTATCGCAACCTGTACTTTTATATTAAATTAAACAAAAACTATATTCTGGATTTAATTGCCAATCTGCATATTTACCATTCTGTGGTACCGACATTTAACACAAAACTCCTATTTTCAAATAGATATCAAATTTATTTATTTAATATCTTGGACTGTTCCCATTATATTAATGGTAAAAGTATTATGTTAGTTGTTGGCGACAGATTTTGAGAGTGTTAAGATATAATATTTATTAACTCCCAATAACTAAAATGTCCTGAGAAAGAAATTAAGACATGAAGTTTTCATTTATATTTACATCATCGTTCTGCGTACTATCCGATACTATCGCTAACTGGTTGCATGCATGTATAATTGAAAGTGTTAGAAAACTCTCGGTGGTTTCCGTGTCTCCATTATACTTCAGGCTACTTAGGTGCCTTGTAATTTATATTTTATTGACAGTTCATTTCCCTCTTATCTTTACTTGTATCATTATCCTTAACGTTGTACACAAATAAACAAATAATCATAACTTGTACTACGGGTTTTATGAATACAGTATGACCTGTAAATATAACTACACTTCATAACCTTAGTGCAAATTGGTTTGCAGAAATTCAGGAGAAATTTCTGTGGACATATTCCATGTCTGTCAACATTGAGGAACACTTAGTTTCTGCTTTGATCAGCGAAAGCACGAACGTCATGAAGTCAATGTGTACTATCTTAATTGGATCTGAATGGAAAAACTCGCTGAATACTGTAGTTATATCTTCTTCGAACCTTAAAACAAATTTCTCTAAGTTTAAATCTCCTAATTTAAATTATATATGTATATAAATTTTGAAATAATAAAATATAAAATATTTGTGATTAAATATGTTAATTGGATAAATATATAGCAAAATAACAGACACAAAAGTGCTAAATTAAATTATTACATCGTAAGTTCTTCAAATTTTTCAACTAATATCAAATATCCATCATTTACAGATCTACTAATACATTTTCCTTCTTAATAATAAACCACAAGGACCCACACTTGCCACCTATAGCGAACATTGTGTTGTTTACAAAATATCATACTCTGATTGTAATGCCTGATACATAGAGCAAACAAAACGATCAGTAAATTCCCGTATTAAATGTCCAATATGAAATTTCCCATTGACAAACAATCTGTAGTCTTCAAACATATCATCAATTCGAAACATTCATTTGTTTGCCAAAATCCTAATATTTTAGATTTTGGCATCAAATACTATTCCAGAATTATATCAGAAATTCTTCATACTGAATCAACTAACGTATGATCCCTCTTTGCTTTCCCAAACTCTTTGCGTTTAACTCAGATTTAGCTTTGTCTTTGATGTCGTCACAAAGTTTTGCGATGTGTTGTACGTACGGCTGTTGCGGTTTTTGAACCACCTGACGAAAGAAACAAGGATTGCAGAAACGTTGAGTGATATTTAAAATGGCTCTTACTTTTGTCTGTTATTTGGCTATTTATTTATCTAATTAGTATATCAATTTTACTACGAACGGGATAAATCCTAACGGCAGTTCTATTAACAAATATAAGATATTAATAAAAATAGTTTTGAAAGAATTATTTCACAGTTAAGTTTTCGTCTGAAACATAATTATAGAATCTATTCCAGTAATTTTAACCGTTTATAATAATATTGTCCAAAGTAATAATGCGCGTTGTTTTTCACCCAGGTTTTTCCAACCAGGTTGAAGTGTAATTGACCACGTTTCGATGGTTGCCACTGGCATCGTTTACAAATGAAAATGGAAAAACTTAATCCTTATAAATATCAATTTGAGACACTCTCAAAGCACTAGGAAGAAACCGATAATTTTCTGTTTAACCGTTGCAACGCAATAATATTTTAGAAAAATTAATATTCATTGATGTTTAAACCAAATGGATTAGTAAAATTTTTATAAGCTTGATAAGAAGTTATAATATAAACTTTTAGGATAAATAATAATAAAAAAAATCTAATTTTCATGAATAGTGGTAAAATGTGGATTATCCATTGAAATTAGAGACAGCACATATTTTTCAAATCTTTAATGCTAACATCCAGTACGTAAATTATTCCAAAATATGAACGTTTATTTTAACAGAAATAACATGTTTTTATTGCAACAATACAGACTATTTCAAATTCATGGCAGTCTGTGTGAAATTGGTCAATACTTAAGTCAAAACTTAAAAACCAGTCATTTACTTTGGCATAAGATTTTTTGTCGTCACAAATGTGTAATCATCAGAGAATTTGGGTTCTTCGCTGATATTTACGCAAAATAAAATACCGTTATTATTCTGATAAACAATAAACAAAATCTTAACATAATCCCAGTCAACAAGGTTTGTGTTCTAAATCTTTTCCCTGGCACGTGCGTAAATGTTTTCATAAAGTTAAATGCACGTTTTTCGCAAGTATAAACTTTCGGGCTCTGGTAAAGGCTTAAAACAGGCTAGATTTATTGTTAATCTAAAGTAAGACGCGTTTCTCACGAGCAGTTTATTTTCCGCTCACGGTAATTATTCTTTAATGAGCACTTTAGTGTTCGTAAATTAAGGATCTGAATGTGCATAAATTTTCTCTGAAACGGTGGCCCACAAGCCTGAATTCATACGCTTCATACGCAATGTTAAAGGATTTAAATGACTATACGGTTTTTTATCCACAGTCCTCGTAAAAACGTAACGGATGGACTTGGTAAATTTCCAGTACATTTTGAGCCGTTAAATTACTCATAATCTATATGGACGTAACAATTACTTGTACTTCATTGTGAGACACAGCGTTGCAAAAAGTGATTATCAAATTAATTTCGGAAATATTTCAAGAAGACACAACCAACGAGGAGTTGTAATATGCTGCAATTTTCGACTCTAACAAATATTAAACCCAATACGAGCAAACAGTTTTTATTTGAATATCCAAATAATTAAGGAAAATTTAATAATATCCAATACCCTGGTAGACAGACATATTCGAAAACTTCAATTTATAATTAGCTATATATATATATATATATATATATATATATATATATGTGTGTGTGTGTGTGTGTGTGTGTGTGTGTGTATGTGTGTGTGTGTGTGTGTGTTCCACGTATTATACTAAATTTATATATAATCCAGTTTTATTCGCTTCATTTATCTAAAATATTTATTTTCTTCACTTTGCGCATTTTCTTCGCATTGCACGGCATGTTTCGTATGTAGTTCGTATAATCTTATATCGGGTCTTCCCTCAATGTGTAATATTCTATTTTATTTTTTTTTAAAGCAAGCAAACCGGATGATCTCGATGGTCATATGGACAAATCGTAAATAGTTAGTATGTTTTTGATCGCTTCTTCAATAGACATTCTACTTGCCCTCTGATAGTATTTCCATTACATTGTTTATATTAAATTATTAATACTGAAAATAAAACTGCGAAAATTAAATTTCAAAGAAATTTTAATATTAAATATTAAATTCTAAAAACAATATTACCCAAATGTATTTAAAATATTATTTATTCTCTCCTGAAAAAAGAACTACAATTACCACATCACAGTTTAATATTAAATTTAAGACAAATTTATTATACCACTGGAAAGTCTGCATGTATTTATATACCACTCTTTTTTTGTTATCACCAATCACAATATAAATATGATACACGTAAGGGAACTTCTATAAAGTTTTTAAAATAACTCTTAATCACGTTCAGAGGGATTTGGAATCTGAAATTCACTTAGTCAATTAAAATCTCAATCATTTTTATTGCTTTATAATTTAAAAACAAGAAAGTTCAATTTACTTTTGTAGTTAGTATTCCATTTAATATTATTTAAATACTGTTTCATGAAAAGTAATTCAATCAAAGCGACGACAAAAGTCTCTACTGCTATAAAACTAATTGGATCGGAAAATCGTGTACCGTTATACTGTTAACTCTCGTTAGAGAAACGTTTCAAATAAACTTTAACGTAATTAGACTGAAATGACTCTATCAATAAATAAAATAAAAGATGTAAAAAAATATATTATCTCACAAAATACTTTAATTTAATTTATAATGATGTTTTAAAATTAATGTTTTCCGGACGATATGAAATCTATGGAGGATTACCTATATTAGCTACTACGACTGTCTGCCATATTCGCATATTATCTGACACATAAATAGGGCATATAACAAGAATAAAATTACGCTACAAATAGTAAATAATCATTCTACAATGCACTAACTAATTCTGAATATAAATTGAATATTACAGTACAGTAGGTTACGTGTCATTATTAACAGATAAATCGCCACTGCAAAAAGATTTCTTTTCGATATTAGGGCTATTTTGCTCCATGACTCATAAATTATTAACAATATTCCCATAAGCAACCATCAAGTAGATATTTCCTGGATCCTAATAACGAACTTTCTATTTCTTTTGGTAACGTAAAACTTCTAAATTCCTCAAAATGAACTTTTTTATGTGAATCATGCATGATACCTGCATTAGCTTATTTTTATTATTTTGTATTTTTTATAATTTACTATTTTTTAAGTAGCATATATTTTTTTAAATTATACATTGTAAACATTTTCTTAATCCAAAAGCTACCTTCCTGTTGAGCATGCCGATAGCATGCGATATTTTGGCATCTAAAAAATGTATAATGTTGATATTTATAATTATACATTTTTAATATTTAGATGTATTATAACACGTTTAATGTGCATAGGAAATAGAATAATTCAAATATTATAAAATTTACAAACATAAATACGACATAGATATTCAGGAACATAGATAAATAGTATAATACATAATTCGGTGATGCATACTTTGAAAATATTCAAAGAAAAGCATGGAGAAGTGTTAAAATATTTTAGCTTTGATAGTACTGCGTGAGTTTAAGTAAGGAAATTCAGCACATTATAAAGAAAATTTATACAAAAGTAAGAAAGATTAAATGGAAAGTTAAGATAACATTTTATTTTCCCTACTATAAAGTAAACATCACGAGTAGCACAGGACTTCTCAAATCATTCTATGTTGTTCTGAAAGAACATAGAAATATGACAATTTATTTAAATCCGTTCAGAAGTTTTTAACTTCGATTAATATCGTTCGAATAGGACGGCAGACGAGAGTTTTATTAATTTCATTAAATATAATAATTAAAGAACTGTTTTTCTCTGGCAGTTTAAAGATCCTGGAAAATGCCGGAGGACAGACACATGTTAAATATTAGTTGAATATGGATATCTACTTATTTCATACATTACATAAAGCTTTTATTATTATACCATTAATATCTGCAGCTCACTATATTTATTTTTTACTTCGGTAATAATCTTGTTTGATGAACAAATATTGAATTTCAGTGTAAATGTTTTCAACGATTCATAGAACACCATCGGAAGGCTTGTTATTGTGCGTATAGTATGCAGACATGTGCATAAAATAGCAAATAAACTTTCACACTGCTTTGCAATTACAAATTTATTTATCTTCGTAGATGAGAGTGATGTTATTCGCATTGTAGTTTAATATACACAAGCCATTTTTAATCCATGGGGCCTTAACATATTCGAACTTGCTACGATTATATATCCCGAAACCTTGCCTACTTTTGGTAATTCGATTTTAAGTGCTCAAACAATTGTTGCGGTGATTTTAATTGCTTAACGCATAAAATGAAGTTTTATTCATATCTAAATTGGTAACCCATATTTCTGACAGTAGAGAATCATTAATTAGAATTCTTGAATATTATGAATAATTCAATTTAATTTGGGGTGGTAATTATATAAAACTGGGTGTACTAAATTTTATAAAAAATTAATATATTTCTTTCACAAATTGTTTTAAATTACAATTTCAAACTTACGCAACAAATTAATTAATAGATTTTTCTTTATTTTTACTAAGGGCTAGCCACCGTTTTGTAATTCAAAATAATATCTTCATCTCAGGACAACTAAAAAAGTCAATTCAATTCCATTTCTTAAGAAATGTAATGAATGGATAATTGCGGAGTTCGCTAACATAACCTTCCACCTTCTACTGTAATATTTACTGGTGATTGGCACCTTTAGGAAAATACGATGAGGCTTCCTCTGCTCCGATGTTCGTCCAGTCTGCATTCCTGTAGGCAGCTATGAGACATAATATTTTGCACCTGTTTCTCTCGGTTTTACGATACGTTACCAAACAATTCTAACATCTCAAACTGTCCCAGATGAAGAAGAATTGCGAGGCTTTTTCTCTCGCTATTTATCCCACACACCATCCCTTTAACCATCGTGGTAGAGACGGTAAATTTGCTTTTGACCTGCTTACTCTTAAATCACCAACTCTGGGTGTTACGGTGTCGGCACGGCTTTGGTTACTAAAACAAGCCATTATTCTTAAATGACTGTATGATTTACGTTGGTGGGCACTTTGCATCTGCTATTAAGATTATTTTGGAATTTTTGTCGGCAAAATTATAGAGGAAGTAATCGATCATACAACAAGGCAGACCCTTTTTTCTATGAATTTAATCACATGCTTATGTTTAAATGTGAGTGAATTATGTCCATAAATACAAAAAGTGATGAAATATGAAGAAAATATGTTACTATTATTCACTAATCTATCAATTTTTCACAAACTGTTTACATTATATTATGGCAAATCCATCACCTCATAAAGAATAATCGAATAGGGACGTTGCAGCTTAAATCCTTTCCTTTCAAATCGTTACTGTACCAATTACACTATGAAATCAATTGAATTTCAATGGCTATTTTTTTCCATTGTGTAGGTTCATTACCTGGAGCCAGCATGGTGCCAGAGAACATCACGGTGACGTTTCTGAGTCCTACAACTATTAAAGTTGCCTGGGCCAGCACCAGCGACGATGTTGCTGACAAGTACGATGTAATGTACAAACCTACTGATGCTAGGTAAGGAGAAAACCTCCCCGCTAGTAACAAGTCGCGTAACTTCCATTCGGGAAGATATATTTACAATAAAAAATTATTTATTCTTTACAGACAGTTCGAATATCTATAAATTTTTTATCACCGTAGTCCATAGTTTTAGTATTTACAACAAATATAATATTGACAGAACGCAGTACACTAAATAAATTTGTTCTGTCATATGTTTTCAAACTATATAAATATGTTCTGCATAAAATTACCATTATTATATACTAAGAAAGTAAGGCACTTGTTTAATTAAAAACCATAAATTTCTAGCTCTATTTTTAAATGCTTCCGGCTTACACTTTACCATTTGGAAGTACCACAGTTATAAATTGTTTCCACTTGACCAAACTTATCTTTTCGTAATTCAAGATGGAATTAAATGCATAATCTACGTTCAAGACCTATCTTTTAATCACTACCTAAATTTCATTATTTTTCTTTATTTACAAATAATTGTTCACATTTTCCTAGTTATTTATCTCTCATCCATCTATTATAACCTATATTAAATAATGCAACCCCCGGATATTTGTACTAACGTTTATGATGTGTAATCAATACCATTTCAAATTCACAGTACATTAAATTAACGGACTAAGATTAGAAAAATATTGACCGGATCGGGAATCGAACTCAGGATCTCAGATTATTACGCCGAGTTCTTTCCAACTGAGCTTTTCTAACTGAATAGTGGAGACTCTAGGTTCGATTCCCAGCCCGGTCGAGATTTTTCTATCCTAATCCGTTTATTCAGTTTCAGAACTGAGATTAGTTTGAAAGCATTTCATCTGTTCTTGAACTCACGATAGACTATAAATGGCAGAGTGTATACGAATTTGCATTCAAATATCCGCACATTGAATTAAAACTACTGTTCTTTGAACTTTACATATAATCTATAAAATTAATAAAATTGCCTGTATGTGTATATGTACGTTTACAAATCTACATCCGTAGAGCAAATTTCGTACACGAGTTACTTTCGAACCGGAATCAAACACTGAGGTGATGAAAAACGTCTATCAACATCATAAGCGAAAGTGGAAAGTTTCAAACATGCTCAAGCTATTTGTTGATATAAATATTTTACAGTGTCGGTGAGATTGATAGTGTTTCTCCCGATTTTTCTTGTGTATTCTAACCCTTTTTGTGGGAGCACCCTTAGGGGCGAGGGGCGTTACACGAAAGCAGCCGCGATTGGAGTCGCCTCCGGCGTAACGGGTGACTCTGAGTTTAATTATGACTTTTAACTTGCCGTTTAATCCCTATGAGCGAAGTGGTCGGTGGTGTAAATTTTCAAACATGATATTTACGTCGAATAAATATTTTTTTAGGTAAATGAGATTGATAGTACTCTTTCTACCGATTTGTTTGTGTATAACCCATTGCAGCATCGGAGGAAAGCAGCATTTGGAGTTATGTATGTCACTTAGTCTAATTAAGAACACCCGTGTAACGCCGGGCACCCAGCTAGTATTAAATAAAATTGTAGATCATAATTTTCTAGGGTCGTACAATGGTCTGTGACTTCTTAAAACATTTCGTTACCGAGGATTTTGTACTAGCAAGCAGAATTTGTGATACTTGGAAAATCTAAATCTTAGTTTTATTCTTTTGCCAAATATAATTAGCCAATTGTTACTCGCTGGTTTGAAATAATAATTATTAGAATATGTAAAATCTTAACCTAAATGACCTCATCTTTCGTTTACAACATTTCAGTAAATAATCGTTTGTAAACATTGACAGACTTGTGAAGTATTAGTGAAACAGTATTTAATTTTCATCAATTTTACGCCAAATAGTTGCTTTATTGCTTGTCTACGTATACAAAAATCGGACTGATAGCTTACCGAATTTCTGCCCAAAACCAAAAGATGTCCTTATTTTTTCCATGGCGATTAAACGAATTAAGTCGTGTGTTTAGGCGCTCACAATTTTTGATTTTATGTTGTGAGTATACTGTGGTTAAGTTGCAGTAAGTTGTGTGTTGTGGTCCAGCTACAGAGTAGTGACTGTGGTCGCGGGGAATTCGCATGCAGTTTCTCTGAGCGACCTCAAAGCCGACACGCAGTACCAGCTCATAGTTACAGCCGTACGCTCGGGGAGGAAGTTCCGAAGCAGACCCATCGTCTTCCGCACACTGGGTACGTAAAACTTGCTCTGCAGGTAAGCCTATACACCTAACATCCATCCCTCCAAAGATGTCTCTTTTGATTTCAATGGAATAATATTTCTATAAACTATTTACATATCATGAATCCATTTATTATGGCCATCGTTACTATCCAATAAGTACGTTTCTGATTACTATGCGAGCTACTTAAATAAGAAGCATTATTGGTAGCTAACCTCCTGAATTTCGAAAATAAATCAGTCGTATGAGAGGCCAATTTTAACATAAATTCACTGTAATGTGTGACCTTTGAAAGAAAGTATATTTTAGTTTTTACATGTTACTGTTGCTGTAGTTTGTAACTATGTAGTATATAATACAAATAATTTATAACTGCTTCTAATTTATTTCTGTATTCCATTATAGTCATTTGAAGTAAGCATTATTATTAATATTAATATTATCCGCTAGCCAACCACCGGTCGGGAGCTCAGGCTCGACTTGGCACACAGCATCTTCTAATAAAAAAAATAATTTCCGTGGACCGATATTAACCTCGAATTAAATTATTTTCTCGTCGATTAGATTGATAGTGGCTCTACCGATATTGTTAGAGTAAAATCAGAAACACTAGAGGCATGGAATTGAAGCACCCCCAAGTATCGAATCCGGAATGGATGAATGCAAATCTCACATTTTCCATGACGGTTAAGTTGACTCTCAGATCGAAGGGTGGTGTTGGAAAGAGATGAAAGAGAAAAATATGAAGCCGACCGCGATTGGTGTCGATTCCGTTGCTTTGGAGCACGCTGAGTTCAATAATAACATTCAACTAGGGTGTTTATGTTCAAATTGTGCTTCCGTCGGAAAATAAGTAAGGGGGGTGACATTTTAATTATTGACTTCAAATAAATAGTTTTCCAATTCCTGAGATTCATAGGCCTGGTGTCACATTTAATGTAGATAAGATCTAAAAAGAATAGATCGTTCCTAGGAGCCGAGTGGACGCCGGTTACATAAAGACAATACGAAAACACATAATTGGTGACGAATCCAAGTGTAATAGAAATCAATAAGTTTAATTCCGGCATTTATCAATTCGGTTAAGTTGAAGTTCAGCCCATACGAGTTTTTTAATTCTCTTTCTCAAGCTACGCAGAATATTTTTCACTCCCTTATCCCGCCGAGAGTATTTTTAATTCCCATAAGATACTTGAAAAAAATTTTACTCTTCTAATGAACCGGGTGAATTCTTAACTACATTAGAATACTGGGGGTATTCTTGACTCCTTTAAGGAACATCCTTAAAGTACCGGGAGTATTTTTTACTCCAGTAAGGTACCAGGATTATTCCTGACTCTTTTCACATGTCCGGAGTATCTTTGACTCCTTTAAGATACACGAAAAATGTTTGACTCCCTTACGGTCCCAGGAGTACTTTTGACTCCTTTAAAGGACCGAAACTATTTTGAGTTCCTTAAAATTCCGGGAGTATTCTTGACTTTCTAAATGCACCGGGCGTATTTAAGGAACCTGTAGAATTCATGACTCATATAAGTTTCCGTCAGTCACCATCCCGATTAATCTGAAGTAAATAGTCTGATAGGGGACGTGAAGGGGTAAATGGTCCAAAACGTTGATGATCCCGTCAATGAGTAAATAAAATGTCTACCAAGAGATTGGTTTGGAATTAATTCCTTCTACAGGCTAATATAAATACATACGGTCGATCTCCTGTGGTGTAGGAGTCAGCTTGACTGCCTTGCATCACAGAGATCCAGGGTTCGAATCCCGGCAAGGGCATTGATGTTTGTGCTGACCAAAAACAAGGAAAATTGCAACAGGCAAAAGCAAATTTAAACACCCGAATAAAAAATCACGAGTATACATGGTGATCGGAAACCCAAAATAGGTGCTTTGTACGATCGAGGGATCTCCAGTGAAATCCCGCGACAGAATAATTTATAGTTTGATGATGATTACAACATACAAATTAATAATTGATATGTTATTAATAACGAGTACGGGGCGAGTACGAGTACTTCTCAGTTCTGTTAATACCGTGATCTTCTATTACTTATTGAATACTTACATAATTTAAAATAACTACCTGTCATTCTGGGACACGTTTCAAAATCAATAATTACAACACTGAATTTTGAAAAATTCTGTTGATCAAGTTCTAATAATTTGTTTCAATGTCGTGTTTTATACAATTCAAGTCAGATATCCAAAGTATATCTTTCAGCCTTCTGTGTAAAATAAAAGAGACATATGTCAGTATATTAATAATTATTTTCATTTAATTCTAAAGCATGTTCCTTTATAATATTTATATATATCAAGTAACTGTTGATTTATTGTTGAATGCATGATTACTAGAAATTATTGCATCACAATTTCCTCTTATTGTAGCTCTGTATTTAGTAATCTATACTTTGTATATGTATGTAATATAAGACAATAAACCTTATTTTTAATTCTTAATTGATGTAGTCATCAATTATTTCAATAAAGCTGATTTATATCTATATATATAATTTATTAAAATTTAAAACACATTTAAGAGATTATCTCCTTAAATTTTAATTCTCTGTCTATGTAAATATTCTTACGTTCTTGGTGATTTATTCAAAGCCCTTAGTCTGACTCTTCAATTGTTTCGTAATCGGCATGATTCATTTCAGGGTTCAAACAAGAAATCACTACAATTGTTCAAAAGACTTCTGATGAAATTCTTCCCATTTCTTCTACCATCCAGACCACAACAGGTTAGTAAATTACTCTGAAGTCGTCCTTTGGTGATGTGACTCGTCTCAGAGCTGGGATAACATATGGGAAATATGAAAATAGTAAATTAATTTGAAGTGAAACCTTAGGCATCTTGAGTTTCAGTTCATTAAATTTATGACCGATTTATAACCAAATCTCCGTGAAGTGTAAATTGTGACACAAATATCATTTTGTTTATAATGAAAGATTTTTTCTGTATAACACTAAATTGCTAAGCGAAAGACACGAATATATTCAAGTAAAAGGTAAAAAAACGAGGGCTTCAGATTGCGAAAATCTTTGAGAGTTCATTTTGCCCCAATCCTGTAACATTTATTATTGGCTCATATTTTTTCTAATTAAATTTATAGACCTTATTTTATTAATACAGTATAACATATTTACTAACGAAGTTTTGAAGTTTCGAAAATGTTTCTCCCTTCTTTCACCCATTCATAATTTCCTCTGCTATAGACAATGGAATGCCCGATAACATACACCAAATATTTCTTGCGATTTATTAATTAAACATTATCCATTATCAAATATAATTTACTAACAAAAAGAATAGTTTTAAAATATACATTTATGCTTCGTTTTAAGTCTCATTAGTGATAATACCCCTTCATGGGGAATGGTTGGCTTAAAATACGGTAGTCAAAATTCAAAGAAATTATTTACAATCTGTTCATTACAATTCATCTTGTTAAAGGTGACTTTGGTACCTTAATCGTTATTTTTGTAATTCTAGATGCCCGTTGAGTGTCACGTAGAAAGCAGGTATAGAGATGACGAGAACGCCGCTATCTCCACAAGTTGACGGATTAGATGTCTGATTTCCACCCATCTCTCAGCCCAAATCTATCTATATGTCAAAATTTCTAATCTCCTCATATCTCCTTCATATAATTAACTCTTCCTCTGAAACTGCCTCTCACTTGAACCCACTTAAAGTAACGTAAATACAACTCTGTATATAAAATAATTCTCCCTTCAACTCACTACCTAGTTATCTATATGTTGCACACATTGGTTCTTCTTAATACGTCGACGCCCACTCTTCTAAAATTAATTTAATAGTCTAGATAGAATCATTTGACTCACATTTGTTTTGAGCATCTGGAATCTGTTCATTATTGACAACTTCCTGATGACTTAGCACTCTGTTTCTAGATATTAGGAATCAAGGAACCTTACATGAAAGTACGCGTTTTTGTCCATTTCATTGCCATCTCCAAACACAGATGCAAAATCCCAAACCTGGCGGCCAGATTCCCATGACAGAAAATTTTACGCCAGCAAAACTATTGTTTTCAACCCTCACCCCACTTGTACCGTAATATGCACTACGCAAATGCGTATCGAACTGAGTGTGGGAATATGTTTACACTTTTGCTATAAGTACGCGTGCATTGCCTGCATAGCTGGTTTGTGTGTGTGTGTGTGTGTGTGTATGAATCTGATACGTTATTCTTATATCATTCCTATAGCACTTATTTCTAATCTATACATTTCACTTTTCCAATTATTTGTGTACATTTCTCTCCTTTACATTATATTTAAATAAACATTCCTCAATTTTTAAAATAAATACTTAATTTCATAAAATTGAAATTGGGTATTCCTAAAATGATAAGCTAACAAAAATATATAACTTACGTTTAAATCATTCTTGTCTATTTAATCAGTATTTATATTATAATTTTCTTTCTTCAAACATGTGTGGCTAAATTAGATTTCTCTATAATTTGCATGTTTATCAAACACTTGCCTTAAGTAAAATATTTTGTAATAAGTATTTAGCGTATATTGCTTGTGTAAAACTATTATTGCCTGACCTTTGGACGTTATTTCTACCTTTAAAAAAATGTTATTAAATTAATCTATTTCCCTTTTAGTTATGTAGAGTTAGCATTTTTACTGTTTTCATCTTTCAATGAACTCATAGTTACATAAAATATTACCATTGAACTTAAATGTTACAAATTTATATAATTTATTTCACTGAAATTAACAATGATTAATTAATTTTTTATTTGGTTCAAAATATTTCCCTTTAATATTTATGCGCATTCAATATATTTCCCTCGTAAAAAATTATTTAAACATGTTTTACTTGTCAGAACCATCAGTTGTTTGAGAATTAAATTGTTATAACTTCATTTTTTGTCCAATTAGAGCCTCAAAAATCGCTGTTTTTGTTTAAAATCAAATTTAACTTTTGCTTTTTTTCTGATTCTTATGATGAATATCTTCGAAATAAGAACAAGGGCAGTGAGTGAATATTCGAATTGAGAAACTTTTCTAATAAGAGCATTACTCTTTAGACACCTACACATGAGATGATTTATTTTCTTTAATGGTCAATAAGCGTCTAATATACACTCCTAGACAAGGAGCATTCCTGTTTGAATGCAGGAATGGGCGCTAAATTGGAAGTTGTTGAAAGATAATAAAAGTAACGGTATCAGTATAATATATTAAATGTTTTATAAATTAATTAAACCATGTGACGACAAAAATAATGCGAGCGAGATTTCTAACGAAAAATGAACACGAACGCAAAAAAAAACTATCAAATACAAAATTAACATAATAGTAGAAAAATTAATGGGCATCTTTTAGAATAATAACGACTTAATACCCGAATCCGAAAAGCATTTCATGTCCAACAGCGTGAAATATGTCGATAAAGATGTCCATGAGTAATCTTCGCACAGAAATGGTCTTTTTTTTTTGTCTTTCCATTTTCATTTCTCTATTCCGAAATTATTAAATTTTGTTATCCAAAACTGTTTCCACAGAATATATCTGAGAACTGAGTATAATGTATGTTTTCAATGTTGTTGTATTAACAAACAGAATAATTCTTAGTAAACCCGGCTCACATGAGAAGTACAGCTACATGAAAATAATCTACATGGTGGCAACTCCCCTTTAATAGCACAGGAAGGGATTAGAAATGGGGGATGCGGTTGGTAGAGGAAGGTAGCTAAGGGTTAACTAGGGCCCACAGGCTATAGTTTAATGATCCTACACGGAATTTCCCTAAAATTGATGCAGGACAAACCCTAGAAAACCTTCATCAGGTAGGTCATGCATTGGTACATGTTCCACGCCCTTCCGACGTCGGGAGAGGGGTTTGTTGTGGATACGCAGCATTCCCTTCTCCGTGCCTTGACCAGTTTAGGAGGCAGCTGGTCGACTGTTCCAATGGTAACAGCGAATAACTCCAAGGTCTGAGATCCCGGAACATACACCTCTCAAAACAGGCCGAGGTGCCTCAGCTTGAGGAAACCTTAGTTCAAAAACAGAGAGGAAATGGCATTCTCAAGGGTAGCCCTCTCCGTCTCTCCAGAAAGGTTCTGCCTGCGAGAGAACAGCTCTCACAGGCTGGTATGAGGCGGTTCTGGACTGAAATTGAGACTATATCGGAACATCGCACTAAATATTTTACGAGAAATCGTAATCCTGGAACGAGTTTTTATCGTTGCTAGTTCCACATCTCGCTGAGAAAGAGTTCTGGAAGATTTTACATCTCATTTCTTTCGGTGTGACTTTATTTTAATTTCCAGTTAAAAAATCTTTTTTAAATGGTAATTTATTAATAATGTGACTATAGTCCGTTTTAAATTCTAAGTCTTTTGTCGTATCCGCTCTGCGCTAATGCCACGTATGACACACGACTTATATAGAGCACTGAAAACAGTAGGATAACAACTGCAACGCTGCTATGTTTCATACGATGTGATTGGTTGATTCAAGGTCACACCCCTCACGCAAACTAACAACAATCGGTCTTTCAATTTAAAACATATTACAAATACGCATTTAAGTCGATAATCTTCATAACCAGTCCTAGTTTTTGTTTCTGTCGGACGGGATTGTTTGCGAATATATGGACATTTTACAGTTGACTTGCAAAAGGTATATCTTAAGTTTTCGATTGCTTCTGATTGATTGATGGTTGGTAATAGGAACACATTTTAATGTGTGTATAGCTTTTTTTACATGCCTTAAGTAAATTCTTTCACATATCGTACGTTCACACAGAAAATTGGAATATCGAGAAACGTATTTTTAGTATAAACATTTGCATTAAACTTCTAGTTCACCTCTTGGCGTAGGTTTTAAATAATGGCTTAAACTGCCTATTTATTTTAACGTATAAAACTCTGTCTGCTGGTGACACGTAGATGAATGCTTTCTGCCTAAGTTATAGTGGGATAACTAAAGCAATTCGTCCATTTCTTGCAGAAATACCACGCACATATCCGCAGAAGAACGGCTCTACCGTGGACGGCGAGCCGCACACGGAAGGCGTGGTGCTGGACCCCACGGAGGGCGCAAACCCGCCCCCTTACGTGCAGGTGCGAGGGGTCGAGGTCGGCATCGTGCTCTTGGTGCTGGTCGTGTGGGCGGGTGCGATCGCCCTATTCTTCAACCGATGGGGGAAGATCCGCATGCTTCTGCCGTATCAACCTGACTACAAGGAGCAGTTAAAGGTGCCTGGACCTCCGGGAGGAGGCGCATGCACGCAGGGCCATGGCGGGAGTCAGGCCTGCCCGCAGGTGTGTGTAAGTGCCTCTTATTACTCGATCTACACAGGTCTCAGCATCTTCATTTCAGACATTATGTCATAAAAACGCAAAAGTCGGAAGTTCATTGCTACTGTTCATCATATGAGGAAACGGTAGTCAGATAGACAAATGACGAACATCTAGTAAGGTGGCCAAGGATCTGTTGGCAGATTCTATAGACGACTACCCGAAGCAATCGTTGGCGATTTGTATTCATAATATTTAATTTTACAATTAATTATAGTGGACAAGAACTAAGTCTAAAGATTAGATCTAACAAAATGTAAAGTTAGAGAATATATTTGGGTGAGATATCCCAGGTTACTACGATCACGAATATAATCGGACATGATGAACCCAAGCAGGGTCTAAAGCTATATTAAATCATTATTTAAAATTACAGAATACTTCCATCAGTAAAATTTGGTTTGTAAAGGGCTTTATTCTATTGAAGATATATTTATAAATTGTTCACGTCCAATTAATGAGAAACGTGAACTTTAAATAATGCAGTCTCTCTCGATGTAAAGAATGAATAAAATTTTCTCGGGCTTCTAACCGAGTGGGAAATTGTATCCGCGACGTGTCGATGACATTCACTGTTACCGTCATCTAGCAAATCTTTGCAGACACAGAAAGCCATCTTGTCATGGGCTGAAACAAGTAAGCTCATGTCTGTTAGGTTTTGCAACGCTTTGAAATTATCCTCCTGTCTTCCAAACAAAAACAGATTTGTTTTACTTTTTAAAACAATTGTCAATAACTATTTCCTCTCACTAATTCCTCAAATTGTAAACCTATAATCTTTATCCTTTGGTCTAAATTCTCAGTCTCTCTCAATGGATGTTAGTTCACTAAATTATCCAAAATTGGTAAAAGAGCATAATGTATGCTTATACTGTTGTGGTTTACCTAAAAAACTAATGTTTCTTCATTACATTATATGGAGAATAATTTATAGTGAACCATTACAATTTAAGAATTTTAGCAATTATTTATGATAACCAGTAATCTCATTTGTGTTTTTGATGGCTCAACTGCCAATTGAGGGCCTTGGCCTACCAGGTCACATTCTGTATTTTGGAATTACAAATTGTTAGTGTGTTGATTCTCCCTCAGTCTTAACCGCTGTTTTCATTATCAGGATGAACTCAAACATTCTTCCCCTTGCTGGGACCTCTGTAATGTGAGGCAATGATGCTGACCACTACACCACAGTAGCCCAGAAAACTCATATGTTAATAGGACCAATACTCACATCATTCACTCATAAATGAGCAATGGCTTCTCTTTCATGTGCAATAATTGTTCCTATGATAGGAATACAGAACCAACACAACAAATGCATAAATTTAATAATATTTACAGAAATAAAAGTAGCTCCCTTGGTGGACAGTTTCTACTCTATTGGACAATGATATGACATTCTACTTATGTCAGTTATATTAAAAGAAATGACATTAATAACATAATTATATGAACATAAAGAATATGTCATTTATATTTAAAGAAATTACATAAATAACACAATTATAAGAACATTAAGAATTCTTATACTGTTTCCTCTTCATTAATAAATCTGAGGTTAATTTATTCTAAATTGTGAAAAGTTATAAACTTTAATGATAAGCTTAAAAAAAGCATGTCCATTAAATTTTTTCCAAATATTATAGTATAAAGGAAAACATAAATATGAAACAGACTTTTGTATGCAAAGAGAAGTTGCTGATACCTAAGCTTTTTATTAATTTTATAGATTAAATTATTGTCTTCTTGTGTAAGGTAGTTAGAATCAATGTATAAACATATTTAAATTTGGAGAATTATAATATAAATAATTGCAAGGAAATTAACAATCCATGATATAGTCTTTTGTCCATGATTTGAGACAACAGAATATTAGAGGGTATTATTCATCTTCTGCAGTAAGTGTGCTTTATCTACATATCAAAAATAATTCTGATATCATTTTGACAGCTGACGAAAGCTCCATAACAATGGCCATAGATTTTAAGAATTGCAAAAGTCTGGTACTTCATCAGCTTCATGACCTATTTATAAAACCTTAAAAACTCTTTTTAACCCCAATTCTTCCATAGAAACCTAATCAATAACTTTAAATTACCATATGAGTTAACCAAGTTTCCACTGTGCATCACCACTTTTTGTCTTTCCAGTTCACTTCATAGTATCAAGATACAAACCTTTCACTGGGATTTCTATACTAGTCTCATAAATAATATATCACTCTTGGATATTCTGAACATTTTGCACCTGGCATAGTACTGGTTATAATAAATTTTGTCTCCCTGCATTCAACATTCTCCACTCAAAATATTTTGATGTTCCAGTCCACTTCCTATCTCCCAAAACATTTAAACTTCATCACAGTTATCTTCTTTCTGGTTCAATGAGTCAATTAGAACAATTGTTCAATTGAAAAATGAATCTACCATTACATTCTTGGTTGTCCTGGCATACAAATGCTATCACATTTAAGAGATAACTAAAGTCAATCATTCTTTCTTGTTCCCTGTAAAAATTGAGATTTATAAATATTTATCTCAATTATGTTAACTTTTGACAACTCCCAACAAATATCCAGTTCATCTTTTCAAAGTCTATTTATGGCTTCAATAAATTCACATACCATATTAAATGCAGATCATAATTACTTTCAAAATCATTTTTGTTTATTGTAGTGAATATTAGAAATAAAAATATTTATCTCAAAATAAATGTATTATATCATATTGTATTATTAAAATCATCTGGTAAAAATTACTCATAAATTAAATTTGAGTAACTCAACCTCTAAATATTATAAAGACAAATTTTATATAAATACATACATCAGTTAATAATTTTAAACCAATACATTTCCCTAATTTTAAGTCACAAGCTATCTCTCTTTCTTTTCCGCACCAACTAGGAAATTATTATATATATAATGTCATATTCTTACTAATATTATATATATATATATATATATATATATATATATATATATATATACACACACACAGCGTAGTCAGCTTACTGAAGTCAGCATTTGGTCCAGTTGGGCTAAGCAGAAAAAATATTTCAAACTTTCAAGGAGCCATTTGCCAGAAAAGAAGTTCTGAACTATGTGCCAGTCACGCATATATATATATTTGTAATTAACTCATCTGGCTAGGAAAGAGAGATAGGGAACAGATGGCTTAAGGGACAGAATGGGACTGCATATCATGTGAGCCCTTCAAAATTTTGTATTTTCATTATTATATAGCCTGGCAATGCCATCTATTGATTTAAGGTATGTCAGTCCATCTCTCTTTCCTGTGCAGTTTAGTTAATTAATTTTACAATGTCACATCATCCTTAGTTGCGTATATATAATTAAAATAATTGGTTTGGAAATGAAAGAGAGACAGTGAGTGGCTCACTTGAAATTGAGATCTGGCGTACCATATACAATAGGAGGCAGTTCTTCAACTTTTTGGACGTGACAGCCTCCTTCAGCAGGAGAGAATCACACCAAAAGCTGACCAGCAAATATGGTGACACCAGACCCTCAATTTCAGGTAAGTCACATTTGATAATTGGATTGTGATGAAAGATAGAAATTTCTATAAATAATTCTAAAGAAGAGAATTTACTTTTTCTACAGTTTAATTCATTTAAACTAAACATTTCTTTTAAATAATCTGTAATAACAAGTATATAATTTATTAAATCAAAATATAAAATAAAAAATCAATATGCTATAATAGGCTTTTGGAGTTTGAAAGATGTGCTAATTACTTAAGAGTGATGTGTACTGGCACTGGAACAAATAGTAAACCATAGAAGCTAGTTCTGGGTAAACAAAGTCAATATATTTCAGTAAACTGAAAAAAATATTTTCTTTTTAAAATGTTTATGTGGAAGTAAATCAATTAATTTAAATGTGTTACCACATGATCAAAAGTAAAACTGTCATGATACTTTAAAAATATGTACCAGATCAGAAACAGACTTTGTCTGAAAAAATAAAACAAGTTAAATTATTTCAGACAAGTAGTTATTATTGATTTTATGTAACTTCGGTATTATTATGTGTTAAAAATAACTAAAAAGGTTGTGAACATGACAGCTAATGACATGAAGTTTACATTTATCACAAAATATTAGGATTTGTTTCTTTTTATAAAATATTTTAATCATATTAAAATTGTTGTAATTTGAAAAATTTAGAATTTCTTTTCATCATCTTATTATAACCTTAAAAGTACCCAACATAAATTTATAATTTTCCAGGCATAAATATTTGTTTAAACTATCATAGCATTAATAACTACCTTTTTTGTTTTTATTCTTATACTTAATGGCATGCATTGTTAATATTTTACCATTTCTATAAATTCATGTCTACTAATTAGGTTTCTTAAACTGTATCTAATAGAATAACTAAACTTTCATCAGCATGTTACTAAATAAGATATAAATGTAATTAATTTCATTAGATGCTGAATCAGACTGTTTGTAACACATCATTTCTACTCATTTTCATATATCTTCAGTTGTGCAAATCTAACTAAAAACTGTCCACTGTTTCATAGCAAACTCTCTATCAATGCTATACCACTCAGTTATATTCTTTATATATTTATGTGAAATGCTTAAATATATCATTTCTGCTGTCTTATTTCAGTAATTAAAATATATATATTTAATTGTAACATATCTCACAACTTCAACTATCAACATTGCATGTTCTTCCAGTACAAACGGATTCCAGGAGGTAACTGTCGAAATAAACTGAAGTAGAGGGGATGAAATTCACAGAACATTTTTCAGGAAACAATTGGTGAGGAACGTGTAAAAATGTTTCCAAATGCTCACATAGAAAAAATTGTTGCTCAACAAGCTGAAGTAGTAAACCCAGCCTTATAATTTGCTGTTGAAATATTCACCACATCATAGTCTCACATCATGCATATCAAAGAAACAATTATCACTTTTCATGTCCCACGAGTGCCAGTTGAAATTAAATTTAAGAATTTTGAGATTCAACAGCACACTTTAGATGATATTTTTTAATAATAATCAGCCACACCAACTTTTATAACAGTAAATACTCTTAATTTTTGATCAAACTTTTTCAAGTCAAGAATGAGTTGTGAATATCTTTTACAAAGTATCCTCTTTTATATCAATAAATATTGTGCATTTTGTTTCATATAAATTCCAAATGCTTTCACAGTACATTTTCTCAATCAAAATTCTTAAAATGTTCTCCCAAAGGAAAATTAAAAGAAAAGAAAAGAAAATTATTCATATATTTCTTATAAACATCACCATTTTCATATATACATGAGGTTCACAAAATCCATTTATCATTCCTGTAGCCATAGCAATGTATAAGCAGAAGCAGGTAGTATTTGTTTCGGGGGCTTGACTGGATACTTGTGCCCGTTTTTATCAGGGGTGCTGCGTACTGGATCACTGTTTCAACTATCCGCGCCCTCAGCCATCTCGAGACTGTGGATGTCGTTTCGCACTCTTGCATCGTGCCGACACCTAGCAGTAAGTCTCTGTGGCTATAACAGTGAATACCAACACTATTTCATCGAAAAACATAAGGAACATTTGCAAAATGTATAAGTCAATACCTTGCTTTGTATGTTAGCTAGATGAAAGTGTTTTGATTAATTACACATGAACAATATAATTTAGAATTGTACATGTTAGTCCCAGAGCTTTAATTTCGCACATAAACATGTTCTATGCCTATGCAGTATACATCACTGCTTTCTGTGCTATTGAAATTGTATTTATTGAGTATTTTGTTGTAAATAAAAGCTTGCTTTCAATCAAATGCTTTTGTAGATATTTTAATGCTTTTATGTATTGTCATATTATTACTGAAGAGGTAAGAACTTAAAATATTCTTTTTGGATTTGTTCTTAATAAGTTACACTGAATTTTTTTAATGTTAAAGATTAAAGCAAATATCTAGTTTTTCCTTATAATGGCAAATCAATTATAAAATAAAATTAATGCAAAGCAAATTAAACAAACATTTAAAAAACTATGACATGGAAAAAATTTGAATCTTCCAATTTAATAATCTTGTATTCTGTTTGTTTTTAATACCATTGTAGCATCTGCACTGGTCAACACATCAGCGTTTCGATATGGACCCTTGGTTGGGACGTTCAAGGCCACGAGTAAATTCTGCCATCTTCATCAGTTCTGGAGTTCGTGATTCTGAATTTGTTCAACATCAACCATTTCGCTCAGAAATGGGACGGAGGACACGTAGTGCTGAGAACATACCGATGAGTGGTATGCAAGAGGGCTTACCTGTGCTATCAGTTTCTGGGCCTCCACCACAAGACAACGAAAATGGGCAGAACTTATGATTAATTCATTAAGATTTTACTTCAGTCTAGGGTTGCCAGTTATATGAAAAATAAAATTATCCATTTCTAGTAGATTTCTCAGATTATTATTAACATAATTCATGTTAACTTTGAGAAAGTCATTTGTGCAAATTAAAAATAAATATTTTCTAGTTTTGTGTTGACTATAAATGTGTTTTTATTTCAAGAAGATGGTTATCATTTTATTGAGGAATAACTTAAATTTAATTATCTTTTCAAGACATTTCCTTACAATAGATAGTATTAACAACACTCTATGATCTATTCTAAATTCGACAAGAGTAGAGCCTCACACAATTGTATAACAATGGAAACTAATTAAGTAATATAAATAGTTTCTTTGTATAAAAATCCTTAAGTTTGGTAATTTATTTCTAATAGAATGTTTGTATGATCATAATACTGTCCATAAGAATTTAGATATTAATAATAATACATAGAAATAATTTCCATTTTTATTCAGTGACCACAACAATTTATTGGACATAATTGTATTTTTTTAATTTAAATTGATTGAAATTTACTTGAGAGTCAATATTTGTGTTATGTTTGGATGAAATCTAGTGTGGAACAAATTGAAGTACCCATCTAATGAACTTGAAGCTTATCTCAGAATTTCCTCCAAACACTGGAGACAGACATCACATAGTTCATTTACTCAACATATCATTGAAACTTCATATAATATTATGTTATATATATGGAAAATGAGACAAGGTCAAATTAAATAACATATTTGCATAGGAAAGAAAGGCAGTGATGCTGACTTAGCAGAAATGTTATATATATATGTTGATTGTAAGCATTATATATATATATATATATATATATATATATATATATATATATATATATATATATATATATATATATGCTTACAATCAACATAATAATTATATAATTATAATTAATGCATATGAAATGTTTGAATGAAAACTGTGATCAATAAATTGTTTGACATCTCTGTTGAACCGTATAGTATTGAATATTTACATCTATGAGATGATCATAACCTCTTTCTCAATTCAGGAATGACTACAAGATTGAATACTTATACAAAAGGTAAATTAAGTCATTTTTCTTGTACAAGTCTTTGTGTTAGGATAATTCTTTATATTTAAAATGAACCAAAAAAATTTTTATGTGATTAAATTAATGTTACACCAGACTTAATTTATTATATTTCGTAATTTGTTGCCTTTTATAATGGCAACCCTAGTTTTTGTTGTAATGTCAATATATATTTCTTTTACGAGGGCATGTACATTATTTTAAATGCATATAAAGTTATATTTTGATAACTTTTTATGTGTTTGTCTCTAGCCAATATAAAATCTGAAATTTGGAAAAGATGCTTAACATTATTCTGAAGTTACACAGCTTATATTTTGACCACAAAATTCTGTACAAAATGTAAATGTTGTAAAGGTCCAAATTTTTCTGTCCAAAAGCATCTACAGGATGTACAATACTGTTAGCGTGATCTCATTTTCATCTATAAAACTATTTTTACTTTTGTATTAATAGAGTGAAATAATATTTCTTATAATCTTGTATACCAATATATTCCTAACATGGCCTTCTTTTCTAATGAACACTCATATCACTTTATAAAATAAAATCTAGTTTATAAGACCCATATTTCCAAACTATGTTTCTATGAAATTCTGAATAAAATATTATTGCAATTATTTGTTGTTACCATTGTAAAATAATATGACAACTCTGTTGCCTTAGAACTTAACCTTCAATGCAATACTTACAGGTTGTAAAATTATGAATGCAATGCTTGTGATACAAGTAATTGTGAGGTAAAATTCTAAGAAATTACAAATTGTAAAAAAGAAACTGTATCTTAAGAAAATTGTGCTTTGGTAATAAATTAATTTTATATAATATACTGCAATTTTTTTTCCCAATTTAACTATAAAAAATTAAACCAACATGTCACATTTAAATTCTTCGTCATACATTTTGATTTGACAAAAAAACATTTTCGATTCATGATTTTGAATATCAAACATAACAATAATAACTAAGAAAGTGTTTTATTTCATCCTTCTCAGAAATATTAAGTTAGAAAAGTTAAAAATAAAATTGAAAAGTGAGAATTGCTTGATGCTCCACAAAATGCTTGGACGTAACGAGTTTATTATGTTATATTGGTAAAATTAATTTTCTTCACTTATGATTTATACTTATTTTAAATGTATTTAGTTTTGTAGCATGTGATTTAATTTATAAGATTGGTTCTATGAAGTAACATTTTATGTTATTTCATTAAGGCAGCTAAATTTTTACAAGTCTTGATGTGTTATATGAGTCCAACAAGCATCCAAGTAGAATTCAGCCATGGCATAACTAGTAATGTGAGAGAGTAAGTACGGATAGGGCTTCATAAAATAAATTCAGTTGTAATCTTTCAAGGAATACAACAAATATTTGAAGTAAATGCAGATTAAATGTAGTGTGGCATATTTAAGTAATTTATTTTTATTTCCATTTAGGTTCCAATTATCTTTTTGATACTAAATTTTTTTAAATATTTAGATGTATTTTTAAGTGAATTTTCATTATTGTTCCTTACCTCTGGGAAATAATTTTATTCGCATCACTTCCAATAACATCTTAAAGTAATAGTTCTTACCCAAATAAAATCCAGGTATGATGGCCATACTACATTATGTAATGAATTAGATTAAATATTTTATGTAATGAATTAGATTAAATATTTTATACTATCTATGTTAAGAAGACTCAGGACCATGTGTCTTACAGCTTGGACAAGATGGTGTGGCAAATATAAATAGCAGTGATTTAAACACCTCTATAAGACCTCATTAATTTATTTAGCCTGTAAAAATATGTTTGTTTATAAATCAGGAGAATCATAAATTTGCAATTTTTTATTTAAAAAGCAAATTTCTTAAATTTATTTATGTAAAATATCTCTTATTTATCATGAGATAACAAACAACACTAATATGTAAGGTACAGTCGTGCACTTTAAAATCATGACTTGCGGCTGTATCACCATCAGCACTCCCATTCACTGCACCACTGTTCCTCTACCTAATAATAATAAAACTATTTATTTATTACTGCAGTACAAGAAAACATATGGTAGAATGCAAATATCAGTTTTGGTATCGTTCATATATAACAATTAAATTAAAGGTCAAATTAAATAGCACACTTGGATAGACAAGAAAAACAGAAATTCAGGTTCTCGAAAGTTTGAACATCCAATTATACCAGACTGGACCAACTATTGATTTCAGGTAAGTCGGCATCGCTGTCTCTCTTTCCTATCCAACTATGTGTATACAAAAACTCAAATGTAGGTAAAAGTGTACAAACAATTTTACATATAGTTCTTAATTTTAAGAACCTTAATAATAATTTTGTTGGAATTTATGCTATGGTTCAAACACCCACCTTTCGAACACTCTCTCCCACTAATGCAGCCAGATGGCTATCTCTGTGCTCAACCTTCTCGTATCTGTCTGGAATTAGAAAAGTGCATGAGCAATATTTCGTTAACTCATACCCCCCACAACCCTACCCGCAAAGCTTGACAAACTGCCTCCATTCTGTGCTCACTTTAGTTTACCAGATTTAATCATGTCTGTGTTATGATACAAGGAGACATCACTGTAAGAGAGTGGCTTAAGAAGCCAAATCAAATTAAATTTGAACCATTCAGTAATAAAAATCTTAATTTAAAGTAGTTTATTGTAATAATAATTAATATTATATTGCAGGTGCAATTCTCGAGTCTCAACCCCTGATAACGATGGCAGAGCTTGCCATCGAAACGTTGTTTAACAAACCATTGGCCAGGGTTGAGATCCAAGAATTGTATCGGCAACAGATTCACCGGGAAAACCATCGTTCTCAAATACTATATTAGTTAAGGTTAAATTATTTGTGATAAATTCAAACCCAGGACATCTGTTATGCAAGGTACTGATGCTGACCACTACCCCACAGCATGTCGGTAAGTTAAATATCGTAAAGTTACTAAATATTTGTCTTTGGTGTATATTAATTTATATAATTATTTCTATAGTGGAAGATTTAGACAGTTGGATTGTCTCAGTATTACTGTGCAATCATAAATATATGTGGGGTAGTTAAACATTAAACGACAAGGTCTGAGCTTGTATGATAGCTGATAGTCTAATACTGTATAATGCAATTAACATTTAATTTTCAGTCTCTAATTTGGATTCAAATCAAAACTGTATTCAGATTTATTTTCATTTACACCATTGTCAGTACTATTTTTTTATAAATACTTTGTGTGTTAGAATTGAGTGATTTTAGATTATAGCAAAATTTTATGGCCATTAATCAGAAAAAAAATTGATCAAATTAATTGACAAATAATAAGAAAATTATTAATTTTTGAAAAAATAATTTATTAAGACATTTTGTCCTTGGATTAGGAGGTCTTCAGTTTTGGAAATTTCAATCAAAAACATCTAAAAAATTATTAATAAATTAAATAATAGCAAATCACATTTAAAAAATTGATAAAACAGGCAATCAACTTTGTTTAATCAAACCAAAACTTTGATTAAACATAAGTTAATTGCCTGTTTTTTTCATTTTCAATTTTTTGAATAAATCAAAACAAAAATTAATGTTTTTCTTATTAATTGTCAATTAATTTAATTAATTTTTTCTGACTTAATACCCTTCAAATTTTATTGTTTGTATTCAAGGTCAGATAATTTTTAAAAATAACTTTTGGTTATCTTTATGTTTCATTCATCATCAATGACAGTTTACTTTTAAGAAGAAAATAGTCATATATATAATCTGTGTGTGTTTTTTTGTGTTATAGTGATGCAGAAAGGTATTCAGCAATAGCAATCTGTACATTTCTTGACAATGTCAATGTTCCCAAATTGAATTTTAACTGCCCATAATGGGATTTTATTCATGTTAATTAGTCAACCAACATTTTAAAAAGTTAATTCTTAAAATTATGTTAGCCCAATTCACATTTATTTTTAAGGGACATTCATTAGTAGGTAAATAAAGTCTTTGTTGTCCATAGTTGGAGAACAGAAAATCATTAGATAGAGCCAAGAAGTAACAAAAAGGTTTTTTTAATTTGATGTTGTAACAGAGTTATAACCAACACAAAAAAGAAAAAAGGTAGACCCAGCCCTATCACATCAATGATTTACTCCTTACATAGACAAATATTTGTCCCCAAATCTAACCCTACCATTAAGAATCATACACATTATTTTTCATTCCCACATTAAAGTTCTGAAATATTTGAGGTGATATCATATAGTTCCCTATATAGTATTTTTGGTGTCTACATCCAGTGAGTTTTACTGTTGTTAGCTTGTGTTAAAATGTGGCAAGTTAAAATTCTTATATGGTAGAATACAAACCAAAAACCATTTCCAAAGCTCAGAATGAACTGAAATACTCATACACACAGTTACTTAAATTAAGTAACAAAAATTGCACATTGTTAAGTAATACTTCAATTTTTATTCCTACATGAATAAAAAATAAGTTTAAATTTACATGAAGTCATTTTACTATTTTGTCATAAATGTTGTCATTCATTAATAGTAACTGTATCGTAAGAACTAGTCACTCGACGTGACCTATGTGAAGATTTCGGGATCATGTGAAGTTATTCGTTCACTAAGATAGAGAACATGTCCATACACACAATCTTATATACTGTTTCCTTATCATTTATTTTTTTACAATTCAGCAGATTTCTAATATTGTTCAAAAGAAATAATTGGGATTTTCGTCAGATCATCTCTCCGGACCGGGTCGTGAGGAATCCAGAAAGGTTTTCTTTACGACAGTTTCGGGTAATTCTGGATGCTTTCCAGACATAGCACCTTGGTAACTAGTGGACGGCTGTGGGGCTGAATGTACCAATCGTCCAGACAATGTTTTGTCCCGACGGATGCGTAACCATTCATGAGAAAGCATTCTTTCCAGTGTTAACCTCTGCGTAATATCCGGTTCCAATATTCGGCATACCAAAGATTTCGCCTGTGAAGTTATGGTCTCCCTCACTCGAGAACGGAAGACCCAGTTTCGTGCCATTTGATCTTTCAGAAGTTTCCGCAGGTTCGAATCGTCGAAAGGCATTGAAGCGTTGAGCATGATGAAGAGGATTATGCCGAGAGACCAAACATCGGCTAGTTTTGGATTGTATGGGGTGCCGCTCACGACTTCAGGTGCTGCATATGCAGCAGAACCACAATAAGTCTGACTCAAAACACGCCTTCCGTCCTGGTCGACGCAGTATCGCGCAAATCCAAAGTCAGCAAGCTTCACGTTGAACCGCCGGGATAGAAGAATATTTTCGCATTTCAAGTCTCTGTGAGCTATGTTCTTGCAGTGTAGGTACTGAAGGCCGAGAGCCATTTGTTTGAACCAAATTTTGGCCTGCTGTTCTGGTACGACCCCATTTCGTTTGACGAAGTCCAATAGGTCACCGTTGTCAGCATATCTCATGAATATGAAAACGCGGGGTCCTCTTTGTAGAATACTGTGGACTTGAATAATATTTGGATTCTCTATCTTCGTGAGGATATCAAGCTCTCTCGGAAAAAACTTGTCCAGGAAGTCCCTCGGAGCTTTTTCTTTGTCAAAAATCTTGCACGCAAGGCGCATTTTCCTCGGGTTTGGCCCGTCGACATATTCGGCAAGGTGTACCGTTGCATACGACCCCTGTCCAATTTTTTTCCCAATTATATAGCCTCTCTGTTCTAATGCATTTACTTCTGAGCTCCGAGGGCTCAGTCGTCCAGACATTAAACAGCTGATTTAAGTTATATTGACGGAAATCACGAGGCTGGCACGTGAATTCATTGGATTGCCCGGAGCATTAATACGGGTCTTTGTATTTCATTTCACAAAGTCTTCACTTTCAATTTATTAGAGCCAACACGACTTCATTGAAGGCTGAAATCAAAAACAGGCAACGTTAAGACACATTTATTTATTTTATTAATTCAAAATCCTTACATATAAAATAACAATTTTAAATTAGAATTATGTGTAACACCTTAATTATTGGATAATTAGTTCTTGGGTTTACTTATTCGTCGTTCTCAATTATTTTCATTTACTGTAATAAAACTTCCTCTACCTCAAGTAGTCGCAATTTGAATACGCCTGATTTTTTAAATTTTGGATCCGACACTTTGTTGAAGCTGATATAGTTCAGGAGTTCTGGAAACGGAAACGAAAGAACAAACAATATGGGCTTCCTATATTTGCGACCCGGAAATATAAAAATATCAATCAAATTTCAGAGATTTGCAAAATTAGTGAAACGTTTAGAGCGGTTGCGAACACAAATGTAGGTTAGCAATAAAGTCGTATGGAAGCCATGGCTCAAATGAAAGAAACGGCGCGTATTTGGAATGAATATTCTAAGAAACTTTAATGAAACTTGAGAGTAAGTTTAATAAGCAGACGCTGAAAGATTATTGCACTATTCTGTAATTGGCAACAATTGCAATACATATGGTGTATTACTGAACCATAATAGAAAGCAAAAGTAAGATAATAGGCTACATTGGTAGTTAACACCCTTTTTAAGGTATTAAGAAATCGAAGATATTGGGAATTCGTGCAATGATCAATTTTGTTATTGACGCACCATTATAGTTCTTAACAAAAATATGCAAGCAAACTGCTATATATTATATGCAATACAATAATTACAACGAAACATTAATTAAAGTAATTTCGTCTCACAACTGTCTTAAAACTTGACAGTGACAACTTGCATAATGAAAACTTATAATTTATGTTTAAGTATCTACTCATTAATTCAGTCATATAAATTTAAAAAATAACAACGTAATTGCTACTGAGCTCGAAAAAGAAAGGTATACAACTCCAAACAAGTTACGACCTCCAGAATTATTGTTTGGCTAAGGACGAGTTTAAATAACACCAGTGACGTCATACACTTCCCGACCAAATAATATTCATTTCTCTTATTTATTAATTCAAACATTTATAATTTAGCATTGTGTTTTCCTTAATTTCAGTCGCACATTTAAAAATAAGTTAGAAAAACGAAGTAATATATATTTTAATCTACATTGATCATTGGCTTGGCAATGGCATGACTTCAGAGGTGATTTAAAGCTCGCACATTGGATATTCAGGAGTTTTTAATCGAGTTGTAGCTTTAGGCTAGAGAGATAGCTTAATGGATTGTAGAATACATTGTCACTTTGGAGCTTAATGCTGCATAAAACTATATGCTGATCTCTTCGACTTCGATCGAGTCAATTATTTCATATTCAAAACATCCCTCCCAACATATTCCTGTAGTAATGATAGTTTGGATCAGTTGATTATTATTCTCCACTTATTTACGCAATACGTCAACAAAACATTTCAAGTAATCGAATTTAACTGAACACGTCGAAACTTATCAAATCTATAATATCTTAAAGTTAGCCGACAAACACTAAATAATTATACGCATGCGCCGAAATTTATAATTTATGATTTGCTCCCATATTTTGATTAGCATACTAATATTCACTTACGTTAATAGTTTAAAAGCCTGTAAATTTTTTTCTTCACCGTGAATTTAGCCGTATGTTAAATAAGTTAGAAATTTTCAAAGATCAAACCATAATTTTTGCATTGCCAAAACAAAAGAGTTCTCATTGTTACAGTATATTCAAATAAAAAGTGACATATTGGCTATCTTTGCACTGGAAATAATATTTTTATCTATGAGAACGTTTCTTCTGGGTTGAAAACCAGTAGCTTAATATTTAGCGGAAAAGATGTTAAATACGAAAACTGATACATCAAACGACTTCAATATTCCATTACACAAATTTAGTTATCAGAGGTAGTGGAGAGGTCACGAATCTGAAATTTCTGTTGAATAGGTCTAGCAAAATTGGGAACTTTAATGAAATCGGACAATATTTAGTTACTCGTGATAGGTAGATAGCTGCGTAAGATTATAGTTGTATAATTTTTATTTTATGGATATTAGCAAGGTTTAAGAGATTGTTGACTTTTCTCCGCAGTGGCGGAGATTTTAAGCCATAGCCAAATGAAGGTATTGGAATACTGCAAAAACAAGACCATAAAAATATGATAATTACTTCTCGTGGGGAAAGACTTTTTCAAATGCTGCAAGATTATTGAGCGAGATCAAGATCATCTACCATTTACATCAAATTCTGTGATGAAAAGAGCAACGAAAGTTTGTGAACTGGTAGTCAGGAGATTAGAGAACGCAGAATCGAGTGAGCCATCACTGAGAGCTGAGAGTCGAAAGAAAAAAAATCACTTTCAATTAAAGACAGCCGTGGTTTTGGGGTAACCGCAACGATATCGGAACAGACCAACTCACATTGAATATATGAGTTTCGACCCTGGACATGTAGTACGCTGACATGTTACTCAAAAGCTGGTTTTATTATTCCATACCTTATTACATACATATAAAAATGAAAAAGAGGCAGGCGTGATTCATAAAATTTTGTTTAACGACGGCGATGAAATAGACTTTGTCACACTGCGAGAGGATGTTCTCTCGCAGGCAGAACCTTGTAGGAGAGATACGAAGGGACTACCTTTGGGGATGCCTTTTCTTCTCCGTTTTTGAACTAAGGTTCCCACGAGCCGAGGCATCTCGGCCTGTTCTGAGAGGTGTATGTTCCGGGGTCACAGACCTTGGGCATACGCTAAAAGTTGTCCGCTATTCCCATTGGAATAGTCGGCCAGCTGCCTCTTAAGCTGGTCGAGGCACGGAGAAGGGAATGCTGCGTCCCCACAGAAAACTCCTCTCCCGCTATCGGAAGGGCGTGAGACAAGTATCCAATGCCCGACCTACCTGATTTTTCTAGGGTTTTCCCTGCATTTCTTTAGGCGAATGCCGGGTAGGATCCTTAAAATATAGCCCGGGGGCCCTAGTAACCCTTGGCTACCTTCTTCTACCCTTCCGCATCCCCCCTTTCAAATCCCTTCCTATGCTATTAAAGGGGAGTTGCCCAACGTGGATTACCCTCATGTAGCCTGTTGCCCTAAAAAAAAGGAAAAAAAAGACTTTGTCACAATACAGAATACATCGGCAATAAATTTGAGTATTTCCGGAATACTTTTTTCTTTATTTCCCGCTAAATTGATTATAATAAAAATATTGAGAATGAGTCCTTACAAGAGAAAAATGGGTGGAATGGGATTTTTTCTGGGTTTCAATTTATTCCCAAAGGATTATTAAAATACGAAAAAATCCTGAATAATTATTAAAGAACAATTTCAGAATATTTATAAAGTTATTAACCAATTAAGACAAAAAATCCAACCCCAGCCAAAACAGTAACTTTAAGTAAAAATCATAAAGACACCAGGAAAAAGAAACAAAAAAGCAAGAAAATTCATCTCCAGCTTCTGGCACCCACGATGTTACAACATGAAGCTAATATTAGCTTCACATTACGATATGTTTTATTATTATTAACCCCATTTAGCTTATAATCTGCCCATTTAGGAGAATAAGTAATTGATGTGTATAAGTTAAATAACAAAACTAAACAGAATAAACTTGTAAGGATACTTCCAATGATGCTAACGTTAACAAATCTCTCTTGGAGGTATTTTATAACATATTTGGTCCCTTAAACTAGAAATATATAGTACACATAAGACAAATACTGAAGGAAAATTCTCCGACTGTAGTACTTGAATCTAGTTCTAAGGAACTGATATGCAAAGTTTACATTGATGTATTTAAATTAGGGCAGTAAGGTGGCACGTATACCTTTGACAAAACAATAAAACTAGCAGACTTGGGAAATAAAATACCGCGTTACACAGCAAACCCGATTCTAGTCATCGGAAGAAACACGAATAACCTCGAGAAGATTTATCTAGGGTTTTCCCCGCTACACATTTAGGCGAATGGCTGGTATGATCCTTGCTCTCTCTTCCTCATCACACATTTCCCCTGGCAAACTATTAAAGAGGAAAGGCTACAACATGGAAAAAATCATAAAATTCTTTCAAAAATTAAAGAGTTCATACTTACAAATGAAAAAAATTACCTCTGATAGAAAATAATGAATAAGATAGATAGCCAATATAGACAGGGCTTTTGAGTGTTGTCAACTGACCTGTGCAGTTGTGTTTCTCTAGGCTCTTCTTAGCACCTGACGAAAGGCACAAGGATCCCAGAAACATTGTGTGGTATTTATATTACCCTTTTTTTGTCTTATTGGCATTCTTTTTCCTTTATGTGAGGTATATGAAGCATGATAACGTTCCAGAGTTATTTATGTATTTTTTAAATTAATTTTAATTACAGACGCACCAGCTGCTAATGCCAATTAGCGACTTTCTACACTGTTGTGTTTCACTTGGTTGGGCAACTTATTTGTCGGGGGTTCTCTGTATGGATACACACGCACACAATATCCATGCACATGCCGGTATTCGAACCCCAGGGACCTATGCTGACCGCTACGCCACAGGAGCTCGTTGCCTTTTGTCCCTGTTTTATCCACCACAGGTTGATCTGTAGTAAATGCTACGGTCTAAATTGAACAAACCCTCGAGCAAGTTTTGGTCAAATAAAAATGTGATACTCGGAAAATTGATTTTATTGCTCATTGTATATTGTAACAAGTTACATGAGGGTGGCAACTCCCCTTTAATAACATAGGAATGGATTTGAAAGGTGAGATGCATAAGCCAAAGGTTAACTAGGGACCCGGGCTGTAGTTTAAGGATCCTACCCGTCATTCGCCTAAAAGGTATGCAGTACAAACCCTAAAAAGCCTGCATAAGGTAAGTCATATTCTTGGTACTTGGCCCACGAAGGAGGAGGGGCAGACGGGCTATGTGTGGGGAAATCCACATAGTAGTAACTCCCCTCTTAATTACAGGAAAGGGATTGAAAGGTTTAAAGATACCCGGCAATTCGACTAAATGTGATGCAGGGAAAATCATAGAAAAACCTGCATCAGGTAGGTCGGGCATATCGTACTTGTCCCACGCCCTTCCGATGGCGGGAGAGGGGGGTTGCTATGGAGTCGCAGCTTTCCCCTTCCCGTGCCTTTACCACTTTAGGAGGCAGCCGGCCGAATATTCCAATAGGAATAGGGGACAACTCTTACCATATGCCCAAGGTGTGCGACCCCGGAACATACACCCCTCAAAACAGATTGAGGTGCCTCGGCTTGTGGGAACCTTTGTTCAAAAACCAGAAAGAAGAGAAGGCATCCCCAAAGGTACCCTTCTCCAGAACTCTCTGATCACACGTAATAAAACTCAAAAGCATTTTGAGTTGATATAAAAGCGGAAATGGTGAAAGGGTTTGATGAAAGTGCCGTAAAGGTAAATCCTTTAGAATAAAATGTGAGTCAGTCTTTATCTTAATTACGTGAATTTAATAGATAATGGATAAATTTTCAACTATGTATTCATCCATTTTAATTTGTTTCTTATTTTCAATTGACAATTTTATGCTTTTTCTTTGAATATATATTATTTTGTATTTTTTGTATGTTTGTTATATGTTTATATGTATTATTCTTACTTTAGTATGTGTGCAATGCTTTCGTTCTTCATGTACGTATTTTTATATTATGTACATCATTTTTGTATTTGTTCTCGATACATGTATCAATGCTTTGATTTCCTCAGCAGAGGATTCATGGAATTAATAAATGAAATTAAATCAAGAATATTTTGAGTTTACAACAGTATAATTTTTTTAGAAAAGATGCGACAAAGCAGTTTTGCTAATTGGTAATCGCAATTGCGAGGTATCGCGGCATAAACGGGCAACATCATCACCATTTACTAACAGTTGTATTACGGCCCATGAACCACGTATACTAATCGGAGTAATGATTGATCCAAGTTTCATAGAAGATTACGAATCTGCGCCAAAAGACTATTGGATTACGCCTAAACATTGCTATATTCTGCATTGAAATATTTTCCGAATACGTTTTTGGTCCAATGTCAACATCGAGCAACCATCGCGCAAAAATCTTTTTCAAGGCAGTTTTTCATGGAGCATAAAATGCAGACTACGGCATCAGCTACCTCACTCACATTTAGTCTGCGATCCTCTATTACGATATTGGCAACATTTTCGATGTTTTCCTGAGTCGTCACCTCAATTGGGCGGCCGGAGTGAGTTTTCATCTTCTGCAACCTCGTTTAAACTCACTAATGCAGAAGTAAATGTGCTTTAACGCTGGTGCATTAACTTCATCCAATTCAGTTTTGATTTGTGCAGCTGTCCAACGCTTCAAATGAAAGTGATTAATGACAGCGCGAAATTTGTTTTCATTGTCACCGTCTGGCTGCACATCTAACACTACAGAAGGCTGCCAACAAAAAACTACGAATGACATATATGTTTAAAACTTTTAGCAATATCTTTTAAAGGATCATGTTTACCAACAATGACACAAATATGAAAAATTTCCCGCTCTCTCATAAAAATTTACCAGACTTATCGAACAACCCTCGTAAGTAGCCTCTGTCGAGTAGAAATGTTCAAGGAAGCGTCCGTAGACTATTTCATGTAACTCGGATCCTCGTGGATTATAGAATTTTGCAGTTGAAATCGCCGCCCATCAAAACATGAATTCCTATTCCAGTTGGTTTTCCGGGGCAGAATAAGCAAAGAAGAAAAAATTAGAGATTCATTCTTAAGTTAAGTACATCACTAACATTTCTACCGAATGAGGTTATTTAATTAATACAATTACTAATGTCCCAAACCTGCAGTTCCATGTTTTACTTAATCGTTCCTTCTATTGCGACTATATTCTGCAGGCGACTTGGTATAGGCAATCCCTAGTTTGTCATTAGTTTAAGTTGTAAAACTATGTATGCATGTCTGTACCTTTTCTTTTTTAAAGGAATACTATTACTCTCAATTGTTTTGGCACATACATTTTTCTATACAACAAAATGAGGTTGCCTGTCTTAGATGAGTTGGTATATTTGTGGAGTGGGTTGCAGTTTGTAGTAGACATCCTTTGTAATTGTCCACATCTTGAACTGTACAATTAGTGCAAAAATAAATTAACTCAGAAATTTAAAATCTTATTTTAAATAATCATATTCAAAGGTTATTTTACAGAATAAACATTTAAGGGGCAGCATAATACACAACCCTGCATACAATACTGCAGTCATGTGGCTTGTTACAGAAATTAGCTTTATTTATAATATGTATGAAGGAATAATACATTCGTGTTAGAAATGGCCTGTTGTAGTATTATTCACATTTATCCTCAATAATAGTTTCATGTGTTTATGTAGTACAAAACTACAAAGAATAAACAAGCCTCCCCTGAACATTTTGAATACTGTAATTCATTAAAACGTAAATCTCATGTTTGCAGTTCATTTCTACATCCTTGACTAACCGTTTATTAATCTATTTTAACTAATCTGGCCAAACTAGAACCACATTGTAAACCCAAATATGCTATTTTGCAATCAATTAAAAAAATTGTATTTTAAAACAAACATTTGTTTATATGAAATAAGACATTTTGCACATTCAAATATATGCCCGTTGTCATAACAAATGGCTCATTGTGATGCAGCACAGAATTTTAAAAAATCCTGAGCCCTGCATCCGTTATTCTTCATACTATGTATCTCAAGCCTTTAAAAGTAAGTTTTGCAATGACCAAATTAGGACATTTCAAATATTGTACAATTATTTTTTTCAATGCAAACATCATAATCACCCCATAATAAACTATTCAACTTGCATATTACCTCAATGCTTTCAGCTTCATATCAAGGAAAAAGTTAAATGGTTACTTCATGGCAAAATGATAAACTGGACTAGTCTCTACAGCTTTTTTATGAACAGCCTGTATGTGTCAGCATTGTATATTTAACTTTATCATGCAACGTGAATGCTTAAATTATTAAGTTTCATTTAAAAAATACATATGCAAATTAACACCAACAGCAAAACAGGTCATATGAAATGTCACACTGCCTATAACCAACATGAAATTATTACTATCCACTGTAACGTCAAGTTGTATACATTAATTTTTCATATAAAATGTGACTTCAGCAAACAAAATGCCAAAACATAAACTGAAAATTACAAATAAAATTGACAAATTTTACTGGTCAAAAGATGGCAATTTACACAGCAGCCACACAATGTTCTGGGGAGGATCTACAACACAAATCTGCAACTATACAGTAGATATGTAAATGTAATATAGTTTAGCAATTGACATTAAAATATAATTTATTTAAATCTGTTGATATATTTGCATAACACTGAAGAGGATACACCAGCATCACAAAACAAAAATTAAATTTTTCCGAATTTATTTATACAGCTTTCATACACAGAAATCACAAAACTTTATGCAGGAGGATCGTCCATCTTAGTCGTCCTTGTGTATATCACCTGAGCATGATGCTTAACAACCTGCTTAATAAGACCTATAAAATAAATTTACATTAGTAAACAAAAAGTAAAACTAATGAAAATAGCTGAAAAATACTCACAAAAACAAAATTTTTAATGTTTCAAATCTAAAGTAGAAACTTATTTTTAAATTAAACTGTAATGTAGTAACAAGACAGGAATGGGTAGGAAATAGAAGGCAACCGATTACATGAATCATACACAATTTTGAATTTAATATACAATACATTGCAAACTTATTGATGAAAGCATTTATAAATCAAACCTGCACATATAATATATGTAGCACTAAATTTGCAGTAATAAAGTGGTTAGAATGGAATAAATAATGAAATATGCATTGAATAAATGAATATTAATCCTGTAATTTAATAGTACCAAGTGGCAGTTACAAAAAAATAAGCACAAATAAAAATACAAATCACACTCACTTAATCCCTGGAAAATAAAATATCCATTGTTAAACAAGTTTTGTCATACTACACATTCATGTCACAAGAGGTACACTTCATCCTTCCCTCTATAAAGAGGAAAGAAATATTTCTAAAACTTCTGGAGGGCAATTGTTCCAATCCCTTCTAGTCCACTTTTAAAAACTAATATTCAGTTTTAGGGTTGGTCTGTCCTATTTTAAAATTATCACTATCTCTACAGTAATAATTTGCTTCTACCAACCTTGATGCAATATCCCCTTATGCAGAAATGGTATTTGTTGCTTATGAATCATAACAGCGCACCTCAATTTTTTGTTAATCATTAATTAATCCCGACTTTACTGTCCATTCTAACAATGTCTGGCAAAACGAGCTCAATTAAATTCAGTTTCGAATTATTCAGCCACATGTAAAATGTTCTGGATTTGTGGTAGACTTACACCACTTCCTTAGGTAGGAAACTTATTTACAGGTACGACAACATAGAAAATTTATTAGATGATTGATATACTTAATAATTATAGAAAGCTTCATTTTCTGCTTTGCAAATGCCTTTTGGCAAAGTCTTTCGAACATGGCAAGGACATTACTTTAGCTTGTGTATGTGTTGCAAAGATAAGACCTGTGAATGTGTGTTATTCCTGGTTTACTGGTTCACATTTTCCCCGAAATAAGTTAATTTGTGCCATTGCCTCTGCCACAACTGCAATGCCTTCCACCTGTACCATTTTTCCAGACGTATATTATTCATTGTGCATTTTGTCAGGATTAGAAGTTGCCATGCAATGGTCATAAGTTGGAGCAGGTTACAGGACATAGCTTGGGTGGAGTATAGAGGTGGGGGGGGGGGGCTTGTGGAGGCGATTACTACTGAAATCAACCAGTCCCAAAACTAGTAAACTAACACTATTGTTATTCTTACAAAAAGAAATACATTGAAAGTTTTCAGAAGTAATGTACTGAAGTTATGAGTAACTCCACTGAGAAATACTCACCTTTTTGAAGCAATTCAGCAATAGCCCGCCTTGCCAAGGATCCTCTCACTTTCAATCTCTCGCTAACAATTGAAGGAGTGATAAGTTTAACAACAGGAATATCCTTCAACAGTTTGTCATAAGTTGCTTCGTCAAACAAGACTTGGTTGTTCAACTTGTCACGAACTTTTCCTTTAGACCATTTCTGGAATGTAACAATCGTGATTATAGAAAAATTGCACAGCAAATTAATAAAGACATATTAATAGTTTTCAAATCAGACTCATTAAATCAGTTTTTGCCAACACAGTTCTATGGAAAAATTCTGTCATCATAATATACATCAAAATAATAACGTTGAAATAACACAAGCCCACCTTCTTCTTTGCCTTTCCACCAGATCCTCCTTCCTTCTTTTTCTGAGTTTTTTGTGGTTGTTTCGACGAACTCTTTGAGTCCTTTTTGGGAGGCTGAAAAACGAAAATTAATATTACCAGCTACAGAACAAAGAATCAGAAACTGTACAGAAGATATTTAACAACCTAATTATGATATATTGTCAACAAATAAAAAAAAATGATTAGTATAGCATATATTTTCACATTATGTATTAAGGCATAAAATTAGATAATAACACTGCATATGAACGTTGCAATCAAGTAATATAAATTAGTATTCAATATATAAAACAATCCGCTGGTATCTATAAAAGTCTGTTCACGTGAAACTTGTTTTTCAACTAAGTTTGGTGTAATATATAAGACTGTGTAAGCCAACGATATGAAAGTTGAGCTAGAGATCTACATAACCAAAATTATTCACTGATTAAAATTATAATATACATCTAGATGAAATATGACCACAAATTGATTAATTTGTAAAAAAAAAGTAATGAAAACTGCACAAATAAATTGCAAATTAGAGACGGAAAACGCACTAGTACCTACTTTGTGGCCACGTGTTGTGAAACAAAAAAAAATAATACTAGATAACTAAGTTGAACTAAACATCAAACTTCATTAGACATAAATCATCAAAGTAAATTGTTTAACGAAGTTTAACTTCTAATAATATTGTAACGATGCCAAGACTATAAAAGATATACGTTTTACGTACCATGATGGCTCAAGCCCTAAAGAAACAAGGAAACTACACGATCCTAGAATATGGAGAACAAACACTCCGCTAACCAGAGATACTACAAATAGTGCTTTCACAAAACAAGATTGGTAATATATCTTAATATTAAAAACATTTTACTAATTAGATACAGAAGTAGCTCAATAACAGACAAAATAATTTTATCACACATAAATTAAAATTTACTTTTGTGTGTAATTTATATATTTAATTTGTTCACTTTTAACATGACGTTTGAAATTTCATAATTTTAAAAAAAATTGTTTAGTTATAATATACACAAGTAATATAGTTGTAAAATAAATTTACAACTATGATTATATAATATCTAAAAAATTTTTCATAAAATATATAATATTTCGCAATATTTAACTGCATAATTCATCATTGCTTTGTAATTTTAACCAAATAGCGGAGTTAATAATTCATAGTAACATACATTCCAAATTTTTCATGAGTGTTTGGTAAAAATATAACAAATTCAAAGTAAATCAACTTCGAAGACATTCCCCGAAAGGTCTATAATTTCGGTCAGCGATGAATCCGGTGACGTTAACACAAAAAAAGTTTGACATGTGTCTTCTATCATGAATATGTTTTATTTAATAATTTTTTGTTATAATTTTTAAGTAACGTGTAGTGCAACTATTTATTACCCTCTTTTTCGCTATGGTAAGATTATATTTTGAACTACTTCAGTACATACGTGTCACCTTATGGGATTACAAAATACCCTTTTCAGTATTTCAAAATAATTGAATATTTTTATTTTTCAGTACCGTCAGCTTGTTTGGAGCATCTGAAACACCCATAAGCAAACTAAAAATGCTTCCCCTAAGTCATAAAGATTCAAAGCGGTCTTTAGGATCAAGAATAAAGGAAAAAGTTCAAGGATGGGTACGCCTTATTTTCTCCGAAAGGAATTCGAGGAACTTATTCTTATTTTTGTTATTGAATCTTTCTTTTGCATTTGTTGAATTAGTATATGGTATATGGACGAACAGTTTAGGCCTTATTTCCGATTCATTCCATATGTTTTTTGATTGCACAGGGCTTTTAGCAGGTCTCGCAGCCTCTGTAATCACAAGATGGAGAGCTAATGATAAATTTTCTTATGGATATGTGAGAGCCGAAGTTTTAGCAGGGTTTGTGAATGGACTGTTTCTCCTTTTCATTGCTTTTTTTATTATGTCAGAAGCAGTTGAACGTGCAATTGAACCACCTGAAGTTAAACACGAACGTTTATTTGTAGTTTCTGTTTTAGGATTATTAGTTAATTTAGTTGGAATTTACGCATTCCAACATGGTCATGGACACTCTCATGGAGGTGGAGGACATGGACACTCTCATGGTGGTAATCATGGGCATTCCCATTCACACTCTCATGGTGATCATGCTCACAGCCACGATTCTCCAGACCTCAGTGGTAGTAACTCTCAAATAATGAAAGGTGTCTTCCTACACATATTGGCAGATACTTTAGGGAGTGTTGGAGTCATTATATCAGCCATACTTATGCAGATGTTTGGGTGGATGATAGCTGATCCTATTTGTTCTATGTTTATTGCAATTCTAATTGCTTTGAGTGTATTAGCACTGATTAAAGAATCTGTTTTGATTCTGATGCAAAGACAACCTGCTGCTTTGGACCATGCTTTACCTCAATGTTATCAAAAGGTAATGCAGCTTGCTGGAGTGTACAGTGTTCAAGAACCACACTTTTGGACTCTCTGTAGTGATGTTTATGTTGGTGCTTTGAAATTAGAAGTTTCAAAAGCTGCAGATCCGAAATATATTGTGAGTCATACGCACATGATATTTGCATCTGTTGGTGTAAAACAGCTTTATGTCCAATTAGATTTTGCTCCAATGTGATTGTTTCTGAATAAAAATGGAATTCTTGATGGAAAATTGGAACTCCATTTAGACAGATTCATTCCTCGAGGGCACTGTTCAGTATGTTACACCAGGTGGTGTGTACTGTCACAATTAATTCAATGGTGCAAAACACTTGTTAGAATATCCATTAGCCCTCTAATGTACTTTGAAAAAATGTTTTGTCCGTTTAAAAGCAAATCAAGCAAAATATATATTTCTGGGAAAGCTGTTGTTGTTTAAGTCGTCATTTTAATGGACAGTATTACTTTGTACATTTATTTTATGTAAACGGTGATTTTACAAAAAATTTACAACATTCCTTCATAAGACTTCCATGAAATTAGTGTAATCAAAATTGTGCTGTGTTGATATAAATATGTTTTTAATGTTTAAATTTTACAACTCAGCATACTATATTGTCATTTATTGACACAATAAACTATATTTGAGATATATGCTTTTATGATTTACGTATATATAATATCTTAATCCATACCATATTGATTCATTTAGGTAAATCTGATTTCCAAATATCCTTATAAATGAATTTGGAAAAAAACTTCAATTTAGCTAAGTATTTGTATTTCTTTGCTCATTTTATAAAGGGTTTACCAATAAATTTGATATTTCTTCTGAAGTTTAAGTTGATAAAGTGAAAATGGCATATGATCAACATTTAAAAGCAGTATTTTTGTGTTCCAAAAATATCATTCAAAATATTTAACTTCTAACAATGTTACTATGTATTGAATAGTTCTGACACTTATCAATAGACCCTTTATAAAATCAGCGAAGGAATAAGGAGACATGGCAAATTTGAAAAAGTTTCTTTTGTATATTTCCTTAAATTATGATAGTTAATTTTTTTTTATATAACTCGCTATAATTTGAAATGTTGCTCAAACATGCCAATTTGTTGTGAGAATAATATAAATTGTCCTATATTGAAGTTTGGTTTTTGTATTAAGAATTTGTGTGTAATAAGAAATGTATGGTACCTTGTAACACTGTTCGTTATTCAGTACTATTATTCTTATTTGTGTTTGTGAATAACATCATAAAACTGAGAAATTAATGGTTGATGCCATATAAAAGTTAACCCCTGACTAAGTAACAGTCAACTTGATACATCTAATAGTTTATCAACTTGCAAGAGGTACACTACCATTTTTTACCTTTCATTGAACATTTAAACTGCAGATGTATCAAGTGAAACTTACCAATTGCTGAAGGGTGATAATGTTACAAATTTTCTTTATTTCTCTTATCATCCTCCTATTCATTGTTGAATCTTTACTTCATTTATTTTCCTAAAAATAATGTCACATCATACTCCAAACCCTTTGTCCCTCATATTCTTCCCCACCCCCTATCATGTTTTTGTTGCTGCAGTATACTTATTCATTTCTTACTGACGTTCCATTTTTTGCCCTCCTAGCTTTCTTTACTTTTTATCTACTGCTTTGGACCAAGCTTTACCTCATTGTTTCTTTTTTTATCTTTCATTGAACATTAAAAATTTCATACAGGTAACTCGTATAAAGAATATCCTCTAATTCTAATTGAGTTACAAAAATTCATTATAGCTTTCCCAATGGAAAGCAGCTGTAAACCCCCAAGCTTTGTGGTTGAAATCCTCAAAACCATAGTTACTCTAACTTGGCACTCTGCTGATTATAATGAATAATGTAGTATACTAAGGTTCACTTATTTCTGATGGAGAATGACTTTCCTCTCCCTTAATCTGGCTAAGAAGTGTAGTTGATATTTTCATGATACAGACTTATGGTGAAAATACATATTTGTATTGTTCAATAACTTCAGATATATGGCCACTTCCATGTGGTACCCTCCCAATCAGAATTATGTTTCTGGAATATGAACATAACTTTCAATTCTGCCATACTTTCCACCTCAATCAGTAGCAACCCTGAACATTATTTTCAAATGCTATACAACCAACTCCCTTACAACCCATCTTCCATAAACTCATTGTATTTTTGTTGTCGTTTTACATACTTCTTCCAAGACAATTGGTAGTGTCACCATTAAACTGACAAAATCTTATTTTATTCCTAATTTATGAGCAGGGTTTCATCTTCCCATGGATCTGTTGTCTTCACAAATTTTTAAAAAATTCTGCCATACTTTCCACCGCAATTACATTATCATGCATCTTATTTGGACACAGTGTTCCAGAAGATTTTGCAGTCATTCTGTTTAACTAAACAATCTTCAGTGTCATCAACACTTGCTAATCATGTTACTGATTCAACCTTAATCTAAGTTCTTTTAAGCATTTCATTATTAATACTTTGTATGCTGATGGTACTGAAATTCTATTTTAATAATGTCGCAAATATCATGTAATCTTAGTGATTTCCAAAACAGCTTTTAAAACCAATAAGTCATTTTAGTATTTTATTATTAAACCCCTATTCTTTCCATGTTAAAAAAAGGAAGGAACCAACATTGGTAGTTTAAGTGATCTTCAAATTATGGATTTAATATTGATTTAGGGATTTTGAGTTTTTTTACAATTCTTTCCACATTTATTCTGATGGAAGTTGAAATAGATTTAACAAACATTGAGAGTCACTTTATATCTTGACAACCATCAGAATCAGACACCAATCTCTAATCATGAATCTTAATACTAACTTCTAATTTCCCCCTTGCCAACAGAGGTTGATATAGACTTTAACCAATGCTTATGTTCTACAGCAAAAAAAAATTAAATTTGGGAACTATTATTTTTTCCTAGTTTTAAGAACCTTTATAATAATTGTGTTTTACATTGTGAAATTTTCAGCCCATGCAAAGCTCAACAAACTGCCTTCTTTCCATGCTCACGTTAGGATAAGAAGCCAAATTAAATTTGAATCATTTAGTAATTAAAAACCTTATTTTAAAGTAGTTAACATTTTCAAAAGAAAATATTATTCATACATTTTGAGTAGTATTTTACAAATAGTCATAATGAAAAGTTATTTTAAAGAAGGGAAGGTAAGATGAACTCTGTATTTCTCCTATGAAGTTGTAGTTTTTGCAGTATTGTCTCGACACTTTCTGAGAGACTTAGTAACGGGTATAAGCATTGTTAGTTTAGATTGGTTTGTGAACAGTGTCGACTGAAGTGTGTTTTTGTAATCTGCACTTACTGAATGGCGCAATAAGTTATTGACTTTGGTAACTGTGTAAAATATAAATCTATTTAAGTTGTAGTTTTACCAGCACACTGACCTCACACACAATCTGCTACATTTCTAATTCTGCCTACATCATTTTCAATCATGTCTAATTTTTAAAGACAGAATAATTTTGCATTTCTAACCTGAAAATATTTTTTATCAGTAAATATTTAAAAGAAAACTAATTTTCGGAACAAGCCACTAAGTAGTGTTGTATGTAGGGTCGTGTGGTCGATTTCTCACTATGATGTATCATAATTTTGTTTTCTTTCAAATAACCTTTGTGATTTTTTATGAAATTACCAAAAATGTACGAATATTATTTTTGTTTTGAAAATTTATACTATTTTAAAATAAGATTAATAATTACTGAATAGTTCTAATTTATTTCGATTTCGTTCCGTATACCTCTTGTGTTTCATAGCACGGCATGGGTCTGTGCTCTAACATTTGTAGCACAAGAATATGGTAGTTTGTTGAGCTTTGCAGGGGGGATTAAAAGGTATACTACGCAAGCGCAGTTGTCAATAAAGTGCCACAGACCCTGCTCAGAAACAGCACTCACATGGCCAGCTGGCTGCTTAGGCGTAGCGCGTTTGACGCAAGGCCGGTAGTTTAAAGTCTTCAATGTGGAGACAGAAATTCTCACTATTAAAAGCGCCGACATTTACCCGTTCCCTTTTTATAAATATTTGTTTTGTAATAAATTGTCAGTTGCAGTTATTTTTTCTTTAAGTCGATACCATAACTTAATATTCATTAAAGGTATTGTAAGAACATGGCACGAAATTACACTGAGAAAAATGTGAGAAGGAAATGAATGCAGATGTTGCTGAAGTAAGGGATAAATGCTGCAGCAAAGAAATATAACCATTAGTAGATTGGTAGAAAATAAAGGAACAGGTGAGATGTAAAAGACGAAGATATAGCAAGAAGAATTACGAAATATGAAATAAAAAAATATATATTGTAATGCCAATTAATTAAGACATTAATTGTGAAATTAAAAATATAAATTGTTTGAGAAATCCTTTGTAGCGGCAGGAACCTTTGAAACAACAATAGAAACGCTGGCTCAGTTCCTTTGTCGGAAGGCCCGTCAAAATGGCGTATGCGCTCAAATTGCGAAGCGAGAGTACAGTTTGAATTAAGATTTTGAGGAGTTCAGTTCGCAATAAGGTTTGGTGAAGTACAGTTCGTAGGGAGATTTGTTGAGAGACGAGGTATAACAGTTTTTGGAAGGAGAATTCAATTAGCAGGACAAAGTAAAACATTCATAAAAGTATGACGTTGAAACCTGCACACAAAAGGCAGTTTTTGTGTCCATAGCCGGCCAGAAATAGCAAAAGTTTCGGTTCAAGTCCAGAACAATAAAGACTACCCAATCGACGAATCGTAGAATTCACCTAAGGCGAGCGGTCAACCGATAGATGACGAAAGGAGAATCATCCGAGTTCCTGACGACATATAAAAATTGTGATTTAGAAGCTGTGTAAAACCTACAATAGTGTTCTCGAAAATAAAGGTACGATGGAATGCTGGGCAGACGTGAGTAACAATTTACGAAACAATTAATTATGTAAACGTAATTGAAAGATAGCCGTCAGATTTCGTTCTCTTTTTGATTAAAATTGTTAATCAGAGTCAATCTTTTAACTTTTAATTTCGTTCACAATAAAATTTCGTTCTGGTTTAATTGACGAGTAAATGTCTTCTCTTTTAATTGTAATTTGTTGTTGATAATATTATAAATAGTATTGATTCGTCCATTATCAAACCCAGTTATGACTCTGAGAGATTGAATATTATAAATGTTGTAATTGTTTGAGTTATTGCCACAATAAAAATCTTTTGTTTGTAAATTTAATTAATTTTTCATTTAAAAAGCCTATCATTAAGTGATTATTATAATATTAAGAGAAAAAAACTCTTAGAAAAGTAATAAACTCTGTTCTTCTTCAGGGTAGAAATATAGAGTCCGTACACACTTGTGGATTTGGACCTAATTGGTTCAGCCTAGTGCTATAGAAACAGCTATCTCGGCTTTTTGCAGATTTTCTGCTCGGTTATTTATGGTAGGAGGGAGCGGGGATATTGGAAGAAGAAGAAAAAGACTGCATTAATTGCGGAGCAGATGAAGGATGAATTGCTGAATGTTTCGGCTTGGATTATAACGAAATGTGATTATTGTATATGGATTTTATTAATTTTTTACCTAGGTCTTCAAGTTTTAATTTCATAATGGATAATCTTGTATTATATTTTTAGTGCTTAGCTCTTTTTATAAATAAATATTATTTGAATAATTTTTTTTTTCGTTATCTTACCTTATAGGTGGGGCAAGATCACGAAAATTACATTTTTTGTACGGACAAATGTTTTTCATTAGTTAATTCGGTTAGCAGGGTATTATAATTTTTTTTATTGAACATAAGGGTTAAAAGAACTTTTCGTGTAAATTTCAGATTATTTAATCGCTTACTAAAAATATTTGAAACCCAAGATCTTACCCCGTCTTTTTCTAACTGGCAGTATTTCGAAGACTTACATAACACAGAAAATTATTGCATACAATACTGCCAACATGTGCGGCTTGTTCCGAAAAATTAAATTTATTTAAATATGTACGAAAGAAAAATACTTTTGTGTTATAAATGTATTTCATCTTGATTCTGAATTTTTTCACTTTTAAATATTAGACACTATTGGTCATTTGCCGCAAAGTAATACTATCACTGTTGTAGTGTATTATTAATATATTACATAGTTATCCTCTAAAAAATTGTTGATTATGAAGATCATAACTTAAAAAAACCGTGAACCGCCACTGATTTTAACTACACCAGGAGTGACACGATTAACTCCGGCGATTGATTCGACCCAAGTAGTTTTTACATTATTTGCACATGTCACAACCTAGGGGTGTTTTATACTATATTGTAAGCAATGTGTACGAAGTTTGCTGGAGATTACTACAAGCACAACAAATATTCTAATTACTAATGTAATCTACGTTCACACTTTCCATCGTTCGAGTTTACTACAATTCGTGATTTAGCTGATATGTTGTATTGAAGGCGTTGTAATGGGGTAAACAAAATTCGAGCACTATATCCTGTTTATGAATATTTCTGCTTTCCTCAATTTATATAGAGCGATACGAAGTTTCGTTTTGTCAGTCTATTGAAGGATTCAGCACAAATTTATGCCAGCACCTGTATATTTTTCTCAGAAATGTGAGATAAAACTCAAGTTTTAAATTATCTTCACTTAATCAGAAAACTGCTACAACCTTCCTGTCACACATTTGTGGTGCAAACATCTGAATTTGATTTTCGAGCTTAGTTGATTTATAGAAGTTAAGAACAGAATACATGCTTTCAAACAAAGTTCAGAAATATCATTATTCTTTGAAGTCCTAAATTTAGGGCATGTAAGAATGTGATTTAGTAACTCGTATTCAAGTCAATACAACTAATGGAGAAATCTCGCACCTGATAGCTTTCAAAAATCACAGTACCTGCGAGAGATATTCTCTCGCAGGTAGAACCTCGTAGGAGAGATACGAAGGGGCTACCTTTGGGGATGCCTTTTCCTCTCCATTTTTGAACTAAGGTTCCCACAAGCCGAGGCACCTCGGCCTGTTCTGAGAGGTGTATGTTCCGGGGTCACAGACCTTGGGCATACGGTAAGAGTTGTCCGCTATTCCCATTGGAATAGTCGGCCAGCTGCCTCCTAAACTGGTCGAGGCACGGAGAAGGGAATGCTGCGTCCCCACAGCAAACTCCTCTCCCGCTATCGGAAGGGCGTGGGATAAGTACCCGATGCTCGACCTACCTGATGCAGGTTTTTCTAGGGTTTGTCCTGCATTTCTTTTAGGCGAATGCCGGGTAGGATCCTTAAACCATAGCCCGGGGTCCTAGTTACCCTTGGCTACCTTCCTCCACCCTTCCGCATCCCCCTTTCAAATCCCTTTCCTATGCTATAAGAAGGGAGATTTCACTATGTGGATTACCCTATACATAGCCTGTCTACACCCAAAAAAAAATCTTACGGGTTCCATATATTTCCATCCTGATCCTTTTCTTGAAATTAATATCTTGACCATTAGCTCCGATCGATTTCTATCCAATCACCGAGTGAAAAACTGATCTATTTTCTCTGGAGAACTCGTTGACTGTAGCAATACAGAAGTACGTTGGTTGTATCAATAATTGCGGGAATTAATTGTACATTGAAAAATATTTATAATTCTTTTCCTAAATATTGATAGAAACACCCTCTTCACCGTAACCATTTTAAAGCAAGCGATAAAGGTTATGGAGTGACGTTGCTTCTCTAAAACTGATTATTGAAAATTATGAATTCGGAAAGGTTCATTTCTTGATGATAAAAATAGTTGATATGTGGTTACATTCTGAAGAACGAATTCGTAATCTCAAACGTCTGGTAAAAACTTGACTCAATGTAAGTTAACGGTTTTATCAATTGTTTACATACTGTATGTTTACTGCAGTGGAACTATCTCAAAATTTGTTTCTCGAAAGTTTATTTTTGTACACGCTGTGTCACGTAACTGTAGCGTCGTTACCATGAGACACAATCCATGCACGCAAACTGGTCGAGTTCCGCATCCCCAGTGCCTCCCCTTCCCCATCCCTCGCCACTTTCGATCCCTTTCCTATGCTATAATAGGGGGGTGGCCTCTACGTGGATTATCCTATAGGCTATAAAGTCTGTCTAGACACACTTCATTTTCATCCATTCCGATATTAAAGACTTAGGTAAAAAATTAATAAATCAACATTTTGAGTGAAGTAAATATCCTCAACTACTGTATCCATGTAGGTTTGGCACTTCAAAACCACATTAGACGTGGAAATAAAATTGATCTGGTTTAGTTACACTAATAAACAATGTTTTAAGTTATACTAATAATATAAAGTAGCCAAATATTAGACAAAATTAAGTAATAATATAAATACCATACCTGGATTGTGTCGCATTCCCGGCAATTACGGTTTTAATCACACGTCGTATTTATATTATCACTTTATTTTGCCTATTCTTTGGCTATTTTATCCAATTATTATATTTTAATGTACTCTATTTTAATTTCAACGTTTTAAGTTTCCATAGAATGAGAGTTATGACAGTCAGTCCGTTTTCAACACTACCAGTAGCGAATGGTGCATATGTGCTACAGCACATAAATAAATTTAGAAATAATTTTTTTCTTTATTTTAAGAACCTTTATAATAGTGTTTTAACAGTATGTTTTTCTGCTTCGATTTCGACTACTTTAAACTGCCTTGTACCTACTCGTTACACCTAATGCAGCCAGCTGACTTCAACCTTCCTCAGTACTGAATATGTGTCCGGAATAATAAATGCGCAGTATTCCGTTTCACCCCCATGCCACAACCCATTAGGCTCAACACACTGCCTCTTTTTTGTGCTACAGACCAGACAGCACAGGCGGAATAAACGTGGGGAGGGGAGTGCGCCCTCTGGGCATCGTAGGGAGTGATGTCGCGGGACGTCCTGAATTGCAGTAAGTTCTGTTCTTTCAGTTTTTCAGTTGACGTCACAATGAGTGGTCAAGAGGTTCTTCCTTATTTGCGCAACGCATTATATAAAATTTCTCACTCATGAAGGCGGCAAACCAGCCGAAATCGTTCAAAGCATAATTTGGGGAGCCTTGCCTGAAAAAACCCCAAGTGATACAAAATTTTTTTAAAGACCTTCACAAGATTAAAATGAAATCCATGCCCATCGTCCTCGAACCAGCACAGATGAGCAAAAACATTGAACCCGTTCAACGCCTTATGGAGGATGACCACCATTTAACGATTTGTTTTCTTTAACGTCCGTACTTTTTTCCCTTGCATATACCGTTCCGACTTTGCAAAGAGTACATAAATATATATATACATGGTAATAATTAAAAAAAATCATTAATAATAAACAAATATTTGGACTCGCGTGGTCAACGGCAGAAGGCAGGCAGGTTAGACATAAGGAGATAATGGCAAATTAGACGAGGGTGTGGGGAGAAGTGCACACGGTTTCGTTGTAAAATACGCAGAAGGAGGAGATATAAGGCGTCGTAAGAAGAAGAAAGAAAACAGTCGGTAGGAGTTTCGTCGTGGAAATCAGTCTGTCAGGAGAGTTTGTCGGTGGACGTTGAGACAGGATTAGGCCAAGTTAGGTGGCCGAGATAAATCAGTAAATTGTTTGGAGGAATTCGTCGTGAGAGTAAGATCATCGTGGAGAGGTGGCTGTGGAAGTGTAAAGTGTGAGCGCAACTTGGTGCTCTTTATGGCCTGTATAAAGTGAGTGCGTGCTAGTATGCGAGTGATCCAAATTGCATGGATTACCAGAGAAATTGTAAGTTCATTTTTTTACAGTATTCATAGTTGTAAACTTTTAAGTAATGGTATGATCGTCAGATTTCAGAATTTAAATTTGGTTATTGCATGTGTTTTTCTTTATTGCATTGTAAAAGTTGTTTAACAAGTATTCGTTTTATTAAAGGCCCAGTAAACGACCCTGAGAAAGAATAAATTTCATTGTATAACATTAATTATTAACTATTGTAAAAATTCACTAATTACTTGTACAAATGTAAATTGTGTCTTTGTAAATAATATTTTTTTGTTTAAACTGCTTGTGTCACGCATTATTTTAATACCGATTATTACAAATTGACGCTCCGAAGTGGGGTTAATCTGTTGGTATTATTTGTGATTATTACAAATTGTCGCCAAACATTTAATAATAAAAGGTAAATAATTAGTATTTATTACAAATTGGCGTCCTCTACGTGTGGCTCATTTTAACCTGTTTTTAATTAATTGTTTTTAAATTTGTGTTTACTACAATATATATATATTGTAGCGTCCGACCTTTCGTCCTTCCGTTTCTCGACTCAATTTCTAATACGGGCGCCAGGTAATTTTTTGGAACGAAATTACCAAAACAATTTTATTTGTAATTAATTTATTTCTCGAGCCATGAAAAATTTAACATCTGCAGGGCGTGGTTATTTATAACATTTATTATATTACACCATTGTGACCTCGGTCCTCTGACAAACTCAACTCCCACGTCTCTGCGCGCGCCTTACAATAACAACAATACTCTACAATATGCGGCGACAATGCAACATAATCGTGTTACTTCAATGTCTTTCAATATATATGTCGTTCTTCTTTTGCTAGACTTTTGTCGGTCTTTTTATGAAGATGACATTAAAAAACTTACAATCAGTTGGAAAAATGCATTAATAAACGAAGAGATTAAGTCGTAAAATAGTATGTATATTTCATGTTTGTATCTTGTTCCAATAAATATAAAAACAAAAATTCCTGTTCATATTTGATTCAGCCTCGTATTCCGCTTTTAAAAATTAGACAATATTGGAGACTATGTAGACAAAATAATTAAAGTTGCATATTACGGACGGGGTCAGCGTATTGGTAACACTATCGCTGTTGTAGTAGGCCTATTATTATTTTACATAGTTTTTCTCGTAATTTTTGCGTCTTGAGACTAGTCCCAGGCTTTAAAAATTAGTTTCTGACTCGAACACGTAATTAAACATGATCAATACGTTATTAGTTCGTAAACAAAAATATAGCTTTCAGTGCATAAATTATAACGTTCCTTTTTTTTCATTTATAATCTCATCTCTTAACGATGCCATCACAGAACTCATGACTGGACAATAAACATTATAGAATGTTGAGTCCTTGGTTTTTTATTATACAAATTGCTGCATGTTCAAGTTGTTAGTTGATAAAAATATTTATTGTAATGAGTTGCAATAACTGCCACTAGATGGCATTGATAAATGTTAACATAGTGTTAGTTACTGCTACTAGAGTATTCAACAATATGGCTGTTTGCTAATCAGAATAAACGAATGTATTTTTTGCTTCTACAAGTGTGATGTTCCTCACAAATCACAGCCTTCCAGTTCCACAAATTACAACCGAATAACAGGATATGGGCACCAGGACTACGCCAGGAAGGCTAGAAGTGTAGACTCTGAGTGAGTGAACATTTTTCTGTAAAAGTTTGAAAAGTTGAGGAGGCAGCCATTAAGCCTAACCTCTCTCCGTGTTCGTTTTAGTGCAAAGGCGGAAGATCAACTGGAATGTATTTTGAACTGTGAGTACTCGTTTGATCAACCAATTGACAAATTAAGAAACAACTAAGAAGTAGTTCTTCTGAAGTGTAATTTATCAAAGCAATAATTGATTCCTCCTGCCCAGACTTGAAAAACCAACTTTCCCACCTTATACCCAACCAACAATTTGGCTTTCGGAACAATCACTCCTGTCCCCAACTGATCAACATCCTGACAGAAACGATCATCAACTCCTTTGAAGAAAAAAAGATTTGTATAGCGACATTCATAGATTCCGAAAAAGCCTTCGATAAAGTTCACTACCCTACACTACTGTTTAAAATCAAACCCCACCTCTCCCATCACTACTTAAACCTTCTCTCCAATTACATCACCAATCGATCCTACAGAGTTAAAATAGACAATTATTTCTCTCCACTACACCCTATACTCTCAGGCGTCCCACAAGGAAGTGTAATTGGTCCGTTCCTCTACTCCATCTACACCCACGATATTCCTATTATCCCCTCTACTACCACCTCCATATCGCTATCACTTCGCACTCACATGACAACAAACCACCTTCAAACTTCCTTAAACCTTATTTCAATCTGGACCAACGACTGGCGCATAGTCATCAATCCTTCCAAATCCGTAACCGTTCCCTTCTCCCTGAAAAGAAAAGGCTACGACCTATCAGTCACTATCAACAACTCCACTATCCCTACTAAATCTTCCCATAAATACCTCGGCCTAACCCTAGACTCCAAACTAACATGGTCCCTTCACACTACCCATCTTAAAAAAATAATACTCTACAGATTACACAAGCTAAAACCATTACTGAACCCGAAATCTCCTTTATCCGTCACAACAGAAAAAACTCCTTTTCACATCCCTCATATATCCCCTCTGGTTTTATGCCTGCCATATATGGGGTTCGGCCGCTACCACCCACATAAATAAAATTCAAATATCGCAAAATAAAATTCAAATATCGCAAAATAAAATTCACCGCTTTATAACTAACTGTCCCTCGTACGTTACTAACTCTAGAATCCACAATGACCTTAATATTCCCTCAACCCAAAAAACTATCATTCAAACCGCCCTAATCCAACGTCATAGAAATCTCCACCACTTCAATCCCATTATCTCAAATACAGAATCCCATCCTCCTCCACCTAAACCACTCAGAAGGCTAAAAAGAAAACGACAAATTGACCTGGCAACCAGAGCAAATTAACACACGCATGTATGTGTATGTATGAGTGTGTGTGTGTGTATATATATGTATATGTGTATGTATGTCTATATATGTATGCGTGTGTGTTTGTATATATTGTAATAAAAAAACGTGGGTCGAAATAAAAAAATAAAAAAATTTATATTTCTTTAACAAACAAACAATTTATTTCTTCTGAATTTACAATTATTATACCACTTACTTTTATAAAAAGATCTCTTTCTCTCGTGGGTCTTTACTGGGTTTGATAACGGACAGAACACTTAAATAATCAAAGAACCCAACATTTATCTTTAAATTAAACAGAAATATTTAATCGTCTAGACATCGACGAAACTTATGAACGAACTTATTATTACCAGATTGATTCTAAATTTAAAAGAGTTTATTTTATTAACAAACAAAAGAAGAGAACGATATCTGACTGTATCTTTTAATTCCGTTTACACATATTAATACCATAAATTTCAACTCACGATTACTCAGGATCATTTGGCTCGTTCATTACACACACGCTTTATAGACTGGACGTTTACACACTTACTCTAACACATATTATTGGTTCGACGATAGCTGATTCTCCATACTCGGTGAAGGACATCCCAGTTGCTCGTGGGGAAAACTACTCGACGCTGGATGCTGTGTCCTGGTCTCCTACCATCGAAGACAGTGGTTACTACAGATTGAACTTCTGCATATAAAAATGTTTATAGTTGAATCATTTTGCTATTTCTCTCGCAGGCTGCAAATTTTCTCCATACTCCGTCTCGCCGTACGCCTCCACACTCAACTGGCTCAACTCCTCGACTCCTAGACTGACTCACAAATTCTTATCCACCCTTTATATATGACCGTCCCTTCTATCTTCTGCTTTGTTCCAAGACTACGTCGCAATTGCATTGACAGTTTCTCCATTACTCCGAGATTTACACTCTGCAGCTGCTGCTCCCCAGCTAGTAAAATATCTAGCCGCTCTGTCTTGCACTTGCATCCTCACCCCCACATGTGCGCTGTTCCGAAATTCTTCTGACCGCTTTGATCCCAAGTCAACAAGCCGACCAGACACAATGCCTTTCCTAAACCGATACATCTTGCGACCGGCCACCCGCGCGTGTCCCTTGCCCTGCTTTACAAATCCAAAGTACACATTGCCACTTCCTGTGCCGGCCAAGACCATTAATACGAAACAAATATCTTGCCGCTCTGTCTTGTCACATCGAGACAGGACCCGTAATTACTTTGCACTTGCATCCTCACCCCCACATGTGCGCTGTTCCGAAACAATGCATTCCCTCAATGCATTACAATATATTTATAGATAAATAAATAATTCATAACTTCCTCATAACTACTCACTCAAGAAGCAAGGACATTTCTTCAAGATAATTGTAACATGTTAATGTCTTCAAAATTATATCACAATTGTGAAATCTTCGGATTAAAAAATTTTTTGTATATTAATTTTAAAAAAATTGGTTATTTAAGTTCAACAATGCATAGAAGTGTGATGAGTTACTGAGTGTCAGTAATCATTCAAGTCAACCAGGAAACCTCTAAAATAGAAATGAGGTCATTGAACTTTGAGTTTTTGAAGCAAATACATATCTGATATATCAGTAGAAAAGGAGTTTTGTCTGATATACAAACAATTGTAGTAGTCGACGGCCGATATAGTTACTTTCCGATATATCGATTTGAAGCATTTATTTATCGACTGATTTTTCGAAGTTTGCAGTAAATATATGAATACAGACAGCAGATATTGAAGCAAATATTTGCAAGATGGCTATTTCCAATGATGAATTCAGGATCCTGAAGTTATCCGATGATAACTATCATGCCTGGTCCATACGTGCTAGAGCTGCTCTTGTCCAGAAGGGATGCTGGGAAGCTATTGACCCAGGTTTTGCAGACGCCATGAATGCACAGGAGTGGAAGAAAGACCTAAAGGCATTGACTTTCCTTTTTAATGGCACGTATCTAGATGACATCGGAACCTGTCAAAATGCAAAGGAAGCGTGGGACACATTAGAAGAACTACACTCGAAGTATGGTCTCTTGCACATTCTACAGTTTATGAGAGATTTTTTCAACATTAAGAAGAAGGAAGACGAAGATATAAAGTCCTATTAAGGAAGACTGATTGAACTTCATAGAAAGTTGCAGGCTTGTGGTTATGTCTTTAAGGACAAAGAATTGGCATTAGAAATGCTCATGGGATTACCGGACTCTTACGAAAATATAATCCTTAACCTCGAGCAAGACGAAGACGCACTTTCAACAAAGAATGCAAAGACGCGGTTATTTCTAGAAGAGAAAAGACTTAAACGACGTGAAGAAGAATCAGAGGAGAAACCAAAGGCCATGTTTACCAAAAATAACTCAAAATGGCAACCGAAGCAAAACACCCGTGTCGACACAGGCAAACAACAACAGTTGAAGTTCAAACCGCCAAACAATGAAAATGAAGAAAGGAAAAATGGTACAAATGCTACTGATGCAATAAATTTGGCACATTGCTAAAAACTGTCAATAGGTCCAAGAAGCAGCAACTAATGAGAAGAAGCCTGGTCACAAAGTAAAGATGGTACATCACAGGGCATTAGCAGTGAAGAGAGAACAAAACTCAAATCAAAATGTGTGGTACTTGGACAGTGGAGCAACGGACCACATGACATCCCGTGAAGAAAAGTTAGTGAACTTTAAACCCCAAATCACAAGTGTTGAAGTAGCCAACAAGGAGAAGATTTCAGCAACTGGTACAGGAAATGCGGAGTTCATGAAGGACGAAGCAAACTCAATTACCCATATTACCCTGGAGATCGTATTGTGTGTACCAGAAATACAAGATAACTTGCTTTCTGTGGGTAGAATCAACGAGCTGGGATATTTTGTAACATTTTGAAATGGAAAAGCTGTGACCACCGATCCCAATGGAAATGTCATTCTAACAGCGCCAAGAAGAGGACGCAGTCGAAGAACATGTCCAAATGGCTAAGATCGTGAAGTCAGATTCACTATGGCACCGTAGGCTTGGACATTTACATGCAGAAGCTACTAACAAACTCATAGATGACAAGAAGATGAAGGGAAGATGAATGTCAATGAAAAGTGTGACATCTGCAACAAAGCCAAATTACGACGACAAAGGATGGAGCCACTAGAGCAATTAAACCTCTAAAGCTCATCCATTCTGATGTAGGAAAAATCACACCAACTTCCAAAGGTGGATCAAACTATTTTGTGACTTTTATTTATGATTTTACTCGGTACGAATCTGTGTACCCCATGAAGAAGAAGAGTGAAGTGTTAGTGAAATTTGATGAATACAGAAGGATGGTAGAGAACTTCCACAACTTAGCCATCACGACTTTGCGCAGCAATGGTGGCGAATATTTAAGTAGAGAGTTTGATTCATACCTCCTGAATCATAGCATACAGCGACAACTCACTGTACCTGCCACACCTGAACAAAATGGAGTAGCCGAAAGGTTCAATCAGACAATATTAGACACTACAAGGGGTCTGCTCATTGAATCCGGGATATGAAAGAAGTTGTGGGCTGACGCATTACACACCGCTTGCCAGATCCGTAACAAATGCCCATCAAGCACAATCGAAGGAAGGATTCCAGAAGAAATGTGGACAGGCAAAAATGTCAAGTTGGACTATCTAAGAGTGTATGGTTACAAACCCTGGAGTGTGCTAGACACAAAGCAGAGGAAAGATAAATTGGACCCGAAGGCAAGAGAATGCATCCTAGTGGGCTATCCAGAAGGGACCAAAGGTTACAAGTCGTGGTATCGCGAGAAGGACGAATATTTCCTGAGCCGAAACGTCAAGTTCGGTGAGAGTGACTTCCCATGTAAGAGAGACAAAGATGAAGGGATGTTCGATGCAAAAACATGCAATGACAGCATCACTTGCAGTTTAGTTGAGGAATTAGGAAACGACAACCAGTTGGCGGACGACTTGTTAGTGGAAGGGCATAGGGGAAATGACCAGGCGGAGAACCAACCACCGGAGACCACATGCCCTGCAACTACACGAGACACCCATGCCTACGCGACGTTCGGAAAGAGTAGCTCGCTGACATGAAAACCATGGTCCGCACATGAGATGTCCTGCATGTAACATTGCAAAATGCGAAGACCCGACTTCATATTTGGAAGCACTTTCAGCTCCGGATGGAAGAAAATGGAAAGAGGCCATGTTGGAATAAATTGAAAACATGGAGCGAAACAAATCCTGGATATTAGTAAAGAGGCCAGAAGGAAGGCAGATAATAAAATCAAAATGGGTCTTTAAACGGAAGATGGACAAAGATGGTAAACCAGACCGCTATCGTGCCAGATTAATGACTCAAAGGTTCAGGCAAATAGAAGGCATTCTCACCGGTTGTGAAACTGAAGACAATCAGAGCTTTGTTTTTACACCAAATGGACATCACAGCAGCATACCTATTTTTTTTCCATCCCATCGGGAGCACTGAACTGGTGTTCACTATGTTCTTCGATACCTAAAGAATGCCGAAGATTATGCTCTTACGTATAAACCCAGCGGAAAAAGGATTCCAGTATTTTGTGATGCAGACTGGGCAAGTGACAGGACGGAAAGAAAATCATACAGTTGTTACGTGGCACTTCTAGCACGGGGAGCAGTGTCTTGGAGAAGTAATAAGCAGGAGACAACAGCCCTCGCAACTGTGGAAGCAGAATACATTTCCATGTGTGAGGCAGCAAAAGAAGTACTATGGCTGCAAGATTCCTAAATGAAGTTGGAGCATCAGAGCTTTTGACACTTCATCAAGAAATACACACCGACAACCAAGGTTCAATTGCTCTTGCAAACAACCAAGTGGTATCAGAAAGGAGCAAGCACATAGACGTGCGACATTTGTTTCTCGGAGAGAAGGTGGAATCCTACAGTTCCATTATATTAAATCAAACGAGAACTATGCTGATCTACTAACGAAACCTCTAAATGGGAAGAAGACCTTAAACCATGCAAACACTATAGGAGTAGGCATCTCATTAAGGGGGAGTGTTAGTTGATAAAAATATTTATTGTAATGGGATGCAATAACTGCCACTAGATGGCATTGATAAATATTAACATAGTGTTAGTTACTGCTACTAGTGTGTTAAGGTTTTCAACAATATGGCTGTATGTTAATCAGAATAAACGAATGTATTTTTTGTTTCTACAAGTGTGATGTTCCTCACGAATCACAGCCATGCTGTTCCACAAATTACAACCGAATAACACAAGTGTAATTATTATTTGTGATTGAGATGCTTATAATGTTTATTAAGAAAAATAAATGTTAAACTCTCTCTCTAAGCAAGAGAACTCAATTTGTGGTGTTAGCTGTTTTTTTTTTAAAAAAAAAAACCTTATATGGAACACCCATGCTCTGAAAGTTCTTGTCGCCGTCCTTGGACGGCAATTATGCTTGAATGATTTTTATTTATTTATTGTTGGAATCATTGCCAGTAGATACTGTATGAAATTGCAAGCGAATCCATCCAGCAGTAGACAGTTTTTTTTAATCGGTTATGGTCCGAATGCTGTAAGGGAAAAATAAGTAATATTCTGCAATAATATTCTCTGTTTAAAATCGACCTAATTTAATTCCCGGATATTTAAAGTGTGTGGTGACTCTCTTCTTCAATCTCCACCGTTAATAAATGGACGGGCGAGTTGTACCGTTGCCAATAAAACGACCAAGATGATCCACGTTCAGTACGTCGGAAAAATGCAGCCACACAAGAAATTGTCGAAAATGTGCACAATAAGATCGACCTACGAAGGGTTGCTAATATTGTAGTAATATCAGTAGAACACAGCATTTACATTTTTCTCCAGGAATTGCACACAAACAAAAAGCTTTGCGCATGCTCACTCCAGACCCAAAACGGATTCGGAGACTTTCACGTCTGTATTTCGAGTGTCATTTGTACAAGTGATTTTGCCGACCTCCTATAGTGTAAGTGGTCAGCGTTAATGCTTCGCATCACAGATGTCTCGGACATTGATGTTGTGAATGTATGTTTCCATACTGAGAAACTCCAAGAAAATTAGTTTTCCGACAAAGGCAAATCCATCAGTGAGAAAAGTCGCTATTGACCTTAGCAGATGCATTGCGTACCCAAATCGAAACAACAGTCCATGTAGTGTCTCTGGCGAAGAAAAGTCATGGCGTCGGTTTTTGGAATGTGAAAATAATTAAGTTGATTGACTACCTTGAAAATGTTAAATCAACTGAGGAATATTATTCTCAACTTATAAGAAAAGGGGAAGGAAAAGCGTCTTGGAAATGGGAAAATTGAGGTAATTGGACTACGAAGTGCAGCAACATCCACCCTATCCCCCAGATTTGACTGCCAAAAAAACGGATTGTACTTCGCAGTTCTGGCAGAACATGACAGAGATGGTATAATGGCACTGTAACACCACGGATGAGCTATATTATTATTATTATAGGTCACTATGTAGTAAAATATGACTGTTTGGAAAACATAAATTGTCATTTTCAATATAAGGCTGAGAAGGCATTAAAAGCTACAAGAGCAAGAATAATATGGGAATGCAACGATCACACTATGACAGATTTGAAAATTATGAATGTCAGATGTAGCAAATGCTCTAATCTGAAGAATTTCGTCCAGAGAAAGGTGATAAGTTCAATAAAACCAATCACAAATCCTCCAACCAATAGATAAGTATGAATTAAATTTACAGTTGTAACTCAAAGATAGATTAACCAATATAAACGCAAGGTTTAATTCTGATATATTTATCGAGCGTTCAGATTTTTGTGGTATTTAAGGTATATTTATGATGAAGGATTGAAATAACATTTCAGATTGTTGCACTTACCAAAAGTTTAATCAAAATTGCAATCAAATATCAAAATTACTTGTAGGTTGAATGTTACTCGTACTCGTACTCCAATATGAAGTATATAAACATAATTTTTCACTTAATAATCTTGCAATAGTTTTGTGTGCTTGTAGGTCAGAAATAAGGATTAAGGCCAATTTATGATATTAAAATTGTATCAAATTCAAGTTTATTTAAAAAATTTCATCTAAAATTTAGATTAGTACACATTCCTTGCCTTAAAAGCAACTCATACAAGTAATACCTTGAAATGTAAAACAGACTCCATTCTTCTACATTGACACAGGTGTGTGTTACAAAACAAAAACTACAATTGGCTACAGATTTTGCACAATTATTGCTTCATATAAATTAGAGGGATTCTCAACAATTTGGCTACAAATTCTAGTAGCACCAAACATATCAGTCAAATCAATACATGCTCAATTTTAAAATTCTAAACAAAACTTCCATAGATGGACATTCACAACTTCTGTTTTATACAGACTACTATGTAGTTAAAATGTTTATGATGTGGATGAAAAGTTGTATGCAGAAAGTCAAATGAAGATTGAAGACAGTTTTTGAAAATTATGTAAATATTCTTCACACTTCACTCACTAAAATTAAACAATGCTGTATTGAATTCAATTTATTTTCAGAACCCAACAAACATTGTTTGAAGTACCTAGAAAACTCAGCAGTATTTCTAAAAATCAGATTATGAATAAGGCACGCTGGTTCTGATAATGAATCATCTGAATTTAATACAGGAAAAAAATTGTTACTTCTCTTTGAAATGCAAACTTCATTTAAGATTTTTCTGATGCATGTTGGAGCATGGGAATTAACAAGTTAAAATTCTCTTAAAACATAAATACATCATAATGAAAATGACACTTTCATTTGTCATAAATAGGAAGAACAAGAAACTGAAAGGTTACACAATATACCTCAATAAAAGTGTTCCGAAAAAGCATAAATTTTCAGAGCTCATACATCCAGTTTTTGGAAGAGTAGAATACAACAGATGAGTATGTTTATTACATTAGACTGTAATATGATTTTTAAGGTCATAGATGTAAGATACATGAACTGACACATTCTATAACCAGAACAGTCCATTTGTAGTCCGATGGATTGAACATACTCTACTGAAGGGACTTATTCTAATGAGGACATGACTTGATTATTCAGATATGTTGTGAAATTTCTGGACAAATTGCATGTTTTTACTTTTATATCAATCCATAATAATCAATTTAAAGTATCAGTAAATATAAAAAACACAGAAAACACACCTAACTTACAATTTCTGAACAGATAGTTTATAATTCAGGTTAGAGATGAAAAATAATACAAACTAAGAAATTCAAATCAATTTACATTTCTTTATTTTTAGTATCACAATTTTTTTCAACTATGAAATGATATAAAAATAAAACACATTGATAATTTAAAAAAACATGATTTTTTCATATCAAAACACTCCAGAAGCCTAAAAAATATTTTTTTTTGGTGCCAAATAAAAAAAATACGTGATAGAAATAGACGGCAAAATGAGACGATTAAAATTGAAATAATAAGTTCTTCTATTGTTAAACCAAAGATGAATAACTAAGTATATTTATAAAAATAATTAAAGATTACTGTACATTTATGAATTCATCTATACAGCTAGAAACAAATTATATTATCAGGTAATATCAAGCTCTTAATAACATATAAAAATTGAAATACATTTACACTATAAGGAATAAAAAATCTATTATAGGAAAATAGTTTGCAGAGGAGCTTGTCTGCAAATGAAATATATGGAGAATACAGTACAGTGAAAGGTTTAATATAATAATGAAAAGGCTTTATATATCACTCCAAACAAAAAAAATGCTGAAACGATTAATGGCGGTTAGATAATATGGACAGTTGCACAGGTTGCATTGGTATACAAGTGGTGACTAGAAAGAACCAGAATTTAGAAAATCAAAGTAACTTCAAGAAAACCTTCACAATTTTAAAAACTAAAATTATAATACAGATAAATTATTTGAACTCAAATTTTTGAGAATCCCATCAATCATGTATTAAAAAAATATATATAACAGAGTATTTAGCTCAACAATGTTGGTTCCCACTTAACATAGAAAATATTGCATTTACAAATATAAAAATAATTATTAAGATTAGAAACTGAATATCTATTTCCTTAATAATTTTACCTGGAAACAATATACAGCTTCTACTTAAGAATATTCAGCAATTTATACCAAACTTAACATAAATATAGTAAATCCTCATAATAATTTTTTCACTCAATGTTCTTAAATATCACTTATTTTAATAAGAAAATATAAACAAAAAGTTAGGAATGGTTTTGAAAGTAAGTACTTTGACTATTACAACCATATAAATTGTTTTAATAGTGATGCTTATCAATTAATTAGGTCATTATAATATCTTGCATCACAAGTACTTTTAAAGTATTATAAGTATAAAATAAGAGAAGCACCATAATCATGCTTAAAACCGCTTTCCCACAGTTACAGTTCACTAAGCTTAGATTTGCACATTACTAACTAGTAGGCATTACCAAAATATGTATTTCATGTTCAAAATTTGATACAATTTATCAAATTCACTTGTAGTCTTTTTACTCTTGGGAGGTTTTATTTGGAACCTTTATTTTCTTCCGGAACCACCCTGCAAAAAGAATTGTCAAACTTGAGAACATATATAACCCAAATTAGAACAAGGAAAACTTCATTAAATTTTCAAAATAACATAAAAATTATTTTCCATATTAATTGCATCAATGCAATTTGTACACGAGTTCAAAAGAATATTTTGCTGTTCATTTTTTATCAAATAACTATTATATTATAAATTAAGAAAACTGATCTTTTATAATACATGCCATGCACAGCCCATGCATCAAAGGAGATATTATATTACGAAGCATGCTTTTTCTTCTATTTTTTTTTAAAAAAATTAGGTATAACTTATCAGATACTATTTTATATATGTAACATAACTTTCTTTAATATTTTTCTTGATAAATAGTTACTTAAGGCTTTGAAATTACTACATGAATATAAAATGGTATTTAATTCCACAAAACTTGAAACAATAGAGGAAAATTTTCAGAAAAAAATCTGTATTTAAAGTAGATAAAATTATACAACAGAATTAGGAATGGAATGATGAGAATAAAATTACTAGAAAAGATACATCGAGTTTAATTCATAAAATAATTCTGGATTAATACTTTCTGAGCTGCTGTATAATGGAATAAATCATTTTGTCTTATATTAGACTAACAGTTAAATGTTTTTCTTGTGTTAGAATAGATTATCTCTAATTCAAGTGTTAACATCAAAATTGAAATATTTATCTGAACTTGTGTAATGTAAAAACTAGCAGGTGTTTATAGTCACTAGATCTGAAAATGAATTATTTAGCACTAATTTCTTAAACATTTTTGAATATTTTATGATTAACTCCAATCATTCTATATCTTGACAGTAATGCAGTAATGATAATGATGAATTAATACCCATTTCCTCTTCTCTACCCACTCCCTCCTCTACTCTTCATGCCAAAGGAAGAATAACTTGACTGACATGGTGAATGTCACTATCCAACTCAGCTAACCCCAATACCTGAATTCAACATAAAAAATCATCTGGTGGTTTTATTATTAACCTCTAACCATCACCCCACATCTCCCTTCCTCAATGCCAAGGGGGGCTGAAATTCAACTTAAATGGCATGGTGAATATCGGCATTGAGCTCTGCAACTTCCACAACAATTGATTTGACACCAATAAGTGTATTATCATTCTTCCAGGCCTAGGTACCCTAGAGGTATCTTACTCACGCAGTGATATTTCCCAGTTTGTGATGTATCAAGTTTGGCTAAAATTTTTCTACACATTTCACAGTGAATGTGGAACACACACACATTCATTAATGCATTCATACACACACATTTGTATAAATGTGTATATTTATATATTGGGATAGATTATACAAGTTACACAGGGGATGTATACAGTATTATATAGTAGATATAGGAATACATATAGGTAATGATGCGGTTGTACATAGATATAGTCCAGAAGGTAAAATTTGGAGAAATGAGGTAAAAAGGAAAATGTATAATTAATAAGATAAGAAGTGCCTAACGGCATGTATGTAATACCCAATGGTGGTCTCCACCAGAGAGAATTGTAGAATAGGGAGGTGTTTTTAGTGGACAAGAATCCCACACTACCAATTAGTACAGACTGCTTTGATGATGTCTGAATAAGACTTTCACCTACCCTCATAAAAAAAAATCCACAAACACAAACATACAATCACATTTTTATTTATAAGGTTATTTATAAAATCCCTTTCCCATTATACCACATGCAATATTGCATACTAATGCAGTTCAATGAGCAACCAAAGGAAAGCAACCAACACAAAATGAAACCACTATCTAAACTGATTATAGCTTTTATATTTTCTGCTCAATACCAAAACTACTGTATTTATGCATGTATGCCACATACCTTTCTTACCCAAAATTGTAACAAAAAATTGAGTGTGCATAATATGTGCTGGAGCCAGCCATTGTTTAAATAATGTTAGTCCTTGACAGTTTCCATTGTCAATTAATGTACAATGTGAAAAAGCATCTTGAGGAGAGTAATAAAAACATGATTGGAATTACTGGAAGTTGTACATCTTTACATGTAAATATTAACCAGTCATACAAGAAAAATTGTGGCAATTGTTAAAATGGATGGCAACTGTTGACCATGAAGTTACACCAACTCACAGAATGAAGAGACTCACACTTTCCCTTATCTCTATGAGTGGATTATGCCAACACAGGAATAAATTACAGAGAAATTAGTCATCCACAGCTCTTCTAAAAATAATGTTGCATCTAGAATGCCAGCGACATCAGTTAAGATTTCTTAGTATGATACAACTAGCAGTGATTAAGATCTATAAATATAGGTAATAAATAGTGTGATTATTTCATATTGTAGTATAAACATGTAATACTTTATCATTTTTGTACTATTTGTTTATTAAATTTAAAAAATTATAATGGTAAAACATCATTCATTTTTGAAAAATATATTTCCCCCATAAGCATGGTAATAAAATAGGGGTGCTCTTCTAACACAACAATGCGGCATACATGTGTAGACAGTATTTCCCCAAATAAGAATATCAGTTTCCACTTAAAAAATAAGCTATATTCAATAAATCAAGTTTTTCCTATAATGTCAAAATTATTTACAATACACATTAATTACTCAATGAAAAAAATTAAGCTAAGCTTTGAATTACAAGGAAACATTTAATAAGTATAAATAATACACTGAGATCAGTTTCAAGATATAGGTTTCATTTTGTAAGAGCCAGTATAACTGCAATAACTGTACTTATGCCAAATTTCCATTTGTGTGTTGGTAATCGGCACATTACCTGTTAACTTGTGCTGCTTAACTGACACTTGCTTAGATTTCTGGGAAATGAGAAGAAACTGTTAAGCAGAAATTAGGAGCAGAACAAATAATAAAAAGAGCAAAAGATTTAGTAAGAGAATTAGTCATAAAAACTGAAACAGGACAAACGGAGAGTAATGATGTACAACAAGTGTGTACTGGTAAATAAAAAAGTTCAGCACAATTACATTTAGAAATTGTTCAATTAATGCCCATTTTAACTAAAACGTTTAAGTATTACTTAAACAATTACCAATACATAACTATTTGGCAAAATATGCATATGCTTCATTGTGAATTCTAGTTTTAACATCACAAGAAAGGCATATTACTTGCACAATATTACTGCAATACACAACAAAATTACATAAAATACAAAAAATATACTTTACTACAAAAAAAATCATGCAGCAACATCACTAACAAAAAACCTACATGAAACCTTATATTCACCCTACCTTCTTTTTCTTATGCTTCAGCCTTTTCTCTGTTGTTTCGGAGAAAGGCTGATGTGTTGAAGGAATGGACTGCAAGGTTTATCATAATGTTAGTACAAGACAGTTAATGACATTCTTGCATGGAACATGCAAAGCATCAAAATGGCATATATCAAATTTCAACAGAAAATCTGACAAGAATTGAGGATGAAAGTTAGAGTTAATATATTAATTGTGAAAAGTTTTCTTCAAAAGATGGTATGATTGATATAAAACAATTTTTTTTAAAAAAAATACCAAAATTTTAAAAGGAACAGGACATTATTACTGACCATAACTGAAAAAAGGGGAGAAAAAAGAAAGCAAGGACAACCATAGAGAGTTTCAATTAACTTTTTTTAAAAAAATACTTGGGGGTCAAATAAATCAATTAAACCCAAATATTAGAAAGTTGCTGAATATGTGAAGCAAAAGTATCATTTAAAGTCATGTTATATTAAATTTGTCAACTGTTTTGAAATTGACAATTCGGACATATATAATTTAAATGGAAAAATAATTTGAGTGATTTGAAATGGAGAGGATCTTGTAAACAATCAAGGCAGTGATTAAATGAGAGAGTGAGATTAACTTGAAGGTGAGATGTAATCATGACAAAATGCTTGTGCTCAATTCTACATAATTTCCTTCTGTAACATTGGTAAGCACCAACATATAAGAAACAACAATTATTTTGAATTCTGATGAAGCTTATATCATAAGACTAGTTCACTATTTCCCACAAACAACTGGTATAAACATAGACAAACAAAATAATCGGCTGGCACGCAGTTCAGATCTTCCTTACTGATGAAGGGGGCTGAGGCCCTCAAAAATTTGAACTTCCACTTATTCCCAACTGGACCAACTATTGATTTCAGCTCTCTTTTCGATCCAAATGTTTTATTTAATTTGACCTTATCACATTTTCCTTAAATGTTATATATATACATATGAACACATAATTGAATTGGATAAAAAATATGAAGAGAGAGAGGCTGACTTACCTTAAATCAAAAGTAATTCACCAGGTAGGGAACCTATAACATGACCAATTTTCAAGGGCCAAAAAGAGACCCTCCTTCTTCAGGAGGCTAGGTCTGAAAGTTGCCAGCCATCTCCTGAATAAGAAGGCTAACATCTCTGTAAATTTGATAAACTTCCTACTGTCCTGAATTGTGATGCCAAGTTTCAGTTTTAGGTAAGCCACCACATTCCCTTTCCCAATTTGAAAAAATTAAAATTAGATACTTTGAAAAGTTTGACCTTATGAAGTATGCTATAGCCTGCCACAACTAATGATGGTTTGACTTAGTTGGGTGGCAGGTTTCTAGCCGAATGAGCACAAGGGGTTACGATCAACAGTAAAACTATAAGAGACGTATTAATGAAATACTTAATTTGCCTACCAGACAACCTCCCTTATAGTTGTAACATATGGCTTTCAGACCTAGTGGTTCTCCTGAAATGATATCTAGTCCATATGAATATATTTAATATAGCAATAGTTACAAAGTGGCATTCATATAAAAAAAACAATTAGGGGGGGGGGGGGGATAAATGCAAATAAAATTAAAGTGATGTTACTATATCTTTCACCATCTTCATTCTATGCTGTATTTTTCTTTTCATAAACAAAATTTACTCTGCCTTGAATAGATTTTTATTACTTTCTTCAGAGTTCAATTTAAAGTTACTTTTAAATTCATACATGGATCCTTACATCTAATAAATAATCAACTAACCTATAAACTGTGTAATCATGGTCAAATAATTTAAAACTAGTTCCATCAATCAAGACATTGAAAAATTAGGCATGAACAGTTGTTTCATTTACACATACTATTTCATCAAGGATTTCAACGTACAGAGATTTACTTCAATTAATTATTTCAGCTCTGTAAGAAGACAGTTGAATTTCATTTGTGATTGACAGTAAACAATTTATTGTCTACAGTTCACATATCTGAACATTACATTAAATGTTTATACTCACTTCTGTAACCGTACTTCCTGCATTAGGGCCATTTGAGGCTCCTGTGTGGCTGGTATTAATACCCTAGAAAAAAATTCTAAATCAAAATAAATTTAACATCAAAACAAAAATAAATAATAAATGTAAATGATGAAATTCTTTATGAACAAATTAAACTAAACAGCTATTGCCATTTTTCTTACTTCCACCCCACCCCATTCATCAGGATGTTTACAATTCATGTATTTATTACTCATGTATGCCAAGCACACATTTTAAAAAGTAAGGTGTGTGTAACACACAAATTATAGATTCTGAAAACCATGAGGATATTTCTCCCAAGATTCCAGCCAGACTTTGTCGAAAAGACATGACATTCCTATAACAGTCATCGAGAAACATGTTTCCCATGCATATTAAGTGTGATTACCACAAACAGCCGGCCACTGTGGCTTACTTTCATTGTTAGTTTTTGCTAGGGTGGATTTAATTCCGGTCAGATATCATTGCTCTTAGATCATTATTAGACCTGTACTTTTGATGCTTTGTTAGTCATGGACAATTACTTGTATGACCAACAAAGGTTGTAAGGAAAATGTGTGAACCGAGAAAAATAATACATTTGTTTATATTAAAAAAAATATTATCCCCATAAACAAGTTCAGAAGGTAGGGGCACACATCAATAATATACTGTCCTTAAGCATTTATTTTGTTGAATAAAATATAATATGTTATATTATATGTTCAATTATATAAAACAAAAAATTAAATCATGTTAGTTTTTTATTCTTTTAGATAGATTAGTTTTTTATTCTTTTAGATAGATATTTTAACAATTTTGCAATCATTTCTTGAATTGGGGTATGGCATTCCCTTTCAAAATGGTAATCACTCTATTTAACACAACTTTATTTTGTTTCCTAAAGTTGTCCATAACCAAAGGGCCCAATGAATTTGTCTATGAATTTCTGCTAGGATAAATAGAAGAAGGAAACCATTTACTTATAAACTATTTCAGTAACCATAAAATGATTAAAGAATGCTACTGACAAAATTGTATTCAGGAGTCTGTGAAGATAACCATTTAATGATATAAAATGAAAGTAAATTATGACAAGAAACCTGCTTCTCCTACACATCATAGAGTTAAGTGGTAAACCTTGAAATACATTGTTTTTTTAAATGATCATTTTCAAAATGAGTTTTAAATGTCAAATTTCTCCTTACTTAAAATTGATTATAAATTATTAATTTGATGCAATGACTTGGTTTACATAAAATAAATTCAATCAAATCAGCAACATAGAAAATGTAAGCACTTATTTTCTTACATTGATTGTATTTGAAAGCTGAATATCATCTGCCTTTTCTCGCTCCTGTAGTAAGAAGTCTTTTGCTGTATTGACTAAGCTTTTCACCTTGCTCAATTCCTGAGAAAGTTCTGTACTTTTCAGTCTCTCACTCTCCAAATCTAAAATTAACCTGCACTTTTCCTATAATTTATAAAAGGCAAAAATTGTTACAAATTAAATAAAAGTCATCTATCTAGTAATTAAACATTAAACTATACCAGCTAAGTTATAGTACTTAGGGACAGTTTCCATTTAATATGGAATTCTACAATTTATTATATTTATTTATAGCATTCACCCTTTCACTTTGTATTTGAATTTGCTACACAGGGCTTACACTAAAGTACAACTATATGACATGTGCTCCTAAGTGGCAAATAAACTTCAGCAAGAGACAATGAAAAATGATGAAATTATAGGTGATTTAAAGTTGTACAAGACATTCATATACACATAGAGTCACACAAATTTCATGTTCACATAAGTAAAAACACTTGGAATTCATACTTTACCTGAACCTTAATATAGATTACAAGTGTTCCAGAATTAAAGAAAATTTCTTTTAACAGTGATCAAGTCAACTCCTCTCTGTCACTACTTCAGACAACTGCAAACATTTATTCAAATTCTCTATCATGTGGAAACAATACATAAAACTCAAAATATCACAAATTCTCAGTCTTTCTTCTCTTTTCTATACATATAACATATACATATATATATATATATATATTGGTATGGAAAGGATAGAGAGATAGGTTGTGGCTTACCTGAAAGTGAAGTACGGTGTCGCCATGAGGAACTGAAGGTTGTTCTTCAAATTTTCGGAGGCTCTCAGCCTCCTTCTTCAGGAAGGAGTGTTACACCATTCCGTGCACCGGCCGGTGCACGGAATGGTGTAACACTCCTTCCTGAAGAAGGAGGCTGAGAGCCTCCGAAAATTTGAAGAACAACCTTCAGTTCCTCATGGCGACACCGTACTTCACTTTCAGGTAAGCCACAACCTATCTCTCTATCCTTTCCATACCAATATTTTTGACAATGTCACATTCTCACTATTACAATATATATATATATATATATATATATATATATATATATAAAGAATATTCAAATTCATCCAAATATATATATATATATATATATATATATATATATATATATATATATATATATATATATATATATATACAATATTAGGAGAATCCATTTAAGGAATTAATTCACATTCAAACTTGGATAGTGAGGAAGGATAGAAATAAATAGGAGAAATAGGAGGATTGCGCTTTATTTGAATTCATATGCTCGGGCGAAGAATTACGCACATAGAAAAGCATATGTTCAAAGCAGAGAGAAGGATGGAAGAAGAAGGAAAGACTGAAAATATTTGACCCAGGCGGGACTTGAACCCACGTATTCTGTGTACTAAGCAGAATACGTGGGTTCAAGTCCCGCCTGGGTCAAATATTTTCAGTCTTTCCTTCTTCTTCCATCCTTCTCTCTGCTTTGAACATATGCTTTTCTATGTGCGTAATTCTTCGCCCGAGCATATGAATTCAAATAAAGCGCAATCCTCCTATTTCTCCTATTTATTTCTATCCTTCCTCACTATCCAAGTTTTTATATATATATATATATATATATATATATATATATATATATAATTGCAATATTGGTTTGGAAAGGACAGAGAGATAGGTTGTGGCTTAACTGAAAGTTAAGTGCGGTATTGCCATAAGGAACTGAAGGTTGTTCTTCAAATTTTCGGAGGCTCTCAGCCCCCTTCTTCAGGAAGGAGTGTTACACCATTCAGTGCACCAGCCGGAATTTGGATGAATTTGAAGAACAACCTTCAGTTCCTTATGGTGACACCACACTTCACTTTCAGGTAAGCCACAACCTATCTCACTGTCCTCTCCATACCAATTTTCCAATTATATATATATATATATATATATATATATATATATATATATACTCCTAATACTTCATTCCCTCTACTCTATCCATCCCTCCTCTAAAAAATAACTATCCGTAATAAGACTGTCTATATTTGCCTGGTCAGGAACATGACCTGGTGGCAAAGATGGTTAAGGTGTCTGTGTACTGAGCAAATCATGCAGGTTCAAGTCCTGCCTAGGTCAAACATTTTCCTGCTCACTTTTTTAAAAAACCTTTACTTTGATTGATGTAGGCACTAAAGGATAGAAAAGGGAGACAGAGAACATGACTAATCCAAAAATGGAATTTTGAGTTCATGGACAATTTAAAATTAAAATTTAGTGCTGTTTAACCCTGTATCAGCAGTAGAGTAAATATATTCCATTATGCTGAAAAATGGACATTGAGTCTGAATTATCTTCAAGGATGAACAGTTGGACAGCAATTTACAGTCTCAATAAAATCACTAATATGGCTTTGAATAAGTTTTCAATGAAGAGAGAACTGAGGAGGCAATATGCACACAAACATTTCACATATAAATAGGGAAAAAAGGCACAAAAACAGTGTTACACGAGACAATATGAATTTTCTATTGGAATATTCTAATATGCATTCAAACTGGTGGTCAAGATGGAGGGTGAAACTGAGATAAAAAATTATCAATAAAGGTCAAATGGGAGAGTTGGGAACCCAGAGAATAATTAGAAAAATTAACTAAATAGGATCAATTTACATAAAGTGAAATAAAAGGATTAATGGGGAACTGATTAAGTATATAAATAATATATATGAAGAATATCACTATGTTTACTCAATTTATTGAAGAGTTGAACAGTGCTGATTGCAATCTGGATAGTACCCAACCAAGCCACAACCACCAAATAGTTTAGCACCTGGTCTCTTAAGCCCGTTAAAAACACTGATTTTAATTATCGTCAAGGCTCACAGAAATCAGGAGACTTACACACCCAGCAATTATTATCACGGTAGTAAATTTCCATTGTACGATTCTCAGTTGAGAGTGCTGTGAACAGCGTAGTTAGAAATGAACAGAGTAGATTCTAACATTACTGTACTTTGTAGTCGAATGAAAATGAGAAGGAAAAATAGACTAATTTGAGTTCATCCAATTCATGAAAGAAGAGAGTAGGTTGGGGCTTTCTACACGTTTTTTTGAAGAGTTGAAGCAGGATGATGCGAAATATTCAGGATTTTATCCCATATAACAGTTCTTTCTTGAATTAATGAAATAAGTATTTCATTATCTATGATGGCCTCCAAATTATTCATATTTGAAATATGCCAAAAAAAGGACACAAAAGATAGAATGGCAAAAAACAACCTTTCAATATGAAAATTCAAATCAAGAATGAAACTAGTTCCAGCGGTAGAAAAACTGCCCTGTGTGCAAACATGCATTGGGATATGTAGGCCACTAGTTCAATGTGGCGATAAATGTGTTGTCTAATGGCAGTGGCACAGAGTGACTGCTCAAGCTGTTGCCTGCGACAATTTAATTGCCGAGATTATTTACCGCCCATTGTGCAAGATCTCATGCACTTTAATGGACTACTGTGATTACGGCAGAGGCGATACATTATCGCTGAGTGTGTAACAGACCTTTCAGTCTTCCAAGGAAAGCTTAAAACAAAGGATACATAAGGCTAGGAAAGAACATGAAACTATGCAATCTACAGATTATTAAATTATGAGTTTGTCTGATCTGTAAGGATATTGGCAAGTAGATTTCCCAAATTAGAATTTCAGTACGAAGATGCAGGAAATCAAGAAAAAATACAGGTCTTGGCAGGGTTGGACTAAAGCAAATAGATCTGTGTCTGCAAGGATTATGGACACTAATTCTTATGCTGTGAACAGATGCAATTATTTTCTTAAAATAAATGGAGAGTTACAATTTGCACTGTATTTAAGATAGTGAATATATAATTTTGATACAATATGACTAATGTATATATGCATTACCAACTATGAATCAATTCCATTTATTACACATTGCATATTATTCCATTCAGCCACCTGTTGAACAACAATTGGAAAGATATAATCTACACTTTGTCCTATTATTTGTGCATGTGTTTAATTGGAAACTTGCATAATCCCTAATTTTATAAGTTTCATGCTTATATTTAATTGGCATGTATGTGGCTTATTAATTGCATTATTTATCATATTTCCTGAAGGGAACGGTGCAAGATAGGTGTTTTCAAATAATGGATTCTTACAAATTTCATCTTCAGTTCAGTTCGCAATGAATTAGTGTAAACCCACAAATCTGGTAAAAAAACATCTATTTAGAGACTTATGATTCTCCTCCAACTCTTTCCTGTCTGTGCAATTCATGAAATATGAGATAGTACTTCCAATATAACATATTTTATCACAAATACTTCATTCTATTTCAACTTCCATGATATGACAAATAATTCTACACAATGAACAACTAAGGTTTGGACATATGCAAGTAGTGCCAAACATCAAATGATATAAAAAAAATTACAAATACATATATAATGAAAATAACACTTTCTTTCCAAATACTCAATCTGCAAGTCAAAATAAAACTCTCTCTCTCTCTCTCTCTCTATATATATATATATATATATATATATATATATATATATATCTTACCTCTTCTAGTTTTTCTACTGTCTTCATGAATTTGTTATTTTCTGTTAATTTCTCCTGCAATTCACGGCAATCTCCATACAATGAATCTAAAGTTTCATTCAGCTTCTTTTTCTCTTCTTGCTCATTTTCATACTTAGACTGCAGGGTTTGTAATTTAGACTGCATCTACATTAGGTGAGACAAAAAAAAAACATGAGGTAATTCATTAGTTTTGCGGTAGATGAAGGTACAAGAAAAGTGTCTCATCATTTGACTCCATATATTTGTTAATTCATGCCTGGCTGTCACGGAGTTCAGACCCTCTCTCCTAAGAAAGGGGGCTCAGGCCCTCAAAAATTTGTATTATTCTATCACCTCAGCAAGACTTGACCAACTATTGATTTCAGGTAAGTTCACTTCCTCTGCTTTATACATTCCAGATATCTAATATTGTAGGCTGTTGTTATTTTTTCTAGAGTGTGGGAAAGATTGCAGTGTAAAGTTGTCATGTATAGATTGCAGTGTAAAGTTGTCATGTATAGATTGCAGTGTAAAGTTGTCATGTATAGATTGCAGTGTAAAGTTGTCATGTATAGATTGCAGTGTAAAGTTGTCATGTATAGATTGCAGTGTAAAGTTGTCATGTATAGATTGCAGTGTAAAGTTGTCATAGAAAGATTGCTGTGGACAGACTAAGAGTGAAGTATTGAGGGAGTCCAGATACTGGTAGTAGAACAGTGAGACCAGTTAGAACAGTTTGTTATAAGTTGCAGTCTGTGAAATAAATATCCAAATATTCATTGAAAAACATTTTGAGTGCTGAAGTCTAATTATTCTATTCTCAAATTAACCCATTGTTTTTTGATTGAGGGAGTCCAGGCCACTGCATCCAGCATCTAATGATCTTCAGAACGAGCAAGTAATATTTCCTTAATGAATGGAGAACCAACTTTTGTCAAACCAGCAGTGATAATTAGAGTCAGTTTTAAAAATGGCCTGTTATAAAGTGCAATGAGTGTGTAAGTGAATGAAGGAGCCAAATTGCCCTGATATCCAGAAACTGTAAGTTACAATTTCACTGAATTCATATTTCTAAACCATTAAGTAAAGATAATTATTGACAGATTTCAGATTTCGAGAGTTGTTTAGAATTTAAAGTTAACATTTTGTGTATTTTGTTTGCATTGTAAATAATACATTGATGAAGTAGGCCCATAATAGCTTCATAATATTTTAATTAACTAATCTATTCTTTATTAAAGGCCCAGTAAAGACCCTGAGAGAGAGTAAATTTTGATTGTAAAATATTAATTAATAAAATAAAATTGAAAGTTAATTTTGATAACTGTTGAAAAATTTCCATCGATAATTTTATAAATTTAATTGTTTGTAAATTAATAAATTAATTTTGTTTGTCTATTTTAAAATGTTATTATATTAAAGAATCCTTTCAATTTAATATTTAAAATGCGACAAATCCATGCATTGACGTGGCAATTTAACTTTTAATTCATTGTGATTACCACAAATTGGCACCTCAACTTTCATTAATTTAAAATTCATTACAATATATATATATATATATATATATATATATATATATATATATATATAATATTAGTAAGTATATGACATTGTCAAAAAGTAATCTCAATCAAAGATCCAGTAACTTTATCTGCATTAATTTACATATTAGTTGCATTTTGAAACACCTGTAGTCACTAAAGTCTTATATGTTTATGCTATGCAGGCAGGCAGTGGGGACCGATGAAGCAAAGCATGAGTGGTTCCAGCAAATAAAAGTTTTATGGGATATATATTAAATTTTTGGGCACATCACACACTAGAAATAATGCTGACCTTAAAGCAAAACTCAATTAAGAAAGAATTACTCCTCTTTCTACAGCCCTAACATCAAGGTTTCACTACCAGAACTCCTAGACCTTGCACAAGTAATTTCTTTCACTAGGATTTCAGTCAAAATACGGCATGGGAAAAAAAATTGTGATAAATAACCAGTGCATATTCAATGGTGAGTATGTGTAAAATTGATATTATATGTACATGTTAATGAAATGTTTAATTAATAAAAGACATATTTGTTATTTATGCCATGGCTCAAAGACACCCCATGAGCTGCCCCTGTATGCAGGACGAGATTATTTCCTTGAATTTTTTTCAAGTTAGCTGAAGCAACCCATGGTATAACAATCTTTCCCATTCACATTGATATGGCATTATTCTGTATCTAACAAATAAACCCCACAAGAAAAGGAACACTACTTAAAGAGTAATGCTATGAAAACTACTGGCTATGAAAATGGTAGTAGTAATCAAACAACACTTTAATTACAGCTTATTTCTTATTAAAAGTTTTTAAATAAATTTACCAGTTCATGTTGATTCTAACTTACCAGTTACCTATGCATAGTACAATTTATGATGATCTGGTCAAAAATTGGCTACTTAGAAGTAATTAATAAATAAAGCTATTTTTATAATAAAAAAAATGCATATGGCAAATATTTAAACATGAATATGTATGTCATAATTGTTTACAACAGTTCATTTTGCTGTACAGTTTTAATATTAATGAGAAGTTTTGTGCAGTTGCCTTGGCTATTTCAATACAGCCTGTGATATCATTGGAACAAAATTAATTATAGGAACAATGAAATACTAGGTACCATTTTAAATATAACAAAAACCAAAATTTTCACCATTCCAAAGTAATTAATCAATAATGAAAACATGCAACATCTTAAAAGTAGATAGCTTCCATTAAGTACACTACATAAAGCAATTAACATATTTTTTTTAACCAAAACTAACAAGTTCTGAGAGTTGAAACACACTATAAAACAACAATTTATGGCCATTTTATTTGTTAAATGCATGCAATAATGAATTTAATTTGTTATTAATACTTGTAGATGACCATTACTAACCAATACAACATACTATCACTCTAGTATTTTTTTAAATAAATTAGCTGGAAAATATTTCATCAGAAAGGTTAAAACCGTTCAGTACTATTTTTGAGAATAACCCTTGAATAAATGTTTATGCTTCTCTTTCAATCAATTTATGGCATACTCCCTTAAATTGTATTTTGATGAGATATTTAGTACAATCTGATGTGGAGTTTTAATACTAAAAATTCAGAATAAATTATTCAAAGTTATTTTATCAAGGGGTGATGAAAAGTTACTTTCACGAAATCAAATTGAACAGCATACCTCAGTCAAGATGAGAGGAAGAGATTTTTCAATACAGCTAAAGGCAAATTCCACTCCACATACTTCACGAGCATCCTGCAGAAGAGAGAAAGCCACCAAACCATTTGTTGCGCCTCAAGACCTAATCTCACCACATTAACTCATTACACATGCATAAAAATGCCATGAATCCATGCACATTCAAAAATGTTTCTACCTATACAAATTAAATCCATTCCTTTACAACAATAACAGCAAAAGGACTGGAGAATAAAGAAGTGAATAGCCTTAATTTTCGAAAGAAAAAAACACAGTTAAAAGCAGCATTGTACAATTTTCTGCTACAGGAAGAAAACACACTTTACAGATTTTAGCATTCAAAGTGAGAATACCTTTAAACTTAAACCCAAAAAATATAACTATTTCATGCTAATGTAAGAAGTTAGTTTTTATACCTCCTCTGTTTGACTAGGACAGTTCTGGGAGGCGTTTAGCCTATCCCTTTCTTCACGTAAGCTTTCCAACTCTCTTTCTTTCAAGAGCAGCTGCTGTCTCCATTTCGTTTCCTCTTCCTCTACATGATTCTGAAATTTCTTCAACATTCCTTCCTAAAGTAATTATAAACAAACAATAAATGTATCACAATTGTTCACTCTTAATAATTGTGTTGCTTTTTGATAAATAATATAATTGAAACTGTGTAAGCAATAATAATGAAAGAAAACAGTGGTATGCATTACTTACAGTGTCTTCTATAATTGATTTATAGTGGACAACTAAGGCTTGCAGTTGTGAATTTTGTTTTTCTAATTCTATCAATGCCGATGATTTAAGATTTTCATGTGTTGGGACCATTTCTTGGTTCTGTGATTTCAGTCTTAAAATAATATTGCTAGCTTGCTTCTCAAATTTATCCAACCACATTTGATAAACCTAAAATTAAGATTATGAGTTGCAGATGAAATAATTGTTATTGATGAAGCTTATATTTGATACTACAATTGAGAAGGGTTTAATGGCTTCTAAAGATTGTTTTGTCACACAACTATTAATTTCATAATATTTAATAGAATACAAGAATTGTTTACATTTAATCACACAAATTATGGCACCAATAGTGAAGGATAGAAATTTCTCCAGCTCTGTGGTATCGTGATATCATTTGTATTATTTTTATTTTCTAAACACAATGTAAAGTTAATACTTTTAATGTATAATAAATAAATATTAAATGTAGCTTTCATTGGGTTTTCAAAGTTCAGAAGAAATAACACTGATATTGGTAGACCCCTTATTATATGAACTCTCTTTCAAATGTGAGACACAATGCATGAAATCAAATTGCACAATTTGAAGGACAGGTAAGAAGAACTATCATTTAGATATAAATTAGTTATTCATACAGGGTGCAGTGGAACAAATTGGAGGGGCAGTAGACAATGCTTTAACAATGTGTGTAAACAAGTTATACAAAACTTCAGACAAAGTCACGACAGTGAATTTCTCTTAACGACCACCTTCTTTGAGACATTATTTTCAAAATTTTGTGATTATTAAATACTTGCCTTCCAAAATGAGAAACTATTTGTCTCTACACACACAAATTGTTTTTTTTACGACCACTCAACACCACTTAATCTGATCTGTGACTCCCATTATAAGTAAAAGTACTAATCTTGGAAAGAAATTAATTGCAATATAACTAATTTGATTACCTTGCAATCTTCAACTTTCACCTCAGGAAATATTCTCTGCAATACAATTTTAAAAGCAGCTTGATCTTCTAATTGAGTTTTATGAACGAATTCCTGTGATGAAATATAAATACATTAGAATGGAAGCCAGTTGAGAGTATTACAAGTATTGGTATATAAAAGATTATTTAGTACAGCAACACATCTTATAAGTTAAATCAATATTAAGAAATGTGTGCAATGGATTTTAAAACAAAATGTTGAAATAAAAATGTATATACTTAAGGACTGAGTTTGCAGATTTATATTTCAAAACAATGTTAATTGGTTGGAATTTTTTTTTACTGTATTTACAATCCATTATCAATATACTTCACTGAAAAAAAGTGTGAATAGGAACCAGATGTATCCATTATGCTTAATTTCAAAATTAAATATTACAATTAAATATGTTTACATGCATACACTGAAGTTAATAAAACAAACCAAAATAAAAGTAGAAAGCAGTGACTTACACTGACTATGGTTTCAGAGTCTTTAGTCTTACTTTGGAGAGATTTTTCCATTGTTGATAGGGCTTCCATTGCCTTCCAGTTCTTTTTTCGCAAATCCTATGACCACAAAATAATTATCCGTTAGGAGAATCCATAGATCAACATTTTAACAATGTGAAATATCACAAAAATTAGATAATTATTCTAAAATCGAATAACTGCACATTTTTTACATTGTTGCTTAAGTAAAATATACAAATCATAATAGAATTTTTTTAAATCATATTGGAATTTTTTTATTTCAAAAGAAAAGTGACATTTAAATAAAGATTAACAAAACTATGGATTCTCCTCATCTAACCAATCCAATTTATAATATAAGCATGCAAAGTTATTACAACATCAGTTTTGTGACTTACAAGCAAGACACTAGAATGTTAGAATAAAAACAAAGTAAATTCATTGTAGTGTTTGATCTAAAGTTTACAAAGTATAATCCATCATTCCCACCTTTCCATTCAAAATTAACATAGTATATTCATGACAGACTCTGAACACATTTAACTTGGAAGAAGGAAACTATTTGAAAGTTTTTATTCAAAAATCTATTACCGATTGTTAACATTATACATGTTATATCTAAGATATTTTTTTGAAATATTGGAATTAAATTAATTTTAAAGAATGAGTCCAATACATTTAGAGTATAACTTTCGGGAAATATTTTCAAAACTAATTATCAGATTGTATTGAAATTAATGTTTTAAAATGAATTATTATTCAATTGAAAAATTTAGAAATATAGAAAACAACAGTTGACTTTTTAAAGTATTAATACAAAAGTAAGGAATTGTTCAAGCTTTAAATGAAAAATGTAGCTAATCTTGATTGGTCAGGACAGTTTCTTTTGTAGTGAATAACATAATACAAGCATGCAACAAGTAGGTTTAATCGTAAGTCTCAGCCACAACAAGCTCATGACGAACAAGGATTCATAAGCACTATCAACATATATATCCAAACAGTGTGTGCAACAGTTGTTCAAAAATGTTCACTAGAATTCCCCATAAGAGCATATGGTTCCAACTATTTCAAAACTTTTAATATACAAGCTGGTTGAGGAGACGTGGGTAAAAAAAGAAAGCAGGGTTTCAAATTTTCTGAAGAGTAGAGTTTGGAACAATGTTCTTATTTATATTATTTTTCCATGATTCAAATATTAAAATGTTCTGACTCAAACACTACTATAAGTTGCTTAGTACCTTTTAATATTTGTTTTAAAATTAAACTAAGGCATGGGACATAATTATCAATTATTTAGATGGACTTCTGATTGTCATGATAAAAAAAGCCACAAAAGTAAATGCACCATTAAATTGTCCACTTGCTGAATATCTGGTTAAAGTTACTTGAGTATTCAGTAGTAAATGGTTTTTGATTAAATAAAAGTTGTATGATTTAATAACTATTAATTTATATATTTTGCAATATTGGATAAACAAATAGCCAAATAACACCAAATTAAGTCCATCGCCTGGTTTGTGTGGCTTACTATTTTTGATCATGAAAGAAACAAGAATTGCAGAAAAGTTGTATGGTTTTTAATTTAGCCTTATGTTTGACTGTTATTTAGCTATTTATTTATCTAATTAGCATACTTTTATATTTTAATATTTCAATTTATAAAATATCTGAAAATGGACTTTTAAAATTATAATTTAATCATGCTTTGCTACTAATGTTAAACCTCATCAGGCTTATTCAATGTGAACTATACAGACTTAAGGAAATAACAATATTGGGTCCTTTATTTGAATATAATAGTTAAAGAATTATTTATCATCATAAATTTAATTATGGGCCCCATATTAGTATCAATTGTATGTCTATATTCATGTCCTAAATTTACTTCAATAGCTGTAAATAAAAGAAAAAGGGGGATGTGCTTGCAAGAGCATCCAAACAGAATGCACACAAATGACTAACATACTTTGAAGTACTTTGTGTGACATGTGCATAACATTTTGTTCATAGATGTTTTGAAATACTTGAATTTTGCACACTTGGTGTGGACAAGGCTTTATGTGAAACACTACCCATGCAAGATATATAATACACACCAAACATGCAGAAGTATAACAAACATATTGTTCCAAAGCTTAAGAAGTATCAACAGCCATTCTATAATGTGCTTGTAATGTGTGAAAGATTAAAAGTGTATTTTTTCAAAACAAAATAAAAAGCTTTTCAGACTACTTTAAAGAATGAAAGACTAAAAAGTGTATTTGTTTCATACCATAGTAAAGAGCCTATGAGATTACCTTGGCATCACACCTATTCCTACCTCATGGGTGACTACTGTGTTTTGTTGTGTGAATTCTGTATATGTAAGGAGGAAGGTTGAGAGCGATACAGAGGCTTCCTTTATTTCAAGGTTGGATTGCAGTCTAGTATATGCTAAGCATAGTATAAAATTGTGCTGTCACAAGTTAAGGAAAAGGAAGTGGTTAGCAGTATACTTAGTATTTTTGTTGGCATGAGTTAGGCTGAGTTGCTAGATATTTGACATAGAACAGGATATTTGTTTCTAACAGACATTTTGTGCGAGGGGATGGGGTGGATATTTTCTTTTGATCTAGGCATTGAAGATGGCCAGCAACTGAAACCCAACTCAGTTGTAAACTGTATAGCATAGAGCATTTGGTATAAGTTATATATTATATATTCCACAAATTAGAGATTTTTGATAAAAAAAAATAAAGAATTAGTATAACACAACAGACTATCTGGTCTGGATTGTGTGATAAAATGCAGCAGATTATTAAGGTAGAATAAAGTAGGGAGATAACATGTATGAAAATTTCACCCCATTCTTGAAATTAAAATTGACTAATATTCCTATCAAATCATTGTTTCTAGCTATGTCATCCATATTATTCCTAAATAAACAAAAATTTGTATGTATATAAGAAAAAAAAGTTATACAACTGATTTTATGACACTTCTCAAAGCAGGCCGCAGTTGAAACATGAATTTTTATTTTAGTGGACCCTAACTTTCTTCCTTAGGTAATCTGCGGGCTCTTCCTTTCTTTCATATAATTATAGAAATCATATCTTCATTAATATATGGTAGTTAAAAATTAAAGTAAACAAAACTGTATTTCAAGGCATTTAACAGGTGCAACAATTACAACAACAAAATGACAAAGTATACAAGTCTAATAGTATATAGAATTTTACAAGAATAGTGTGAGCTGTTCATAGTCAGCATTAAAATGGGTTATGAGAAATATATCAAAATCACACAAATAAACAAAACTTAAAAATCTTACATCATTTTTTCTTTTTTGTATTTCCAGCTCTTCATTTATCCTACTGAGTTCAGTCTTATAATTGCTAACTTCAGATGCAAGTTTTTCAAGAGCACTTTCTTTTTGCAACAGGTCTTCATTCAATTTATTTAATAATTCTGATTGGTTTGACCTGAAAATATGGTTAAAAAATTATAACAGTACATATATTTCCTTACTAATATTAATATATGTATAAATTTTTGGAGGCTCTCAGCCTCCTTCCGGAAGAAGGCCTCTGAAAATTTGAAGAACTGCCTTCGATTCCATACTTTACCATACTTCATTTTCAGGTAAAATTTGAAGTTCAACCTATGCCAGACTGGACCAACAACTGATTTCAGGAAGTTGACATCACTGTCTCGTTTTCTTATCCTAATTTGTTATTTAATTTGACCTTGACAGATTTTCCTCAAGTGTTGTATATATAGGGAGGAAAGAAAATAAATGGGAGAATAGTTGGAATATGCTTTATGTGAAAGCATATGCTCAGGCATAGAATTACAGATAAGAAAAGCACATGTTCTAAGCAAGGAGAAGTACTGACTGAAAATATTCAGCCAGGGTGGGACATTTATACATACCGACTATTTGTCTATTAAATATCTTTTTCTGACTTCAAAATGCTGTTGTTCACTTATAATTTATTTATTAGATAGGGAGGAAATATTTTGTGTACTGTAATAAATGAAAATTTCAATTAATAAATCCTGACTTAATGTCATGATACATTAAATATTTTGGTTTATTTATAATACTTTGTTTATATCTACAACTGATACTGATATGAAATCGGGAATTCTGATTCAGTCAAAGTGATTGAGTGTAATAAGGATGGGGTATAACCAACCTAAATCACCACAAATCCTTGTGTTCTCCATAGCATGCTGGACTGTGTTGCATACCAGAAACTTCATGAAGAGCCTGTTTAGTAAATAATATTAAAAAAGACTGAAAGTCAATTAGAACAACCTCTAACCCTAACCAAATGAGGGCTATCCTCACTTACTCTTCCTCAATGTCCAATTTTCTTTCATAGTTCAGTATGACTACTCAAATTATACAGATTGAAAATTCTTAATAATAGTAAATCCATGATGAAATTATAAGTTTAACAAAAATTAAAATTGAAGCTAAGATGGTAGATGATAAAAACAAGCTGGAATTACATTATGTGCTAAAGAAATTTATATTTAAAGTAAAAATTCAAACTGAATATTAAACTGACAAATTATTTAATTTTTAATCAATATATAAGCCAAGAGGTGGAATATGATTAAATCAAGAAACTTAGGATAAATTTATTTTAATTTAAAAGAAAAATTCATTAACTGCTTACTCTTTCTCTTTAAATATGAAACTTGCAGACACCTTTTCATCACTGTATTGCAAATCACCATTTTCACGGCCTTCTGCAGCTGGCCGTTCTGTAACAGCTGTAACTTGTGCAGCAAGAGATTCATTTTCTTCCCGTAGCTGTTGAGCCTCTTGTTGTAATTCTTCCAAAACCAACAACTGAAAAACAATTATTTGTTTTATACTGTTTACTGTCATTCTAAATAACAATAATAGTACCGTAATTATTGTTTACCTTTGTGTGTAATGTTTCATTTTCTTCTCTGTAATGTTGAGCATCTAATTTCAATGAAGAGAGCTGAGCACCTAATTTTTCATTTTCATTTTGAAGCCGGCTTGCTTCACTTTTTATATCTACCAATGTGGCATACTTATTGCTTAGATTATCTATAGATTCCTTGCTTTTAGTTTTTTCATACTGTAGTTCCACTTCCTTCTGTTTGACAACTTGTTCCATCTCAGCTTGGATAAGATTCAATTCCTGTAAACATCCATAGTTTCAATAGATATTCCAATAAACTAGTGATTTCAAATGTAAAAAAGTAATTAATTTTTAAGAAAATAAGTCATGAAAAATAAATAAATGTGCTACATACAATTAAACCAAACAAAGTTTATCAGAGAAGTTTAATTCACACATTTTAAATAAATAATGGGATCAAAATTTAGCTGCTAGTAAAAAAACAAATTTAAGTTGCTTTATAGCTAATGTAAGCCTTCCATAGAACAATAAAAAATTATTTAAAAACTTAATAACAGGAGCATAAAATTATGAAAATACTTTACATCGTGTCTCCTACTGGATGCTGCAGTCTGCTGTTCAAGAAGTAGAACTTGACTTTCAAGTTGAGAGTTACGCTCTCTCAAAATACTTATTTCAGCCAATTGTTTATCACGCAGATTTTGCAATTCTACATTAATACTGCCATTAATATTTTCCTGCTCTTGTAATTGGGCATGCAATTGCCCTATTTGGGACTTCAGAGATGATTCAGTCTAAAATGATAGTAAATTATGGATTAATAAAAATGAAACCTTGTTGATGAAATAATTTATTTTCAGGAATGCATTAGGGGAATAATCTTATTTAATAACATTATCATAAAGTCAGATTTATTCACAACTTGGTTAAATGACTAGTTTACAATACTTAACATTTATTCTTCATTTTCAAAAATAAGGAATTAATATGACTAACACATAAATTCACTCAAATTCATCTCATTATGTAGACAAAGGGAAGGTTTTTGGACATATTTTATTATTTTAAAACTATTCATGGTGTTCTTTGAAACATAACGAGTCCAAGAAATTTTAAATTAAGTAATTTATTAATAAGAGAATATAAATTCATAAATAGGGCATACTTCCTGATGCTGTTCATTGATATGAGTCAAATGAATTTCCATTTGTTGACGATGGTTTAGTAGATCCTTATGTACATTCTGAAATTGATTTTGCTCTTCTTGCAACTTTCTTTGAAGCAAATGTTCTTCATTCAGCTTAGTTTGGAGCTGCAAATATTTAATTTAATTAAATCAAAACTTCAGTTTTCAGAGTAAATAATTTTAGTTACTTGGTTAATTGTATCAGACTGTTGTATTGTCTATTATCTGATTATTATGTAAAATAGGTATTTCAGGGAGCAGGACTTAGATTTTGGAATTTGACTGCAATTCAGCATTAGAGTTTTGTAGAACTGAGTTGAGTTCTGGCAATCCTATAAATATAGAAATAATAATATGGCTGGAAGTATCCAGAATCTTCAAATATTTACTTTCCCACATTTATCCACATTCCCAATACTGAGCTATAACCCAAATAAGAAACTTTCACCTTCAAATACTTCCCCACTGTACCAAATTTTAAATGTTTAAACAAAACTGTAAATGTAATTTTATTGTAGAGTTTGTATTTTATTAAAATAATAATATTTGAAATTATTTTGCAAACATGTTGACCACCATTTATGCAAATACTGTTTTTATTGGGGGAGGGTATTATAAATAATTAATAAATTCTCATCTTTGATTAATATAAAAAACTTTAACAATAAACCTTTAAGGTACAAAAATTACAAATTTTCTTTCAGGGTTAATTTACGTGGGAGATATATTTGGCAAAACTTTTGTTGCAATATGAATGAATTTCAGTGACAATGTTTATAAGTATTTAAATATTATCTTTTGTGCTTTTTCATTTCTCCAAAGCTGTTTTACCATCTCGAATTATTTTTCACTATTGCACTTAAATATGCACCCGTTTACACTTTTATTTAACTATATTCTGCTTTTTTTTAAACACATCTTACCTTTTCCATTCACTCATCTCACTATTACTTTCATTCCATCATATTGATTCCTTCAACATAAAATTCTATAACTTAAGACTTTCAAATTTTTACTATAACTTATATTCCTTAACCACTCACAACAAACACTGGCCATCTACTTTCCTATCTCAGTCAGTGAAGCTCCTCTGAAGAACTTCACAATATGTACTTAGATTTTGACCATTCAGGACAGACACTCAACAGGTATTGTTTAAATTTTGAGATGTGTAAAAGTGACAGTCTCCAACATTATACATTTTCACAGCTGACCCTTGATACAAAAGTCCTGCCCTGCCCCTGGGACCCCCACCTCAGTGGTTTTTGTCTCATTCAAGACACTCTGAAGTGAGTGTCAAAAATATTTAATTTTGCTGTGTACTTAACATGGAAACAATGTTTTCACACATTCATTACATATGACAAACACACCATAGTACACTGGACTATGACCGAGAAGGCTTATGCTTTACTAATGGGGATGATCCATTTCAGGATGACATGAACATGGTATATGTACCCAACAATAACTAAAAGAAATTGGGTCCAAAGTACAAACACTGTATGCTGGTAATAAGAATGAATCAAAGTTCAAGCTCTAGGAGACAAGTCACCTGACAGTGTACATGAAGCTTCTGAGGGAACTTCAAATAATCACAGTTGTTTCATAAACCTTGACAAACTTGATTTTATGAGACTTGGAAATTACAAGTTATCAGATGTGGATACTGAATTTTTTGTGAAGATGCTATGTATGAGTATCAAAGAACTTAAAAATGTATATCAGAAATATATACAAGTAATTAAAACTTTGACCCATATTCCATTGTCAAAAATCAATTATTCAAAGCAGTTATAACAAAGGTTTGCAATAAGTGCTGAAATTTATATGATAAGTTTAAAAGCATTTTATATTTAATGACATATTAAATAGTAAGAACCTTGATTACAAAGTAAAATGTGTTTATAACTTTTTGATACTTGAAGTTGTTACATATCAAATCAATCTTTGTCAAATACTGGTTGAAGATGAACTAAAGCTAGGGAGCAAATATGAGATACAACGATATAAAAACAAAGATGACACATGTCAAACTTTCTGTAGAAAAAATTAAGTTCAACTGCATCCTGTTTGACGTTTATAGTATTAAGGATACTTTTGATTTAAACTACAGTATTAGTTTAAATTTATAGCACTAGAAAAAGTATATTCTTTTGGGAAAGTACTTAAAACATTGTTATTGAAACAATAATCTGTTTAAACAAACCTGTTGCATCTGTTGAGAATGATTAGCCTTCTCTGCATTGAGGGAATCATGAGCATGTTGCAATCTAGTGTTCAAACTCTGAACTTCTGCTTGCTTAAGTACTAAAGCTTCTTCCAGTTGTCTGCAGCTGTGAGATAAACGTGACCTTTCTGTATTGTATTCTGATCGAAGTTCTTTCAGCTTGTTGTGGAAAGACTGTGAAGCTTGCACTTCATCATTCAGTGCTTTCTCTTTCTCTGCAAGCTGCTTTTTCAGTTTAACAACAGGATCTTGTCTACCCTAATGAGAGAAAATGGGAGCTACTACATTAACATAAAGTGAATAAAAAAACTTGTTATTAATGAGGCTGAAACATAAAATTAAAAACTATAATTTAATTGAACATTTTTCATTGGAACTGAACATGATGTTAAATTAATTCAATTCTAATTTTTAATGTGTTTTTGCCTCATTAATAATTTAAACTATATAGAAGAAAAAACCTTGCTTTAGTAGAATTTTGGAGATCAACTGTTTCAAAATGGTAAGTTTATGTTGTATATTTTCATCATAAAATTTTAAATAAATTGAATGAGCAAAAAATACAACCTAATAAACTTTGGTATTTCAAAAGAATTTGATTAATTAGATAAATAAATATCCAAATAACAGACAAAATTAAGTGAAAAAATAAATACAACACAACATTTCTGCAATCCTTAACTTGTTACATACAAATTTTTTATTTTATAATTTCAGAAAAATATTTCAATTAAAACATTCAAAATAGTATGGAGTTTATTAAATCAAACTTTCTATTATAAAATACAATTTGAGCATCAGCAATGGTCAGTAAATGTTTTCATATCATGGTAAACTGCACTCGCTACTCACTTGATTAATTTTAGAAAGTAAGCCAATGCTTATGCAATTTTAATTATATATTAAATAGCTGAATTAAAACAAACATACCTCAATCCACTCTGAATTTACTACTGCTGGTCCTTGTTGCTTGTTGAGAAGCAACTCAATCAAAATTTGTATTTCAGAACGGGAAAGTTCTGCTTTGCGGACTAATGGCATGAGAAGATTAACATTAACTCCTTCATGATCACCACCTAGAGCAAAAAATAAACTTAATTCAGAGCAACCACATTTATATAGTATGTTCCACTTCAAATTAGATTATGAACAATATATTTGTTTGAACTCTAGGAACAAGAATAAATCAATGATTGGGTGAATTCACCATTAAAGCAAAAAACGAAGTCATCCATGAAAAGAATAGGTCAAGCTCAAATCAACTACACCTGTGACTTGTTGATTGTGATCAATTATGCAAATTAAAAGGAAAATCTGTCAGAATGAGCAAGGTCCAAGGAATAAAAACTGATTCATCCTCTATCTCTCTATCAATATCATCTGAACTTTTACCAACCAACTTAATGATCCCCAACACTACAGAATCAACATCTATCTTTGTCAATTACACCTTTTCAAATGTTGCCCTCTTACCACCCACACAGGTGATAGATGTGTCTTATACCCAGTGATCATTGTAGGCCCTATATGTACCAAGTGGTTGAATAATTATTATATAAGGTAATTATACAATATTTTTTAGTGGAATTCTATTAGCATACCTATCTGAGAAATTTGGACAGTGACACATTTGTGGAACATTTGTCAGAATTATGTACAAAACTTTTAAGAGTTTAGGCTTGTCACATGCCATTCGGTTGGACATGCAATATATTTTTTAATGTACCACTTTGAAACACAATAATCACCTTGTATATCAAATATTTTATAGTTAAATTACATTGTGAAGAAATTATCCTGACTTTGCACCATATTCTGTTGTCTAATTCTAGAGCTCTCAGTAGCTGTATTATTTTATTTATGAAGGAGGACTCGCTAAGCTAAATACAAATTTCCGAATATACATATACACATTCTGGGCAATGCCATCACTCTGGATACTTCAAACTTTGCTCACAAAGTGATATAATGAGAAATATTCAATAATATGTGCTCTTAATTTGTCTGGGTTACGTCAAAAGATAAGTAACATGGAATGACATCTGTTGTGGAGAAGTTGATTACTTATTAAGCTGAGTTGGTCTTGGCGGAAGTGAGAGTAACATGACCCAGATTGCAATTAATGAATTTTAATAGATATCGAAAGAATGCTTAAAAACAAAAATGTAAGTTTTAAAATAAACAATTAAAACGTGACAATAAAACGTAACGCGAATTCGTGACAGCTTAGAATTAGACATGTGACGCATGAACTCATCGTTCAATTCACGGGTAAAGAATCAAATAACAGAATAACTTTTTTGTAAAATAATGCAACTCTGTTAGGCCCGTAACACACACGGCGATCGTTATCACGGTAATAATTTCTCGCTACGCCATAACTGCAGTAGACCATTGAAGTGAACGAGAGCTTACACACTGTGCGGTGAATAATAACGCGGATAAAATTGTCGCGGTCGCCAACTTGAGCAGTCGCTCATTGCCTCTAGCGCTTTGCGATAAATTTATCGCCTGTCGCAACTAGTGGCCTACGTAACCCAATGCATGTTTGCACACAGGGCGGTTTTTCTCCCGCTGGAATTATTTTAATTCTTGATTTGAATTTTCATATGAAAAGGTTGTTTTTTGCCATCCTATCTTTTGTGTCCTTTTTTTCGTATTTGGAATATGAACAATTTGGATGACATCATAGATAATGAAATACTTCTTTCATTAATTAAAGTGAGACCTATGTTATGGGATAAAACCCTGAACATCTTTCGCGTCATCTGTCTCAACACTTCAAACAGCGTGTAGAAAGATCCAACCTCCTCTCTTCTTTCATTAATTGGATGAACCCAAATTAGTCGATTTTTTCTTCTCATTTTCATTCGACTACAAAGTACAGTAATGTTAGAATCCACTCTGTTAATTTGTAACTACACTGTTCACAGCACTCTCAACTGAGAATCGTATAACGGAAAATTTACCGCAGAGATAATAATAGCTGAATGCAAGTCTCCCTATTTCTTTGAACGGCGATGATAATTTTACCGCCAATATAAAAATCGCCAAATGAGTAACGGGCCTTATACTTATTGCTTCACAACAGTATTTGCATGTCAAGTTGGCTTTGGTTAATGAACAGAACTTTTTAATTTCATACTAACTAACCACATATCTGAAAACTAATATATTTATTAGTAGAAATATTACATAATCGCCTATAACTCAAGAAGGCAATAGTAGAAAATAAATAAAAAATTGACCTTGCGTATAGATCATGTTACATGTTCACATGGAAATTGATACTCGCGTTGTCAACTGATACACGTTCAGATACTTGCAACAGCAGTATTAGTGGCCAATTCTTATGTCGAAACTAGAACTCATTCTGGTATCAGTTATGTAATGCTTCTAGATTGAGACAATTATTTAGAATTACCAACCGACACCTCAAATAAGTTGTAAATACCACACATTCTTCCGCTAACGGTTCATGGAAGAGAGGCGAGGATACTGATTAAATGAGTAGTTAAATGTTAATTAACTTTCGCACTTTCCCAGCGAATTTGAGTAGGAAGAGTTCAATGGTTTCCAACCGGGTGGCGTTGTAAATAGACGATGTTTTTCGTCGGCATCTTCCAGGATGTCGACGCGGATTGTCGTGTAGTTAAATGTCATTAAATTCGTACAATATCATAAAGAGTATTCGTGATGCCAAAGAAACATTAATATTGATTGCACCGTTCGTTGTTCGGAAATGTTCTAGGAAAAAAGTCATATTCACAAATCGTGACATAAATGACAATTTCATAAACGAAGAAAATACTAAGATTTTTAAGTATAGCGCATAACGCTACAGAATAACATAGGTTTTGAATTTCTGCCTCGAAATCATTCATGATGCTTCAAATACCATTTAAAATTAATAAAACCAATAAAAATTTACTCTTTCTGCAGAAGTGTTAGTCTATAACCAAGATAAATATGGAATGAAAGTAAAGTATTGCAGCATCGCTCCAAATTGTCTCTCACCAAAATTTACGGGCTTTTATGGGTAGTAAAATTTTAAACCTACACATAAAATCTGAAGTTATCTGAAAGTTTCCATAGATAAAGCTGCTGGAGCGGGAGCTAAATTTAGCCATTTCGATACACGACGATAACAGTGTCAATTAGGTCATCAAAACGTTAGCAAGAATATTTTAAGTATAGGAGAATTACATAATTGTCACAATTATGAGCATATTATTATGACCACAGGATATCGATGTTCGGTCATTGATATATTTGGAAGGTTATAGAATTATTACCGTTTAAATACGTCCAATCTGTGAAAATATGCTTTCCGTGAGCACAAATTGTCTTATTCAAAGAAAAAAATCACCGAACGAATATGACAAATTCGTTTTACAAAATGCTACTTTCGGGACGAAATCATTTTTTAATGACAGTAGATGAAGAACATTTCTTTCTGTACTCTTCGGGTAAATTAATTCATTTTTTTACGCAGAATACAAGACGAGAAACAAGTATATCGAAATTTCTAGATTTAATCAAATATATTCACTGCAAGCAATATAAGTTAGTGACTCCAGGTATATTTTTTTTTTAAAAAAAACTACTTTCCATAAATAACGTATTTACAATTCAATCCATAACTCGTGAACTGGAAAGTTCATCAAATTAATTGAATGTACTAGGGAACAACAACTGTAGAAATGGTGTTAGAATTCGTATTCCTAATAAAAGAAACTAACTTCCAGTAACTCGCCCACATTAACGACTATTCGACTTGCTTTACGATTTAATAACGCTCTGTGAATGGCCACGCGCTACTCGACAAAGGTCAAAATGCCGTATAACGATGTTATTGCAACACTAGGATAGTCAAGGTCCAAGATAAATTATTTCTATTCAGCAAGTAAGAAAAATAAATTTGCTTATATGGAATATAATTGAAATCCTAAACTGATGAAAAAAATTGAAGCATGTATGTTGTTTGGAGTGCGCCGATAGTGCTGAAAATATTTAGACTGTCGCGATCTTGAAACTCAAATTCGCAGACCTTAACGATTATGTTCAAACAAAACTATTGTTCACTTAATGTCACATTTCTGGGAGAATTAATTAATAAAGTTTTAAGTAAAACAAGAGCATTAGGAAATTTGTTGTAAATAACAGAATGAATATGAAACTATCTAACTCTACGATGAAAAAACATCTCTTACAGTAAAGGTATCTGAAATATTTAATCAAAAAAGTAAACATTAAAATTTTATGCTTACTCATTTGTTGCAAAGTTGCTAGTTCACTTCTTTTCTTCTTGCTGCGGACTGCTACAGGTTCTTCTTTGGCAGGTTTGGAGTTCACACCTTGCTTTGTAGAAGGAACTTCTTTTTCCACTTTGATATTTGAATCAACTTTTTCATTTGTTTCAAAATTCTCAACTTTTTCAGTCTTTGACGCTTGTTTAACTTCATCTTTAGCACTGGCTCCTTTAGCATCAATCTTCTTTCCGTCAGGTTTCCCATTCTTTTTTACTTCTATTTTAGCTGCAGATGTTTCCTTTATAGGTTTCTTTTCTTCATTTGGTTTGACTTGACTTTTACTACCAGATTTGTTTTCAATTTTCTCCACTTTTACAGGTTTCTCCAATTTAGCAACAGATGGTTTGTCTTCAACAGTCAAGTCTTCAATTTTTGAACCAATCTTTTCATTTTTAACTTTTTCTGCTACTTTTTCAACTTTTACAGAAGTTATTTTTTCTGCTACTTTTACAGAAGTTATTTTATCTTCAACTTTTTTAGTTTTCTCAACCTTTGCACTAGCAAACACTTTTTCATTCTTCATGGATGTTGCTGCTTTGACAGATACAGATGCAACTTTGTGCTGATCCTGAACTGCATTCTTTTGATGAGACAATTTAGGCTCCAAATTTCTAACATCATCTTGCTATAATGAAAATAATTTTAAATTGCTATTTTTGACACTCATACAAAAATTATAGCACAAAAAATTACAATTAATAACAAAACATGCAGATTTAAAACATGCAAGTGTTGAAATAATTTTAAGGAAATATATATACAGCCAGATGAAGAAAAATAAATTAATCTATTTTGTGGAGAGGTAAAATTAGTATACAGTTTTGAATACCCTTATAAGCAGCTCCTGAAACTACCTGTTGTGAATGTTAACATGAAAATAGTGGGAACAGATTTCTCATTTTTCTATTATTTATTGGCTAAATTGATTTAACTTAAAAAATATATAATAATAGTCCCTTTAGGGTAAGTCTAATTTATGAACATGTGTATTATATAAATAACATGCCGCTTACTTGTCCAAAATAAATTACTTTCATTGTGTTTTGTCACAATTCAAACATTTATTTAAGATTATATTTTACAGAATAAAATCATAAATATTTCTTTGATGTTTTCCAAAACTTGGTGTGCTACAAGCTTAACAACCAAATAGTTTCTATAGACTACAAGCAAAATTATGAATAGAAATGTATGTAAAAAATAAATGCTTAAAAATTTCCAAAAATGGAGATAATGACTGTGTAAACGAAATGCAAACTCTTACAAAGATTTAGAACACAAAAAGTTGATGGTTTTCAGGTTAATTGTAAATACACTTAAATTTTAATAAAAGAGTAAAATGTCATTCAACCATAAACAATTCAAAATGTTGAACAACAGGGGTGACCTACTTTAGTTTTAACACAAATTCAATTTGTTATTTTGAAAACAGTGTCAATGCAGAAGAAAATGTAAGTGAGAATGACACCACTAACTTACAATGAGCTACATTTTTATTGAAACTCAATATTGAATCTGAAAATCAAAGTGGAAATATTCAAAATTTAATGAGCATGTATGATTTTTAGCAACTTAAATTGAATTGAACTGGTGACAAAAATTTATAATTTTGGTCAGGCTTGACTCATTTATAAAGTTTTACTGGTTAGCAACATCAGAGAAACCTCAATTTCTACTAATCATTCAACTTAAACAAAAGGAAATCCTTAAACTGTTAATTCAGGTGGTTAAATGAAATAAGAAATTAAAGTTTTAGAAACTGCTCACAAATAAAAAATTAAAAAACTGCAGGTAATAAAATATTTTATTTTGATAAAAATTTTAAACTACTGTACATAAACACTATTTTTGTCAGAATGTCAAGTTGGATAAGGAAGCTATTTAAGAGTTACATTCTGTATTGTAAAAAAGTTTATAAGCAAACCATTTCACAAATCTCATTAGTTTGACCAAAACATTAATGTATATGATCCAACTGGATTGCATTTACCTAGCTAAGTATGTTTGAATATATTCTTGGTGTATTCTTAAAGAGCTATTAACACTTAATTATGTTAATATATAAAACAAACTAATGCTTCACTTTGTTGCTTATGAACTGCAATATTACGTATGTAACAACCTAAACTAAACAGTTCCAACAGTAGGTAGCCTTCTTAGTTCTCAATATAGGTTTCATTGCATACCTGAACAATTCAGGGAACAAGTCAAGGTGAGAAGAGATTTATTGAATTTTCAAAAACATTAGAAGAAGAGAATATAACATCTGCTTACTTAAACTGCTGGATGGACTCAAGCAAACAATCTATTATTCTTTTCTGAAGAAGATATGTGACAAACTCAAAACTCGAACTATCCCAACCTATATACCAACTTTTTCAGTGAATCAATTTAATAAGCAATTCTTGGATTTAGAACACAATGTTTCAATGATTATTAGCAACACTGTCACCAGGCAGAAGACAATAATAAAAACCATGGAAACTTGTTTCAACAAAAATTTGACCAAGTTGATAAAGCAAGAATCATTTATGAAAACAACTTTATTGATAAAATATGACAGTCATTCTTATATGATATATTTGTCTCCAGAATAAATCAAGGCTGAATTGTTATTTTCTTCTTTTACTTAATTTCAACATGTAGATAGTGAAAACTAGAATCTCAGCTAGAAAGGCACTGTTGTTTTCATTACTCTTCTAATTACCCATTACAAATTTATGACATTTACTAGAACAATATGAAGTATGGTACTGGCCATATTAGATATTTTCTCAAATTAAACTATGAAATTATTTATTGCAACAAATGAAATTATTTGCAAAAATGACTTTTTCATAAAACACCACAAATTAAGTTCAACATCAACAGGCGAAGAAAACTATTAGCATTCCCAATGATCAGCTTGAGAAATTTTCGAAGGGTATCTCAAGACATTTAATAATGGTAATAAATATGACGACACACATTTGAAACCAATTTTAAATTAAAAGTGTAAACTTTCCTAAACTATTTCTATTATTTTTAAATAGTGCTCAATCTTATACCATTATTATTTGTAGACAATTTCATTTGACAGTTAGAAGTATTAAATATTATGATTTCTTTAATATTTTTAATTTATTCCAGAGAGGAGAGTAGATTAAAAGCATAAAAATTTAATATGACTACTGTAAAGCTTATGTCATTATCTGAAATGTGCTTACCTGAATATTAAGCATTAAATTGCTACATTGTCATAGCTGCCAGTTTGTAAGTGAAAACCATGCAAATAATATATGGCAAAATAAATTCATTTTTTCAATAAAAAAATTTATGAAGAGAATAAAAAAGTAATTTGTAAATATAAATTTGAGAAGAAAAGTTTCTGGGTGGGGAAGGGGGGGGGGGGCGGGGGCAAGAAAGGCAGGAATGAATTGAAGAAATTTTTGTTTGTAAACAGTGCAAAGAAAAAAGTAAAAAAAAAAAGTTTCAAAGAATTAAAAGAAAAAAATTGTGATTACTAACAAAACAATATATTCATCTTACTACTTCAAAATTTTTTCAAATTTAAGAGAAATTTGTGAAGCTATACAATTAATTTAGTGAGAAGAGATCTTATTAAAGAGTTACTACAAATTTAGGAATTATCATACATGAAAACATTCACACAGTTCATCCAGACATTGTTTGAATTTTAATAAAGCTGGGATTTCTTGGTCACTCACACTGCCTTTGCGCTTAAGGAGATCATCTTTGGGAAGAATTTCTTCAAAATGATTCATAGGACCTATAGGAGAATCCACAATAATACTCTTCTCTGATTTGTTCAATAGAATGGGTTTAACTTTCTCTTTTTTCTTCTTTTTCCTACTATCCTGTAAATATAAAAACCCATAAAGGTTTTTTTTAAAAAAGTTGAAAGTATTACACGAAATTTTCTCCCATGTCTGTGATGTAGTGAAACGAAACAACTTACATAATAAACACACATTGAATTGGTATTTATCATTTTAAAACTCTCTTAGGTATATACTGAATTTGACATATACATTAATTCAAACACTATTATATAAAAATGAGTACTTCATATTTAAGTCAAAATAACCTCTCTCAAAAGAACTGCGGAACAGTAACTGTGCAGCTTACTTCGTTCTAAAAAAAATTTCATTCACAACTTCAACACAGCATCAATTTGTCTTGAACTTTATAACTGTTTATGTGCTTGTGAAAGTATTTAAACCGTTTATAATCAAATTAACAACAAAACTACTGATTTTGAGATAATCCTACCATAATCATTCATATCTTTTCAGTACTCTACATGTTCTAAAAATTTCAGTCAGTAATTTGACAGCAGGCAACATAATTAAAATTGGCTTTCACGATTTAAGTCCAATAAAGAACAATAAAAAATATTTATTATGTACCAATTATATTAAAGTCCAAAGATTAAAATTCAAAGTACTATGAAGAACAATTATATCACAACTGATCATACAAATGAGCTAACAATTTTTATTATGATTTTAAAAAATATATAAATATTGATTATCTTCAGTACTCTATAATTAATTCAAGCAATTTGTGGTCAAACATTTGGCAAAATTCCTAATCTAACTCGTGTTATCCTAACTCCATCGAAAAGAAGTTTTAAGCCCAATTTCACAAATGTATACTAGCATAATAACCAAACTAAGCAGAATTCATGCAAAAGGCTCCAAAATGTGAAAAGGTCGAAGTGGATAGCAATTTGCTTCAATTAAAACATGCAACTCATGTAAGTATACACTTACCAGGGATGAATTTTCACTTACAATCTCAGCTTCTGGCTCTTCAAAATCAACATGTACTTTCACAGGGGGTGCAGCTTGATTATTTTTTGATGATGAAGATTCCTTATCCGCTTTCTCTTTCACTTTTTTCCCTTGTTTTTTCAGTTTCTTTTCCTTCGACTTCTCTTTCGCACTGCGTCCTAAAAGTAAATTTTCTTCGGGCATTTTCCTTTGCTCCGCAATAGCTTCTTCATAGGTTTTTTCTTTCATGCCGAACATTGATATCACATATATTATAATTGTGGATAATATTGCTACCCCTAAACATAAAAGGCCCGTCTGCAAATCCATCACAATATCTGAAAAATTAAATAACCGTATTATGATAGTAACAAAAATAAAACCTTATACCACATGAAACTTCCATAATTTTTAGAAATTATTTGCAATATCGAATCTGTTGGGATGATTCATTCAAATCTATAGACATTAGAAAGGCATTTAAAAGTGGCAGTTCTAAATTACAGACAGAAATATGTTTTTGTAGCTAGATCCTCCTGTATTTACCTTGAGTTTTCTCTTCAGTTGACTTTTTTTTAAAAAAAAATGAGTGTTAGCCACAATTTTCTCACTTACTTCTATTACGACTATTGGCCACGACTAAACTTCAACTATCAAGATAAAAGGAAAATCTCTAGGCCACGCCTATTATACGTATAAGCTTCGTTGTGATTGGCAGTTTAATACTGATGTACGTGCCACGTATTAGCCACCTTAGAAAGTAATCGACTATGAAATATACAAGTTTTTACAACTCAATTATATCATGTCATATTTTCGGAATGGAAAATTTGCATTTAAAAATCACATGTTTTTAAATATCTAATTAATGTATAATTGTGGGTTAAAATTAGGCAGACTGTAATTTTTGAAAGCATTAAAATATAATATTAAATTTAACCAAATTTCTTGCTTATAATAAAAGTACGAATTAAGGATATTGATAAAAAAATTAATGTTAATTATGATACTTTTTCTTAACGGCGTCAACTCGAAGTTCGATATATTGGACGCCGTTGTCGAATAACAGTCGATTTAAGTTCCGCCATTATTCTTTGGGAACGCTCATCTCACTGAAAACGGAGCAATATTTAGAAGAATTCAAGATTCCCAAGATCTTTGCCCAAGATGGAGTAATTGTAATTTAAAATTATTGAATATAATCAGTCGTGTTAAGCTTTGAATTAAAATGTCATTGTCGTGTGCTGCAAAGTCTTGTATAGCCCACGAACAAGACAAGGAATCGTTGGATTTAAACTTTTATCCGTTCCCCGAGGATGAAGAAACGTACGTATTTTTAATTTATTCTTGTTTATATGTTTTGTATAGGTTATGGTTACATTGTTGTTTACATTCCAGAATTCTAATATGATTTTTTTTGTATTTGTAGGTGTAGGGAATGGATTAAAAGGTGTGGGAGATACGATCTACTGCAGAAACCTATTCCAGACGTCCATTGTAGTGAATATTTGTGTGAGCGTCACTTTGATGAACAATGTTTCGAAGAAAATTCGAATGTTTTGAAAGGAAAAGCAACACCAACATTATTTGATCATTATGTTGAAGATGTAACCGGCTCACTAACTGTACAAAAAACTGGGTAATATGTTAATTACAAGATATTTTGTAATGCATTCCATTTATTTTTAAGAGTTTTTTGTTTTTTAAATATATTTCTTTAGTTTGGAGTTAACTCTATTCACATTATTTTATCTGTTCTGGTTAGAAAATATGCAATTCGAAAGATAGGGCACTAATGTTATTTGAATTTAATAAAATTGAATGGTAGATCACAGAATATTATTTACTGAACCAAATTTATATCCATAGGTGTTCAATTTATAGTTCTCTCTAAATCATGTTTTTCTTTGCATCATATTAAAGTTTGATAAATATGTCAATCATTGATGTATGTTACTTACAATTTTTTGCTGAAAAATGTTTGATTTAAGTAACTGCAGGCTTTATAGGAATAAGTGAAGAACAAGCAGAAATTTTAGGTTGAATTTACACTATTTACTTTTTATATGTGAGGAAAGTCTGTTTCACGTATTCACTATAATATTAATATGCTACCTGGATACTCTATTACGAATGCATCTTGTAAAGTGTGTTCAATTATTTGAAACCATGCTACTTGTGTATTATTAATGTCAGAAGTTGTAATTTGAATTACTTTCAAGCTATTCTTGAAAACATTGACTACCAACTATGAGAGTAGGATGCCAACTATGAACTGTGTTGTAGTTTGTTTACTTGCCAAATTTATGATGTTATAATTAAATTCATAGTATATTAGTGTAAATATGAACAGTTAACCTCGGGGAAAAAGAATAAAAAAATCAAGGTTGGCTTTCTGGAACAGAAAATATGATCATACAATGTTGATTCAAAATCATTAAACATTATAATATTTTTATTATTTGTGATAATTTTCCACATAAATGGTTTGCATCTCTTCATAGATTGCACAGACGTAACGAGTTTCTTGGCGTTTTTTAGCCTTGTATAAATTCAATGAATAAAAAATACATTCTATATGCTTTTTGGTGATTGCAATGTACTATAATTACAGTTTTAAATAATATAATTAAATTTGATTGGCTTTTTACACCGGGTTCCTGGAAAGTGCTGTAGCAGTGAACATGTTGAGCTATTCATGTGATGGTTACTATATCATGACTGTTTTTTCTCAGTCACAACTTTTTGACCCATGGGCCATTGGTCAGCACAATCTGTGCTTCTATAGTCCATAATTACATTTCATAAAAAATTACTCGACTGGACAATTTATTTGTTAAATAATTAAATGAAATTGTGACTTAAACTGAATTTTAGTTGTGAATTTTTTTCTAGTATCTTTACCATAATAATGTATTATCTTAGGAAAATTTTAACTTTTATCTTTGCAATGGAATTCCTATGAAAACTTGCATATGTGTTTGTTAATCTTGGAATCGGATATGTTTTTCCTTTATGTTTGCCAGATGTTTATACATCCAAGAGACTTCTTGACCACAGCTTATGGCTGTTTGCCATTGCAGTATTAGTCTTTCAAGTTACACTATCCTGACTTTGACAGATCATTATAATCAAATGACACTGCTATTTACAATGTTCAGCTGGTGCCTGGGGTGGTATGGAATTAAATTGATAAAATTAAAAGTCTTTATTTCACACCTATATTCTACCTGAATAGAGTACATGTTAAGCAACCTTTTTCTTACCACATATGGTCCAATGTAGACGGGAAAAGTTTTATTATACTTTTTCTTCCTTTTGTTAAGTTTTTCTCTGTGTGTTTTCTTTTTTCTTGTCTTCATTTTATCTCATTTTGATTGCTGGTCATTACAAGTTACTGAGGTCTGTAGATCTGAAAATATTGAAATGTATTCCTAAGCAATTTATTACTAAACTATTTTTGGATTATTATGTAAGTATTGTAATAAAAATTTAGTTTTAGTTAAAAACATCAGGGACAAATAACGTGTATCATATTCCTCAATGTTAGCAGACCACATCCCTCTCCAAAAAGGAGCAGTTTTTAATTTCCTGCAAGTTATTGCTTAAAGGAAAATAATAAATGTAATGAAAATGTAAGATTTAATTCCAGGTTATTGTATTTCTACACCATTGTCAGATTTAGGGAACTATAATTAATGATGACAGTCAATATGTATAAATGTTTTTTTTATGTTGAGATTTCATTATACACAAAGTATATAAGCAGAACTAATAACTGTAAAGACTGATTGAGTTTTACCTTAAGATACTTTTTAAATAAATTCTTATTATATAAGATGTTAATAAGTAAGTAAATTATCATTATACAGTAAACTTTTATTCTGTGAGGTTGAATCTAAAACTAGATAATAAATTGATAACTTTAATTTACTTTGTACATCTTATCTATATCAACTACTATGCCAACACTAGAAGCCCAAGAATGGCAATTGTGCATTGTTCAGTCAACTTCTCTTTATAGCTTGCTGCTTTAATTTATTACCCCATGTGGTTGTTTTTAATGTGAAAATGAAAATAATTGGAGTATATTGCAGCTTGCATAATAGCTCATTTGCATGGAAAGCATGATAACTTGTCCTTTAATAAAGATAATACATTGTTTTGCTGTGTGCCTGGGAGGAAAGAAATGTTAATAGTTCATCATTGGCAGTGATGCATTTCTTAAGATAAATACTCCACGTGTTTTGATTCAAATTTCATGAGTGTTAGCATTAAGGTTTCATTAATTCTTTGGGTTTTGGAATTTAAATTCATACAGTATAATATGTTAAAAAACTTAAAATTTCAAATTGTTATTTTTTATCTATTAGAAATGGATCTGGTGGAGAAATAGTTGTAATACCTTGTGTCATCATGGAAAATGTAGTTAACGAGGAAGAGGTTATTGAGTATGGAGAAGACATTAAAGAAGAAACCGAAGAAGAAATGTAAGTTATAATAATAATATAAACTTTATTTCCATTAATTCCATAATACAATATGGAAAAACATCAGGTTTATTTTAAAAATACAAAAGAAAGGAAAACATTTAAATTATCAGTATAATCAGTCTTTCAGAGTTATTTCAAAGGACTTGCCTTGCAATTCAAACATGTTTGGCAGTTTATTAAAATAAAATAAAATTCCTTTCAGAAAAGGGTCATGCTCAGATTTTTTGTATTAGTCTGCAGTTGCCCTAGTATTATAAGGGTTAGCTCTTTTGACCTGGGAAGTTTTTTTTACTTTACCATCATAATAGTTTTAAATATATATGGAAAATAGACAGTTAGTATTTTATTTATTTGGAATATTGGTTTAAATGAATCTGTTTTATTCCTACCAAATATAAATCCAGTAGCTTTTTTTTGAGATATTAAAAGCTTGTCCATATACTTAAAAGCAGCTCATCCCCAAATTTCTATTCATAACTAATATGGCTATATACATTGCCATAGTATATGTTCATTAAGTATTTTAATGGAAGAATGGACATTTGATTTAATGCATATGTATTTCTGTTTATTATGTTGCATAGTTGATAAATGTGTTTGTCCCATGTTACTTTACAGTTGACATTAATACCTAGAAACTTTGTGTACTTTCCAAAATTTATCTCTTTTCCATCACAAGTTAATTTATTTTCATTTTCCGTACTATGATTTTTATTATAATTGAACTTATCCATTTTTATTTCATGTTCATATTTTTCATAGTATATTTCTTAAATGTTTGTTTTAGGAATGAAATGGATGCCCAGTATGAAATTGGTGAAGAAATGTATATTCAACAAACAAAAGAAAATGGTGATGGGTATGTAGATATCTGTATATGTACGTATGATGTTTTATAGTACTAGCGGTCTATATAAGAATTAAAGTATCTCAGACAATTTGTCTTATGCAGTGAAGGAAAGGCAGTTCCCTTTTCAGTATCAAACATTTTATATATATATACACACACACACACACACACACACACACAAACTAGGAAGTAAAAGTATAAAAAATATAATTTGCTTTATTTTACTTAATATCACATGTTGTTAATGAATTTGAGATCCATTGAAAGTGGTGGCACTTTCTTTAGCTATTATGCTCCTAAAAACCAGCAAGTTATTATGGTTCAGAAAGAGGAGAAAGAAAGCTTTCAACAAACCTCTGTCATATAGGCCATAATTTTGAATTAAATGGTCAGGATCAACCGAACTGGGAATTCACCCCAAGTCTCCCGCTTAGTGTGTTGCTGCTCTAACTACTGAGACATCTGAGTCGACTCCAGGCCAGGTACAAGATTATAATTAAAATTAATTAAGTTAGAAGGCCCATGCACTAAGCAGAAGACCTGGGTTTGATACCTGGTCCAGTTGAGATTTTTCCATCCTGTTCCTTAAACTATTACAGTTTGAAATGACTCCTGAAACAACAAAAACTATTTGATAACTTCCTCTCCCCTCATTTCATCTACCAAAAAATTACCAACCCTCCACTTGAAACTGGAGAAAATGTTCCTAATTTTGATTCATACCCTGAGCCACTCCAACAATTTTGAACAGTGCTTTACAGACCCTCTCTTAAAAGCCCAAACCCACAATTCCTCATGTGCTGAACTCTATCTTTGGGAACTTTCCCTTCAACATGTCATTCAGCCTACAACACAACATTGTCTAACCGTATCCATTCCTTCTGTGTACCGTTTTTCTTTCCATCTTTCACCTGTTGCAGCCTTCTTCGGATGAGATGCACACTGTTGACCAATAGCAAAGTGTTGAATTCAAATTATTTTGGACCAGACATTAGTCGGCAACTATTGGCAACCAATAAAGCCAACAACACATACTAGGAAAGGTCACAAGAAAGTAAAATTTTTGAGTAATATTGGAAATATACATGCATACCCACATAAATAAGTCTACACATATACACCATTCTCTTTATGTCAAATCATTTCTCGCTTCTATTTTATGGACTTTCATATCAAACAGTCTTGTTGTAAGGAAAGAGAAAGATGAAGAGAAGTAGTTAATAAGCAATTAATTTAATTTTATATTGATCACATAAAGTGTTTCACATTATGCACATTGATATTTTTTCCCTCCAGTTTTTTTCCTGTTTATGGGCTATAGACCATTTTTGTACTTCCCTGCTAGACAACTTATATTAATGACTTTATTAAACACATTATTTGTGACATTTAGAGGGTGAGATTAATTTATGGTATTCAGGCTAGTTAATGTGTTTTGAGGGGAATTGTTTAGTGAATGGTATGATAGAATAAAATATCTTTATATTAATATAGCACAAAAATATTCTTATGTATAAACAAGTCTTACGAACAAATATCTATAATATGAAAAATTATTACATATACACACATTTTAATTTTAGTATTTCTTCCGGTTGGCTAGGAAAAATCTGAATTTGAGCATAGGTTTATTATTGTTGTTGTACATTGATACAATAATACAAAGTATGAAAATAAATTTTGAACTCCTTCAATGAGTCCATTGTAATATAGTTTTGTAATTTGGTTTATTAGTGTTTGAATAAATATTTATTGATTTTCTCACAGACTTCTTCTTTCTTTATATTTTAGGGATGAACAGGGAGAATTTCAGATAATTACTGGAGATACATACGATGAACAAGATCATTCGCAGGACAGTGATAGGTAATTATTCTTATTATATGCAGATAAAAAAGTTTACATTTTTATGTACAGTTTTTGTGATTAATATTTCATTGTTATTGGGTTATAGCACTTTGCAGTTGTGTGCAATTACTTTCATTGTAGGATTATTTGCACTGATTGTTTTTAAATATTCCATAAATCTAACATTTATACATTGAAAATTACATTGTTCTCTGATTTTATTTTTTTAGAATTAATATTGTATCACATATGGGTAACCACTTACAATCAGAAGAGGAGGCTGCTAAACAAGAGGTTGTAAGCATTGTTCTTGATGAAGCATATGATGGAGAAGGTTGGGAGCAAAACATGGCACTTGCAAATATTCTTTGTCGAATATGTGCTTCTTCAGATGGAGAATTAATCCCCTTATTTGGAGATAAGGGAATTGAAATGCAGCTCATTGAGAAGATTAAGTGGTATCTTCCTATTGAAGTATGTGCTACAATAGTTTTACAGAATTATTACACTTTTTTTTCTTACTCTGAATATTAATTTATTTTACCATTTTTAAAATATTAATTATTGAAATACATTTTTTATTACAGGTTAAGCATGATGATAAATTACCATTACAAATGTGTTCTTCTTGTATTGATAAACTTAATACATGTCATGAGTTAATGAATTGCTGTGTGGAAGCAGATACAAAGCTTAGAAGAATGTTTAATGCTGATGATGATACTGAACATGTAAATAATTTTTTATATTATATAATTCTAAATAACTATTGTAAGTTTGAAACCTAAATTTTTTGAACTATGGGATTACAAAATGTTAATATTACTCTTTGCCCTTTTGAATTATTTAATGTGTAATACCACTGATTACTAAAAATTAGAAGCTTCTTCAATATGCACTCTTTCTCTCTGTTCCATTTCCAAGGTAATGACATCCTTCCCTTAGGTACTCTGAACTAAAACAATGCTATTATTAGTGGCATTCTTCTGTATTATTTCCTAATAGTGATATGAAATAATTGCTTTTTGAAATAACTACAAATGTTTTATGAAAGAAATTATTTTTATCACTTCATTGTCTTAGTTTCTCTGTGTTTGTTAAAATAGGTTATCATACATGTGCTCCTATTACTTGTAATTCCTTCTTACTCTATTTTGGGTCTTTTTGATAGTGGATTATTTTCAATCCTACCATTTCACATATTCATTCTTTCACCTCTTCCTAAACATATCTCAAATTTGCTCTGAATCATAGAAACCACACTGCTTGGGCTTGGTCATTCATCAGCACTCCTACATCACTTGCTGAAACTCTTTACCCTGAAGAAGATTATGGCAACAGTCATAAACCAAACCCTTCTAGCTGGACACATTATGCAAGTAAGTGACATAAGTCCAAGATTACAACAAATCTGTAACTCGGTGCATACTACACATCTGTTTATTAACTATGGGTAGTGAGTGATAATTATCATTATGAATCTCCTTTTTTGTCCCAAAAATTCAATGATCTTCCATTAATTTTATGTGGAACTTTACCAATTGATATGCAATCTTGCATATACTTGATTTAATAGAGCCTCTAATTCATGAATAACAATTGAACACCAATAATCTCTACTCTGTACTTCTTTGCTCTTATTTGTGTGATTTTATTTCAATGAATTCAATTTGTCACACATATATATGAATTTCCTTCAGCAAACTCTTCATTTGTTACCTACGCACATAACTTACTAAATATTTATAATAACCATACTCCAATAAAAGTGGTAATAAGTGTCTGGCAGTATAAAATTATTTTTAATCTCTGTACTATTATATAATAAAATGTATAGTAAGAGTTGTATTCTGCTTTCATATTTCTGAATTCAGTATTTCATATTCCACTTAAATGTCTTTCAACTCATTCATTTTCTCTTCTAATCATTGCTCCATCTCCATTTTAGCTTATCATTCATTGCTTATAACATGGTATTAAATTATTGCCTTGAATAAAAATGTGTATAGTCACATTTCTGACTATCTGGTAATATTATTTAATACTAACATTAGCCATAAAATTGAAACAATACAAGTATTATATTACTTTTGAATGTAAAGAAAGTATGATGTGATATTGACAAATTAATTGATATGGGCAGGAACAAAAGGGAGTGAGTTAATGCCTTTATTAAAATTGAGGGCCAGTGTGTCTATACACGACAGGAAGTGGATCAAAATTTTGGATCTGCCAGACTCCAAAGTCGGCAGTTAGAGCAGTAGGGCTGGGACAAAATATAATTTCAAATTTTCAAAAATCAGACCCCTTCTTCAGGACAGTAGGCCTGAATATTGAGCCAGCCAGCCGCTCAGTCATTCATATGTATTTTTTTGAATAGGAAAGAGAGACAGTGATGTCGAGTTACATGAAATCAGTAGTTAGTTCAGTCTGACATAGAAGGAAGTTCAAATTTTTTAGGGCCTTAGGCCCCTTTGTCAGGAAGGAAGATTTGAACTGCGTGCCATACAGGCGCACGAATTGATTTCAGATAAGTTGGCATCATTATCTCTCTTTCCTATCCAAATGTGTTATATATATTGTTCTTCAAATTTTTGGAGGCTCTCAGCCTCCTTCTTCAGGAAAGAGTGTTACACCATTCTGTGCACCGGCCAGCTGCGGAGTTTTGACTGCCGCACGGCTAGTAGCCCATAAACAATTAACACCCCACCAAGCCACTAACTTTCTCTCCCAAGGGAAGGTCGTGGCATAGGAAAGGTTCTGATAGTGGTCATTCATGCAAAGCACCCTATATGCTTGAACATATATATATATATACATATAAACATGCACACACACATATGTATACATACACATACATAACCATGCTAATACATACTCACATGGTCTCGTGAAAGTGGGGATGGCAGGTAGGAAGGGTACTATTTAAAGGATGTTGAGTCCAGGGCTTGGCCTGGACTGTAAGGCATGTTGGAAAGGGAGTTCCCATAAATGGAGTTCTGCCTCTTATGAGTCGGGGGTAGAGCTTTAAGGATTGTGAGTGTGAAGCATTGGTTGAAATTGTTTATATTGTGGCTTTGGATGTGAGCAGCTACTCGATTGAATTTTGGAAAGTTTGACAGTGCTGCAGTGGTTGACTATTTGTTCAGGGAGGGGTGTTTTGGTTTGGCCTATATAGAATGCAGGACAGAGTCTACAGTTAATTTTGTATGTTTTTGTGTGGTTCTGAAAGGTTGTGGTGGGCTGTAAGATAGGGCAGACATGGCATCTGTTTTGCGGAGGATGGGTGGGCGTCTGAAGGTAACTCGTGGGGAGGATGGTTTTTAGTTCAGGGTTGGATTGCAGTCCAGTGTATGCTAGGCAGAGAATGGAATTAATTTTTTGTAGTCCAGGGAAGTAAGTTGTTGTGGGGGGTGGACTACTTTTTTTATTTTGGTCCAGAGTAGATGTTTGGAGATTTGATAGGGCACAGGATATCTGTTTTTGGAGGAGGTCGCTGGGATAGTTTATATTGATGAAGGCGTTGAGGATCTGGTTGGTGTAAGAGGCCAGACTATTCCAAATGGAGCAAATACATGTTCCCCTGAGGGCTAGACTGTATGGGAGGGAGCGTTTTGTGTGGTGTGGGTGGCAACTTGTGAAGTGCAGATATTGGAGTGTGTTTGTGGGTTTTATGTGGACAGATGTGTTGATAGTGCCAGAACGGGTGTATGTCAACTTCTAGGAAAGTGACTTTGGTTGGGAGTGGTTCCAAGTGAACTTTACGGGGTGTTTGTAGTTCAGGGTGTGGAGAAATTCAGATAGGTAGTCTGGTCTGAAGGTCCGTAGCATGAATATGTCATCTATGAACCTGAACCAGGTCTGAGGTTTTAACGGGGAAAAATTTAGGTGGGCCTGTTCTAGGCGTCCCATGAACAGGTTGGCGTAGGAGGAGGCCATCCGGGTGCCCATAGCTGTGCCACTTATTTGGTGGTAGATGTTGTCTTGGAAGGAAAATTAATTTCTAAATATTAACTGTGTGCGGGAAACCAGAAAATTGGTGGTAGGGAAAGAATTTTGTGGCTTGTGGGACAAGAAGTGCCACTAGTCCATGGGCATGGGGAATGTTGGTGTAGAGTGAGACAACATCTATAGTAACTAACTAAAAGAGGTTTTGGGAGTTCGTGGAGACGGTGGAGGAAGTGGTTGGTGTCTTGGATGATCAAAGGAAGTTTTTCTACTATTGGTTGGAGGGACTCATCCACCAATGCAGAAATCCTCTCAGTAGGGGAGTTGTAGCCAGCAACTATTGGGTGGCCCGGTATACCAGGTTTATGGATTTTGGGGAGCAGGTAGAAAATTGAATTTATTAAATAATTTTAAGTAGACTGTGCTCCACAGTTTGGAATATACTCACTTTAATAAAAACATTTCCGTTGTAATAAGGGTTCTTAATATTTAAAGAATAGATTCATAAATGAAAACTCAGAATTTTAATTAATAGAAAATTTCATATATTTATTCAGTAAGATCATCTAACAGTTATCCCATAAATTTTGTCACAACTATTTTTACAATTTCATATCTCAAGAACTTTTCTGGACCTCAAAATAGGAATGAAATTTGCTTGTCTTTTTAGAATACTTAGAATTCAAACAAATCATTGAAATTTAAAGTGTGTTTAAATATGAAATTTATCAAATATCCCCAAATTTAATATGACATAATATTAAAGTTTACAGTAGAAAATTATGTATTTTTTACAGGGAATTTATTCATTGAAGAAAGAGTTCACAGGTACCAACAGCGATTCAACCATGATTTTCGATGTACACAAGCTCTGTCATTGAAATATCTCAGTTTAATCGCTGTTGGTAGGAGAACTCTTTCTGCAGCAACTACAATGGGAAATTGATAATGTATTCATTCTTTATAGAAACTTGGCTCATATTTGATTACTTAAATTTGATTTCATCACACATTTAACACCAAATATTTGAGTTTTTTTTTAAAAAAAAAAAAGGCTATAATGTTCTTGTAGTTGCTCACACTTTCACAACACTTTAGTAGCACTATCGACCAAATCTTTCACATGCTTCAGACAATCGCTCCCTTCAGGATACTGCATACAATATCAATTTTTCTCGGACTTCTATATTATCGACTTTTTCATGCATCCACTCGATTTCTTATTTAACTGACACATGCACACCCATATTATCTTAAGAAACTTTCAATGTACCAGGTTATGTCTGGGAACCTGGAAACCAAAATTTCCCAACCTATTTCATAATTGCATATTCTTTCAAATAATTCTACTATCAACATTGGTGCATGCTGTATATATAATCTTGAGGTAGGAACAGGTGCCATATCTGCCCTGTCCTTCAGCCTACTACTATCCTCCACAAATAGGCACCTTAAAAATTAAAGAAACCATTAGCTCTCTCCTCGCACATCATCTACCAGGTTAACACTGTCCAGCTTTCTATATCAGCGAAACCTAACTCTTAACTGCCACAGCACTGTCAAAACCTTAAGTGTTTCTTTGTGTGTGTGTGTGTGTATATATAATTTCAATATTGGTATGGAGAGGACAGAGATAGTGCGGTTTCGCCATAAGGAACTGAAGGTATTTCTTCAAGCCGCAACCTATCTCTCTGTCCTCTCCATACCAATATTGCAATTATTTTTTACAATGTCACATCCTTACTAATATAATATATATATATATTGGTATGGAAAGGATAGAGAGATAGTACATGTGTATTTGTATGTATGTTCAAGCATACATGTATACATGGGATGCTTTGTATGAATGATCTGTATCCTAACCTTTCCTATGCCACAACCTCCCCCTGAGAGAGAAAGTTAGTGGCTTGGTGGGGGTGTTGATTGTTTATGGGCTACTGGCCGTGCGGCGGTCAAATCTCCGCAGTCCGCAGCCGGCCGGTGCACGGAATGGTGTAACACTCCTTCCTGAAGAAGGAGGCTGAGAGCCTCCGAAAATTTGAAGAACAACCTTCAGTTCCTCATGGCGACACCGTACTTCACTTTCAGGTAAGCCACAACCTATCTCTCTATCCTTTCCATACCAATATTTTTGACAATGTCACATTCTCACTATTACAATTAATATATATATATATATATATATATACACACATACATACATACATATACATACACACACTTAGGAAAGGAGGAGAGAGGAGCAGCTGACTTACCTTAAATTGACAGTTGGTGTAGCCAGGATGGAAATAAATAATTTGTCTATATAAATATCATATGTTGATGATAAATTTCAGATCATAGACTAATTTTATGTAGTAATTTGAAATATCTTTACAGGAAAATATATTTAAATGCTCTAAATATTAATTATGGATTTTTAAAAGTAAACTTTTTACTGTTTACTAAAGCACTAATATAAAAAAAATTGCCAATCTAATATTTTATTTTATTTGCAGATGAGAAATATGGAAACCTATATGAAGAAGGATTGTGAGCAAACAAATCATGTATATGGGAACTCAAAAAAGTAAGACAATTTTGTTTATATATAGTAAATATTGTATGTTTTCAGTTTATATCTTGTAGGTTTATAAATGTACACAGTCTTTTGAACTAATTATAAAGTTTTTTTTGGTACTTCAAGTTGTGTGACATTTTAACCTGTCTGTATTATTCTTTATTATTCATGTTAGCAAAATTGATTAGTTCCTAGGACATTGGGTGCTTAGGCCCTTGAAAACTTGACATGATATTGCTTCCCAGCCAAGCAATGCCAACTGTTAATTTAATATAAGTCAGCCACTCTCCATCCCTCTTTTAACAATGTCTCATTCTGCTTCTTTAGCAGAAAGGCGAGACTCCCATGTGCCTGTGGAGTGTGTATATGTATAGATTAATAATCAACTAAGGATTATGTTACATTGTCAGTTAATTAACTCACCTGGACAGGAAAGAGAACAAGAAAGTGGCTTTCTTATCTGAAATTGATAGTTGGCATTGTCAGACTAGTCAGTAACAAACCTGTAAAGATTTAGAGAGCATCAGTCCTCTTCCTTAGAACAGAACTGCATATTTTACTGGCCAGCTACACAGTCTAAAAATTGGTGAGAAATAACAGAATAATACATACAAATACACACACAAACTTGTGCAATTAGAGGTGGAAGGTAAAAGGTAAAGTAAGTTGTTAAATGACCAAAGGTCAATGTGAATCATTGCTTGAAATTGTTCTTGTGGCTCTGGGTGTCAGCAGCTAATGAGAATTGTTTTTGCTGCAATAGTTAGCAATTTATTAAGAAAGAGGTCATTTTGTTTGGTCAATTATGCAGGGTTTTCATAATTACTATTACAGGTTTCTAGGGGTAGTATAGAAGACTTAGTAGATAGCATTTTGATAAGGAAACTAGTCTGGAAATGTACCGTTTGATGTAAAATGAGTTTGTAGATTGAATATCCTACTTCACGGTAATGCAAGCAAAATGGTCTGAGGGCGACTGCTGTGTGTAATGGTCGTGCTGCAAAACACGTGTATCACAAATGTTTTCTCTTCTATGTGATTAAGCACTTTCTCTTCAAAGTCGAGAGTTCGATACATCTTTTACAATGTACACCGGCAATTTATTACTATCAGGAGCCTTGAGATTTCAGAACATTCAACATTATATTTTAGATGAAATGACAGTTTCTGTAATGAGATGCAACTCTTTTTCTTCTACCTTAGTTTCTCCATATTCTGGTAACAGGACATTGTCACCAGCCTTCTCAGAGGGAGGAATGTGATCATTTTTATTCTGAGCACCTGGTCGAACAGCTATAACTAGATTTTAAAACTTTTTACTGAGCTTTCTCTGGCAGTACAATTCCTCCTTTAGTTGTGGTGACTGTCTCAGCCCTTTGTGCAAAAATTCTGTCCTTCTCAGAGGGAGGAATGTGATCATTTTTATTCTGAGCACCTGGTCGAACAGCTATAACTAGATTTTAAAACTTTTTACTGAGCTTTCTCTGGCAGTACAATTCCTCCTTTAGTTGTGGTGACTGCCTCAGCCCTTTGTGCAAAAATTCTGTCCAGTAAAGGAACAAGCCTTCTACCGATAGCAGCAATTGTTGTTTGTTGGCACAGGGTTATACTACAACAACCAAACTTTTCTGTAGAACGGTTGGAAAATCCACATAACATCACAGTCAGCCCCCCCCCCCCCTCACTTTGGACGAACCTGTTTCTTACAATCGTTGTATTCGATCTTAAACTTATTTTGCATCCAAATGGTACATTTCTGGACATTGATTTCTTATTAAATCTTTATCTACTAAGTCCCCTTTACAACACACAGAAGTACTATATTTTATATAGATTGGAAATCTAATTAATATCACTACGAGGCATTGTAAATTACTTCTTACGTAAGTAAAATTTCTGTTGTGTGTATTCATATTTCTCAAAAAGCATTCGAAATTGTTTCAGATTATACTCATATGGCAGTACTGCTAGTGAAGATGCTGATACTCATGATGCAGATCATCAAATAGAATTAGAAGATGAGGATGACGATAATAGTGTTTTTAAAGATGAAAATCAGTATGGCGTCACTAAAGTCCTCAGTATGAATATGGGAAATAGAGATGGAAGTCGAAATAACTTTCAGGTGAAAATTGCCCACAATGAATGTGATTCAGATTTTAAAAACAAAATTTCGGGTGCTATTAAAGAAATATTAGTTAAAGAAGATACAGAAAATACAGAAAACGATGATTCAACCATTTGGCAGTGTGAAATTTGTCATTTTCAAGCTTTCAAAAAGACAATATTGATGAATCACGTACGAAGAAAACACGCTGATGAAGTGTATGTGTGTCAGTATTGTAATACTTACTTTGGTGATGAAGCTTCAAAATTAGAGCATGAATTTGAACACACAAAAATGCAGGATGAAGAGAATGAGCAACCAGTTTATGTTTGTGAGTATTGTGGTAAATCGTTTCGTGGTAAAAGATCACTCAAAGAACACCATATAGCTGTTCACACAGACGAAAAACCTTTCAAATGTGATGAATGTGGAAAAAATTATGGCTCTCTTGCTAGTTTAGACATTCATAAATCCACCCATTCAACAGAAACACCTTATTTGTGTGATCTTTGTGGTAAAAGTTTTAAGCATATAAATAATTTAAGGAGTCATAAGCGTTGTCATTTAGATGAACCATATAAAAATCGGCAACTCTGTAGTAAATGTGGGAAAGGATTTCGATCAAAATTTCATCTTAATGAACACATGAATGTACATAATGGAATCCGTCCATATTCTTGTGATAAATGTGGAAAACATTTTCACAAGAAAATCCAACTCAGACAACATGGTTCAGCCCATTTAGGTGCACAACCCTTTAAGTGTCACATCTGTGGTGTAAAATTTAATCGGCGGGGTAATATGACACAGCATGTAAAAAGACATGAACAAGAAAGAAAATACACGTGCAAAGTATGTAATGAAACATTCCCAACCTTAGGAGCTGTTTTAAACCACCGTAAAATGCATTCTGATGTTGAAGTTGAAAGGAGTATTCAGATGCAGGTTGGAGATGATGAACATTGTGCATATAAATGTGAACTATGTGGTAAATTGTTAGCAAAGAAGGAATCTTTAATTACTCATATGCGGTCTCACACTGGCGAAAAATTATTTGAATGTAATGTCTGTGGTAAGAAATTATCAAATAAGGGCTCTCTTACTTACCACATGAGATCATTCCATACTGGAGAGAGGCCTCACACTTGTCAATTCTGTGGAGAAGGTTTTCTTTCTAAAGAAGCACGAGTAGTACATGAACGGTTACACACAGGAGAGAAACCTTACAAATGTTCAGTGTGTGGCATGGCATTCCGTTGTTCTAGTAATTTATCTCAACATGTTAAAGTTCATTCAGAGGAACGCCCACATCCTTGTCAACACTGTGGAAAAGCTTTTCAACGCAAAGGAGCTCTTGATGTCCACATGAGGACACATACAGGAGAACGGCCATATACATGTGACATTTGTGGTCGTGGTTTCACACAAAAAAATGATATGTTGAAACATAGACGAATTCATACACAAGAAAAGCCCTATCGTTGTGAGCACTGTGGACAACTGTTCCCTCAGAAAAGAGATCTTACAAAACATCAGCAGATTCATCAGAGCCGAGTCCCACAGGAAGTAGTTCATGAAGTAGTTGAAGAGGATGAGGAAGAAGAGGATGAATCCTCCACACAAACAGTTGTTATCACAACATCAGAAAATAATATTATAAATTTTCCTGAGATCCCAGTGAACGTACCTGTAATGGAAAATGCACAAACATTAATCCTTCACAGGTTTTAGTAAAATAATATATTATGAATAACAATCAATCTTTGCTGTTATATAGTGTAAATATACTTGGGAACAATTGAATACTTTAAGAGCTTCTGACCTGTAAATATATTCACTTAATTTTGGTCATAAATTAGTGTCTATAAACTGAGTTCTCATATTTTGATTCATTTTCTACATAATTTGTTTGATACAATAAACTTTGTAGTAATAAAGTAATTTGAACTTAGATATGTATTGATTTTTTGTTATGTATTTTTAATAAAACATAGGTAAGCAATACATTATTAGTAAGAATTCAAATTTTCATTCTCATGATCAGATTATGTATATAATAATTGAATTATTAAAAAAAGAACTATTTAAATTTGCTATCTACAAAATTGTTGCTTTTACTTCATTTTATACCTATCATTTTAATTAAGTTAAGTACAATACCAAAATATTTACAACTCTTCAAATAGTGAGTATAGCTTTTAGAATATTTTTTATATCCACAATAATGATATATAGTCAAAACAGGAAGATTCCACAATTATGACCAAAATGCAAAAAGGGGAAAGTTCTTTGTGCATTTATAAGATCATAGAGGAAAGTGATCAGACATCCATTCAAAATTTCAGTGTGCTGCAACTGGAGATATACTTTAATTCAGAATTAACAGTACATGCCCTATGTTGAACAATAATACAAAACTTGTGATTCATCTAAGTCAACTCACTAGTTGATACTTTAATTACTCAGTTTGATTGTTATTTTTCTTTTAGGAAACAATAAGGTAATGTCTGCATAAGAGAGAATTTTTTCTTATGTCACAATTTCAAGTTAATGGATCTAAAGTTTTTTTTGATGAAATCAAATTATTTGATTGTGTAGTCATTACAAGATCTCATAATGTTCAGAACTTGGTAGAAGAGTATGTTTCTTTTTTCCATAAACTATAAGTGTTGTATTAATTTTTCAGAAGTACATATGGGAACTTTCCATTGAATATAATTTGACTGTGAAGGTAGCAATAAGATGGAAATGACCTGCTAAATGCTGGGAATGAGCATCACATAAAAGAAACTTAATTCTTTTTTTCCCCCTCCTTTTATAATCAATTATGGAAAATGACATAATCTGTATTGCAAACATGTTTTGATCGTGTATGGATATTTAAGTGAGAGTTTGGCAACAGTGTGAAGATAGGCCTTTAAGAAAGTGGTGGATAGAAATAGCTTTAATCAAAGCTCAACCATATACACAATGAATGGACATTTGTAGGCTACCTTGCATATAGCATTATTATTATTTCCGGTTGGATTGTACTACATTACAAACCGAGTAGATAGTGGAGTTCATTGTAGGTCAGGAAAAATTTTGCTGGTCAGAGTGACAACTTAATTGTTTTAGATGATAATATTGAGACATCTATGCCACCCAGTTGGAAACTGGGAGAACTCTCCCAACAGTACATTCCCAGGAATTGAATATATCATTTCTGAGAGTATGGTATGACAAAAAAATGGTTTCTTCAGATATAATTGCATATTTTATTTAATACCATTGTTTCTTCCACCTACACTCCATCCAGTATTCATAATTCTGTTATATCATTTAGTTGCTCTTTATACTTGTTCCATTTTTTATTTGTTTTCTTTTCATATTTTTTTAACATCCAAGAAATGTTACCAATATGCTTTTGGTATTTAATTCATGAATTAATATTTCTTATAACTAGGAACTTCCAAATAAACAGGGGTTATGTCAAATGCTAATTGTAAGTCATGGTAATGTTCTCCATCTATTTCCGGCCTTCTCAATTAGTTTCTGAGCCCTTCCTTAAGTGGTGTTATAAACATTTTGGACGACATTAAGTGATTGCGTAATTCTTCTTAAATATGCCTGTTATTTATAAATTATGTAGGTTTATAACATATTGATTTATATTTAAATAACTGCTCCCAAATTAAGAACTTTTTTGAGGTCTATTAATGTAATTGCTAGAGGCATTTAATAACAGTTTCCCTAACTCAGTTGATCTGTAATTAAGAATATCTTCATTTGTACAGTATTCGATTGTGAATCCTTCTTGTTCTTCAGACTGACTCACCAAACGTGAATAAAATAAAACTTGGAGATGGCTCTTTGATTTGTAATTTTTACCTTCTTTGTTAATTAATACTGCTGTATGTACCCTTGTTCCAACTCTTTGGTTCTTTCCTTTCCTTCGGATATTTTTCTAAAATTCTTGCACTCAAATTTCAGTTATTATAGAGCAAAAACCTCATAATTGTTTTATATTGTTGATAGTTACTAAAATGCTAATATGCCCATCTATGTCAAACTTAAGAATGTCTTCCTTGTTGAATAAGGATTGCATGTTCTTCAATTGATAAGTATATATAAAGATAATTGATAAGTAACATTCGCTTTATTGGGTAAATTCCTGTTTTTAAATATTGTCACGTTGTTAATGTACTAGAGTAACTTTTAATATCTTAATACAAATCGTCTCATTTATTTATTTTCAATTCTAAAATACAAAAAAAAAAGGTTGGGACAACTGATTTTTAATTCCCTCTTGTGAATGATTTTCCTTCGACTTCCTAGAAAAAAACGGATTCATGTTATGTGGATGATTAATATTGATCATCATGGTATTCGTTCTAACGGCTGTATCTCTGAATTTAAAATACCAATTTGATTTTATACCAAAAAATAATGATATTATCAAAGCAATCGAAAAAATGCCGACGAAAATAAAGGAATCTGTGAGCAGAAATTAATTGAATAGATTTTGCGTACGAAATATGACTTTGATAGTCTCATAAGAATGAGGCCATATATTATTAGTTTTAAATGATTCTTCAGGCTATATATGATATTCCAACTTTCTAAGAACAAAAGTCTACCACTATAAACCAATCCTTCGTTGTTTTTCAATTTGATAAAATAAGTTTGGCAAATATTTATAAAATTAAGAAAATGGAGGCTCGCATGGAATAAATATTTTTTCATAACGTATCTTTAAATATTCTAATATTAATAAATTTATATTGTATCTCATTTATCATTTTTATTTTACATTAGTCAGTCTGACTAATAGGTTGTTGTTTTTAATATTTAATCTAAAAAGTCAGGTTACTTTATATTATAGCTGTAAGATGAGTTTCTTAAGATGCACGAAATTTATGAGCTGAGCGAAGAATGAAATGGGACGAAACAAAAATACTGCAAATGATAAATTAGTTTTAATATTTCTTCTTTAATTCCTTCATTAACTTTACAATATAAATTCTTTGAACATAGTAATGAATATACACTATGGTGTAATCGTCTAAAGTAATCTTTGCAAAGCATTTCTCTCAGTTATTGGCGTGAATTCGTGGTTGTTGCTACTAATATCCTACTATATTAAATATGGGATTTAGAAATATTTGGTATTCTCATCCGAGAAAATACGGCCAGGGATCCAGATCGTGGTTTGTAGATTCTTTAGATACATATCTTCTAGTTGCTAGTAATACTTCTTGTGAAATAAAATGCGTATATATTAATGTATGATAGCACGTGTTAACCGTGTCTTAAGTTCCAATTTGAGTGCTGTTGAATTAATTAGGTAATTGTAATATTCATGTAGTTATTAATACATACACAGATCTACTGCGAATCGCGAAACAGGTTTGTAAAAAACATTTATAACACGTTTACTCGATTGGGCATTCATGAATTGAGTCATCATGATATACACACACATGTATATATGAATTTGTTTTGTTTACTCGCACAATTAACGAAGCAAACTGATTTCAATCTGTCCGGGTATATATGCTCCTCACTAAATCATACATCCAAATTTCTTTATGAAAGTGGTAAGTGTTCAGGTGCATTGTTTGGGTGGCCCTTTGTTCGAACTGTTATATTATCTACTTATTCGGATTATCCAAAAGCTTTTCCAGTCTCAGATTGATAACATTCTTTGTAGTTTGTATTTAAACTTTGCCAGGCTAGAGGTGAACATGTATTCAATCTTTGTTTGTTCAAGTGATTCGTTTGAATTAACTGTCGTAACTAACCAGTGTCCTTATAAATTATGTTAAAAAAATTGGATTCATATAGATATTTCATTTCAGTCGTTCCTGTGCCAATGGCCATGGTCTAATTAGAAAGTATGGTCTCAACCTTTGCCGACAGTGTTTCAGAGAATATGCTAGTGATATTGGCTTCAGGAAGGTAAATTTCTACTATATAAGTAATATTCAAATTATTAATTTTTTGTGTGGATGTTTAATTCTCATTTCTATGTTTCAGTTCGATTGATTGGATTAAATAAACCAGTGAAATGATTGTGAATATAAAATTTATTATGTTGGAAAAGTAAATTTATTTCTTAACTGGGTTTTGTTTTTTTTGTTTACTTAACCTATCATAGAAATTCTCAAACAAGATGTTAAATCCTCAATAGTCAGAATTTGGTAATACACATTAGTTTTCAGTGTTTAAATCCTAATGGCTAAAATATCTGTATTGCTTGTTGCAATTTTTTATATATTGTAAAAGATTTTAGGTACACAATTTTGAGGTCAATTATATGAATTGATACTTGTTTGAAACTGCTTGATGCCCAGGTAAATTCTAACCTTTATTGGGAAAAATGGTCATTTATTATATTGCCAGACATTTAAAACTTGCTAGTTTTTTTTAGAATATATGTAGTCTTGGGATAATTGTGAACTACTCTTGTTACCTCAAATTTGATGACTGGCACAAAAATGTTTAATTTTTTATAAAAGAAATGAATGTTTGCAAAATATTAGTCAAATTCTTGAACCTAAATTTTAGTACAGATATTAGCAAACACAAATACACAATTAATAAGAAGGATAAGTGATAATATAAATACCACACAACATTTCTGGGATCTTTGTTCCTTTCATCAGCTGTGAAGAAGAATCTAGGAGCAACACAACTGCACTTGTCAGTTCACAAAACTCAAAGGTGACGAAAACATGACAACAATAGGAGAGCCGAAGGGTTAGGGTAACAATAATATTGGTATCAATTAAAAAGATTGAGTTGCTCAATATTAGGAACCCTAATTTATTAAATTTTGTTTGAAATAAAGGCTAATATCAAACAATTTGCAATGGAAACTATTAAAATATTGGCCATCCTAAACCATTTTCTGACTATTACAAGTAGATTTGTTAAATCAACTTTTTGTGGAAAGCTATACTTAATTACAAATTAGCAGGTGTGTCATCACCAATAGGCCCAGGGAGTGCTTTCAAAGGTCAACGAGTAATGCAGTTGCCAAGTTCAATTCTGTCATTAAACATGAGGGTTAGGTTACAGGCCCTAGCAGTTTGGGTGGAAGTAGGTAAAAAATATTCAGAGTACAATCATGGAGTAATTTGTATCAGGTTTGTACATACAGGTTTCTTATGATCCAGGAACAATTGCTGTATGGGTAAAAATTCCCGAGCATCTCTAGGGATGGAGGGGGTGGAATTTTGAAAATAATATAAATTGGAAATTACTACTTGAAATGTGAATATAATAGTAAAACGAAAATTTTTTGGGGATACAGAGTTTTATTGCCATTCTGTAAGCTGTTAATACTGAATATCAACCCCTAATGACAGTGAAGAGGATGGGGGTGCCATGGTTTTCAATAAAAATAATTCAAAATCTACTGTGAATAATGTCTATTCTGGGATTATGGAAGTTTAATTCTGATATTCAAAATTGGGGTTCAGTTCGTATGTAATGAGGTAGTGGTGGAAGGGTGTGAATGGCTGTTACATAATTATACTACAAAATAATCATGATTAGGGATTCTGGAAGTAACCGAGTTTAATGTTGATGTTCAACAGTTGTAGATCAACCTCTTGTGAAAGTCCATGAAAAACAAATTCTGTTTAAATCTTTAATGTGAGGAGCAATATTTATCAAACTGTCCACACAAATGTGGATGGGTTATGAACATGTTAAATTTTCTATGACCTAAGGCAGGGGCTGTAAAAGAACAGATGAATGGCTGTATTCATTTATTTCATATATGTAAATTAAGAAAATTGCCATTAGTTTTTGCCTATAATATTTTCAACTATTTCCTAATTGTTACGAAACAATCCTTGATGAATACATTAAGAGCGATGGTACCACTTTATTCAAGAGGCTTTCTCCACTTTGGAGATGATTCTGCAGATCTTTTCTGGGTGATTGAACACATTTAAGTAATTTTTATACTTACAATCATTGTACCAAACAGCTAAAACTTGAAGGAACTGATCAATCAAGCTCTCAGCATTATTGAATTGGTACAGCATGTTTATCATCATAATAGTAGACTGGTACAATTAAAAAGATTATTTGCCGGCTGGCCCTATCTTCCCAGGGTAATTTGAGAAATTTTCAATGAGCACATGATTTATTTTGGTTTTTCCAGCAGGAATAATATAAATGGGCTGGTTTGTCTTTTTTGCAAGTAGTTAGATATTGTTCCAGGTGACAATATAGAAGCTTTGTAACGGTCAAGTGCATGTGCACAGTGAAATATTTTACCTCAAAGAATTTGATTAGGATGTATGTGTAAATGGTTTCCTATACTGAGACTTGAAAGACTGCAAGCTGACGTAACATCATTCTTTTTGATACACTGATTCATAGGCCTGGATGTGATAACGGAAAGTCAATGCTCATAAATTTGTATGTTGACATGCAATTTTAACATCTTTTTTATTTGAAAATCATACCATAAATGATAAAAATTCTTTTGCAACACAGGAACCTTATTTTCATAGTAAGTGGATTTGTATGTATGTATTGTCACAATTTCTCTAGAAAAAAGGAAGAAAACTCAAAATTCTGATAATTCAAATGAATAGCTCAACTTCATTGCTTTGGCAGTTTGTTTCTTAAGTAGAAAAATAGAGCCAAATGCTATATGAGATGAAATTTCTCAAACTGTTAATGTGAATCAATTCACACCAACACTAGATACTGACATTTCTGCTGAAACTATAACCAATTTCTCAGCTTCGTTTTGATAGCTATGAGTTTATTTGACATGACTGGCACAAATAATTTTTATTATTATTAATTTATGGTCATGTGAACTTGTTGGTTAACAGATAATTGCATTTAACATTCCAGTACCTCAAAAAATTAGTTCAGTTAAAATAAGAAAAGAATGGTTAACAATGAAGAATAAAATCTTGCCATTTGTGAATGTTGGGAGACTAAGTATTGGTCACAGATTTAATGGAATATTGAAAAACAACTTTCAACTACAACCTAGAAATCAAAAATTTGTTTTGAATAACTAATTAGCATCCCAAATCTGGAAACGATAGGGACATTTACGCCAACAGGTTGAGTGCCTATAATTTCTATGGAAATCTGAAGAGGATTTGGAGACATCAACTTTTAAAATTTACTGCTTCCTTTGGACAATAACATTCATAATAAATGCAAGTACAAAAGCAAAGTTGGTGAGGGGAAATGTATAACAATGGAGAGGAGTAGTAAACTGGCTAAATAATACCTACCAAAAGGTATGTTTTATAAAATAGCTTTGCTGCCATTTCTTTTAAATAAAAACCATTAGATATTGTGATCCTGTACAGTAGTGTTAGTAAATTGTTTCTCAATGAATTGGATGCCATCAAGGAAAGTGTGGTGAGAGTGTAGAGTATTTAATCTCTCCTAAGAAATGTGTGCAGAGTTCTGGAACATGAAATAAATAACATTCACGATACTAACCCCAAATAGAAACGATTAGCCTCTATCTGAACTTTCCAGAAGGCACTGATTATGGGGTTTAATTTTTTTCAAGCTTCTGGTTTCTCTTTTTAAGCTACAAAGTCCAATTCAATGAAATATATAATGTGATCATAACAATCTGACATTTTTTTCTACAAACATGGTAGATTTGAATGTAGTTACATCAATTGACTCACAAAAATTACAGCATTGTTTCAAAGTCAAAAAGCATGTGATATGAATACTCCTTTGAACTATTCCATTGCCCCAACGTATCAATTTTTAATGTTCACATACATCTGTAGTGATGCTTTGGAGTGAGACAATAATTTTCAAGCCCGCTGGAAATCCTTGTGCTTATAGTGAACAATTCTTTTTTTGGATGGTTGACCAAAGAAATAAGCAATGGTACCACATAAATAATTTATGAAGATTTTTTCTTAATTTTAAGAACTTTTATAATAATTGTTTGAACAGTGTGTATTTCTGATTCTATTTTAAGGAATTTAAATTGCCCACCTTGTGTGCACTTGCTCCCACTAATGTAGCCAGCTGGCTATCTCTGTGCTCAGCCTTCCTCAGCACACAATGTCTGCCCAGAATGAGAGATACACAATATTCTGTTTCACTGCACTACTTGCGAAGCTCTTTTCTGTGCTCACTTCACATTAACATATACAATCACATTTGTGGGTGGCTAGATACAGAGGTCGCACCCATGGTGAAGTATATATATCTACAAATGAAAAAATGAAAAAAATTTTGTCTGTTTGAAAATAAGAAAGATAGCCAATTCAGACAAAAAGGTAATATAAATACCACACAACGTTTCTGGGATCCTTGTTCCTTTTATCAGGTGCGAAGAAGAGCCTAGAGTGACACAACTGACAAGTGCAGGCTCTTCTTTGCACCTGACGAAAGGGGCAAGGATCCCAGAAACGTTGTTTGGTATTTATATTAACTTTTTGTCTGAATTGGCAATCTTTCTTATTCATTATATATATCTACTCCAATTACTTTTACTAATACAAACTTGACGTTCCCTTAAGTCAGAATATACAAAATCTCAACTTTGCCTGCAAAAACAAACATATAACTTAAATTGTTGAGTGTTCTGTCCAAGATCTTACTGCTGACTAGTCAACTCCTTATTTGAGGCTCAATAAAAACTATTAGGTCTGATTTCGCTTGGAATGTGTGTCCAACGATTCATGTAAGTCACTCTCAGTTAGCTTCAGAAGAGAGGAACATATACATACTGAGAGGTTTTGCCAAAGCAACTAGCAAAGTGACCAGAGGCTGTAACTTGGGATTGGACACTGTTCTCGCAAAGGGCAGAACTTTGTGAAAGGTGTGACATGAGGTTATATTTGAAAAAATATATTACAAAATAGGGACAAGTGAACATTTCAAGGAAATCAATCATATTATAAGTACATTAACTGCTTTTCGTCAGCAAAATTCTGAGGTACGTGTTTCCCATCCTAATGAAACTTAAATATTTTGATAAAATAAACACTGATAAATCAATAGGGCTAAACTTTCACAACCTTCAAAATAAAGACCCTCGCAAACCTACAATATCAATAAACAGGGAAAAAAAGTATTACTATGTTTACATCTAATATCTGTAAGGTTTTAGGAATGTATTTAAATGAATGTTTCACTTGGGCTACCCATATAAATGACCTAAACCTAAAATTAAGCCAGTTATGTTACCTCTTACATATCCTTGCAAACCTTATTTCCAGTAACCAATCACTCATAACTTATTTTGCTTATTTCCACTCACAAATCAACTACGGGGAACTTTATCAGATTTCCTTTCTTGTATTTGGACTCCAAAAAGAGAGCTATTCGAATAATATCTGGATTTAGGACACCATGTAGGCCCCTCTACAATAATATAAAAGTAATACCACTACCATGAGTGTAAATTTATGAAACTATTCAATTTGTTCAATATAAATCAAAATAATATCAAGTCTAATATTAAAAATTGCTCCAACACTAACTACCGTAACACAAGGCAAACAAATTCTTTAAGAACCTCAATCTTCAGAAATATTTGTTTTTATTTATGGAGGACTACAATTCAATAAACTACCTACAGAAAAAAAATTGAAAATCATCAGGAAAAATTTAATTGCAACTGAAGGCATTTCTGCTGGATCAATGTTTATATTCAGTAAATAAGTACTTTAATAGTTTATAAAATAAAAAATTGTAAATAACTATATGCAATTATGTTGTTTAAATTACTAATATTTTCATTTTTATATTTAGCTGTGTATGTAATTATATTGTTTTCAATTATTATAATTTTTTATCATTTGTAATTAATATGTCATATACTTAACTTGTCTGATTCTTGTATATCAAGATTTTCTGGATGAAATAAATACAATACAATGATATTTCTTTCTTTTGTGGTGGTTGCTGAAGGCCAGAGATTATGAATTTAAAATTTATCACAACTTAATTAGAATTCAATTATAAGTAAATACAGACAAAAGAAGTGATAATATAAATACCACACATCATTTCTGGAAGCCTCGTTCATTTCTTCAGGAGCAGAAAAAAATGTAAGAGCCTATTGAGACACAACTGCACGTGTCAATTCAATTAGAATTCACTATCATATATGGGAAATAGTAAAATGCAATATGCAAACAGCTCATGAAATCTTGGGTGTCATTGATGGATTACATACAACAGTCCCATCATGTGTAGCTTGTTCCAAAAATTAACTTTATTTATGTGTATGATGGACAAAATACTTTCATGTTAGAAATGTATGTACAATTTGGAGATTAATTATTCTTATATATTGGACATACAAAACACTGTTAAAAAACTAGAATCCATAAACATAAAATTTAATCTTCAAAATTATTAAGTTGTGTCCAAACATGTTTTTAAAAAAATAATTTTGTTTTGCACAAAGTAATGATTTTAGAGGAAGAATGTAAATATTATTCCAGAATGATGATCACAATGTTTCATGTTGATGTTGTGAAACACAGTAATGATCCAAAACTGTAATAACTTGCACAAATGTTGAAAGTCTACACAATTTTCTAGCGATTCGACACAGATCAATAAAAACTCAGATTATTTTCTAACAAAGTGCACTCTATATAAGTTTATATCTTTTTGTAAAAGAATATACTCCCCTCGGCTTCTCGACTATATAAATACCTACCAATAACTTTAGGACAAAAACTAACTCAATGGCAAACAAATTGAGGAGGAATATACTTTAACTCCGAGGGATATGAACACCAGATATGGAAGTTAGCCGTCTTCTCTGAACATTGGTATATACCTTCCTGATTAAATAACACAAATCTTTGTCAAGTTTTTAGACTAGCAATCACCCTACATCATCATGTATTTAACATAGTATCAAGAACTTATTGAATATAAATACTTTGTCTGAAAAATCAGAATAATATGTTTCTCATAGTAAGCTTTGACATAATGTTTCATAGAACTATATAGTACTTTAAGTGATATTGACCACAAATGCAAAAAGACAAATTTAAGCACTTTCTTCACGTAAAGATATTTTATTACTATAAAAGTATCTGCAATAAATTTTAAATTTTTTTGCAAAATTATTACTTGAGTAAAACTGCAGATCTAACTCTTCACTATATAGTTACTGTTAATAAATTTAAGCAATTTTCTTAATCTTCAGAAGTAAATTAACCAGACTTCAATAATCCTCTAATTATCAAATACACATTTTGTTCAAATTATGAGTAATCTGAAAATTTAATGCAACACAGATGCAACTGTTTAACAAGCTAGAAAAAAACTGAAAAAAACTAATATTGCTGAGCACTCTAACAGAACCAATATTCTCTACTACTATAAACCATTAATTCCTAATTAATATGCATTCAGGATTTAATAATTAAGAAACTATATACAGTGCAATTCAAATTTATTGAAAAAAAATTTCAGCCATTCAGGGAAAAATTAAATATAAATGCATTGGAATGTGAAAATTAGTACTCTTCTGCACCCTCCTGTTCTCATTCAACAGAATCCATGCCAACTTCTTCATAATCCTTCTCGAAAGCTGCCAAATCCCTGGCCTCCCAGAATTCTCCTTCCTCCATACCTTCTCCCACATACCAATGTACAAAAGCACACTTTGCGTACATTAGATCAAACTTGTGGTCCAATCTGGCCCAAGCCTCAGCAATGGCAGTTGTATTTGACACCATGCAAACAGCTCACTGAACCTTGGCAAGATCACCTCCAGGCACAACAGTAGGGGGCTGATAGTTTATGCCAACCTGAAACAACCAAGTTGGTAAAATGATACATTAAAGGATAAACTGAACAAAGTAGTGTTAAAAATTCAACTGCAAATTAAATGTTTGTAACATTAAATAAACTTACCTTAAAACCTGTTGGGCACCAATCTACAAACTGGATGATGCGCTTTGTCTTTATTGTGGCAATGGCAGCATTGACATCCTTTGGTCCTTTGGGACAACATCTCCATGGTATAACGTGCAGCAGGCCATGTACTTTCCATGACGTGGGTCACATTTCACCATCTGGTTGGCTGGTTCAAAGCACACATTGGTGATTTCTGCCACTGAGTGTCTCATGGTAAGCCTTTTCTGCAGAGATAACAGGAGCATAGGTTACAAGAGGGAAGTGGATCCTAGGCTAGGGCACTAAATTGGTCTGGAATTCTGTAAGGTCAATGTTCAGGGCACCATCAAAATGCAGGGAAGCTGTGATTGAAGAAACTATATATCTGATGAGTCTGTTTGAGTACGTGGGACATTCAATGTCTAAGTTATGGTGACATGTCATAGATAGCCTCATTGTCACACATGAAAGCACAGTCTGAATGTTCCAAGGTAGTATGTGTAGTGAGAATGGAATTGTAAGGCTCTACGACAGCTATGGAGACCTATAAAAGAAAGAATTAGAACAGCTCAAAATGACAAACCTTATTTCTTAAAATTTGAAGAGAAATAACCTGTAGGGCTGGGTAAATGGCAAATTCCAACTTGCTTTTATTTCCATAGTCTACAGACAGACGTTCCATGAGCAAGGAGGTGAAACCAGATCTGGTACCTCCTCTAAATGAGTGGAAGATCAGGAAACCCTGAAGGCTGTTACATTGGACTGCCAGTTTGCAGATGCGATCCAAGACAATGTCAACAATTTCCTTGCCAATAGTGTAATGCCCATGAGCATAATTGTTGGCAGCATCTTCTTTGCCTGTGATAAGTTGCTCAGGATGGAAGAACTGGCGGTATGTGCCAGTATGTACCTCATCTGAGTGGAGGAAAAATAAATGTAAACATTCAAGTCAAAACCAAGGAATACAATTCAAACTAAATGTACAAAAACACAACCTACCTACGACTGTTGGTTCCAAATCTACAAATACTGCACGAGAAACATGTTTACCAGCGCCAGTCTCACTGAAAAAGGTGTTGAAACTGTCGTCCCCACCTCCAATGGTCTTATCTGAGGGCATTTGGCCAACAGGCTGGATTCCATGTTCCAGGCAGTACAACTCCCAGCATGCATTGCCAATCTGGGCTCCTGCTTGTCCAACGTGTATGGAGATGCACTCATTCTTAACGGACTTGATGGGAATAAATAAAACCGCTTATTCTAGAGTAAAGTAAATAAGGAAATTATGGCATATTGTCTGTTTTGATAAAGCAAAGTCGATTTAATATTTACTACTTCCGGAATGGGAACTTCTTGGCTGTATACAAAGTAACGGAAACGGCAGCCGGTAGATGGGAACCACGCCCTGTAGATGGTATATTTGCAACAATTGCACTCTGCAGTTATTAAAAAGGTACGTTAGTCAAAAGCGCGTAAATAATGCGTGCGAACTGGAACCATTTAATTGCAAGTACTTCAGCACTTTCGGAGATTGTGACATGCGCTAGTCAGACTTGACGAAACTATTGATCTGATGTCGAACTATTAGAAATTATGTAGTTAATTATGGTCTTTCTAAAATAATATTACGTAATAATTAAAGTGAAGACCATTGTAAGCTAATATTATAATAACAAAACATTTTATCTCAAGTTATTGCACGTAGGAAACCAAGCGTACTCACCATTATGAAGAATAATCGATTCCCTTTACTTTTCGTCTAAACGAAATTTAGGATTTTACGTATATCGGTTTCGACAGGAACTTCCAAATCGAATACCAAACGACTTGTCATTTATTTTTTTATTTTTAGGGTAACAGGCTACATGAGGGTAATCCACATGGTGGCAACTCCCATGCGGAATGGTAGAGGATTACTAGGATTAACTAGGGTCCCCGGGCTTTTTCCCCGAGAGCTTATATATGTCCGGGTGGCTGTTTCTAAGCAAGATTTCTATTGGCCCACTTGAAGGACAATTACAGAAAAGCGATGCTATAGGTAAACTGTGCCCTTCCTCGATTCGGAGGGCGACGTTCGGAAAGGGAGCATTTACCTACCTCCACCACGACGTTAACTGGTCGCAGAATGATTCAAATCACTCATTAATCGGCCCTTACGCGGTCAATATTATCGTATGATACTTCGCATTGTAAACAAAATATTGAAATTAATCTGACTATTAATGCAAATATAATTTTTGTATTATATGTAAATTTATATAATAAATTTCTGACTAACGCCATGCTACATTAATTATAATACTTGGTATTGAGCACTAATATTGACAGTTCGAGGAAGATTTACTACATAATATCATGAGTGATCAATTTATTGCGTGATCACAAAAGTTGTGAAATATATCGATAGGATCCTGCTGTAGATTTTCTCAGTATGATGCAAGTCGTCGTCGAAATGCTGCCCCTCAAAGGCTTATTTTCTTTTAAATAGGCTTATATACAATTTTTTTAAAATTTAGGAATACTATTTTTATTTTTGAAAATATTAACCGCTATTAAAAAAAATTATAACTAATGATAGTTCAAATTGTGTTTTACAATGACAAAATCTACGTCTGTTTAGAAAACTAATAATAAGAAAACTTTTTAGTTTTATCAACTGAATTGTGCAGTGGTGTCGCTCTAGGATCTCATGTTTTATAGTTTTCTTTGTACCTGAAGAAAAACCAAGGCTTGTGTAGTATTTATATCACTTCTTTTGTCTGTGTTTGATTATATCTCCTATTATCAAATTGTATTTTGTTGTCATCGATTATGCCTTCTCCCCTGTCAGCTCTGTATAATGGTTCGGCACGGTTCTGTGTACTGACCACTCGTCAATATTGGAGGACACAAAAACAATATAAAAAGTTATATTCAAAATGATTCTGTTATGTCAAAACACATTTACTTTTGAACCAATTGTGGATGAAGAAAGGGACTACTTATAGAGATTTTTGATATATTAGATCATATGAAACGGCCATCAATATAAAAAAATGACACTAATAATTTGAACAAAATTTATGATACTGTGCTTTTGTAATTCATTAATCTATATATTGTTATAATTTTAAATTCTAAATTTTTCCATTGTAAACCGTACTCAACAACGTAACTGGGTTTTACTGGTCGTTTTCGTTTAAATAGTGGATTTCGGCCACAGCAGTCAGCGGAGGACGTCCCTGACTGTCAAAATTTGTAAGGCCACCAAAATTTATATAATCAAGTTATCTGCCAAATCTTTCATCAAAAATTTATTTTAATTATGTTTGTTTCATAGTGTAAAACTTCTTACCTGAAGAGGTCGAAAATAGCGTGAAACGTTGTATAATTTCTATTAATAATCATTTCTGACATTAAATGGCTCTGGTTTATTCATATTTAAAATATATAAAAATTGCTAGGATTACAGGTGGTAACAGACGCTATTAGATTCTAAACCATATTTTTAAATCTAGAACAGTGACCAAACTAGTTAAAATAAGCCGTACACATCCATGGGACCTGGCCTTTGTCAAAGAGGAAAGTGATAAACTGAAAAAATATGTTTGATTGAAAATTAATGATAAGACAGATAGTCAAATACAGACAGGTTAAGTGATAATAGGTCTTAGCACCTGAAGAAAGGGACAAGGATCCCAGTGTGGTATTTATATTATCAATTCTTTCGTCTGTATTTGGCTATCTTTCTTATTACGGATATGATAACGGGAAACGTTTAGGAAGAGAAGATATAAAAACTCATCTGCGGACCCGAAAAAGATAAAGAACAATGAACTGTAATATTTGTTAGATGTAATAATAAGACTGCAATGACTGGGCTACATGATTAGAATGGACCATAGTAGGCTAATGAAGCAAGTTCTGGACGGTGAACCTGGAGGAAGCCGGACTGGAAGACCAAAAATTAGGTTGCTCTAGGAGTTTGAAGTGAGAAGGTGAAGAAAAGGACATAAGAATTAGTGGGAAGATGGAGAAGGAAAGCAGCGGACAGACGGGAATGGGATATTATTCTTAAAGAGCCAAAGGACGTTAGAGGGCCGTAGAGCGAAGGATTAAGTAAATAACAGTTAGTGTCAAAATACGATGCTCAGTCATCCACTGCCTTGGGTGTGCTTGGAGTAGGGCAGGACTCTGTTTAATACGAACATTTAGTACATTAACTACGTAGTGAAAAAACTATTCTGAAAACATTGACGTATAGAAATATATGTATTGAACACTCGTATCAATTAATTAAACATAGAATAAAAATTTCAATATATAACGTTTCGTTGATTATCAGCTTAATCTTGTCCCTTTCTTCAGGTGCCAACAATACAAAGAGCCAAGAGCGCCACAACCGCACAAAACAGCTGACAAACTCAAAAGTCGCTCTTGGCTCGTATGTTCTTTTAGCACCTGAAGATAGGAACAAGGTTCTCAGAAACGTTTTGTGGCATTTATATTATCACTTCTTTTTTCTATATTTGGCTATCTTTCTTATTATTAACATCGATTCTGGTTGAGGAAGTACCCAATGAAGGACCTCTCACGCCAGTGCGGGACTGCGGGAACGGGAGCGGGATAGATGAGGAACGTGTTTTCAATGTGGGATATGGGCATGAACTTCAGCGCATCCCGCTGCGTCTCAATGATGGTTCGCATCTTGCACGGTATTTCCCGCGTCCCGAGAAGCTCTCAGACTGGTCAAGATCACTATACAATTTTGTTATTTTATTAAGAAAATGAAAAACACACACTTATATATATTAATATATTCAAATTTGATATTAATCAAATAAACACAATAACCCACGTTTGTGAAGCCAAAAATGTGGTAAATACAAATTAAAATCAAACAATTAAATACAAGTTAGCCCGCTTTGAATGCATCAATTTAGCTACTTTAACTTTAAATGAAAGGATGTAAATAAATAAAATTTTAGTTAATTAAACAAACACATTAATTTATTACATGCAAAAAAGAATTGAAGTTACAAAATAGATATTTATTGAACTTAACAATATTTATTACGTACAATCCAAAATTTTTACTCTTTCTCTCAGGGTCTTTATCTGGGCCTTTAAATAAAGAAAGTTATTACTCTTTTTATCATTTGGAGCCCGCGAGAGAATTCTCTCGCAGGTGAACCTTCCCAGAGAGCTCTGGAGGAGGCTACCTTTGGGGATGCCTTCCCATCTCTCTGGTTTTTGAACTAAGGTTCCCACATGCTGAGGCACCTTGACCTGTTTTGAAAGGTGTATGTTCCGGGGTCGCAGACCTTCGGTATACAGTAAAATTTATCCGCTATTCCTATTGGAATAGTCGGCCAGCTGCCTCCTAAACCGGTCAAGGAACGGCGAGGGGAAAGCTGCGACCCCACGTCAAACCCCTCTCCCGCCATCGGAAGGGCGTGGGACAAGTACCTAAAGCCCGGCCTACCTGATGCAGGTTTTTCTAGGGTTTTCCCTGCATCACTTTTAGGCGAATTTCCGGGTAGGATCCTTAAAGCATTTCCAGGGGTCCCTAGTTATCCCTTGGCTACCTTGCTCTACCCTTCCGCATCCCCCCTTTCAAATCCCTTTCCTATGCTATAAGAGGGGAGTTGCCACTATGTGGATTACCCTATACATAGCCTGTCTACACACACAAAAATATTTTTAAACAATCAAATCACTGAAAAGTTATGCCAATACACAAATATTTACAAGATTAAAAAAAATCCAAAATCTGACGATTTTATCTTTAACTAAGGGTTTACAATTAATAATTGAATGGATTTATGACTTACAGTTTATCTCTCTCTCTCTCTCTCATATACCAGGACAATCAATTTTACCTCGTTCAGACAATTTCACACAACTTTACTTTAATATCCGGCCTTGGTTTTCACTGATTCTACACTTCACTTTAAGATTTGGCAAGGTTGACTGTATGTCGTTGACTGCTCCGCTCCACAATAATTTACCAATGTTCCCTGGAACAATTCCTCCACGAAGATTTTGGAAAGTTCTATTCCGACAAAACTGCTATTACTTTCTAATATTTACTATGCAATACTTCCGTGAATGTTTTACTTTGTATTAATTCACAACTTTAACGGGTAATACATTAACGACGTCTAGTCTCTGCTCAACTTTTATTTGTTCCGTCCTCAGCAATATTTCGCCGCCAACTGCTCCATATATTATATATATTGTAATAATCATACGGGTGTCAAAATAGAAAAATTATATTTTAACAAACAAACAAATTTTATTTATCAAAAATTAGCAATTTATACAATTTAAAATTATAAAAAGGATCTCAATCTCTCATGGGTCTTTACTGGGTTTGATAACAGCCAGAAAATTTAACTTAATCAAAGAACCCAACATTTATCTTTAAATTAAAAAGAAATATTTAATCGTCTATACATAGACGAAATTAATGATCGACGAACTTACTCTATAAGGTTGATTTTAAATTTAAAGAGTTTATTTTATTAATACAAAAGAAAAGAACGATATCTGACTGTATCTTTTAATTCGGTTTACACATATTAATACCATAAAATTTCAACTTACGATTACTCAGGAAAATTTGGCTCGCTCGTACACACACACTTTATATACTGGACGTTTAAACACTGACTCTAACACACACTGTTGGTTTGATGAAAGCTGGTTCTCCGTTCGTGAAGGACATCTCACTTGCTCGTGGTGAAACTACTCGACGCTGGATGCAGTGTCCTGGTCTCCTAACATCGAAGACAGTGGTCAAATTTTGATATTACAACAGATTAGACTTCTGCATACAAAAATGTTTATCGTTGAATAATTTTGCTATTTCTCTCGCAGGCTGCAAAATTTCTCCATTCTCGGTGCTCGTCGTACGCCTCCACAACTCTCACTCCAACACTCAACTTCGGTGCTCATAGCCCCCTCTCCCACTCTAACTAACTTCCAAAAATATTATCTTCCCTTTATATATCCCAGTCCCTTCATTTTTCCTTTGTTCAAAAACTACGTCGCAACTGCCCGTTGACAGTTTCCTCCATTATCCCGAGATTTACATTATGCAATTGCAGTTCCTTAGCTAGCAAATATCTAGCCACTCTGTCTTGTCCCAACGCCGACAATCGAGACAGGTCTAATTTGTCTTTGCACTTGTCTTCTCACCCCCACTCACGTACGTGCACTGTTCTAAATTCTCCAGGCCGCCCAAACTGCACCCTCAATTACTTTAGACTTGTCTTTTCACCCTCACACGACCAGCGCTCCCAAGAACCTAAATAAACACATTACAAAATGTCTTTTCAACTGTCCAGGCCATTATCAGAAACAATGCCTGCCCTAACAGATTTATTTTGTGACAGGCCCCCGCACATGTGCCTTGCCCTGACTCCTCAATACCGATCCTAAGTACACAACATTACAAACTGTCCCTTGAACTGTCCAGGCCATTAATCAGAAACAATGCCTGCCTTAACAGATTTATTTTGCGACAGGCCACCCGCACACGTCCATTGCTCCGAATTCTCAAGACCTGTCCTAAGTAAACATTACAACTTCCTCTGACGGCCAAGACCATTAATCTGAAACAATGCCTTTCCCTCAAGGCATTACAATATATATATATAATACCTAAACAACTCAAAACAATTGCAAAGCGCTCTTCAGTATATATTGGTTCACGATAGTTGGTGTGCAGATTTTTAATATTATTCTTAATAAGTTTGTAATTATTAATAAAAACGTTTCAGGTTAACATTTCATAAATAAAACCACTTAAGTCTTCAATTAATTTATTTTCACACACACAGACTCGAGCTTTCGACTGTAATCATAGTCATCTGGAAAAGTGAATATATACAAACTATATCCCTCACATATAAACAAAAAAGTAAAAATTTTCACAAAACAACAAAATTCTGGATTTTACCTGTTGTGAATTACAATAACATATTCTCCACATCTAACATATTTATTTTACCTATTGCGTATTAATCATATTCAATAAATTCATTGATGGCTTAAGTGGTTTTTATTTATGTGTTATTCTTAATTAAATTGAAAATTTCACCAAACCAATCAGGGGCCATACTGAAGTAAATGTAAAATATTATAAGATCCCACCGTAGGTTTTCTCGGACAATGAGGTGCTGGAATTGTTCTCGGTTTTCAAACCGGGTAGCGTTTACAAAAGATTACTTGGTGAAGATGGGCTGTCAGCTGTTGTAATTCTTAGAAATTAAATACCTCTTCGATTAATAAGCATATTCTTCATTTTCTAAAAAATATATGAATAATTAACAAAGAGGAAACAACCGGGTAAATAATTGTTTTATTGCTTATTTTTTTGATAACCTAGCATGATTTTCCTCTTCAGCTGGAGCTAGTAACAAAAGAGCCTCTTCTTCATCCGAAGACATTATTTAACACACTATCTTATATTCATTCAAAACTACTGATGGTACTTAATTATTCTAAGTAAAACTGAATTCCCGTTCCCGCAAAGGTGTAGAGGGCCGTGCGTATGCTGTCCCGCACGTGAAGCGGGATTCCCGCAACCGCACTCCCGCACTGGTGTGAGAGGGCCTTAATACAGTTACAGGAGGATCGTCAGAACAAAATATTTGATATACTTGAACACGGTATTGGGAAGAAAAAGAAATTATTATTCCACTGTAATAAAATTTGTTCAATATGAAAACAAATTTTCTCAGTTGTATAAATTGCTTTCCACTATAAAACTGAAGTTTTATAATGCGAAACCCATCATTAAACAATTGCTTAAAATTTCCTATACTTATTATATACAAAGTTGTTAATGAAAATGACATAAGCAATTCATTAAAATAGTTTCTTCAAAAAATTATAAGCCTCCAGAAGAATAATGACAACTTATGGTTGCTATGAATTAGTTATTTTAATAAGCACTTAATTTTCGACCATTATGATTGTATTACGTGTACTCGGGAAATGCTCGTCCTACGCAAAATATAGCCGGGAACACAAATGTGTGGCTGGCTATATTTTGCCCGGATATACTTGCCAGCAACACATTGCCGGGCCATAGTTTCCTAATGCGGAATTTTTTACGATCACCTTAACAGAGAGTATAGTCAGTTTTTTCATAGATATTTATTTTACTTCATTTGGTTGTTCGTTGGTCGGGTTATATACATTTACTAATGTAAGATTATTATATCTGCCTTTTAGTCTTAACATACATGTACTCTCGGTCGTAGGTTTATAATTTATTATAAGTTTTGAAGTGATTTTTTCACAAGAAATCGTACTCCTCCTTGTCCTGTTAGATACTTGGGCCATTATAATGTAAGATATAGTTATCTTTCTTGATTTGTCCGTTTTTTGGCCATCTTGTTTATTGGAGTGCTACGATATCTGTTTGTGTTTTTTGTATCTGGTCAACTAACTCTTGTAATTTCCCTGGTTGTAGTCATGTTTTGACATTCCAAGATCCAATAATCAGCTTCCGTTTCCTTTGCCTGTGTCGTCGTCCTTGTTGTGAGTCATTGTTCTGAGGCTGTCTTATTGAGCGTTTATCTGGCCCAGCATCCAACCCTCCTCCTTTATCCGGGCTTGGGACCAGCAGCGGTGGCTTCTGAGGTACTCGATCCCCTCAGTGTCCATCGCAGGCGGAGTAAATAGAAACAACTCCATGGAGGAGGAAATAACGGGAAGAATTGCAATGGTCAATAGAGCCTATTATGCTAATTTGGATTTATTCAAAAGCAAATTACTCTCCAAAAATGCAAAACTCCGATTATAAAAAGTTACAATAAGACCTGTAGTAACATACTCAGCAGAAATGTGGGTACTGAAATAAAATGAGATACGAAGGTTAAATGTTAAATGTCGTCGAAAGAAGAATATATGAACCAGTTAAGATAGCAGAAAATTGTTTGGAGAATAAGGTATAATAATGAAATCGAAGACCTTATAAAATCAAAAAATCTAATCAACCACATCAAAGCCCTTCGGTTGACCATTTATCCCGGATGCAAGATGAAAGGATACCAAAGAAGGTATACAACTGGAATCCAACCTCAACGAAAAAGAAGGGAAAACCAAAAATAAGTTGGAAGGACGAAGTGCTAAGGGACAAAAATATCTAGGAGTTAAGAATTGGCCCAGAGAAATTAATGACAGACGAAAATGGAAGGCAATTATGAAGCAGGCCAAAACGTTATTAATAATAATAGTCAGTTTTTTAGCAGCAACGAAATCTATATTGCTGAACTGTGCGCCTGGGACCACACTTGCTGCGAGTAGTGAATGGACTACGCGCTCCGCCACCAGATGCCTCTGTCAGCGACTCTCCAATGGCGACGGAAGTGTGGGGGTGAGGCGTGAGCTCCGCAGTCAGCGTGTGCTCTGTGCCGTGTGAGTGTCGTGCCGTTGCGCGCTGTGTTCTGTGGCGTCCATGCGCGCACAGATCAACAGGTTGCCTGACTCCTTTTCTGCCCTACTGGTACGTTAAATATTTCCCTATCTAGTTATTAAGAAGCAACGATAATTAATTATACACTAGACAATGGTTCTTATGGCAAAATACCGTAGTATCTGATTTTAAAGTTTGTTTATGACTGAGAGGAAATACTTCGCAAGATTTCCTCTAGGTTTTCGTTGTCCATTTGGAGTTTTCGGGGTTGGGGAGAAACGAAGAAACCAACATTTATAACCGCAAAACTCTTCGAAGCTACTAACAATCCTACACGGACAGACCTACTTAATTCCGCCCAACAGAGCTGTACGAAAAACCGTTGGGCTGTATCGGAATGTCAGCTGTTGTAGTTCTTAGAAATTAAATTTTAAATACCTCTTCGATTATGGTCTTAGTATTCCGTTCTGATTGCATATTTTGCTATATCGCGTCATACTCGAATATGCAGTTCATTGCTGTCATTCCTCTTGATATAACCGCAAGTTTTGTGAAACTGAATTCAATTTTAAATCAATTATATTCACTTAGATGTTACACTTATGGTAATACAGATTAATAATAAGAAAGATAGCCAAATAGTGACAAAAGTCATGACACGTAAATTTTTCATTGCAACATTACAATTTTTCTGTCAACAACGGTTTCGCTGTTCCGTTGTAATAGTAATCTAAAATTATTATGCGGCAATGGTTCATATTCGCTGTATAAAGATACAACGAAACAATTCAGACCGGTCTATTTCAGACTGTCGGTATTTGCAGTGTTAGTTCCGGAGATTCTTAACGCTGTCCTTATTTTTTAACTGCTTACTCGATGACCACGTTCGAAATGTCAAACTTTCCCCCAAGTAAGTAATTTTTTTTAAAAGAAATTGATGTTTTTTTTGGTTAATTTTCATTTTATTTGCTTAACATTTAGAGAACGTTCATATCGATCAAGTCTTTACATTGAGTTTGGCATCAGGAATACTGAGGAATGTGAGTTGCACTGAAACTTAGTCCATGAATTCAAAGCTGATTATACTAGTTATAAAAAAATAGGCAAATAACAGCAAAATAAGTGATAAATAAATAATAAAGTTCCACCACGTGCCTAAATGAATAATAAAGTAATAGTTGTGTTGTATTTATTTAGCACTTCTACGTCTGATATTGGGCTAATTTGTTTACTTTTGACAAAGAAGCTTTATATTTTAATTTCAAAGCTGTTTATGTTTCCATCAATATTTGTTTAGCGATAACATCTTCACCTTCTGTTATCAATTCTGAATTATTCGTAACTTTACTAAAAAAAATTAAAATTATTTTAACCAAACGTTTCTCTAGTTCATTGATGTTAAATAAATCAGGAAACAAATAATACAATACCTTATTTTAAGACACACACTGCGTAGGCATTTCAATAATAGTCAACCCAATTGTTTAGTCTCGGATTATTATATATTATTACATTTTAAAATAAAGTGATATATATAATAAACTGAGACCGAATAATTGGGTTGTCTATTATTATAATGCAGTACGGCCTTGTGATAAGCTTCTTTGTATTGGTATGTCCGTCCATCGAATCGTTATTGATAAATTCGAAGGAATAATAGGGATATATATATATATATATATGTATATATATGTATATATATGTATATATATATGTATATGTATTTATATATATGTATATATATATATATATATATATATATATTATTAGTCTCTTATCAACTTCATTTTTTTAAAAAAAATCTTGCTAATAAATAATACGTAGAGCTATGTACACATTTATTGGAAATATTATTTAATCACGATTATACAAGAACAGAGCAATGTACGCAGAATGGACAGAAATTTATTTGCAATTTGCGAATAACGATTGAATGTCTAATGACTGGTAGCAGCGCGAATCGAATCATAATTTACGTGGTGATGTGAATAACCAGAATGAGGTATGCTGCACTACACACATGAACAGTTTGTATGGATGCGGCGCGTTGTCCAGAAGGCGTTGGCAGGTGAGCTCTGGCCTTGGAACAGACCAACGCCCAGAACAGACCTGCTTCATTGCCCACACCACGAGCCAGCCATCGGCCTAGGACTCATCCTTAATGCAGTTACATCCTCAATACATGAAGATCCAATCTGCCCTGCGTGTTGGTAAATCCAACATCATAGTTTTGGTCTCGTTTTGATGAATGAATTTAGGATTGGATAAGTACATACGACTGTATCTTTTCATTACGTCGAGAAGTGGGCGTAAAACGTGATTGTTGCGAAAATCTTGAGTTGATTGACCGATACAAGCACTACAATTATAAAACAATCTCGAAAACTTCATTTGAAGAATCGGTTAATCTGACACAATCGAACCTCATTTGTTTGTTAACATAAAGGACACCATATTATGCACCACAACAAATAACTGTTCATAGAGCGCAAAAATGAATTTGTTATACAATTGTGCAACAATCTCTTAAGTATGCATAATACGTTTCAAAATCCGATTTTAGTACAACCACATGATAGCAATGGCATTAAAATGGAGAAAAAGAACTGGAGTAGTCAAAACATACAGGCGAAAGTCTGAAATTACCATTATAAAATATATATTAATTATATGTATTAAAATTAGTTTATGCCGAAGAAAATTAACTTTAGAACAGCCTTGTTGAAAATGGAGATAGCAGTGGACTGAATAATGTATAACTACCACCCGGCAAATTGCTTTCTTAAGTTTTTTGTATTACAGTCAACCAAATTTTTAAAAAATTATTTTACGTCAACAGGCTACCTGAGGGTAATCCACATGGTGGCAACTCCCCTTTAATAGCATAGGAAGGAATTTGACAGAGGGGATGCGAAAGAGCAGAGGAAGGTAGCCAAGGGTTAACTAGGGCCCCCGGACTATTGTTTAAGGATCCTTCCCGGCATTCGCCTAAAAGTGTTGCAGGGTTAACCCTAGAAAACCTGCATCAGGTAGGTCGGGCATTTGGTACTTGCCCCACGCCCCTCTGATGGCGGGAGAGGGGTTCGCTGTGGGGACGAAGCATTCCATTCTCCGTGCCTAGATCAGTTTAGGAGGCAGCTGGCCGCCTATTCCAATGGGAATAGCGGACAAATCTTAGAACATACACCTCTCAAAACAGGCCGATGTGCCTCGGCTTGTGGGAACTTTATTTGAAAAACGGAGAGAGGAAAAGGCATCGCCAAAAATAGCCCTCTCCTTCTCTCCTACAAGTTTTTTTTTTGGGGGTGTAGACAGGCTATGTATAGGGTAATCCACATAGTGGCAACTTCCCTCTTATAGCATAGGAAAGGGATTTGAGAGGGGGGATGCGGTAGGGTGGAGGAAGGTAGCCAAGGGTTACTAGGGTCCCCGGGCTATAGTTTAAGGATCCTACCCGGCATTCGCCTAAAAGTAATGCAGGACAAACCCTAGAAAAACATGCATCAGGTAGGTCGGGCATTTGGTACTTGTCCCACGCCCTTCCGATGACGGGAGAGGGGTTTGCTGTGGGGTCGCAGCTTACCCCTCGCCATGCCTTGGCCAGTTTTGGAGGCAGCTGGCCGACTATTCCAATAGGAATAGCGGACAACTCTTGCCGTATGCCCAAGGTCTGCCACAAGGTCAAAATCGATTAATGACCATTACAAAAAAATGAACACGACTGTGAGATAAAGTCGGAAGTAGAGAGTGTTGAAAGTAGAAGGTCTTAAAATACTTTCCCTGCAAGAACCTGTTTATTTATTTGTTAAAAGTAGTGATTAGATTATATATAATTACACAATAATTATATACAAATAATATCTTCCATTCCCAGTAACAGCCATGGCCACTTTGACCCTCGTGAAACCCTTAATGAACTATAGTTTTATACATCTGTATATTTTGACTTCAATACAAACCGAAAATATTACGTTAACATTGAGTAAGTTATTGAGAACACTTTCGGATTTATTAATTAGATAAATAAGAGACACACACAAGTGCTAAAGAAATACCACACAATGTTTCTACAATCTTTGTTGCTTGAATCACCTGACAAAAGCAACTATAATTGCAGAAACGTTGTCTGGTATTTATTTAGCACTTATTTGAGTCTGTTATTTGGCTACTTATTTATCTAATTGCTAATTACAACACAGAATTTTTTATTTTATTTTAAAATGCCGAAGTGAAGAAAGAGGTATAGGTAGATTAGGTGTTGGAGGGATGTGTTATAATAAAGAAATATTGACAGTAAAATAACAGAATAAAATTTATAATGAAAATTTTAGTATGGATTAAAATTTAAAGAACAAATTGCAATATTTTTTTTTACCTTTCATTTTCCATGTCATTGATCCTATTAGTATGAGCAATATCTGTATTTAAAGTGCAAATATATTTTAAAACATCCTTAAGAGTTTGCTGCACAATTTTAGGATAAATACATTTTTGAGTTCTGTGAACTTAAACGTAAGCCAACGTATTTTTTAATATACAGTATTGTGTTGTTAATGTTAACAAAAAAAGCGTTTCAGACTGTGTCACCTTCGTCTCCAAATGAAGTAGTGCGAGGGCCTTTCGTCGCCCAGGATTATTGCTTCATCACTTTCTTGGACCACATATCAATTTGTAAGAGTATTTTCGACTCTCAATACGTACAATAACGTTTCTTGCTCGCGACATCTTTTGGCCCGAACCGTCGTGGGAAGTTCACTGACCTGATCGCTCCAAGAGTTTTGCGCTTCGAACAATGTAGTGATTTTTCACTTCGAAGATCGAATTAAATCTAAGTTTCTAAGATGTGTGTATGGATCACGATATTGTATTGAAGCGGAATACCAGCAGTCGGAAAATAAGTTAACAGACAAAATGCGATAATATCTAGCAGATAAGCTAATGTAGGATACGAGAATATCACGGCACGCAGGATTAATAAACGCTGTGTGTGATTCAGCTTCGAGGAAAAATGGTGGGGAACTTGGGGTATATTATGGTTGAAGTAAGTGTCTCAGATTAGCGTGTTTATGCGGAATAGGATAAAACGAAGGACTGATAATACTGAAACGACATATAGAATATCTCAAGGAGACCATTAAACTACTATATATTCCATGATAGCAGCTGATAAAGTAAAAATTTGTTGCTTGTGTGGTGTTCGTAACTGAATAATCTCGTTTTATGTTCTGCGGTTGTCATTCGTTTTGTTTTCCTTCTTATTGATGGAAGCGATAAATGGACTTCTATGCCACAATAGGATTTAGCTGTGGTTTTGATCTTACTTCCTTATCCGGCGTCACAATAATGGTTAGCATGTATTTTAAAAAATAAGCCAGACTCGTTCTTATGTTAACAAACAATGTGTCTCGCATTACGAAGTGGTTTTTGAGCCTAAAGGAAATTCTCTGTGTCGAAATCGCTGATCATGTGGAACCAAGACAGCTTTTGTGACTGACTACCTGCGTTAAAGAAACGCGAGACTTTTTAGACCGTGGTACCTAACGGAAGTGACTGGCTACACCTATTTCCGGCGGCCGACGACGACTCCCCAAAAGTCGGGAGTAAGAAATGTTAAAATGTCCTCTGCATCCGGTTGAGAGAGGTTCAAAGCGGTTTCATGTGCAAATGCTTCACGGACACATTCAAGAATACCGATTATTTTGTATTAAGATGAAAATTATTTATGTGATGAGACGAGGTCATCAACGTCTCTGATATTTGACGTAAAGAAATCCTAAACCAAATAGATCACTACCGTCAACAGAAAACGCACTCATAATGGACATACGTAGGTTTCTCAATGGCACGAAATTTGTTAGAAGCACAAGTTTATAATATGTGATTATGTTTTATAGACCCTTTTGAAGATGGAAGCCCTCCGAATAGAAGCAGCAATTCTAATACTGGTTTAACTCCTCATTTTGATACCAAGTTGCTCATAAGTTCAAAAAAACTGAACGACATTTATACCTGTGGCAGCAATCATTTGGCACCCAAATAGGATCTGACTTTCCTTGTGAAGAACCTACAATTGCAAATATTACATGTTATTTGCCTTAAACTTTTATCATATTATTCTAAAGCATTTATAGAGTTCTGATTAGTATTTATTATAATTTTTTTAGAAATTTTGTTTCCTAAATTATTTCTATTACAATTTTAACCAACCTCTGTTGTAAGGTTTCTTCAAGAAAAGCCAAAGCGATCATCCACAAACACAAAACAATACTTATGACACAATGCACCTCACGAAATATATTACTTACGAAAATGCCCACAAGTGTGATGTTTATTCTACGCCAGTTGAGCCATTTAATACTTTATTGTCACTAGGGGCTAATTGACGCTTATTGATCAAATATTAAGTTCCTCGCTGCTTAACTGTACACCCTTGACTTTTTGAGAATACATTTAGGTATCTATCCGGTTTTTATCTCGAGGCTTGTTCGTATAATCTTTTTTGAGATTATAGATGTTGCCGAATTGAAATTGAAATGGTTTTCAGGAATATTACAGACATACGATTAATTACAATTAATCGCAACAAGTTTTGTTTCTATCTTAGAAAATTATTCAGGTGTTCTATAATTGATTTTTACAAATATATTTTTACAAATATAAAATTATTAATTAAAAAAATGATACATTAAAATTTAAAATACGTGCAAAGAAGTTTTTATATGGAGCAAACTCATTAACAGTGAGAATCAAATTTGATCGGGCAATATTAAATCGCCAACGTAATAAAATGGAAACACATTTTATAAACAAACCATACTTCTGATTGTTCCAATAAATCCGTATTCGTTTCATAAATGCTAGATATAAATGTAAAAAATCGTGTAAATATAAAATCAGACCCAGATAAATAGAACTCAATATGTAATTCGTTAATTTCTTATGTATAGTCAAACAATATTTTAGTTAATTATATTATCGTAAACTTTAATTTATAGTTTAATATACTGATATTTCTCTGACTTCAATATAATTATAAATGCTTGGCATCAATCAAATTTGTCAGAAATTATTTAATAATTAACGCGACGTCAATATAGGACTTTATCATGTATACAAAGGATGTGGAGAAATATAAATTATTTCTACACATTGCCCAATTCTCTTATTAATATCAGCCAAATATTGATGTTATATAAATAAATTTTGTGTAGACTTATGCCAGAGCTCTGGAGGAGGCTACCTTTACTTCTCTCTGGTTTTTTGAACTGAGGTTCCCACATGCCACGCACCTCGGCCTGTTTTGGCAGGTGTATGTTCCGGGGTCGCAGACCTTGGGCATATGGTAAGAGTTGTCTGCTATTCCCATTGGAATAGTCGGCCAGCTGCCTCCTAAACTGGTCAAGGCACGGTGAGGGGAAAGCAACGACCCCACAGCGAACCCCTCTCCCGCCATCGGAAGGGCGTGGGACAAGTACCAAATGCCTGACCTACCTGATGCAGGTTTTTCTAGGGTTTTCCCTGCATCACTTTTAGGCGAATTGCCGGGTAGGATCCTTAAACCATAGCCTGTGGGCCCTAGTTAACTCTTGGCTACCTTGCTCTACCTTTCCGCATCCCCCCTTTCACTCCCTTTCCTATGCTATAAGAGGGGAGTTGCCACTATCTGGATTACCCTATACATAGCTTGTCTACACCTTCTACTCTTCTTTCTCCCGAGGCATGCTCTACCTGCAACGCCCGTTGTAACCGAAATCTCGTTAAGATTGAAGATGTAACGGCATGTTAATTTTTTGTATTACATTATTTATGAGAAATTTTACTATTTTCATGCCTTTTTCGTTTAATATTTTTTTAGATAATGTGTTTTGTATTTATTAGAGTAAACATCAATTATAAACTAAAGAAGAAGTTTCAAGCATGGTAACGAAACACGTTCCGATTATGATGTAATTGATTATCTAAACTCCGTAATTTCCGTAGCCTGTTTCAATTTTCATCTTATCTTTTCTTCTCTCCGGAGTGACTCCGTTAAGTCTTTCTACATTCATTTCCAGCAGGCAAACAACCTCACGGCCGGTTTCGCATCCTGCCTAAAATTCCACGTTTAATTTCCATAAAAATTAGAACGCTCTGTCGAGTATAGCAGATAAAGTTAAGGGGGCTATTTCTCTTGAAATTATATTTTCCGTCACTGAACGTGGCAACCCCAAATGAATGCAGTCGTGTATTTAAAGGTGGCGTTCATTTGTCTGATTGGAATATTCCTACGGTTCTTTATCCAAGTCGTTCAGACAAAGCCAGCTGAATGAGTAGGACACCATGTCCCTATTTGGCAGTGAGGTGGGCATAGAACGGTAAGGTGTGGGAAAAGCCCACGCTTCCAAGAGCAACACCGCGCAACAGATTCGTATCCAATGAGATCGATTAATTACTGAAATTGCACGATTGCCAACGAACAGGACTAATAAAGCTGGTTCTGTTTGCGGGTTACCGTACAACTATTCCGATAGTGTATTGCTTTTACTTCTCCGTCTCAAAGTTTCCCTATGAAAATATGCATTCTGTAAAGGTGGTTCAATGATCATCTGACAATGAAACCGGCACTCAAAACGTGGAAAATTATAACATTTTGTGCACGGAACTTGATCACATTTTTCATTAACCTCAGGTAGAGAGGAAGAAGTGTGAGCAATGTCGCGGAAAACTGGAGCTATATTTGCTTCGAAGTATAACAACTAATATTATCAGCGTCTGACAATTTTTTTCTTCCCCCGGAGAGCAGATATATTTACATTTCTGTATTAACTGCAGATTCTGAGCGATTATTCTAGCCGTAGCACTTATTTACGACCGTAGATAATGGAGGTCAATGTATGTTCAAGATGTTTGTTCACACTGTTATTAAAATCAGAAAATACCATTTACAAAAGAACACTTCCTCGTAAGCTGTGTATAGCGGAAGTGAAAACATTTACGTATAAAATTTTATTTTATAAATATGGAATACATGATATTTAATATAGCGACGATGTTTCAGTACGTTCTTTCACTATTATCAGGTTTTAACAGTAATCAGGTTATGTTTCAGAGGTAACAAAATTTTTTGTTAAACTTGGTGAAAATATTTTAAGTCACAAATTTACAACATTTATTTCTTCTTATTCTTCTATCTATATACCATGTTGAAGGTACGAAAAGGAACCGCACCTTCGTTGTTATATTAAATAAAATATATTAAAATGGTTGTTAATAAAGGCCTTTAGTTTATTTGATTTATATTATGAAATTCAGTTATTTTCGAAATAAATCCGCTGACAGACGCTAATGTCTCAAGGAACATACATAAAATTAGTAGATGATTTCAATTTTTTTATCAAACTGATTAACACATTTTACTTTTGAAATGAGAATATAATGCGTCCGTTTAAAATATAATAATTAGATGAAATAGCCAAAAACAGACAAAATTAAGTGATTATATAAATACCCCACAACGTTTCTGGGATCCTGGTACTTTTCGCCAGGTGATTAGAAAAAAAAACACGAGAGCCTGGAGTGACACAACCGCACAATTACAGTTGACAAACTCAAATGGCTTTTACATTTAATTTATTTTACTATCATTTTTTCTACACATATAATCTTTATCCGTGTACATTTCAGCCTGTAATCTCAATTTTTAGTTTTATAACCGGAAAAGTAGGTATTTGTTACTAATCTGTTTTGGTGGATGGAGTTTAGGTATGTCTTACTAGCTCAACGTTGTTGCTTAATAAATTATGTGGGTAATGACTATTTTTAAATGAAGAAATTACGATGTTAATTAAAATCTGATGTGAGCAACTCCTAATGCTGGGGGTTCATTGATATTGAGGGGTAAATTTAAATAAAAACAGCGTTAATTTTTTGTTTTAATATAATAAACATTTAATTAAAATGTAAAAGAAATTCGGGTCTTAGTTGTAACTTTAACGAGAGGACGAACATTTTAATCTCGAGGGTTTTACCAAAAAATGTGGAACGAACAGTTCCAGGCCAGAGGCTAGGAACGTAACCGTTTGTACTCTGTGCACCATTATTTACAAATTCGAAATACGAAATCACTTACCCTATTATCAGTGAACGGGTCAGGCACCGAATTGTATAATGGCGTCAACGTTCCAGCTGCAATACTTTGATTTCAGAAGGTGCCTAAAACGTGGTTGTTTGACGAAGATCCTCATACTTTTCTCTGTTCATTCACGAAAGTTTTTTTTTCAGGTCAATTCATTGCGATCTTATGACTTCATAAAAAATATTTGAAATGTGAAAAGACTCAACTAAGCAATTTTTTTCACTCATAAATGGATAGTAATAGATGTTCTCGAAACATGGATCCTTAAAATGAAATTTGGAAGGCTGAAGGCCCAAGTGTAAAATATAACGAAGAGAATGTTTGGCTCCATTAGCAGGCGATCTTTCAATAATAAGAAATAAGCTTTTTCTTATATATATAATATTAGTTATTTAGCAATCAGAATAGGATATGATTCTATAAACTAAATGCAGGCTAGTAGCAAGAGACATGATGAGGGAGATATCCTATTATATCGCCTGTAGAATTTAAAAAATTAAATACTATGACAAACTAATTCACTCAGTTGAGTCTTTTGCTGGTCACTGGATTAAAAAGGTTTTAATAAATCATGTAAAATGTTTGAGACAGAGCTGGTTGTGTAAATATATTTGTACGTCTAATGAAACACTGTAAAGAATTTGAAGCGGTGCTTACCTACTACCATACACCGATAAAAAGCAAAGCCTGTGAAGGTTGATGTAGAGAAAAATATTTTGAATGAAAATTTTCTTAAATTAAGAATCAACGGACGTTGTGGCCTGTAAGCTTATATTTACGAATATATTCGTTAATTTGTTCGCACTATCCGCTTCAATTATAATGCTTTTGTAACAATAACTGTGTCATGTCTCCTGCAGATTTTGTCATCGTTCTGTTAGTTCAAGCTCGTCAGCGCCAAGTGAATTTTTCTCGTCTGTGTATATTTTCTTTTTGACAGACTATTTTTTGTTTCTTTTATTTATAGTCACATCAACTTCAAGGGTCAACTTTTTGCAGTCTGTTAGATTTTACTCGTCGCACAGCTTCTCAGGAAACTCACACAAACAACGTCGATGCCCTCGCGGGTAATCGAACCCGGGACAGTCACGGTGACCACTACACCACAGAAGGTCGGCTCAGACTATTAATTGTTGACATTGTTACTTCCTGCAAATTCTCCGCTCCTTCCTGCGCTTTCAGTCTCCAGTGTACGGGATGAATAGCACAGTGTCGTCGTAGGACAAACATTTTCATATAACGGTACAGATGGGAAACTGTAGACGTGCGCAGGAGCAGGAAAATAAACACTTTCATTTTGAAAGTGTAGCAGCACCGCGAGGCACCTGAGGCAACGTGCTGACAGTAATTTCCATAACGGAGCACCTGCCGGCATTTTTGCGAGTTGATGTGATCACAGCAAGGCCGAGTTCCTATGCGCCACGGAAATGTGGGCGGCCTCGGCATAACACACTGCACTTCGTTGTTTTAACACCTGGTGGTATTTATAATCGCCGTTTTGGTCCGCCTAAGAGTGGCGACTGCGTTCAGGAGTTTCATACATGAGACACGGAAAACATGAACATCGTGAAGTACGGTTTATACAAAACGAAACGAGTCAAATACAGTTGAAAGATGCGTAAAACATACGAGCATCGATATCTAAACGTCAGCTTGAAGTTCCATAGAAGAATCGATCCTTTTATTTATTCTTCAGAGTTATGTTCGACTTTGATGTAACACCATTTAGTGAGAATCTGCAAAATTCGGGATTTTGAAGTACAACACCACTCTAAGGTAATAAAACAGTCTGTGGTATTTCATTAACAGTCATAAGAATTTATATTCTCAATTACAAGTTAAAACAATGTTTGAATTCTGTTCTCATGGGATCAGTGGCCTACGATTCGTGAATTGCGGCAGCGTAAAATCCAGGCTTAACGTAAACCACTTGAGCTCTTGGTTTGAGCAGGCTCGTCGTCCCAGATGGTCAAACGCATATTTTATATAAATAATTTTAATTATTAGAAATTGTTAGCATATAATTGGTCACGAACAGACAATTAAACAGAAACAGTAACGTTTCTTCTACCAATTGGCAGACCTTCTCAAGCACTGAATGTAAACAAACTATAATTATATGAAAATAAATCTTGTTACAGACATGAATTAATAGTATTTAGTAGAAATTGCGTCTACAGTAATAATATTCATTTATAAACATTAAAATTTACGTATTATATACAATTTAAAATACATACAAATAACATTTCCTCCATTTGATTAAGGACCTCTCCAGGTGTTATCTAAAATATTGAGAAACATAATGACAAAACAACAAAAAGAATGAATCCCAAGCAAATTAATAAATTAAGTTTATAAATAGTTGCGGGATTAAAAAGTTCCATGTCACAAGGTTCGATTGATCGCTGGAACTTCGTTATTCAATAGTGAGACGGATTAACCCAAATATCTGATCTGTATATATATAGACATAAAATGTTAATGAGGTTCTAGTCCAACAAATGGTTAAACATTAAACTGGCAGGAAGGAGCTGATTTAAATTGGTAATGCTCATTAGGGAGGCAGCTGGAGACCGTCCTCGAAGCCACGCATCAACATCTCAACTGACGCCATGTATTTTCAGTTAATGTGAGTTATACAGTATATATATATATATATATATATATATATATAATATAATATTTATATATAATATAATATTTGTATACATATACATATATACATAACCCAGATAGACACCTTATTGATTATAATTTATTCCATGTCAGTTCACAAATCTAGTTTTGGAATTTGTTGATAATGGTGAGGTAATATTGATCGGGTATTCCATTATCTCAGTAAAAATGAAGAACCAAGAAAATAGAGAAAGAACGAAGGAAAATAGTAGAGACACTGCAGAGAGAAAATCAACAAGCGAAAATAGGAAGCTAAAAAAGCTTGATGACACAAGAAACAGTAAAGGTAAACCAGACGGATCAGGTTTATTGAGCGAAGCTAAGTGAGAAAGAGATAAATCGTTTGCGTTTTTAGCTCTCCTTTCTTACTTGCTGTTTTTCTCTCTGCTGTGTCGTTCTTCCTGCCTTCGTTCTTCCCTTATTTTCTTGATTCTACTTCCTTTTTACTCATAAAAACGATAAAAACTTAAAGTAGTTCAGTTATATAACACAATCAGGGAATATTCTTCCGATGCAATACCAAATAGAATACTTATATTTTCATTCAGTTAACTGAGAATTAATTTCTGTAAAAGAATAATTTTACTGTCATCATTTGTAATGATGTTTAAAAATCAAAAGTTCATTATATTTTATCAAACAGCTTCATATTAAATACTAGCTGAGTGTCCGAGGTTGCCCGGGTATTTATTTACCACCATTATTACTACGAGAATTGAACTCAGACTCCTATAACCCCGGAAACTACACCAATCGCAATCTTTTTAGTATTACTATTTATGTAAACCCCTTCCACCACCACCCGTGCGGTAAGGGTGCTTTCCTCCCTTGCCTTTTGGAGTTGAATTTAGACACTTAAAAAATACTAGAATGACACTGTGGGATACTAGATCCGTCATACACGTGTTCAGAGTTCGGCCATGTGGTACGGCAGTAATAACTCAAACACACAACTGGATATTAACGTTTTATTCAGCACTTCTGCGAAGGTCGCCTCTAGTCGCTGGACCAGGAAGAACTGCCATCCGTGCGATCCGCAGGTACGGGATGGACTGGGGACGGAGTTGACCTGAGGGAAGTTCCGTTAGCCGAACAAAGGAACAGGTGTTGGAAGAACAAAGGGAGAGTTCCTATTGTCCGGAATTATGGACAGGGGACGCTTAGAGGATGGTGAATACCATCCACAGAGCCGCCCCCGAGAAAAACGGAGTGTGGGCGCGACGTAAGCGACGTATTTAAAAAATTACAATTGATATATACATATAAAAATCAAATACAAACATACACATATAGTTCAAATGAGTTCCTGAAAGTACACGACACTAAACCAAATCACCGCCTTGTCATAGCTGAAGACGCTCGACGCCTCGGACGCGGCGTCCAGATCTGGTGGTGACAGGATGCTGAACCGTGGCGGGAATATGTGGTGTATGGTGAGATGGTTGATCGGCGTCTGCAGTGACGTACGCCGGCTTTAATCGGTTTATAGACACACGTACGACGTTGTTCCGTATCCGTAACGTTGCCGTCTCCGCGTCACGTGCAATTATGACATGGGGACCGCTGTACGGTGGCTGAGTGGGCGTCGCACTGCATCGTCACGCAGGAAGGCGTGGCTGCAGGTGGCCAAGTCCCGGAAAACGAATGTGCCGGTTCGTGCGTGGCGTGAAGCGGGCGTGGGGCGGATGTTTGCAGTGATACGCCGAATTCTGTCTACCAACGATGTAGAGTCTAAGGGATGTTCCGAGTCCATGTTGGGGTGTAACATTTCCCCTGGAAGCCGCAGTGGTTCCCCATATGTAAGCTCCGCGGCGGACGCCTTCACGTCGTCTTTGATGGCGCTGCGTATCCCCAACAGTACCAGTGGCAAGGCGTCGTACCACGAAGTCCCCGTATGACACATGATAGCCGCTTTTAACTGGCGATGTAGGCGTTCTATCATGCCGTTGCTCGCTGGATGGTAAGGAGTAGAGCGGTTTCTGCAAAACCCGCCGTAGGCGGTCAGTGATTTAAACAGATTGGACTCGAATTGTCGCCCTTGATCTGTAGTCACTCGCTCTGGACATCCGAAACGCGAGATCCAGCCTCGTACGAATGCGTTGGCGACCGATTCGGCAGTGATGTTCTCCAGAGGAAAAACTTCCGGCCAACGCGTTGCACGGTCGATGGCCGTCAGACAATATTTGAATTGCCCCACGGATGGAAGGGGGCCTATTAGGTCAATATGGACGTGTTGGAACCTGCCGGTTGGCGTCGCGAAATTTCCCATTGGAGCTACCGTATGTCTAGTGACTTTGGATCGCTGACACGGTACACATTCGCGACTCCATAGACGGCAATCACGCTGCATGTTGGGCCAGACAAAACGTTCTGACACGAGACGTGCTGTTGCCCTGGCACCGGGGTGACTGAGACCGTGGAGCGACGCAAAAACCTGATGTCTGTGTGCTGCTGGGACGTACGGTCGAGGGCGTCCGGTGGCGACGTCACAGTACAACTGGACGTCGGATCCGGGCAGAGACGCGTGTTGTAGTTGGAGGCCCATGTTGCCATCAACGAATAGACGAATTTCCGCATCGTCGCGCTGTGCTGCTGCGAGGACGGCCAGGTCGACAGGAGATGTTATGTTTGCAGGCGGCACTGACAGCTCGTTTACGCGACTGAAAGCGTCTGCGACAATATTAGCCGAGCCGCTGAGATGCTGGATGTCCGTCGTGAACTGAGAAATGTATGACAGGTGGTTTGCCTGTACTGGCGGCATTTTTTCGCGTTGCTGTTTGAAAGCAAAACAGAGAGGCTTGTGATCTGTAAAAATCACTGTATGTTGTGCTTCCAGCCAGTGACGAAAGTGGCGTACAGCCAAGAAAACTGCGAGCAATTCGCGATAGTAGGCGGGCCAACGTGCTTGTTGAGGAGTTAGCGACTTCGAAAAAAAAGCTAATGGTTGCCATGCATCACCCACTTGTTGTTGAAGGGTTGCACCTACGGCTGTCTGAGAGGCGTCGGTGAACAAACCTAATATTGCTGATGTTTCAGGATGCGCTAGCAAGGCGGCGTTTCCCAATGATTGTTTACAGTTCTCGAACGCAGAATATAACGCCGGAGTCCACGGAACAGGTTGGTTGGCACGCAAACTGGCGATGGCCACATGGAGCGGCGCTTGCAGTTCTGCCGCATGCGGAAGAAAGCGTCTATAAAAGTTGACGACGCCGAGGAAGCGTCTAAGTTCGCGTGCTGTCTTGGGTGGCGCGAACTCTTGCAGGGCGCTGATACGGTCGGGTAGAGCTGTGACGCCCTCTGCGGTGACCTTATAGCCGAGAAACTGGACTGAAGTCACGCCGAAAACACTTTTATCGACGTTAAGAACGATCCCGTGCCGTGCCAGGCGTTCCAAGACTGCTCGGAGATGGTCACGATGCTGCTCAGCTGACGTGCTATAAATGAGTATGTCGTCCACGTAAGCGAAACAAAAATCCAGGCCCTGTAGTACTTCGTCAATGAAACGCTGGAAAGTTTGACCAGCGTTACGTAAGCCGAAACACATAAAAGGGAACTCGAAGAGCCCGAATGGCGTAGTGATCGCCGTTTTTGGTACGTCTTCAGGGTTGACAGGAATTTGCGTGTAGGCTTTGGCCAGGTCGAGCACAGAAAATATATTGCTTCCTCGCAAATTAGACGAGAAGTCCTGCAGGTGTCTGATTGGATACCGGTCTGGAATTGTGCGTGCGTTCAGGGCCCGATAGTCTCCGCAAGGACGCCAGGCGTCACCCTTCTTTGGGACGAGGTGTAGCGGTGAAGCCCATGCGCTTTCCGATCGTCTTGCTGTTCCGTCGCGGAGCATGGCGTCGAATTCGCTCCGTGCAATGCGAAGGCGCTCCGGCGCGAGGCGTCGCGGCCGGGCGAAAACGGGTGGGCCTGATGTGGTTCTAATGTAGTGCCGAGTTTTGTGGTTCACCTCGCGCGGTGTCCCAGCGGGTCGAATAACATCCGGGAACTCCGTTAGCAGGTCGTGATAAGGCGATGCCTGCTTGAGTACTTTTACGCTGGGCTGCGGCATGGGGTCGACGGTTCCGGGTGCGGTGTGACCCGTAATGGCGTCAATTAGGCGTCCGTTGTGGCAGTCCGGAAGCAACTGGTAATTGGCGAGGAAATCTGCGCCAATAATTGGCGTCGCGACATCGGCGATTATGAACCGCCAGCGGAATTCTCGCGGCAACCCCAGTTTCAACGTTAGCGGAATATATCCGTAGGTGTCGATCGACGATTGGTTGGCGGCCTCGAGGCTGTACCCTGTGGCGGTGTGTCGGCCTGGTAGGAGTCTCCGTGGGTAGCAGGAAAGGTCGGAGCCCGTGTCCACCAGAAAACGCTGCTGGCTGGTCCGATCGACGACAGTAAGGCGGCTTTTTCTTTGTAGGCACCCCGACGCCGCTACTCTGGGTTGCCGGCGTCGTTTCCCGTCGTGTAATTACACGGGGGCGTGCAGCGCTCCGCCCTGTTGCCAAACCGTCTGTGATAGTAACACATTCCTGAAGGCCCTCTGGTTCCTTGAGTGGTCCGTTGATTAGAACTGCTACGGGATTGTTGGCCCATGTTACGCTGGTTTAGCTGCGCCTGTAGGGCAGCTACTTGACGGGAAAGTTCCCGAACCTGGTCGGCGAGGTGCGCCGTGAAGTCCTTGGGGGCTGCAGCCGCGGCGTCGACGGTGGTCGCCGCAAACACGGCAGGGCCAGGCAGCGAGACTTCTACAATTTTGTCAGCCAATTCCGCAATAGTGTCCAATGGCAGAGCAAGTTGGCTTTGTAGATTACCCTGGACGGACGGCGAGAGTCGTTGGAGCCACAGCGTTCGCAGAACGTTCTCCGGCAGCAGGGTGGGTCCAGCAAGGGTTCGCAGGTAGCGTAGGAATTGTGATGGCGTCCTATCTCCCATGTCTGCTACTGTGAAGAGATGCCGCATGCGCTTTTCTTCCGAGGATGAAAGACGACGTACTAACGCTTCCTTGAGTCTAACGTAGCGGTCTTTGGCTGGTGGGCTGATTATAATATCTTGGACCTCTGTTGCCCATCTCGATTCCAGATGCGCCGCGACGTAATTGAATTTCGTTTCGTCCTTTGTGATGCCGGAGTTCAGGAACTGGAGTTCTGCTTGGGCAAACCAAAGCTCCGGGTTGTCCGGCAAGAAAGGTGGCAGCCTAGGCGCGATTCCATATACTTGCTCCTGGAACGTCGAGTTGCCGGGGGCGTCCATTATGTCCTTTGTTGGGCACCGTAAGATGGAGAGTTCCTGCGTGTTCCTTTTCGTGCGGGGTCACCAATGTGGGATACTAGATCCGTCATACACGTGTTCAGAGTTCGGCCATGTGGTACGGCAGTAATAACTCAAACACACAACTGGATATTAACGTTTTATTCAGCACTTCTGCGAAGGTCGCCTCTAGTCGCTGGACCAGGAAGAACTGCCATCCGTGCGATCCGCAGGTACGGGATGGACTGGGGACGGAGTTGACCTGAGGGAAGTTCCGTTAGCCGAACAAAGGAACAGGTGTTGGAAGAACAAAGGGAGAGTTCCTATTGTCCGGAATTATGGACAGGGGACGCTTAGAGGATGGTGAATACCATCCACAACACTATCAAATTAAGCGGTACCATAAAACATTTTATTCGACTCCTAAAGGCGGTAGTTGTGTCTTAACCACCAGTGTTTGTTCCTGATTCGTAAGTAATATGTGTATTAAGATTGGTAGAAATTACATTTACGATTGTACACGGAAATATGTTTCACCCCCTTCCACCCCACTTCTAAGAGCTGAACTACATCTTAATGTCAGAATTAAACTCTTTGACGTCCATAACTCATTACTTTTATATAACGACCTTCCACCCACTTCATCCTCAACACCTAGGGGCTGAACTACAACTTAACTGAAATAGTGAATGTCAGAATTAAACTTATTGAATTCTGTAATCCCGGATTTGACACCAATCTCTGTTGTTCCCGTTATTTTTTTGTAACGCACCTCCACCTCCTCACTTATTGGTGCTTAAATTATACACTAAAAATATCTGGATAGAAACTATTAATCACATAGACCTCGAAAAGTAATTAATCGAAGATATTATATGCAATTTTAGCAAGCTTTAACAATTCACCACCGTTCACACCTTGGGAGATTCCTACCGCTTGGAAACCCGGACAGAAACCCTCCTGGGGATGCGCATAACAACTCACAAAAGTTTCACCGCATAGGGATGAATGGTTTAGGTGTGCATAGGGGACATTTTTATGTATAGGGATTATAAGTCTTTATAGGAAATTGCTTCGACTTCCTGTCACCCGACAATGTGATCCAATAGACGAAATATCGTAAAAACTTAACTCGAGAATGATCGTCAGCCGACCTCGTGAGGTGTAGGAGTCATCATGACAACCTCACGTCACAGAAGTCCCGGGTTCGAATCTCGGCAAAACCAGTTCCCCAACTAGAAAAAATGATTTCCCACACTGAGTCGCTAATAACCAAAGCTGTTGATGCGACTGTAATTAAATAAATATAAAAATGCTCATCAAATTTTCTTGTCAGCATCTATGTTTTATTCAATTACTGCTTCGTTACTTTTTTAAGTTTGGTGTATTAAAAATAACGAATATATCAAAATCTCTTACGTCCTTTGCACAATTTATATATATAATTAAAATAATATCAGATAAAATATCTTTGTTTTGTAGCAACCGTAAGCTTTGCTACCTGTAGCCTCTCCACGTGCTGCAAGTTAAAATTACACTGGCTAGACGCCGCGGCGCCCAAGTTCAGAGGAATCTCTGTAGACGCGTCATCATTTATAGCACCACGTGGAACAGGGGTAATCTCTTATCATACGTCAGAAAAATGATTGTGCATTCTTTGGGATAGCTTGTCGAGGCGAAAGACGTCAGTCGATACTGTTTGATTTCGTTTTGTGCAACTCCGAAATTTTTTCATTATCGATAGCGTTCAAATTACTTTCACATTGTTAGATTTTAGCAACGCTTGATGTGAGTTGAAGGCGGATGTTGAAGAAAAATCAGCATATTTAACGGAAATGAAGAATGAGAAAATGTAGAATTTTAAAGATATGATGTATGAATTACCGTAAACCATACATTGACTACTCTACTACGAATATCCAAACAAGGATTTACAGCCATAGGTTTGAAACCAAATTCCAAGAGTGGTATTCCCGTTCTGTCCGCGTGAAAACCTTACATCAATTTGATTTTGATAGTGTGCATTGTACATAAGATGAATAATAAAATTAAATTACGGATGGCTGAAGCCTTACATATAAATTTAAAAACAGAAATCATTGTAAACAACTGGTTGGAAGGAGGGAAAATACGTAAACATTATGCCTGGGTAATAAATAGAATTAAAGAAAAAAATATAAAAATAATGTAAATAAAATTTATTGTAAAGCAGAAGTAAGACATACTCTAGTCGATATTTTTGTTATATTATCTGGTTTTTTTTTGTAAGCAATGTCAATGTGAACGGTGTATCAGAGCGTATCGTATAGAGAAATTTGTTACTTGTGACGAAGTCTATGTATGATGAATAAAAGGTAAAGATCGATAAATTGTAATTTTCTAGATGCTACATGTATGTGTAAATTCTGATCCTATGCTGTTTATGAAGAGATGAGTATGATTTAAGCAGTCGAAAGTTCTGGAACTGTATGAGAAATCAATAATTGGTATTGATTTGGCGCTAATAATTTTATTTAAGAAATAAACAAAGAAATGGATGATGAAATTCACCTAAGTTTTGAAAAGTAAACTCTGGATTGAGAAATAAGAAAATTAGTAGAGTGTATACAGTCTTGAACCGACTCATTTCAGGCAAAGCTCTGGAAAATAATCAGTTAGAACTTAGCATAAATAAAAAGTTGGAGTTCCACATTTAACGATACGACTGGCAACGCAAATTATTTCTAATAAGGACAATTATTTGAAGAAACACAAGTATAGTGATTTGAATTTTTATCATCGTGTACAAATTTAATATTCATTATCGTATAGGAAGAAGGAAAACTTTCTATGTCTGATTAATAATTTCCAAATTATTTTGTGGTAATTTTTGAATGTAATATCAACACATTACCGTGCTTGTTTCTCTTCCTCTGTTTGCATTTTAATAGCCCGGCTGCATGTTCAGCATGCGATATTCCGAGGCATGAGTAGAAAGTTGTTTCTTGCTTAAGCTTAGGCGGCAAATCAAGCGAGAAATCTCATTTTCTAGCTTCCGAAGCGCTCGTCCGCACAAAAGCCTTTCTAACTGAGACGTGGCTTAAACAAAGAAAGAAACCTGGACAATTCTACTTTTCTTGCGCGTGTATCGTTCCGGTTGAAAGATACACAGACTGATTATGAAAGTGGGCCTTTAACGTAACCGTTAATAAAATTATGGCGTGACATAGCTGTAAATTTCGCGTTGTACGAGTACAACGTCACTGGAACCATGACAGTTTTCGCCATTTTCCTATTTTTCTCACCAGAGACAAAAAGTGAACACATTTCTTCCGTCGGCTAACTGAAATTTTTTATTCCATGATGTTCTCAAATCAAGTTGTCTGAGGTCGTAGCATAATAACTATAATTTTCTTTGAAGTCGTAGGAGGACCGAAACGACCTTCTAGATTGACACATTGTGATGTTAATGACACACACGTTCTTGCTGGGCCCTGTAGTGTGCTGGTTAACGCCTTTAAAACACACACTCATATATATATATATAAATTAAAATTACAGATGGGTCCAGTGATATTTCGCAGTGTTCGAAAACGATCTTAGACTATTATTTTAAGCGTAATATATCGTGTGTTATTTGAAACCTTAATTAAGCCAACACTTTACTAGAAAAAATAACATCCTATTTCTGTCTTTCTGGGTATTCCAGGTAATACTTTCATCCTGATTAGAGCATAATTTAGAAAAATTATGTTTAAAATAAGCTCGAGAAGTAAATTAAGAGCTTAATTTTTGTCGATGTTCAAAGTCACTTGACTTTTGAGAGTTTTCCTTTTCACGTGATTAATACTCTCCTACGCTTTTCACCGTTTACTTTTCTTCGTATTTGCATTTTAAATGACCCGGAATGATACCGACGAGTCCCATTCCATTGTTACCTTCCTTGAAACACTTTCTCCTTATACTATTTGCTTATCGCCAAGTTCTTATTGTGACTTTTCAGTTTAGTATGTTAAATTTTGTGAATATATTCACTTGATGGGGTTTCTGCGTAAACGTATGTCTGTTGGAAACACGATCTCAATATTTTGTACTTTTCTGTGTAGCGCGATAGTTTTATTATTGGTATATATATATATATGTATATATAGATTTTATTTTAATTTAATTAGATATTAGCAAGGGTTGAGAGCTTGGCAAGTTGGAATTTGACCAGGCGCCGCCGTGACGGAGAGATAATACCTAAAGTCTGGTCTTAAGCACGTAGATTGTTGACCCTGTCGCACCGTGGGAAACGTCTCTCCAAAAATCCCAGAAATTGAATTGACACATGACTGCCTGAACCAATCACATTTCTTGGTTCAGGAAAGATCGATCAAAAATTGCTCGAGAACATCGATATTTCTCATCCAGCGAAGGGGCTGTAAAGCAAGTGTAGAGAGACTCCTCGACGAACCGTCGCCAGGGACGGACGTACAGCCCCAAACTTGCAGTTTTCCAGAGGACTCGGAGAGATCGAGGGTGTCACATGATCACGGCCAGAGATCAACGCGAGGTAACTGCCAAGTTTCTCAATCCTTGACGCGCCTGGGGGAATTACCGTAAACCATAGTTTAACTTGGGATTAAGGGATCCGATTTTTTTGCCCCTCTAGCTGAACACGCATAATTTGTATTTATTTTATTTTATTTTTCTCATGTTCGGTTAAATGATTATTAAATTCTGTAAAATATCCCTTTACTTCATCATTTAATAAACCTATCACTACAACTGTCTCCTCATAGCTGTCAAAACTAGACGCTACACGTCAGTCAACCAGTTTCTCATCTAGATGTATTGGTCCGGGTATGAAACAGATAATATACAATGTCTATAAGCACTGTATCTCAGGACATACGTAAGCGATATAAGGGGATATGATCAAGAAATTAGCAACTGTACATTTATTTACGTAACATGTAACGAATTAGTAATTCATAAATTACTGAAAGACAGCGTAAAAGGTGCCGAATTGAAAATATCTAATCATTGAAGAAAAGTTTTCTTCCTTATAACTTTCAAGAGCTGCATGTGTTCTTCTTAACTTATGTTGTCATCCAATCTTTAAATGTTCCGTTTACCGTGGTTACTGTATATCTCATCGAGTTCTCCCTACTTTAATTCATCGCAATACTTTTCTGCAAATATTTCCTAACCACGTGTTAAATTTTAGCAAAAAATCATTTCAATTTGTGTGTTGAATTCTTTTATATAAAATTTACAGTATACTCGTATTAAATTCAGATTGGGATTTGGTGAAGGTCGAAAACGGAATTGCTTAGTCTAGATACCACAAAACTCGTCAGTTCCCATTTTTTTATTTAGATTGTCTCACTCCTTTAACATCTCATTGCAAAGTTTCAGAATCATGCATTTGATTAGTTTAGTATTGGGTTTTTGTGTCCATGTCTTTTGTTCAAATACTGGGTAATGTATTAATATTTGACTGCTTTAATGAACATCTGTCTGTCCATCGTTTCTATTGTATTCACGATAGTCGAATTCATTTATGAGAAATGAGGGAGTATGTTTCTATTAAAATGTAGTCAATTTGACGATGAAAGATATTTCGGTACTTTAATACAACCAATACGTTATAAATTTTCGCTAAGGACTGGGAACGAATACTTACCAGAGTATGAATTAACTACACTAACTCTTATAGCGTCATTAGATGTGTTGTTGATTCAAATCTTCACTTATGCATTTTGGGGGAGGATCACAACTCGTGCTTACCTGCCTGGAAGTGTTATGATATTAACAGATTAGAGTGTATTTTCCAAGCTGCATAATATTTCACTATTTAACTGGTTGTTTTAACGTCTGTTATTGGCAAACTTACCCCATGAGACGGTTTTCTTTCCCTCCTGTCTGCATGTGCAGTCAGAGTTTTTATTTTGGGCGTGTTTACAGCGAATCTTGTACAAGATGTTTTGGTTAATGTTGACAGCGTCGAGACGTTATAAAAATGTGGTATAACATTTGTATAACATGTATGTTCTTTTTGTTGAGTGCAAAAAACATAATAAATCGTCGGTATACTATATTATATTTCTATACCACTACCCCATCGATGACTTGGTCGTATATACGACCGCAGTATATGATTTTTATTGTCTTATTACAATCAAACCCGAATACGTATTCCAAATTATTACTTTCTTGATTTTATTATGATTAAGTTTGACATTCCATTTGAAAATTAAGGTTTTCTCACCGTAAACCGATGTCTGGGAAATTCTAATAAAAGAAGTCTGTACTTCAATGCTGGACTTAATTAGTCATTAACAGATGCACTTCTGCAAAATGGCGTCTACTCAAGAATGACTCTAAAGTACTAGTGTAATTATGGTTTTTACTGCTGTCCCTTGCCAGTAAGGCTATTCGTGTTTTTATTACTGCTATTAACAGGCGATCTTATTTTTTTAAATTCATTTTTTTCTACTTATAGTCAAAGGACTTTACAGTCTCGAAAAATTGACTTACAGTATTTACATCACAAATAATTAATATGGAAACTTGCGTTCTTGAAAATGTCCAGGGGTGATGCGTTTACTTCTTTACTATTTTTAACACCAGTGAGCTGGTCTAGACGTAATATAATATCAAGTTGATGTATATTTGTATAATGTTTATTTTACTGTCTTCATTAATCTATAATGGACGCTGGTGCGTTAGTGTTCATTTAGCACCTGTTAGTAATGCAATTTCTAGAGGATTGCATTTGAGAAAACTACCTGGCAGAGGGGAACTTGCAAGAATCTGTTGATGTGTCTTGCTTACCGAAGCTGACAGAGAAACAGAGACGTGGCGCAAACCATCGAGTGTAAAAAGCCTTTGCCATCCTTTGGTTAAGTGTTACATGGATACCAACCTGGCGACAGAAACGCCTTTGGTAGATCAAGGCCCTCAGCAGCGGCCAGTGGAGCGGATCGCCTCTGGAACATGCGCTTTAATGAGCTGTTTCCTATTGTTGCCCCACAACCACATTATTGTTATTCCAGTTCCCACGAAATCGAGTTCGTGCACCTGTAGACAAAATTTTTCCCACCGCTTTGTACTCTAATTACAGCACATCTTATCTGAATTGGTTTATTTAACTTTGTGAATTGGAAACAAAGCAGTTTAAGAATGAAATTAATTATTAGCAGGGATTTGAGTGTAAAAATGTAGTGACTGTATACAGAAAAGTCACAGTATACTGCAGCGAATAAAATACAAGCACAAGTACCCGAAGACTATGTCTCACACATGCATACACACACGCATTTATAATTTTTTAATAATAAAACAAGGAAAAAATGGAAACAAGGTTTCCAGAAACGTTATGTGGTATTTATATCATCACTTCTTTTGTCTGTATTTGGCTGTTTTTCTAATTATGACATACAAAACAAACGTAAATTTTTCATTTTAAATTTATCATCTACCTCAACCCATTTTCGGCTATACATCCGCTAGTTATGCATTTACCATATTTATACAAGGACGACGAGACAGAGAATGTGCTGAAGGGAATCGGTATGCTGGCCACGTGTTCTCCAAAATGCAGCCTGTGTCATAAGTTGACAGTCTGGCAGTCGTCCCGGACGTTACGGTTATCGTGGACTGAAAATAACACGAACAACCAAACTCATAATTTTATAAAGAAGTAACCAATTAACAGACAATATTAAGTGTTAAAATAAATACCAAACATTGCATCAAGTCCAAACATTCACTTGATTGGCAAAATGCTAAAATTTCAGACGTTGACATCATTCCAGAATGTACCATCACTGCGATTAACGAACAAACTCATACTTTGAATATCAACAATAGCTATGATCCCCAAGCTGTTAGCCTAACTTCATTGCTTTTATAATAGTATAAAAATATATATTTCAGTAGCTATTTTTAACTGGCATCAGCTACATCAGTTAAATAAATCAATAAATATAACGGCTAACAAGTCAGAAACAATTTAGTACAAAATAACAGAACGTTTAGTTCCTCTTTTTGTAATTTCTGAGGAATATTGAAGGAAGAAAATATTGATGAATATAATTTATTTCCTGTAATATTATATAATTTTAGTAAATAACATTTGTAACTATGGGATGCTTATCACGAGAAGTCTTATAATATTATATGAAAATAAGGAAAATAAATAATTTGCTGCCGAACATACTGTAGTGTTTTAGGCAAGCTGAATTATGTGACTAAGGTTGCAATATTACAGGTAGCAAAATCAATCTACAACATTCGAACCCATGCTGTAGACCACGTTCGTAATTTTTGAAGATTTATTTCTGTTTATGTCTTATTAAAAATTACAACATAAAAATTAATTCTTGAGAGATATAGGCATATGAAGGTGCTATGTAAAATGAAAAACTAGGCATTGAATTGATAAAGTAAATTCTTCGTTCCAACGTTATAGTTTTTGTTCTGAACAGTAACCTGTCCTTATTCAAGCAGACGTGTTGTAAGGTGTATACATGTGTGATGTTTGAATATTACGGTTGTTTTCTTAAAGTCTGAAACCAAATCTTCGTATTCTGACGCGGCAATAAAATTAAATGCTAAACATCATGTGCATGGAAGAGAATTTAAATATATTCATGAATCTTTTAACAGGTCACCTACTTACGCACGAATGCCCACAAATGTCTGCCGAAGCGACTCAAAGTTTATTTCTTACTAGTTGTTATGTAAATGAGTCAATACGGTGCTCATTTGCAGTTGTCTCAATTGCCACCACTTGGAATAAGTTCATTTTTATTGGATCTTGGCGATGAGTGCTACTGACCAAATCCGTCCTGAGTGGTAAATGGATTTGCCGTATATGCAGCGGAGTACTATATCAGGAATCGGGCAAACCCATTGGGTTATTAACTCTTATGAGCAAAATATTGTTCGTTTACATTTATAGTCGTACGTGCTCAGATTTAATGTACTCCCCACAAACGGAGTTTGATATATAACAACATCATTGAAAAAAAAAAGGGTTTCGCCGCAGATAAACTTCTCTCTTGGACGAGCCGCCTCAACGTACAGGTTCGCCCACTTGATGAAGACATTTATTTGGATACTGGGTCCTCCGTCGCCACCGGGTGTTTCGTTTAAACAGTTTGCCTATTCCATTAGCGTTGGGTGAAAGGAGGAAACTTGGCCACAAACCAGACGCAAAATACGCAGAAATAATTTTTTATTTAATCTTTTAAGTCGCCGTTAATATTTTCCACGGTAGCAAAGGGTAATTCAAGACTTGAGGAAGAACTTTCATTCAATGGTAAATAAAATGTGTGCAATGAAGTTATAAAATTTGCTGTATCTGCGCGACACTTTTTTTTTTATAAAAAACTCAACATGTGGGTAGACTGACTGTATCAGTATTTCGGTTACTATCTGTTATTAATCGAAATGCCATCACACAATTATTGAGGCAGAGAAGCAAGTGAGGCATTCGTCAAAGTATATTAAAGTATAGTAAAGTTAGTGACATATGAAAATTTAATATCATCTCAAATTTTTATTGATAGTATTTTTTAATAATTGTTAAAATTACTTTTGAGAAGTACGTGAAATAGTGCACGATTATACCGTATTCTAAGAAATACATTAATAGTTTATAGATACAAAACGCTTATTTTAGTTATCTAATAACGAAAATGCGAACATACGAAGATTTCAGTAAAAAAGTGGTACAAGTAATCCTCGTGCTAAGGACAACGTCACAATACGAGAGTTCATCCTGATCAAGTTTCAGTGTGAAAATTATTCATACCTAGAAATTCTGCGTTATATGTTAGTTAATTTTATTGCTTCTTCATCTTGCATCGAAGGAACGCCCTCGACTTTTTAAACCAAGTGGAATATTCCGATTCCGACAGATCATGCATTAACAAATAAGTCATCCAGAGTCGGAGGACATTTTGAAATGGACTGATTTGGATTACCTCTTGTAACCGATAACATCAGACGAGTTTAGAAGCCTCGACGATATTATTCCTTTTGTTGATATTTGTCGAACTCTATAATTATTTTTTTTCGTAGAGAGAATGAATGGCACCTGTGATTGACATATTCAATAACCAGTTTAAAAATAGATTGTCATCCATGGTTTTTGGGTAAATACATTTTTACTTAATGATACAGAGTTCTTTTGTAAGAATTCCCACTAAATTTATATTGGTACTTTTGTAAATTAAACTTGTGATTTAAGTATTTCGGCCTTGTCATGCTTGTGGGGATTACTTTGTTGTGAATCTACCGTTACATCTCACAATTATTTCATCACTAGCTCAAATGTTACAGTTGCTATTTTTTTGGAATAAGTTTATGGTATTTTCAGTCACGTATGCCAAGGTAACTGGAAGGGTATCTTATGATAAGGTATCGCAGTGACGTATGGTGGAAATTACCGACAGGTAGAAACGTATTATAGACTGTTTTGTAAACAAGTAAAGTACTTTGCATTACTAAAGTCACACCCTTGTTCCAAAAAAAATATGACTATATATATATGTTAAAACCTGCCAGGACACGAGAATTAGTGTATGTACTTTAGGTGACCAACAAAGATACAGTGTACATTTGAGGAGCAATGGGATTCCAATCCTTGCACAAAATGTATATATATATATTGTAATAATTAAAAGGGAAAATTATTAATTTGAATTGATTAACAAAAAGATTAAGATTAAAACAAATTTATTCATTAAGGGTACAATTTATTAGCCCTACTTTGGCACGCCAAATACAATCAAAATTTACAAACCAATTTTTTTATTATATAATTTGTGGCATTCAAGGAAAATTACAAACTTTTATATTTTACAAACAATCAAATCTAATAACTCTTCTTCTCAGGGTCTTTACTGGGTTTGATAAGTAAGAAACAATCAAGATTATAAATGAAAGAATTAACAACTCAAACAAATTGAAACTAGCGGAATACGAAATGAAAAGAAACGAAATCTGACTATACCCTCAATTAACGTTCACAGAAATTTAATTATTTTGGTTTGTACTTACAACTGTCCTTCTGGAACCAGACTTAATGATTTCGAATCTTGGGACACAAATCACAAAAAGGTCATTAATCACAGACTCTACACTTGAACAAACACACGGTTGTATTTCTTGGAACTCGATTATCTGCAACTCCGGTCAACCGTCGGACGTATTAAATTTCGATGCCTTTTGCGGAAAATGTTATTTCGGGGCGCGAATATATCTGACCGGGGCGCTAAACCTTTTGTTTCAGCTTTTCAGATTTTTGTATAACTTGTCTCTCCGTCCAGATCTTTTTTTACAAATGTAATGATTAACATTTAAGTCTCTGAGTTGAAATTACTAAGTTTGGACCACGCTGATCGTACTCTAAATTTCGCTCCCTCTCTCTACCACAAGATTCACCAGACTGCAATCAACTGATCTCCCGTACAATGCGCGCAGTTCACAACAAAGCTCGCCGACAACTAGCCTGCCGTCATTGTTGTTCTTTGAGATCGGTGCCGCTAAACAATTCATTATAATTAATGGCCTCCTTAATTAGTATTACAATATATATATATATATTGTGTAGAAGTATAGGTCGTGAAATATGGGAAGTCGTGTTCGGTGCGCAGTAGAAGATACTGTCGTCAGGGGGGGAACTTCCCCTGGAGTCAAGCTGTAGCAACGCTACTATAATTTAAAAAAATTATATTCTTACAAACGGATATGCAGACATCAGCAAGGTCTTTTTATACACCCTGTGCTTTTCTATTGATTTTAACTAATTAATTTTTTGGCGTACAAAATATCGTAATATATTTCCGTGCGTCATTGTTTTCAGAATAGTTTTTCCACTACCAATTTGCCTTATCAATAGTTCTATCATACTTCTATTACAACCCCAAGACAGTGGACGACTGTGCATTTTATTTTAACACTTTACGGCATTTCTTTCCACTTATATAGTTTTAATAGCAATTCTGGTTGCTACAATTCGGCAGAGTAATTAGTAAGTTATATAAATTTAATTCTTCGTAAGAAAACAAAAGCTGAAACTGAGTTCATTCTCCGTTAGTTATAAAATATGTTATGTTACTAAATACAATTTAATTCCCTTCTGTTTATTCCAATCGTATACTATTTATACATAATGCGAAATCTCTCTAAGATGGGTTTAAACAATAGTTTTAGTTTCAACTTCAGGAGAATAATAAAGAAATTGTTGGGAGAACTTATACTTAAGGAAGAAGCATAAAGTTGTTCATTGGCGATCATAAGTCCACTCCTCAGCACTCAATTGACTGCCTCTTTGTTTTGTCGATAGTGATCGATAATGCAGGCTAAAAAGAATCCTGGGAATAAAAAAAAATGTTTTTCTCTTCAATGATCGAAGACTCTCCCGGTATACTTGCTACATGAGTTCTTGGCTTTCACACGGGTGCAAGAAGCGATTAAACCGCGACGTTTGTTGGTCTCTCTTTCTTTCCTGGTAAGGAAGTCGCTTCAATTACATTTCCTTGCATCGTATATACACAGTTATCTGTATATATGTATAGAGTCTGGCCAGTGCAGTTGTGTTTCTCTAGGCTCTTCTTAGCACCTGACGAAAGAAGCAAGGATACCAGAAGCGATTTGTGGTATTTATATTACCTTTTTTTGTCTGTATTGGCTATCTGTCATATTCATTATTCAATATAAAGGAGAGTAAATTATGAGAGTTTTTTTTCGGGAAATAAAGGATAAGAATCAGGATTAGGTAACCATGTCCAAAGACTCCATTCAGGATTAACCTGATAAAAACAGTTCATTTCAAAGTTGTCTGTCACGCCTGACCTTAATTTACCTAAGATTTCTTTTATTATTGTCAATGGAACACCCGATAACACCTTTACCGCATTTTCAACGGACTTAAAAACACCATAATCGTCTGTGAATTTAGTAAGTGTACGTCCCTGTGTATCGAAGGTCGATTTCCTTTGTTCAAGTCGACAAGGTTGATTTATTTTCTCCCGTTACTATTTATTGGTTTCTCTCCAGTAGTCCATGTCATTATCACTCTGTCTGCGGATCTGTTCAGCCCAATAATTTGTTTCACCATTTTTTAAATATAAATCGGAACTCCACAGGTATTCCTCCGGTAACATCCCATGTTTTTAACCTATTTTTAAATAGATTCATTATTGTTCATTTCCATTCATGCCACAGAATTCTTTTTTCATTAACGGTTGATCTGGTTGGTGAAGAAAGTTCTTTCGTGGTAAATGTTTCTTACCCATTCGGTATAATGAATTCATTTTTTATGAATAACTAAAACTCTTTTTATGGGTCCCGATTTTCCACTTAAAGCTCCGTCTGGTCAGTATTGATTTACAATCCAAGTGTATCGTATTTGTTTATTTCTCTGAATCGTGCAAGAGAAGTAACGTGAAGTTGGTAATGTAGTCTTGATTGGGTTGACCTAGCCCCAGCGGTACTAGTGTTCCATTCGTGTTATCAGTGTGTTGGAGAAGAATGCTGCTTGACGTGCGGTCTCCTTACCGTGTCCATTCAATGCATTGGTGAGGTTATGCCGGTGTTACGGAGAGAACGACATGGAAAATCAATTCGTTTCGCACCGTGGAAAGTCCGAGCCGCTCCATCGGGAACCGGCTCACGTTCCAGCTCCATGTACGGCCCAGGCCCATTCACGCCGATCCAAAGACCACCGGCCTTTTTACATGCAATACGTTCTCCAGTTTGACTTCATCCTGTATGCCTAAGTACAAATACTGACAACTGACTCGTGCGAACAGAATGTGGCCAGGCGTCAGTCTCAATCAAATCCCTACTTAATACGAATCACTTAAACGGGTGCAGTGATTGCTGATCCAGGAACAACTTGTAGGGTCGTGCAGATAGTGCAAAATATAAACAATTTTATTTAGCATTTCACATAAAGTTAATATAAAAAATTACTTTGTGTGTAAAAATTAGGGAGACAGAAGTTAAACTAGTAGTCCTAGAAAAATAAATTAATTTACTGTGGCGAAAAGATCGTAAATTTTGGGTATTTATCAATGAATCCTATAAAAAGGAAATAAATTATTGTAATGTATTTGATATTTTATGCAGTATGCTTATTACAGTTTCTTTCAAGATGTAGAATAGTAAAACTATAAAATAAGGTGATAAAATAAATATCACACGTTTCTAAAATCCTTCTTGCTTTTATTAAACATCTTTGCTTTTGTGTATGTCGCCTGGTTTGAACTACGTGTCATTCAGAAAGCTGTTACATTTTCAATAACTAATGAAGGTAGCCACGTGACTGAATATGATCTAGAATTGAATCATATGTAAGAGTAAGGAAAAAAACATCTGTTTTAGATAACGAATCCAATTATAAATGTTTCATATAATAAACAACTTTAATTCCATTAATATCAAAGGACACGATTGGTCTTACTACAGAATCTCTGATACGAGTCATCTTTGTTTTTTTATATATTTGTATCTAATATTTGCTCTCTAACCTTAGTTTATCTGCAACCTGTGTTTGACAAAGACGTCGAAACGTAACAACTTTAGTTTTTTTTAAATTGTCAATATTTTTAGTCTGAAGTAGCTCAAAGTTTTTAAAAATTGACATTATACGTAATGCTATTTTTTATTTTCCTCAATATCATAATTCGGATAATCCTGTCAGGGTACTGATGATGCTCTTGATACAAAAGAATGATGCGTCGAGAAGAGTATTTATAAATGTATGTTTTACCAATATAATTCATAACATATTGAAGTATCGAACCATATGTAGCGCGAAATTACATGCGAAAATTGATTTGGTGATGATCGATAAAGATATCACCTATAGTGAGACTTAAGTCGATAAGAATCTTGAAAATATTATCCAATTTATTTTTAAATTCTGAATGTCGCTGTCCCATTACTGGTTGACAAGTGAGTTTAGACGCCCCACTTGTGGTACAGACGCTATCCCCCGCCGGCTGGGACTATCAAAGCTTCTAAATCAAATACATATTCATCGAATTTAAATGCATAAATTTTTACAGAACATTGGTCAAAATCTAATAATTTTGGACGCCATATTTGCCAATGTATTTTAAGTTGGCGACCCGCAAAACCTTTTATATACAGTTTCTTACCGATCGGTTTAATTTTGTAATTTGAGACGCTATTTTGCGGAATTTTGTAGTTTATAGTTTGGGCATGTGATAAGAATTCAGCAAAACCCGAGTTTGAAGCAAATTCGATTAAACGTTCAATTTTGGCCAAATTTTTATATACATTTGCAGGGTAATGGAGAAGTCACTCCCCAAATATAAACTATGTTTTTTTAATAATAATTAAAAGTCGTTGCCCTGAGCGGGATTTGAACGCTGAATAATATATATATATATATTGTACCATCCATAAACTCGTAGCAGTTGACTGCAGGGATATGAGTAAGAATAAAATAAACGTTATTTCATTATATTAATATATTTCTTTACAATTAAAAATATATTACCAGGAGCTAGCTGGGCCTAACAGGAATTGACAGGAAATTGGCGGAAAATTGCATTATTTAATTTCACGAGTTCCTTTATTATTATTATTATTATTATTATTATTAATATAATTTCCTTGAAGTCGGTACCTCGCGTCACGATGGCTTCCCCGGACGGCTCCGGCGTTGACCTTATGGGCGACCAAAATTTCGTCGTGGTCAGGCAGGTGGGCGGAATATACCCCTCACAATTCCGTGTATATCAGACACATCTCCGTCGGATGGCAATTCTCTTTTCTTCGATCCTAAGACAACTTGCCAAGCAATATCTGTCTTGTCGTCCGTAGTCTCTCCTGCTCACACCCTCAAGCACCTCTGACGTTCTCCGGGCAAGACGGGAGGGTCATCTCCGCATATTATTGTAGCGCACTGACCACGTTGTCAAGTCGCCCAGCAGCTCTAAGCCACCCTGACACGGCAGATCTTACAGCCCTAACTAAAATCGTTAAATATATATATATATATACATATATATTGTAATAATTAACTGGAATCTTAATTAAATCAATTATTTAAACAAAATTATTTCCATGAATTTAAATCAATGGTTCGTTTATGAAACAATTATTTATTTTATTTTAAAGTGAAGGATTGCGAAATAATTACAACATTCTTTAAACTTTACAATACAATTTACTTTTATTCAGTAGAAATTTATAACATTTTATATGAGATTAATTACATTTAAAGTTTTCAATGTTTAGAGATTTTATAACTCTTTTCTCAGGGTCTCTGGGCCTGCTAAGTAAAACAAAACCTTTATATTTACGTTACATAATCATAGAATTTACAAACTAAGAATTTAAACGATCACAACAAAAACGAGAAAGCGAAATCTGACGACTATCTTTAATTATCGTTTACAAAAACTTAATTAAATTTGTTTGTACTTACAAAATATTTGGCTGGCACCAGACTTAAATCTCCTGGGCTGGGGCTCACAATTCACACTAACGGGCCATGAAATCACTGACTCTACACTTGATTGTACAAAACACGGTCCTAGCTTTCGAGTTTCTCCTCTGGGAACTGGAACTGTTGCTCCCTCCAGATTATTAGTTATACAGATTGTTACAAAATTGTCTCTATGTGGAACTGATGACGGTCTCGGTACTCGTAGAAATTTTAATGTTGCGCTAATTATTAGGTTGCTCTTTGCAGTTTTACAATGTATTTCACTGTCCAAAACTTTTCACTCAAATTCTAAAACTTGTAACCTTCTCGGCTTGATCTATACGCCGGCCACGCTGTTCGTTGAACCCCTCTCAAATTTTGACTTCCTCACCCGACTTCAACACCAGACCGACTGACTTCCAGAAAGCGCTCGCAGCCCACAACAAAGCTCGCCTATACATTGTTGCCTTTGAAAATTTGAACCGCTAACAATCCATCATAACTATCCAATTATTAAAATCATTAATGGTCTCTAATCAGTATTACTATATATATATATATATATATATATATTTTATGTAATCGCCTACCCGCTCCCTCGGATCCTTATAATGGACTAATGCCGACCCGGGCGCCACTGCATGTGCAGAAAGTTTTATTTTAAATTATGTAAACGACAATCGTCTCATTAATTAATGTTCGCGATCCGCGCGATCCACACCAGGGAGCCGATAAACGATTTGCCAGGACTCGTGAGTACTTGAGTCGAGCATGAGACTCTCAATAACTGTATCTCAGGGGTCCTGGCTTTGATCAATTCCGTAAAGGAAGGATTCTCTGAATAAAACAAAATATGAACATAAAATTCAGTTTAATAAACAAATTAGGGTTACTACAAACACTCGGCACGACTCCTCAATCGCTAAATGTTGCCACTCTTATTGATAAACTTACATCTAACAATTCTTTGTAAATTTACTCTTTTGGCCAAATTTATCTGATTCAATATGTTCTTTTACAAACACAGCCGGTCATTGGACCCACAACTCTCAATTCGCAGTAACTTCACACGATTCAGGGAAAGGGAGGAAAGTTTGCTTACTTTACTGCGACGCGTCGTCTTATGATGATGACCAGGGTCAGGTTCAGGTGCCCGGCCGCACACAGAAAAGCGGCTAAAACCACACAGACGTGACGTCCCACGCTTGCTCCGCAACTCCCGGTCCTCTCCTCCAAGAACCTCCGCACCAGAATCTCCAACGCGTTCGTCCCTTGAACTGACGACGTCCGCTCTCCTGCCTTCCAGGACTTGACTCCTCCAACACACCACTCCGGTCGAAGACGTCGGCTCTCCTTGCCGACGAGCCGAAAGTTGGATAACAACCGTCCCGTCTCCTGGCCCACAGCTTCTCCTTCGCCGTCCAGGACCCGACTCCCCCTTTTCTATATCCGCCACAGCTGTGACCAGCCACGGTCACCTTTGTCTGAGCACATTCACCCCTATGGTCAGAAAATGACCTGACCAGGCGTCCCTCGCAAAACCCACTTCCTGTTGACGTAACTGGGTCCCAAAAACCGGCCGTGTGCAAATGTTACCTCCAACATTCCCACGACACGACAAATTGTATAAATGTAAAACTCACTTATTACAATATATGTGTGTGTGTGTGTGTGTCTGTATTTAGAAATATAAAATCGGATTTATTAGAAATTCAGAACGATAAGTAGTTCCTCAAGTTATTAAAACCCACGAATCGGTTCCGGCTAATCTTTTATGTCGGATCATAATTGTCAATGTTATGTAAAAAGTCGCAAGCTAACTCTTTTTTTTATTAAGAACAAAACTGTAATTTGAGTGACCAAGTATGAGTATTTAACGAATTGAGAGGCATAATAGACTTCTGTACTTTTGTTTAAAATATAATAAAGTGAATACTAAAGACGGTTCTACAAATACAAAATATTAAAATGTTTGTCAAAGATGGTTTCACATTCCTCAAGGTCGTATGAAAGAGAGCGACGTTGTAGAACAGGATTTCGTCTTTGGATCTACTCGGCAGATTCGGTCACGCACCATTGTACAACGTCGACACCAAAATTACTTGCAAATTATTTATGCAGCTCATTCGACACTTGTGGTTGTTGGAACAAAGGGTTCCAGACGTCAACCTCGCCTCCAGTTCTATTTAAATGTTAAATGCCAACGGTTCGTGCCACTTTCGTCCTTGATCGAAGCGGTTCGTTGAGGATCCGCAGTTTGCCATTTAAATATTTGTAACGGCCTCTAATTAGTTCTCTTTAACTGCGGCTTTGCAAATAGTAACGGCAGTTTAGCATGTCGTAAAGTTGTGTCCTGGTTCACCTTGGCGGGGTATGCGGCAGTTCGGGCTGCGGTCCCCCATGTTTGACCTCCCTCGCTTTTCCCGCGTTCCCATTCGCAGAACGTCAAGGCTGCCTCCTTCGTCATCTCCATCGTCTCCACAATCCGCCCGGATATTTATATACGAGGAATTACTAGATCACAATATCTATGTTTTGCATTAATACTCGACGAAATGCGAAACGCCTTTACATAAAAGTTCTAATATTACAATAGTAAAATAATACTACAATTAATCGTTAATAGTTATATTTAATATAAACTGGCAAAAATCATTTAATAAATAAACTGAAACACAGCCAATTTGATGGAAAAATCTATTAATCAACATAGAGAAGAAATCATTACAATACAACGTTTCGGCGACAACTTTTGTTACAATTGCAACCAAAATTTCGTCATTGGACGCCCTCCATGCCACTAAATTTAAAACTGATTTAATAAATTCTGACTTGACCATTATACACTAATTATATTTAACAAGTAAGATGAAGTTTTTTTTATTATTTATATTTAAATGCATCCATTCAAAACTGTATATTTGCTGATGAAGTCCCAAAATTTCTGACGAATCGTCGTATTATATCGATTTTTTGTTTTGGTAGATTAATGGACATTTTTTCTGACAAATATGCTGTTTTTCTATTTATTTTTTAACAGTTATATTTATCACGTTTCACTTAAAGAAATAAATAAAAGTTCTGCAAGCCAGAAATAATTTAATACTAAATAACAAAACTTTTGGGGGTAACTCCTTCAGTGTATGAAAACAAATAAATATCGATGATTATAATTTATTTTCTGTAATATGTCATTTCAATAATAATAACAACATTTAGCAGAGAAATTTCTAAAGGGGTGTGATTTCGACGTACAATGCAACAGAAATAAGTTTTCCTTTCGCATTGCACATGAAAAGCTCACGCTTTTAGAAATTACCTCCAAAATTTTACTATTTAATTATGTTTATTGAAAAACAAATTTCCGTTGTATTATGCATGATAAAATATTTTTGAATTTTCTCACCGTGTTGTTATTATTTATTGAAATTTATCTAAACAAAATTTCGGTTACATTGTGCATGAAAAAATGTTATTCAAATTTATCTCAAATAAATTCTGTTGCATTGTGCGTGAAAATCGTTTAGAATTTTCTCTCCAAAATGTTATTATTGAAGTTTATCGAAAAAATAATTTTCGGTTGCATTGTCCGTGGAAAAGCACACACTTTATGAAATTTCTGTCCAAAATTTATTACTTTTTGATATTACGTATTATTACACGAAATAAATTATAGCCTATTCATCGATATCCTTTTGTTCTGTAACACCTCATGAAGTTCAAGAAAAGGAACGAAACGTTGTGGTATTTTGTATTAAATTGTCTCTGACTTATTGCCCTTTTTATTTAGTCACAATGAATGGTTTTAAATATTCACTATTCATGTATAACTGTAGAACGAGAGTAATTAGTTATAAAGAAATATGAAATATCTGAGTACAATAATTATTTAAACAGAAGAACTGCAGAAAAAAATATAAGGCAGAACTCATCAGAATTTTGACAATCCGTCGAGACAGCACACGAGACTAAGAAAGAAAAATATCAGATGGAAAACTATTATAAATGATTTTAAATAGACAACCCAAAGTTAACATGATAACTTACAGAGATTATTATTATTTATTGTATTTTCCAGATGACTGGATAGTGCCTAGAGACGGAATGCTTCCGCTTCTGACAACCACCGTCTTGTTTTCTACCTTTGCTGACAGTTGTGAAGCGGTAAATTAGAATAGTTCCAGACGACTTTCGGGGGAAATACTGCATGGCTGTGGACGGTTTCCTTTAAAACCGTGGAAAGTAAGTAAAAATGACCGCAATATAAGCAGATAAAATCATAAATTCATAATTACGCAATGTGTTCGCTAGGAGTCACTGTGTCACTGTAAGCATACATTATCATTATCCTCATTTCCCGACTTGTTCTATATATAGTATACTTCTTATACAAAACATTCTCCAAACAGAGGCTGTTCTGTTATTTTATCAATATTATTTTCTGAATTTGCAACGTTCAATCTGTAGTACGTTTAGTTTCGCCTCCTTATACTAACAAGAGCTATTTATTAAATTATCTAGTAAGCACTGCCCTCTGGATTATCAGATTACGGAATCATTTTTTATGTCCAAATCAGGTCCGTGAATGTTACGTACAAAAATTAGTTTTAAGCGAAACCCAAAACTTCGGAGAAGTCAACGTCCACCGTGTTTCAGCTTAACAACGTATTCAGCTGCACTGAAATAGCATTTTGTTTGAATGTAGTTTTCGCGGGTCACCTGACGACGATGGTGACGATAGCATTCGAAACGTTGTGTTTCACATAAGTATAACCCGGGTACAAACCTGAGAAATCTACGTTCATAAAATTCACAGGGGAAATCTCCATTCACCATTTTGTTTATTTACAAAATGTTTTCCTCATGAAATTCTTTCATTCGGCACTGGCGTAAGAATGTTACGTAACACTTACTGTGAGCATGACCTCACACGCTGCCAAAACATGGTCACCATATCGTAGTAGCGTATTACCGGTACACCGCCTGGGAAAAATTTGTACAGCTCGACAACGCCTTCGCGTGTTAGGTTTTTGTTGAAAGAACTCGGCGAGTGCTATAAAATGAGTCGCTAATAGTGACAATTATTTGAGCATTATAGAAAGTCCAAGTAGGCAGTTTTGTCACTACCGCGGACATTTTTGGCGGAAGTAATGAAAAGTAAGTCGGCGTTGTGAGAAATAAATAAAAAAAGTTACTCACACACTTCTTGTTCAGAGGGTTTGTTTTGCTTATTTTAGATAAATTTGAATAACATTTTTGGGGAGAAATGTTTAGCTTTTCATGCGCAATGCAACCGAATTTTTTTTTTCGATAAATTTCAATAAATAATAACATTACGGTGAGAACATTCAAAAATGCATAATGCATCAGAAATTTGTTTTTCGATTAATACAATTAAATAGTAAAATTTTGGAGGAAATTTCTAAAAGCCTGAGCTCGAAATTTCGTTGAAAGTGAGTCTAATTTTGTCGTTCCTTCAATTTGTAGATCTATACTTTGCATATGATATAACTCTTTAAAGAATGCACTAACTTGATGTACATATGAGGTTTATTTTATCTTTATTTTGCTAATATTTGATATTTTCTAATTACGTTAACCTCCGTCTCTCTTTTCCTGGCGAGTAATGAATGGAATTTTTCGGTTCCAAGGACCCATGATATATAAGATTGAATAATCGTTCTCGGATTTCAGAAAATATTTCCTAACTTGTGCTTTTATGTTTTTTTCAACGTAAGGGCTCTTCTGTACACTTTATATTTTTATCCGTAGCTGGGAGGTACATATTTTTGCACGAGTAATTTTTAACTCCCTATCGCTTGGCTAATATTAAGCGAGATAGTCCCGCGGTCCATTTTTATTTATCGTCAAAGCGGTTAGCCCTGAGCTTCTAATGGTTTTATTTGCGGGATGTAAGAAGAACAAGGTCTAACGGTCACAACCTCACTGCGTTTCTATTACAAAAAAAAATATATATAACAGCTCTCTGGTCCAATCTTTCGTCACTCAACGAATAGCAAGCATTTGCGGCGAGGAAGATTTCCGTTGTGGTCGCGCCAAGAGACTAATTCCTCTTTTAATATAAAATAACTGGAATGCGTCTGAGCTTCAACAAGTTTTATTTGAAGTTGGTAATCAACCGTGTGTTTATACTCTGCTCCTGGAACAGTCTTGTTTCATATACATCATCAGGTTTTCATGAGATGCTAGTTGAACCACTTTTTAGATCATAAGAAACTGTCATTCCTGGTCTCGACAATACCTGTTTGTGTGAAGTATGAATAGGATATAGCTTAATTATAATACCTTCAATCCACTTTCAACTACTTAGATGCTGAAAAATAGTACCATGTAACATCAATGACAAAGAGGATCGCAGGTTATTAGTTCGATTTTTTTTAACTTTATTTAGCAGGTTTTGCAAGTAAACTGCAATTCACTGTTATGATATAATAAGAAATTATATGGCTAAAGGTATTTGGAGAGAGGGTTATGTGAATATTTCACACCTCTGGCTGATTACATTGGTTTCAGGTATTTACAGGTTGACAATTATTTGTGTAAGTCTTGTGGAAGCTTTCGTTTGAGTCTTTTATGGGTGTTTTTTGTACTAGGTTTAATTTCTTTGCAATTCACTATATTTTTGAAAAAGTTACTGCTTAGGCTGTGGATGTAGTTTGTTATAAATTGAACTTTTAATTCATGGTGTATTTGTATGAACCACGGGCTGTTAATTGCAATACGTAGCACTTTATTCTGCATGGTTTGAAGTTTCTTGAGCGAACTTGTTGCTCCAAGCTGGGCAGGTGTATGTAAGAATGGATCGGAGAATCGATTTATAAATTAGGAGCGAGAATCAACTCGAAGATGAGATTTTTGCTTGATCAGGAGGTAGAGCAGAGAGAGTCTTGCGTAGCACTCATTTATTTTTTTTATGGATGTGGTACCTCCAGTTGAGTTTTGCATCTATGTGGACCCCTAAATACTTACTTTATCGCTGAGTTCTTTGGATTCCATGATATTTCATTATTGTGGAGTGTCGGTAAGCTGAGGTATTATAAGAAACCCAAGCACACTCACATCAACGTTGGAACTCGTAATCACCCCGCGATGCACAAATTTGAAACTGAAACATTAGGAACGTAAGTACGCCTATAATAGCTTCATTAAGTAGAGGATGAAAGTGTTTATCTCAGTCTTAAAGCTTCATTACTTAAATTTGACATTTCTGGGTCATTGTGTCGACGCCCCCGAGATCGTAATGGTCTATAAACGGGCAAGGTTAAGTCCTCAAAAGATAAAGCCGTGAAGTCGTTATTTCGCAATAGCAGAAGTCCCAAAAATTTATTCAAAACATCAATTCTTGTCTTAATAGCAATAAATTAATTTATAAACAACAATTTCTCGAAATCCTTTCTTACAAGTGATATAATGACGTCATAATTCTTGCCTATATATTGCAAACTGCATTTCAGATCTACCGTGGTCATGGTATATGTTTATATAGTTAAATAGCAAATCGCAAACCAAATGAACGCAGTTATAAAAAAGTATACTTGTGGAGAAGTTTCAGTGTTTCGGACGACCGATTTTTTTTCTCCGTCAGTCTCCTCTTCCAGCTACTCCCACAATAATTACACGAGTCCAAAATAATTTTGATCGTCCAGCTCCAACTTAATAATTACAATTATTGGTCTCACTCCTCCCTCCGTATCTTAGTTATGAAAACTAGTAGGCTCCAAACCACTCCTCGAAAAACCCCTCTCTCTTAAGAATTTTAACCAATTGTGGTTTGGTTTTTGGCTCCCCTCCCCCGATTGACCATCCGTTTTTTTTATCGGGATAAATTTTGCCATGCGTAGGATGGTTCGGTACTGTCTGATTCCTGACCACGTGTTCATCACACGCTCGAAAAACTTACGGAAATTCCCAACAGTAGCCTACATCTATACGCGATGTGACAAAATAGAATGCGCCTCCTTGTACACTTTAATACCCGTGACTACTACGTGCTTGTATCAAAGTCGAGTTTTGCAGCTAAGTTATGCGACCTTCTAACTTTAAAAGGCTATGGCTCTTTCTCCAAGTAACGCTAATGTACATGGAATAAACAGCAAGACGACGTTTCACGACCTTGTTGCATTCTTACCAACGTCTATTCAACAATTCAAACAAGAATGCTCATGTGCAAGTAGATATTTGTAGCCTGATGCTAAGAAGTGTTTGACACTTTGAAAGACACGTTCTTAAATTTGTGACCGATCACAGGAACATAGTATACCACTTAAAAATCATCACGATCTGTATAATCAAAGTAATCCAGAAGTATAGTTGCGAACCTCTACAAAAATGGTAGTTGATATATATATATATTGTAATGCCAATAAATTAGGCCATTAATTGTTTGGACATAAAATTTGAATTGATTGAGAAATCCATTATAGCGGTCTGATCGAACAAAGTGACAATGGAAAAGATCGAACAAAGCGACAATGGAAAAGCGAGCTCACTTGCTTTGTCGAAAAGTCAAAAATGCGCGCTAAAACTCGAGAGCACTAGGAGTCAGTTGGTGGCGGGACATTTCAGAGGACGGAACAAATAATACTAGAGCAGAGACTAGGCATCGTTAATGTATTATTAAACAAAGTTGTGAATTTAAGACAAAGTAAAAACATTCACGGAAGTATTACCTCGTAAATATCGCTAAGTAAAAGCAGTTTACGTGTATAGCCAGCCAGGAAAGAAAGTCAGCAGTTTACGTCTAAAGCCAGCCCGGAATAGTAAAGTTGACAGTTTAAGTCTACAGCAAGGAGCTAAAGAAAAGTTAGTTCCCTCCGAAAAGAATAAACAGTTAAAACAAATCTTCAAGGAGCTTTGTTGCAGTCTAAGTCCAAAGCGGTAAAAGACTAACAAATTTACGAATCATATGATTCGTTAAGGTAAGAAAACATCAGATAGCTGACAAAAAGGAGGATCATCAGAGTTCTTGTGAGCCTATCAATTTTGACTTCAATAGTGTAAAATCTGTGAGTCGAAATTTAGAATCATTGTATAATTTTGCAATAGTGTACTTCCGAAACCAAAAAGAATGCTGCTATCAGATGGACAGATGTAAGTAACAAAATCAAAACTAATGATTGACTGTAAACTTTAATTAAAGGATAAAGTCAGATTTCGTTCTCTTTTAATTGTCAATCAAAGTTAATTTCTTTACTTTTAATTTCTTTCTATCGACATATTGTTTAGGTAAATTGTGAACGGTTTGTTAATAAGATTTTTAAATCAATTTGTTGTGTCCATTATCAAACCCAGTAGAGGCCCTGAGAGAAAGAAAGATCTCAAATTTTGTTATAATTATCTTTATTGCCACAAAATAAATAAATATTTTGTTTATTAATTTTTGATTATTATTTCATTTAATTAACGCCTTCCATTTAATTATTACCTAAATGGCGCTTCACGTGAGGTAAATTCTTCAAATTCTAAATATAAATTAAATAAAGCTCAATTTTTAATTATTACATTTTGGCTTCCACAACGTGGGACAAATAAATTAACGCCACCAGTTAATTATTACAATATACATACATATATATATATATATATATATATATACATTATACTTCTTTTACCTCTTTTTAGAGAGAGACTACTTAGGGTAATCGAAGTGTGGACACTTCCTGATAATAGCATAAGAATTAATAGAAAATAGGGTGCGGAAGGGGGAACAAGGTAGACAAGACCATTCGGCTAAATGTGATGTTAGAAAAACACTTAAACTAAAACTGCAGAAGATAGGTCGGGATGCCAGGACTTGTCCCATGCACGACTGATAACTACATGCGGAGTATGTATGCTGTGAAGACGCAGCATTCCCGACACCATGTCTGGTACAGATTTAGCCGACGTCTCAAATGAAAGGAGCGGAAAACTCTTGCCCTGTGCCCAAGATCTGCAATCCGGTGCACAGACTTGTCAATCCTGGCCAAGGTGAAACAGATTAAGGAAATTTTAATTTAATTACTCTCATTTAGAACCCGAAAGTCAAAGCATCGTTTGATTTCTACCCTTTGCTTATAAAACGCTTATATTTGTACTATGCAATGGTGTCACGTGTTTGGCTCAGCGTTGTAATATTGCCCGTGTTTCGTGACTAATTTCTTGGCTCCAAATGACGCCAGCAATTATGTGTACTATGCTTAATTGCTGATCACTCTAATTTCTCTCACTTTTGTCAACAGCATAACTGCTCGCGACGCCGCCAATATTATTTCAAATTTTAGTATAGTGCTTCACGTGAACAAAAAACACGTGGACACTTGTGTCAACAAGGTCAGCTTAGTCTGCTTCAAGGCAGGCAAATCACAGCTGTCTTAATGTGCTGTTATACGCGACTCTACAGTTTAAAAGTTTATATTTCCGCAAGTAAAAGAACTCAAAATTGTTTGCGCAAAATATTTCCATCTATAAAAAAAAGCTAGCTACAATTTACAAACCTTATTCATATTGTTTAAAAATTATTATATTACTAATTATTCTGTAGGTTATATATTGACTTATTTACAGTCGTATCAACAGCTCAGGTTATTACCGGCTCATTATGGGAACTCAATTTATCTTGTTGGGGGACTGATTTAACGTGAGTGTCTCTCACGTACACAAACATCCATGCCATCGCCGGGATTCGAACCCGGGACTGCTGTGATGCGAGGCAGTCATGCAGACCACTACACCTCAGGAGGTCGACTCTATATTAATATGATTGTCCAAAAGTGCTTTTGTTTAAATATTGAAATATACTATTAATAAAAATAAATTACAGACTTTACACGTACAGTAATGTATTTAGTCATCGTTCAATAGTTCAAGTACGTTTAAATTCGTATCGACAACCAAAGGTTCTTGGCCTTCTCACTGTGAATATTAATCTGTCACGGCAATTACTGGTCGTTAATGTGCCGTTTGCAGCCGAAAACGTGCTTTGGTCGTGGCGTTAGGAAACTTCAACCTCCGCCAATGCCCCTGATACGAGTAACTGGTCCGTGATAGCTGCAGGCCGGATCACGCAACCATTCGTAACAGCGAAAACCTAACGATAGGTGCTGAGTGCACGCTTCTTGACTTAGCATTGTGAGTATAGAAATAGTCTTAGCTATCGTGATTAAGACGCCCGTTTAAATTACATCCCTTAGAGATCAACATCAGGGCAGACAAATCGGCCTCTTTCTCTGCTATTGGCTATTGTTTCCGTGGAAATTATTTCTAGAAAATGGAATAAACAGAAATTTATGTGATTTTATAGCATGCTAAATTACAAAACAGAGTAAAGGAAACTTCATAATCCTTACTCTACACCATTGCGTCTCATGAAAAGTTCTTTCCCATCACGGCAATCCACCAGTAGGGTTAGATCAGTCCATGTAATCGGAAGGAAAAATAAATAGCTGGTTTGAAAAATTAATTAATCACTAAAAGACGAGTGGAATGGATACATCTATATGCTGGTAAGTAAATGAAAGTAAAAGGGAAAAAATTGAATAGGGAGTAAGATTATAGGAGATGAGAGGATTCCGAAAAGGAATACAATTTTGTTGATATTTGTTTCAGACTTTAACTGAAACGTAAGGATCGATTTGCGAATAGCAGACATTGATTCTCGAAGGAAGGTCTGGCAAAACACCAACTACCACATGACGTCATGCTGTGTAACGGAACAAGGACAGTCAAACAAACGGAATGTTCTTTAGCTATTACAATACACAATTGTTTAATTTTTTTCTTTTTGGGTTTCATACGTTAGATTCCATTTTTAATGTAAAAGAATCTGTGCCTTTATCTCCATGCTAATTGGAATGACATATCGTTAATGATCTTTGACAAAGTGAGCTCCAGAGTAAGCCAATATTTTGGCGGATCTAGAATAATTGTATTTCTCATTAATAATTCACCCCCACCCCCAATTCTCTTTGACTGAAATGACTCACGCTGACACATGAGCGGAAAAACTGTCGGTGCATCACAGTCGTGCTGGAAAGATGAGCTGAGTCAGAACTTCTGACGAAAGTAGTCAGTTTGCAGGATATTCTTCACCAGGTACCTATGACTGCTCAACAATTGAAAGCTTTTAATTTTTTTAACTATTATCTGGTTAGATTTCTTCTATGAATCTGTACCTATTCGTAACTTTGAACAGGTTTCTTTTACGGCCTTGCAAATATTTACTCACTTTCTCTCTCTCTCTCAGACATTGTATTGCATATCTCAATATTGAAAGTGAACATCACATTTTAAAACCAGTAGACATTTTAAATGAAGAAGACTATCGTCGGGCGCTACTTCACGGTGGATAATCATACTTTTTTTTATGCTCTTCATCCTACTCTTTGCCAATCTCTTGCTACATCCAAATCATTAATTATCTGAAATATATGTAGTGTTCGCTGTAATTCCCTACTATTATTGACTCAACTGTGCCTTCAGACACAGTGTTTATTATGGTGTACGTCCCACTAACTCATGTCTTCTTGTCAGGACGCATAAACGTCTTCCGCAGTTATTTCATTTTGTAATGGACGTTTACCTGTTCCATGTGAACGATATTACACTGATCCGGGGAGGTTATATCCGTTTCAGGGGTTACTTATAGTTTGACATAAATGCGGTGATCTTGCAAGGGCGAGAAGCATATTTCGAAATTTCAGTTCAGAATACTACGCCAGACAGTTTCCTTGTTTTGCATTGTATAGAGTACCAACCGAATTGAGTAAATACATGGTGAAATAGCAGAAGGTGAAAGTTTGGGACTGACTGAAATGAGATTACAGATTTAAAGACCTTTTCTTCTTATATAAGTTTATAAATGAGTTATCATTACAATTTTAAAATATCTTAATGTTATATATCCATTCTCATTAATAAAAGAAGGTTATATTAATTAAAAAGAGGCAAATAACTGTTTTTATAATTTTATTTTACTTTTAAAATTTTCAAATTTTATGTTGTTGGTATTGAAAATGTTTTCCTGATGATGAAAAGTTTCTGTGTTGTTGGAGTTATCTCTACTTTCACTCTATATTTACCTTGTTATCACTTCTTCTTCATAGCGATTTATTACTTCGTCGCTATCATCTGGGCTCAATAAACCTACCTGGTTTATCTCTCTTGTTCCTTTTTGTTTCTCATTTTTCTCGTTATTTTTTTCACTCTGTTGTATATCTACTGTTTCCCTTTGTTCTTCCTCTGCAGTTTTCATATTTTCTTATTCTTTGCTCAGCCAGTGGAGTACCCGAAAAAAGTATAACAATATTTTAAATGTATTACGACGTTCTAAGAATATACCTACTGCTGGGACGAATGAAGAAATGATGATTATTGTGAGGGAACGGTAAAAGTAGAGAATATCTCGGCGTTTAATGTTTTGTTTTTACCTGGAACCGGGGAACATCCCACATCAGAACGGGTACGAATAACGCCAACATTTGCTTTTTAATGTAGGTTACATGTGACAATATTTTGTTGGTAACCTTGCGATCACGTCGATCAGCTGAAGTGCAGTTTACACGATAAAATGAAGGCTAGTACATATTTAAGTGGGAAATAATTAGCTCTATAAACGAGGTGGGCCAGAGTGATAATCATATGGGCTGACCGGGCAAGTTGCTGATCCGATTGACTTTATGCAAATATATTTTCAAGGAAAGGCGTTGAACTTTCCGTAAATTAACAAAAAAGACAGACACAGACCATTAAATTTCAATTTAAGTAACTTCTTAAAATGGACCCTCATCAGGCTTATAATTAAATCAATTAAGTACTAAGATACTAACTGAAAATCAAAGATTATAAAATCGAGCTGAAATAAATAAGATAAATGGTAGTAATTTTTTAAAAGTTAGAACAATATCTATCATTGATTAAAAGATTATAAATATTACTTAATAAAATGTTATTGGATAATAAATTATAATTATATTATTAAAATATACTAAATAACGCATTATGGATTAAAAAATTATAAATTTTACTTAATAATAAATGTTTATAATACCACACAACGTTTCTGGAATCCTTGTCCCTTTCATGAGGTGCTAAGTAGAGCCAAGAGTCTTTTGAATGTTGTCAACAGACAAGTGCAGTTGTGTTTCTCTAGGCTCTCCTTAGCACCTGACGAATCCCAGAAACGTTGTGTGGTATTTATAGTACCCTGTTTGTCCGAATTGGCTATCTTTCTTATTCATAATCGCTAATATTTTCAACCATTTATCTTTGTTATTTCAGCTCGTTTTTATTTACAGTTATTTACAGTTAATATCTTTGTACTTTTATATCGACAATTTAATGTCTTTATGTTTTTATAAGCCTGATGACGGTTTACATTATGACAGAAACACTAGCTGAATTAATTTAATTGCATGTTAAGGGTCTATTTTATTCATTTAAACTATACGAATGCAATTCTTGAAAATGAGTTGCGGGACGTGAACATGATAGGATTACTATAAGTAGTTTGTCATCGTTGTAATTTTCTTTCTTCCTTATGAACCATGATGGGTAAATTATCAGGAGAGTAATGAATACAGCACACCTTCAAAGTGATTCCATGTATGTTTATGTTTTAAATAACCGATTCACTTTCCAAAACTTCTTGGAATTCGTACTTTAACTCTGCGTTCCGCAGCCTGGATAGATAACAATGTGGAAATAGCCAGTACAAAAAATATAATAGAACTGATAAATTTATTTATTTATAAGTATTTTAAAGTTAATGAATTTTTCTAGTTTATCCAGTGTAATTTAATTCAAGCTATAAATATTTTTATTTTTGTACATGTAGTCTAATACAGAGTATATTCTCATACATGTTCTTACTTCTAATACAATTACAAGTTAAGTGCTCGAATACATTAATGTTAGAGTAATAATTTCACAGTCCCGCAATCACGTTGTGACATTTATTTCAAAACAAGTTTATAATTATTAACATTCCGGACGTGTGAGCAGATATTGTGCCAATTTCTGTTTCTTGCAAGTGTTGGTCGCAAACCCCATGTCACGTTGCAAAGTCTCACATGTTTTGCTCGACTTTCTAGTTGCTGAGGCAACGGTCAGCAAATGCCACCGTAGCCTTCGATCTTTGCACGTTGAGTTAGACACAGGATATTCCTGTATCCAAACTCGTAACCCGCTAATGAAAAGCGATTACGAGTTAATATATTCATTGAAATCTAGAAAGTAATACTTCAGTTTATGAGTAACTTGAATTATTTTGTACACCAATTATAATGTCATATAATTTTTTAACGAGTTATATTTTCAACCGTTGGCTAAAATCTTCAACTCTTTCCGACTACTGTATACTGGTAGTATTGCATTCGATTTATTTCTGGCATCGCATTGTTCCTCAGCGTAGAATGAAGTGCACTTCGTAGCAATATTTTTTTATCGCAATAAAGAGTTTGTTTCAACATTTAAAGCATACTGAATCCTATTCCAACCTAGGTTTGTATCGAAAAAACAAAATTCGCTGTTAGATAACTAGTTCAGGTGGCCATTATACGACCGCGATAAAAACTGGTTTTCGAATCCAGGTTACATTATCTTCATTCTTATGTCCTTTATATTTCACAAAATTACTTAAGAAATACAACAAATGAGTTTTGAAGATCATATTTTTAACTAAAAGCTGGGTAATACTGGGAGAAAACGAACCTTTTGTGTATCGGTATTGCCGTCATAGCTTATCACGTCAATTGCACAGCACCAAGTAGGAACCGCCTGGCCAACGTATTGATTTTAAAATGTCGAATTGATTCTCTTCAGATTCGGTGATCCTGTCCGCCTTTCACTTCCCTTCTTTCAAATCCCTTTATATGCCGTTAAACAGGAGTTTCCACCACGTGTGTTACCCTCATGTAGCTTGTCACTCTCAAATAAATATTGTTGGAACAGTCGGTCAGCTGCCTCCTAAACTGGTCGCGCCTTGGAGAAGTGAATGGGCGTCGTTTCCACTTTTGTCATCGTAAGAGCGTGGAGCCAGTACCAAGAGCGCTGACTTACCTGATACAGGTTCTTTTAATTAAATAAAAGTTGATGAATGATCTTAAGGATTTTGTTTTATTATTATTAATTTTCCAACAGATGAATTAAATTTTCATTTTAAATTAATTTCTTTAAATTCACAGTAATAAAATTTATGTTCTAGGTTTTGAATGTTTTTCAGCATCAGCCTTTTCAATCCATATTTTGGAGTATATCCATCCTCATTTATCATTTATCAATTATCCTCTAGCTTGAGCTATTCTGGTCCAATTTGTCCCTGCCGCTTTCTTGATGTCATCCTAGCTATCAAATGGCTTACCTATTAATCGCTTATGATCTCGTAAAAAAAATTTTTTGTTCTCCGATCCTGAAGTCTCGGTAATTGTGTCCTGCCCACCGTCTTTTCTAACTCTTAATACATTTCATCCGGTGGTCTAGTGGTTAAAGCGACGACATACAAAACCAGACGTCCGTGATTCAATTAACGTCTTGGCCAAATTAAGAAAAGGAAATACTTTCATTGTTCACTTTGGATGAGTGGCGTTACCACAATCCAAGCAAAGTTCGCGTTATTACTTCTGAGGAGGCTACAGAACACATACTTGTCAAAGTACGGTGGCCCAGAATTCAAGAATTGATCTATATCACCTTACAAGAATGAAATTAACTGTACGTGTCACACAATTTTCTCTCCGTATGTTTTATAGGAACATAAATTGAAGTAACTAACCATAAGACTTCACTACTTCAGTAGTCACTGATTCTAATGTAACATTAAAAGTTAATAAGAAACTTTTATTTAATTTCAGTTAAATAGTAGTTGCAGTACATCAAATTAATTGGGTGATAAATGTTCAGAATCGTGTCTTCGACTAGCGATAAGAAATAAATAATAGTAATAACAACAAAATCTCTCCATATTTGCAATTTCTGCTCCCTGCGTTTTCAAAATACTAAACTCGTGTAGATTTTGATGTGTATAAACGACAGCTCCAAATTTTCGCCATATTTTGAGAGCTTCTTTTCATTGTAGAATAGAAGTATTGTCTTGTCTGTGCTCTCACCTTTTGGACCATAACGACGTAATTGTTATTATGATTTTAGTAAGCCTATCAGATTACTTGAAAACGTGAAAGTTTTCTAATCCGTAAACGTTCTCCTTTATCTAAAAAAAAAATACATTCCCCTCTCTTTCGTACGTAAGTGTAGACAGAAAAACTTAAACAATACGAGACAGTATAACTCTATGATTGAAATATGAAACACATTTTAACTTTGGTGCATATCTGACGAAAGACGTCCGATAAAGACGAAGTACTGCATGACTTATTGAATGTCTCTTGTAATTCAATAGTCTGCATAGGGCTGTATGAGGCAAATGTTGATGTAATAGGCTGGTAGAGCGCATTCCGAGGTAATGAACCCGCGAACCGGTTTCCATGCTGTAACCCGTACCTTACTGCCTTACCTCTGCGCAGATTTTCTTCTTTCCTTACTCCTGGCCACATAATATTATTTATTTTATTTTTTATGGTTGAAAAGAAATATACAGAATTGTTTTGTTGTAAAGAAGCATAAATAAATTTATATTTCAATTATTTCGTAAAGTTTTCACCTATTCTTGGGCGTTGGTTATATAACAGTGATTTCCAATAACCCAACCGCCTTATCTATTTGTTTATGATATTTTCTTATTTAATAATGCTCTTTCGTAACTCATATTTTCACGTGTTCATACATATAGTGCTAGTTAATGAGCACAATGACTGGGCCGCATCTCCTATCTGTCTAAAGAGAGCAATTAATGCATATTCATTTTTAATGCTCTACTTGCGTCAAGAATCCCCGCCTTCGGTGGATAATTCATATAAAAATTTAATTAAGTGGTTATTAGGAAATTTAGAATATAATTAAGAAAAGCTTCTCGGTTTCCGTCCGGGTCATCTCCGTAGGCAGCAACGTTGCGATGCCTTGCTCTGTCATCTTCTGCCGAAGTGTCGTTTCCGTCTATTTATAGGGAAGTGAAGCATCCAGCCTCTTCCTTGTTTATGTACCTGCTGCGATTCGTCACGTGCACGTCATTCACAAGGTAGAGTTGGGTTCGTCGTGTCCCTATGAATACCACTACACCGGAATAACCATGTGACTGTAATTGTAAAAAACTGACACACGACCCACTGTAACATTTTTTCGGCTGTAAAAGTCTTCGAGACAGAGTAGTAATGAGTTGGTGTCAGGTGAAATACAAGCTTAGCCAAGCACAAACATTACTAAGATCATAAAAATTGCAGCACTTTTGCGAGAAATGATAGTCTAAATTAATGGATAACATTAATTTACAATAGGATATTTTTACATTTTGAAATAAATATTTTAAGATTATTAGTGTTTTTATATTTGTCGATAGGCTGTTAACTGGCTTTATCCTAGAATAATGGATTTTATAAAGTTTAAACGGATGCTTGTTTGCGATATATGTTATAGTAGTATCACTCGTCTCTTAGTTAAATACAGATTTTCTTTACGTTTATAACTGCATATAACTTAGCAAAAGGATCACACAAATTAGATAAAATGAAGTGAACAAATAAATGGATAAGAAAGATAGCCAATTCAGACAAAAATGTGATAATATAAATACCACACAACGTTTCTGGGATCCTTGTACCTTTCGTCAGGTGCGAAGAAGAGCACCTGAGTAAAGGGACAAGGATCCCAGAAACGTTGTGTGGTATTTATATTATCACATTTTTGTCTGAATTGGATATCTATCTTATTCATTATTTTCAATGTGACTTAAATTTTTCTTTTGAAAAAATAAATACCACACGTTTCTGAAACCCTAGTTGGTCTTGTAAGGTAATTTGAATTCGCAAGAACGATAAACCAGGTTACGAACTCAAAAGCAATGTTAAAACGAACGATTTTGAATCAACTGTCGAAGTCAACGAGGATTGCAGACAAGTTGTGTGGTATTTATTTTATCATTTAATTTTGTCTATTAATTGGCTACATCTTTATCTAATTGGTATATTTCTATCACAGACTTTTTTTATATCTTCCAAGGATCACACACATGGATCAAAGATTTACCCTAGCTTATCTCAATCATTTTGTAAATATAAAATATCGTAGACGGACAATCATTTTAATGTATTACAGTTAAACTGTATTATAAATTCTACGCAACAAACCGCTTCTGTTGGCACTATTTACTCTTTTAATATTGCAGAATTAGTTCCAGAATTTGCCGTTGCTCGGATAAATGTCGCCACTAAAACCACAGACGCAAAGATACAAACAGGAAACGAAGTGGAGATACGAATGTTGTCTCGTGTAAACAGCCGCGATCGTGGACAGACATCGTGACCAACTTTGCCTTAATTGAAAAACCCCGACACGGCAAAGCGGAACCTGTTGCTAAGGAATTCTCTGCCGGATGTCGGGTCAGCTCCCCGCAGAGGTAAATCAGGACATTCGCGCCGAGTTGCATTTTCTGTTTCACCTGAATGCGTTTGACGATTACAGATTTATGACTCAGCTCATTTCAGAGTATTTGAACTGCTAAATTTTAAGAAATGGATGTATTACACCGAGAATCATGCTGATAAGATCGCCGCACAAGTACATCAAATTCCTTATATTACGACCTCCTGAAAATCATTTTTTTAATCGATACAAACAATTGTTGAACAACTTTTCAGCTGTGTTATTGTTATATATTTATGATTAATTAATTGATTAATTATATATATTGTAAAGCCTTGAAGGAAAGGCTTTGTTGCTGATTAATGGGCTTGGCCGTCGGGAGCAATGGACGTGTGCGGGTGGCCTGTCGCAAGATAAATCTGTTAAGGCAGGCATTGTTTCTGATTAATGGCCTGGACAGTTCACTTGTTTACTTAGGATGGAGGATGCAGTTTGGGCGGTCTGAAGAATTTAGAACAGCGTACGTGAGAGTGAGGGTGAGAAGACAAGTCTAAAGTAATTGAGGGTGCAGTTCTCGGGATAATGGAGGAAGCTGTCAACGGGCAGTTGCGACGTAGTTTTGGAACAAAGAAAAAGAGAAGGAACTGGGATATATAAAGAGAAGATAAGATTTTTGGAAGTTAGTTAGAGTGGGAGAGGGAGCTGTGAGCACCGAAGTTGAGTGTTGGTTGTGGAGGCGTACGGCGAGCACCGAGTATGGAGAAATTTTGCAGCCTGCGAGAGAAATAGCAAAATTATTCAACGATAAACATTTTTGCATGCAGAAGTCTAATCTGTTGTAATATCAAAATTTGACCACTGTCTTCGATGGTAGGAGACCAGGACATTGCATCCAGCGTCGAGTAGTTTCACCACGAGCAAGTGAGATGTCCTTCACGAACGGATAAGCAGCTTTCATCAAACCAACCGTGTGTGTTAGAGTCAGTGATTAAACGTTCAGTCTATAAAGTGTGTGTGTAATGAACGAGCCAAATGTTCCTGAGTAATCGTAAGTTGAAATTTCATGGTATTAATATGTGTAAACGGAATTAAAAGATGCAGTCAGATATCGTTCTTTTCTTTTGTGTTAATAAAATAAACTCTTTTAAATTTAAAATAAGTTCGTCAATAATTAATTTCGTCTATACGAATAAATATGTCCTTTTAATTTAAAGATAAATGTTGGTTTCTTTGATTATTTAAGTGTTCTGTCCGTTATCAAACCCAGTAAAGACCCATGAGAGAAAGAGATTTTTTTACAATATTAAATTGTATAATTACTAAGTTTTGATAAATAAATGTTGTTTGTTTTAAAGTCTATAATTGTTCATTTAAAAGCCCATCATATTTAATTAAAAAGTATCAACGGATATATATTATAATAATTAATTGAAATCAATTACTTCAAAATGAAATAATATGATTTAGCCCCACGTTGAGAAAGCCAAAAATGTTGTAATTAATTGGTAGCGTCAATTAATAAACAGTGCCTCACGTTGAGGTCGCCAAAAATGTAATTATTTGAAATGAATTAATTTAATGATTAGCCACACGTTGGTGAAGCCAAAATGAAATGATCAATTTTAATACAAACAATTAATTATGCAAGTTTAAAAAGGAGCCACACGTTGACGACGCCAAAATGTAATAATCACAATTGAATTTAAAATATGCCACACGTTGAGGACGTCAATATGTAGTATTCGCAATTGAAAATTTAACAATTAAACAGTGCCCCACATTGGTGAAACCAAAAATGTGGTATATAAATGAAATTACAAATAAACACCAAAGTTAGCCCGCGTTGATTGCATAATTTTAACTATACATGAAAGGATGTTAATAATAAAGTTTTATTTAATTAACTCATTAATTTATAATATTAAAAATCATTCAAATTACAAATAATTACTCGATGACCTTTTACAACATTTACTTCATACAACAAACAAATTTTACTCTTAATCTCAGGGTATTTTTCTGGACCTTTAAATAAAGAAAGGTATTTACTCCCTTTTCAAACAATCAAATTTCTATGACGATTACACTTTTATGAAATATTACAAATTAGTATTTACAATATTCAACAAAAAATCGAAATATGACTATCTTTAATCTAACGTTCACAATAATAATTTAAATGAGGTATAACTTACAGTTTTTTCTTGTACCGGGGCAATTTAATTCTTTCAGCAACACACACACTCAATTTTTTTTTTAAAAAAAACAGGCCATTCTTTCACTGAATTTACACTTCACTGTTGGATTTACGAAATTGGCGGTACCTCGTTGACGACTTATTCCGTCAATTATGCCAATTTTGCGGAGATACAGATAATTCCCCCTCGTAGACTTTTAAAATTATTTGGCGTAAACTGGAACACTCAGCAATCTTTCTGCAGCACTATCTGGGTGAATGCTGTACAACTTTACTTATGAAAAATGTCTCGTATATTTTATTACGACCGCTTTCTGTCGTTTCTGATTGCCAACTGCCCTATACGTTCTCAGCGCGCTAACAATGCCTAGGCGTGTTCCATTATCGTCCTTTCTTGTGTGCCTTTGTGTCTCTTTGCCGATAACATTTTAAATCCACAATGTTTAATTATTACAAAATATATGTCGAAGTCGGCCATGAACACTTTTTCAATCTCGCGGAAACCCTTCAAATTCCGAAATTTTCTGGAAAACTTTTCCTCTGTTTCAAATAAAGACCAAAATACTTTTCTATTTTTCCAACTTTCCATGCAAGAAGCAATCTTCGTTATTCACTTTACTTTAGCAAGATAAACTTAAAATCTAACAGAACGTATTTTTTCCTTCAAACATGTAGTATTAGAATAAAAAATTGTAAATTTAATGTATTAATTCTAAATGTCCGTAATGAATGTTTTATTATATAAATAACTATAATTACCCAAAGCGAGACCGTATTCAAAATTAATAACAAATTTGGAGTAATTTAATAAAGTATTTTCTATGTATTGGCGACATATAAGAAACCATCGGGGTATGGTATAAACATAGTACGGATTTTATGTGCACACAACTTTGTACTACTGTCAAAAGAGTACTGTTCAATTTTTGGTTAGTAAAACTTTTGCTCGAATTTCTAAGCGTCGGTAAGAACACCGAAATTTTCTTCTGATTGGCCAAATAAATTCTAGCGTCTGTTTGATTAGAATACGAGGTGAGGGTCGAATGTGACTGAAAGCTGAAATTGCTGTGGTAAATAATGATATGCTTGCGGAGTTGGTAAAATTTGCAATTTCAATTTTGCTTGATTATGAGGTGAGTAATCTTCCTGCGTGTGCATGCCGCGGACCTTTCACTTTCTACATGTAAATAGCTTTAGGCAAATTCGACCTTTTCTGCCACTTAAACGGCGTACGCTGGAGTTGTGGTAGTTTGACGTCGATGTACCTTTGTCATAAGGAATATCAGTTTGGTTCTGCGGTCCCGTGACGCGGTGAAGTTCCTTTGTTTCCCAGGAGTAACGTCACAAGTGATCTAATAGAGAAATTACTCATTGCCAACACTGGGTTTTACAAACCAACGACTGGGAAAATCATAATTTGCAATTGTTATTTGAAATTATTCTGGCAAACACTTCGCATACGGAAGGAACGGAAATAAAAATTAATATGACCTTAGTTTCCAGAAAAAATTAATGTGAGAAACAATTACAAAGAAAATAATTTAAACATAGCTGGACGTTTCGACGCTTCTTTGAACGTGTTCAAATTAGAGAAAGAGGCTACGTATCAAATTATGTTTATATTTAGGCTTCATGTATTCCTTTAAGAGACAGCGTAATATTTTTCTGTATGAGAATAACGTTACAACTCTTCAAAACCCTTAATCATCCTGGTAAATGATTTTAAATACCAGCACTGGTGATACATATGAAGATTACAGAATTATGTGAATTGTTTATAAGACAGAATGGTATAACTTCAGAATCACGGCAAATCTCCTTACTGAGTGAACGTTTGTATACAAATTTTAAAAATTTAATGAATTTATTATGAGATCGTATGCGGTGAACTGCTACAAAACCTTGATAAGGATTTCAATATAATTAAACGTACTCCATAAAGATTAAAATTACTTGTAAATGGTATGTAGATGGATTGCGCGCATTTCTGGTCATTGAAAATTTAGTCACGATGTATCGTTTCGCGGGAGTATCGCACTTTCTGATATTTTTTTTAGCACACAGCTTGGATTACGTTACCAAAATCAGTGTCACAGATAGCCAATGTGTGATTTAGTCATACATATATCAACGTATCATCTACAACAGTTAATTGCAAGAGAAAATTCGAAGAAAAAAGTTGCTCTTTTACGGGAAATTTTGCAGCGCATTTCACAAATTTTAAGTCCAGAGTGTTTGCAATTGACGAAGCACACCTGGATAAGGTATATTTATTTTAATATGAATAAAAATTAGGTAGTCTTTAGGTTTTATCTAATTTATCAGTTCAAAACCAAACTTCTTTATGCGCCAACCTGATTATTCACCTTGGTATCATAAAGTTACTACTCTGAATGCAATCGTTTGTGTGTGTAACTAGAACGTCTCAGGACGGAAGCTGATGTTGATCACAACATGTAACTTACTCGAGTTTATTATAATTAGACGTAGCGCCAGTGGTAGATGTCATCCTATACATTTGTGTACATCTGACACTGTACTTTTAGTCTTTGAAAATCCTTCCTATTTGGAATAAAATACCTGCATTTGAAGAAGATAAATTGTATTTCAACATTATCGTCTTATGGACCTAATACATTCCATACAAACTTTATCCGCATTATTTATAATATAATATATTAGTACTTATTAGCCTTGTTTAGGAGAGAGGTTTGACCAATGAGTAAGTAGAATTCGGATGACTGGAGATAAATAAGTAGATGTGTCAAAATACGATGAGCAGTGATCCACTGCCCTGTAATTGTAGCGGTGGGAGGCCATAGTTCACTTTGATACGAAAGCTTGGTAGTGTAAAAATATACTGAAAACATTGACGCTATAAACATTGTGTTCAGTTCAGAATATGGGTACGTCAAAAATCTTGTCCGTAAACGTTAAGACATTATAAGCGCAGACATTACCGCTGTTTGTATATTCCTTTCGTAAAAATATATTTAATATTTTTAAGTATGTTACTAGCGTTACGCTACAACGGGAGTTCCCACTGACAACAATAATCCTCTCCACCTTCTCCTACAACGCATCTCACACTCCATGCTATTTCTTGTGACATTTCAACTTGAAGAGTTATGGAAGCAATTATATTATCAATCACACGAATAGCAGCTAAAGACAGGGAAATTCGACTGACATAGTGGGATGTGTAAATATTTTGAAATGTCGATGGGCCAGTTTGTAAGAAATTTTGGATTTTTACCAATCGAAAAGTGATGGATATAAATGTTTTTATAGCTGAAATACATGTTTTCATAACCCTTTCTGACCCGGTTGTATGGTTTGTAATTCATCGGCTTGTTTCCTTACGCGAAGTCCATGAGTGTTCTCCAGTGAATTTCAGCCATACAATAGAATTACTAAATCCGTTGCAGTATAGGTAACTGCTGGAAAAATATTGGAACTACACTGATCTGAGCACAATTTTAAAACAAGAATTTTACTACATCTCATCATCCATTGCATTTATATAAAACACCTTAAGTTTTAATATTCCTATCGACAGTTTCTCTCGTTTTTATAACTGTCAAATGTTTAGAAAGTATAATTTCACTTTCCCGAAGTCCAAGTACTGCAACTTCACTCTTACATCTGACTGGTGACTTGTGATTTATAAGGACAATAAATAGAAGAGTAGATGACAAACTAGTTAACACCACTTTGGTCTCACAATTGATATTAATCACCTGTTTGGAACAATTGAAGCATCCGTCTCGCCAGAGAAAAACGAGACTTGGGAGGTTTCGTGTTCCCTTTTTGTTTTACTAGATTAATGTGAGGCTGTTGAGCCAGTTTTGAAGAATGTAATTACCAGAAACAATTAATTGGTTGAAGATGTCTAGATAAGATCTCCGAGATCGGCACATGGCCTTCTCGAGCACCAGCAATTAGTATTGTTAATCAGACACCCGAAATGACTGGTAGATAAATAGCTCGTATTTCGAAGGACCCAATGTGTTGGTACTTGCGCTCTGCTGTGCTTGTCTATGGCATCTTATTTGCATAATGATCTGTTTTCCAGTAGCTCTGCTTCAGCCGCAATATGTAACTGGCCCGTCCACAGTTTTATTTGAAACGCTAATTTATTTTATTACATAATCAGAGCTAAGTAACCTAACGAGGTGTTGCAATGGAAAAAGCCGATGTACTTGTAATGCCGAGGATTCTGATTTAAATTTCTATTAACTCCATTAATTCTCGTTTGAGGAAATAGGATATGTCAATTACATAACTATCAAGTTACTAATGTTTTAAGAAACAATTCTACATTTAATAACTTAAAGGTAAATCTCACGGAACAAAATAACTAAAATTTCAGTTTAAGTCTACGCATAAAATTCATATTTGTAAATATTTTCCTTAAGCATGTATAAAATAGATGACTGAAGAAACGAACGCCGACCAAATAACTATTGATATAACTAATGTTTACACATAAAAGGTGTAGAATTTCATATCATAAATCTTAGTACTCAGACACAAAAACGCGGGACATTTTTCGGGTGCTGAACGATGAGGAATGAGGCATTCCAAGGTAGCTCAAGACGTTTCATGAAGCAAGGGAAAAATCAAAAAACTAAATACAAAGAATGCTAGTTATGAACTAGAACTTTTTATAAAGCAACACTTTTGCGGACAAAATAATTTTACTGCCAGGGGATCAACTCCTGTACTGACAAATCGCTCCTGTTTGGTAGATTCTTACCGGATTCTATAATCTGTTGTACTTACTGTTATTCTCATGCGGATGATGTCTATTATATAAATTATCTTTGTATGATGAATACTTCAGCGCAACGGACCAAGGCGAAATGCTTGTCCGATCTCGGAGCTGAGCGATTTCTAGTCGCAAATTCGAGAGGTTGCTTTGTAAAATAAATATACATGTGTCGTTTTACAAACTTTAAATGTGCTGGAACATGTACACTAGGTTGAGAGTAACCGTGCAAAATGGTTTTCAACTCAATCTATAATCCACACTAGTTTTTTTAAAAAAAAATATGGGAGCTGTTTCTTGCTCTTCCTTGTGCCGTCGAATCGAATTCGTGGGACGTTGTCAGGTTGTCCACGCAGCGGCAGTAAGGGTTTGTTATTCATTATTTACGATGTGAGAACGTTTGTTTAATACTCTGCTTGACGTCTCCTAGAAAGTATTCTAACGGCACGTTTTTTTAGAATCAATATTTCAGTGTTTCTGGAGAAATTACCCCCAATTATCAATTGCATAAAATTATATTCTTGTCAACATTTAATTATAGAGTTAGAAAATAATAATAATTTTAACTTTCATGATAATAAAATTCCATGACGTATTTAACTTCTTTACCTTCCGTCGTTTACTAATGACATTATCTATAAATTCATCCTTATTTCTTTGTCATTAGCAAAGAATGTTGATTTAATATTATATTGTGTTCGTATCAAATTCAACTCGAGGACTGGAATAATTTAAAAAAACTAGTGACTAAATTGACGAATTAAACTTTTAACATTCCGTGTGTTTAAGGAGGCGGAAAGTAACAGTAAAAGATGTGAATGAACCGCAGATGTCATTTGCAGTGGAGAGTGATGCATCGGCAGACGAGCAGATGTTGCTCACCGTTACCAAGCTACTCGTACCGTTACGTCAAGGACCACTCTCTAGGCACGCACACGGCACTCCACACTCGGTACTCGCATGCAAAATGAAATGCTGATCTGTAATATGTAATGATCATAGAATTTTTTTTTTATCGTAGTCCTGGAGAAAGTTAGCTCAAACATATGTATTTTACTCGGATACGAACTTTTGCAGCTTTCAAATAAAGGAGCGAAAGCTAGCTAGATAGAAAGTGTTTATTTTACGTCTGTTTTTGAATTAAAAAATCAGTTAATTACATATTATATTTACATCGTTACGATTTTTACTAGATAAGTAGGGTTGTATAATTCCAACACTATTCATAGTTGACATATTGGACAACAAATGTACAGAGGTGAAATGAGGAAGAACAGATTGATACATGTATAATGAGGCATAATTATAAATACTTCGGTTCTTGGGAAACTATGCAGTATAGAACAAACCAAGGTCAAGATGTAAGGTTATTTATGGAAATGCAGCCAAGGGGGGCTATGACGCAAAAAGTTGACCGTCATGGAACCGAACCTAGACAGGCGGTGAACTGAGGAGTTTGAGATGGGGTATATAATAAACTCACCGAGAAGAAAAAGTAGTTGTTTCATTAAATACTGTTTAGCTGTGCCGTTAGAACTGTATAGAATCTGAAAGAAGTAGTGCTCTGCATATCGACTGTCTCAAGGAAAGGGGAAAATAAAGAAAATAAGATTAAGTACGTGGAAGATAGGAATGAACGGAATTATAAATTTTCAGAATTAGCCCTTGGCCCAGTTATGACATTTTTATATAATAACTAGTATATCTGGATTGAATATCACATATTCTGCAACCGAAGGATCTTCCATATCTTCGCTTTTATTTTAGAATCAGAGGCCATGAACGGCCGAGTTGATGTTACATAGGAATGAAAGACAGAAGGCACCTGGACCTGTCCACTGTTTTATCTCTAGTTTGTTAACATGAGGCTTTCATTTCGAGAACTTAGTTGATGTCCATAAAGTTGAATTTTAAGCGCTTGTCTCAAGCCCTGTCAAAGGACTACGTAATGATTCTGATGCACATTATAACAAATATCTACTGAATCAAGTCTACATAGTTACAATCGGAGAAAGGTGAAGAAGCAATGATAATAATAATTACAATAAAGTCAAGTTTTTCGTAACTGTACATATCGGAGTTACAGAAACCAATAATCACAATGTACAAAACCGCACGAGTGAAAGTACAATTGTTGTGTATACGTAGTACTGACACACATTCGCATAAATATAAACGGTATGTATATATTAATACGGAGTAATTAGGATAATGGAAAGATGTCTAGCGTTTATAAAATTCAGTTTTTCAAACCAGCTTTCCAGAAGAACTAATTTCCACCTTTTGATATTCATGCCAAGTGTCCTTTCCCTATTCCCATTCCCCCGAAAGAAGCTTATTCTCTTAAATACAGTCCAAATTCACGATTGCTCTTCAATGGAATATGAAAGCTGTAATTTAGTGGATTTACATCGTAGCTCAAATTTAATTCAAAGACGTATTTTCTAAGAGTACAAAATTTTCTGGCAAGTATTTTTCAATCCTGCAGAAATATTTACAGTATTTACTACAATCATTACTAGTCAATTCATATCTGGTCTCTTCAGGCGAATTTAAACCATTTGCCTTATGTTTTTTTTATATGAAAATGCATTTTTGTTACCCGTTACGTTTGGGGTAACAAATAAATAATTAAAACTAATTAATCGTTTGATGTCGTTCTTTAAATATAAAATATTTTGCCCGTTCAATTGAAAGTAGAGAAAGTGGTATACTTTTGTGAATTCCTGGTCCCGCGAAAGTATCCTCCTATCATCTGCTCAATAAATTACGTCTACATTTAATTTGTAAACGACGACTTTAGAATACAACATTCAAGATTTATCGAATCACTTCACAATCTTTTTCCGGTGAATATAATATATTGTTTTGATGTTCAGATTTAAAGCGAGGAGTAAGTATGGTCTGGTCGGAGAGACTTTGTAGTCAAGGTTTATTTGCAGTGTTATCACAAACAAACAGAACCATAGTTTTCCTACTCATTCGTCAACTCTTTTTCCTCCAATTAACAAAACCCAATTTGCCATGACTCGTATCTTCCTTGTACAGTATGTTGCTGGTTTCAGGTCTCTGTGTGTTGAAACAATATTATACTTTAACGTGCTCATGGAAGAACTAGTTCGGAACAAAAGATTTGCAACTCCCGACATGCATCTGAATTCTAATTACTAAATAAGAAATGAATTTTTTTAGGCATGGATAAGTATGCATGAAAGCCTGGTGCCGTTAACTTGCAGCCACGCCAAACCTCAGAGCGCGGCCTTCGTGCTTTATGCGCGGAAAATCGTTTGCAAGGTCGACTCTTTGCGCCACCAGACGAACAATTACCGTAACAACACGCAAATCGTCTGTGGAAGCACGCAAATCAAGGGAACTCTTTGTCATTGAGGAAGGTTACTGCAGGTCAGCAGGATTTGAAATGTTCTAATATGCAGATCCGGAGTACAAATGTTGGTTATACTGGAGGGTAGTAAGAAGAAAGGTTCGCACCGGAGAGGAAATGAGAGGTAAAAGGAAGAAAGTGTATGAATATGGGCATAAAATGATAAAGAAACTATTACTTATCGTCAGGGCAACTTTTACTTAAACAGACCTTCCGTCGAGAACCTGGAACACCCTTGAAATTTGTTTCACCCAGCCTCCAGATTTGGGAAGATTTGATCGGTTTGATTATCTGGGAAATGTTTCTAATGAATTCCAGTACTCTGCCGGCACTCTATTAGTTGTTGAGTTCCAGATTGGTGATTCCACCTATTCAATGTCTGCGAAATTATTTTGCGTAAAGTGCTGATCAAGAACTCAGCCAGATAATCTGAAATTATATTGAATAGACTTTTGTTCTTTACGTCCATCCCAAATTATTTCTACTCATTTCCGAACAATTTCACAATAATGCCATACTAAGTTTGTAATGTGTGGTTCGAGATCTGGTGAGTATGTACCTTCGAAATAATAGAATTTCTTTTTTGGTTTTAGTCATTTTTATTTGTCAGAGTAATCTCATTTCAGATCGATATTCCTCACGCAGCGTTTTCAGAAGTGCCTCAAAATCATTTGTTTTGTTCTCCTTGAATTTTATCCGGCGAACCATTTTTTCAGCTTATGAATTAGAAAAAAAATATCACAGTGGTACAAATATGAAGAATAAGGTGGATGGGCCATCTTGAAAGCCAGTTCACCTCCAGAAAAACAACGTTTCGACCGTTGTCTTGTCTCTGGAATGTAATAATGTTTCATCGACAGTTATTTAACGACGTAGAAACGTAGGTTAGGGACGAAAAAAGCCCAACCAGCTACTGAACCGACCACAAGATTCCGTTTAATAGTAACTGTGAGAAAACGCGGCATACATCTTGAGGATTTTTTAGAGATAATTTGTATGTTAAATTGAATCCACGGAACCGTGGAATATTTTACCTCAACAAGTTTGCGCAATTTGAACCTCCTGTCACTGAACACATTACCACGGATTATCTAGATCATTTATGACGTAGAAAACTCAACTGCACGTAACGAACGATGTTCTTCACTTATGGATTTCCGACCCAGTTTAAACTCATTCACAAAATTTAAGATGCAGGAACTCGACTTTGTCTTTCAAATTGATGTGTTTTATTAGTGCCCGAAACTCGTTTTTCCATTCTTTGAGAAAAAAAAGGACGATTCGCTCTTTTCTGAAAACTCGGTGACAGAATATTGAAAGAAAAAAATTGTATCGATACTGCTCTTAAAGTAAGTTCTTGCTGACCTACTGAAGTAAATACTAGGCGTAATGGAATTTTAAAGACATCAACTGATGACATTAATTTTATGATTAATGAGTACTATTTAATTTCTTAACTGATTTCTGGTCTTTTTTAAATATATTTTTCAACTTATTTTCCATCCGTGGATTCGAAACTTTATAATTTTTAGGTTAGATTTCTTTAATTGTTTTATCACTTTACTGGTCTCATGTTTGACGACTTTTTTCTCTGAACAATTTCAGCGAAGCTCTTGACAAAATAGTATGACTTAAATTTTTAGCGTAATTTGTTTTCAAACTAAAATTGGATTAAAAATTAGGGGGAATTAAATTAAATGTGCAATAGTCTGTCGTAATTATCGAAAATCAAGATTAATAAAAATTATCGTTATCATGGTATCAAATGTTATTCCATGTCTTGGTGTGGAACCGAGAAAGGAAGATGAAAGGCACTGCGAACGAAGAATGACCCCGAGGGTTCCCAGAGAAACTGGCTGAGATCTGTTATCTCAATTGCCAGTGAATTAATTAGACCTACAGCCGAGGTGCGGAGCCCACACATCACTGCAGTATACCACGATTTCCTTAGAAAGCTGGCGTGAAGAAAGTTGTCGCCACTTTCAAAATCAGATAAAAATTCCAATTCACATTCTTACATAAAAACATGTTTATTGAATTATAATTCGAATTGACAAAATCCATTCGAATTTCTCTTAGGTAAGCAAGAGCACCGTATACACACATGCATATATTGCTGAATTTCTTGTCGAGTAAGAATTCCTGTGAATAATTATTCGATTGAATTTTGGCGTGAACTTTCCATTGCAATATTATACAACAAATCGAAATATAAATGTAGGACTTGTACTCACCTTTACTAATATTGTCTAATTTTTATAGTCAGCGTCCATTTATCATCGATTCTAAAATTTTATTTTCCGAACCGACCAGATAGTATAATTACCCATAAATGGCATCGGACATCTGAAATCGATTAAAAAGCGAAACTGAATGTATGCAATGTGATGTAACGCATGCGCACAGAGACTGGGTTGTGGCTTCACCTTTGCATCAGACAACTGTAACAAGAGAGGTCATTAGCCGGTCAGCTCGCTCGACCACCATCTGCAGACCTCACAGCAGGATAATCCCCACCTCCTAAGCACACACTTCGCCCATACAACGCACCAGAACTTAGATCCAAAACTGATAGTCGCAGGATCATGATGCAGATAGATGAATTTTTAGAAAAGAAATGTCATCGATTAGAACTTGGAAAACATGATTGTGATTGGTGAAGCAGACGCCGAAATGAAACTCGTCAATTATTGGTATATAAAAATCATGAATTAATTAACGCCAGTCCACTAATTTGCCTCGTTTTTTTAATATTTCTGAAGCTCAACATCCATAATAAACATCGATTTGGTTATTTTAATTCTCAATCACATTTTCGCGAATTATTAGTGATTGCGAACGTCTAAATTTTATATTATTTTTCTTTAAAGAAATAGTCTCCTTGATCGTAATCCACGTAGTGCCCGCTCCCCTTTATTAAAATAAGAAGCGATAGAAAAGAGGGATGTGGAATGTACAGCAAGGTAACCAAGGGTTAACTAGTGCCATCAGCCTATACTTTAAGCATCCGTCCCGGCATTCCTGTGTGTATACAAGGTATGTAATGTTAAGAATGATTGCTGCTTTCTATGTTTCATTATAAAATTTGGACAAACTAAATTATCGTTCAAAGTCGGGAAATATTAAAGAGACTGAGAGGTCCGGGATGAGATTCTGAAAACGATAATTCACTCTCCAACGGGTGTCACCGTTGTGGTTTACACTCCGTATGTTCCTTACTCTCACTTTCCATTCATGTCTACATCTATGTTGCAACAAATTCCAAACCGCATTCACCAGATTAATCTTCAAGTTTCACTTCAAAAACAAAACCAACGAAGCATAACCCACTAATTATTCTTCTTGACCGTGTGATAGAATCGTGTGTCGCAAATTCAACATAAACATGTTGGTAATTTTCTTTGTAAAAACCCATCTTTATTGAAAAGGTTAATCGTTTATCAGGCGGGAAATAAATAGTGTGACAGATCTGTAATTTAGTTTTTTTTAGTGACAGACTACAAGTGGGTCATCCACATGTCGGCCTCTCCCCTTCAATAATATAAGAAGGAATGTAAAGGGTGCTGAGGGGAAAGCAAGGTAGCCAACAGGTTGTAATTTAAGGCCTAATGTGATGTAGAGAAACCCTTAGAGAAATTAGGTCTGGTTCTTGCCCTACGCCGTTCTGATGACTGATGACGCCTGGGACCACGTAACTAACATAAGCCCCACCAACCCATCCTAGATGTCACGGCATATAGAAACCTTAATATAAAAGTTTAAAACAAAACACTGGCAAAACCTAAGACAGGATGAAAGTTTTTCTTAGTCTGTGATTTACTTTAGAGCTGCATTTAAAGAACACTAAACCTGTCACTGTGAGATAGATAAGTATGGAATTATACTGGTGTTTACTGACAACGCTACAAAAATATTTACTGTGTGCGGAAACAATTTTTTTGTTCCAATCGTCTTTGAAATCTCGCTTGTTACATGACAAGGAAGAATGTGGATAACGCTGTCATAGCTACTGGTACACGTCATTGATCAGAGAAACACTGAGAAACAATGCAAGTAGCACGTGTTGTTAATAAACATCTGTACTTGACAGTCTATCTCGTACCATTTATGCATATGTTTTAATCATTTCTCGATTAATTCAGCCTTGGAAACTCGACTCAATGGAAGTTTGTTTCTCTGTTTGCAAGCAATATGAAGAGAACCGACGGGTCCAGACGTAGATAAAAATATTGATCTTAAGCTCAAATAATTTGTAAACTTGACACACACACACAATATATATATATATATATATATATATATATATATATATGTTCAATGTGCTCTAACAATGCGCACAAATTTCAATTTGCGAACGCATTTTTTCCAGCATAAAAATAAATTGCATCGTAGAGAGTACAATTGTAATGAATAAAAATTGCATTTATGTTTTATAAGCAATTATTTTAATCAGTCATAATTTGTGAAACGAGAAGTAGTTCATAATTTTCAAACTTATCTATTTAGAATTTTTCGGAGCTTTCGGCAATATTTCAATAATTATCTACACATAAAAAAAAAATATATTAACTCAATTTCATTTTTCTCATCCCAAGTATCTACTTAATTTTATAACTATACACACCATCAATTTCTTCAAATAAAATATTATATAGGTCATATGACTGCGTGAAAATTGTTGTCGAATAATGTTATATATATATATATATATATATATATGTCTAAATGATTTTAAATTTCTTGAGAAGAAATATAAATAGAAAGTTCATTAGAATCCAATTTATAAGCGGGAAGTTCACGACAGATAACATTCTGCGTTTCTTTTCTTGATGATAATTGTTTACAAAAAGTATTTTGTCGCATCTATATGATATTAACTGTGGCATTTAATTTTGTTTCAGGAGCTGTTTTAAACGAAATGCTAAACTTCTGGGACTCGAACCCTCTATCTAAGAACTAACAGTTGAGTCTGCAGCAAAAGGAATAGTCTCTCAAAGTAAGTTACCTTTTGTGGCTTAAGTTATATTTGCCAGTGGGTAAATGAATCATACTTAAGGAATGTACTCGTAAATTGACCTCTAATTAGATCGAAGCTTCAGATGTTTTCTGGGTCTTGAAATTGCCGTTGGCGAGATTTGTGCGAAGAAAGCGACATGTCGAATAATTGGCAGGCGTGGCCGAGGGAAATGTGCCTGGGGCATAATGCACGACCTTGTGCACTTTCACGCAAAAACTTTGCCAGCGAGTTTTCTACGCGTCTTAAGGGGAATCACAACAGGTGCAAAAATTGCGATAAAAATGTACATCCTTACATTTGAAATTATACGCCTTTAATTCTACAATGATTCAAAGTAACAAAAACTTGTTATGTTATTTTCTCGTGGACTAGCAATATTTTGTTTGCGTTGTCGATGTTTTTATTAACTCGTGAAAAAAAAATATTTATTTTTCCGTTTCAATGACTGAATGCGTTAAAAAAGGCCATCCTAACAGTTTTTGTAATTTCAAATACAGTTTGTAAGAGATTATATGATTTGTGTTCATTGTGCCAACCTCTTTTCTTTTTGTTACGTTGTCTGTGTTCGTTTCCCCTCCCCTCTGTCCTTTTTTCCGGTGTGTGTAGGGACTTCTTCTCTGGTCAGTGTGGTGCTTGGGATTATTTTCAACTGTTGATTTTGTTGCTGCTAGGGTAGTGACCTCCTCCCCGTCATCGTGGTGCCGGTCCAAGCTAGCTTGTCGGATGGTCATGGCGTCTTTATAATTACTTCTATTATTTTTATGTACTTAATACTTCCATTACTAGTTTGGTTGAAATCAAAATACTGATTAATTCAAGTAAAAATACTGATTACATACTTTCAATAATTGTAAGAGATCTTTGTGTACCCGTCGATTGTCCTTAGATTTATTATGCTCATTAAAGCACCATTACATTAGTGTTTCTATATAATAAGATGAATACCTTAAATGCGAGGAAGGAGTAATGTGAACGTAAAAACCAGGGACCTAAAGTAAACGGCCCGATTTAATTACTCGTTGAATAATAATTTCCAGGATCGAACAACATGCTAGCAAAACCCCTTGACGTCGATGATTATCATTTTAACGTACTTAAGAAACTTCAACGTTCCATAAGATCAGTGATAATTACGAGGATTATAGAAACACAATATAGTATTATTTTCTAGAAAATAAAATAGCCTCATAGAGAACAATAATAGGCATGACTAGAAATTTATTATTGCAACTTCACAAGTACAATAATTTCAAACAATGTAGTTGAACCTGCCAGTGATTTGAAGAATTAATATATATATCCTTTGTTTTCGGTATTATTATCCTTAAGAACCCGAAGTGTCTCAATGATGACGAAATGTGCTGACGTTATCAGTTACGTCTTATTTTTCATTATCTATGATTGGCTTATGCAAGGACGAAATTAATGTTCTCTTCACAGAGTTGACTCAAGATAAAGTTTATTTTCTATTATAAAGGATATTCCAATTAAAGTGTCAGATCTTTAAATTGTCATGTCGGTGACATTGAATCCAATATTGGCACTCGTTAATGTCAGCGAGCCAAGTTCGTTACTTAATATAAATAAATTAGTTTGAAGAATTCCATATTTACTCTACTGCCAAATTCTAGAATTACTTCTCCAATGTAATTAAGAATACAAAAATAATTACAACGTTTCAGCCCAACTTTAGGACGTCACCAGGTAACCATCATGCTCAGATACACGACCGAACAACGATTTATAATTATTAAACAGTTTTGCGTGCCCAGTTAGATACGTTTACGTGAGCAATGTTTTCTTCCAAAAGTGCGGTGCCACATGTCACAGAGTACGTGAGACTGTAGCATTATTCGTTGAAAAATTATTTCAGGTACGGCGTCGTGAACTGGCTATCCGTGTCGTGTGTTATGATCCCTTTGGAATTCTTCCTTTCGGAATATGTAAAATCGCAAATTTGACCTTCAACAGAACGTTATACGCACCATTACATATTTACAACGTGATACGTGGCCACACATAGGGTCTCATGAATCCCATCAACAAAACAAAGCGGGGAAGAACATTTGAATTGTATTATTTTCTACTCACAAATGTTGAGTTTTAATATTTAAAAATAAAATAATAGTTTTGTCTGTAACTGACTTGGAATTGCGTAATTTCAATTTATCTTTATATGACTGATGCATTAAATGTAATCTAAATTCAGGGTTTTCCGTTTTTCGCCAAAAAACTGCCAGACCGATTTCGATTCAACTTTTTTCTTGTTGTTATATTGAATTGTGATAAAGTTCCTTCCGTCATCTCAAGACTGAATCGGCAACATTAGAAAACCTGATTTTTAATTGCTTTTCCTGAAGCGGATAATAACTTTGAGAGTATTTTAAATTGCCCCCCACCATTCGAAAAATTATTACTGCTGAATTTACTTTTAGTTTTAAGACATGTGTATTTGGTAATCTACAGTTGGGCATTAGCCGGAATATTAAATAAGGTGCACGCTAAGACCGTTACAATTAATAGAACAACTAAATGGCTGAGAAGAATTATTGATATCTTTAGAAAGAAAAGGCATGTAGCAATTACATGATTATATTGTCCTGACGTTAACATTAAGAATCCACTGTCCATGGTCAAATTATTACCCTTAAAAAGAAACACCGCGTCGAATTTATTCACCTAATCACAGATTGAAACTGTATTTTACTTCACTTCAGATTGAATTTTTAATTGTAATATCAGCTTTTAATATTACTTTAAATAGCTAAGTGAAAACACTTCCCTTAAATTTCTACGTTTTTTTAAAATAAAATTAAACTAAATTTATGGTTGATAAACAAGTAGTCTATCAACAGACAACATAAAGTGATTATATAAATACCACACAACGTTTCTGTAATCCTTGTTGCTGTCGTCAGGTGATTCAAATCGCTGTTGAGGTCGTCACCTGGTTGGTTCGGTGTGTCGTCCTTACTGCTCTTGTGATTTTGAACAAGGATTGCAGAAACGTTGTGTGTTATTTATTTTATCACTTTCACTTGGCATGCTAATTGGCTACTTCTTTATCTAATTATTATTTATGTAACACAGACGTTGTATATTTTCAACTAAATATATTTTCTTGAGGAGGACTTTCATCATACACTCCTGAAGTTCAATTATTCGAGTTGTTGATCTTATTATTTAGGAATTAAAATTTTACAATATTTGTTTTCTGTATTCTACATTTTATGGTCACATCTACAGACATAATAGGCTTTTGGATAATAGAACTAATTCCAATCCATGGCTTTTGTTCCACATAATCTTTGTATAACACGTGCTGTCATGGTTTTCCTCCTGTGCGATAATACTTCACATCCTAATTGTTAGGTGGGTATGTGTTGTGAGATAAAAATAATTTTGTTGTTAAAATTGGATGCGTGCAGGTAGCCGTTCAATAATCATATGCATTGAACGAATAAGTAGCAAAAGTATATAATTAAATCATCTTGATACTAGAATAATGAATTATAAGTAATACATTAACGGGAAAAAAATTGACAGAAGCTCTATCCTATCAGTAATATACATTGTAGACAAATCTATGAGCCAAAAGCTAACAGTAAGATACGTGCACAGTGTTTTCACTCCAGTATGAAGGAATTGTAACCAGCTAGCAATAAGACAAATATTGGTTATTATGGTTGGTGATTAATAACCACATCGGAATCTGCGGGCTTCGTGTTGCCGACGCCTTCGTTAGGGCATAAGTTACAGACGAGCGGATTGATATTGCGTGAGCCCACCTGTGTTGTTCCTCATAAGCGCTTGTAATTATCGAAGTCTGGACGACCCAGTTATCCCAAGCCGGCGCAGCTTTCTCCGAGCATTCCTCCCGCATCGAATTGTGCCAGTGGATCAGCGAACGAACAGGTTCTCCCGACAGACCAAAGGTGAGGCGCAGGTGTGTGCCGCAGGAAGAAAGCCCTCGCGAATAAGGGCTCCTTACAAACCCGTTGGCTTTAAGGAGGACAGCTACAAACTATAGTCTTTCTAATGTAACCGACCTTTATACTCAGACGGAATAAATCTATCAACAATCTTAAAAGAAAGTGAACTGCAAATACCGACATTCATCATATTTCCAAATTACTAATCGTATATCTGTAATTTCTTCTTATTTGCTATAAGTAAATAACGTGTGTTAACACATCAAGAATAATCATGAGACACTAAGAGAAATATTTCTAATTAATTACAGATTATCGGAATGACTCACATGGCTAACTATGGGCATTATGAAATAGCGAGAACTATTTATCACGGTGATTTCAATCCCATATCAGAGTTCCTTAGGACATTTTTTTACACTGTTCGGATTCAAATTAAGCATATCTTACCACGGTGTGACGAAATTAGGCTACTACCAGAACAATATCATATTTCACGATTTTTCGTTACTTTAACTGTAGTTAATATATTGTGGTAATCGCTAATGTAATGATTGAAATTAGCCCCACGTTTTGGTGTTAATTTGTGGTGATTACATATGAAAGCCAATTAAATCGCCACGTTAATGCGTCAAATTTTAGTAATTTAAATATTAAAATGATAGGATGTTATAATATTAATTAAGATTTTTCAAAAAACAAATAAATTAATTTATTAACGTACAAACAATTAAATTTACATAAATTATCAAATAAATTTACAATAGTTATTAAGAAATTAACTTCAAATTTAAATAAGGCTCTGAACGAGCAGAACGGACCCCTGGAAAATTGTAGTAACATTGTCATCTGAATCAAAGTAATCTTTCAACTGAACAGCTAAGCCTCCCCTAAACAATTATTCCTCGAAGGACGACAGTAAAAATCATGGTCTAAATGTGACCTCATACTCGTATATAATGCTACAGTGAAGAGAAAACGTGCCTATGACAGTGAAGATTGCCGCATAAGTGGACTTCCTCTTTATCCGTTTAATGAAGCTAAAGTTGCACACGCAGGTAACTTGATAAGCGGCATAAGCCTTCTGACGCTACGTGCTGATTCATAAATAAACCACGGACGTTTGTCAATCTTTTGTGATGTATTGAAAGTTATCATATACTGTATAATGTAAATCAACTCCCTCAGCATTATACTTATTGTAGGTATAGATACTTAACACTGATTTTTTATTACTCCATTTATTGAACAATCTGTCTGAAATCTGGGGGAGTGGGGGGGGGGGCATAATCTGAGACGCCGACATTTTAACCACTGCCAGTGTATACAAAAGGACTGAAAGCACAGCTGACGTTCGACGTCAACGGTCTTGTTGTACAGTTTGGCAGCTCAGACAACAAACTCTTTCCGTTACAACATGAATATTTAATGACAGCAACTCCTCATAAGAATGTCTGGAAGACTTTCAGCAAACGGAAAATTTTCTCGAGACTTTCGCTTTATTTTGCGATTCAACTAATATAAAGATATGTGAAATTTATATATGAAAATTTTCTACCTATAAACATTTCTACCAATGTCAATAAAAATGAACTAAGAAAGAAAGCAGTGTTATGTGACATTAATTAGACACTAAACGATCGGAAAATTAGATACAAATAAAATTGCAACCAACGTTAATATTCACCTCATAAAAAAACATAATTTGTGTAACTTCTATCGCATGTTTCACAAACTTGGGCGTTTTAACAAATATCCGACAGCTAAACAGTTGAATAAAATTGAACTAGAAATAAAATAAACGTGCATGTTATTATTGGTAAAACGAATTTATTCCTTTAACCAATGACCTTTTGTATTGTATTAAATTATATCGATTGCACACTCCTCTTCCCCAAAAAATTGAGTGATAGACTTCTTTATCAATGCAACATGAGAAAGCACATTTTTCGGTGTTCTTATTTAACTATTACTGAGTATGAAAGAGAATAGCTGCCCTTTATAATTATCTATTAATTCTAATTTTCGTAAAAATGTAAGATGTTAATTATAATCTAACCCTTATTTCCAGAGACACTAGTTTTTATTTCAAGCAATTTCATTTTTTCTCTTTCCTGACAATGTGCTTAATAAATCATAAATAATCAATAAAAACCTACCGTGCCGTATTTAAAAGTTTTTAATGTATTACATGCCAAAACTTTATATATTCGTGTAAAATATATTGAATTCATAATGTCGGTACATTCAAAAGCGCCGTATTCTCTCTCTCTCTCTCTCTCTCTCTCTCTCTCTCTCTATATATATATATATATATATATATATATATATATATATATATGTATTATTTTGGTATGAAAGTATGTATAATTTCTTAAAGTGCATAACAACGTATGCTTATTTGACCATGAGTCCCCCAACCCTTACCGAAGATGTGTGCCGCCGGAAGTGAGGCATTAGTCTAATCTCCGTTGGATCTGAGAGCGAAGGAACATCCGCTGTTGCACAGTCACATTTGGCACATTCTTTTCCCATGCCGTTTTCCTTTTCTGCCGAAAGACATCTCGTGGAAAGATTTAAAAGTTTCATATCTAAGACCCATAACGATATGTGTAAATTCACTTGGATGACAGCGTAAGAACGATAAACATCAAAATAATTATTTCAGTAAAGCCATCTTCATATATAGTACTTCATTGGACAAAGAAAATTAACTTTCAAAAATTTGTAACCGGTGTGTGCCTGTTCCTCTGATCAGTAGTATCTTAAGGTATTTGATGTTTTATTTATTGATAGGTGAATAACACAAAGAAACCAAGCCTTAGTCGTTACATTCTTTTACACATTAATCACTCGTTCATAAAGTATAAAAATGTTAATGTCGAATAATGCAATTGTAAAACAGACAGAACAAACAGACCACGTTAAGTGGCTAGTTTTATCCATCTTACGAAGCTCGGTAATTACTTTGTGTGTATGTTGTTGAGGTTATCCATCTAAAAGCAACAGATTATGGTTTTAGAGACAATACTAAAGAGCATCATAAACCGTAGGAAATTTGTATTCACGACCTCCACCTTCACGAATTATTTTTAGAACAACGCTGTGTAAATTTACAATTGTGCAATTGGAGTAGTTAACAGATTCTGACTTCGTCAGAACTTGAGAAGGCTGCCTTAAATGGTACCACTGCCTTTGGCGTATTAGGGGAAATTGGCACATTCCGCGGGCGTTACGAGATCTTTTATGCGCATATTTAATGAACTGGAAAAATGTTAGATCATATCAATCTGTTCTGAACTCCTCCATGACATTTAGGCGAAATCAGGTTCTTCATTCATAGACCAGGCTCTATAATTATTCTTAGGTTCCTTATCGTCATGTGATCAGTTTCTTCCTTGAAGAATCACCCTCACGATCTTCCAACATCCGTGGAAATATACCTTTTTCTATAATATCACTTTGTGGGTTAGTTATGCGATACATACTAAATATTAATCTATCGTTTCGTACCACTTCATGCTGTTAATGTAATAGGAGGCAAAGCTCTACATTTTAATTTTTTTAGTATTTTCAGAATAATAGGCTACATGAGGGTAATCCTCATGGAGGCAATTCCTCTTTAGTAGCATAGGAATGGATTTGGAAGGAAAAACTCTAGAAAACCTCCATCAGGTATGTCGGGCTCTTGGTGGTTGTCCCACGCCCATCCGACAGCGTGAGAGGAGTTACATTTTCCTTCCCTCGACCAGTTTAGGAGGCAGCTTGCCGACTGTTCCAATGAGAACAGCAAACAACTTTCCCAAGGTCTGCGACCCCAGAACATACAACTTAAAACAGGCCGTCCTTTTGTGTAACTGAAGTGATGTCACAGCTGCTTTTCCACTATATTAAGGTTTCTTGAGGGTTTTCCCTGTATCACATTTAGAATGCCGGGTAGGATCCTTAACTGCAGCCAGAGGGCCCTATTTAAGTTAACCCTTCAGTACCTTGTTCTCTTTTCCGCATTCCCCCTTAATACCAGTTCCTATATACTCTCAAGTAGTCTTTTTTCATTGCTATTTAAGAAATATTAATTACTTCTTACATATGCTGAATAATTGATAGTGTACAACACTAGTTTCACATCTTGAAAGGAATAAGCAAAAACATACACTTTTAACAGACGAAACTATATTCATTTCATTGCATTAATTATCATTTTTATTGGCCGTGTTAATTTTGCATCGGCCATAGGGTTACAAATCTTTTATTCTTGCTATTATATTGTAAATAATTTTATAGACGGACACTTTTTGCTACCACTTAAATCTTTTTAGAGCTACAATGGAAATAGCAAGTAAATTCAAATTATAGTTGAAATGGTGGAGAGTAAATTATTAATTGTTAATAAGAAAGAGAGCCAATTCAGACAAAAAAGTGATAATATAAATACCACACAACGTTTCTGGGATCTTTGTCCCTTTCCTCAGGTGCGAGTAAGAGATGTTTCTTATGAATTATTTTCATTCAGACGTAAATTTTTTCGTTCTAAAATTAATTGTATTCATATAAAAGTTTATTTATATATGGGATACACTGGTAATAACTTTTAAAAAATGATATTAAATCTTCGTTACGCAAACGTACATCTTTACTCTGCATTCTATCTTAGTTTAAGACTACTTTTATTTTATTTTTCAGTTAAATTATGAATTATTTTCGTAATAAGATAATAAGCGAAAGAATCCGCTAACCTATATTTTTTTCGGCACGTTTTGTTAATACTCATTAGAGAGACCGCACGTTTGTCTGTAACGCGTTTATAACAAGCGTCACCAGAACACGCATTTCAGTTGGCTGCCATTGTCCTGTGATTGCTGGGTACGAAATGTGGCGTGCAGGAATTTTCTCCATGACTAAAAGTTTTTCTCTCCTGTGTGTCACAGCAGAAAACGGGGACTTGCTTTCTCTTACATGTAGCTCAAGGGCTCCTCTCGACAAGTTCAAAAGGGGGTAATTAACAATCGCCTTATAGATATTTGAAGTCATTACACTGAAAGATTTTGAGCTTAGCTATTCTTGTCACGTTTCTTGAATGTAATGGTGCTGTATAGAGTTGCAGCGCGAACCAGTAGAAAGTAAGAAGGGATTATTTATTCATGCAGTCTTTCATTTCATGGTAGGTTAACAAAATAAGGGGTACTTGCCACATACGACTGTGTTTGTTAGGAATGGCCGTAAGATTTGGTAATGCGAATAGGATGTTTCAACTAGACTATTTAAACTGACGAACAATAATGAATTTTTTTTGGTTGATAGATTGAGATCGACGAGATGACTCATACAAATATATTTTTTAATAATCCTTAGCTATTGTCAGTATTATTTTCGTTGGTTGCGAATGATCCTTTTGAAAGAATCTGCCGCCTTCGTTCTCCCCAGCACGGAGCACTGTATATTTAACTTCCCTTCATTACAGTTTATAGCTCATTACGGTTAGAGAAACAACATTCAGTTCTCAACGATAACGGCAAGTGGCCCGTGAACTTGCTTCTTGACCCAGACCGGACATATATCTCAAAGAGCACAGAGAACCATTCATAGCAGCTGTGGTCTGGTAGTCGTAGCTGTACATTCACTTCCGGAAAGCTCTACTTAAGTTCTCGTTTGTAAATGTTTCCATTAGTCAATTAAATGATTAAATCAAATGCCAAAGTCGATAACACGAATATAACGGGGGGTTCCCTGGAATAGTGGGTATATACCACGTGCTTGTGCAACAATTTCCTTTTTCGGAGCGAATGGACGGTTTCTCTTTCATCCATTTCCAGGAACCCCTTGCCTTCTGAACTTTAAATTGCTTTCATATTAAAGCAATTCGAACAGAATAAGAAGCAGAACGGATAGTACAAACAATATTTAAGGATAATTAGTTGCACAACGTTTCTTCTACTATGGTTGTTCTAATCAGGTGCTGAAAGAACTGAGGATACCACATGTTATGCAACTGCAACAGTCACTGCATGCGTATAAATTAATGCTCATACCCATTTCTTCTATTCATTGCTCAGAGAGCGACTGGAGGCCAAGGGCTCCATAAAGAAGTTCAAGTTAAGAGAACTGCAAGGGGTGATTTGAACGTGGTCATAAATCACCATTTATTGCGAAACTGAAGAGCACCATTCGCGGTGAAACTAGTTTAGAAAGCGAGCATTTTGTGATTCGTCACAAACGTATGACTGTTGACTTCCGTTACATTTTCCCCGAACAATTGAAATTTGTAGATTTATAGGATCAGAAGTGAAAAAAAAAATTGTACTACGTCGAACATTGTAAAACATGGCAACTCTATGACACCCCTTTTTCTTGAATCAGTTTCATTTTAACCTCACATCATCACAAGCTACATTTAATATGTACTGTTCTTTCATAAAACGTATAGTCCAGGAATTCCCAAAAGGATCGAGACAGATGGAATAAGGATCTACCTTATCTCTTTTAACTTTTTTTTTTTACTTTATAAGGAATGTAATTGTTTGATAATATCTGTTTAAAGGTGTATAAATATAATATAGAATTAATAAAATAAATATAAATCTTTATTGACCTGTCAAATGTGTAAAATTATCAATGAGCGATGTGTTTCCGTCCGTTAGTACATCATACATACATTGCACCGTGACAATTTTACATATTTGATAGGTCAATAAAGACTTATAATAATAATATACCTGGTTTGCTTGGGATCATTAATAAACTTAAATAGAATGGTCAAAACTTACGTTCGTGTTCTTCCGACATCCTGATAATTATAAACTTACAGGAAATAAATTATAATCCTACCTGCAGAATTCATCTATACTAAATTTATTATTTTATACTTGTGAACCGGAGGATGTTCCAAGAAAAGTTGGCCGACTTATTTCTTTATTGATGCAATTGATGTCAGATAAATGCAACTATAATATAGATTTGCAAAGCTCATTGTGATCCTAGAATCCGACTGACATGTCGCTTTTGTGTATACACCGAATGCCGCAGTAGGTAGAGTCGAGAAGATAAAAATAAATTTTAAAACAATAGTTTATGCCAAATTTTGGTTCTTTAAAGATTCGCAAAACATACGCCAAATTAACTCGTATCACCTAAACATTTTTTTTTAGCTTTTTCTAGTTTTTACTTGTTTGAGTCAGGATTTAGTGACGTTAACAACTAGAGGAACTAAAAGTCATTAAATATTATAGAAAGCGGTTATTTAGGATCATTATCGACTAATTTTAGACTTAAAATCAATTACAGCTGTGTTAAAAGAACACTAATTATATAAATAAATAGTGAAATAACAGACAAAATTAAGTGATAATATAAATACCTCACAACGTTTATGTGATCCTTGATGCTTTCATCAGGTGATTCAAAAAACGCTAGAGCCGTAAGAACAACAGACCTCACAAACTTAAAATAAATAAAATTAAACTAACTCAAAATATACTATTAATATAAAAAGTATTATGGAAACGTATCAACTACAACCGCAGCATTAATTTTTTTTAAAAAAATTATTACACGTCAGTAAAATTAAAAAATTGCTTAATAATATATATATTTATATTTTATATGTTAGCTACTGGACTGTCCTTACGTCGGCACCTTGATCCGTGTTTCTATCTATGAATTATAGTAATAAAAAAAGGGGTTTATTGAAAAAAGTTGTAGGGGGTCGATATGGAAAAATGGTTGTGAATTAAGTTAAATGTGGTGATAAACAGTGCATTGAGAAATTAAAATTATTTCTCTCATTGCACTAAACATTGTCACGTACAAAACATCAGCGGACAATTGCAATTTCTTTTTGGTTCAGCAACATAGCAGGGTGAAAAACTTGTGTACTTGAATCTGCATCCTCTTAGTAATATATTACGTGTTTTTCCGCTTACATTCCAAGCTAAACTGAGCGGTAAAATCCACAGTATCAGTTATAATAGTCACCCAAAACGTCAACACGAATTAAAGGAAAGATACGGATATCTCTCTTCACGAAATACGATTTGTCAGAATGATTATAAATAATTTCTGATTCACCTATCGCAAAAACTTTAAAATAATTCCAACAAAAGAAGGGAATATAATAAACTTCTTTCTATTAATTCTCTTAACAGAATATATCCTTCTACTTAATGAAATTGAACATATTATATTTTCTCAGCAACTTCACTCTTATTTTTTCAGTCTCCAATTTTTCATGTCGTGGGTGCTTCGGCTTTTTTTCACACCTCCAATTACATTATTAACTATCAAGTTTTAATCCCTATTCATTTATGCCACTCTTAGTACCTAAAAAAAATTCATATCACTCTTATTCCGTAGACACTTTAATAGCCTAGACAATGGATTCATTGTGCTTCGATGGAATGGGCCATATCTTTATCGTTGACCTGTTCCCCTTTGTGTCGACGTAACTAAACGAGTAGTTTGGAACTTATAATTAAAACCCTGTAGCTCACTCGTACTTTGTTTCAAAATCACGGATATCTACTTTTAAAATTTGTTGGTAATAGTGTGATAATGTTATAGGTATTGAACAGGTATTCAAGGGTTCGTATGTCTTACATTAGCTCTCATGTTCCTCTTTCCCTGTTAGAAATGTTGGAGTAATATTTACTTGCATTTTATATTATCCTTTTTACTCAGTTTTATTCTTGGCGATTTATTATTGTCAGTTTGGTTCTAAAACTGAATTCGTCTGATTTTTTTCTTCTTTCGTTTTGTATCTTTCCACGTTGTGCTTGTCGCTTTTGATATTCTCTCTGTTGTGCCACTTCCGTTTTCCTAGTTAATTTTGGATCTTCGTTTAATTTCTTTGCTATTATCGTTTTTTTCTTTGACAATGGATCAATACCTATAATAAAATAAAATTGTTACTTAGTAAAACTTTCCGTATTCGGTACACTTCAACCATCAGCGAAGTGAAATATTGTTGCAATAATTTTGGAAATATTTTTATTTCGTCACCTGGCTTGTGCGGTGCGTCGTTCTTACGGTCTTGCGATTTTGAATCACTTGCCGAAAGCAACAAGGATCGCTGAAACTTTGTGTGGTATTTATTTTATCACTTAATTTTTTCGTTAATTGGTTTCTTTATCCAATTAATAATTTTGTAGCTCCAATTTAATTAATCGGAAGTGAGCTCTATCGGTATTTTCGATTCCACAAAAGATATATGTCACAGAACTAGAAACATCAATGTAAATATAGATTATTTAGGCTCTGTAATTTTTATTAAATGTGACATCAACATATTTTATGAAGTGGCATCATATGGAATATTTTATTTATCAGTTTTTGTATGAAGGGTTTTAATAATTATAAATGAAATTGACGCTCATGCGCCGAATTATCCAATCGTGTTACTTTAATTGTTGTGTACATATTAACTTTAACACACAAAAATTCCACTTGTGAAATTTATTAAATCGAATAGAATGAAAGAATCGACTCGTCAAGTGAGGACTAATCACTTTCTCAACAAAATCGAATGATGAAAAATACCCACGCTTAAATAGGACAGTAAATGACAGGATCCAGTTACCTGCAAGAGTGTTTCCTCTAATGGAAAGAAATCTGAACTAGGCTAGTGAAGTGATGCAGTTCGTAAAATCAATCAGATGCACCATGCGTAAACAATAAAATAAAGTATTAATACAATTGGTTTCCTTAGAAAGCTAATCACTATTTTCAGGTATAATTCCACTGTTTTCATTTCAGGTCAGAACAATATTATTATTATATTTCTATATAATATCATTTTCAAAATGTATACTTGATTAAAATTATTCTTTATTACATTTATATAATTGGAACACTGTCCTTACGCCCAGTATTTTTTAAATAATTATATTTTTTTATTGTAATTTCATTTATTGGAAGTCATGTCATGTATCCACGACCGGACGTACTGCCCATTTGTAGATTAAATAAATACACATATGTAGTTGTGATAAAGTTTTTGTCGGATATGATTAGAAAATATGGACTCACTATTCTGAAAAATACTGCGTGTCATAAATTCATATTCTACCGTCGTGAATATTGCGTCTGATTCGACTGAAAAGACTTTAATCAGACTACATAATGTAATAGATAAGAGCTTCGAAAATACGATTAACATGATTATGATAGGGGTAAAATAATAACTCTTCGTTTCGTTAATTTTGACGAAATTAACTGTAACGGCTAAGGTATTATCTATAAGTATGAGTAAAATATGTTAGTTTATATTTTGATCAAATTTTGTGATTTTTTATATCATAACGCACAGCTTCTAAGTATATTATAACATGTTGTGGGGATTAGTTAATCGCTGTGTGGATATAAAGCCTTATCACAGGATGTTATTTTAACAATCTTTTAAGATCGATACCCCATGCCAATAAAAACCCTCAGCTGAGGATATCTACGTTCCATTAAAAATGAGCATAAAAAAGAAGTTTCTCGACACAGGCTGTGACTCAGTGTTCCACCTATGAAATTCTCACTCTCCTTAGGTAGGATGAGGATAAGAAAGCAGTACTATACAATAATCTACCAAAAAAAAGATACCTACGGCGAGCTCTTACGTTAGGAATGCAGTCAACACAAGAATAGGACGTGGAAAGATTCTAAGCAGTCCTTTTTTCACCACGGGGCGAGGTTAACGTCTCAGCCTGAGACGAGACTCGTTTTTTTCACGTCACGCAGAATATACAATATCGTCAAAGAAGATCTTTGGTTCGACATCACAAGTTAAAGAAACCTTGTTTTGAGACAGTAGCTGTTACTTGTTCAGTTATTTTGTTTAGGACAAATCGTGCGTGCTATGGCAGTCAGAAACGTCCCAGTTCGGATAACCTGCGTATCAGCGAAGTAATTAAGATGCCGGGGTCGACGACACTTCTGCAGTTACGGGAGTCATTCCTTCGTCGTAGTTTCCTGTTCCTGTGACGTGTAAACTGTGGGTTAGCCTCTAGGAAAGCCATTCTACAAAACCAGTTCCCACAGGCCTGATACGCGGTACAAAAAGTGAGCTCGATCTTCCTCGGGGTCTTTTCCAGGCGATGGATTCCAATACAACGTGCAAGTCACTTTAAAGTTATTGTGTATTTCGGTGGCACGAATAATCTCACTGATTATTATAGTCACGCTTCAGTTCTTGGAATCTTTAATGTTCCTTTGATTTTTAAATAACAATGGTCTTGTAGATGTTGGCTTTTATGTAAATGATTAGGTGCATTTCGAGGCGCGGATAACCGCAGGTGGAACTAATATTAAATGATCCTTCGTCATTGAAACTTCAAAGCTCTGAAAGACAGAGTTTGCTGAAGGAATCTTCATCCATTGCAATGTTAATTTGTGAATGTACGTATTATTGAGTGTTTTATGTGATGCATTTATTGAAATGATACAGTGAATTTATTCCCAGGGGCAATAAATATAATTCTTATGAAAACTACATTAGTTCACACACACACACACACACACACACACACACACACACACACACACACACACACACACACACACACACACACACACACACACACACACACACACACATATATATATATATATATATATATATATATATATATATATATATATATAGCAAGGCAGCTCATATTACCCTTCATTCTCGTTTTCAGATCAAATAATTTTTACAAATATTTTATTCTCTTTGGTATTGATTCTAATTATTTTCTTTCCTGCTCTAAAGTAAGCAATGACTTTATTAAAACTTTACTCACACGTCTAACCTACTTTCTTATTATAATTTATCGGATCCTGGACTTAATGTTGTAATATTATCCATTTGAGAGTAACCACTAGCATATGAGTTTCAAAACTAATTTTTTTTTTGATACGATTCGTAGTTGTTCACACTCTTCATTCATAAAAGTTGGTTCGGATTACGATTTGAAATAGTGACTATGAGAATCGGAGCTAAGATCCAGATTTTGTCCTTCATGTCTTCATATTCACGTAAATTCTCCTGAAAAATATTGTCGGGAATATATTTAAATATTTTGCTTGCAATCGTCTGTACTGGTTTTAATCCAACAAGACACGCTGATACTTTTATTGGAATGTGGCTGCGATACATCACATCTAGATATTCAGGTTCACCTATTATTGTCTTCTGTTGGTGCTCATTCGTAAAGTATTCGTATACTTAAAGTTAAATTTCTCTGGCTTGCTTTGTAATAGTCGCCTCATTCGGTGAGTTTTATCCATATTTGTTTCCTGCTACCGACGAGATTGCTCTATACAATTTAGCAAATTAAATTCCCAATGCTTACATCGATTGGCTTTATTGGGCGTCACAAACAGAGAAGAAGGGAATTGTTTCTGCACATCCCGCCAAGCGAGCTGCGTCTTGCAGTTTCAAACTTTGTCTATGTTACTGTTGGGCGCACTTTTTATGAAAGTTACAAGTATGATTATAAATACTAGCCCTAATTGTAGTGCCGCCGAAAACTTCTCCAAATAAACAACAAACTCCTTCTCGCTCCATTAATGCAAAGTGATAGGGCTGTTCAGCAGTACAATCAACAAGAAAATGAATGAACATATTTAAACAAACAACGACTAAAATAATTTGGCATTCTTTTACAAAGGTCGTAAATATGTCTGCAGTTTAAAATATTTTCAAATAAAACCGGAAATTAATGTTTTGAAGCGGAACGAAAACCATTAAGTCTTAAAACTCTTAACAGAGAAACGGTCATTACAATGAGACAGTATAAAGTTGCAGAGATTCTTAATTTATTAGTGAACACTAACATGTATTCAGATGTGATTTCAGAAACAATATATATTGCAGTATTGTAAAATGGTTGTCATGATCTCAGAATGATTATTAGCTGTACAGAAAGTATTATTTATTGTTACCTATAAATTAAATTATATTTTTTAAACAATTCACAGAAAATTAAGTGTAATTCTGCCACGGTTCAAGTAATAATTTTGTTAGTAGATTTTCTAACTTGTACTTATCTTTTAGAATAATGCCGGGTAGTGTTACCCAGATTTTCCCTCCCTAAACTCGTAATAAAAGCAAATTATGAAGCATAAAGGCAAGGCAATTGAACTGTTATAATAAATTTAATGATTGTTGGACGCGTTTTGGACCCTGTTCCATCTTCACGTGGTGGTGTTTTGAGCGATATGGTGATGACGTAAGACTGCTGCCACCCAGCCATGACCGCGTTGACCAATCCGGATGTTCCAGTCACCTTCTTCCTTGCATAACCCACCTCACAGTCGCAGGAATGGCTTTCCCCGTTACTCCGAGTGCAGGAACCGCACTTCTCCTTGCCGAGGCTGCGTTGCCTCTACAAACAAAGAAGGGGGAGTGCATTCCACAGATAATAGTGTTTAGACGGTCGCTTGCTAAGGCATATGTTTCAAATGTGCGTGTTGTTTGACAAGGAACGCATACTAGCACGCATACGACGCCTGTATGGATTGGCGAAGCCGCGGGTTCAATGCCGGAAAGGAATTTCTATATACCCGCGGGAGTCTTTAGATTCAATATGCAAATACATGAAATATACATAATAGAAAAAGCACAAAAAATAAATATGAAAAATAATTTAATTTCAATACATGATTTCTGATTTTTAATAATAGAATAATTAGAATTGAAAACGGGTGTTAAATTTGAATTATTACATTTAGAGCAATTAATGGATAATACTTTGTAATAAGTAATATGACTTAAATGAGTAAATGATATGAAATATTGAAAAATATTTTTATAAAAATTATTAGTATCTTGTTGATATGTGTAATTGAAAAGAAAATATTTATAATGATATGTAGAATGAATAATTGGAAGGAAGGTAAATAAGTAGTAGTAGTATATAATTAAAGAAAGTAAGGTATTTGACTCTAGTAGCAGTGGACAGTCAGGTCGTGCGTAATATGAAACTGTTACGTATAATAAGCTTAGACATGAATTGAATGGAAATACGCGATGGAATTGAAATGAATATCAGTTGTGAGGCAGGAAAAAGAGATGGATGTTCAAATTAGTACTTTGTTTTTGGATTGATAATTTATTGACTAAGTGTAAATTTCATTGCAGATGCATGGCGGTTAGCCGAAAGCTTTTGCAAAGAATATCGACGAATTGAATAAATATATTTGGATGTCTTATTGGATTTGATGTTTAATAATATGATTTTTAAAAACACATCAAAAATTGAATACGCTTTTAGAAAATAAATTTATTTCATTAACTTTAATATCGAGTCCCCAGTAGTCCTCATGAGGGAAAATAGATGAAATAATTGTAGTACAAAAATACTAACACATGGAACATAACGGTTTCTTTTTTGAAAAAAACAACAAATAAGGGGTGTAATTAATATATATACATTAATATAATAGTAACTATTAAGTACAAACAGCCAAATACATAGCAATATATACCAATTGACTATTAGAGGGACGATTTAACTGAAAATTCTGTTCATCGGTAAGATTGACTAACATCGTAGTGTTGCCGTAAAATAAAATTCTTATATTAGTTATTTACTGTCGATATGGTATCTTTAACTTCGTATCTTCCAACCGCTTCGGATTTGAGTATTAGAAGTTTTGAAGCCTATTTCAATTATTCCTCAACAGTTGTAACTTCAGAAGTCTTTTAATAAACATTACTACGACTATAGTTTCGAGACCAATTTATTATGGCAAACAATTACACAGAAAATAATTTAAACATAGCTGGACATATTAAATTTGTTTATAATTAAATCAGACGTTAAATTTATATGTACTTTTCTGGAGTCTTTGTCAAGAATTACACGTGGGAAATATCTCGGTTCTTTATCTCCGACTGTTTGTAAGTATTTTTTGCGCTTCTTTCCCTTTACCCGACATGGTAGTCTACAGTCAAGGTATTCTGTTACGAAAGATAAGCAGAAAAACGTAATGCCAGTCCATCCATTTATACATTTAATTTTGCCATGTTAAGGTTCCTGAGAGAGAGAAAGAGAGAGTCCATGTTTCTTACTTTTCAATTGTCATTTTTGTATGAATTAAATTTTAATGTGGTTTATTTTTATTAGTAAATTATTATATTCAATTAATTAAATTTTTCATATATGAAATCCACTCAACCTTGAACACTGTAAAGTTAAGTATTACAAGTTGCTTCTAAACATGCGCCGAATTTTGTTCCACAGCATATGAATTGATTGCCCTTTTTATAGGACATTCCTTGCCTTTAGGATTTGAATCGTTGTCAGTGTAAAGTAACAAAAGACTTGTAGCTGCAGAAAAAATACAATCCAACAAATGATAATGAATTAAAGTACAAAAAAACAACGATAAATCAAAAGTTCTGTTGTATACTGGATGCCACAATAATTTGGATGAAGACAGTTTGAAGTAAGCGTCTATGAAAGAAAAACTGAGTGGAATTGTGAGAAGAGAATGTGCGGAGAATAAGATTAAATGTTGAGTTGTAGGGGGACTTCAAAATTCTACCATTAATCGACTACTGTAGGGCTCATAGGCTACAGTTTCGGGTAGGTAGGGTATGAGAGAATCCCCAGTAGAACGTTAGATCAAGGGGAAGAACCAGGATGAGACGGGAAGCATTAGTTTATCAGGATACTAAATAAAATTAAAGTGAGGCAGAGAGGAGTGGATGCGGAAATTGAAGGATATCAGGGCACCATAAGAAGAAGCTGCTGATTTCCCGTTATACAAGGATGATACAAAAAACAAAGTGATATGCTAATTAGAGGACGTAGATGAGACAAATCCTACTGTAAATACAACGAACCAATGTTTTAATGTGGAGTGATACAGCCTAACGACCTTGGTTAAATGTATTTACACTGGATTCATTTATAGTTTTTCATCACTGAATCCATTTAAGTTTGCTTCACATAGTATTGATCAAACTATTGACAGTAATTTACACGAACAAACTGTTGAAAACCTATTATCGCATTTAAATGCGAATTGTGAAAGGCAGAATTCAGTTGTTCCCAGGATTGAAACTCTGATCATGAGCAGTTTTTTTAGTCTCCCGGTTTTATTCCCAGGATTCAAGTACTGGTTATTACCACAAGTTCACCAGTTGTATCTTCATCTTATAACAGTGTATACCACGGTAATGTGGACTTAACGATGCAGTTTCAGGGCTTTTTTTCCTTCAGGATGCTTCGCGTCGATAAAAGCCTCGATATTTTACATGACGACGTTTCAGACTAAAGTTTAACGGTAAACCTTAACCGATATTAAATCATTTTTTTATGGAAATATCTTTAGAAGCGTGCGTGGACGAGACGTTCACCTTGAGTTTCCATCCACACGGCGATGAGAGCATACACCTGTATATATTTCCGCACTAACAAAACCGCATCTTGAATATACAATCAGCATGTCATCCCTCAAATCTTAATTTACTTTGACATGATCTTAGTTATGTATCTATATTTATAAGCATATAAATTTCTGGAAGCTGAAGGCCATTTTTGTGGGACGCGGGCAACCTGATTGAATTTGGCAGGAGATCGATTTCTCCTGGAAACCAAAAAAAAAAATTATATTTGCGTCCTGCACATATTAGATATAAAAGTTAGGACATTTCCCTTCATAAACACATCTACCATTAAATAAGCATATTTCAGTTATGGAATTTGTTTTCATTTTTTTTAGGTTTTATTTATGTGGCTTCGTACGTCACGGCGATGAAAACGTGTACGGTTATTAACTTTAAGAGTTAAGTTTTGACGCTAAGACACTATAGGGTTTAGGTCTATCTTTTTCGATAAACAGTTAATTGTAACTTGTTATTCCACGGTCAATTTTTATTTCATATAGATGCAGCTTCTTAGCTCAACTATAATAGTATTGAAGGGCTATCGATGTGTCTGCTATTGAAACAAAGAATTTGTTTAACTGCTAATAAATAACATACGTCGCTAAACAAAAGTAAAATTTAAGTTTTAACTCTTCCAAATGACTTATTACAATTTAAGACAGCCTGAAAGGTATGAACCACTTCAGAGAAAATCCGTTCAGTCGTTTTCTGTAAAGGGATCAAAATCCGTGTACAAGCAATTAAAAACAGGTTTAGGAACGTTCGCAGTTTCGTCTGGAGATGGACGATTCTTGTTCGATATTAACAAAAAATTTCTTACGGCTGTTATATATCACCGAATTTTTTTTTCTTCATAAATGATCCTACTGTTCTATTGTGAATCGAACAAAATCAGGGTGACAAATTTAAATGGCATTGGTTTCGTATATGTGAAAAGGAAAGACAAAAGTACAATTTAATAAATGTATCATGGCCAAAAGTCAGAATTTCTTTAAATTTAACATTTACTACAAAACGGTTCCTCCCTATGTTCGGGGACCTCTTCATTTGTATCTAAAAATGTAATCGTCTTCTTTAATCAATAAAATTGTCTGTTTGTGTGTATGAATGAATGTGTGTATGTACCGCATACAAATTAAACGCATGGAGCAATTTCGACCAAATTTAGTACACGTGTTTCTTTCGAAAAGGAAACAAACACTGTGGGAATAAGACGCGACTACCACTTTCAGGATCTACCAATCTTGTTTATGTATAATTTCAACCCATTTCGGCAGCACCTTTAGGTTCATAAAAATAAACAAAAACTATCGAGACTGGAGTCTAATCTGGGGTTATGGATGTCGCTGAGTTCAATTATGACATTCAATTTGCAGTTTAACAAGGGGCGGGCGTTGAAATTTTCAAAAATGTAAAAATTGCCGATATTTGCGTCTTAATTTTTTTTCGGTGTCAATGAGATAGATAGTGTTTCTACATATATTTTTGGGTACAATTTCAACACCTTTAGACCTGGAAGGAAAGATGCTTTAGGGATAAGTTGGAGGGCCGTTACATAAAAAACCGCAAAAACAGCCGAGACTGGAGTCAAATCAGTTGTTATCGATGTCGCCGAGTTTTTTATGACAACCCGGGCAATATCGGATACCCAGCTAGTTAATAAATAAATTTACTGTAAAATACAATAATTGACTTCAATTAATTAATTCAAATCATATTTGGTTAATTATGTAAGTAACCATGCTATACTAAATTTGTTTATTTATTTGATAGTCAACTATTGTCTTTCTATAATTCACTTTATGACCAATTTGAGACCATTTTTTTATTTAATTGAGAAAGCAACGTTCCGGTTTGTATTTGAAACTTCTTCAGGTCTTTTCTGAAGATAAATTTCAATATAATTATCATTATATTTATTTATTAATTTTGAGATACAACTGAAGAGGTCTGTGGACGTGGAGGGAAACGTTTTATAATAAATGTAAATTTTAATGAATTCTGACTTTTAGCCTGATACATTTATTATATTTAAATGAATATAAGTCAAATTAAGTTTCCAATTTTATTTATAAACTAAAATTATTCGAGTTGACGCCACGTACAGACAAAACTATTTTATTTATATATATATATATATATATATATATATATATATATTGATATTTCAGACTTAGAAGAGCGAATGTCTGAAATACGAAATAATTGAATTTATAATTTTTCAGAATTTTCCTACAAATACACTGCAGAATAAAATTGCTGCTGTTTACCACATCGTGAATTTTTGACTGTCATTTTTCGTTTACTTTATTATGTAAATACGAGCTTGCATATATTTTTAAAGCGAATTTTTTCTTTTAATCTGTGTATGATTATATAATCTGAATGTTACACATGGCCTTAGAGGGCCTTTATTTGATGAACTAGTGGAACTTATTCGCGTCTAAAGGAGAGAGACGAAGAACTTGTGAATGGGAGGACAGTCGTTTGACACTATTGTCTTGTCAGCTGACGGAATCTTCGAAGGACGGTAAGAATTAGTTCAGCTTGAGGTACAGAATGAAAGTGGATGATTCATCACGGGAGAAAGTAGGAGTGCCCACAGAAACTTCAGAGCCAGTCCGCGATGAGCTGCACTCAACTTACTACGAAGATAACTTGAAATACGATAATTTTGTTTCGTTCAATTAAATAGAAAACATCACACCTCATGTGATAACTTGATCAAATACTGCCCAATTTTAATGATTGGTATATACAAGAATTTAGTATCATTATTAATTTTTAAACGGCTTACATGTTACTTTCTACTTTTGATTAAATTTACCCGAAATTTGTTTTAATGAATGAGATTATTCTCAAACTCTCTTGCGGATAAATTATTTTGGTTTGTTTATTAGAAATCAATAATTTATGTTCCTTTCAATGCCACTAAAGGGAAGAGGCTATTACATGGATGACTCTCCTGTAGTGTATTACTGAGATAAAGGAGCGTTTTTTAAATAAATCTGATTATACATTGGATTATTTAAAGGACTGAGCTACCAACTTTGATCTAAAACCTATCGAACGTAAAGAAGAGCTCAACTACAATTCATACGAATTCGTAGACGATAATCGTTCTGACTGGTCCGGATATTATATAAATTAATATCAACCAATAAAGCAGTTAATAAGAATAACAAATTAAAGAAACAGTAATAAGCATAGCAAAGCAGTGAGCTTCAAATAAAGTAATATTTTAAAATGAAAAATTTTTAACGTCTGATTGAAAATAATGAATAAGAAAGATGGCCAATTCCGACAAAAAAAGTGATAATATAAATACTACACAACGTTTCTGGGATCCTTGTCTCTTTCCGCGGGTGCGAAGAAGAGCCTAGAGCGACACAACTGCACTTGTCAGTTGAAAAAACTCAAAAGACTTCCTGTCGAACCTCTTTGCTACATCAGATATGTAGATGCCATTTTTGGTATTGGTAATACCTCTCAAATCAACGGTATAGTCAATACATTCAATAATTATCATCCCAACTTACAATTCACCCATTAATTTGAAATTGCCCATTCTCTTATTTTTTTATATATCACTGCATCCAGTCACAATACTTCCATTCTCACCAATTAGTTCAGAAAACCTACATACTCTCGACGTGTTGTCAATTATCTTTCTGACCATTCTCCAAACCAAAAGAGAACTATGGTATACAATGTTATAGACACAGCTATATTACTTTCTAACTCCAATTTCCATCAACACAACTTAAATATTGTCCGAAACATTTTAATCTCCAATTAGTACCCTTCAAATTTTATTATTAACCACACAAACAACAGATTGAACAAATTCCAATATCCTATTGTCAATCGTCCGCAAACACCTCAAGCCAAATTTTTTCTCGTACTCCCTTAATACAAATTTCTACATGACAAATTTATCAAAATATTCAAAGAATATCAGATATCCATCATTTACATATCCACCAATACCCTGTATTACTTGATTAAAAACCACAAGGACCCACTTGACACTTATAGCAAACATTGTGTGTTTACAAAATCTCTTGCTCTAATTGTAAATCCTGCTACATAGGGCAAACAAAACGTTCCCTTAAAAAGTAATATTTCATTCATGTACCAAGTTTAGCTAAGTAAATTTTAGAATAATTTAGGAGTTCTAGAAGAATTGATCAAGCTCTATTGTAATATAACTTTTGGGGCTTGTTTCTTAATGTATAATAAAATTGTTTTTTTTTCTAAAAGTTTATTTAAGTATTTAAGACAATTTGATTAAGCGCTTGGCTCTACACATGATTTTGACAAAACACAGGTTGTGGTGGGCCATTAAATGAAACTTCCAGAACTGTCCTGCGATACACTATTTATTGTTTATTTGTTTTTCCTGATCGGGTTACTGCGGCGTCTGCAGGTTTTGTGGCTACGAGGACGAGGACCAGTGTGGTGGGTAACTGACCAGATGCCTCGACAGGTTCGATGTCTGCTTCACGTACTACAGAATTTATATGATACAAACATCACCTCTCAAACTAAATCAAACCTAACTTTACCTTCTCCGTACATTCTTCACTCATTTGGAGTAAATTCGGCTGAATGTTTTCTCCTTAACTAGCTCAAACTGACTCATTGACTTGCTCACTAACCGTTTCTTTCTTCTGAACTAACACGTTCAACCTATCTCCTTGCCAAACTCCGGGTGACTGCTTCGGATTTCCTTTTCGCACTTTCAAGAAGGCAGTATGCACCTTCTCGATCTTGTGTTTTCAGTTTCCGGTAAGATCCCCGAATCTAATGGCCGCTACCAAATGGTCACTCATAATTTATGGTCCAACATTTGCCATCTTCCGGCCGTCGAATTCATTAGTCACGAAAACTGGAGACAGCCAATTTGTAGACGAAACGAAAAGTAGCCCGCCTATGATATTGAATAAACAATCACTCATTACATAATCAATAAGATGATTTTCTGATAAATAACCCGAAGCTGTTCTTGCTCTTTACATAGGATAGAATTATATTAAATAAATCTTATCGAGCATAGAGAACAAGGCGATAGTCTTTAGTTCCTGATGTAGTTCCCGTGATTGATTGTAGAGACGTTTACATTACTGGCCACAATTTGTGTAATTTATCATATACATAATTATAAGTACATGCTATTTTTTTAAAAAATAAAAATTTTAAATTTATCAAATATATATATATATATATAATTGTAAGTATATGATATATTAAATAAAAATATAAATTGAAAATTTATCACATATATAATTATAAGTATATGCTATTTTAAATAAAAATATAATATATTAATCAATTGATTTGTAATATTATTTAGTCATCCCTGAAAATAAATGCTGTTCAGTACATTTAATTTTAATAAATTATTCCACACTTCAGTTTACTCTAATATACTAGTACCTTAGTATGTCATATAATACAAAGTTCCTTTACAGTTTATTACAATCTAACTAGATCGTATTCAAACTTCTGCAAAAATCTAGATCGTGGCCTTTCTTGATCCATGTAATCTGGTTTTGGGTTAACTTTTATTGCAGACGTGTTGTGGAATATTAATTAAGTTTTCAGCTCTTAAAAGCCACTACGTTCATCACACTGGACGCGCAGTTTATTATGCTTGAAGAGCGAGTTTTCTCTGATATTATCTGCTGCGGCTTGGTCGCTACAAAGGCAAATAACTAGCTATGCACCCACTGAAGTATTGTTCCAGAAATATATATATATATATTTCTTGAAAGATATGAACAGCAATTTGATATTGACCGTTACTCGTTCCTACACAAATTGTACTAGAAAATTAAATAATTTAATGACTTCGTATCTTTTGTGGAGAACACGCCTCAAAGAGACGTCAGAAAATATTACTACAGAGATAGGGAAATAAATCAGGTGTATTATTATACATGATACGTCATGACTGACAGGGATTTTGTCGGAAATGACATGGGCAGTTTTTCCGACAATTCTTCATTTATCTCATAAGTAATTAACATTTTACCTTGAATCAATCATATTTAATAGCTGAATATCGCGTATTATCGCTCATTAAATTTATAGTTTTTGATAACAAAAGTATCTAAATTATTTTATTATTGCACTTACGAAATGTTTTATCGGGGAAGTCTTATTTTAAATGACGCATTTTTCATAATTATTTTATCATGAATAGGTTTTATTGGAGTAAAACATAACCGTATATATATTGTCGAAATCAAATAAAACATACTTAACATCCAGGTTATTAGGTTTCGCTATTTTGATTATTTGAATAAAGAAGTTTTCTTACCTCATTTTTATCCGTATTTTAGTATAGTGTTTGAAAATTTTAATGGTATGTGGGAGAACGTTAACATATTTGATTATTTACTCAGAGCAACATCAAATGGGTGCTCCAGCTTGGAACTCGGAGAGTGTTTATGAAGGAAGATATATTCTTTTTTTATTGAAGGACGCGTAGGAGCGCTTTGAGGACGGACGACCAAAATAATGAGATAATACATTTACCCCTAAATAAGTTCTATTTATTTTAGTTTCAGGTTAGATTTATTGATTATCCTTTTTCCTTCTGCGATCAGCGAATTCATTATGCATGTTAGCCTGGACTTATATATATATATATATATATATATATATATATATATTGTAAAAATTAAAAGGAAATAATTAATTAATGAACAAAATTTGGACTTGTATTGTTGGCGGCGTAAAAACACAAGTTATTTATAAGAATAGGGCAATAACGTAATACTTGCTGGTATTGTAGAAGTTCGTTCGCTAGACGCTCAGTGCTCCAGTTTTCTCTAGAGTATATCAGTAGACAGACGAGAAGGGACAAAAATCCAGAAAGTGTTTCGATGTATGTAACTTAACAGTTAAAACATTTAAATAACGGTCGACAGGTTGCAGTCTGTGAGCAGATAATTACGTCGATCCAACGCTAATTATTTAGAGTTCTGAGTTTAATTCATGTGTCAAGTTAGACCATTTTCTTCAATTTTGGGGAGCCCAGGTAACGGCATCCAGCAGTTAACAAACTTTGTAGCGTGTTAATAAGATTCGTTAAAAGGAACAGCGAACCAAGCATTGCAAATCATTTTGGCAAGCAAAAATTGTTGATTATTAGAGTCAGTGTATAAAAATGGCCTGTCCATAAGTGTGTGTGTGTGTGCACGAACCAATTTCCTTGAATACCAGAAACATTAAGGTAAAATTTCAAAAATTACCAACTATAAACCCGTAAGTAAATGATATTATCGTCAGATTTCGGATTTCGTTCAGATTTTAAATTTCATATTTTATATTTTTGCATTGTAATAATCTATTGATGAATTAATCCCTTTTATAGCTTGGTAAAATTTGATTGTATAATAAGTATTCTTTATTAAAGGCCTAGTAATCGACCCTGAGAAATAGTCGTGGTTTTATTGTAAAATATTAAATTGAAAAATTAATTTAAATTATTAGCCTTAATAACTTTTGTAAATTTAATTGATTGTTCGTAATAAATTTTAATTTTTTTGTTTTAATTGGTTGTTTAACATTTAATTTAATTGGACGTCCAATTACTACTAAAGTGTTTGCTCCAACGAACAGCTTATTTAAATGTCTTTAATAAATTACCACAAATTGACGCCTTAACGTGGGGCAAATCAAATTAAAAACTATTGTAAAATGCATTTAATAATTTACCACAAATTGCACTCCAACGTGGGGCTTTAACTGTCATTTAATAAAATCATTACAATATATATATATATATATATATAATAAAAAAGGATGTATATTTGTATGTATGTATGTATGTATGTATGTATTTACGTTAATTTCTATACAAATTTAAAAGCGTGGATAGATTGCAACATAAATTGGTACACAAATTCTTCAAAACACGAGAAACGGTACTGTGAGGGTGAGAAACGCCTAGCATACAGGTGGAAAGAATTATAATTAAAAACCGTGATCATTAAATATTAAATTACTGCGCGCCAAGAGACAATGACGTCACGCGAGAGAAAGACGTTACTACGCAACGAACAAAGGAAATATCTCCTTTATTAGGAATGAAATAAAGCAGAAATATTTTTTTTAAATAAAAAGTATAATTTTATACAGCAATATTCCATCGAATGATAATAAAGAAGAATACGAATTACTTTACCATCCTTGGGGGAAAATGTAAGTTAATTTTCGCGCTGTATTAGTTCTGAGTCTAGCTAACAATTTCATCAATGTAATATTTCGTAATGTATGAAGACTTGAGTGACTATATCCAGGATTATATCCTGAAATACTCGAGGAATATATTTAAGTATTCAATTAAATACTTTTTCGAGTTTATATAAATAAGTACACGAGCAACGCCGGGCACATAGCAAGTATATATATATATATGGATGTTCGTTTTTGCCTGTTTATTTTCTTTGGAAGCTATGTTTCACAATCATGAAAGGTTTCTAGGTAGCATACGTTTCCGTCTCATAAGATAGGTATGTTTGCCTTCATTGCATGAGTTGTATCTGCACGCTGGATGCATGTGGCGGACCAGCTGCGTGTGTGTGTGTGTGTGTCTCGTGATGTCACGAATAACATCAATGGAGTCGGCCGTCCTAGTTTTTGTTTGGCTCCACGACACACTATAAAAGGAATGACGCAGGTAAACAATGTGCAAGGTTTCCAGGGCACTACGAACCCTGTTGTGTGCTTCCTGACAGCTGCTCCTTGAATATGGCGTGTAATCAACCCCCCGCACACACACACACACACACACACACACACCGATCATTCAAACCACGATACTTTCGGTTTCGCAAGAGTGGAGCCACTCAACATTACCGAGAGTGTAACAGCAGGTTTTATAACTGCAATATAGAAATAATATTATATTCACCTACCGATTAGCTATTGTAATGCCACTCGCAAATGTTCAGGAAATATTACTATTAGTGTTCTGATTAGCCATATTAATGATTGACTTAGTATCCTTTTCGATTCGAACATATTACGTCCATTATTTTCTGTGGAGGTAAGTGCATCAAACGTAAAATATTATAATTTCTACATTTTATGGGAACGCGATATTTACTTCACTATTATAGAATATAATAATTTCACTATATCAGTAGTCACGAACGATGGGGTGTTGTGCAAATAGTTGGAGGGTAGGCAGCGTGAAATAAACAAATACAATACAAAGATCTCATCTCTAAGTTGATTGGAAATACACTGGGCCCCCAAGAAATTTCACACTGACTGAATACTGGAACATAATTACTCGTGCGAGGTCTCGCGGACGAAGATAGCAGTTTTAGTGCTTCCGTGGTTTACAGGACACGTTTGGCCTTTATAATATTAACATATATATTTTTATGTTTGATAGGAATATAAAAATTCAGCTTTTGTCAAATATTGTATATCGGAATGAAATTAGTTATCGAATATAGTTTAATATCATGCATGTAATTGCTGAATTGGAGTTTGATAAAATAATCACGCTGAAAATAATATAAATTACTTTAAAACCTGACGACGTGTTCAACGCTAATAACGACAACTCTTACAGAGTTTAATATAACTTTTACTGGGTACCCACTTATCTTTTAACCACTCAATGTTAACTCAGTTTAAGTTAACGGCAATTCGTCGTTTATTTTGTTTTAAAATTAGAAAGAATGTTTGGTCAATTAATTAGTATTACCGTTGCTAAGACGTTTGAAAACCTGATTCTAATACTGAGTAGCAATTCATGATAAATAACTGGTAGATCATTTGACCCGTTGTTGAATAGGATCCATCCAGAATTCCTGAGAACATTCATAATATGAGATTCCAGAGTTTATTTACTTTTTCTGTGACATTTTCACAACTCCCCACATTGATTAAATCAATTTTAAGTGCCTCGAGCACGAACAGTGAGAAATATAACTTTCACTGTTGTCGAATATTAAATTGAATTTCTAATTATCGCTTCCTGTTGCTCAACTTAAGTTTCCAATTTCATTGATTATAGAACCGGAATTTTATTGTTAACTTGAAAAATTGGTTTATGGATCGAACTCAAGATCAGCTAGTTAGCAGTTCTTTATGGTACTCTTCATCCGGCTGAGTCTGAAAAGGAGATAATAGAGGCTGAGACAATCTAAGAACGTTCTTGGAAAATTTGCATTCACAACGGCAAAGAGCAGTTTCTTCATCTCTTGTATTCATTAGCAGACTGCAGCTTAGGCTTTATCTGTTGGTGGCGCAAATGCTCACCGAAACAACCGTATTTGGTAACCGTAATTTTGTTTCCAAGTGAGTAAACGGTTATGAATCCTCCTGCAAAGTTTAATTTTTACGCCCTTGAGCAGAATAACATGATTTTCTAAGACCAATTGGTAGGCACTTTGGTCGATACTGTAGTCACTTAAATCGTTCCAATCACTATTTCAAAGCCGAGTCATGGGTCAACGTAGTAACGTTTTCGGAACGGTTTGAACCCACTTTGCCTTGTGGCTCAGAACACGTGTGTCCCACTGGAAAGTTAATGTAATGAAACTTTGAGGTCAGTGAGTTACAAATAAATGTCCTGTGTGATCCATGGAACTTTCGAGTTTTCCCTCAAGAGAAATCAAGGTGCCACTAAATTTTGATAGTAGGCGTTGCTGTGAGTACCTCATGAAATTCTAAAACTGTTCGAGAAGACTTAAAAATCTTTCAAGGTTGAGTCCGTTTGGACGTCATCTGTACCACTGTAACTCGAATATTATTTAGCAATGTTTATTCTGGCCATTACTATGATCTTATATTTCCTACCGTCTCAATTGTTTCATGATTTCTACTGGAACGGCTGGTCTGTGAAGCCAGGATAACTACTTTGATATTTACGGGCATTAGGAGCCCAATAATTATTTGCTGGATGGAAAATTGACACGTAAAGTATTACTTACAAGCCGAACATGAAAAAATTTACCAGTACATACTAGTCACCAAAACCAACTGTCGTACGTTTTGAAAACCTGATAATAGTGAATAGCTAATTACTTCCCTGGTCAACGTAATGGAGTTAAATATTCCTCACCAAACGTTCAAGGTAGTGGGAACATGCTATATACGCATTTTTCTTCAAGCAGATAACCTCGGGCATAGCAGTGTTAGGAAATACAGGACAATAGTCTGCATAATGCGAGGAAGTCTCGACGGCTAGTTGAAGTAATTACATCTGCTGTTCTCACGGTTTTTTGCCTGATGAAGATGAGGTAATTAGGAAGTACACTGCTTATAACTCAATCCATTAACTAAGAGTCGTGCTAAAAAGGCACCAGAAGCGACGAGAGTCTGTACTCGACCAATCTAACGTCGGGTGAGGTTGGTGATATATTTATCCATCAACCTCAAACTTTCTAAAACGTTAGTTTGATTATATTTCAAATTATGTTTTTTTCGGAGTTGAAAACTAATTATGTAGGTTTTAAAAAGGCTGTTAATATTTATTAAGTCATGTTGAAGGTTGTTGGTTGTGTGAGACTCAAGTGTGCCTGCGAGTCTGTCCGTCTGTGTAGTCACATAAACCTCGTTGCCGCGAGAGGTCAGGATGTGACGTCCGCGTCAAGGATAAAGCTAATGACCTCATAGGTCACCCGTCTATTCAGTCAGCTGTTTTGTCCTGGTTTGACCTACAAAGGGAATTACATTTCGTTGTATGGAAATGCTCATGCTGGGAAAAAAAAATTGTTTCGAAGGTTCTAAAAATTAAATAAACAAATGAATGTTGTATTAGAAATCTAAAATTTACGGCAACCAAGAAGCACGTTCGCGAAATACAAGTGTTGTCACTTCCGGCAGGGGAGTGTGAGACTTTTACACAATAAACGAATTTTAGTATCGATTTGATTGAAAAATTGTTAACATTTCGTGTCTTTATTTCTCCGTATTATTTGTAAACTCATTTTTTGATCTTTTTGCAGCTGTCATCGTGATCTGACAAAGAACTCAAAGTATATTAATATCAGAAATATTAAAATTTTATTTAGACACTGATGTCCCAATTTATTTTAAAGAAAGATAAAAAACTTATACTATTTGTGTAATAATAATTCTTTTTATTTGACCAATTGTAACGAAATATATTTTTGATTAAAACTTAAGCCTTATTTTATTACTGTGTAAGAAGGTCTAAATTATGATCATTATACTTAAATTCACTATTAATTATCAGATTCTGGAGGAGCTTTCAAAGTCTTTCATTTTAATGTTACTTATCAAGTGACTTAAATTTTTTATTTTGTTTGGATTTTTAATCATTAAATTATGATTTTCATTATTTTTATAAATAACTGCAAAAACAATATTTATTTTGCTTATTAATAATATTGCAGCTCATGAAGAGGTACCCCATATTAGAATGAAACGTGTGGCTTATCTTTGCTTAAATTTTTCATTGTAAATGTAATTTATAAAAGAAGATACGAATAGGTACCTAAACGTCATCATAATATAAAAAATAAAAAGTGTCTGTATAAGGTCATCAATTGTTTTTATTAATTCAAAACAGACGTTAAATTAAAACTTGTAAATGTATGTAGGAATATTTTTTTTCTGTAAAAGTCGTTTCTTTTTAACAGTACGATTCAATGATATGTTATACGAGCTATGTTTCCTTTAAAAATATCGCAACTGACTACGGATACTCCTAGTTTTGGTTTGTTCCGGGAAATAAAAACACCATAACTCGATTATGTACATATTAAATATTAAATGTAATTTTTATTAATAAACTGATATCAAAAAAATTTCTGACTTAAGTGGCCATAAATAATTATATAAAAACTATGTTTGGTGAAGGACGGTAGTTGGTGGCAGTCGCATGATCCACGCACTGTGCGTGTTGTCTTTGTATCGGAGCTGCACGTCGCAGTACCGGATGTGACTGGTTACCAGAGGAGAGGTGACACTTCCAACAGAGACTATATCCCAGCCCTAGCTTTCGTCCACCTACTTCGCAGCGAAAGTTGAACGACGCATTTTTTTCGACAGGAGACCGCAGTGTCTGTTGATCAGCCCTTCTACCCTGGCTCTTGAAATCCGAGATAGCCGACTGTCCGCGACGGGAAGTTCCCAGAATCGTTCGCCACTTTGGACGATCGCACTGTTCATCTCAGTCACTTTCACCCGAAGACCGACCACTCATTTCCCTTTCTTAATCCTCTTACTATTCCACTCTGTGCCACTCCCAATTTCCACTTTCGCATCTCCCACTACGCAAAAATATATAAAAAAAGGGAAATTTTCTGAACATCCTGTATTTGAACGTGTTGAGTACTGCCTTACACCGGGTGTTTCGTATAACGTGAGCGCTTATTAGAATGGGGAAACACGATCCTTTAAGAAACCCTCATAGGCCTCGTTTCACCGGGGTATTATGTCCGACAGCGTCTCCATTTTCACCAATGAACAGGTGGGCTCGTACTTGCAATACAATTTCTCCAATTAAGTGGTGCCTTTTCAACACTTCGATAGGAATATATTACTTAGATCGGTTTAGTGAAAAATATCGGTTCACATTACTACCAACATTTTCAAAATGTGTGTTCGCAAAATCAGCACAGCCGCATTCAGGGATGTTTCTAAGCTAAGGGATGTTGTTAAGAGTAACATACTACATGAGGGTAGGCCATAGGGTGCAACTCCCCTTTAATAGGATAGGAAGGGATTTGAAAGGGGGAATGCGAAAGGGTAGAGGAAGGTAGCCAAAGGTTAACTTGGGCCCCCGGGCTATGGTTCAAGGATCCTACCCGGCATTCGCCTAAAACTGATGCAGGGAAAACCCTAGGAAACTTGCATCAGGTAGGTCGGGCATTTGGTACTTGTCCCACGACCTTCCGATGGCGGGAAAGGGGTTTGCTGTGGGGACGCAGCATTCCTTTCTCCGTGCCTTGATCAGCTTTAAAAATGTTCTCATTCTTGTTCCGTTTTAAACTCACTGTGACTATTTATTGCTATATGGCTAAAGTGTGTACACATGAGGCCAAAGACAGCCGCAATCCGGAATATTATATTTTATAAAAAGTAACTGACTTACAAATTCAAATATTTTTATTGAATGTAATTACTTATTTTCACACGTCACATATAAAATATAATTATGAAACAGAAATTAATTATTTCAAAATTTTAGTAATAAATTTAGAATATAATGAAAAATAATTATTAATAAAAATTATGATAACGTCTAACAAAAATATTCGGCTAAATTTTAAAATTTGGCGTAAAAATTAATTAAAGCTGTCCGCAGAAAATCTGTAATACGTTGATTCGTGAACTGTGAACTATGTTTAGGCTAAAGTAACATCATTGTGAAGTTATAAGAGTCACAGCATTATATTGTACAAAAAAATCGTAAATATACGACACTCATCTTTCTTTAAGTTTGGATATTTTGATTCAGGCACGAGTTTCCAAAATTCAATAGTATAAGAAGCTTTGAACAGCATTTTCAATGGCTTCTTTCATCTCTAATAACACCAATTCCCCAATCGCTATTTCAGTAAGTATTATTTCAGAAATTGGAAATCAGTCTTCAATAATGTTACAGTTAAATAGGTTCACAAAATATGCGAATGTATATTTCAAATTTTTCAAATCTTCAAAGCTTATGTTTCAAATTTTCTTGTAATTCTTTCAATTTTTCTTTATATTAATCTAACTTTTCTTCTTTGACATTAATTGCAATTTCTTTTACTTGTGGAAAATGATTAAACATCTTTTTCTCCAGATAGTAAGAAAGTAAGAATAAAATTTTAATGGGATCAGAATTTGTTCACCGTTGCTCTAATACCTGAGGTGGGAACACATGATGCGAAAAAGAGCCATAATACAGCTTTATATATTTTATACAGTAGATACTACACAAATTCAAAATTTTTTATTTAATGTATATTCATATAAGAACACACACAAATATATTTATGAAAAGAAAATAATTATTTCAAGGTTTCAGGAATTAAATTCATATATACTAATAATCAAAATATAATAAAAAATTTATTTATTAATAGTGAAGTATAATAACATTTAACGACAATCGTTGGTCTTTTACACATGCGCACTACAAACGGTTCAGGTAAAAAATTAAAACTAAAATTTTAATGAGAGTCCTGCTTGACTCAACGATCCGCATTTGCCCACCGTTGGTAAAGCTGTATGTTTTTATATTAGGTTTTTCACAAAGAAACCTCAGTAACAGTCTCATCATAAAGTAATCATCCTAAAATGAATGTGGTCGTACACATGAGATTTCAGATCTAATCACCTGTATTATGAGAGTGAAATTGCACTAATAAAATCAACCATTCGCCAAAGAAATTAACGTATTGATACACACATGTTGTATACTTATAATCCCGTCGTTGGATCAAGTTAAAATATAAAACTATTATTTTCATTATGCAGATGTCATGCTTTGAAAAATTTTATATAGTAGTCGTTTTTAGTCCTCTTGTCTAGCACGTACTGACCACTAGTATCGATCTGTATGTGACAAATCAAATAATCGATACTAACTTGAGATCGTTATATCTAGAAGAACGATATAAGTTGAAATAACAAAAATACTGATTAATATGTCATTTATTTAATCGTCGGTATGACAATAGGATTGTAATTACTGATTTCTCCCTTTACTTGTGTACTGAGATTCCATGGAACTGAAGATAGGAATCGGGACTTCAACTTGCCGATCATAAGAGGATGAGCTCTGTTCAGCTTTTGGTGCCTAAATACCGAGTTCCGTCTTCAAGGATTATTAGTGGAAAAAGTATTTCAGAAAAAAATTATCGTAATCCCTAAGCAGCAAAAAAGACGATTGAAACCTATCTTGTTCCATAAGAAACTGATAATTCCTTTTTTAAAAAAACAGGCATGCCGAACAGTGATTTTTATTACTGCTTTAATGAACACTGTAAAAACGAAAATGATCTATGGGCAAGAACTCTTTGAAATACATTGTGGAATGTCCCCGAAGTCGACTACATTCTTTCCTGGTGTCACGATTCAGTTTCGTAGACAGCTGTAGCCTGCAAGTCTCATTCCGCCACACTGTGTCATCTACATTCATGAAGTCATCGTTCTGAGAACGGCTGCGTTTTGAGCGGAAGTTTCTATTCGTGCTAACTGCAGTTTCCCCAGCTGTGTGGTAGACGTCATTAGTCTATTACAGAGTTCATCTGCTGCCATAACATTGAACACAATCAATAACGAATGCTTATATGTAATAAAGCGGATTATAAACGCCAGGCAAGCAATAAAATCTCAGTGAATCCAATTCTGTAGTGTAAATTACTCTGAAAGTTTTGTTTATTTACATATTTTAATTATAATATTGTTTTATGAAAGTGAAATAACTGCATACAACAGTGTTCAATCAGCTAAAATTTATTTAATATTTTATACATACATCTCGCCTTATCTTCTTACAGTCATTGGATTATAATTAAATTTTGAAACTTTATATGACTTGTACTAAAATTGAAAAAGTAAATAAATGGTTGACTCCCAAACAAATAAAATGTATTAAGTGTAATATGTTTACTTGCATTATTTCTTATTTATATAATAAATAAACAATTAAAGAAACTAATAGCATTTTTAATTAATTACATTATTTCTCTTATTTATGTCATGAAGAAGTTAAAGAAATAATCTAAGTAATAAATTTATTTATATGTTTTGAATTCAACCTTTTATTTATTTTTTCATTATTTCTCTCTTAATTAATTTTAGATACATCTGAAGATGTCTCTAAGGAAGAAACGTTGTGTATCTTAGTTAATTGTAAATTTTAATGTTTTTAAATAAATTCTGACTTTTGGAAAATTTCATTGGATTATTAATTTGTCAAAATTCCGTTTTTCAAGCATTATTTCTACGCAGTTTTAATGACAAAAGTTTGGATTCGTCACCTATAAAGGTACTTTTCTATATTTACTATATTTTAATATTGGCCATTTGTCAATGATAAATTTTGCAAAATATCGTAGTTAAGTCCTTTGAGGTTTGATGAATTTTACGAAAAAATAAGTTTCAATACCGAGATATTGTGACGATTCAGATGTTTGTATATATTCTATAGATAAATAATTCGGATAGGAAAGAAAGATAATGAACGTGATTTACTCGAGTGTTTTACTAAATAGGGAATTAGAAATTTTTAAATGTCCTGTTTCAAAAATTATTACGTTTTTTCCAGGTGTTGTAAATTACCTACGTAATCGATTGCTTTTATCATATGAAGTACTCTCTAAATTAAGAAGATTAATTAACTTAACATAAATGAATACAAATAGGAAGATTTAAGGTAACTAGCAATCTTAGAAAAAATTTTAATATATAATTTTGTGTTAAACAAGGAGATCGTCGGTCCAAAACTCTGCTTAGTCTAAGCAATTATAAATCGAATAGATCTAAGAATAAATATGTAAAAAAGAGCATAATGTACAGCGTATGAAAGAACTGAGAACCATTTAAAGAGGAAAACAAGCCATTTTGGCAAAGTTATTAATAACCAAAAAAATATATATTTACAGACACGTTTATAATTTTTTTGACAGGGAAAGTTCCAAAATTCAAAAAATTTAGGATTCATTTTTAAGAACAATAACACAATAAAGGAAGAGATTAAAGCAATAAAACATAGTTTGCCAATCAAGATTTTATTAAAAGTAAATTAATATCAAGAACAGCCAAATTAAAACTTTTTTGGAGTATCATAAGGACTTAAAAAAGACTCTGATAAACAAAAATTAATATTATTTGAAAGAAAGATACTAAGAACAATGTGTAGACCAACTAGATTGTACTTGGAGAATAAAGTATAACGAGGAACATGACAGAATAATTAAACGTAAAAATATCAACTTCTTAAATTCACGGAGATTAAATTGGATTGGGCATGTTTATAGGATGGAAGACGACAGACCGATTAAAAATATATTTATGTGAAACCCACCAATGGAGAAACGAAAAGAAAGGAAAAACAAAATACAGATGGAAGAATGATGTACAAGTAGAATTAAAACATATGAAAATTCAAAACTGGAGGACTTGTACTTAAACAGGAAGAAATGGAAGACAATAGTTGAGAAGGTCATAACATTTACAAATTAATGCGCCTGAAGAAAAAGAATCGACTGCGTTCAACACGGCCTCCATCTTTCTTTTTATAATCATCAATTACATGTATATAAAGAATCCAGCTCATATTTTTTACTAAAATATGTCATAAGTGACGAACGTATAGTTAAGTTACTGTTTAATGAGCTTTAAATGTGACCGGTTTTTTATATAGAAACATTTAGGAGCCGTGACAGTGTCCGATTAACCACTTAATAACAAAGAGACGGCGGTTTCCACGAGCGTCTAATTAGCTTTCGCCCGTGGACCTTGGCTGCTGTGAGAAGGCGGTTTGCAGGTCAGCTTTGTTCCCAGATGAGAGATAATAGTTACTACAGTCTCGCACAAATTCCAACACCTCTTCCTCTCCTACCCACAGAGGGTTAATCTCATATACAAATGGAACTATGATGATTGTATCAATAGGGTACAATATAATACGATACTAAAATATTAATAGTGGACCATGAAATTAAAATTATTGGTAAAAAATTAGAATAAATATATTTCTTTATCCCTCCTTTGATATTAGGAATCATCTGGAAACGAAATTTCGCAATGAACTACGTAACGGAATTTATTTCTCGTTGCCACGAATCAGTGGTTTGTCTCATGACCGGATTTGCATTTTCAATTCGTTGTGCCCGTCACTACGAAGAACACGTGTATTACGTATATTCGTAAAATTGACCAAATTTCTCGACAAGGATTTGTGGAATTCTAATTCGAGACACACGAGGGACTGCTGCAAGGTTATTTTCATTTAGAGCCGTTTGTTGGAGAAACCTACAGCGAATCAATATACTACTCCGTGTTTGACTTTAAGCCGAAAAAAAAAGTTTCTACTATAAAAAAAGATACGAAAGATAATATCGTATGATCAAACAAACTTATAGAGGCTAATCAAAGGGGAAAACGTACCTTCAGAACCATCCTCAAATATTTCATTACAACCTTAATTTTTATTATTGAGAAAAAAAGTTAACAGGCTTTTTTGAAGTGCGAGTAAAATAGTTCGAAGAATAACGTCAAGTTTTGGATATACAGTATCTTTAACATGACTATTTAATTTATTACGTGAAGGTCACAGTTTTGTGTTACTGAGCTGAATATAAACTCTTGATAAGTGTTCCAACAACAGCTTTATCAATCACGATGTTCCCTCATGTGTAATTTCACGTGCTTGCTTGTATTTCGAGGAGTCCGATTACATCTACTCGCGAGAAATTTTACCCGTACTTCAGATACGACATTTCGATAGAGACGTAGATCATATCTAACTTTCACACCTTTGCTCAGCAGATCACGGATAGTCGTCCAAGAGGAGGGGCTTGGTCCCTTCAGGGAGAAAAGATAATTCCATCAGACTTTTTAAAGTGATCGACCACGTTACCAATTGTAGGATTTTTATTTTTGAGTGCGACAGGCTACATGAGAATCATCCACGTGATGGCCTCTGTCCGTTAATAGAATAGGAAGGGACGTGAAGAAATTACGTTTATTAATTGGAGATATGTCTCGACTTAAAGTTCGATAAGATCATCATGGAGTTTCTTCCGCTTTAGTCTTCTGCTTCCTGGCTGAATGAATGGAACTTCCGGGATTCATTCAATGATGGGGTTGTGGTGTCAAGATATCCTCTTCCTTAGGGATACATACAAATGCCGGATGGCTGTGTTAACCGAACCTATGCCCAGGTAGCTATGTAGTGTGGACTTTCTTACATACGAGGGTGGTCCAGTTGAGTCGAATTACTCGGTTTTTGCAAATGTTTGATATAATTTTCCGCGGCACAGCCACACACACACACACACACACACATATATATATATATATATATATATATTGTAATAAACACAAATTTATTTAAATTAAATTTTTTTAAAGTGAAGATAAGCCTTACGTTATAAACAAATTAAAAGTTAAAATGATAAGGATTTTAAATGAAAACAAGAATTCAGAATATAACACAAAATTAATTTAATAAACACATATTCTTATTTCAATTGAAATTTTACAAGTTGGTAATGTGCCACGGCTTAATTTTCAAGGCCGCCTGTCGGGCCTCCAATAAATAATGTTACAAAATGACAATTAAAAAACTTACAATGCGGAAAATTCCTGACTTTAATTATTATTGAAATACGAAATCTGACGATAATTATATTTACACATTAAGTTTGCAATTAATAAAATTTATTTTTTGTTTACTTTACCATTAGCTATTTGTCTGAGCTCGATCTCACTCGATTTTTCTTAAACGCATCACAGAAAGGCCATATTTCACTGAATTTAATGGATGTTGTAGTTTTCAAACACAAAGCACTTCCTGCTCTTAACTGTTGATAACGTTGTTTTTTAAAACTTTGATAATTGCATGAATATGCCAATAGACGAAATACTTCAGACTGTCGAATTCCAAAACCCGGGATATAATATGTCTCTGCTGTCTAATTACACGTGCTCAAATATGGTACCGGGAACTCCACAAAAAACACACCTGTCGCCTTCCTGGTCCAAGAAACTCTGAATATCTAAAGTTCTGTACGTCCCAGTACTGCCTGAGGCAACAATGCAACTTTAGAAAGGAAGCATTATAGGCTCATATTCTTGTAGACAATCCTCATATTTACATATTATATACAGGGACGTGTTTCTTGCAGTTTGAGGCTTCAATTGTCCAGATATCATCTGCCTTATCCTTCCACGAGATATTTGATGTGCCCAAGTTTGTTGATGATATAAATTGATTCCAAGATATAGAACTACTGTAGATTAATATTATGAATTATGCTGGTAACGATATATTGGACAGCGCGTTTTTTGTGGCTTTTAAATCGGAGACTCGTATTGACATTATCAATTGAATTCAAATCATCAATACCTTTCAGTACTTTGAAGTGTTGAAAAAGATACCGTTCTCGTCCACAGACGTCATTTTATGCTGACTGCTGTGACCGAAAATAAAGAGATCTGTTAATCAATTTTTTTTAAAAAAACTTGAACCTGATGAGGTCGCAAATTAAGCGATGAAACGTTGTTGATGTAATAAATTATTTTTTCTGACTTAAAAAATTGACTGATGTTTATTTATTTATAAGTTTTGTCAATAGCCAGAATACATATTTATATATTCATTTTAAACCCGAGTGTCTGGTTGACTAATTTGGTGAAACGGTGAAACATTGCTTATACCACTGTGAACAAAAAGTAAGGTGAATTTATTTATGAAATATAAATTCTTTATTTATTCTTCCAAATCAATTTCATCCCCTTCAAAGTAATCCCGGTCCGATAAAACGCACTTTTTCCAACGCTTTTTCTAGTTCTCGAAACAGTCAGAATAGTCTTTTTCCGGTATAGCCTTCAAGACCTTCTTCGATTCGGTTTTTATCTCCTCGATCATGTCAATACGGCGTCCCCGCATTGGCCTTTTGAGTTTGCTGAATAGCCAGAAGTCGCACGGAACCAAATCGGCGAATACGGTGGTTGCGGAACGATATGAGTCGAGTTTTTGGCAAAAAAGTCGCGAAGAACCAATACATGGTGCATTATCGTGATGAAGGAACCAAGAGTTGTTCGTCCATAATTCCGGCCGTTTCAGACGAATAGCTTCACGCAAACGACGCATAACGCTCAAATAATATTCTTTGTTGACAGTTTGGCCCCGCGGGAAGAATTCATAGTGCACCACAACACGATAATCAAAGAAAACTGTCAACATGACCTTGATTTTCGATCGACTTTGCCGTGGTCTTTTCGGTCTTGCTTCACCTTTTGCACGATATTCGCTGGATTGGTCGGTGGTTTCAGGGTCGTCTCGTCTCGTCTCCAGTAATGATGCATTTCAAATGGTCCTGATAGTCAGACAGCAAAGTTTCACACACATCAACGCGACGCTTTTTTTTTCAAAAAATTGAGCGATTTTGGCACCAATCGAGACTTGACGCGTTTGAGACACAAAACATTCTTCAAAATGGTTTGTGTTGAGCCAAATGATATTCCAACACTATCAGCGAGATCTCTAATTGTCCATCGACGATTTTCAAGCACCAAATCTTTGATTTTTTGGATGTGGCCCTCGTCGGAAGACGTTGATGGTCGTCCAGAGCGCGGTTCGTCTTCAACGCATTCTCGGCCCTCTTTGCACTCGTTGTACCGCTTATAAACGTTTTTTTGTGCCATAGTTTGATCACCAAAGGCCTTCCGCAACATTTTCAACGTGTCCGCACAAGAATATTCGTTCCGCAAACAAAATTTGATGCAAGTTCTTTGCTCAACAAAATCACCCTTTGCAAAAATCGCAAAATTCACTTTTGGTTGTTTACAAAAACACGTGTAACTCGGAGATAATTAATCCTCTTAACAATCAGACCCTTGGCAAATATTATAGACAGTCCTACCAACTTAGGGGGAAAAATTTACCTGCCTTCCTAATACCCGGGAGTTTTAAATGACACTTTCACCTTACTTTTTGATCACAGTGGTATACGTGCTCATATGATGGTATAGCTTGAGAGAAATAGCTAGTCGTGTGGAATGGTCCACTGCCCTTTAATTGTAGTGAGGGTAACCCAGAGCTTTATTTATAACACGAAGGGTTTGTTACGGAAACGTAAAGTAAACACTATTTTGAAAATATTGACGCAAGGAAATATGTTGTGTATCGTTCAGGATATGTTGTCTGTCAAATAACTTATCCGTAAAAGATATGATTAAGAACACGGTGTGGTGATAAAACATTGCAGTTATCTGTATATCCCGTTCGTAATAAAATAATGAATGATTTTTCCTCCAAGAGGACGTTCACACTCGCCGACAATACTCTCTTCCACCTTCCCTAACTGCGTATCACACATGCTATGCTATTTCTCGTGATCTATACAATAATGTTTTCTGCATCTTTAACAGATATTTGGTCTATCTCTAGGCGCCATGTCTTAGTGAACAGTAAATCAATTAAAAATGACTTCTTTGGAAAATTAAATAAATTTATAGTATTTTATTCACTGTTTCTGAAATATGTTCATTTCATAATTAATCCACTAGTCTTCAGTCCGTTTAATCTGTGTCTGTATTTCAGTGGTCTGCTGGGACTGTGTACATGGATATTTAGATCGTTGTAGACATTCATGTGTAGTCTAGATTTCACTCTACCGTCCAACAAAAATGTTTACCCAGCGTCAATCAAAAATGGAAAAGAAAAAAGAGTATCTTTATGTAAGGCAGCCGATTCTCATCGAAAAAAAATGTGGTCCCGTTGGCTTTACGTAACGCCGTGGTGGTTTTTCTTCGATCCTTGTGGTTTAGACAGTAAGGACGAGGAATGTTACCGAAGTTGTTTTTCCTCTGCTGGAGCAACACGAGTCTCAATGCTACACAAACAGTATCTGCGTTTTTCGCTGATCTTAATAAAAGGTTAGCTTACGGAGTAGTTCCGATGTTCGAGTGCTCGCATATCTTTTGAGATGGCAACAAGTAATTGGCTCTCGTATTTTTTTCCCAATCACCTGACTAAAGGTACAAGGATCCGAGAAACGTTGTGTGGTATTTATATCAGCACTTTACTTTGTCTGTTTTTGCCTATTTCATCTATATTATATACACACGTATTATATTCTTATTTAAATAATTTGTGTTAAATAAGGAAGCACTTTTTTTGTCTGTATTTGGCTATCTTTCTTATTAAGAATTAGAGAGAATTTGAATATTTTGTGACTTATTATTTTAGAATCTTCATGAATAGACTCAGAATTACTTTAAATACGGTTTTTACGTCTGTGAATCACAGTTGGACGTATGAGTGACGTTCAGAGGAAGTCTTCAAAGAGGACTATTTTCAAGCAAGTCATTCGTCTGAAGAAAAAAACGGGGCTGTGGAAATGTAACAGGTGATTGGAAGTTAATTAAAGATTAATTAATATTGCAGTGGTTAAGAAACTAAGGTATTCTCCGGCTTTCGCTTCAGTGTCGGGATAAAAAGTCCATTATATATTGCAATTACTGTCATTTCGAGAAACTAAATTGCTCAGCTGTAAATGGAAAGTTGCGTTTCCGTTTTTCAATTTAACATGATTACTAATCTCATTATTTAACTTTCTCGGAAATACTAAGCATTTATATTGTTGTCTACGCTGCATTTAGCAGAGATCTCGGACGGTAGGACCTGAGAGTCTCCAAATTATAAACATATGTAAACGTTTAACCATAACGATGTCATCGTTACTGTAAGTAGTTACGAATAATCGTCCCACTTTTACCTTTACGTGCTTTTTCACATTACAAACGATTCTGAACAATTTTCCTTCACTTTATCCACAGAATAATTGGTAAAGATTAATATGGTGTCTCATTGTCTATAATATGATGTCAAAGAAGGATGAATATACCAACGTTTCCAAACAGTGAGAAAACGTCGTCACCAGTGGAGCGGTTGAGATCTAGATTCCGAAAACTTTTACAGAAACGAACCTACTAAAATCATTCTACTCCAGAGAATTGACTACCGAGGTTTATGGCGTCTGAGCTTTTCCATGCGTTGATTGGTAAATAACGGTCAGAGGGGTGATACACGAAAGCAATTACTACATACATTTCGGTCTTAATTTTAGCTTTTTTTTTTGTCAATGTTGGAACACCAAAAAGAACCCAAATAACGACCGTAAATAACAGGCCAAAAAAATATCACAAAATAAGACGGTGAACGTTATGTAGATGTCCAGTATCCAACAGAAGGTTTGCGGTTGTAAATACGTGTATTGATCCTGGTTTTTAAATTACGTTCGGTTTGTCCAATATAACACAGCTAACAATCCTTACACTCAAGTTTGTAAACCTAATTATGTATTTGCCATTTATTTAGAGTGCTTATGCTGGTTAAAATATAGCACATTGACGTCGCTACCTGTGACGTCTCTTTCATGGCGGAAAAGATAATCCGTGCCGCTTAGAAAGCTATGGAGTAAATTTTCCTCAACGAATGTACTTCAAACGTGAATTAAAGCACATCGTCTCGATGTGTAAAACGAGTCCTCATTCGACTGTTTTGCTGTTGAAAATTCCCTAAGTTCCTTAAACTTCCCACTTCATGCTTTCAAAGGTTGAATTTTGGAAAATACATTCGCAGTGCTTACATCGTAGTAGGAATATATGTTCAAAATCTGTTGGCTCTCTTTTTACGTCAGGTATTTACAAATGCATGACATATGTTTTCTTATTTATATATTTATTATTTTTATAAATCAGATACAGATATTGAGATATCCTTAGTGAGACTGAAATTTTAGTATGCAATTTCGTTGCGATTTAATTTATTTGATGATTCAATTACTTTTTTTCTGAGGAAACAGGATGATTTAAGTATATTGCATGCACTGATATAAAACACACACAAAAAAAGAACAAAACATAAAAATACACAATATGAGGAATAAATATATTATATACACACACAAAAGTAAGAACAAAAACAAATATAAGCATAGAACAGACACGTATAAAAGAAAATACAAAATAGTAAATGGGCAAATTAAAAATATGTATAAATAGTCAATTTGAAAATGAGAAAACAAATTGAAATAGGTGGAAAAGAGAAAAGCAAAATCATTTTATAAATATTAAAAAGTCTTAAAATTATTTTAAGCTTGTTTTAATTACTATTCCTATTATTTCGTTATATTTGTAGACGTAATTGCTATTTGGCATTCCTCTCATTTAATCATGGTCTCAAATATAAGCCATTCTGTAAACATATGTTTTATTCGTTTTCAGATTCGTTTTAAATTAACTAGGCATGGAATGCTGAGTCTGGGTAAATTCTTTAAACTATGATACTATTACCGCATGTCGTTCAATGTGCTGTAAAGTTACGTAAATGTGCTATCGTGACGCATCGTCGGTCCCTGATACAATTTATTCTACTTTACGCTACAATGAGACATGAGTGTGAATCTCACACCTGCGATGAGTTCTGAACACGTTTTGCTTTTCAAAACATTAATAAAGAATTATTGAATAAATACAAAAGTATGATAAATCGGAGTTCAGGTTGTCCTATTAAGAGAAACACTTATTTTAATATTACTTTATCAAGACTGTTATATTGTTTTACATTTATACATCTTTTAGTTTTTCTTAATATTTATCAAGAGATTTTTGCCATTATCTTATCAAGGCCAAGAATAATAATAATGGTAAATAATAATAAAGAAAACTACTTTATGACTGTTATAGATGATTATATATATATATATATGTATATGTGTGTGTGTAAAATTTATTTAAAATCTCAGTCCCTTGGCTGAGCAGCTGTAGTTGAGACCCGAGGCGTGTTGAGTTCGCCCCTTTTTTTATCGCCTTGGAACTCGCGGCAACTAAGAGGGAATTTCACCGAAGCATCACAAATACTCGCCGCATCTGTAAAAATACCTCCTTATTTTTAGCTAAACTAAACAGGAGGCACCCATGCTTGAACGATTCCCCATTATATTCTTTAGTCATTCTAAGGGAACAAATCCCACTGTTTATTCTATGAAGTGAGCGAACCGAAAAGTATTATCCAAAATGTCTATTTAGTTTCAGATTATTTAAGCTGCCTCACGTGTGAGAAAGAGGTCATTGCACTTGTTCGTAACAAAAGAAAACTTTACGTTGTCAGTGTTGAGGATCGAATAAAAGTGTTGCGCCACTGTAAGTTGCCTTCATTGAAAGCGATAGGCTTACGGCAGTGACTGTGTGTACCACCGACAACATATCAGCGTAGCCAACTTTTGCCTTTAAACTTGAACTGGAGGAGAAGAAACAGAAAATTAAAGGCCAATCCGACGATCTCTTTTTACTATTATTTAATTTCATTTTTAGTTGCATCAACTGATGGGTCATTAGCGATTTGTACAATTGTTAAATTTAAGTTTCTGGGAACAAATTAGTTTTTTAAAAAAGAATTAGACGACATTTTCTTGGACTTTGATGGTTTTGGTACTCTCGTGGATGTTGTTTTGTTCCAATGTCTGTTTCCTCTCTTGATAGAATTTGGGACAGAATTTGATGTGGTGTTCTATTGATATCGGGATATGTGCACTCGAGCACTTGACGGTTTTGAAGTCTGAAGAAACCACGAAAATTCTGTCCAAGGATGTTCATGTTTGAGTTATGCTTCTTGGTTGAATTTTAGTCTGAAGTTCCTAAATCAGAGATTTCGTCATTTAGGTGTCGTTTCTTTTTGTCCTTAATTTTTGTGATACTGGCTTTTACAGATATTTCTGAGTATTACATTCGTTTATTAGGAAGCTTTGAATTCTGGAACGTTTCGTGAAGTTTTAATTCTGATCGTCCTCAATAAACACTATTTGGTTGGTTTCAAGTACTTTATCTATATTTGTTATTATTGATTGTGCTTGAGTCGTTGGATTTCCGTGGATTATGATCTTTTTTTCCCTTCATTGTTGTTATTTGATAACTTGGAGTTGATGTCGGTTCCGATGATCATGGTGGTGGTTGTGGGGGAGGGGAGGGGGGGAGTGGTCCATGACGACATCTGCATGGGTTCCTGCGAGTTGTTTCCATTCCGCGATAGGTTGCTTTGGAGAGTGGGGAATGCCTGTCTCATCTTTTGTTGTTTGAGTGATTCTTTTTTTGTTTATTTATTAAAAAATTAATTCGCATATTTTACATTTGAGTTGATTAAAATGAGTAAGAAGTATGACAGGGTCACTAGAATCAGGTGGAAGGTCCGTTGACCCTCCTTCTCTTATGTTCCTTGTTGGTGTTCTGAGGGGGTTGGGGTGGTAATTGGGATTTGCTTCAGTGATGGGAAGCTGTTTTCTTTGTTTTGTAAATAATGATAGGAACCTTTTTTGAAGCGACTACTCATAATAATCATATCATAAATATAAATTTCATTATACAGAAACATAGGTTATCCAACTTAAATGAGACCATTCATGGATAGAACTGTATTAATTTTGAACTATATTAATTTTTTTAATTAATAGTTAGAGTCTTACAGGTTCACTGTAATACCTTTCAAAGAAAGCCCCTGTATAATTATAATTTTCTGTCATATTACAATAAGTAAATAAACTAGCCAGAACTCAGAAAATATTAATAATCGTCAAAACTATTTCGTTTACAAAAGAAAGCCTAAAATTAACACAATTGGTAGATATAAATTTATTTACGTAATATTAATTTTTAAAATATATTAATGGTATATCTTGGCATTACACACAAATTATTCCGAATACTCCACTTCATTGAATAAGTTTTGTCTCTTAAATTAATAATTAAGGTCCAATGTATATAAACCATTGAAGTACACCTTATGAAGTCTCAAGTTAGGAACGAAACGTCGTGATTCAGTTTCGGCGTAGTACTCGGTGCTGAGAAACGTATAGTCACCATTTTGGGTCCCGTCCGGTCGAGATTGTTCTATTATAATCCGTTAATTCAGTTTCATAGTATTTAGATCTGAACTCCAATTGAATTTATTATATTCCTGAATATAATTTTATTATTAATTTCTTTGCCAATTATTATTTTTGTCACTTGTGGCCGTTTGCCTCTGTACTGCAAAACATCTCGTTATTTACCCATATATATATATATATATATATATATATATATATATATAAACTTATATTTCAGGAAATAAAAAGAAACCCTTATTTTGATCTAATATATCTACGACGTAACCGTCACAATAATATTTCTAGAGTGGGATCAACTATGAGCTGTCATACTCGGATCATTTCATCATTTTAGTCAATGAAAGTTTAAACATAAACTTCACGAGCAGTTGCCCGATTCACTTGTATAGAGTAAGGATTCCGGTCATCGTCCCACGGTTGGAAAATATTTACTCTAAGTTCTTGAGATATTCCACTTTTGCAGCTTTCCACTCCTGCTATTTATGCGCAATTTTCGCTTCACGTGTTCCTTAAAAATGGGTGCTTTCCTCGACCCTTGTTCTACTTCGTTTAGTTCATCGTCCTACAATGTTTCATTTCACACTCATAATTACTGAAGTGATATTCTTTATGTCGCGGAAGGATAAGTTAGCTTGTTAGTAAATACGAGCGTAACGTAACATAAGTGAAGGGACGTCACAACCTCGCCAATGACAGCACCCGTCAACGGCATGTTGATTTAAACATCTACCTGCTTACAGGAACGCCTTCTACTCTATCTGCTTTCGAATTAAGGTTCCCCTTAGCCGAGACAACACATCACTTTGAGAAGCGTATATTCCGGGATCGCAGAACTTCGGCATACGGTAAGGGTTATCTGCTGATTCTATTGGAACAGTCGACCAGATGCCTCCTAAACTCGTCTAGGCATGGAGAAAGGAATGTTGCGTCCCCACAGCAAACCCCAATCCAGTCAGCGGAAGGACGTGGGACAAGTGCCTTGAGCCCGACCTACCTGGTGCAGGTTTTATAGGGTTATCCCAGCATCAAATTTAGGAGAGAGTCGATTAGAATCCTTATCTATGGACCGGAGGCCCTAATTAACCCTTGGCTACCTTGCTCTCGCTTCCGCATCCCCTTATTGGGCTTTTGGGACGCACAATGCCATTTAAGTTTCCTCGGTCGTATTCTCCTTTTACTAGACTTTATTTGGAATTTGCAACGAAGTTTGTGATAGAACGTCAACTCAGCATTTCCCGGGGCGATTTGTGGAAACAATGGGAAACCCAAACCGCATTAGAATGTAGTCATCGCCCGTTTGCTTACAGGTACAATGCTGTAATTACAAACTACTAATTGTAAAACACTATTAATCTAATAGTATTGATTTTCGTCTGTATAGTTTAAATTATTAATGCCAAAACAGATAGTTAAAAAATTATAATTCAAATTAATTTAATTTAACATGTTTCTGTTCCGATGTAGACCTCATAAGGCTAACAATAAAGAGATTAAAAATTATAGATATAATCGTACGAAGGTATTAGTGCTATTCATCTTTGTTACTTCTACTCTTTTAATATTCATATCTGTAATTTTTAATCTCAGTATTGTTAACATGATGAGGGTTCACATCCATCCATAAAACATGTTAAATTAAATTAATTTACATTATAATTTTTTTTAAAAATATTATCTATCATATTACAATGCATCTAAGAATATTGCAAGAACGTATACGGTAAAATAAGTTCTAAGAAAAATTAATTTCTATATATAGTCGATGTTCAGTCTAGAAATATGGCTTCCTACTCGTACCCACTTGGAAATTTGTTAAACCCCACAAGTTGAATCTTGTTGCGAGGCTTGAATTTTATTGCTATGAGTGCATTTGTTTGTGAATAAACGGCGGAGGCAGACGCCGGATGGCCACTTGTTTACTTTCTCCTTCCGCAGCATCTCCTCGCGTATTTACATTCTACAGGCAGACAGAATGGAGGCCATGTTGCCGTGGGAAAGCCCACACCTGGTCTCGCGGCCAATTAAAGTTGCTTTCACTGCCCCGGGATATCTTTCCTGTCTCACGGCGGCCGTTTCTTCCCTGTTGCAGATGTCCGCGATCCAATGCAGGCACTTCGTCCAGAACGCGTGGCGGAAGGATCTCTGCGCCAACTGCTTCAAGCCTCGCGAGGAGCACGTGGAGGTCCGCCCCCGCACATGGGCTCGCACCAAGGAGGCGCCTCAGGTAACAGCAAAACATGTCCTTCACTGCAGGCTCAAATTTGTTTCAGTCATGCGTCGCTCGGCTGTCTGGATGAATATATTTATTTAGACTTGGTGCCAGTTACAGCTTTATCAAAAGTAGAATGAAGCGGCACGTAGTCTGGTAAGGATCGCAATAAAAACGAAATCGCTATAAAAAATAATTAATGTAGAAAACATGGTAAAATTGAAGAATATAACCTAATAGTTAACAGGCATTTATTTTTTCCCCAAAAAGGAGATATTACTAAATTTCACATTATTTTTTAGTTTACTGAAGATTTTTATAACCTATTGTTCCTGAAAAGTATCAAATACTGCTGTTGGAAAACTTTTGCAATCTATTAAGTAACTAACTAATAACCTGTCCTTCTTTCGGAAATTGAAACATGGCGCCTGTTCTTAGCGCTAACGTTCGCTTTTGACACTATGATTTCCGAACACTGTCTTCTATAGATAGGATAGGGCTTGAGTCTATTTTTTTTTCATCAACGCGTTTTTATATCTCATTGTTGCAAGGTTTTTGGATTTAATATTGTTTATCACTTCTTGGCGGTGTCTATAAGTATATAAATCGTCAACTGATGATTACTTTATCGATTTAACTAGTTATACACTGTTTCAGAATTCCTGTTACAGACTTCTAGGGGTTGTAGAGGGGACTTAGTAGATAAAGTTTTGATAAGAAACCCATGTCCAGAAATGTATTACTTGGATGGAAAATAAGTTTGAAGATCGAATCGATTTCAAATCTCCCGCTTTACGGTACGCAAACAAAATGGACCGAGGGCGACTGCTGATATCGTGTCTTTTGTGCTTACAATCAGTTCTGCTGAGTCGGCGATCACCTAAGTTCATCTCAATCTCTCTTTTCCTTTCAATGTTGACAACGTAATTGAAAATCAATAACGGTCCGGTAACGTAGATTATAAAACTTATTGATTTGTATTTTCCTCTTTCATTTGTGTTTAAAGAAAAAATTTTGTTTCCTCTGTCCATCTTTACTTACTTTGTTTTGAAAAACATGAACACAGCAACTTCATGCTCAGAAGAAAATAAATTTTTCCTTCTGGTCTACTAGAAAATGTGATGATGAGTAATCAAAGTATGTGGATGGAAAAATGTCGACCGGACCGAGAATCGAACTCGGGACTTTCCACTTACCGAGCGGATGCTCTAACCAACTGGGCCAATCCCTGCTGCGACATTCCTCCATCCGTCAGATCTCATGCGGTTCACCTACAATTTACACATCCAAGCACCTTCATGGCCTTATTCCCAGGATCAGATGAAGGGCGGATAGCCAATGTAAATTGATTATAGATTTTGTTTGTTATTTAAATAAATCTTATACGCTCAAGCCAAAGCCAAATGATTTTTTTTCCATTCACATACTTTGATTAATCATAAAATTTGCCTTTGGCTTGAACATATAAGCTCTCTTTCATTAATTTTGAATGTGACGGTCTTCATCTGATCCTGGGAATAAGGCCATGGAGGTGCTTGGATGTGTAAATTGTAGGGATGGAGCAAATGTCGCACCGGATCGGGAGTCGACGGGATTGGCTTTGTAGGTTTTTTTAAATGATGAATTAAGAGGATATTTTACAGAATTTAATAATCATTTAACTGAACATGGACAATTAAAATACAAAATACAGTGTTCAGTCAGCCGGGAAAAACAATCTGATCCTTTAATCTCAAGTTAAACCATTGTCTACGGTAATTTCCCCAGGCGCGTCAAGGATTGAGACACTTGGCAGTTACCTTGCGTTGATATCTGGCCGTGATCGTGTGGCACCCTCGATCTCTCCGAGTCCTCTGGAAACTCAAGTTTGGGCCTGCACGTCCGTCGTTGGCGACGGTTTGTCCACTATATTTTCTTTACATGCCCCTCGCTGGATGTGAAATATCGATTGTCTCGATCATCTAAGGATCGATCTTTCCTGAACCAAGAAATGTGATTGGTTCAGGCAGTCACGTGGTTAATTCAATTTCTGTGATTTTAAGAGAGACGTTTCCCACGGTGCGACAGTCCAGGTAACTTCCGAGGGTCAACATACTACGTGTGTAAGCCCAGACCAAAGGGATTATCTACCCTCCTCGGCGGCGCATGGTCACATTCCACCTTGCCAAGCTCGCAACCGTTGCTAAAATCTAATTATATAAAAATGAAATATATATATATATATCGATAATAAAACTATCGCGCTACAGCTTAGATGGGTTAGAGCATCCGCCGGGTAAGCACAAGGTCTCGGGTTCCATTCCCGGTCTGGTCGGCAGTTTTCCATTCACATACTTTGATTAATCTTAACCATTTGCCTTTGGATTGAGCATATCAGCTTTCTTTCACTAACTTTGAATGTGACGGTTGTTCACTAGTAATTTGTTTACGAAACAATCATTTAGAATATATAAGAGTAGTGTAGACTCCATATTATTTTGTTTCCTGCATACACTAATTATTAGTTAGAATGTTTCACATCAATGAGTGTGACTGGACTTGGTATTCTAAAAAATGAAAAATAAATTTATGGTTTTCTAATTATTTCGCTTTTCGTACATCTGCTCTCACTTTTCCAGTCTCACTAAATGATATTTATATTATAATATTACTTGGGTTTAATAGTTTTACTATTTCAACACAAATACTCTTATTTGGAAATAGAAATTTTATTTCCGAATAATCTATTACTATTTGTTGGCAATGGAGCATTTAATATTTGGTTTTTGTTGGTCTAATGTTCCTTTGTCTGGTTTTAATGAAATAAAGGAAACAAAGAAAAAGAAAAAAGAATGAGTGGAGGAGGAAGGTAGGATCAAAGATGGAGTAGTGAAATAAACCGACGTGTCGATACCCTGAACTGATGATCCTTACTCCCTAAAGATGAACAGAGATTTTACTGTTCGAAATGCCAGTTTATTTCACTACTCCGTTTTTGACACCAACTTCCTCCTTCACTATTTTTTTTTCTTTTACGTTGCTTCCTATATTTTCTTAAATCCAGACGATTCAACAACTGACTAACTGTAACAAAGTATTAAATCTATTACTACTTCTTACTCTGAGCTTCCACTAGCTTCTCATCCCCCCACAGCAATTCTCTTACTAAAACTCTCTCCCGATGTTAGATGCTTTTAACATTCCTCGCCGGGCCAATAACTACGGTTTTACGTGATTCAGGTTAAATTTTTCTGGGTGGAATAACTTTGTCTACATCAGTTGTTATTGCGCAGGAAGTCCCCTGCTGGCAAAGTTTTGAGACTTAATTTTTTCCATTACAATTTATTTAACCCTCCTATTTACCGCCAACATATTAAGAAACCAAAACTTAGTTTTTAAAGCACTTAGCTATTGTGTAGTTCTGTTCACCATTTTCTAATTTTCTATGGGTTTTCGAAGAACTGAGAAGGAAGGGATCATGATCTTTCATTCTCACTGCATATGACCATTAAGTTTAATGAAGCTTGACTAACACACAAAAGGGGCATCCCTTTGAATGTATAATACAATTTGTGAACCTCACAGCTGTTATAACAATACAGCGCCTCGTTCCATCTCCTCCGGTAACTTATCTATAGGGTGATCTACGGTCATGGGACAAACTTTGAGGTGTGGTACAGCTTACTAAAACATAATATTTTTTTTTGTATAGGACTGTATGGTTGGAGGAAGCACGAACACAAAACAATGAGACATGAAAAGAAAAATTCTTGTTTATTTTTAGAATCATCGCAAAGTGTTCCTTTCCAGCTGTGTTTACAATAACTGCTCAAATTTGCGACCACCAACAGTAATACACGCATGGTAGCGTCGGAGTGATTGGCGAACATATTCAAATGACGTATTCCCGAAGTTGCATGAGGTTCACGGTTGGCCAGGCATACTACTGCCCTCTACCTTTTTTTGTTATGGAGGATACTGTCTAAATCTTCTAAAGACGAGGAGGAGGGTACGTGCACTCCTCAACGGTGCCGGATTTTTACAGGCTAAAACCCTTTCCTCCTGACATTTATCTACCCTGGAACTACTTGCGTATTACTTCGGGGTGATGTCTTTTGCACTATCTTCTCCGATTTTTAATATAATATTAGGCCCTCCTAAGTTCTGAAAAATCTTTTGCGTAATTTTTTAAACGTTTCCAGCAGTCCTCGGATTTTGGAAGGAGTTTGTCCAGGTTTTCTGGACTGATTTTCTCCCCGAGATAGGACGTGAATTTGTCACGTTGTATACTCCATGCGTCGCAGTGGAATACTGTATGCTCCGCGTCGTCCCTCGGATTCTCGCAGGGATCACATTTTCGTCTTCGGTCTTTTTGAATCTATATAAATGTGAATTAAAGTGCCGTGTCCGGTTAGCACCTTGGTGAGGAAGAAGGATACATCCCCGTGTTTCCTATTGACACATGGTGAAAGATTGGGTATTAATCTGTGGGTCCATCTTCCGGTTTTTTCTCCGTCCCAGGCTCTTTGCTATGAGTCCTAGCTTTTATTGACACACAAGTGAACTTCGGATCAATTTGAAACTCCTTTTTTTCATGGTATATTTCTTTTCTTTCCACGGCTAACATTTCCATCTGTGGTACACTAGCTAAGACCAGTACAGCACATTTTCAAACCGTTTTGTACGCCCTTGTTATTCTTAGTGCCCCTTTCCTTTGTACTGACTCCAGTTTATTTTTTGAGTGGCTGTTTTTCATCGCGCCCGCCCAACTGGTGATCCGTACAGAATTTGTGAGTGGATGATACTCATCAGCAATCTTCTTTTTGCCACCTTTGGTCCATTTACATTAGGCATAATGCGTGCCAATGATGCTGCTGTTCTCTGTGCTTTGTCGGCTGTACTTGTAATGTGTGCCGCAAAGGTCAACTTGTGATCCAGTTCCAGCCGAAGGTAGCAGATACTTTTTTTGCACTTAACCCATTCTGTTCCAATTTGCAAAGATGGTATTCTGTACGATCACCTGTCTGTTACTATCATTTCTTCCGCCTTGTTCACTGCCATTTCAAATCATTTTTCTGACAGCCATTTTTTATTTTTTCCTTGAGTGTCGTTTACTTTAATTTCCTGTACTTCTGCCGTAGAGTCTGCCGGGGCAGCGACTAGCGCGTCGTAGGCGAACCCCACAATGAGCACTGATTCAGAAAGCTTCAAGTTTAGGAGCCCAACATACATGGTATTCCATAGCATTGGTCCTATATTCGATCCCTGTGGTGCCCCGCAAGTCATTTGGTGCTCCAGGATGTCTCTGTCTGTTTTGAAGTATATTCTCCTGTTATCGAAATAATTTATGATTAACTTGTGAGGTATTCTGGAACTTCATTTTCTCTCGATGTCTTTATCACGTGCGCCCATTGTGTTGTATTAAACCCGTTCTTCACATCAATTGTAACAAGTGCACATAAACCTTTCTTGGCTTTTCTATCTGTCTCTACTAAGAGCTGGTAGCGTCGTCGCTTTTGTTGTTCTTTCGTTTGCGTTGATATGCACGTAAACATTTATTATGTTTCTTTTGTAATCAAATAGTAGGCGGTGCCTAGATTCTAAACCGGGTGGATCCTACTAGATACGATAAGTGAGATGTATTCTCATTACTGTGGCCTTGCCAAATACAATTAAACATCTGAATACATTGCAAGCTGAATTTGATGTGATTATTCTTCGTATTTTTGTATGGCAATGTTGTTATACTTCTGGCTGTTTTTTATAGTGAAATGGATTTAAATGCGATTAAATAATATGACGCAATGTAAATAAGATTCGGATAAATCAGTCTATATAATGGTAATTTAATACGAAAACAAAAAAGAAGTATATTGGAAAATGTCGGAAGATTGTCCGATAAGTTTTAAGGCTTTTATGGTTACTGGGTTTCTTAATTGATTTTTGCTATTATAAAATGTTACATGTTTTATTTAGTGTGTAAATTTACAAAAAATTGTTATAATAGTATCTTTCTCTCAAGGTGATTTGATGGGGACGTAATGGGCACACACTTTGCATTATATTAACAAATTTATACGAGTTTTCCATTGAAATGTCATATGATATGCTGTACTATAGATTGCTGCCTGAGAACTGCTTTATCTGCTGTCCACCTAAGCACTCGTTTCAATTCAAACTCCTCTTCATCGAAACCAAACATCTTAATCACTCTAATCCTAGCCAAATACGAATGACTGTACTGCAAGAAATGAAATGAAAGGAAGGAAGCTCCTACGTGAGTCCGTTATATATATATATATATATATATATATATATATATATATATATATAGTAATATTTAACATAACAATTATTGAATTAAATGAAACTAATTAAAATTTCGCCACTCGTTAGCACGCCATAAATGTAATATGCAAAATGAATTAATTTCTTTAATTGGACTAATCATTGAAATAATTGAATGAAAGGAGCATGAAAATAATTACATTGATTCAATTCACTTAAACAATTGGTTTATTATGCACAACTATTTATTTTATAAAATAAATTACTTGTTGAAACTTCACATCAATTTTTATACAAAATGTCCTTTCCTCTTATCTCAGGGTCTTGATTGGGCCTTTTTAAATAAAGAACAATTAAAATTTTTACAATTAACTATTAACAAATAATTTTATAAACTCTCAAAATTTAATCGAAATAAACGGAAATCAAATCGAAATCTGACGATATACTATCTTTATTAACGTTTACAAATATGAATTTTTAAATGTTTCTCTTTACTGACTGTTGTACCGGTACCAGGGCAATTGTCGAGATTTTATAACAGACTTTTCACCTTGAACACTTTAACAGGCCATGTATCACTGAATTTACTTTACTTCACTTTGCCAAACTCCGGCCGATTCACCACCGGACACAATTGTTCCGAAACCTTCTTTCCACCTATATCCCTCGTATTTACTTTGAGCTCATCGATATCGTAGGCCAAATGTGGATTGACGCTCTCGTCTCGAATCACCGATCGAATCAAAACTTTGTTCTCTTCTCTACTAATATGCTCCACCAACTGCCAGACTCAATTAGTCTGTATTCCACAATGTCATGTGGCTGACCAACAAATTTCAACTCCTTCTGCATACATCACGGCTTTGTGGCTGACTAATGACTGCCGCTCCATAGACTTACACGCACTCAAACAACAATGTCCTGTCTGTTCAGTATTCTCGACCATTATTGTATCTGTGTTCGCCGAAAACAATTTATTTCAATAATCTCTAATTATTAATTCTTTTAATTGCCCTTTTATCATTACAATATATATATTGTAATAAACAACTGGAAGGCTTTAATTAAATGACTCAATTAACAACATTTACTAAGCTTTAAAAGAAATTTATTATTGTTGACAAATTTTACAATGTACAAAACCTATTTTTTATGCCGAATTTCATCCATTTAAAACAAATACTTTAATTTTCATTTATTCATTCGTGGCATTTATAAACATACAGTTCTTATATCATTGCAAACATATTCGTCGAATCTCTTATCTCAGGGCCATAATTGGGTTGGATAATTAGAACAAAATCAATGTATAACCTGACAAATAACAATTCAAATATAAAAGTTAACCTAAAACAATATGAAAATAAGTGAAAAGAAAACTGAACGAAATTTGACTATACTCTTTTAATTATCGTTTACAAATTTATATCAAAGGTTTGTAACTCACGGAATGTCTGTCTGGTATCAGATCTCTCTCTTGTATCTTGAAAACTACCACACTAAAAGGCCATTTTTTTACAGAGACTCTAAACTTCATTGAAAATTTTAATATACACGATTAAAATACTCGTCCTCTGCTATCTAGAACCTCGGATGAGCCGCCCCCTTTGGTCTGCTAGTGGTTATCGGTCCCCTCTATGCGATAATTGTTGAATCAGCGTGAAGCAACCATTTGCTTCACCGTGTGCAAATTATTAAATAAATCTCTCCGTAAAATATTTATATATCTCTCCGTAAAATATTTGCTTTCTTTCATGTAGAAATACAGGATCTCGCCATTTGTACTCTATATCTGCAAACTTTACTGTTCGTTGGTCTAGGTGAACTCAAATGTATTATATATCCCCGTCGACTTTTAACTGTTTCATCTCTCGTACGCCACCATTCATAGCCGATTCCAGACTGGCGTTCTCCAAGCGCATACTCAGTTTTCGCCGCGCGGTCTCCATTGTTGAAGAAAGGAAAAACCCGCCTTCATTGTCGCCTTTACGCATTTGTACCGCTAACAATTTAATTATATTAAAACAATTAATGGCCTGTTTAATTGACATTACATGTGTGTGTGTGTGTGACTAGAAATAAATAAGTAGTCACCTCAAAATACGAGGCGCAGGAATCCACTGGCCTGAGGTTTTTGTGGGGTTAGGTCGGAGCTCACTTTAAATCGAACCTTTGTTACGGCAACTTGGTAGTTATATTCGCACATATAGGGACATACATCAGCATGTGTTGTACCCGCAAAAAACTGAAAAGAGATGATAAACGCAGCGTGTGTTAAAAAGACATTGCCGCTGTCTTAATATATAATTAATGTTTTTTTTAAGAATAATAGTTGCGTCGCTCCAACTTGTCTCCAAGAGTACATTCCCCCATGACAACAATACTCCTCTCTGTCCTCCCTAATGCGCAATTCGTACGCCTTGCTATATCTCACGGCCTATATGTATGTACACCTCCTAAAAAGTCACTCGTGGCGCCGACTCAACTCCAACAATTTTAGAATACCTTAACTCAGCTAAGCCTAACAATCGAGCATGCAACTAACAGACTTTAAACATTTTGTGTCGCAGACACCCAACAACATCACTTCCATGTCCGTCCCTGAAGAATAAATATCCACGGTGCAGTGGGAAACCTCTTTTGATTTTGAGTCAATCTGTATATGGCTTTTAGCGTGAAATTTTATAAATTCCCGAGCATTTCAAATTGTCTCATTACAAGTTGAATTAATTCAATGTTTGATACAATATAAAAAATAATATAAACAACATATGTTTGAATTTTTATTGACAGTTATATAAACTGGTCAGTTGATGTATGTACATTATTAGAGGCTTCCTTATTTAGTGAACACCTTCGCTTATGCAATATGCTATGCTTCCACTTTCTCGAACACACTTCTTATAGGGTTCAATGTCCCAATGGAACATCCCAATTTGCAGACTTTGTAGTGTCGTTTCAGGCGCGTGACTAAACGGCAGGATTGAACGCTGAGCTCGGAAGTGACGGATTAAAATCTACGGCTGCAAGAGTCACGCGAAAACAGGCGATTCCAATCCGACCTTGAAACTTTCTAGCCCAAGGATACCAGAGAATTTGGATGTTACGGCACGGGCCAGTCCGGCGCGACCGTTTCGGTGAACGTGGTAACGTCGTAAAAATTCCATAACTGCGAGGCGCAGTGCCTGATCATGAGAGAAGGCCTACATTACGCTCACGACTTGCCATCCATGTGTACAAGGTTTGACGAGGCGTGAGAATGGAGAATCCGTGTCAGTTTGATATTACGCCGTCAATACTTTGAACAAGTCCATACTACTGAAGAAAATATAGAAAAAATCCTAATGAAGGCTTTTCATCTTCCATGGAACTTCACGAGCAGAGGCAGTCGTGGTGATACCGGAAGTGAAACACTAGCCGTAAAATCTCGTCGAGGTGACCATCAATTCGAGTGCCTAGATCAGAGATTCCCAAAGTGGATTACGCGGAACTCAAAGAGTTCGGTGGAAAAATCACCAGGCTGCCGCGAATCAGTTACATTTAAGCAACAAATATTATTTGGAACATAAAACCGAGATTTTAAAACAACCATCAATAAAACAGGGAATCAGTTTCATTTTTCGCATTATCTTTGTTTGAAATATTCCTAGTTTTGTGTCTTCCATTAGTTATTGAATGTAGGGTTCCATAAAATACAAGGGATTTGTTGAGCTTTTCCGTACCCTTGATATTTTGGGAACCGCTGGTCTAGATTATGACAGCTTCCAAGAATTTCGCGGCTACTCTGACTTGCGGTCATACTGGAAAAAGTGAAATAAAATCGTTCAATAATCCATTTGCGCCAATAAATATATCATCATAATACAAAATAGCTCTCTACTTTGCAAACATGCTAGTCGTTACCCTCGAATTTGAGTAAGATGTCCTGCACGCATCATGCAAATATTTACGACTTCGTGCATGCGTTACAGGTCATCCGATCGGATTTCCAAACAAACTAAATCATAAATACCTTAGTTTAATACTCGATTCTAAAATGGCATGGTCCCAACACACCGGTCACATTAAACCGCTTCAAAATCAAAAAATCATTAGTTACTATTCACCTTTATCCCCTTCAATGAAAAAATTACTTTATATATCCCTTATTATTGTACTATGGTAGTACGCCTGTAACATTTGGGATTCCTTTTTTTTACTAAAATAAAACTTTAGTCTTTTAGTTACTTTAGAGACTTTACAGCTAAAATGATAATATACAAATATATTATTATAGTACTAACAATTTGCAAATAATTAACATGTAAACTTGGGGTCTTGAAGATGTCATTCCAAGTTAGAGACGAGAGAATCTGAGGAACTTGATTACAATGTATTCCACAGCCGAAACACTCGTCAATAAGATCCAAATGTCTCAAAATAAAATCCCTCGTTGTATCACAAACTGCCCCTGGTACATCTTCGGTGACCTCAATATTCCATATATCCTCCAAACAATAACCAAATGCATACATCTCCAATATAAAGAAAGACAATTCACACCAATCCGTTAATTTCCGATACTGAAGCTTCTCCTCCACCACACGTCAAACATGGCTGATAAAAAAAAAGAGACGCAAAGACCAAATTAATAATCAATAAAATACATAGGATCAGGAGGTGAAACAAAAGATCCACAGGATAAATAATGTATTATATAAGATGTACATACATCACAACTATAAAATCTTTATTTTCTTGTAAGAAAAAATAATCCGATCGGAAGTGTACATGATGAGAAGTGGCTGGACTAAGAAGCAAGAAAATAGGCGAAAATGAGAGTTTATTTAGACAGAATATTGAGACTTCATGAATGAGATTCCGCGACTTTAATTCGAAACGAAAATGTTCTTTAAATTTCTATCAACAAATTATATATTTTTTAATGCAAAGGTGGTTAGAGTTGCTATATTAAGTACTACAATCCAAAGGTGTGTATCCTTGGTTTGGCGGTGAAAGGCTAGATTGGACATACATACGGTAAGAGTTGTTCTCTGTTCCCATTAGAACAGTCGGCCAGCTGCCTCCTAAACTGGCCGCGGCACGGAGAAGAGAATGCTGCGTCCCCACAGCAAGCATATCTCGCCATCGGAAGGACGTGAGACAAGTATCAAGTGCCTGACCTACCTGACGCAGGTTTTCTAGGGTTTGTCCTGCATCCCTTGTTGGCGAATGCCGGGTAGGATCCTTAAACCATAGTCCGGGGGCCGTTGTTAACCCTTGTCTACCGTCCTCTACCCTTCCGCATCATCCCTTTCAAATCCTTTCCTATGCTATTAAAGGGGAGTTGCCACCACGTGGATTACCGTCATGTAGCCTGTTACTCCAAAATAAAAATAATTAATGCAAAGACAATGCAGTCACCCGTAGCCAAATGTGTTTTAATTTTCTTCTAACCTCCAACTTTTGACTAGAATTTCTGCCTATCTTTTGCCTTGAAAAAGTAGAATTACGAGTATAAATACTATTTTATATCTGTTCAGTTTTTTTTAGTTCATCCCTTTCTAAGAGACAACTTAGCGTTTTATTTATATAGATTATTTCAATGTTTCGTTTTATTTATCAGTCTTTCTGGTTTGGTTTTGTAATTTGTAAAGTGCGTAAATGAAAACTGATTCTACGTGCTACCGAATTTTTATTTCCGCTCTTTCTCATTACTATAAATATTTGTTCATATATAGAACTTCAATGGAGAACTAAATAACGTATAAATCTTTTTTGTGTTACACAGAGTATTCTAAAAGGGGCAAACCCACGCAAGGTGAAGACGGCAGCCGTCCGTTTCCCCGCGGAAGAGTCGCAGGTGATCGGCTTCGGGGGCGACGAGTGCTTCTCTTCGGGGGAGGAGGAAGCGGAAGTGGAGGCGGAGGAGGACACGGGCTCTGACGATGGCTACGACGACGGTACTGAACCTTGCGAGGAGGAGCGCGCCCTGCTGCGACTCACGCGTTCCAACACGGACTTCAACACCGTGGCGGCGAACCTGTTGGGCGCGGAACCGCGGCGTGCATTCACGCAGCTGCTGCTGGGACGTCCTCTCACCGACGCCGACGGCCGTCGCAAGACTCTGCTCGTCTCTGTCACGCCTTTCGGCGACGACCCCACGCCCGAAATGCGGGAGAATAGCCCCAAGATGGAGCGCTCGGAGGAAACGGACGTCAAGAAGGAAGAGGTGGTCACCAAGTTCTCCATGAAGGAAAACGGCGCGACCGACAACAAAGCCAGCCGTATTCCTCTCATCAAAGGGCGCCTGACCGTCGAAAAATCCAAAACTGTCGTCAGAAGCTCCGCCTTCAACGGGAAGCGTGACTTCAACAAAGGAGAAAATACCCCGACCGAAGTACCAGCTTCAGTTCTCGATTCGGAGAAGGAAGACGTCTCCGGTGAGGGTTTAGATGAAACTGAGTCCGCTTTGAAGACATCAACCGAAGCCCACATTCCGGAGGAAAACGGAACGTCGTCCGTCGAACGTGATGTTACAACGAATGAGTACGAAAACGTAATAAATCCCGCTTCCACGATTAGCGTCGCTTCGAAGATAACCGAAGATCGAGGGGAGAAAGTAGAAAGTTCCGTTGCTGATATCGTAGAAACATGTAACCTCAAAGTAAATACCGGTAACCGCGACGAAAGCAAAGCTATCGTCAAAGATTTTGCCTTAAAAGAAATCACACACAAATCGGGCGACACTAGTAAATCGGCGCTTAAGTTTTCGGGAAGCTATAAAAAAATTTCCGGCGAAGAGAGAGATATACAGAACGACACCTGTAACACAGTGGCCACGTTGTCGGTTCGGAAACTGGACGGCGAATCGGCGGTGCCCGTCAAGACCGTCGTCGCTGACGGGGAATACAAGGCCATCAAAGTCATGATCGAGAATCCTGTGGCGGAGGTTCCGAAGGGTGGCGCGGGGGAAACCGAATTTCGAATCGAAGATAGCAGGGAGTTGGCGGGAGAGCCAGACGGTCGAGCGGACCCCGACGACTCATCTGAACCGCCGGAGCTGCCCAGGAGTCCTCCTCCAGCCATGGACCCCAGGCCCTCCTTCCTCCACAGTATAGTTCAGGCCGCCAGGAAGCCTCCGGGTGACAAACCCAAGATTCCGACCAAGCCCAATAAAATACTTCCGGTATCGCCGAAGAAACCGGTGGTGAGTATACAATTAAAATAAGACTGTAATTTGTCGAAATACATGTATTTTGTACTTATTGAACAAAGGAAGCTGCAGATAAAATAAGTCATTCTAACGATATCAATAAACATAACTTGGTGTAAAATTTTGACTCAGCTCATATATCAAAACACCTCTGATTTCCTTTTTTATTTATGTAAGAAGCATTCAGTCAAATAATGTGACCCACAGAAACTTATATATTGTTTCTTTTCAATTAATTACTCAGTGTTTTTGGGTTTACTGAGGAACATTGATAATTAAATTAGATATAATTAAAATTGAAGAAAATGAACAGAAATCCAGATTCACAGACTAAAAACTAAACATACTTCCATGATGGAAAAACAACAATAAATTGTCCTTCACTTAAGACAAACTTCCTAGCCAGCCTCTCCATTCACACATATTTGTACTAACAATCATTTTAACAAAGTCCGCTGTTGGATACTCCAGAAACCATGAATATTCGCATTCATTGTAATTGTGTGAATTTTTTTCAAGTATTTCTATCCTATTTGAGTAAGACTGTTTATTGATTAAAATATATTATTTGTCATTCATGATTACCTCTTTAAAAAATCTTTTAAGTGAGTTCAGCATTTGCAACCTTAACACACGATTTATGTTATTTTTCTAGATTACTGAAACAAACAATATTGAGACTGCAGAACTCTTAAATGAAGATTATCAGCAACAAGAAGGTTTCTTAAACGAACCATTACGCACACCTCAGAAACGCCAAGCACCTAAACCTCCAAGTGTATCCTTAGATGAAATTTCAGTACCCATATTTACTAGAAATGTTACAGTAAATATGGTCAAATCATCATCACCAGTGGCACGTGAGAAAGAAAAGCGGGAGCGTGCATCTTCTTGTAGTCCAAAGATGCGTGCTGACTCGGTGAGTCAGTCTCCTGCAGGACCAGAAAACCCATCTGGCACCGAAGAGAATAATCGTCGAACAATTTCTTTGTCAGTTGAAAGCTTAAGTATGACCCCGACCATTACTCCTGAGGTTATGGAGAGCGAAAAGAAGAAGTCTGGTGGTCGAGGAAGATTTTCTTTGAGAAAGTTTCTACGCCTTGGTCACAGCAAAGAAGGAGACAAGACTAGTTCAGCCACAACACGTTCAGAAGAGGTGCTATCAGCAGCTGCAGTCAAACCTAGGTTGGAGATTATACACCCATTTGATCTGAATGGTGCAGCAGTGGAAGTTGTGAGAGCTGATGGAAAGCCACATGGGGAAGATTCTAGCTCAACAAGTTCTGTTTCCAGTGAAAATAAGGTGAAGCTCATCACTAACTTACTCTAATCTGATAAAATGCCATTCCAGTATTATTTCACATACCAAACAATCATTAACCGAAATTTGTTTTAGGATGCTGAAATATCGGCAGAAGATTCTTCGAACTCCAGCAGTCCAAATCATTCAACATCAGGTGCTAAAATTTTGTAAAATAAATTTTATTTATAAATAAATAAATGAATTAGATTTGTTATAAAAAATATTTTCAAATTTCAGGAAGACCAAGTAAACCACCACCTCCTCCCCGTAATCATTCTTTGGACACTTGGGGTAGGGGAATTGAAGGTATAAGTAAACCTGTCCGTCCGCCGCCACCTAAATCAGCTGAGTTACTGCGCCAACAAAAACTACCTACTGGCCAGGTTGTCCAGCCTTCACCAGCAGATAATCTTTATGCTAATCTTGGTGAGTCCATTTCAGTTTTCATATTATGTAGCTTGACTGAAGATTTAAAGTAATTTATTCATATAGTGACATTTATATTGAATGTCTCATCTGGGTTTGCATGTAGATTTGTTTAAAAATATTTTGTGTTTTTCTAATTGGCAATGGCAGGCCATGTTTCAGGTGAGGTACGATCTGGACTGACTCCAAACAAACCTCAGAGAACAGCAAGTATTAGAGATGCAATTGCAGACACACCTAAAAGAATGACTACTGCAACTACACAATCGGAGGATAGTGGTTATGAATCAGTAGAATTGACAAGTGCAAAAACTACTCTTCGGACAAACCAGGTGATTTTACTTTAATTTGTCAAAATAAATCTTCAAAATTGAACTGTTGGTATATTATGTTAATATATGTTATATATAATTAATAAAAGGGTTTAGTTAATTACTAGTTACAATTTAGTCAGCTTCATATTAGTGTGAAAAAATTTCATGTTAACGTCTTAAAATTTCACTATCACACAACTCTGGCAACCTCAGTAGTAACACACATAATATGAGAACAGATACAAGATTAGCTGATTAACAATATCATTTATGTATTTTTATAAATTATTAAAAATATATATAAATGTAGACGATTAATGTGTAATATATTTTGATACTTTTTAATATTATTTTCATAACCAAAAGTATGTCAATGATTGGCTATTTAAAAGTATTATTACATAAATCCTTCAATATCAAATGGCATATAAATACAGTAATTGCTTCACTTCAATCATAATCAAATGACATGAAATAAATTTATTCTGATTACTATAAATGTGAGACATTATTTCAAAATAGAAATATTACTAAACAATAAGAATGTCAATTTGTTTACAGTTCTTAAAATTCTTTGCATTTGTTTATATTTTAGTGTACAATATAATATACTTTAATTATTTCAGATTAATCACAAATAGTCAGGTTTTAACTCTTTCACTCCTATAAATATTCTCATGAATGGACAAATATCACACTATTTTTCTTGACCATGTACACTTGTAATTCTGCAAAACAGAATATTTGCAGTTCCAGTATATATAGTTTCCTTCATTTTGGTCAATATAAACTTACTTCTACTAATACTTCTTTACTGATTTTTGTAAGCAAATAAAAGATTTTTTTTAAGGGTAACAGGCTACATGAGGGTACAAGTGGCAACTCCCCTTTAATAATTGAAATAAGGGATGTGGAAGGGTAGGGGAAGTTAGCCAAGGGTTAACTAGGGCCCCCAGGCTATGGTTTACGGATCCTACCCGGTAATTCGCCTAAAAGTGATGCAGGGAAAACCCTAGAAAAACCTGCATCAGGTAGGTCGGGCATTTGGTACTTGTCCCACGCCCTTCCGAAGACGGGAGAGGGGTTAGCTGTGGGGTCGCAGCTTTCCCCTCTCCTTGCCTTGACCAGTTTAGGAGGCAGCTGGCCGACTATTCCAATAGGAATAGCGGACAACTCTTACCGTATGCCCAAGGTCTTTGACCCCAGAACACACACATCTCAAATAGGCTGAGGTGCCTCGGCATGTGGGAACCTTAGTTCAAAAACCAGAGAGATGTGAAGGCATCCCCAAAGGTAGCCTCTGCCAGAGCTCTCTGGGAAGGTTCACCTGCAAGTGAATTCTCTCGCAGGCTTCCTCCTTAAATAGAAGATTATCATTGACTGAAATATAACTCTGACTCTACTCAATTGACAGTCAGACTGTTTGAATTCATGTGACATGGTGCTGATTTTTACCTTTATAGATGAAAAGTGTGTCTGTTCAAAATTGGGCCCAATCTTACTCCTTTGTCCATATTACATCTTCTTTCATAAATATCGAACTGCCTAATAAAATTTATTCCAATTATAAACCAGCAATCTCTTGAGATTTCAAATTTACTTTAAGTGAAACGTATTGTCTAAGAGTACATAGAGAGTTTACTATTTCCACATTTCTTGATCTACTACTAACAGTTTTACTGAATTAGATTTGGATATGACTAATAATACCAAAGAGAGAGTGACTTGTATGACTTACCTTGGATGAAAGATGAGGCCTCGATGTATAGAACACAGTATTCAAATTTTCAGAGGTGTTCTCCTTCTCATTCACAAGATTGGCAAGCATGCACATGTAGATAGATATAGGTATAAATTGTGGTAGAAGATTTGAGATATTTATTTTTTCAGGGATTGGAAACCTCTTTTCTTAAGAATAATTAACCGTTTATAAAGGTGAACAACATAAATCTGATGTTAGTTGTAATACTAATTTATTTTTTAGGACACAAGAGAAAATGTGTATGAGTGTGTTGGAAGAGGATCATCTAGTTCTCCTGAATGTGATGCTGTCCCAGCTACTGGAAAGACTGCTAGCTATTCAATACCTCAAAGAAGATCTGATGGTTGTTTGGATTCTACCACAGATTACTCAAAATTTCGTGCCACATTTGTTCGTTCAGCTTCTCTGCCATATTGTGGAAGTGAAACAGAATCTGATATCTACTATCCTTACAGCTTCTATGGTAGTGAAGAGGTATGACTAAATTAATGTATTGTAGTGGAGTTACCATGCTATACAAATGTGGCATCAAAATTATGTCATGGGGAATATTAATTTAAGAATTTTAATCCTATTTAAATATAAACAAAGGAAGCTTTAAATAAAATTTAATTAATTTAATTAGAATGGAATTTCTATGCAAGATTTTGTTATAAAATTATAGCTAAGTTCCAGATAGCAACAAATTGAGAGACATCAGGGTTATTGTAGGACAAAGGTCTAAACGTTGGGACACCAATCAAAATCACTCATAGTATAGCCAGGGAGATAAATGTAAAGTACTGTACATTACCCAAACTGGTTGTATGGCAGAAGTTGTCATTTGGTGAAGTTCGTGTGCTGAAATCCCAGGCCTGGCCAGGTCCACAGTATGCATAGCAAGTGGATCCTCTGGTGAAATTCTACTGGTGTTGGTAGTAGATGACCATGGTTCACCATTACGAAACCAGAGTTCCAACAAGTGACTAAATATTGTTGATTGTACAATAGTTTGTTAAAAATTTAAAGGCCAACTTATTTATAATTTTGAAATGGGTGCCTTCACCTCAACTATCCAGCAAAGACTGCTTTTCCTCTTCTACTTCTTCTAAATTTCCAGATTCCGAAGCATACATCCCACTTCTCACAGTGGTGAAATTTTGGCAATTTTTTCTCAATTGGTCAATTATTTCTCACTTCTTCTTGGGAGTGATCAATTCAATCCAAACAACTGCACTCCATATATCCTTAAATCATTCTGCCTGTTATCATATTAGTTTATCTTTCATCATACTAGCTGTTGGCACGATTAATTCTCTTGTCACAATAAAATTTTTGGCAATGCCACTGATCATAAAAATGGGTAAAAATACTGTTGTAAAAAAAGAGGCATCTGGTTTATGTATTTATGGTTGCTTCAGCTACAAAAGTTTTACTGTTGTCAATGGCACTTCAGCATGAAGATTTCAAAATTAGCTGTGTTGTTTCCTTTCTTTTATTTAGACAGCTGATTATTTTATATCCTGAGTATATATCTGTTCCAGGTAATATTTTCTCCCTTCTTCCACAAGGTGTCAACCCAACCAATCTGAGAGATGTACATCACTTCTGACCTAAATTAAATTCATTGGTCTTAACTGTTACCAATTAGAAACTTCTCAATTCGCTGCTTGTTTGAGGCAGACCACTTTTCAGAGATTAAAAAAATATATATGTTGATATTAAATAAATATAATGACAAATAATATTTCAGTTTTTTCTTCTGTTAAATACATTTTAGAGGAAAATATTAAAAAGTGATAACCTTTCACACCCAGCTAAAATTATGTAAACTATTAAGATTTATATAGTGAGAATTGATAATGAGTATATATGTATTTAATGATTGAAATCTAGTGAAATAAAAGTTATTCTATTGCTTGAAATGAAAATATAGTGTGAGGCAATTTAATTTGAGATTTGGTTATTATTATTTTTTGTTTCTGTAATCCTATGAAAAAAATTGTATTTATAACATTAGAAAGTTAAATAACATCTAATCATATTAATTGCAAGAATACATTATATGCACAATTTATTTTTATATACAAATTAAATTAGATGGAAAACTATTTTAATGTTTTATGTTAAAGGGTGGTGCAGGAGGAGATGAAGAACCAGATTGGCTGAACTCATCCGGTCATCCATGTCGTACAAGTAGATTACGTTTGAGGAAAGGACGCAGCATTGTGCATAAGTCTCTCGAAGATAACTATGGTGCTGTTATTGTAGCAAATCATGAAGCACTTGCACAAGTCTTAGAACAGGTTAGCTTCCCAAATGAAAAGTAAACCATCACACACAAATAAATACCTAAATAATAATAAAGCTAAATAACAGACTCTGAAAATCTGAAGTTGTTCATTTGTAGGTCTAAAACCGAAGTTATCACACATTTTTATTTCTTATATTTCAACCGTAAGAACAGTGTGATACCTATTTTCAGGTGAATCACAATCCAGTTATTCCTCCAGCTTTAAGAGGATTGAAAGCAACAGAAAATTTGCGATGGTCTGACTTTACAATAATGGAAGACAGCCGTAAAATGGTTGCTGGTCACAGAGTCTTCTATCCAGCTATCTGGTGTGGACAGAACGTTACGTTGTGTGTTACAATGAGTCAAGGGCTTCAGAGTACTCCATCATCTCGAAGCTCTTCTCTTTTAACACCAATCACCGAGTTCAGTGATCTAGTACCTGCTATGTACTTACCTCATGGATCTAAAGAAAACCAGGAATTACTGCAAGGTAATTTGTACAACATACACATTTATAATAGAAATGGGTAATAAATATAAAAGTTATTATTAAGCTTAATACTATTATGATATAATTACTTACTTTTATTGTATTTGACTTTAATTTTTCCTTCACTCCCATCTAAAATTATACTATATACATGGCCAAATGGAGGCATTTACAAAATTCTTCAATTTATGAATCATTAAATTTCAGTGTTGATTGTTTCACAGAGACTATGTATTTAGTAGTAGATTAAATCTTATGGCCAAATTCAAATTTTCAAAAGTATATTCTTTACCATCACAAAAATATTCTAGTTTTCACCACAGAAACTATACACATGATGTACAATACATTTTATAAACGATGTATTTGATTTTTTAATATATAGTTAGTACCATGAGACCCTGGAAGGCTAGATATTTGAATAACAGTTTAGCCACTTAATCAAAATTCTTATAGAAATAATTCACTGATCTTGAGCCTCATTATATATGTTAAATATTGCACTGGATTATAAATTTCTCAATTTGTTGGCAGAGAAGTATTTTTAAGTCAATAATTTAAATGAGTGAGATACTAAATTTTAAACTTTATATGCGCAACTCGCGAGGTGACGTCGTTAAAAACATATGACTCTCTTCAGTTTACTTTGTTTCATCATCTGGTTTGAAGTTTATGATTCGACTAAAGACTTTCTTGCCTTTAGTCCGTAGTTAAGCAACTCACTGAAATATTGCAAATAGTTAAGAAATAAATTGAGATCAGTTGTTAATATACACTTCTTCACATTTGACAAGAAAATATGTTAATATAGTAAGCCTCATTTTAAGAACAGAATCATCTATAAATAATCATTCTGATAACTATTTTGTGTAATACATACAAAAACTTTTATTTTCAGCTTCCATTGCTGTTCTATTCCGACTTCATGTTGAAACTGTGAAGACTTTAGGTTACACGTTACGGGACAAAAATCACATAAATGTAGAAGATCAGTGTAAAGATGCTAATTTTGTTTTATTGCAAATTGTCAATGGACTTAAGGGTCTCCAAGCACAAGGCATAGAAGAGGCTCCCCTGTCTCTTTCAAATTTTGTTCTTTGTCGAGAAGAGCGCGATCCACATCCACGTTTGACTATGTTACAAGAACTTGGTTTGACAGGTGCTGACATGGAAAAAAGGGGATCTCTCTGCCAATGTGCTTTGATGGGATTGAAAGAGCTTCTGCCTACCTCTTCACCTCTTGCTTCTTTGTTAAGTGATATACTATCTAGAGAAAGAGCTGTATCACTGTCTCAGGCAAAAAGTGTTCTGGAATTTTCACTATGGGGTCCAGCAGATGTTGCTCTGGGAGCACCTCAGCCAGACAGAGAGCTTGCTCTGCAGAGATGGTTAGATTTAGAACGTGCTACAGTATTACATGGTTTGGTAAAAGCTCGTGTTGACCTTAATGTTTTTGAGGAATGTCAACTTCTTTTCCTTGTAAGAACTAGCTCAAAAATTATGACAGAAGCTTCTTTCCTGTTGGATACAACGAATAGTAACGAATCTACAAATATATGAAAAGAAACGGTTTCTGTACTTCTATAACTAATGGGAAAAAATGAAACATGGTCTTAGAAACAAAAACTTAATTAAACAACTTTTACACTTATTTTGAATTGATATTCAAAATTCATAACAATGAGATTTTATAATCAATAATTTAAATGTTGTGGTAAAACTCCAAAGCTATGTTTTTAATCAATAATTCAAAAACTATCTCACTTATTTTATTCATAATTCAACAAGACACTGTAACAAACAATTAAATTGTTCATAATTTTTATCTATAATTTTGAATGCAACATTTTATGGGTTTTATACGTTCATTTATCTACATTATATTTTTATAAAGTTTTCTGTCTGTTATAATTCACTTATTTTTAAACAATTCTAATGTTTAACTTTTAATCTTGCATGAATTAACGACTAACATTATTGTGTAAAAATAATTTCTATAAAAGTACTCAGAGCAGTGTAAAATATGAAGAGGAAAATCAAATAATATTTTAGTATTAAAAGTAAGAATTCCAACCTCCACTTTTAACTGCTCTGTATATTATGTATTAGTCTCTGTGGCCTGTTTTGTGTCAATCTTTCTCTGTAATACAGTGCCATTAAAATCCTTGGTGTGTAGCATATTACTCAGGATTTGTGTACATTTGTAAAGGATTCATTCTCATATATGTAAGTATTTCACATGTTCATATAATGATTAAATCATCTCATCATTTGATGTATTTTTATACTGAAAAAGCTTCTGTAATGTATATATACTTTGTATTTACATAATTTTTTAACAATAAAAATTTAAAGCCCGACTTATTTTATTTATTAAAATGCCATATAAAGATGTACTATTGATTAATAGAATATCTGCAAGTCTGGCCATCAAAGCATTTGGACAAATTATTTCAGATCATATAATTTCATAAGAAAAATTTAATTTTAGGATTGTATGGTATGGTATTATTATTTATCTTCACAGATTAAAGATTAAGCATTGTTATGTTTATGATATAATAGGATGTTTACATAATAACGTGCAAAGTTTTTATGTAAAAATTTATTGGCAAACAACAGTATTATTATAAATTGATACTCAGTATCAGAAAAGCTATTACACATTTTATTTACAGAATAAGATTTTATATTTACAATTAAGACAAATAATAACAAGATGTACAAGTTCAACAGTATTTCAATGTATACATCACACAGGAAAAATAAGCTATGGGTTGTGTATGCCAAACATTCTGTATATGTTTAACCAATTTGCAGCCCATATATACAGATGCTTGTGTACATAGATATATTTATATTTGATGGAAGACACTAAAACAAAGCAAAAAGGCCGAACAATTCAAATATACACATTCAGAACAGAACTGACAATCTAGTAATGAATTTAAAAGACATCGACTACTGAATAAACACTACATAATAAAGGGTTTCTCGATTTATTACGGATATGAAGTGCTATGTACAGACAATGTTTCTACAAAATACAATCCTTGTATATAAACGAATACAATCCTAAGGAATCTATAATCACAGATATTTCGTGTCGAGATCTCAACCTTACTTTGTCTTTCTATTGTACTGTACACTAATTTATAATCACTTCAAACTTACAAAAAATAGTAATGCTTTCTAAAGTACCTGTGCATAGAGAAATTTACGAAGTGGATCTGTAAGTATTTAACTAATACATACATGAATTTAATTTGATCTCTGAATTACAAAAAATAACTGTACAGGCTACTCATGTCGCACAATAAAAAAACACCCACTCTTAATAATCAACAACATATGTGAACACATAAGTAAGAACACTTGGTATCGCTTGCAAATACTTGCCAACACTGGGATTGCTCTGCAATCTGATTGTAAAGGGGTTTGAGAATCCTGATCAGCTGCAAATACTACAATGAATTAATGCAAAATTTGTTCTACAATTAATATGCTTCATCTTTAAGTAGTCTACAATTTCAGAACCTTTCAATTACAAGTTGAAAGAACAATTTACTCTATACTATGGCCCCCAATCGAGGAAAAGTAAAAACTGGCCATTTCAAGTATTAATTTTAGTAATTTAAGACACTGACGATGAACATTTACATGCTCTATATCGACATGGAAATTACGGACAATAGCATCCAAAATTTCCAAAGGAAAAATCACATTTTTTTGGTTATTTGTAATATAATGGTCAGCAATTAGCTCCTCTAGGTGAGTTTTACAGCACTAGTTATGTACAAGTAGCACATGTCTCCACTGTTAACATACAAACCAACAATTATAATTGTTTTTGATACACTCTTGAAGCTGAGCTTATAAGTGCATGGCACTGGTTTTGTTATATCAATATAAGTGGTTCAAAATAATAACATATTATAATTATAATAATTAGAACATTATGCTGACAATTATCAGATAATGAAACATTGGACTAACTTAAATAGAATCTAAGAAAACTACAAGTGGCAATAAAATGCCCAATTACATTTAATTGAATTTGCACACACCATTACATTTGGTCCCTTTCAATATGAACTTCATATTAATGGAAGTTTTATCTTGCATTATATTAAAGAGCTAAGAGGCAAAACTTGTAAGACATAACGCCAAATTCTATAATTATTTTCTGAACTAAAACAAAAAGTAAATTCAAACTCTAAATTTATTATTCAAACACAAATACTTTGTGGAAAAATTATTAAAAGTAACCATTTTTAAGTACAAACTACAATTTAATACTTTTCCATTTTATTATTATGTGATTCTACTACATACATTGTTCATAGCTGATCATTTACCATTACTTCTCCCCTCAAATAATTGTTTTCAACAGTGCTTAATAAATTTAATTCATCTTGAGTTTATTATTTTATTTAATTTCCAAGTTCTCAAGACATTCTATACTAAAAGAATATGATGCATTACTATGAAGCCAAACATTTACAGTACCGAAATTCCATATAAATTAACTTAGGAAAACATCAGCATCAAACTTGTATACTTTCCTTTCACAACCACTACAATTTTGTATGTTACAAAAATATAACGTGTGACAGTTCCATTAATATATCATAAAATACAAAATCCCTTCTTTCTTATAAGCGTAGATATTTTGCAAGACAAGGCCACAAGTGCCACTTTAAATATGCAAGTTAAATAGGCCTTTGAAGGTCATTAATTAAACATACTTAAAACATTCTACGTTAGGAAATAAGATCACATTGATAAATTATTTTCTTGTTCATTGGTATAAAAATTATCATATATTGGGTATACACCTTAACTTTTATAGGAATGTTTAACAGGATTTAAATAATTTATACTTCATTTAACGTGAATTCTGATTCAAATATTCTAAAGAAAAATATTCTCATATGTACTTTTTACGAATATGTAATTATTTCAAGTTAATGCACTTATTCTAAATAGGCAATAAATTTTACATAACCAAAAAAACTGGTTAACTCTTCAGTGCAATCCTATTGATACATATGATCAGGAAAGGCAACTATTATAATTACTCTGCAACAGATCATAATTCACAATGAGACAAAAATAAATTCCAGGACCTGGAACTGAACCCTAAACAAGTAAACACCTGCTCTTCAAACCCCATCTCTAATGATCACAAATTCTAACACAATAGAGGACTCTGGGGTATCACAGAATATTAAAGTATTAATTTGAATTACTAATGATGCCCCAGTTGACATACGTAAAGATTTTAATGAATAAAAAATTTTCAATAACATTCAACAACTACTAACAGGTTTCACACTAGTTTTGTGTCTAAACTTGCTGTGGTTATGAAACAGTTATATTCGATTCACAGTGCAAAAGCATGTTGAAGATGCAACTAGATCACAGTGGACTCTACCCAATCTATAACATTATTGTTCTTATTGGAATGAATGTGCATTTGCAAAATCAGTAAATTATACAATTCAGTTGAGAGATTACGTGAAAGAGCAATAGCAATTAATTAATTATCACACAAAACAGATCACAAGGGATGATCATTAGGGGAGGGCAAAAGTTGGGAAGAAAAATTATTCAATGGAGACTAATATAGAAATCTATTGAAAAAATTTTGGTGATGGAACCAAAATATAGTACTAAATAAAATTAAACAGAAATAATATTAAAGCCAATAAAGTGACAGTAATTGAGCAACAATTCCAAAAATGTTAAATAATTAATTTATCAGAGAAAATAATAACAAAATACAACTGATTTACCGACTGAAATATCCTTTTGGAAGTAATTTTATCTGAAGAACTGTAAGTTAGAAACTTAGTCAAAATGATACTGGTATAAATATGTTAATTGTTTGTTGTTCTTAAAAAATTGCCAAACATTATGTTAAACAAACAATAAGGTCCAGGCTATTTATTAAAATTTATATATCTATTACTTTTATAATATAAAATAATTAGCAGAATCACTCCATCAATTTGTGCATATTCTATTTATTGATGGAATGTAATTGGTAAATGAAGGAATAAACTATTTTATATGCAAATACTGGCCATAATTATACATGTGTATATATGTGAAGGTTAGCTTCAGTTTATCTCAAAATTAGTAGATGCGTAATCACAGGTTTCCTCAGCCTTCACAACATAAAGTTTTCTAGTCTGTACATATCTTGTGTTCAAATAGCATCGCCATGTTGAAGTTAATTCAACATACTTTTAGAAATATGTCAAAGGAAACAGACTGTGTAAATGATCAGCTATTTAATTCATGGTTACATAATTCATAACAGTGATATGTGGCTTTTGAAATTCTACATGGAATGTAAATTAAGTTATTCCAAGGTTGAAATATTTCATTTTGAAAAATACCCAGAACTTTGTCAGTGATGACAAATTCCATTTAAATGAAAAGCATAAACGTTTATGAGTATGTTGGAAGACTAGACTGATACAGCCACGTGAAAGGTATACATTTACACAAAAAACAAATTGTTTATCAGTGTTTATTGATTTTAAAAATAAGCGAATTATTGAACCTTCATTAGGGAATTGAAAAATTTCTTTTCATTATACAAACTTATTTCTCAACATAAAAGTTGTTCTCCAACCAGTTACACTTAAAACTTATGTTACATAAATAATGTAGGTTATTTTGTCCGCTTGCATTGTACTTCAGTTAATTTTAATCATTTATGGATGAAATACAAGGCTGACAATAATTTGAAATTGCTTTCAAGAAGATCAAGTTTGATCCAACTTGCTAAAACATAAAAATGATATTTGTAGATATTACTTTCAACAACTTATCAAGAAACCTTATTTAAAGCATTAAGATTTCAATTATTTGGCATGGCAAAACAGTGATGCTCAAGAAATGGCAAAGTTTTCTGATGTGTAGCTATGAAACTACATTCACTTCCCTTGGTGATGATGTTATAGCCAGAACTGGCCCATCTTCCTTCCTCGCCTCTGATGTTGCTTGCCGTATAGCTTCTTTGTAAGGACCACGTTTTTTCTTATTGTATCTTGTCTACAGAAATAAGAGAGATAATTAAGTAATACATTACTCAAGACTTGGTCTCAAAAATAATATGGCCCAACTATTAAGTTCTCAAGCAAACGCTTATTGATGACAAGTAGCCAAGAAAGACTGTGTACAGATTACAGACGAAAAATTAGAAATAAAAAATGAGAATAAGTGTATGCAAAATCATGTCAATCAGACAGAACATTTCCCTGATTAAAAAAACTTGAAACTGTGTTTATACATTTTAATAAATACAGGAGATTCATGAGTAACTATCTGGCCTAGTAAAAACATGAAATAAAATTCTAATAAGCTTTGCCGAAGCATTGCAAGCGGTTGTCCACTGCAATAATCCTTGTGCCATATACATTGATATGAAAAATTCAGATTTACTGCACCCTGCTACTTGTTTGTCACTTCAGTATGCTAGATAGTTGTGCCTAATGTACAGTGTATGTAGGTTGGTCATTAAATAATCTAAAGTTTTATCATATGCTTACACCAAGCTCAACCATTAGTTTAAGACGAGTGAAAAAAACAGTTTTTCAAAATTGTAATGTGTGTATTTATTATAAGCATTTAGCTTTGTCACATAAAATTTCTAACAGTATATATACAACAATTGTGGACTAACCTTGAATGTCTCCAAAAATGGACTGAGCTGATCACATGGCATTAATGATGAGGTAGATGATCCATACCAGGCAACATGGGCTTGTGGGGCCAGAGACATTCCATCATCTTTACGTGAAACTGTGATGCTCAGCACCTAATAAATTATTTTAGAAATATCAAATTTTACTTAAACTCCAACTAAATTCAAAATACAATAAACAACTTTCAATAGAATAGAAAATTGTTTAATAAAAACAATTACAATAATATGACAGGAACTAGGCTCAAATAAGAGTTATGCAAATTGAGCTATTTTGCCATACTGATTTTTTTATTTATTGCCAACAAAGAACTTTACTACTGCAACATTTAACATATTTTAATTCTCAAATAAAAATCTTTAGAGCAAAATAATTTTACAGCCTGCTACAGGGTTTGAAATCTAATGCACCAAACACACTTTTGCTGTGCTCCTCAATTTTTGATCACATAAAAATTTAAAATAAATTAATGCATGCACTTGTTATATTTTTAAATATTTAGATAGAATATATATTTAAAAATTCAATGAAATTGTCTAAATAATTCTAAATTGAAACAAAAGTTAATAAAATGACATAACTTCCACACTATTGCACTGAAAACACTAAACCATATCAAATTTGTATCAATTCATTTCAAAATATTCTAAACTAACTACATAATAAATTATGCAGATATGGTTCTTATATTATTTTGAATCTCAGTTCAAATTCAAAATGTACCTTTTAGATAATTGATTTAAAATGGAGTTTATCAATAATTTTGATTTTAATGGTACCTATCATTCAGATATATAATTATGATGAACTGAATTTATCACACTGATGACAGGATCAGAAACTATAAATTCTGGTAAATAAGTTAGTAATTTTCTATCTTCCTGTAAGTGTATTGTCTTTTGTGGTACTGTGACTGTTTGATATTAAATTTACACAATATCTGGTGTGTCAACAATTTTTAATTCAAAACAATTTCAATAAAATTTGAAAATTCTGATTGCAGAGTTTTATTAGGGTTTTACACAAACTTTAAGACAGGTTGGTTTACATAAAGACCTGTGTATGACAGTCTAGTGAAATAAATGAACTGTGAAAAGTATTTAAACTTCTTATTACGTACTGATAATGTTCTTTGGATTTTTATTAAGTCTAGATGGTCAGGATTTTGTCAACTAACAGTCAGAGATACTTTTTGACCGTGAACTTTTTTAAACAAAATTTTATGAAAACAAAGAGAAGTCATATAAGAAAACATAATAGTCCGGTTCTTTTTCCCCAGTTGATTTGCATTCTTTAGTTGCCTGCCAAAATTTGAAATTTCAGTAATGAAGTTTCTGGATGACAATTTTGGATGTAACCAGAGGTATTGTTAGCTACACAATTCACATAGAACCGACACATGTTAGCACAGCATATGTCTACCTGTGTGAGCAAGGAAATGGGAATTGTAAGTATAACAAGTTTCAGGCAGTTATTGCATATTTAAGTTAAATATGTGAGCCCTTTTTAAGAACTTATTTTGTAATTTCCTGGAGATATTATCAATTGCCATTGACTTGAAATATTTATCTACTTTTAAATTCTCAAATTATAAAATAACGAAATACAATACCATCCTTTCTAATAAAATACCATTTACATCAATTCAACTTTATTTTCAATAATTTATATATATATATATATATATATATATATATATATAATTGCAATATTGGTATGGAAAGGACAGAGATAGGTACACCGCACTTCACTTTCAGGTAAGCCACAACCTCTCTCTCTGTCCTTTCCATACCAATATTGCAATTATTTTTGACAATGTCACATCCTTACTATTACAATTAATATATATATATATATATATATATATATATATATATATATATAATGTTAAGAACTTGAATTTGGTGATGAAATCACAATGGATCCTGACCTCAGGTCCTAGAAATTTTGGTTTTATTTCTGCACATATTACTACTTTCTAATGTGTGTTTATATTTTACAATGTTTATGTCATTTATAAATATGGATGCATGGTCAGAAAATTTTGGAGTGCATTGTTCCAAAGCCTGTATTAGTGCTGTAAAATAACCTATCTATTATGATTTGTCTTGGTAGGGAAATTCATACTTCTTTACATTTAGGTAAGACAATAATTATGAAACTGTCATATTATTGTTATATTATCTAAAAGACATTCAATTAGATAAATAAGAAGCCAAAAAGAGATAAAAAGTGCTAAATATTATTTATATATTTATTTCACACTTATTTTTGCCTAAATATTTTACTTTTGACACAGACATATCATATTTTAATTTAAAATGCATTTACTCCAAAAATAGATGCTAAGTTTTAAACTACAGCTTGCGAGTCCAGAGAGTTAGAAAAATATATTAATTAATTATTTAATGTTGTAATTTATAAAGTGATATATTCTAACAAATACACACCAGAACTAGCAGGCACTCACTTTATTACACATGAAACTTCAAAAATATTGTATATTTAAATTTCCATATATACAGTAAAACTTTCCTAGAGAAGTAAATTTCCTATGTATTTTCAATGTACATTTTGGAATTCAACCAATTATAATCATTGTGACAACCATTTGTATAAATGTTAATCATAAAACAAACAACAAGAGCAAATTATTTATCATGCATACTCATATATGAAATGTATACAATTGTATACATATTAAGAACTGTAGCATTCTATTTACTACAAATTGTGGATTAAGATTGTTTTAGTAAGAACAATAGGAGGATCAATAGCCTGTACAATTATTCTTACAATAATATGATTATAAAGAAAGTGTAGATTAATTTTGTGTTATACTTTTTCAATATTTTAAATTTTTGGTAAATGAGGACAAATATTTAAAAATAGTATTCCAATGTAATAATAATTAGAAATATTTTTTATTTTATAATTATTTGAAAATTCCAATAAACATCCCCAAATTCAGTATTTGTTAGGAAAGGATTATATGTTTCCCCGACATTCATTGTGAGTAACTGAACTCACTATGTCTGTTTTCAAGATTTATTTTAGACATAAGTGTGACAGTTCACAGATTTCTGCAAAAACAGTTTTTTCGCAATACCTTTCCAGGCCACCAAGGAAACCCATGTATTTTTCCCCAGACCACATCTCCGACAGCCATGCGTCGCCCATCGGTCATAAGGCACGAACCAACAGTCTGAGTGGAGATCCTCATCATAAGAGGGTGGTTAGATGGAGGAAAATCAGGCACAGTTTCTCCATGATCATCTGACATCTCGGAGTTACTACAACTGCTCGCACCAGGACTTTTAGACCCATTGGAACCCAAAAAATCACATCGCATGTAAGCATTAGCATTAAGTCGTTTCAGACTGATGGAAAGTTTTTGTTTGAGGCACCTTTCTTTAATTGCACTATACGAGTCATTGGGAGCATTTCCATCCCAGCACCTGTTACCATTCGAGTCTTCTACATTTTCCCCAGATTTTAACAGAAGAGTAGTTATGCCACCGTCTTCTTTACCATGCTTGCGATCATCTCTGTGCTTCTTTTTGTGCTTCATTTTGTGCTTGTGCCTCCGATGATACAAGGCCTCGTAAGCTGGCGACGTTCCTCCGATCCCGTACCGTGGAGAAGCTCCGCTTAATGACCTGGCAGGCGAAGTTCCACTGCCACACATCATTTTTCTCCTGGCTTCCTTTTTTGCTTTCTTCAATGCTCTTTTCGCAGCTTTCGCACTTGCATCCTTCGTTTTCTGTTTCTTTTCTGCATTTTCTTCAGTTTCACTTTCACTCGGAATGTAATCCTGTACTTTAGCAGGAATTTTTAGAACTGTCCCTTCCCCTTGACTTCCGAATGATATTTTGATAACTGGCGTCGTTCTAGCATTGCGGCCTTTTTTCTCATCCTCTATACGAGCTTTTTTCAACCCATCTTCAAAAACACTTTCATCCCATAAATCCTCCATAGACCCAACACTTCTTTTCTTTCTAAGAACCATTTTATCACTACTGTCATCCCCATCTTGACCACTATCACCATCCCAGGGAGAATTAAGCGTATCTACATCACCGTCGGTAGCATTGTCATCCTCGGGCACAGTCTTATTGTTCACCACTTTAAGAACAGGGGAGCGAGTGGCTCTAAGTTTTGCCGGAGGATCACTTTCTTCTACTACGACTTTAGTTTGCACAGGAAGACAACACATTTTCTTATCGGAGCGTGTCTCCACTCCTTTATCTTTTTTGTTCACATGTATCCGGCTATCTACAGTTTTTCTAACCCAGTAATTTCCAACAATTTTTATTTTATTAGCACTTTCGCTTAAGGCATTCGTTAATTCACTAGGCGGGAGTCTTGTTATTTTTGGGAGAACTGGAGAACACAATTTTGTAGATTCTGTCGGGGGGCTTGATATCTTATTCTGATTTTCTCTCTGATTTTCTGAAAATAATGGTCTTGGACTCCTAGAAGATAAATCCCTGGAGGAAACATTTTTTTTGTCCGTGCTCCCTGAATTGGTGATTGGTTCAGAACCTTTACGTTTTCTCGAAAGGTCTACATTTTCAGAGTTTTCATTGCAAATACTTCGGCACTTTGAACACAAAACTTGGCGCGGACGGAGTCGAACTGTCATACGCGAGTTCTTGTAGCGAGCTGGAGGACGGATTGCTCTTTTCAGGTGGAAAGGAGCTGCTGTATTATTATTCTGATTGTTGTTCCCGGTATTGTTCGTCTTTTCTTGAAAATAAGTAAATCTTTGGGAGAGGCTGTAGAATTTATCTTCTTCGGTATCAGCTTTATTAGATGCTCCTTGTTGGCCTAATACAATGACAGGAGGTGTAATTCCACATGGTAGAATTCTGAAAAATGAAAAAAAATAATTCAATAATGAATCAATATTCACAACGTTATAGTTTTTTAAAAAAGAATATAATTTCTGTAAGAATATATTTAGTGAGAATAGACTTTGAACAGGAAACATGGTTCCCCTTAAAAATGCTAAACTAATGCATTTTCTTGCAGCAATAATTATTTAAAGATAGTGATAATTTCATTTTACGACTAACATACTACTGTAATCAAAAAGTAAGGTGAAATTGTCATTTAAAACTCCCGGGTATTAGGAAGGCAGGTAAATTTCTTCCTAGGTTGGTAGGACTGTCTATAATATTTGCCAAACGTCCGTTTGTTAAAAGGTTTAATTATCTCCGAGTTACACGTGTTTTTGTAAACAACCAAAAGTGAATTTTTCGATTTTTGCAATGGGTGATTTTGTTGAACAAAGAACTTGCATCAAATTTTGTTTGCGGAACGAATATTCTTGTGCGGACACGTTGAAAATGTTGCGGAAGGCCTTTGGTGATCAAACTATGGCACAAAATAACGTTTATAAGTGGTACAACGAGTTCAAAGAGGGCCGAGAACGCGTTGAAGACGAACCGCGCTATGGACGACCATCAACGTCTACCGACGAGGGCCACGTCCAAAAAATCAAAGATTTGGTGCTTGAAAATCGTCGATGGACAATTAGAGATCTCGCTGATAGTGTTGGAATATCATTTGGCTCAACATAAACCATTTTGAAGAATGATTTGGGTCTCAAACGCGTCAAGTCTCGATTAGTGCCAAAATCGCTCAATTTTTTGGAAAAACAACGTCTCGTTGATGTGTGTGAAACTTTGCTGTCTATCAGGACCACTTGAAATGCATCATTGCTGGAGACGAGACTTGGATTTACGCATACGACCCTGAAACCACCGACCAATCCAGCGAATATCGTGCAAAAGGTGAAGCAAGACCGAAAAGGCCACGGCAAAGTCGATCGAAAATCAAGGTCATGTTGACAGTTTTTCTTTGATTATCGTGGTGTGGTGCACTATGAATTCCTTCCGCCGGGCCAAACTGTCAACAAAGAATATTATTTGAGCGTTATGCGTCGTTTGCGTGAAGCTATTCGTCTGAAACGACCGGAATTATGGGCGAACAACTCTTGGTTCCTTCATCACGATAATGCACCATGTCATACTGTATTGGTTCTTCGCGACTTTTTTGCCAAAAACTCGACTCATATCGTTCCGCAACCACCGTATTCGCCGATTTGGCTCCGTGCGACTTCTGGCTATTCAGCAAACTCAAAAGGCCAATGAGGGGACGTCGTTTTGACACGATTGAGGAGATAAAAACCCAAGAAGGTCTTGAAGGCTATACCGAAAAAAGACTATTCCGACTATTTCGAGGAATGAAAAAAGCGTTGGAAAAAGTGCGGGAATTACTTTGAAGGGGATGAAATTGATTTGGAAGAATAAATAAAGAATTTATATTTTATAAATAAATTCACCTTACTTTTTGTTCACAGTGGTATATCTAAATATAGCTGGATATCATAAATATAATTCACATATAAATGACTCCTTCAGGACTTTCTGGCCCACATTAGTTTTTCTATACACGCTCGAGTTCACCGATGAACCGAAAAAAGTTGAATCATTGTAGATGTAGATATATCTCTAGCTTTTAGGCAAGCACCTCTTAGAATTTAACTTTCTGTTGCTGTTGTCTAATGGCCATTTCTTTCGCATCATTATTACAATCTTAAAAATGTCGCAACATACGACATCAAGGTACATCCAAGTGATTGATGAACATGGAAGTCCAGTGATTCCGAGAGTAACTATAATGTTGCTTCGTACACGATTATTTTATTCCAAAGAAGCATCAAAGTGTTGATCTATTTATTCTCATACGCAAAGGTTCAACGAAAACGTTTTAATAAATTCGTTGAGCTTATATTTTGCGTATTCGACAGCCTTTCAAAGTTTCTTAGCCCAGTAGAGCTAAAGGACGGATATATATTTTTTTTGCAACTTGTATATGTTGTGGCCGTTACAGAAAACCCAAGTTTTCCAATTCGAAAGGTCACACAAAAAGCTTCTGTGGCCTAAAAACCACCTCTTCTCTGTTTTTCGCTAAAAGCAAAAGCATGAAGAATTCTATTGAAAATAATGTCCATAATAAATTGTACAGCATAAAATTCTGCATCGTATGTTGTGTTCGAGTACGAAATTCGGTCGAACGAAGTGGTAGAAATTGATCGTCAAATTTACGACATTTTCGAAGAGAATACAGTTTGGCATATTTCCAGTGCTGATATATCCAAAATAGTCGGCAGTAAACTAATTTGTCATAGAATAAAGGATTTAGAGAATTTAATTCTCTTTCCATCCCATGATTTGGATTTAACAATCCACTGAGATTGGCCGAACATACACCCACACCCGAAAGGTTCATCTACAAAAGAGACGTCTGAAAGTCATCTTGAATTCAGACATGTTAGTTTTGTTTGATATCTGGGTCGCCTAATTAAGACAACTTCCGCTGCAGTTCCTGTGAACTATAAAGGTTTTATTTTAGGGAGCGTTTACTGGAGAGGGGACTCTTGGAAGCTCTTGCTCTAGTTACAAATAGCTGAATAAATTGGGTGTGAATAACAAAAATGTATAGAATCTCGCACAATAGTAAAATTTGAATTGGGTTTTATTTGCCATACTCATATGATTAATACTGAGGGTAACATGTTGATTATAATATCTAACGTTGCTCATTGTAAACTGACACGAACACGGTCCATTAGCTAATGCAACGTTGCCGCGTGTGCATTGCTGGAGAGCGCCGCATGAGATAGTCTGTGTACTTAGTTATTCACACACGCTTTCTTCAGTCCTCATAAGTTAACACAGAATCCCTATGTCGCAAGAGAACAGAAAAAAATCCCATAGTTCCCTAGACAAGTTTAAGGATTTGGTAGTTAAGACTCCCACAAAACTACGTTCCGAAACGCATCAATGCATCCTTCGCTTCTTAAAATTATCTATGAAAAAATTCATATGCATTTATTTCAGTAAAATTCTGTCGACAGTTCGTGTCGACGAAACGTCTGCAAATTTCGTCGCCTGTATATTCACAGGGAAAACCTTCGGCAAGTAAGAATACGCTGCTAGCCTTCGACCTGAATTATTAAAAACGTTGTCAATGCGGAACCATTCATCGATCTCTGAACCTGTCTGAATGATGCGAGCAATGATCAACATGAAAGTATGTTCAGTTCTAAGGGTTCAATCATGAAGTGTTGCGAAGCCACGCATGAATCTTGCTTTAAATCTCGCGTCATCATCAACTTGTAATTGGTGGCAGAGATCGGCAAGAGTATCAATGAAGTTCTGTTTCGTTATTACACAGTTGTCACGCCGTAACTCATTTCTTCTGGGTAATTTCGAGAGGTCTGGTCCACCATTTTGGCTGAATAACTACTTCGAAAAAGAACGCTTAAAGGCAAAGGGGGAGTAACTACAGGTATTTATCACCGTTATCATTCATTCCGAAGTCCAACAACCGTCAATACATAAGTCGAGTACAACAGAATTGAAAATATGTAATCAGCTCACAGAAACGTTTCATACTCTCCACAAGGAAAGCTTGCTTCATAACGGACTTGTAATCGGAGTTGTGACACTTCTCAAGTTTGAATTTGCATGCATTTCCGCACCGCGGTGCGTAAAACCCCCCAATTTTCGTAAGTCGGTGTTTTCGCAAGCACGATTCCCTTTGCTTACAAGACGACAGGTTTCGATCTCGTTCTTTCAACAAAATTCAGACAGTTGAAATGAAAAAAAATTACGTCTGATTGAAAATGAATTATAAGAAAGATAGCCAAATACAGACAAAATAACTGATAATATAAATACCACACAACGTTTCTGGGGTCCTTGTCCCTTTTTAGCACCTGAAGAAAGGCTCAAGGATCCCAGAAACGTTGTGTGGTATTTATATTATCAGTTATTTTGTCTGTATTTGGCTATCTTGTTATTAAAATTCAAACAGAGTTCAATGATCAGTGTATAGTGTATAGTGACATTACCTATTGTACGAGTATAAAGCGATAAAATATAAAAAAGAACAATCTTCTTTCTGAATGAATAAAGCAGCTGTCCATCTTGAGTTCCACGCTATGACAATGATATCAAATGAAACACAACTCCACAACCAGTTTCCTATTTTGAAACACCCTTCAGTAATTCAAATTGTTTGGGCATCCTGGAGCTGAAAATGCATCCGTGTATTGTCTTTCGGTTGAACTGAATCAAGCATATCAACGCAAAATATTCTGAGCCGGCTGAGGATCTGAATATTTTACATATGACAGAGTAGTCCTGGCCACAAGAATTTCGTCTCCGTGGAGAGACCGAAATATACAAAGCTGGATCTAGCCACGGTTTAAAGTAAGTAGCCCATTTTTAATAAATTACTGATAAAGCGCAAGTGAAAATTGATAACCTGCCATGGGAATGGACCAAGTGGTGGGGGCGTTGAGAAGAAGGTGGCGCAGGAAAACAAGTCGCAGGAAATGTTTTATCTTTCGCAACAGTTTCCCAGGATAACACACGAAACGTTCTTGCGTCACGCATCCAGTATACTTGTTTCCGGTTACACTGACCTGTATTTGCGAGGTCTGCCGCCAGATACCTAATACACTTTCAGAGATATCAGAAAAGCAATACACAACAAGCCACAGAAGGGTTATCAAATGGACAGTTTGAAAACGGTGTACAGGATAAACAAAAATCTATAAAAAAAATTAAAAGAACGAAATCAGCCAGGTGGTCTTCCATGTGGTTTCACAGGATACCTTCTACTCGAGTAGATTAAAATTGAAACTGAATGTCTCGGCGGTTTATAGCGTCAGTTGTGCTTACATTTGGTCAAGTTCCAACCTATAAAAGCTGAAGTGCAATAAAAAAAATTACGGTAACAGACGAGTGATCTAATTGCAGATACATTATTTAAAAATCTTCAGCTGCATGTAGACGAAATACGAATGATTTAACAGAGCGCACAACCTGTGTAATTGTGATATAGCAACGCGGACACCAAAAACGTCTCATATCGGAGTTGGCGACAAATTTCGCGAGAGCGTATTTTCGTAGCACTGAGAGATGTAAGGCGATTACCAACTCAAGGGCGAAACATTCTACTTAATGCTATGCAGAATGCCCTGTACTTTGCCGGCCGCGCCAGCAACAATTTCCCGACGGGAAAATAAAGAAGTGAGATTCCGATGGCGTGCACTTGTAACAGCTGCCAGCTCAGCTGGGGCTCCATTCAAAAGACAGCTTTCGTGTATATTATCTACCTGAGCGATGACTGCATACAGGATTGACGACGAACCTGGGCACGGCCGATTCCCGAGGTAGATACGGAGAGGTAAAGGCCTGGGAGTATCAAATCAATAGTCCCAATGTTGAGAGCCTGAAGGCTAAAATGTTCTACGTCGGTCTGCAGTTATAAGGCGACACGAGTGGCAAAATTATTCATCTTGAGAAGGTCCATACGAAGTGTCAGCTAAAAATCGATCTTCAACATGCAACGACGTCGTAAACGCCGCCCCAAACCATCAACCTGTCTTAATAACCCATCTGAAGGATCCGAGTGGCCAATATTTTACTTTCGTTAGCCTAAATATAACTTTGACTCGACCGGTATCGTGGAATGAGAAATTGCGCTAACTACCACGCAACTTGGCGGACGAAGCATCACGACCACGTGCCAGTTGTTGCAGAATGCAGCAGACTACAAACCTCGGCGATATTCACTGAAAGTACGACTACGAGTAGAGATCATTTGAGATCCAAATTTTAACCCTTGTATAATAATTCCGTGACAACCCAGGGTGAGAAAACCCCAAGAATAGGCTAATGTTGAACGTTTCAAAGTCAACCGATGACTCACTTCTAAACCTTTTAACTTTTATTTCTCTCCACGAAACTCTCCTAACCACCATAATTTCAGACTACGTAAACTTCAAGGGAAAATAGAAATACGAGTATAGAACTCAGTTCTCACCAATAAGCAATCAATTGCAATTGGGATGATAAGGACCAAAAAACAATATGCTAATATGTTGCCGACAATTATAATTCCACTTTTGTTTATAACGTCCATGGGAGCCACGCAAAACAAATGTTTAAAAACCTTAGGATTTATAAACCTTCGCAAAACTCGTACCTGCCGAATATTTCCATTAAGAAACATCCCTAAAACTTCACTAACAGAATAAAAAACTCGCGGTTTGAGGTCAGTGAAATGTCAACATATTCTTCATCTCTCTGACTCCTAATAAACATTTTATAAACAGTTTGTGGAACCAACTGAAACAGAGCAATAAAAAATAGAATCAAATAGTAAAAATATTGGATGAGCGTAATTGGAAATTAAGGGAGGATATTAAACACGGTATACGGCGCGAAAACGATAAATGGCAAATTAACGTATATCAAAAACTATATTGTGTGCAGAAGGAGATGCGAAAAAATTACTTAACTCCGTCCACGAACGTAATTTCGACGGTCTTCGGTTTATACTCTCACTCTTGATGGCTTTCATTCCGTCCACACATCTTCCTACTGAGGTTTCCATGGTTACGAACAAAATCTATGAATTCCATAGAGCTTTTGGAATCTCGTGCGTGAATTAAATGAACCAAACTCCACTTAAGATATTCAGTGACGAAATTATGGTGTGTTCCAGTATCTGTAGTAGAAAAAAATTTAAGAGGGTGGAAGGGGCAGGAAAGAATAATCCTACGTTTGGAAAAACATAAGCTCTGTTCATCTTAAACGGAATCTAGAAGGTTTATTTCTTTGAGTGTTCGGATTCTTGCGCTTAGCTGTGATTCTTAACCCTTTCACTGAAGATGAACAGAGTTTATACTGTTCCAAACGTAGGATCATTCTTTCTTCATTCTTCCATCCTCTCACCTTTTTTTTCCTATTAATCAATAACAATAATTTCAAGTTATTCTTCCGGCAATGGGTCATGTATAAACGTATTGCACAATATTTGATCAACGGCTTTGTATAGGATCTGATCGCTCCTGGACAAGATACGAGCGTATCTGACGGGAGGAAGTTCTGGGTTTCCAAATCCATCTAGCGAATCTCCTTCCGGTCTTTTCGATCTGCTACAGGGAAAACTAAACCTCCACCGCTCTGGGGTTCAAACTTAAATGCATTGACGGAAAATTGAAGAAATAAACGGAAAGGTTTTAATGCTTGTGATCTTATTTGTAACGTATTATGAAGAAAATATGGTAACACATATATTAATTAGCATACATAATACTATACAACACATATATTAATTAGCCTACATATGGACTTCAGTCCTGTGGTAGTTGCATAAAATTACAAGGACAAATAAAATAAGGAAATAAGAATATGCTCTACTTCAACATTATAAATTAAAGAAAGTTTAACATAAAAATATACAGCTATCTAATATAAACTTTAGGATTAAAAAATTGGTTATTGTTTATCGCCACTTTATCAAACCCTCACACCCCTTCACATGCATTTTAAAACTTCTCCTAAAAATGTTAATCGAAAGAGGACTCCACGAACAGCGCTACATCGTCAAATCTGTTTTCTGATGTCTGGTTTTCATTTTAAATTTATATTTCTTTCAGCTTAAGTATGTCGGCTAGTATAACTTGTTCCGTAACGACGAATTTATGAAAATAAATAAAGGGCGTGACTCAAGAAAATCCTGTCTTAGCTGCCCTTCAATTGATGTCATACCTTCCTATATTTTTAAATCTATAAACTCTGCCATAAATTAGAAAACCAAATAAATAATCGTTTAGGTGCAAATATCGGTGTATGCAGAACCAATACCTGTTTGCCACAGAGAATACGAAACAAATTTCTCATTGTTTTTACAGCGCAATCAAATTAGTCCTTTTTTTTAGATTTAAATTTTTCTAAATCAGCCTTTGTTTTAACGGATCGTGCGATTTGTTCCGAATGATAAGGATTTACATAATGATGACCTCCAACGGTTCTGTCATAACCATTGTTAATAAAACATCGCTATATACTGTGCATTTCGTAGAAGTGGAAATGTTTAACCGGGTTTGTAGCTGATCCTGATCATTTATGTTTTGATGCAGGTGATTTGATTCGAAGTATCGGGGAAAAAAGTCGTACATATTCATTTATTAACATTTGGTCAAGCGAATAATTCCCTTCACAAGACACAAACCTATTTTACGTAAGAACGCCGACATTTATAGATATATGATTAAAACCACGAAGGTTAGCATTAAAACCACAAGTGTAGGTAGTTCTACCGAGTTAGGTGTCAGTGATATTTATCTGCGACCAAGAAAGTAGACAACTTTAAAGCATCGAATTTTCAGGATAATTTTTATAAATACTACTCTCTCATATTAAATAATTTTTTTCCCAACCTGTATAGATTGTTGTAGTTTCGTTGAATCGATACCATAAAGCTTATTCTGGACTGAGAAAATAACTAATTCAATAATGTGCTGTGCAATATATAAATGTACATTCTTGTAATGAAGAGCACATACTATATTAATTTTCGTGCCGCGGAATCCTTTCGAATGTGAGCAACAATGGTTTGCGTGAGAACTTCGCATTCCCACTTCTTAGCTTTTTACTCAGATAAACGGAATACTGTAACTATTCTCGCAAGAGATTTCTTCCGCCGTATTCCACTACAGACATCACATTTCATAAGCGTCTCACATTCTTCAGCAAAGTAACAAAAGAAACTTTAGTAGGAAAGGATGGGTTGGAATCTTTCTGCACGATTATTATCGAATTCGAAGCTTCCGCATACCATTGATGGTAGGATAAGACTGATTCAGTAAACGGCCAGATATCTTTAGTATAGCCACATACAGTAGCAATCATTTAATTGATAAATTATACAAAAAAAGTGAAGGCTCTCTGAAGAGAGCAACTTATCGCGATAGAATGAAACAAGGCAACGCATACCATCCACACCTTAGGTCGAAACCATAAACTTGTTCTCGTTGGAATAGAAAGGCTAACTGGCGCAACCTTTCCGATTGCACCTGCAAGACAGTCCAGAGTCCAGACAGCTCGCACATATCTACCATGCGAGAAACACACAGGCCATTCTGTGTTCATTCCCTTCCTAGTGAACCTTCAAACTTACATCCCTTTCCCTCCATATAATCTCAACCAGAGTTCACTGTTGTTGAGTTAATTCCCCTCTACTTGTCCATCGAAATCTCTTCCCAGGGGGACCTGTCTCTTCACGGATACATATCAGCCAAGACCACAACGCTTGTGGTTTGGATCAAATTGCTACGACGAGGATGAAGTATGCTGATTCCCTTAAACTCCAGCACGGATTCGAGCAGGTTCTCAGCAGGAGTCGACAGTTACATGTTCCTGTGTGCTGAGTCCGTCCGTACATAAATGGTGATGTTAGGATTGTCTGACCTTTCATTTCCTCTAAACCTAATTGACTGACGCTCCATTAATCATTATAACTTTTTTTTATATAAACTCCACTGAAACTTCCTAAAGCATCGCAAGGGATTCTACAGGATAATAAACTAACAGTCCTTACAAAGAAAATATTTTGTCTAAACTGAATAGTTTTCCGCGCATGTTTAAAGGGATCAAAAATTTTACACCATTTCTTCTGAACGTAACAATGTAAAGTATTTATTGAATGAGCCTCTCAGTGCAAGAGTGATGAGACTTCATTGTAGAAGTACTATGCAACAAATTCGTGCAGGATAAGGGCCACAAAATAAGTAGTGAAAATTTATTAACAGTGCGCAGAAGAGAGACAAATTCTCATTAATGGGAGTTTAGAAGTCCAAAGAAAAATTAAAAGTTTTAATTTAACGTCTGTTTAGAATTAATAAAACAATTGATGACCTTATACAGACATTTTCTAGTTTGACTGACGCTCCATTAAAATCATTTTAACAGAACCCCCACGTATTGCGGAAAAACAAATATTGGTCAGACAAAACGTACATTAGGATCAGACTCAAAGAGCACAAGAACAATTACAAAACGGCCAACCACAATGTAGTAACGATCCATAGATTGGAGAAAAATCATTATTTCAATTGGGATAATGTTGAGGTGTTAAAAGTTGAACCAAATGTGTTCAAACGGAACCTATCTGAAATGATACATATAAAAAGCACCAAAAACACAATCAATTCGCACGACGACACAATTAAGTTAAGCAATGTTACAACTCATTTTTCTAAATTGTTATTCTGCTTTGTTAATATAAACTGTCTTTTTTATTATCATTTATTTTTCTTAAAACTTTTATCTATTCATTTTACAGTTTGGTTCATAATTTAACTGTACCTGTAAGTTGCTTTCTGTAAAGTTGTGTTTCCATTTTATTTACACATAAGTTATTTATCAACGTTAGAGAGGTTGAAGATCTCGGGGGGGGGGGGGGTTAAACTCCCAAGGTCACAGAACTGGTATCGCCAAATCTCCACATGTCTGGTCAAACCCTCGTTCAGTCTTGCTACAATCTTGTTAACGTTAAGTGAATTGTGTGCCTCGGGCCCGTTTTTCAAAACTGTGTGAATTTAATAACTGGTTAATCGTTTAGTTGTGCTAGTTTATTGTTTTAATTTGTTAAGGTTCTTTGTGTACTTTAGTTTGCCTTTGTTTACTTTGTCCAATTATACTGTAAATGTAAATACTTTCTCTGTAGGAAAATACTTGAAGATACAAAAAGGTATCGAAACGTCGTCATAGTATTAATAAAAAGTGTCTGTATAAGATCATCAATTGTTTTATTATTCCAAAGAAAAATATATTTCAGTAAAATAGATACAAAATTTTTTCTGTGATAAAAAAATTTTACTATCAATATTGTTGAGAAACAAGCTTTTCGCAACGAGTTGGGTTAACAAGTTCTTGGGAAGTAACGGACGATGGCCAGTGCACTGTCCCACTGGAACACTTCAGAGTTTCCACGAAGGATACGTGGAGTAAGTTAAATAAACTTGTATACATCCTCGGAAAGTTACAGTAACGTTTGCAACGTTGCAAGATCAATATAAGAAGAAGAAGAAGAAAAGACCCAGTCGGAAGAAGTGTGATATTTCGACTACTTTAACTTTTTAGGCCAAAGTTCACCAAGGGCTGTAGAGCCAATCAAGGAGAAGTCTACAGGGCCGTGGCTAACGGAGACTGCAACACGGTGTGGGATAGAGGTGACGCATCTCCGGTGCGATAATGGGCAACATCCTCGGTTTACGTCAGTCAACTGCTAAGCGCTTTTGTACAGCGCCTTATCACTGAAAATTGGGGAGAAGATTTTCGGATATTCCATTGTGGAGTAGACATATCAACAACAGAGCCAAGGAGAAGAAAGGCAGGAAAACGAAGTGAGCTAAAGTCCGTGATTGATATATCCAATATTCAGGTTGGGAGCAAGAATGAGAACTGAACGCGACGTACGACGAGGAAATCAAATCGAGTCTTAGAAAGGTGATGATGTTCCAACGTTTCAAACACTACGAAACCTCGGCTTCTCCTCAGGGAAAGAATGCACGAGAATTTAGAGCTAGATCAAGGGAGCCTGGGCACTTATATGACGGACCTTACACGTTCAATCCGGACTGATAATAGCAATATTAATACTGATGGAATGGTGATTATTGGAATAAGTCAATAAATACTGTAAATCTTGACTGAACTAAAGCCAGATTGTTAGGTGTAGCCGCAAACTCGTCAATCTGGAGTCAGTCAGATCATTTCACTACTTCCTCTTTGATACATCTTCCACATCCACACTTTTTTTTTTCTTTCGTCCAATATTTTCTTTTAAAATCAGACAACGGAACTCCGGACCAACACTAACTAAATATTAAATCCACTAGTGAACAAATTTAAATCCAAACTGACAACAAAATTCCATTGTAGATTATTATGAGTGGTAAAATAACATGCCATAACCTCGTCTCAGTTGGCCTGCCATTAACGACTTTTTGATCCGTTTCCCGGTTTTGAAAAAAAAAGTAGTGTGGTCGTAGAAGATTCTAAATATTATTCGCACGTTTCAAACCAGGCCATTGACTGAAATAACGTTTCGACGGCAAACTCATAAGTTTTTAGACAGTTTCTCAAATCCCAAAGTACATATGTGTATTTATTTCTGAAAAGAATGGCAACCATTTCTGCATTTTTATTTCGTTTTCGATTAATTATAATATTAATATTATGTAATAAATTAAAAAATTGAAGTTATCATGGAAACTTCAGTATACCCAGTATTTTGTGTCCTCAGCATATGCAGCTTAAATAGTAAACGATATCTTCAGGTTATGTAATTTTATGGCATGATTTGTTTCCTACAGTAGGTGTGGGAAAACTTCGTCTATGTTACATATAACTAAAAAAAAAGGTGAATTCTGGAATTATCAAACAGAAGAATATGGTATCAAATTTTATTCCGGCAACCAATCGCATGGAAAAACAATAAAAATTGGCTACCATGTAAAAAGTGGAGCCACGACCAGAAATACGCGTCCTACAACACCGAAACCATTAAAAAGGCAAGTTAGACTGCGAAGCAGAATTTTTGAAAGTATGAGTGGAAATCAAACGAGAACACAATACGAGTTTGAGTCAAGCCTCGTTATGTTCAAATTCTTGAGTTTTTAATACCTTCTATGCTTGACGAAAGTTACAGATGGTCGCAAGAACGGGGTTTTGAACTCCAGGACACATGGGATAAAACCCTTCAAATGCCCTACATACCATACGAAATCAGTAAATGATTCAACGTTACAATTAATTCTATCAATCAAGCAATTTGTAAGCGAGTAAATAACAGTGGTTACAATTACACATCGTGAGCCATCCCAAGTGATTCGATTTACCGTAACAGATCATTTCCGCGTAAATTCAGATCCCGACAGTTGTCCCTTTTTTGGACTAAAAGGATACATGAGGGTAATCCACATGGTGGCAACTCCCCTTTAATAGCATAGGAAGGGATTTGAAAGGGGGAATGCGGAAGGGGAGAGGAAGGTAGCCGAGGGTTAACTAGGACCCGCGAGCTATAGTTTAAGGATCCTACCAGGCATTCTCCTAAAAGTGATGCAGGACAAACCCCAAGAAAACCTGCATCAGGTAGGTCGAGCATTGGGTTCTTGTCCCACGCACTTCCGATGGCGGGAGAGGGACGCAGCATTCCCTTCTCCGTGCCTAGAGCAGTTTAGGAGGCAGCTGGCCGACTGTTCCAATGTGAACAAAGGCAACTCTTACGTATGGCCAAGGTCTGTGACCCCGGAACATACACCTCTCAAAATAGGCCGAGGTGACTCGGCTTATGGGAATCTTAGTTGGAAAAACTAGAGAGAGGAGGAGACATCCCCAAAGGTAGCCTCTTGCAGAGCTCTCTGGGTAGGTTCACCTGTGAGAGAACAGCTCTCGCAGGCTTCCTTTTTGACGGTTGTTGCTTTCAACCTGTCAATTATAATTCGTCGTGTTCATTTGTACCAGTAGCAGATCCATAGCTCGGCAGAATTTCAAGTACGAGTTCAAAAAAGTTTCTGAAGCAGTCCAAAAATTTGGAAGTCACTTAACAGTTAAAAAATAGTAAAACAAAATTTACGTTCATATGAACTTTACATATTGAGTAAAAGAAAATTAAGACATTCTTTTTAAAAAGAATTGAACTTAGTATTTTCTGTAGACCTGTTTAAGGGTGGGAGAATGAGAAGTGCAAAAGTGTTTTGAAAAGATATAATAAGCTGCGTATCGAGATAAATTCCAGTTCATAACATCTCTTGGAAGAACAGAGGAAGATTATTATTCTGGGTCGGCGTTTGTTTCAAATGAAGACCTGTAAACAACAATGAAAGAGACTTTGTGTTGAGGCAACCGTACTTTGTGAAGGTATACTCAGTCAGCGGAACAAAGGAGATCTTTCATGAACATGAAGCTTTATAATTATCAGACATTTTATTTTAGAATAAATAAAGAAATTGTACATAAGGAGGTAAAAATTTAATAAAGGAAGTGTTGAAAATATAATTTCACAACTTTTCGTCCTTAAATTAGGACTTGGCAAAGTACACAAGTTATTTGTAATACTTCAAAGTCCTAAAGGACTCCAATATACGCCCGATGAAGTCGTAAATTAAGTACGGAACGTTCTGCAGTTATATCAATTATTTATTATTTTTTCCTGTTTTTCAATTTACTTATTTATTGCAGCATGAACGGTTTAAGAGTGTGTTAAAAATAGTGGTCGTATGGACATGAGTGAATGTGTGGACTTTTCAAATGGCTAATAATGTTAAAACGACCTTTATAACAGACATCATTAAAAAAGTAACACTTAAGAATAAATTAAATTTAAATCTGCCGGACGTTTCGACGTAGATAAAAGTCCCTTTCTAACGGCGAGTCGCTAATCCTCGTCGAAACGTCCGGCAGCTTTTTAATTTTACTTAATTCCTCAGTGTTTATTTTTTTAATTGCATCTGTTATAAAGGTCGTTTTAACATTATTATTTTCATCAGGAGTTAATTTTTGTTTATTTTTAAATGACTCTTGTAAATTAGAATCAGAAGAAAATAGTTAGAAGAAAGAAACGGTAAGGATCATTTAGAGAACGTAATGGTAAAGTCCTTTCATCCAGGAGCGAAGTACTCGATAACACAAACTGAAATATACTGAATAAGTTGGTCGATGAATAAGTTGGTCGGTGTTCTAAATGATATCATTGTAACATTTTCTCCATGAAAACGAACAGTTCTCGCCGTTCGAAGCTTTAGACTTAGTTTTTTTCCGTCATTATTTCCTCAACTATGGAAAACCAAGTAAAAATTTTCCAACGCCATTATCAAGAAACTTCAAAACCATAATGCAATACACTCTTGTCATGAGGAGAAGAGCAAAGTTGCGAAACGTAAAGTATGTTCTTCATAACATTGAAGCATTGGGTCGGTTGACCGTTAGATGTTCATAGTTTGAAGACGAAATAAACCTGATCAAAGATTGAAGTCTTTCCCAGTGTAATTGTTCGATAAACAATTCTCGGTTTTCACACGGGTGTAGTATATTTAAACGAGACGTTTCGACGACTAAAATCTCTCTCGTCATCTTCTAGGCGAAGTAAAATTAGTATGATGAATCTCTAAAATTAATAATATAATAATTAAATTTTTACGTACCTAGGAAATTTAAATTAGAACAATAGAACAATTTTAAATATAGTCGTGATAATTTATCGTCGTATTTTTGAAGGATTATTATGGCAAATGAGTCGAAAGCTATAGAATAAATATATTCAAATTAAAAAAAGTGATTGTCATAATAGGTTTATTTCAACATCCAACAATAAAATTGTAGCTTATTCCTAAAAAAAACTGAACGTGTTTAAGTAGGTTGAAGACCGATAAAGCAGAACAGGGTTCACTTAAACTATTCCTGCATATAAAATATTCGTCCTTTTTTACTTGTTATTTCAAAGTTGAGGAAATAATGACGGAAGGAAAGGAGAAAAACGGAATCTAAAGCTTCGAACGGCGATAAATGTTCGTTTTCTGGGACAAAATGTAGCAATGAGAACGTTTAGAACACTGGCGCTGAAATCGACCAACTGATTCAGTATATTTCAGTATACTTCGCACCTGGATGAAAGGACTTTACTTTCTTTCTTCTAACTATTTACTTGTTTACAAGAGCAATTTAAAAATATTCAAAAATTAACTCCTGTTGAAAATAATAATGTTAAAATGACCTCTATTACAGACACAATTAAAACAGAAACGCTTAGGAATAAGTAAAATTTATTAGCTTATTCAGTATATTTCAGTTTGCGTTGTCGAGGACTTCGCTCCTGGATGAGAGGACTTTACTACAACGTTCTCTAAATGATCCTTAGCGTTTCTTTCTTCGAAGTATATACTTCTGATTGTACTTTACAAGAGCCATTTAAAAATAAACAAAAATTAACGTCTGTTAAAATAATAATAATGTTAAAACGATGAATCCCTTAAAATAGGTAATAAGTAAAATTAATAATATAATCATTAAATTTTTACGTATCTAGGAAATTTAAATTAGAACAATAGAACAATTTTAAATATAAATGAAAAAAATTACGTCTGATTGAAAATAATGAATTAAAAATATAGCCAATACAGACGAAAAGGGTAATATAAATACCACACAACGTTTCTGGGATCAAAAGCTTTTGAGTGTTGTCAACTGACCAGTGCAGTTGTGTTTCTCTAGGCTCTTCTTAGCACCTGACGAAAGGTACAAGGATCCCAGAAACGTTGGGTGGTATTTTTATTACCTTTTTTGTCTGTATTGGCTATCTTTTTTATTCAATTTTAAATACAATACAGTCATGATAATTTATCGTTGTATTTTTGAAATATGATTATGGCAAATTAATTGAAATTTATCGAACAAATATATTGAAATTAAAACAAGTGACCGTCATAATAGGTTTATTTCAACTTCCAACAACAACATTGTAGCCCATTCCTCAAAAACTGAACGTGTTTAAATAGGTTGAAGACCGATGAAGCACAGAAGGGTTCACTTAAACTGGTCCTGGTTATATAAAATATTCGTCCTTTAGTGACACTGAAAAAATAACTAGATACTGTAAAATAACTAGAAGTGAATTTAGTGAATGACGAACCGTCGCTTTGTTCGGCGCGAAGCCGAAGCCAAAGCCACACACCAGCTGTGTTGGGACTCGGGCGCTGGCGTGGACACCCAAGGCTTTGTTCCAAGGCATTTACCGCAGCATAGGCTTATAGACAACTTAATCTCAAACTAAATATACCACACCGTGAAGGACGCGCAGAGGGACTCCCGCAGGGCAGTTTCTGCTCATTCTAATATTTACAATCTTACAATCTCACTAAGTAGCTGAACAAGTTCATTTCAAACAAAGAAGGGAAAGAACGCAAAGCAATTGTTAATTATTAATTACATTAATTGCGTAGGAAATATTTACTGGGTGTACTCAGACTGACGGGCAAACCTGCTCATAAACCTTCGTAGGCCTATTTCGATTCGAAAAGAGTGTACTGAAGCCGAAGAGGCCTGTCCCTGCGTTGCAGGATCACGAAGTTTCGTCGGGTGGCGTCTTTGGAACTGAATGACCGGGCCAGACAGATAAAGTCTACATCCCAACACCCTAGAAGAATTTTTCTTATAAAACTTTGATACTGGTAGTACGCGAAAAATAATATATAACCTAACTCTAATCGATTGGTGGTATTTTACTTCCCCGAACGAACCACAAGTAGTAAATTTTGAAATTTTATATGGGAACATAGGTTGTGTAACGTATCCATTGATAGTGCTTTCAAAAACAAAAATCACCGTGTAACAAAAACAAATTATTACTAACTGTGATTGTTTAATCACACATAAAATAAATGTACATAGTTGTATAGCATGCCGTACCGTTGTACGGAACATGATAATTGATAACACTGCAAGGCCTTGAAAGCCAGTCATCTTCCACAGTCTCGCCATAGCAACAGTCAAGTTTGCGTAAAGACTTCTTCCTGTGGTTTTGCTATTACGAAAATGCCATTTACCAGCCTATGATGAGTAGTACGAGGGTAGTTACAGTAGTACACGACCTAACAAAGAAAACAAAAATAATTGGAAAAAAATCTTTATTTCGCAACGTGGTCTCCTTTCAGTTAGATACACTTTTCCCAACCATATATTTAATCCCCAAAATAGCCATCAATCGCAGACTCCACATCTACATCGTTGTCAAATCCTTTTTGAAGTTCGGAAAGAGAAAATAATCCCAGGGAGATAAATCTGACGAGTAGGGTGCGTGAGGAACTTTGACTCACTGGTTTTGGTCATCGTGACAATGGACGCTTGAACTGGTGCACTGTCGTTATGAAAGACCAGTTTCTTTTTCGCCAAATGCTGCCGTTTGTTCTCGATTTCGTCACTCAAACGCTGCAATAAGTTCGCATAATACTCGCCGTTGATTATTTGCCTTTTCGAAGATTAAAATAATTTTCCACGCGCATTCCAAACAACCGACGCCGTGACCTTGCCAGCACATGGAACTGTCTCCGCCTTCTTTGGAGCGGGTTTTCCCATTCCAGTCCATTGTTTTGACAGTTCCTGACCTAAATTTAATCTATAATTATGAATCGAATCAGGACTCGACTTTATTGCTGTGTGGCATCGCCAAACATTTGATTGAAACGTCCTCACGAAGCTGTTTTTGTTCCATTGTAAGAAAAAGAGGCGCCCATATTGGCACAGTCTTCTCATGTCCAAATTTTTAGTCAATATACGATGCGTGGCACTTAATGAAATGTCTACTTAGTCTGCTAGCTCACGCACTCTCAGTCGATGGGTCATCCAATACCGTTTTGTGGATTTTCGACAACATTTTCCAGCAAGGCCACTTCATTTGGTCGACCACGGCCTCCTTTCAACACTGCCAACCATTTTTGGTGAACGAATGAATTTAAGTCCGGTGGTAGTCGATAAACAAGTTAAACTTATGTATATTATTTAAAACAAATATGTAAAATAATATAACCTTCTGTCCAATTTGTGTCCGTTATGAATCATTATATAGTTCTTGATTCTTCTCTTACACAGTTTCACTAACGCCCCACTTTAATCTAGTATCTCTGAAGCTTTGTCTAGTACTAGGACATGCTCTAAACTAAGGAGCAGGTACTTCCAGAGTAGAATCTAGCTCGACTTTGATACTGGTTTGACTGAGGCCTTACAAATAAAAATATTACATCACATATTCGATGACCAATTTTATCAATGCTTCCAAACAACCCGATTGGTACTTTTGGGACTACCCTCGTATTTCAGTACATGATACCAGTGGCATGACGTGTAGCTCAAAGTAAATGTCTTTACCACCCTGATAAGCTTTATTTTCTCGAAAACTGTGAGAAAATATTACAACCTAAGTCCATAAGCCTACAGTATGAAGGATCAGTTTGTGGGCTTTTTATTTCCCGGAACAAACAACTTTGAAATTTTAAATGGGGCGATATAGGACTAGGATTGGACGTGTTGGATATCACCTGATCTTAGAAAGTTCAATTTTAGCTGGAATAAAGTTAAATCCCTAGACTTTTGACAAGACGACTTCACTTGCAAGGAATAAAATTTAAAATAGAAGTAATAAAATATATGCCCCAATCAGCACATCTAAGAACTTAGGCTTATGCATTTTAATTATACGCCGCTTACGACTGTTAGAAACCATCTGGCCAATCCTTAATCGTTCTTGGTTTATTCCAAGCACATCATAAATGCCAGGATTTCTTCGTAGTCATTGGTTAATAAAACGAGTCGACACTCCACTCCGAAAAATATTTCAGAGAGAGATTCCATCGTCTGCATAAATTCGAGGAATGCAGATGCCGCACATAAATGAAATATAATTCACACCATGTGTATCGAAATACGAAACCACTCAATGTTTATGGTTCACACGACGCTATTAAGTGTCGCTCTGGGCACTACGTGAGCGCGTTTTATCGTTACACTGGTCCCAAGTTCAATAACATATAGTTTAACAACGTGCACGTTTCCAGGAAAACACAGCTTCCTGATTTTTCACAATTTTACAGGAAAAGATACTGAGGGCTACTTTCATTGAAACTTTTAAGTGTAAAGGGATGTTATAGATTAAAGGTTTTCCCGGTGAATGAAATTAAGAAAAGCCGAGAAGCTGAATGATCTGTTTGTTAACAATTTTCATTGTTTTTCTTCAACGACAATACGTCTTGTTCAATTACATAGTTATAGTCGGCGCCAAGAAAATGTAATACCAAAGGCAAGTAGCTAATCGCACCTCGAATGACCCCTCCCCACAGCGGTGTTGCCAGATTGTGCACCCGCTCACGGCCCGGTCGTCAATTTTAGCCCTGTTCTTTGGACACTGTTTGGCAACGAAGACGAAGAGTCCATGACTTTGGTATTACATTTTCGTGACGCAGCCTATACTGTCTATACACTTACAAGAAACAAATTGCAAATTTAGTTTAAGCGATTCTCGACGAAATGGTTACCTTGTCAAACATATGACAGTGAAAACAAAGATTTAATCTTATAGACATTTCATTATTACTGATTTCCCGTAAGAAATCATACCTATAAATATTAAATGAAGTAGTCAATAAACAGACAAAAGTAAGTGGTAAAATAAACACAATATTCTGCGTGCTGTTCTTATAGCTTTTACTAGTTTTTTTTACACCTGACGAAAGCAACAAGTGATTGCAGAAAAATTGTATGGTATTTTTTTATCACTAATTTTGTCTATTTATTGGCTGCTTAACGATCTAGTCGTAATTTTCATCTAATACAGGCGTTTTCATAATTTTAGAAATAAAGGGTTTTCAGGACGAACAAGGTGTAAACAGTTTAGTATCAATGGCAATCAAAATGATTCGAAAGGCAATGGATAGAAGTCTTAACTGTCCTGCCATACATTCCAACAGTTATGGTTCAAAAGCAAATATGAATTAAGTTCTACGGCGAACAATCTCATAGTAAGAATCTGTCAGATGTTTCATTATTGTGAAAAGGTTCCCTACCATAATTTATTTACATGATATTCGTAGATGATCTTAAATTTTAATTGTCCAAGCATGCTATAATTTCAAATAGCTTCACCAATTTTATCGGTAGCTATTAAATTTAAAGTCAAGGCTTTTAGACGTCCTCAGTTGTACAAGTTTCCCGATCCGTTGAACTTCCATACTCATATGAGCCGTTCTGTATGAGAAACAAGGATCATAGCAGATGCCCAGCGTAATACTTAATGGGCCATAAAGCCTGTATTTATATCCGGCTGAGAGGGCAGGATACGCTGGGACGGTGCCGAATTGGGGCTTTATCAAGTTTAACATTAGACGACTGTACAAAGTTTTCAAAAGACGCCGGTGGCCGAAATTAGTGACACGCCTGGAGACAGTCCAAACCAACCACCCAGGCCAAGGGAACTAATTAATAATAGAGGCTACTTACCAACGTCAAAAAGATCGTTCCTAATGTGAGTTGTAGTTAGCATACAACTTCTATAATAGTCTTTGAAAAATAAGTTTGAAGCCCACGTGTTGTGTGTGATTGAGAGATAGAAAAAATGACGGGAGTTAGAGAGACAACTGTACCATTCTGATGCTGCTGCTGGCAGATTTCGAAATGTTATATCCTAATTTCTAAACATCACAGTAATTTCACTAAAACATCATTAAACGCGGTGTCTCGACAAAGTTAACGCAACACATAAAACAAAATTTTTCAACTATTTATATTATATTTTGCTAAGCAACAAACTTCATGCCACATTAATGTATTTCTGCAATTACTAAAGGACAACATATTTCGGATTAAAATCATTTGAAAATACAAGTTTTAACACTTTTTTTTTAGTAATACACGTGGTGGTATGTCCCCTAATAGGATAGGAAAGGATAGAAACGTAGATTCGGAAGGGAGAACAAAGTAGCCAAGGGTTAACTGGTGCCACAGAGCCTTCCCGAAAATTCGCCTAAATGAGATGCACAGCAACATGCACAATGCAGGTCAGGCGGGCTCTAGGTACTTGTCTCACGCACGACGACTGGACTGTAGTTAGCTGTGGGGACTCAACATCCCCGCCTCCATCCCAAGACCAGCTTCTACATGTAGCTGACCGTCTGCTCCTATGAGAATAGAGGACAAATCTTGCAGTATGGCCAACTTCTGCGACCCTGGAGCTCACTTATAGGGACCGAAAATGCAGAGAGAAAAGAAGGCATCCCGCAGGTAGCCTCCCACTTTCCTGTAAGGTTCCACCTGCAAGAGCTATTCTCTGATACTAACTTCCCATTAGTCTACTACACATGTGTTGTTTCTGAGTAATAGGCTACATTATTGTCATTCAGCTGGAGCGTCTATCTCATTTATAGTATGGTGAGGAATAGAAAGTGGGATGCGGGAGTGAGAGCAAGGTAGCCAAGGGTTTATTGGGGTTTATGATCCAACGAGATAATTCATCTAAATGTTTATCAAGTTATTGTGTACCAAAATAAGTAACCGAGCAGTGATTTAAGATTAAGGAAAAGCAGATATATTCGGGATATATGGATCGTAATTGAATCTATTGTCGCTGGCTACCGTTACAAATTTCAGAGCAAGGAAAAGAAGGTGGAAATATATATCATATAATAAAATGTGACGTTTACAAGATTCTTACAATTTACAAAAATCCAGGTGTGTTGCACGTTTCTTCGGTATGTTAAGAAAATGACTTATGTCACGTTCTCTTCAGATTAATGCACTAAAGTCAAGAGGAAGGTATAGTTAACAATTAGATAGATGAATTAAGAACTATGCAAATCAGCGTTTGTTCTCGGGCATTACGGCACTTCAGTATTCCTCCGGAATTCCTGATCGATTACACTTGTCTCCAATGAAAGGATCTGTTCCTCGAGTTGAAATTTACATTAAACTTGGTCTCACAGAAAACAAACTAAATACTCCCCATGTTAACATGGACGCACTCTTACTTTAATGCCTTTCTAGATTTCAAGTACGCCAGCTCGGTTTCGTTCTCGTAACACCGAACAGAAACCAAGTACGAGATTTGTAACAATCATCACTTGTTCCGCAAACCGGTTTACCGTTTCAGTTGACAAACGACCTTTGTTTCCAGTGTCTAAATAGCCTGATTCATGGTGAATGGAATTTTACAATTCCAATATTAAATTATCACATATTGAACTAACAAAAACTGCTAAATACGGCCGATCCAAGTATTCATAAAGTGTCATTTTTATATATTGATTTAACGAAGAAGAACCGGCATTTGCCCACAGATGTCGCATCGGGACCGCATGGTTTCGTGTAATACAGCAGTTCTTTTCCATTGCCGCTAGCCCAAAACAAAATCGTGTTAATAGTCTGAAATGGAATACACATTGTGCCCGGTCTGTCTGAATTACAAATATGTTACCTTTTATTGTTAAAAAAAAGCTCGAACTTGAACAAGAACCAAGCTGCATCACAGTCAATAGACCTGAAGTGTAAATGGTTAGCAACAAGTAATATGTACTGTAACGCGTGTATTTAGGTTTAAGTTTTTCTTTGTGTTGTTTGCTGTGGTCTTGAGAATTCGAAACCGTGCACGTGCGTGGGGGTGGAGGAGATAAATATTTCCATCCAAGTAATTTCGTGTCCTGTCTGGATTGTTGGCCTCAACATGACAGAATAGTTAGCCATTGTTGACTACGAAACTGCAGCTGCGTGCTATAAATCTTGTGACAATGGAAGAATCAGTCAACTGGCATTTCGACGAAGTTTTCTAACAATGAAAAAAGTAAAAGAATGGGAGGATATAATGGAGGGGACGGAGATAAGCTTTTGAAACTGGACAGTTGTTCTGCGCTCACCGAAGTTGGTGGATGTGATTAAGAGAGGCTCCGTAAAGTTGTTGTCTCTGATATAGTTCGAGGCAGAATCGTCGTGAGAAAGGGGCCACAATTTGTTAGTGAAGAGTTCACAGAATAGCACCACACAATTTAGTACGACGGCTTGCCAGCATTCAATCCCGGAGGCCGACGCCTTAGCCAGTGATCAACCCCTGAGTCAACACTGCACTTAACCCGTTCTGCCGGCTGTGAGATACGGAGACGTCGGTACGAGAGCTACAGCAGGCAACACAACACAGAATAGCCAGACGCTTTTGGTACGGGCAGCAGATCTCTTCTATGTAAAAACCACTGGTACCTGAGATAAGAGTTTTCATGTTTAACTTTAATAAACTTATATAAAAGTTCTTTATTGATCAAATATTTATTTTGATTTAAAGTAAAAACCCAGCCCACAAAAAAAAAATCTTTACAGTACTGAATCACATTCGGAAGAGGAAAAAGAAAATTTTAAGTCAGTGTTGAGTAATGAATATGTTAAAATAAAACCGTAATAGGAAAAATAATTGACATAAGATGGTTAATGTTCAGATTTAAAAACGTCAGAACTTTGGGGAAAAAATTAAGAATACTACATAAATCGTAATGCGACTGTTAGCCTAGAAAAGCAATAATTCAATAATTTGACGAGTGAGAACACCTTCTCATTAAGTCGATTGTAATCTTGATGTTTCTCAGGGGCACATTAACAAGAAGCAACCGAAATAAACTACAGAAACATAAATATGAAAGGGAGAATCGGCAACAATTTCACGTCATTATCTTAATAGCCAACAACTCCAGTCCAACCTGGACTATTTAGACAAATGACAACTTTCGAAACTGAACGCAAGCTGAACACCTTGGGTTTATTAATTTTTTAGACAACCAGCAAACTGAAGCATACTCAATTGCAATTAATCACGATTTATTTCCGCCTGGAATGTACGCTCATTCACGTTCTAAATTATCCCTTAAAGCACGCATAACGTGTTGGAACTGATGGAACAGACACGTCGAATTTCGTGTATGTCGGTCTTCGGAACCAAGATAGAGAATTTATGTGTGACTACAACAGCAGAACTGCTAATTAGTAAACCTCTATTACGTTTATTACAAAGTCTCATCGCTTTGTAAATATGAAGAACTCGTGTGATAAGTACAATGGATTACTGTCGAAATCATACATGGAGTCATAAATTGCGAGGCTTGGTAGAAGGCGCGTAGAAATTCCAGTCTCTGTGATCCCCGAGTCTCTGGGGTCAGAGGCAAGACAATTCCAAATATCACGTGTCTAAACTAGCTCTCACCATTGCTTTTCCGTTACTCTTTTCCTATACCTGAAAATCAGCCTGTGAACAAGTATACAATGTTTTCATAGTGAGTCGAGCCCATATCTCCGTCACCCATGCCAGTGCAGTAAATTACGGTGGGGTATATATACAAATTAGTTTACGGTGCTTCTTTTGTACACATGCACAAGGAAGGAACCCGCTAGCATGTTATCATGTTCGAATAACAAATTATTACATCCTGTGTCGGTAAATCGCCTTTTGAGAATAGTGGAGTGACACGTCTATATTCAGCCGTCCGCTATTTAAAAGCAAAATTTATTTGTAAGAGGCGCAAGGGATACATAAATAACGGCATCGATACACTCTGATCAGGATTACATTGTGCCAGAACCAAGAATTACCAGAGTAATATCTTTGGATCCAAAACTAGGCTTTGAAACTAGTGTCATTCATTGGTTTGGATTTAGAAATGACAAAATTGCAGTAAAATGAAGCTGTACCTACAGTCGGAATCGACACCTTGCTTTTAACCCAAATTGGTAAACGAAATTTACGTCGCATTCAAATTGTAAGAAAGATTTCGGCTCAAATCGTCATACTATTGACCATCTACGGCGGATCTGCGTTTATTAAATTCATGGCTAGTTCGGAATTACGAAATGAATCACTCGATCGGGGCTCCCCTGCGATTATCTACAACCATATATTATTGCAATTTTTTTCAAACTTATTCTTCCTATTAATGCAGCGAAAACGTAAAAAGTCGATACTTCTCTGTCATGGATCTTCAAAGCATTGTCGAGTCTGTTAGTTATGTTGCATACGCGGACCTACCAATGTGGAGTTGAGCTGTTTCGGGGGGGGGGGGGCATTTCAGGGTTTCGAACACGAAATTGGAACCAGACACAACCAGGTGGGTTCTCTTAAAATTGAGGTGAACACGAAGATCAGTATCTTTGACAGAGGAAGTGCAGTACAACAGCAAATTACGTTGACATTTCCTTCGAAAGATAAAGGAAACTGTCACTCGCGGAATATGAGGACTAAACCCGTCGTGCTGATAAAACAAGGAAAATGAGATGGTGGAACCAATAGATACGAGTAGATACATAATATATGCATATAGACATCACCACAAAAGCTTAAAATGAAAATAATTTCCCGGACTGCGGATGACATGGCGCACAATTCTTTTTAAAAAAAATTAATACAAGGTTAACCTGTAATGTTATGTCCGTAACCTCCACATAATCGCACTATTTATGTTTTCATTCCATTTAAGAAAAAATTAAATGTTTCAAAATATTTTTTAAAAAAGTGAGCAAGAGCAATCGTTAAACTAACCCGTAAAAACTGCTGACTTAATAATATTGAGCACGCAAGTCACAAGAAAAACCAGAAAATTTCGGAGGCCATTGGAAATTTCTTCATCGTTGTAACTAGCGTGAAAATGTGCGAAATTAGAACATTGTGATTTTACTCTGATTAAATGCAGAGAAAGTTATGACGACCCAACGTCAAGTAACACGGTAAATGTGAAAGTATGTGTGACAACATTTGAATTCAAACAATGCCACAGTAGGTCGACGTGTCTAGATCCGACATTCAATCCACGAAGGAAAAGATACAACGAACCGCGCCTGACCCTTTGAAATTTGCTGCTCCAACGTAAATAGAAGCGTGTTGAAACGAGTGTAAAAAAATTTATGATAAATATAAGGAATTGAACAATTTTAATTCTTGCCAGTGAAACTAGTAAGCAAGTAGACGCTGTTGCCAAGCTGTTACTGAAAAAAAAATAAAAAAAAAGAGGGTGACGTGTTATTTAATATGCTACACTATTTGGGAAAGGAGGTATATCATACAAGAAAGCTATGTTTGCGCAAATAGATCTATTAAGCTAATCAGTTTTCCATCACGAGACCAAACAAGTAGTTCCTATAAATTTGGGATCATGTCGACTTTCTTCAGATTGCCAACATTTTGCTTAGTGACGAAGACTTGCCGACTGACAACTACGGAAAGGCAACGGAGGAAGAAAAATACAGATGATTTACAAAATAAATATTTGGCATAGAGAAAATTACGGGAAAGACTGATAACATTCAAACTATTCACCGAAGAATTCCAATGGGTCGGAACCAGAAGTACAAAACAATAGGCGTTTGTTTGGCATATAGACAACATCCTTTCACACATTTGAGCATGTCGATGAGTAACAGCGACGTCATCGTAAAATGACGGCGGTTTATTTGGCTAGAGGATGACGAAAACGTTAGTCATTGACTAGCCACAAGAGAATGAAGTTCAAGAAGTACTCGTCCATGTGCGAACTCCCATCACACGTTCTTAAACTCGTTTTCAAAACACTCACGAACATATGCGACCCGATGATTCTTTATTCTATTCAATGCCTTTTAAACTTACTTTTCCCCAGACACTGGAACAGCTGGTGCACAGTCATTCTTTTCTTTTTCCTGGAAAGTTTTTATAAACCTTCTCACGGTATGCCTTCATCTGAGAAATGACTCAACTATTTCAATTCGCAAGCCGAATTAATCGAGCCCTGATACTACTGAGGGAAAATAACTACTACTCAGTTAATACGTATTAAACAAATCATAGAAACAAAAAATATTTTTTCAGAAAATTGGATGAATAACTACAAACGAAGGATTTACTTGAATTTTAATCGATGGGTAATTCAATGACGTCACAATTTTGGACACAAATGTTCTGAATTTTCATTGAAAATTATTAATAAAAGATGCCCTACGAGTTTTCTAGTAACAATACAATTTTAATTCTTTCTTCAACTTATATGATTTTATATACTTGTATTTATAGTTGAAATAATTTTCCTAAACCTAGCTTATATTTTAAAACAATAATATTAATTTACTATATTTTATTTTATTGTACCTTCCTTTATTTAATTTGTAATTAAATTATAATTTCATGTATCTATCACCGGGAAAACTGCCTATTTGCAGATTAAATAAATACATACAATTGATCGGGCTAGCTACAGGGATATCTCTAAGTAATATTACCGCTGCATTTTATTCTTAATCGAACATATCAATATAAAAGAAATTAACAATTCCAAACATTTGATCCCAAGAGAACATATTGGAGTTAAAATAAATAAAATACTAATTTTCTGAGTTTAAATCATCTGCATAACAATTTTCTTTAATAAATCTCATTACCTAATGCCACAAGAAATTAACCGGTTTTTAGAAGAAACCTCGTACGAAGCGTAGTAATTCTGCTGCAGAGTCAGAGTAAAACGTCAAGCAATGATTTGGGCCAGATTCCAGTTGAAACGGAGAAAGGAAGTCTACGTCACTGGAATGTCGGCTCAGGAATGAGGAAATACCAGGCAATTTAAATGGACGATGATACCCAGAGCCCTAAACCGTTTAAATGGAGAAAAATTGCAGGATCTTCTATTTGTAACAAGAAACATGATTGTGCTTGACGCATACCAAACTGGAAAAAAAAGGAACCTAATAAATATTTATCTAGGAGAAATAAAAGTAGTAACTGGTGGGCTGTCTTCGATGTCAAAGATGTGACAATTGAGTTTACCAGAACCAAAATATTGTTTTTCAATAAATTTTTATTTTCTTTTGTAGTGATAACTGCACATTAGAGAAATACATTACATTCAAAATTAATTTCGAGCTAACTGCGGTTTTCGATCACTCATCAAATTTTCGAAACTAGCTTCAAACTTATTTTTTATCATTTCAAAATTTATCTCGCCCTGACGAAATCTGTTACATAAGTTGTATTTTCCAAAAAATTATATAAGTAAAAAAAATTATATAAATTATATATATTCATCGGGCGTTTGAACGGCTCGAAAAAAAGACTTTAGTCGAACTTCAATTCAAAAGTGGAGGAAAGTCAAAACACATTCACTATGGATGATTGCAACGTATTTAGATTAATAGCACTGTTTCAACATTGGTACTTCGTGCAGTTAATAGTCAACGAAGGATACGCACAGCTATTGTAGCAATCAGTGCACAAAGATATAGCATATTTGCTCCAAATTTCTCCCTGATAAATTAAACTATATTCTCATGAACTGTAGCCTGCTGATTCACGCGAAATAATAAAAACACGGTCAAAGAACATAATTATACATCAGAACGCATCAATATGGATTTACGACAAAAAAGATTTTCAGATTTTTCTTCTGTTAAAGGCGATATTCTGTAGAAATAAAGAATACATACCAAAAGAGAAAAATATTTACTCGGAAAAGAAGAAAAAAGGATCAATTCTCAAAATCTTTATCGCAGAATACACAGCTTACCCTCATTCATACATACATACATTAATAAATTTATATATATATATTACAACAAACGAGTATAAAAATAATGTGCGTTAAATTATCATTCAGCGAATAAATGGTATTTTATACGCCATGATCTGATAAGAGTTGAAAAAAGACGACTATAATTTAGTGATTCCGATAACATACGATCGTTACTGCAGTTATATATTCTTCGCCAACACTTGTCTATGGCAGAGAATTCCCAGTAAAATTGGCCGATAAATGGACGGAATTGCAGAATGTGATTCCGCATCATGGCCTGCATATTTCCTACCCAAGTTTTTGGAAAAATGAAATAGTTATCAGGCGGAAAACAGCGCATGCAAATTTTCGTGCAACAGGAAAACTGGTTGGGTGGGTTCTTGCGTCACACGAGACTCGATTCAGGGAATGGGTGGACATACAAAATAATGTTTATAAATTCTTTGATTTGAATTGAGCAGACAATATATTATTGAAGCCAAAATTTTGAACACCGGTTGGAGTAGCTCAAAGAGGCGGCGAAAAGCGAAAGTGAAAGGAACGCGGAAAATATTCAGGTCAATTGTCGAGTAGGTTTGAGTTAAAAAAACAAAACATCTTAATACCTCCATATTTCCTACATAAATTTCACTTCTCTGAATGTTTCAAGAGATAACGACATTAATATTCCGTCAAGAGGACAAAAATATTTGGAGTTACCAAAGGCTTAAAAGAAAATGTGGCTACAGGCAACTGTGATATATCATATTAAAATAATAATAACAAAGTTGCAAGCTAGAGATGAATTCATGTCCTACAATAATTCTTTCCTAGTACTGTACATCCTGAAATTTCTTTTGTATATAATATGTACATTTTATTTTGGAATTAATATGATCATAAGTAACAAAATTCAACAAGACCTAAATAAGTGATTGAATACGGTGGAAGTAATACGTCACAACTGTGTGTTTCCATTAATCTTTAACACCATTTTGCACATAACAAAACTATGTTGGCTACTAAATATTTCAATTCTATATCAAAGGCACTACAGTATTTCTGTCTAGCATATTACATAGATTTCAATAAGTGCAGTTCAGCATTTTAACTGAATATTAAAAAAAAAGTGAAATTAAGTCAAAGAACTTTGTTATTGAAAGCATGAAATCATCACCACTTTATTATTTCTTGATAAAATATGTTTATATTCAGAGAGTAAATAAGCTTAGTGATGCTTATATATATATATATATATATATATATATATATATATGATATTAGTAAGGATATGACATTGTCAAAAATAATTGCAATATTGGTATGGAAAGGAAAGAGAGATAGTTCATATCAACTATCCCCTCAAAACATGATATATAAATATACAATTTTAATCAGGTCAACATAAGAATTAAATATGACATAATTCAGTTTGACAAAAATAATACAATAAGCATAATATTTTAGTTATCTGTAACAAGAAAAACTATTTTACTGAAATGTGCCGTGGGTCTATTATTCATTTTGTCCAACTGTTCCAAGTTTATATCTGATAAAACTTGTGACACCATACAAATGGACAGTTAATTAATTTAAAATTAAGTGCTAGTGAGATTATGAGATTACTCTGCAAATAGAAGATAATTATAATTACTTGGAACTACATAAAATATAGCATTCTTAAAAACGTTGGAGTTCTTCTTTAAATAAAATGAGAATATATATTTAAATCGAACATTACTATTAGTATACTAACTAAAAGGTTTAGTTGACAAATACTTTTTAAGAGATACTTTCAGGTTAGGATTGCATCTTTGAATCAATTAAATGCTTTTGTGCAAAGAACATTAAATTTTTAATCAGAATATTGTTTGTGATGCACTGTTGATGGAATGTAAATTTCTGAATTGCACCCTACATTACCACACTACTCACCATGCCAATTTTATGGTAGTTTTATAAGCTAACAATCATTTAAAATCAATCAAAAAAGGTAAACAATTGGGTATGTAATGAACAGTTAGAAAATAGTAGAAAATTAATGGTTGTGATGTTTTTATTTGAGATAAGTATAAAAACTGATGGGACAAGGCAGTATGATTAAATATTAGCTTAAAAAACTCAGACATCTACAATTAATATGAATAGCTAAGTTACTGTAATATGAAATTAAATATTTCATTAATAGATATTGTGTTTAATGAAAAAATATGTATTTCTAACAGGTGATTAATTTATTTTCACAACTTATTATAAACGACCAAATATAAATGTTGGGAGTCTAAATATTTGCAGCAATATTAAACTTACAACATATTTGTAGCATTTCATAAATTTGAATCTCGAGTTATTTAGCTGGAATATTGCATATGGTTTTGAATTAATTAGGTATAATTTAAAACTAATGAAACGCGTGTCATAGGGCATGTACAAATAAGTGATTCGGAAATAGATAGCACTATAAGAAAAAACATGAACAAAATGTTATTGGTAATATCAAAGGTCCTGGGAATAATTATTTATCTGTTTTTGATTGATTTCATTGGATAATGCTGGTAGATATTTTCCTAAACATTAAAGAAGTGACTTAATTATTTTGTAATATATGACGACTTCAAAATAAGAGTAAAATTAAGCCCCTCGTTTACTGTATTCCTAAAATAATACAATAAAATAAAAATATAATAAAAGTTATCAAACATGTTTTTGCTACAACCAATATCAGTATAAGCAAAAATTGGCTCATTCGCATGAAGTGCGCGGTAATCGGTAAACGAAAATACGGCAAGAGAACTAGGGCATCGCCGGGGCTTCTAGTTGTACACGTCCGCGCTCTAGTAATAACAAATTACTATTATTACAATAAGACAATAACAGCCTACATTTATTAAATATTTTATTACGAGGAATATCAGAAGAGATAATTGAACGATTCTGGAACATTTCAACCGTGAAATAATTTTTCTCAAGGTTTCTTATTTTCTAACTTTTTATTCAAACATACACTGGTATGTTTCAAGCTCTTAAATTTAATTGTTAGAAATATAAAAAAATTTCGGGTATTTCGACCACCAGAGGCACAGTGCTATAGTTTGCAACATAACGCGAATATAATGTATAACATCGCACAGAAACGGTTTTCATATATATTAAAAATACGGTCTAATATTCACTATTTTTATTCAGGAGCAAAGTACATATACAGTATCATATTAATACAATAGAAAACGATTATTTGAACGGCAGTTTGTCCGTTTGGAGCAAAGCAATGGTAAAATGGCTGCTTCGTCAGCAGCAGCTATACTACACAAATTCTTAATATCCTATCTTCCTTAATAACAGAGTTATTGCTATCACGACTACGCTACCCACTGGAGAAAAATTCAAAGAAACTTATTACGGGAACAATAAATTCATTCACTCAAAAACGCGCTTTAAATTTGAGGCAACAGCTGCTCAGTAAAAGGTACAAAGTTGCAATGTTGGCACGGGATGATGAGGGCGTATAAAGAATTTAATATCTACTTACTTCTTCGTTGAATCCAGAAGAACGCCTTTGTATAACTTGCTTTCAAACACATACGACACGACTAAAATATCTTGTAGAGCTTCTTCGACGTTTACTAATATTTTTGAATTTTTCAATATTTTAGTGAGAGAAATGGTTTCTGCGTCCGCCATATTGAATGAGAGAATTATTGCCCAGCTGTCGTGTTCCGTTCCAAGCTGGCTTGGCGCGGCCCCACCGAGCGCGAGTCCACCATCGAGCCGAACCTACTGAGCATGCGCACTGCTGCGCCGTCCCCTTTGTCCTGTTGTGTTTTTCATTGTTACTCTTCATATAATTGTGGAATAGTTGTTACCCTTTAAACAAAATACACATATAAAAATGTATCATTGTAAAGCCTTTCTTATATATTCATAATAAAATCGATCAGTCCAAAAAAATTATTTTTTACTGGTAACAATAATTGTTATGGTTCAAGGAATATTTAATACAGATCTTTAAAATAAATTGAAGTTAAAAGTGAACCATTAATTTATAAGAAAATAACTTAGATTTTCTTAGCTTCATTCACTTTGCAGAATAATACAGCTGTAAATGATTAAAGAGTAATTCTGATATTTTAATAATAAAATATATCAAATACTCTTAAGTTGAAAAAACATTTTCGTTATTTTATTTGTGCTTATCAGATTTCTTTTTTGAAGAAATAGATAGGCTTTATTTACAATCAACAATACGTACTGATGATTGTTTTTTTAAAAAAATTTTAATCATTGACTGCTGAAATTTCCATTAATTATTTATTACTTTCAAACCATTATAAAACATTAACTTTGGAACAGAACGAGTCATGGGAGAAAAAGAATGTAAAACTATAAAAAATTACTAATAATTAAAACTAACGTCATTAGACTAAAAATTTAATATATTGTAAACAAATCAACTATATATATAATATTTCAAACAAATCAACTACTTGATCAAACCGCAATGTGATTCATCAAACATTTATTTGCTTATCTGATACGCAGTGACGAACTTTCAAGACTCGTCTCTATCGCTATCTGTGGCCTGTTTCTTTACATAAATAAAAAGCCTCAGTTTCGTATGCCACAATTCATTTAAACATACCCAAATTTACTTTACCAGTGTGTTTCATTCGTTAAAAATATTTTCGGTTCGTTCAAAACATTTTCGGCAGAGGAAGAAATCCGAGACTTTTTTTTTTTGCAAGGATCTTGGAAAGTGTTAACAAAATGCTGTCGTTTTTCTTATCTGCTTGCGTAACTTATTTGATTTTCTTCAACATAAAGAGGGTTACACGTTTGATAATTTCAAAACAATTTCTACATCCAGAACAAAAAATTGGTAAATATTTTGCTATGTGAATGTTTTATTAACCAATTGATTATTATGATAGTAATAGTAATAATAAAAGAATAATAAGAAATATGGAATTTTAAATACTAATCAGGAAGTATTTGAAATGTAGCAGTTTTTATAAAAATACTTACAGGGTCGTGAGTTAATAAAACAGATTGCGTTTTTGTATAATGTATGACACCTGTCTTTGACAATACCTTACGTTTCATGGGAAGGGTTACGACAAAACAAATACTAAATATTCATTCTCACGTTCTCGTATTCGTACACTGCGATCCACTACGGTAATGCAACCAGATATCGAACACAAAACTTGTCAGTAGACAAAGGTTTAGTTAGTAGTTATTGTGAAAAATTATTGTACTGCAGACCAGAGTTTTGTCTATAATAATAATAATAATAATAATAATAATAATAATAATAATAATTAATGCTTAAGTAAGCAATGAAAGTGTAATTAAGTATTCGACTGATCTATTTGAAGGATTTTTACCTACTCGGATGTGTGAGCGTGTAACATTTGTAGCTTATTAAGAGGGGAGGGGATTGAAGTATATATATATATATATATATATATATATATATATATATATATGAACTTTTTTATTTCTCTCCACTTGCAAAGATGGTACATGCATCGCTGACGAAAATAATTAATATAATAAATAAGTTCGTCTAACATCATTATCTGACCTCAAATTTAATTAACCTGAATTAAATAACAACACTAGCGGCTGTTTGTATAATTGATTTTTACAGCTCTGTTTCTGAAAAGCGTAATGCGACTTTTTTAAACAAACCGAAAAACTGAAAAAGGTTTTCTTATGTAATGTCAATAGGTAAAAATTTATTTTTTAAATTAGTCGTGAGGCTAATCAAATACCGAAAAGATTTTCTATAACATTTTAATTAATATTGCTTATAGTTGATCATTTAAAATATGTTTTCTTCCCTGAGAATTTTGGTAACATTCAATTGTATGGGATAAATATTTTAAAATTGACCGCTCACCACAATTTTCTGCATTAATTTGGCACGGTTGCTTATATAATTCAATTGTTCGTTCTTTTACGCAATAATAACAATAATAATTAAATTGGAAAATTAAACTGATTTAATATAATTATAATTAAAGTAACATGGTCATTAGTCAGCAATTTATTAATACATAAAACATTTCCTCCTTATTATTAGTGACCTCTTCAGTTACATCTGAAAATAAATATGAAAAAGACATTAGTTGACTTTCAAATTTTTTTTTAAATTTCTGACTTTTGGCCCTGTTACATTGATTATAATAACACATTCAATACCACTTTTATCATAACTATTCAACTATAAATGCTTTTCATTCATACTTAAAAGAATCATATTCAATATTTTTCAACAATTCACAAAATTTAATATGAAATATCTTTACTCAATTTATTTAAACATTTTGACATTCAGGTTACAGTACTGTTTGAAGTACAGTTTGTTTTTGTAGTATTTCATACCGAAATCTTTCTAATAAGAAATCTTAAATTCAACTGATGAATCAATTTTATAGTCTTTTTATTTGTTAATCAATTTTAATAATAATATAGAAAACCATGGAATTTCGTTGCGATTCAAGAAATGGAATTCTCTAAATGCCAGCCAAATCCTCATATCATTTCAGGATTTCTTTTGCCTAAGAGGAAGGCCTCCGACGTTTCGAACAGTATAAAACTCTGTTCGTCATCAGGCAAAGAAATAATTAGTACTGAGCACACGAGCTCGAGCACTCTTTAAAGGTATAACCTACTATATAGTAAATTCAAGGTCATGTCGAGGTTATGCATTCTTCCCTCTCGGACAATGGGAAAACGGAACAATAATACGCCATTGTCAAAATTCAAATACAAATCTTCGTAATTATGATCAATAAATAATATAATTATTAAATATTATTAATACAACTGAAAATTTACGTCGTTTACTACTCGTTGCGTCTTGAGTAGTCCCAGGCACCTCGCACTCTATAAAAATAACCAAATAATATTTCAGGAATAGAAATGTTTTTCCCAGTATAAAACTTGCAAATGATACCGTACTGTTGCTGGCTCACAATATGATAATAAACGTGGGAAATTATTTGCTGTGAAGTAGCTATTGTTGATAGTCGTATTTATACTTGGACGTTGTTTTGCGATTCGTCACTTGTGTAGCAGTTTTTTTTCGCCAATTTCTACCATATGTTCCCCGAGGCCAATTATTGCCCTCTGCCAGGGAAGGTAGGAGGGGAGAAGAGAATGGCGTGGGACAGCCAGGGGAAGAGTGGAAGGGGATCGGATGAAAGAGTGGGGGAGAAGAAAGAGAGAGGACCCCATGGATTCAGGCGATACGTTTTTGTTATTTTATCGGATGGGGTGCTCTTGTAAACGTAAAAACTAGATAAATATTGATTGGCTACTTTCTAGGAAGCGGTTACTTGACAAACTCTCAACCTTTACTCTGGATTTCCTTAACTTGTAGAAGTCATTATAAATCGCAAAGAGCTTCGTAATAAACATCCAGTTTACTGTAGATTTTCTATAATCGGGCCCAAAACAAACACTACGAATCCACACTCTCTCTTTGGTTTTCTGGGTCAAATACAACGTAATTCATTCGAGCGTCATTACGGTACAATATTATGATAAAAGTTTATATTTCTATTCTACCAACCGCCACGAATTCGAAGTCTTTCCTTGTTTTTTCGAGGTGAAGTTAGAGAGAAATATGTTAAGGTGAAACGCGGACAATTGTAAAGCTCACAAAAGAATTGAAGCCTTTGACGTCTGCTGATACAGAAGAACAACGGTGAAGCAAAAAATAAAATATCGAAAAACGAAAGATACCTGCAAACATCCTGATTGGAAGATATAACTTGAGACAATGTAACGCTAAGTACTTTTAATATATAGTACGAATAAGGTAGGATGTTGGATGCACTAACTGCAGTAATATGACAAAAATAAATTAAAGATCCACGTCAAATCAGTCATAATTGTTGATACAAATAAATAAAGAATATCATATTGGTAGAGTATTTGAAATTTTCCCTTGTAAGTTGATAAAAGTGCATTCAAATTATTAATTATGTTTTACTGCTTTCCGTACTTCATTTTTAAAAATTATAAAAAATAAATAAATTATCTGTTTGTAGTAAAAGAATGCTTGGAATTTCCATTTCGTCAAGGACAAATTATTATAGATCCTTTTTTATATGCAATGTAATATGTCAATTAACATTTAATGAATAAATAACAGCCAGTGTCAGAAAAAATGTGATAAATAATTGAAGACAAATAATTATGTTAATACAACGTTTCGTCCACAATTTTGGGACTTCTTCAGGTAATATACAGTTTTGAATGTATTAATTAATACATACGTATGCTAAATTAACTGAGATATGAATTATGGGTGTCTCAACTGTCGTAGGACTCGGCGTGCTGATCTTAAAATCGCGTCACAATAAAAACGAAATTATTATTACAATGTATTACAAAAACATGAATACATTGGCCATAAATAAACAAAAAAGCAGTTAATTAAAATATGAGGCTATGGAGTAGGGCTCAGCATCGCTGTTTCACAGCACAGAGGTTCCGGGTTCGAATCCCGGCAAGGCCGTGGCTGTTTGTGTGCGTGAGAGAAACTCACGTCAATTATTCCCCCCTCCCCCCCGACAAAGCAAAATGAGTAACCATAATGAGTCGGTAATGACCTGAGATGCGACTGTAAATAAATCAATATTTTCAAAAAAATGTGTATAAGTACATAACTTTTCGTCCTTAATTTGGTACTTTATCACGAATACAAAAAATATATATATTTTACGTATTTCTTTAGCTATTAGTTTTTTCTGACTTATAGCCACTTTATTTATTTATTGTGAATAGTATTTTACTTACGTTTATTTCTTATTAATAACAATTTAACTAAATTAGCAATCTTTTTAGATCTTTTTAAAATTTTATTTAATACAAAGACGTTTCAATTCTTCATTGTACTTTCATCATAAAGCAAAATAACCTGATGAAAGTTCCAAAAGGCACTGAAAAGTCGTTGTGTTAAATGCAATATTTAAAAATGTCTCTAAAAGGTCGTTAATTTATTGATTGTAAAACTAAAAGGTCAGATAATTACAATTATTAAGACATTACATATTAAAATCAATTATTGGAATTTGAATTTAGAAAATAACTTCTTTTAAATTATATAATTTCAAGATTTCTGATAAACGTGGTAGTTGAACGGTCTGAAGCTCTTATTGGTAAAGCCTAATAATTTAATAACCTATAAGGTACATTTATTAAAATACGGAAATTATATGGCAATAAATGGACTTTACTAGATAATATTCATCCAAATATCTGCATTTCACCGGTTAAAGGAGTAGGGATTAAGTACTGATACCAGACTCAACACTTGAATGAATAGATATTGCCTATTATGCTGGCGAGGATATTATATATATATAGGTCTGACAAGCACAGCCTCAGTCTCTATGAGTCTAGCGTTCATTATTCCGGTATCGCACTATTTAACAGCCTTCCTGATCATGTAAAGAACATCAACAACTACAACTTATTCGTAAAGGAGTGTAAAACTTACCTTGTCAATGGAACTTATTACTCCGTACACGAATTTTTGAATCGGTCTGACATTCGTTGAACTGCCTTGCCTACAAAATTGCCGAATATGCTATAAATATGTAAATAGTTTGTCCAGTTTTCCCCTTTTGGTTCTGTTTTCCTGCCTCTGCTTTCTGTTTTAGTAAATATCTATGACGACATCCCTCCGTACCTAGCGACAGGAGATTAATACCAGGAAGTGATTTGTGTCGTGTGCATGTTTCCTAAAAATAGTGTGTATGATTGTAGTGACTAGACTAATATAAACAGATATGAATTTTTGTGTGTTTTTGTGTATTATAAGTTTATATGCAATTTATCTACTGTACATTTGTGACGAATCCTATTTCCTCTTTAGAGGGCTAATGGTGAATAAATCTATCTATCTATATATAGATTACCTACTCGAACAACAAAACGTAACAATTTCTAGGTTTACAATAAATTATCTGCTGTCGCTCATTGGCAATTTTTGTAACAAGTTACAAGAATAACTGTCGATCGTCTATCAGTTGGTAAGCTTAATTTATTTGTGCTGCAAATCTCCCGCCATCGGAAGGGCGTGGGACAAGTACCAAATGCCCGCCCTACCTGATACAGGTTTTTCTAGGGTTTTCCCTGCATCACTTTTAGGTGAATTGCCGAGTAGGATCCTTAAACCATAGCGCGGGGGCCCTAGTTAACCCTTGGCTACCTTGCTCTACCTTTCCGCATCCCCCCTTTCACTCATTTTCTTATGCTATAAGAGGGGAGTTGTCACTATGTGGATTACCCTATACATAGCCTTAATTATGCTGCAAGTAATGTCACAATATTTGCAAAGGGAAATATAGGTATTCGATGAAGAGTTTTCGGGTTTCCGGGTTAAGTATTTTTTCACCTGAAGAAAATGGCAGTGTCAGCCATGGAAACGTTGTGTGCAACAAAATACATAAACCTGACTGGAAACCCGAGAACTCTTCATCCAACGCCTACGTCGGGTAAGCCTTCGCTCTCCAATATAGGTATTTTTATAATAGGCCAGAAACCCTTATCTCTGTCGTGGATTGAAAGTTTTTGCGACGAGAAAGATCGTTACACGATGTCGCGGACCTGGCGGAAACAAGTCTCCTTATTAGGCTCCCAGCACTTGATTTGTATTTAAAATTAAAATTATATTAAACATTAATTTATTTGCTAATAACTTTCCTAGTTGATTGAATTGGGCTGAAATTCAATTAACAAATATTGACGAAAGGACGGCAATTTTAATAAATAATACAGAAAGCAACTTTTTATTTCTGTCAGCGTACACATAACAGTTGCTTAACGTTTCGGAAAATCGACTAAAAGTGGAACTTCGGAGCCAGGTTCTACATATTTTTTGTTATGTAGTTTAATGTATTCCTCATAAATAGAAGGAACAATTTTCTGAAGTCACCAATAAGCTGGTATTTGAAATATAATGACTATTTACATTTCAACAGTAATAATATATTTTGAAGCCACGTCTCCAAGAAGTGAACCAGCTGCACCTTCTGCGTCATTCTTACGTAAGACCCTGCATTGAATATCAGACGCTCTGATTTTACATTCCATTTTCATAACGCAGCTAAGCTTCTAAGAAAGAAGTTTTATAATAAAGTGTTTTCAAACTAAGATAAATTTTCATAGCGGTCTTAAGATATGCGACGAACAGAAAGCTGGAATTACTTACGTATTACGTTCCAATATCGTCTGACTAATTTTTGTTTGGTAAAAATTATTGGAAACCCCATTTTCCGACTTGTCTTTGCGTATGAATTTGGAGAAAATAAATCATGATTATAAAATTCAATTTTGCCAATTTTATTATTATTCCTCATACAATACTACACATGTGTGCCAAACAACACAGTCTGTATTCAATTGATTAAAATATTTCTGGAGATTTCGATTCAACTCTCATCATCGAACAATTTTTAGTAATGTCATACTTATTTGCTAGAACATTTATAATCATTGAACAAATGTTGCAATGAGAACACGTGTACCTTCTAGGCTATGATTTCAATAAAATGTCACTCCATTCCAGTCGTGAATTTACGGCCGTCGTTAGAACAAAGTAGTTCGTACATTTTTAACGGATGATGACCGTTGAGCCGGACGATCTAGAAATTATTTAATCAATAGTACACAGACTGCGTAGTTTGGTATAAATGTGCAATATCACACGGGGATAATAATAAAATTGGTAAAATTGAATTTTATTAATTAGCAGATAAATACATTTTTAGTATATTATTTGTAATCGTGATTTTAAAACTCATCGTCTGCAGAGCATCTTATGATTAAATTATTTAAAATTTAAAAATTAATGTACTGATGTTAAACAGACTTAAAGAGTTGTCAAACATACGTTCTTACACTTCCTCGCACGTTTCTTTCTGTTTCACACACACGCACACACACATACACATTAGATACTCAGCGTCCTCCATCAACATCCGGTACTTTCTTCTTCCTTTTAACCCATCAACAAGCTGAATTCGCTCTTTCCAGAATACGTGGATTCCCTCTTCTTCTTGATATCCTTCCAAGAACGATTTTCTCCCAGACATCCTGGTTATTAAACAACTTTCTAAGCTTCTCTTCCAGCAATAGTTGAGTATTTGTCGTTTCCCCAATATCAATGTATGCTGTGTTTAAAAATTAGGGAACAAATATTAAGAATTTATTTCATACCGGCTGTATAATAAAAACACATTCCGCATATCACTGGATACCGGGAAGGTCAGAGTGTCTGTTAATTGTTCTTGATTAAACATCGCAACGGTATTTTCCTGCCACTAATCTCTATACTTACGTTTCGGAAACATTAAAGATCATCGTGGCGTAGGAAGAACCTTGTAGTACCTTACAGTTAAATATACCAATCGTTGATTTACCAGAATGTTGTGTTGCTAATGGCATTTACGTGGGGTCGGTACTGATGACGTAATGCTGACCGCGGATTTCCCGCTATCTACTCTTGGGACACATATCCAAAGCACCTGAAGATTTGTGGGTGGTTGACCTGAATGCACAGACAGCTGTGAGAGAGTCATTTATACTGAAGAGTCTAAAAATACGGCAGAGATATGAAGTATTACTGTAATAATGTCTTTCCATACCAACAGGGAAAACAGAACAGCATTCCAGCCGATATATTAACAGAACCACACTACGTAAAGGGCACGGCCGGAGAGCGGGATTTCTTTCGCACAGAAAAGAAAAAAATCGAAGATAATATATTCTACAGTAATGTTTCGCCTGTACTTTTCCGACCACCAGACTTTGAATTAAATATTTGTAACGTCTGTTAAATTACTGGTCATTAGTTACAAGGAATTTGTGAAAACATATAATTTCTTAAACCATACTTCAATAAAATATCCTACTAGTTTCTGACATCCTCGTGGCTCTCCTCAGGTGCGGCGACAAGTTTCAACTCAAACACTAAAGTTTCGCCTACATTTACTTGTGGTTTAAGTCAGACCAGAATCCAGGAACACTCATGATAGCGGCTAATTAAATTCCACAATGCTAAAGTTAATTTGGAGTTAACAATGAGCCGTTTTATAATTAAAAAAATCATTTTAAGTAAATCAATTTTTACGAATAAAAGTTAATTTTATCAAATGATAATCAATATTTCTATTATTAAAACTGTATTTTAAAATTTATGCATTAAGGTACGAAAAAAATCTGCAGTAGTTTGGTTCTGTAATGAATAAAGGATAACTGCGAATTGAGTGCCAAAGTGACAATTGAATATAGAATTCAAATTTTAATAACTCCAGCTTATTGCACCTGAAGTTATTAATTCTTCACTCCTTTTGAACGTGATCATGTTATATTACGGACAAGAATAAGCTTATAATTATTGAAAGAGAAGATAGTCGATTTAGACATTAGAAGACCGTTTATACTGTGTTGATTTAAAATGATTAAAATTCAGCGATTATAGAAATGAATGAATGAATAAATTGATATTATTTGATAATTTTATAGTGGATTATGAAACAGCCAGAAATATTAGTTTAATAACAATAACAGAGATGTTTTTATAGGACAGTTATGATTAATGTGCGTATCGTAGACCAATTTAGACATGTCTAAAAATTCATTTAAAAGTATATGAAACATGTTCTGGGGCAGCGGGCGTTCCATCTCTGAAGTCTCAAAGCAAGTCTACAAAGTAGAAAGGTAAAGACGCTGTGTTCGTTTGTTTGACTGAGTGCTTAATTTGGGATGTGTTTGAAATCGTCCATCCGCAGACATCAAACCCTGTCTCCTACCTTCGAATAAAACTCAACACCCATTAAAGTGAGATTAAATTGAGTTACCTTGTATGTTAGTCAGTTTATGGTTTACTTATGATAATCACAAGTGATAAACTAGACAATTTAGGAGGATCGTTTGTCCACGGTTTTCTCCAAAATTATTTAGACGAATGTTAAATAAATAATGGGGATCGAATTCTCAGGGCTGATACTCTTTTTCTTATATATTTAACTAGAACTATGTGTACTTTATATGTATTGTGGTAAATATATTTGAGAAAAATAAAGGCATTATTGCGATTAAAAAAAGACTAGGTTACGTTACGTATTCTTGTTATTTTAAAGAGTAATTTAAGGACGTACAAAAATTGTCTACGAAACCAAGGAAAACCGTTTTAAAGTGATCTTAGTGTTATCTGGTTGGGGCGAGCCCACTTCCGGTCGTCGCAGCGATAAATGCCTTGATATACGTGAAGAAGCCACAGACGCGCTGCACAATCCAACCTTATTTCTCCTCAGAGAATTTCAACGTATATGCTTCCTCAACAAATAATGAATCTAACCACGTTTAGTTGCTAGAAACTAACTTTCGTTCACACAGTACGTCAAGGTTACATTTTCCACAGTTAACTTTAAAACTAGTAAAAAAAGTATTACATTTTATTGACTTGATTTCATGTCGTTAGACAAAAGAGTGAAAAAAAATATTTGAAACCGTAATTTCAGTTTCAGCTATTTGAATGTGTTTCAATAGTGATTGTAGCCGACCTCATGAGGTTTAGGGGTCAGCGTGACTGCCTCACATCACAGAGGTCCGGAGTTCGAATCTCTGCGAGGACATGGATGTTTGTGTGTGTGAGAGAAACTGTCGCCAAATCAGTCCCCCGACAAGGAAAAATGAGTTACCATACTGAGTCGTTAATAACAACGCGACTGTAAATAAATCAATATAAAAAATGGTGATTGTGAAGTTAAACCATCACAGTGTCACAAATGCACACTCAAATTTCCTTGAGCCTTGAAATCGTAAACATTGAACTTGAACAGTAGACTTATAACTATATATATATATATATATATATAATTCACGGAGATTGAGTTTTCCGCTGTTTATTCTGAAGCATACATTTTGTTGGCTGCCCAAGTATGTTATCGTGCCAGCGAAAAATGTACTTTCCATTATTGAATAATCATTAAATACGGTTATTCTAACACTTTTTGTATAAAATGACCATTTTAATGCACTTTCCGAGTATTTGCCGCAAAAAATCTGGGATACCTCGTTATTTGAGTTTTGTCAACTGACAAATGCAGTTGTGTCGCTCTAGCCTCTTCTTCGCACCTGAGGAAAGCGACTAGGATCTCAGAAACGTTGTGTGGTAGTTATATTATCACTTTTTTGTCTGAATTGACTATCTGTCTTATTCATTATTCACCTCATTATTAATTCTTACAGATCTGTAGGAATGCTTGGGTTAAAAAATCGATTACCGATCTATACATATTATACATCTCGATGATGTCCTTATACTACTCCATTCTTCACAGAATAAAATAATAACAGTTTTTTTCTTAATTGGTCTGATAATTGTTTTGCCTGAATAGCATTATTGTTTTTTTGGTAATAAAGATTCCCTTCACTTTACGTGTGACCAAATTTCTGAAAACAGATGTCTCTTTGTAGTTCTCATGCATAATTTCCGGAATAGATTAGAAGACTAGAGGTCAAAGCCAGACTTCACCTCTTCCAAAGTCCAAAAGCATGCGAAGAACAGTCGCAAGCTGGGTTCTGCAGGCCATAAATATGAAAGTGCCTACGAGTAAAATGACGCCTTTCTATGCAGACTTTTACTACCCAAAGCACATTTCGTGAGCACGTTAATGGAACCTCTCAGGGAGAATTCCGAGTGGGGTGGTCTCCTTGCATTCCTATTTTGTGCAAATGTTTACGGCGTGTTTTCTAGAAGACTGAAATTGACAAAATGCTACAGAAACTAAAGCATTGTATCTCCAGCACTCGTTTGTTGTTCGAACAACTAATGTAAGAAGTTTTGTGGTTGTGTGTCTTTTTATGTATGTTTGAGTGATGAGAACTATTGAAATATTATTGATATATGACCTCGAGACAAAAATATTTACGCTCTGCCATAAATTTTTATTTCTACAATAATGTAGTCTATATTATGAAATGATTAATCTCTAGTCTCTTAAGTAGAACTAAGTCATGTTTTGTCAGTATTAGCTGCCGCGATTTATGAATTAACAATACATCTCTGCCATCTTCATTGTAAAAGCTTCATTTAACTTTTCGAGTTTCTTTGTTGCTTTCGGAAAAATGTGCGATATTATGTGTCGATTTCCTCCCATATTGCGATGCCCTCTAAAATAGAACACTGTAGTCTCACTACTCAACTGCTCTGTTTATCAAAAATTACTGGCCTGAATCTACTAAATAATACCCATCATCCTACACTCCTCAATTATTTCATGAACATAAGTACGTCCTTTATTCTTCTCTAGCTGCTGAGATGACAAGAACCTTGATATTCGACTTTCGGAATTAGACTGAATTAATTAGGTTTTTTTTATTTCTTTAAAGAGTCCTCGAACTCGTGAGACGAACAGGTTTTTTTTTGCTGTTAGAAACATCGGAACTACATTTTCGTTCCTCAGCTTTTTTCACTTCATGCACTTTTAATCTCACTATTTGACTCTTCTCGAACATAGACAATTAAATACTCACACAATGTCTCTACCAATTTCCTCGCACCATTGTGAAAAAATTATTTCTTATATTGACGTTTACTATAACATGCATCAGCAGCGAAGACGGGTTACAGAGTGAGGGCGTGGAATGGTGGCAACACATACAAGACAACTAACTAACGCGGTAAAGCTCAAGGAGCGTAATGACACTGATTGTCAGAGCACGGTGAGAGGTTAGCACATGTGCAGGACACTAAACTGGGCCGCTAACAGATGTGTCGTGCACTATTACGTAGAATGGAATGATTTATTTTTTATTATTGCTTGCCATGGTATGTGGAAAACATATAAACGATCACTAGAATATTTACAGCCCAAATACCGCACAATAAATGAAAATATATCTGTGAGGAAGCGTAGGAACGAATTTACTGCGATGACGTATCACTGTATACAGTAATATTTAATTACAAAACCCTACTCAATTTAATACTGATATAGATTTGGATTTCCATTGCAAAATTGACACGAATACTTCTTTTTAACTCCATTATGCTGCGCTTTTCCGAGAGAGCATCTTTATGGTTTCGCAAGGCTCTTACATCCTGCTTTCACTACGTTTCGTAGAATTTTTCATCGAGGTGATTACTTTACTACTTAGTTCCGCAATGCGGGGATTTGTGAGAGACTGCTCTGAAAATGATGCTTCAATTATTAGAATTCACAGAACTTACAACTATGAGTCTGAACTTCAAAGAAATACAGGGGAAAACGAATAATATATAATAAATTACTTATTCTCAATAAATAATATGGTTACCGGTTTCTCATAATTACAAATGAATTATCTGTACGATTAATAGTTTTAAAATATTCCAATAATTTTTCAATTGAAGCTTAAGGTTTAGTCGAAAATTTAAGGTGCTTTTTTGATATTAGTAATAATTTTGATAAACACAAAATATTATTGTCCCTCTCATCTGACACAAAAGTAATTTTTTATTATAAAGATATATGTTGAAATTAGCTAAGTCTTAAAGTCTTAAATGTTACAGAGCTTTATTGATTTGAACTTTTTTTGTGTAACGTTATTAATTATTAAAATTACTATGCATTCATGTTATATGTAATTTGTCTATAGTATTTATAAATTTGTTTATTATCTATGTACTTACTTATGTAACATCCTATTTAATCATACTAGGGCTAATGAAGAATAAATCTATCTATGTATCTAATTCATTTGCTGAAATATGTCATACCATATGGATTGCAGATTTTCTAACGTGAAAGGTTAAGACAGGTTATTTATAAAATTAAGGGGTACAAGTTCAACTATGGAGTCTACCAGTGTAGTTGTTGCGTAAGGAAACCTTCACGTAGAAGCTGAATGTTGGACTCAGTTTGAAGCTAGTTGGGACAATTATTATAAACACATGAGCCGTGGATTAAAATTAGGGCCAATTTGTGCTGAGTTTCTTTTCAGATATGAAGGGTTCAGTTTGTTTAAAGGCTCTTCATATTAAGTGATTTCTCTCTGGAAGTAAGAAAACTGTATTTTCTGTAATGTTTCCGGAACTATACAATAACTAATGTTAATTAGATAAAGAACCAATAAACGGACAAAATTAAGATATAAATGATAAACACAGAATATTATTGCCATCCTCATCGTATTTTTATTACCAAAAATTCTTTCTGAAATCATTAAGTCTTAATTTGTAATTCATTTGCGGTAATATGTATTAAGTTATAAAATTAAATAAATACCAAATAAATACACTTAATTTTGTATTTTAATTGGCTACTTTTCTGATTAATTAGTTTTAATGTAATATAGACGTTTTTGTATTTTTAATTGTTACAGTTATATACGAGGTGCGTTCAAAAAGTAAGGAGAATTTTGTAATTTCATGGGATGTATTAGTTCGATTCACGCAATTTTTTCGTTGTTGTATTGGAAAACATGTCTGAAAAGTATCAGTACATAGTTAGTCATATCGGATGTTTAGTCTGTTGTTAGCTGTTAGAAAGGTTACAAGTGTTTTAGAAGCATAGGATAATTTTGTTTAAAAATTGGATCTGAGAATTTCCATTATATTTTGCTATAAGAATGGAATGAATTGTAACAATGTTTTAGATATATTTAATATTGCTTTTTGTGTGTACGCTACGAGTAAAACAGTGGTTTACGAGTGGTATAAGCGTTTTCAAGAAGGTCGTAAAGACGTTGAAGATGACGATCGCCCTGGACGTTCCAGCAAATCAACAATCGATGAAAACGTGGAAAATGTGAGAGAAATTATTATGAAATATCACTTAATCGCAATATGATGATGTTGGAATATCAATTGGCTCTTGCAATGAAATTTTGTCGTTTGTTTTTAGTATGGAAAACGTGACAGCAAAATTGGTTTCACAATTGTTGAATTACGAACAAAAACAGCGGCGAATGGAGTCGCAAAATGATCTCAATAACGACGCAGAACTACTTAGAAGTGTCATGACAAGTGATGAAACATGGGTTTACGGATATGACGTCGAAACTAAGGTTCAATCGTCCCAGGGGAGGTATTCGGGATCACCACGACTGAAAAATGCTCGACAAGTGCGGTCGAATGTGAAGGTTTCGCCGACTTCGTTCTTCGACTTTAACGGCATAGTGCATCATGAGGTCTTGCCACAAGGTGAAACGACCGATAAGTAGTAATACCTACAAGTTCAATGCCGTTTGCATGAAGCAATCCGAAAAAACGCACAGATTTATGGCGAAACAATTCATGGCTTAAGCACTTCGATCCAGTAAAATGTGCACTCTTTATTGCTTGTTCGAAACTTTTTGGCCAATCAACTCTGTAATGATATCCCAGTCTCTTATATTCGCCAGACGAGGCCCCGTGTAACTTTTTTCTGTTCCCAAAAATAAAGAGAACCTTAAATGACCGTCATTTTAAAAAGCATAGATGAAGTTAAAGCGTGAAACAAGCAATAAGAAATCGGAATGCTTTCAGGTGCAAATGGAGTCAAGTAATATCAGGACAAATTCACATAATGAGTTCAACGATACTAATAGCGAGTTGTTGGAAATACGTAAAAGTAAAACAATTCAAATCGTACGAGTAAATCGAAATTAAGAGCAGGTAACGGCAGATGGTAAGGACAAAATAAGTTTACGATCTTACCAACAGCAATAAACGTTAAGCCTAGCGTTCGTATCTTACAGAATATTTATATGATATATGTAGTGCTACGTATGAAGATGAAAATACTTTAACAAGTATTTTAAGATGTTGGTATGATGGTGTAACATTTTATATTCTTAACATACAAGGGGAAGACACCTTGAGACGTATCGGAAACCACGCGCACAATATCTGTAACAATGGAAATGTAACCGGGCACCGATAATACCGATGATATTCTTTTATAAGAAGAGATTAAGCAGAATTTAAAAACAACAAACCAGCGTATATTGCTTACAAAATGTATTCAGTAATAAAACAAACTAAGATACGACCGTATTAAGACAGAAATAACAAATCATTATAATTTATATATGTATATATATATATATATATATATATATATGTATATATATATGTATATATATATATATATATATATATATATATTGTAATGCCTTGAAAGGCAGGAATTGTTTCTGATTAATGGTCTGGGATAATGGAGGAAGTTGTAATGTGTTTACTTAGGATTGGTATTGAGAATTCAGAGCAATGCACATGCGGGTGGCCTGTCGCAAAATAAATCTGTTAAGGCAGGCATTTTTGCTGATTAATGGGCTGGACTACCGGAGGACAATTTTGGTAGCATGTTTACTTAGGAATTGAGGGTGCAGTTTGGGCGGTCTGGAGAATTTAGAACAGCGCACGTGCGAGTGGGGGTGAGAAGACAATTCTAAAGTAATTGAGGGTGCAAAGAAAAATTAGACCTGTCTCGATTGTCGGCTTTGGGACAAGACAGAGTGGCTAGATATTTGCTAACTAAGGAACTGCAGCTGCAGAATGTAAATCTCAGGATAATGGAGGAAACTGTCAACGGGCAGTTGCGACGTAGTTTTGGAAATAAGGAAAAAGGTAGGGACTGGGATATATAAGCGGAAGATAAGATTTTGAGAAGTTAGTTGGAGTTTGGAGTTAGAGTTAGAGAGCCGTACTGCAATCATCGAGAAGTGAGTTAGAGTGGGAGAGGCGTACGGCGAGCACCGAGAATGGAGAATTGTGAGTGAGATAGTTATGCTGCGACCACCGAAGAATGACTAAGACAGACATCGTTTAAGGGAGGAGAATGTTTTATAACTTACAGCCTGCGAGATAAATAGCAAAATATTCAACGATAAACATTTTTGTATGCTGATGTCTAATCTGTTGTAATATCAAAATTAGACCACTGTCTTCGATGGTAGGAGACCAGGACACTGCATCCAGCGTCGAGTAGTTTCACCACGAGCAAGTGATATGTCCTTCGCGAACGGAGAACCAGCTTTCATCAAACCAACAGTGTGTGTTAGAGTCAGTGTTTAAAACGTCCAGTATATAAAATGTGTGTGTACGAACGAGTTAAATTTTCCTGAGTAATCGTAAGTTGAAATTTCATGGTATGAAATATGTGTAAACGGAATTAAAAGATACAGTCAGATATCGAGGTATCGAGAGCAGAAAATTGTAAGAAGAGACTGTTGTTCACGATTGGTAGATGTGCCAGGCAAGGTGAATCGATATCGCCCAAATTGCGAGGAAGTGGCCCAGAAAATAAACTGGAGAAAGAACAATATGGACTAAAACGTAAAGTAGAATTCACAATTCCCTGATGACATTTTTTCTATTTTCCTCAACAGTTAATTAATTGCAAAAATCAACATAGGAATTGAATGCTATAAACAAGGTTGGATGAGATAAATAATAGAAAATCTGAGTTGAATACGACAACAATGCATAATAATATACGCGGTTCATGTGAATTTTTTACATTTGGGTAAATTCGAATTGCCAGTTTGGGTTAGTACGGAAGAAAAGACTCAGTCTTGAATATTTGCTTATAATAAATTATTCGTTTCGTGCACTTAAATGCAGGCCCCTGAAACTGGATAATATTAATATTTTCTGAGTTACGAAACCAAGTGGTAGAAGCTCAAGCTCTTACTATATGTATGCATGTATGTATTTAATAAGATAAGTTGCCAAGTGATATACAAAATGAAATTATGATATAAATACCATTCAACGCTTCTGGAAACTTTGTTTCTTTCATCAGGTGCTAAGAGTGGCACAACCGAATTATACAGTTGACAAACTCAAAAGCTTTTGACGTTTTATAAATTCATTTGATGTATGTAATTATTTAGTCAAAAAATGGGCAGTTTACATAATCGAAATTACAATAAACATATTAATTTTAAATAAATAAACCAGACGTGTGAACAATATTTCAGTTATAAAAATGTATATAAAGAATAATTGAAGTTCAGTTTTGATAAAAGACATGTATTTTTGTGGGCTGGAAAACAAGGTATTACACCTTAAATTAGAGATTAAATTCGGAGGCAAACTATAGTAACACTTCATTATAGATGTTTGAACAATTTTTTTTGCTGTCTGATCTTTATTTTCAAAACGAGATCAGTTCTCGCGTATCGAGACGGTTCTTTCACTCTGACCCAAATTCCCTGCCAAGGTTTTTGATTTGTGAAGGCTTTTTCTCTTCTTGTCTGTGGTCTATACCACCCTAGCAGCTTTAAAATTGACGCTCCCATGCCCAAGTCCTATCTGTATGAGTTTCTTGCCCTATCTGATTTTTTCCTATAAGGATCCAGCAAGATGCACCATATTCCTTTAGTAGGTGTACTAATGACATGTATGCCACTTATTTCATTCATTACGATTCTCCTTTTCAGAGAATTCTCATTAGTTTTTGTAGCATAGTCCACTCTAGCTTACTGCGTAAAATAATAGTTGTTACCGGAATTGATTTACACATTTAAATGCTGGATTACAATTAGTTCTAAAGCGTTTATGACGTAGACAGTTTCTGGTAAAGCCAGAAGTTGCTATGTCAATAAACAAATCATCTTTCGACTAAGTTGTTGTCTATAAGAACTTTTGTAAAGGACTTTTTTCTACCCGGAGCCTGTGGTAAATGTACACTGCATTTTACAGTAATTTATAAGAAAATAAATATATATAATACAATACTAATTCAAATATCTAGGCTAATAAACAGGCATAAATTTATATTTTATAAATGTTTCATTAAATTAAATTGCAAAACATGTTTCAGTCCAACTGATAAGGGTACACACATCGACTGAAACGAAAGTAATTATTTTAATAAATCATTATAAATTAATCACAGTCTTTTAAAGTTAAAAAAAGATTTATAAACAAAAAAATGAAACGTTTCGTCGCTATTTGCAACATCTTCAGGCATATGAAGTTTTACAAAAATTTGATACTCTCCGACTTATTCCCTTGAGCGTTGTGACCGAAAAATATTCCAATTATAAATCCTTTCTTGACTTTAAAAGACTGTGTTTTATTTTATTTTTCGGCTGAAGCAGTCAAGGGAGTAAGTTCCTGAGTTTTGTACAACTTCAAATACTTGAATAGGGCGCAAATAGCGACGTAACGATGTTTTTTTTCAATTATAAATCTTTTTCTGACATTAAAAGGCTTGGTTTTATTTATAAAATTTTCTCTTAAATAATCAGATATATACGATTATTAATAAACCATTTACAAAAACTTTATCTTCGTGTCCGTTTGTTGGTCTTGTATCTTTTAATCACTAAACTACAATACAGACTTATAACCATAATCATAATTTAATACTTTTCAGAGAGCTGAGGTTATGCAGAAGAGGAAACTTTATGAGAGTGCGAAATGACGTTGCGTGACGTCATCTGACAGAATTAGAGCATCGCCCACGTTCGTAAATTGATCTATTAAGTTTGGGTAATTATTGTTATTTAGCAAACCTCTCTAAACATTCGTTTTTAAACTATTTTAACCACTTATTGGGCTAGCTTAGTTCGGTAGTTTACAATGGGTAACTGTTACTAACCTAGTGTTTAACAATTTTTTGAAAAAAATTAGACATTAAGACGAATAAGTCATCAGAACCTAAGTAAAAGTCAATTGGCAAATAGTACACTTGTTATTGTACATGTATAAGAAATTTTAGTAATAAAAATATCGAAACACAAAATGCAAAGTAGTCAATCTGGTGTGGAAAGGGTCGTGTTGGAATGCATTGTGAATGATATGAAATACTGGAACAGAATTAGAGACGCAGTAGGCTAAATAACAGAGCGTCAGCGCATATGAGAAGGAAAGATAGCCTATCGACGAAGAGAGTTACGTAGCGGAACCCCGGAGATCATTACTGTCTAGAGGTTGGCTATTAGATAATTTGAATGGAACACCCCCCCCCCATATATATATATATATATATATATATATATATACGCGTAGGAACGAATTTTAATTTTTCTCATATTACTGTATGTTCACGGTGATTTCAAAAGTTTGGTAGTGTAAGGTCAACATATTTTATTGTTTTATAAAAATGATAACACCCAACATATGCTTATTTGTATTAATTAATGTTTCTTAAATTCAGATATATATGCAAATGAATAAATAAATTAAAAGAATAACATTCAACGAATAGCGAATGAAAAAAAAACGTAATCTTTCTTCAGGAAAATTGTTAGCAATGATAGAGGCAGTAACCAGTTTCAATTATTATTCTAATAATACAAAATTTAAATAATTAATAAAGTTGTTTCATCTAATTGTAAATGACACTAAAATCTTGAATGAAACACTCGACATTAGAGTTTATAAATTGGAATAATTTGCTGAGAGGTTAGACAATTTGCGCCAAACAAATGCTTTGCACGTGTTATAAATTGATGATGTCATAAATTATTCTAACTAGGATCGGTAATTGAAAGTTAATATTGATGCTTGTTCCCACTGATAAACAACGTATTTATATGAAATACAACAGCTGATTCTTGTGGTTATTTATTCTGTTCATTTTGTATATGTTTACCATTACCTTATATCTGACAAAATAAACTTTTGTACAATATTTTTTACGTTTCTAAATCTAAGCGACATTTATTTAGTACACTGACTTGAATAGTAGGTCTAGAGTAATTAAGGAGCTTGCAGTATTAATAAGCTGACATTCATTGTTTCAGTCTATTATAGTAATATATAAATTTCATAATGCGTATTTCTATTGGAATCTTTCTCTGTGTTCTTAATTTGTTTGATGACTGGAGGTGAATGTTCAAATCTGATTTTTTAAAGGAAGCAACGGCTTAGAAACAGAATTTTAGGAATTCTTCTTTTCGTACCAGAATATTAATGTTTTAAACATGCCATTAGAAGTACTGCAAGCAATTTCTCTATAGATGTCTGAGAGTCCGTCAACCCAATATTAACCATGATAAAACTGACAATCCTATTAAGTGTTGAGTAGTGCAAAGTTTAAGTAGATTATAAACGCAACTTTTTTCTTGTTTGAATACACTATTTTTACTACTTTACTATATATCATGCACATTATTTATGCGAAACAAGGTTTTGTCACTTTTTTAAGCGCACAAAAGAACTAACACATAAAATGTAGTATCTATAAATAGATAATTATTCAGTGCTGCTATTCTTTATTTCAATACTTTTCCATACCGATCATAAACATTACTTGACAGTAAGAAATTGGCTGACTACATAACAAAACTTCGATCACATTCGACAAATATAAGCCTACTTCGGCTTACGCTGCGTTATATAAATAATAAAGTCCAGCTAAAAATAAGATATCACATCAATTACTATTTTCTGTAACATCCAAATGGTCGTCGTAATGATTGGACCATTGCGACATTCTCTTTTACGATTTTTGGTTTGATACCATCCACATTTTTATAACCTCTCGGCGCTGTGATTTGGCCAAAAAAGTTTCTTCATAAATTCGTTTTAGACATACGCAAAAGGGAAACATTGACTGCACTAACTAAATGAGGAAAAAAGTAACCCTATGGGCTAAGTTTGTATAAGTATATCAAACACGCTATTATCTAGGAAAGTATCATATAGGCAAGACATACAATATAACCTGTTAATATTAGCTGAGCAAGCGCTGTGATAAGCCTGCAAAATACATTAGTGAAGGTTTGAACGAAGCACAGAAGCAACAACAGGGACAAAACAATTCTTTTAATAACTCTATAAGCGTTAGAGTAGTTAATACTAATATAAATTAAAATGTCAACCTTCAATTCACTATAAAAAAAGTGCTTTGAATTCCACTCATTTTGTAGTGGTTTATTCTATAAATATACATAGCATAATACTGCCGAGAGTACCGAGAGTTTGGAGAAAGCGATAATTTTAGCAGAGTGCGAAAGCAGCCCACTGACGTTTAATGATTTTAGGGTTTTATGATACTATGTGGAGAAGCAAGGGCATTTGGATAGTGATATATTACTTAAATAAAAAATTGTAGAATAAAAAGTTTTAACAATTAGTTTGACATTAGTAAAAAATAGCTAGTTAAAACTTGAAAAATTATTATATATTTATTTTACAAGTAGTGGTCATACATTTTATCAATCCATTTTCATTGTTTCGGTTGTGTCCCTACTTTCGAATCTAATTAAGGCAACGGAACGCTCAGAGGACTGAACGTCCCTGAACGCGATCAAGTAACTTACAGGAAAACTTCCAGGAGAAACGGTCAATACTATTTAAAAGTTCATCGTTCAATGCCATTGACGTGTTTTTATTCAGTCTACATAATTACACAACCTATTAAAGCATTATCTTATTATATTGTTGCAATTTCCTTAATGGAGACTTAATTACTTAAACACTGAGAATCAATCACGTATAAAAGAAAATATTACTCCCTGCACCACAACGTGTTGCAAACAAATGTGTCCATCAGACCAAGCTATAGTCAAACTAGGTAGTTGAAATTCTCCATGCAGCTGTTACTTCAGGTATTCGTGAACATGTGAATTTTTTATATAGGTTTTCTAATTTAACAAAAACTAGAAATTGTCGAGTGCTTTTAAGAGAGAAGGAAGGTTGACTCCAACGATTCGTATTATAAAAACCCTTTTCGTCCTCAAGGTTGGAGACAAGAATCAGAGATACGGCGTGAAGGTTGAACCATTCCTGCAGGTAAGCTTCCGCATAAATCTTTCGTTTCACTAACAGTCCGTTCGAAATCTGAAAACAAAATATCTACCAATTGGTTTCTAATATTAACAATTGACTCAGAAACGAGCATATTAATTTTTAACAAATAAAGCTATTATTTTTGTCCTATTACTTTGTGTTCCTATTTCTTACTCCAGGTGGCGAACTTTAATCGGTATTCCGGGACATGTTTTCTACACTTTTCGAAAAATCCGACGTTCGTTATGTTGTTTTATTACACCATACTCTAAAGAAAAATTAACATATATATATATATATATATATATATATATATATATATAATAATTATAAAGTGAGTAAATGAATTAAATTTTCCCCACGTTGGTGAAGCCAATTTATGAAATAATTAACAAGGGAGTAAATGAATTAAATTAGCCTCACGTTGTGAAAGCCAATTTATGTAATAATTAAAAGGTGAACCTAATTAAAAGAATTAATTAACAAAATTATTAAGATGTAAAATTTTATTCTTTGAAAGTACAAATTGTAATCCCTACCTTTTACGCTGAATTTCATCAAGTTAACAAACAATATTTTATTTAAATTTTGCAATTCGTGGCGTACTAGGAAAAATACAACTTTATATTTTACAATCAAATACGTCGAAATTCTCTTTATCTCAGGGTCATTACTGGGTTTGATATACCACACAATCCAATTTAATGAACTAACATTAACAATTGAAACTCATTGAAGCTAACTTAATACAATATGAAAATAAACGAAATGAAAGAAACTAAATGAAAAGAAAATGAACGAAATCTGACTTCTACCTTTTATGCTCATTTACAGATTTTAAAATAATTGATTTGTACTCACGAATTGTCTTTCTGGCACCAGATCTGATTCTTGGAGCATGAGGACAACACTCACTAAAAAGGCCATTCACTGATTCTACACAATAAAAGTTTACTACAATCGGTCGATGTGCGAAGCAAAACCTTTTGCTTCCAACTTTGCGATTATTATTTGAGTCTCTCCGTTAAAACTGTTTACTCGCGTTTTATGTAAACTAGTAGATCTCGCAGTTGGACTTATTGGACTGCGCTATTCATATTTTAAATCAGCAATCCTCGCTTTAGGCCTGCAAGGGCTATTCTCTCGCAGGCAGTACCTGCGAGGGATGTTCTCTCGCAGGCAGAACCTTGTAGGAGAGATACGAAGGGGCTACCTTTGGGGATGCCTTTTCCTCTCCGTTTTTGAACTAAGGTCCCCACAAGCCCAGGCACCTCGGCCTGTTTTGAGAGGTGTATGTTCCGGGGTCTCAGACCTTGGGCATACGGTAAGAGTTCTCCGCTATTCCTATTGGAATAGTCGGCCAGCTGCCTCCTAAACTGGTCGAGGCACGGAGAAGGAAATTCTGCGTCCCCACAGCAAACTCCCCTCCCGCTATCGGAAGGCCGTGGGACAAGTACCAATGCCCGACCTACCTGATGCAGGTTTTTCTAGGGTTTGTCCTGCATTTCTTTTAGACGAATGCCGTGTAGGATCCTTAAGCCATAGCCCGGGGGCCCTAGTTACCCTTGGCTACCTTCCTCCACCTTTCCGCATCCCCCCCTTTCAAATCCCTTTCCTATGATATAAGAGGGGAGTTGTCACTATGTGGATTACCATATACATAGCCTGTCTACACCCAAAAAAAAAATCCTCGCTTTACTGTAACCTTTGCCGGACGCAAAGTTTTCTGTCTCGCCTCTCGCCGCATACTCTTAACTCAATGAATTTCTCTCCGCGACTGGCGTATGGGCATTAACTTTCGGCGTGCGTTCGCTAACAATGGCTCGACCTTACACCGTTTCCTTTGATGTATTTTCGCCGATAACAATTCAATTTAAACGATTAATGGCCTTTTTAATTCGTATTACAATATATATAATTGTCCCTAGCCGTCCTCAGACATATATTTAAGGAGGAACGGATTATTCATGCTTTCCTAGTTGTCCAAGTCTGTATCTGAGGTAATTGTTGCGTGTCGTCACCTTAGGTACATGAGAAAGTGCTTATTCCCAAAATACTTTCCACTAAAAAGGATTTTCTACTTCTATACTTTCTTTGTTTTCAATTGTCTCAACGATCATTGACATTAATTTATAAATATTATTACACCCAAACAGCGAAACCTTTAGGCCACGAGGTGTTCTTCATTTAAAATTTCGTTTTGTTTTCCCATATAATTACCCTGTTACCAATATTCTTGCAAACTAAATTTTCTAATAAGATGTCACGGGGAAGAACTGCTGGTATTTTTAATATGAAGTTAATGATATGAAGTGTCTCTCCACCTTGCACTTTCCAAGTTCAGTCTCTTAATTTTGCATTATTTGCTACATCCGGTATATTTAATTCCTTGATCTGTATACAGCAATCACTGTTTTCCCCTTCAGTGTACCCTTTTCACTAAGTAAGTGTGCCACGAGGTTTGCACGTTTCTTTTTTGTGTGCCCAAGAGTATTGTTTCCTACCCAATACTCGGAAACTTACCCAATCTTTGCTTTTCTTACTATTTAATCTTCAAAATTCTTCTGTAGCACCACATTTCAAAATATTCCTCTTTTCATGTTCCCGATAGCCCTCATTTCACATCCACCCAATATAGCTTCAGAACTTTTTTCCGGACTCCAATATCCACGTTGGAAACTTCAAGGTTTATCGTATTGAAAACTGCTGTCTTTGCCTCGATTCTTATGTGTTTGCCGTTTCGTCCATCTTCGATAATCCTGTTAGGCCAAAATAGCAAAGGTGTTACACTTCTTTCACGACATGCTAAACTAGTTTTAGATTTTAGATTTCCTAAGATAAATTATTTTATTTTTCCCTGTCTGTATTTTTGGTTGTAACTTATTGTAAAGTAAAACTTAATTCTGTTCGTTGACCTTATAAGTATAAAGCAGCGCGTTTCCTTATCAGGTCTATATTCAGAAGCAGAAAATCGCGGACAGCTGTTTTTCTGTACTGTGCTGAACCGAGAAGGCCAATTTGAGTTAGTACTCAGGAACGTATTGTCGATCCTTCACTCAGAACTGATGCTTCTTACTACGCGAAGAAGAACGGAGTTGTATATCATCGTTCTCTTTTCTTTATAACATTTTCTAATTACCATTCTACTAGTCTATTTCCTTCCTGCCTTCATCTGTATATCTAAATTCGCTTCCTACTGTTCACGGTTCGCTTACTTCTTCAAATAAGACATTCCAAAAATATTGATTATTGAATAAGTTCTGGAATGATGTCAAACTATAGAATGTATTTCCAATTCACAGCAAATGATTTGATAGAGATAATTCTTGGATAAATCATTACTTTCCTAAACAATATATTATATCAAAAGATGTGAAATACTTGAAACTGGGTTTTAAGCGTTATTTTTTATTCCATGGCTATATTTCATAAATGTTTTTCACTATACCATAATTTTTAACAAGTTTTCAAATTCCTTCTAGTTACAATTAATAGTAATGGAAACTACAAAAACAGTTATGTCGAGTATATAACTCAAAAACTTTTTAAAACGAAACCTAGAAATTTTCATCCCTAAATTTGGGCCATATTCATCCACTGTTATATATTAAAAACAATAATAACACTGTTACAAGTAAAATTATATAAAACGCTATTTTAAATGTCATAAAATTATGAGCTATACGAAAACATTTTTGAGAATTTTGACAGTAAATAGGACTCCCTAAATAATTGTCTAAATTACGGATACAATCTCCTTCCAGCCAGATTATAAATTTTTATAACTGTAAGAAAAGAGAATGATTATTATTTGCAGCAGATAATTACATATAGGCTACGTAACTTGTTTAAAATTTGCTTAATTCATAATTTTATGACATTTAAATTAAATTTTTATAAAATTATACATATGACATTATTACTATTAAAAATTGAACTTTATCTGTAATAAACATAATTAGTGGAAATTGGCCAAAAGTAAGAAATTATTTATAAACATTAAAATTTATAATTAACTAAAACACATAATCTTTCATTCCTTTGTTCAAATATCTTTTCAGATTATGTAAAATATTAATTAAGAAATATAATGCAAAAGAACAATAAAAGGATGAATCAGGAATAAATAAATAAAGTAAGCTTAATATGTTTACTTCGATTATTAACGAAACGATTAAAATATTAGATAAAAAGTTCTCAGTATTCACACGGGTGCCAAAAGCGATTAAAACGCGACGTTTAGACGACCGAAAGCACTGTCGTCTAGAAGATGACTTTCAACCCAACAATTACACCGGGAAAGTCTTCAATCTTTGATCAATTAAAATATGTTTCAAATATGTGTACAACGATTTAACAGACAATATTTGAACATCCCTCATGACCGAAAATGAGAGGAAAGAGTGTGAAACAAACACTTGATTGTAAATTTTAATGTTTATAAATAAATTCCGACTTTTTGCCAATTTCCACTAATTATATTATTATTGTTAACAGATGGATGGATTAATAAGATCCAAACTTAGGGACTAAAAGTTCTGCGTTTGTTTTATAATTGTTTTACTTTTAACTGATTTTGTGCTTTTACTCATTACTAAATATAATTAATTACTAACTGTATTCAATAGAATCGTAATAAATTACTAATACCCAATTGCAATTAATTCTATTTGTTGCAAGACTTCCAATAGAGGAAAAATGATTAAAACAGAGTTTTAAGTGTGTTTATAATTTTTTCTGAATTTATTCTTGAACTTATAGTTGCGTTTAAATTACTAACGTCAGTCAGCATTATTTTTTTCTATAATTTCGTGAAACGTACCATCGAATACTTAAATGTGCAGATGTTTTTCAGAGTATTGTGTGTTAAGGGCGAGTGTGTCTTTGTGATCACACTGTAGCTGCGAGCCGTGGATCTAAAACGTGAAAGGCTAGAAGGGTCTGCTGCAGAGAAGGGCTTTAATGCGGGTCTGCCAGTGCAGATGTTCATCGCATCATTTGCATACTACCGTACTCGCACTACCCCACTCTCCCTCAGAATAGGCTTATTCATTTCAAGCGCGTACCTGATAAAAGCTTTTCATATCTCTTAGATGCTTCGTGAATAAAATGTCGCCACGCCATGCCGAATCGTGGAGTTTGTCTCTACGGATTTAGGTCAAGGAACACATCCAGTCACGTGTAACGTCTTGGATTATACATCGTCGGTATTTTAAAGTAGAATCGTTTCGTTGAACAAGGCTATTTCCTGTTAGATTGAATAGGTTTTGCTGTAATTATATAATCAAGGCTCTCTAAAAAGTATCCTTTGCATATCTCATTTCCAAGGAGTGTTTTATTTGTGATTATTAATTTCTAATCGAAAAGGTAACGTTTTCTCATTGATTTCCAATAACAACTACTTTCTTTCGATTAAACTAGTATGTACGTACTACATCTATTTTTTTCCTCTGACACAACAGTATTTTTTCTTCTTCTTGGCTTTACGGCACATTGAGAGCGTTGGCCTACCAGGAAGACTGCCAGACTTACAGATCTTACATGGCACATTGCTGTTTTTCTTGGTGTGGCTCGCGGTCAGTGTAGCGATTCTCCTTCAGCAGTAGCCCCAGTTTGCATTTAAGTTTATTAATTCAAATCTTAAGAATAACAATTACCCGTATTTAATAAAATTCTGGCGTCACTGCGGAGCGTTCGCAATCTGCTAAAATCTGCTTTATCTGTCTTCCGACCATATACTAGAAATGTATGTTTCAATAAGAATGTATGAACCCCTCAAAGTTTGTTTCATGGCCGTATAATCACCCAGTACAGTAACGAAGAGTTGGTTTCAGACCAAATTCTCCTTCCCTTATTTAGGTATTTTAATCCAAAATGCTTCTGTCACGCTACACCACTGACTCGGTATATACTAACTTTATATATTACTGCATTATGAATCAAATTATCGGTAAAAATTGATGCTTTTGATGCATTGTGTAACTTTTCTCTAGGTTGACTTTCAATGTGGATATTATTGCATTAGGCAAACGCTTACGGTGTCATAAGTTTCCGAGGTTGGTTCAACTCTGCTCTAAGGTATTTTCAAGGAGGATCACAGGGGTATGAAAAATATATGTAACATTGACAGATTAAATTATATTGTGTAGCCCGTATCACAATTACAAGTTAATTGTTCGTTTTATTTAGGTTAAGTATTTATTTTGAGAAACTTACCTCATGAGACGATTTTCTTTTCGTTCTCGACGCTTGTAGAGATTTTGCCCCCCTTTGTTCACATTTTGAACGAATGTAGGTGGAAACGTTTTTAGGTAATGTCTACAGCGCAGAGAGGTTATAAAAATGTGGTGGCAATTAAGCAAAAAATCGTGAAAGAGAATGTAGCATTGCCACGGTCAGTTGTACGTTACGAAAGACGTGTTGGCTACCCAAGTAATTTTCTATTTTTAAATATTTGCCGCAGGTGCCGAAAGTGATGAAAGTTGGGATCTGTAGTCTGCTAATTTTCTACTGATAACCCAAGCTTATTGTTTGCAGGGATAAGTACGGAGAAATAGCCGAAACACTAACACTGAAAAATTAACTATTCGTAGACAATCATTTATGAGACTCAGTTCTGTTGAATGCTTAAAGTAGAAATAAACCTTCGTTTCAGCCCTAAAGAAATAATATATATATATATATATATATATTTATATTTAATACTAAATCAAATGCCTTCGTCCACTATTAGTATATTTCTGTCAACTTCAATCGAGTAAATTTTATATGTCTTATTTAGATTTAGATTTATTATACATTCCATTACTTCCTCGGTCGAGGAAATAGGATACGTCATAATATTAGATTACATGAAAAGAGTAATTATTACAAATACAAAGTTTAAAAAGCTAACATTATACTTTACCAAAAAATATATGATTTCAAACTACGATAAAAATATTAATATAACAGTAATTAGTAATTAAAGAAATAATAAGTGTTTTAATTCATCTTCAATTTTTATTCGACGGAGTTTCCAGTAGAAAATAAAATGAAAACAAGTCATCAGTTAAATTCTAGAATATTATCATCGTAAAATAATAGCATAACTTGATAGGATACCAGGAAACTATTTTATTAAAGAGGATCTAATCTGTCCTTCCTTTCTTCGAACTCTTTCATCGAGTAATATGCTCCATAAATTAACAGAGATTTACAACTCTTTATAAATAAATTTTGAATACTTAAAGCTTTTATTTTTATTGAAATTCATACATGATGAGTAACCATGGCATGTTTCTTATAATAGTTTAGAAAACGCGAGAAAACAGGAATTTTTTTATTACTAGAAGTCGACATGCCCGTACACGCTTGTTAAAAATTATATTTGCATTAATTTGAGAAATTCATATGTTTCAAAACTCGGATTGACTGTTAATTATATGGACAAATTGAATTACTTTTTCATTTGTCTACTAATCAACTGCAAATGAATTTTCTATCGTGGAGAAATGAGGCAGAATTATGATTTCTATTAAATTTCTTGACTTATTCATAGTTATTATTTAGTAACTTAGGGAAATAATCAGTACGCTATGAAATGTAATCACTTAGTCTGTAATTGTCAATTTATGTTTAATTCGTACGAAGACACTCATTTAAAAATCATTATATGAATAATTTGAAATAATTAAATTTTATTTATACATTTATTTATGTAAAAATACCGTTATATAATAAATTTCCTTATTATTCTTACAAATTCATGCAGTTCGTTACTAATTTCTGTTTATCTAGTGTCTTTAAAAGAAAGAGGCTGTGTTTAGATGAATTTTCACTCTGCAAGAAGTATGGGTGTGAAAAAATGTGCTTATTTTTATGAAGAAATAAAGTTGTTCACGTTATATAAAATAATGTCTAGACTCCAGCGTGTCTCACAAATCTTTTTAGTGAGGAAGTTTATTCCATTATGGAATGAATAAGTTAAAAAAAATTTGGAGGAATTATTTTTAAAATATTTTTAGGTCTAGAATTTTGTGTCATGGTATCACTTGTAAATTTTAGGGTTTCCGCTTCGTTTTGCTGACACAGTTTGGTTATCAACGGCTTAACGGTCCTACGAGATGTTCTAAAAACGTTGCCTAGGTCTCATTTCTTATCTTTGTGTCATGGAATGCTATTGAGATACGCTTTCCAGAAACTACACGGTTTCTACTTATCTTTTCTTTGAGTCTCAAGGTCGGCGCAATGTTGTGAGTCAGTGCGGCGTTAAGTAGGCCGTAGTTAACATAAAAAAATAACTGCAATACAAGGCTGCGTGTCTGTTGGATTTTTTATTTACTTAATATAATAGCACCATGTTAAAAACTACACAGAAATTTTGGACACATGCTTCACAGGTTCCGGACATTAATGACATCTCGAAAATGCTGATTAGTCCATGGGTCGTCAAACGTTTTTGTTTATCCACCCTATAAAAATCTTCAAAAGCTATGACCATTATAAAAATATATTTTTCGTTGTTAAGTTTTTCAAACAAATAAACGCTAAACCATTTGTGTTTCTTTATTCTGGAAATTTGTAATTTTAATATATTTTGACTGAAAAACAGTCAACAATTTTAAATTAAATTAATTTTAATTAATTAACTGATATAAAAACTCTGTTTAGATTTTTCTGGGTTTTATAAAGTTCTCCTCCAAGATTCGCAATGTTTGGTTTTTTAAAAAAAGTTTTAGGCTTGAATAGCCTGGGAATTCCACATTCAACCCATTTCCCTCTTTGGTAATGTAATTAATTAGAATGAAACCAGCCAATTTTTTTATTGAATAAGAAAGATAGCCAATTCAGACAAAAAAGTGATAATATAAATACCACACAACGTTTCTGGGATCCGTGTCCCTTCTGTCAGGTGCGAAGAAGAGCCTAGAGCGACACAACTGTACTTGTCAGTTGACAAAACTCAAAAGCGACGAAAACGCTCTAGGCTCTTCTTCGCACCTGACGAAAGGGACACTGATCCCAGAAACGTTGTGTGGTATTTATATTATCACTTTTTTGTCTGATTTGGCTATCTTTATTATTCATTATTTTCAATCAGGCGTAAATTTTTCATTTCATTTTTATTGTTAGTAAATTTTTCCATTGGTTCCCTATGCAGAATAGATCCTCGACCACTTGGACGGCCCCTCAATTAACCAAATATTTAATTCATACAGACCAAAGCAGTACGTTTTCACATAAACGAAGATCTTTACTTATTGAATACTTGAAAACGTGAAAATGTTAAAATCAATGAATGAAAATAAGTCCGATTCCAAGGCTTCACAATAAACAATAATCGTCGATGGAATAAACCTAACAATAGAAAACTAAGTATATCGTGGTAAACTGGTCGAATCACGTTTCATGAGAGTCGGAAAGAAAGCAGCAATGAGAGAAAATACCTTAAGGAAAGAAAAAGGTTTCTTAGTCAGGAAGTTTGCAGATATGAAATTATTTGAAATGTCGTTCCAAGGATTGCTTTAAAAAGCTTAATCATTTTACGCTTCTACTGACATTTTATGATGTTTATGGCTATAATTTTTTTACATTTCTGTAGTACTGTCGTTAAAGTTGCTCTATAAAAATAAAATAGTACTTTTGTCTGTATATTGCATCGGAGTGAGTGTTTTAGCATATCCTCACAGATTCATATGAGTTCCTTTCTTTCACGCTGACTTTCATTTTCACAGGAAAACAGTTGAATTGAATCCGATGAAACTTTGAATCGATGTTGCCATTTACCATATTGTGACTAAATAGTGAACGCTCCAAAACCTGATTTTAATTGCTTGAGCAGAAATTTTGAATCGTTTAGTAGAAATATGGCTGAACTATTTGTCTGTGAAGTGGTAAATAACTTAAATTGCCATCGTCCATGTGAAACACTTTCCAACTTAGGCTACTTGTCTTTTAAGGGTACGTAAATAAAATCTTTGTTGGGAAGAGTAGGTTAGAAAATAGCCGTGCATTAAGTATTAAAAAACGATAATGGAACAATCTAGTACCTATCAATATCATTTTTAATGTACACGTCTTTAAGCGAAAAGCTATCTTTAACGTTAAAAGAACTGTATTCAATATTTTCATTCCCTTTCGAATGACGCGTTACCATCCAGTAATTAAAATAAAAATTAAATGTATTCAGTTCTTCTATAAAATTACGGCTATTGAAGTCGAGTTCACTAAAAATAACGTATATTTTTTAAGTACAGTACAGATAATGCAAATAAATTTTAATCTTAAACTAGACACGCTTCTATTTTACCAATCATTTAAACATTCCTGAAGTTATCCTTGTTCCATTAAACAATAGAATTTAATCATAGTCTTGGAAGTAAGCTATAAAGTTCAATAATTATATATATCTGACTATTTAAGAGTTTTTATAAATAAAACACAACCTTTTAAAGTCATAAAAATTTATAATTGAAAAAAAATTCGTTTCGTTTTTGAATTTTTTCAATTATAAATCTTATTCTGACTTTAAAAGACTGTGTTTTCATATTAAAGTTTAATAACCAAGTTTAACGTTCAAAATAATAATTCGCTGTTCATCTATTTATTTAGCAATCAGAAAGTATAATTTCTATAATTCAATTTGTTAGCTTAGGAATTAGTTAAATAATTCCAGCATGGGGCAGGTCTTTTGATTAAGATGTGAGTTTGGTGTGCGTCGTCTGAGTCTTCTGACGTGCTGTTGAGTTAGGAGTGGCTGTAATACGGGATTGGTGTCTTTCTATTTTTCTGTAGTGCTTTATGCTGCGCTCTTTTACGTCATCCTGTATCCAGGGTATGACAAGGTCATTGTGAATGGTGTCGTTTGAAATGTACCACGGATCTGAGTATTTTTAATTGGCATCTTTGAATAATGGCGGAGTTTTATTTGCTCGCGCATCCCCAGAGCTCTATGTCATACGGAAACACTGGTTTATCTTATAATATGGACGTAATATCTACGTATTAGCCAATACAATTCATTGAATTTTATGTCGATCTGTTTTTTTAGGTGGGCTTTCTACGTTAGTTTCTTATCTAAGTGTATTCCAAGATATCGTACTGTATTTGATTTTGGTATTGTTACACTACTGAATGAAATTGCAAGAAATTCGCCCTTTCTCAAAGTAAATGTTATCTATGAAGTTTTTTCGTTTACTTTTATTGTCAATTTTGCTGTACATTTACGTGATGTAAATATACTGAAGCAATTTCTGGGTTTTCGTGACTGGCTATTATTACGGTACAATTTTGAGTGTTCGATGTTGTCGATAAATCCGAGGTGCTTAGAAGGTAGAGCATTGGACCCAATGGCCCACCAGATAAGACTGGGAAATAGTTTGACAGTTCTCCATGATCTCTTGTTCTAAATTTTCTATCACAGATATGACAAATAATTTGCGATAGGATGGCAGACAGTGCTCATCGTGCCACACCTTGTCGGAAGCCTGGCTTATATCGAGGAATACTGCAGTGGAAATTTTTTTTGTCTTCTAGAGTCTTATTGATTGAGCTGAAAAATCTATGGCATGGCGAGACTGTTGAATGAAGCAGACTTATATGCAGGAACAGTGTTAAATTCTTAACATATATATCCTAGAAAAATTATTTATAAGTGTGGCCAATATAATGCAGAATAACTTTAAACCCGTAGAAAACCAGAGTTCGTAGAGACAGCTTGCATTTTACATGCTCAATCCTTTAAAATAGGTAGTAAATATGTATAAATTGTATAATATTGAGTTATTTGAGTTCTGAAAGTGCAATAAGAAGAAATTGTAGGCTATACTTTAATCGAATAACCCCTGTTTATATCGCGATAATAATAGTAGGCGATTTTAAAGAATGGCTTGAGGTTTCATTCATAATCAAGTTGGTATAAATGGACTGATTTATGAGCACTTTTCATGGTACTTAATACTTTTGTAATAGCTCTACATAACATGAGTAATGTCCCTCACGCACGCAAGTGAACTAATCGTATTATTTGTATAATTTACGATTGTACATATAAAGACTACGCTATGCAATATTAGGAATCTGTTTCTCCCGTCTTGCAATTGCTCGTGGGCAGCAAAAGTCAACCTTTCCAAGGATCTTCATTAGCAAGGTCAATAGCTCTCGCAATCCTGAGACGCCAGAGAGCTGGATAATTCCTGTTCGAAGAGCGAATACGTGTATCTTGATTCACTAATACCGTAGAAATAATTGGACTTGCCATTAAGTACGTAGAGATTATGCACACAGTTATTGCACAAAGCAACTATAAAACGACTTTTCGGACAAAGTCAAGAACTGATGCTATTTGATTTAACTTTGAAAAGGTCCGTTAAATTAGAATCACGTATACAATACTCGTCATCGAAATTGAAATGCATCTATTTATTTAATCTACAAATGTGCATTACATTAAATATAATTATTTTAAATAAATAAATACTTATAAAACAGTATTTCTAGTATAAGTAAAGTATATAAAGTCTAATATTAATCGCAGAAAATTTTTGAAAAAAGACAATATACTAGTTAAATATGAGAATTGTAATGTTCTGGCATTAAAAAACAATATAATTATCACTCACAATAGAGATTAACTACGAACAGTAACGATAATTACAATTAAAAGTTTTTTATTTTTACGTCTGTTTTTGAATTAATAAATCTATTATTGACCTTCTACAGACACTTTTATTTATTTATACCGTAACGACGTTTCGATACGTGTTCGTATCTTCTCCAGGTGTGAACTGTGTGCCTCGGACCTTTTTTCAAAACTTTCTGAATTTATTAACATTTTGATTGTTATTAGTGCTAGTTAGTTATAATAATTTTGATAATACTTAAGAAGATACGAACACGTATCGAAACGTCGTTACGCTATAAATAAAAAATAAAGTGCCTGTAGAAGGTAAATAATGGTTTTATTAATGATAATTACAGTTAATTTATTGTTTATGGATATGATTGATTTTACGAAGCACTGCCACTTCACTACAGTACACTAACCAATATTCACTAAAGTGTTTTCAGATTGAGATACATTGCTTTGAAGAAGTTAGAATTAATTTCCTGCATTACGGGGATCCAAAAAATTGGTGCAATATATTTTTTAGTTTTTACGTCAATTTTACATAATTGATTTTGCCAGATTTTCACAATAAAATTGTTGGACCGATTTCTGTGAATATCTTCTTCGTTGCTACATAGTGAGAATGTCCTACATAGTGAGAATTCTTTTAGTAATATCCATTAGACATCAGACAAATTTGTGGACGTCCGAAAACGTAGATTTTGTTTGCTTTCAACTAGTGATTTCAATAATTTTGCTGTTATTAATATAAAGGCGTACGATGATTTTCTACTATATAAAACTGTTCTCCGCCGTCTTGAGACGAAATGCGGCATCGCCCAGCTCGATCAGGAGCGAGAGCGTTTCGACTCCTGATCCTGTGTGAACAATTAAGCAGCGCTCTGCTCTCAACGGCAGCTCTCAGATCGCTCGGGAGCGAGAGCGTTTCATCTGAATCCAGAATACATGAGAATAAAATGCTCTACGTTCGCTCAGATTCTGGATTGTAGACCGATGTTTCCGTAACTGACATTAATATTACTTTTGTAGCAGTAATTTTCTATACAATCCTTTCTTCTATTAATAATTTTTATAAAAGTAAAATTTAGTTGCAATGTCCTACTACCTACCGAAAAAATCTTTTGTTACAAAATGTATAGTTAGTCTTCTGACTCAAGGCCATTTATTTATTTAATCTTTTTGACTTTTATCGAAAGCTCAATTATGTTGAGTGAAGTGCATTTTATTATATTACTCATTACAGACAATTGGTCAATTTTAGTCCGTTCAATATTACATTATTTTATAATAACAGTCAAAATAAGTTTTCACTATTTTTACTAAAATTCATAGTCACGTTAAGAATAATTCCCGTGAAGTATTGAAATTTAATAAAATTGAAATCTGTCTTTTTGACGGAAATTACTAGCTGAAGGTTTTTACCAAACTATAACAAACGTGACATTCGAACAACAGACCTAGATTCCTCAAAATTTTGTATGAATAGGGATATTTTGAGAGCAGTAGTTGTAATTTCCATCTCATAGGACCTCTGTCCATTTTATTGAATGTGAGCTACTTCTCGTTTATTATGAACTCAACGACCAATGTAGGGGAAGTGAAAATGCAAGGCCCTGGACCACAGGTGCAAGGGGATGAATATGACAGGTCCGTACTCAGAAGTGATAAATTATCCACTGGCGCACCCTCCTTTATAGGCTGTTTTTTTTCCCTCCGCAGGCCGCAATTTCTGGCAGCTCGCTGTTTTCGGAAGCGATATTCCCCGCGTCGCCTAAAGACGAGCACAGCTCCTTCAACCTACGAACAAAAAAATAAAATATAAAGCGACTCCTTTACGGTTTACAAACACAGTATTTTTTACATAAATTTATGTAGAAACAGATTTTTTTTTTCAAAAATTGCATTCATTACAGTTAATTTACTAAAACAGACCTTCGGGCTCATTTAAATCCGTAATTGCTACTAAAAGAATTTAAACTTGAATTTAAGGTTATAAATATGAATTTAACAAGATTTTCATAAAGTATTCACAAATGAGAACTGCAACTATCAGGCATATTTAAAAAATCGTCACATTTATTTATATTACTGTGCAATAGGCCTTATTGAACAAAAATAAATTTATATCCCAGACCTCATTTTAAAATTTCTTTTGAAGGATAAGCATCTACAGAATTTACAAACTGGTCGAGGCACGGAGAAGGGAATGCTGCGTCCCCACAGCAAACCCCCCTCCCCTGTATCACTTTTAGGCGAATGCCGTGTAGGATCCTAAACTATAGCCCGGGGGCCCTAGTTAACCCTTGGCTACCTTCATCTACCCTTCCGCATCCCCCCCGCTTTCAAATCCCTTCCTATGCTATTAAAGGGGAGTTAACCACAATGTGGATTACCATCATGTATCCTGTTACTCAAAAAAGAAAAAAGCGTGTGCTCTCATTGAAATTAGTTCAGAATGTAATAAAGCAATGATGTAATTAAGCATACGCTAGCTGTAGCTGAATACCTGTGCTTCGCTACGGTGTTTCACAAAAGGAAACTAACGTAATAATATTACAACCGTGGGGCAAAGAAGATGAGAAAATAAAATAAAATTGTGCCGTGTGTTAATGATCAAATGACGGCCAGATAATTTAAACATTAAAGCAAATAGTATGTACGTATCTTTTTTAAATTTAGCTCCTCATCAATATGGAAACATCTACACGAACCTTATAGAATTAACGGCCGTAAATAACAGACACAAAATATAAATAATTTTCATGCTGTTCAATTTTCAACCGAAAGTTTGCGACGGGCAATACGATCCACGTTTTTAAAGCATCATTCGTTTATCCAATATAACACTGTGAAAAATGCATATATTCGATTTTATAAAGTAAACTATTCGTTTTATTTTTCCGTTACGTTTATGAAAGGTATAATATGACATTTTCTAAAAGTCACTTGCATCGCGGAATAGATACTCCTCGCTGCATTTTTTTTCTGTAAACCAGTGATTTTTAAGGTCTAAAGACTTAGTTTTCTACGAACGAGTAATTTTCAACGCATCAGGTTGCTTAAAACGGACACTTTCTTCTACCTATTAAAAATGGATATTGAAATTAAAATATAAATTGTCTTCGTTAAAAGTATAATAATTAGTTAAATAAGTGTCCAAATAGGGGTGAGAAGTAAGTGCTAAATAATTCCACACATTTCTGCAAACCTCGTTGCTTTCGTCAGGTGATTCAAAAAACAAAAGAGCCGTAAGAACGTCACACGTGCCGGAATCAAATAAGGAGCAACAAGGATTACAGAAACGTTGTATGACACTTATTTAGCACTTATCTGTGTCAGCTATTCGGCTTCTTATTTTTCTAAAAATTGAAATTGTATTTAAACTCCCACTTCACGCCTTCATGAATTGAATTTTGAAAAATCCTTTATAGTCGTTACAAACATGACAATAGGATCATATAATCCGAAATTCTCATTTCTCGGTTCAGCAGTTTCGGCTCTGTGTTGAGATGTCATTCAGCTTCTCCTTTTATGCTATAGAAATATATGTTGTTCGAAGGAAGACCTGGACTCTATAGGACTTCGGTGAAGTGTAGTCGTCTACTTGCACGGGAAGTTTGATATTGGCCTGAAGTTGATACGGGTACTAAGCGAACGCTTTGTTTGTCCTATGTAGCAGGAATTACAATTAGAACAAAGGATTTTGTGAACTACACAATGTTTGCTATTATTGTCAAGTGTGTTCCTGTGGATTTTTTTTATCAAGAAGGAATTAGACTAGTAGATTTGAAAATTATGGATTTTTTGGACGAACTTATGATGAAGATATTTGTAATAAAGTAGTACGAGAAAAAATAAGGATTGAGGTGATTGGGAGCGAGTAGCAGTAGGAAACTGAATTTTGTTCAATCTAATGTTTATGTGTTTATTAATAAAATTTAAAGGGTATTCATTAGAGATTAAAATGTTTCGGACAATATTTATGTTTTGTTGATGGAACTTGTAGTTAAAAATTAATAAACACATAAACATTAGATTGAAAAAAATTAACAAAACGCTGTGTGGTATGTATATTATTTTGTCTATTTTAACTAACTAGTCTATTTTTAACGCAGACTTATTATATTTTAATTTCAAATTCTACTTCTATTTAAGTTTATTGATGTTTAACAAAATAAACGAACTCATAAATTCAGGTATTCAATGATCAAGGGTTTTGTTTAATGTAAAGTACGTCATAACTCCATCCGTTCATAAATAACTTTCTCCAACGGGAAATCAAAAATGAAGTTCTCTCACTACTTTCGTTGTATTACAATAATAGTCACGTATGCATTAATCACTTCTTTAATCATAAGATTCACTGGTAGCAGCTGTGAAGTGGCTAAATGTGTTCCTTTGGAACCACGCCTCAGCCCTACGGAGCTATCGTCTTTAAAATCAGAAATGCTGTGCGTTTCTAAGCTTCGCAGACGTCACACAAGTACGAAGGTACATTCAATAGGATTTTCTTCGTACTGAATTTTGTGGTCTCTGACTGAACTCCAAATCTGAAAGTTGGTTTCCAGTGTGGTGAATAACCAAATCGGTTCTATTCCAGAAAATTAAACGAATGAAAACACTTCTCGTGGCAGACAAAAAAAAGACAAAAAAATTCTGCGAGTCACATGGACCGAAAAAAAATAGTGCCCCAGGTCACAAGTCTCCTGCACCAAACTCATAAGTATTAAAAAAAAAAGAGGCAACAGCTGTTCACTAAATGGCGGAATGGCATGTCGGCCCAGCGGCCTTATAAGCCTACCTATTATTTTTCCGGGTTCTTATCGTTACATTTTCACGGTTAAATAATTGCATTCAATGACGAGGCTTCAAGACACGCGAGAAAATTTAAATTTAGAGGGCAATTTATGTCAAATCTATCACACTTGATGAAAATTAGCTTCACAGAAAACTAGTGTTTGATTTAGATTGATTATTCATTCCATTAGTCCGCGGTGGAGGAAATAGGATACGTCATAATATAAAATTACAAGAAATGAATAAAATATTACAATTACAAAGTCTAAAAAATAAGCATTGTACTTCACAAAAAAAATTTGAAGCAAAGTAAAATATACTAATATTACAGTAACTAAAGAAATGATAACTATATTAATCTTCAATTTTTGTTCGGCGGAGTTTTCAACAGCAAATCATACTTAGATTCCCGTCGAACATGAAAAAGAAAATAAGTCGGCAGTTAAATTCTACAAGATTATAATCGTAAAATAATAGCATAACTTGATAGGATACCAGTAAACTATTTTTATTAATAATGATCTAATCTGTCCTTCCTATCTACGAAATCTTTCAACGAGTAATATGCTCCATTAATTAACAAATATTTACAACTCTTTGTAAACAAGTTTTGAGTTGTTAAAGTTTTTATTTCGTCCGAAAGAATAGATTTAGTTAGATTAGCGGTTATATGGGAGATAAGGTGGTACATTATATAAAAATATATCCCTCAGACTATCAATTTTGGTTTTATCGAAGAACATGAGTTGGTTAACAAACAATATTACGAATCGAAGATTAGAGCGTAACACAAGATTTATAACAGTTTAATAGAATTCCTGTAATCTTAATTCAACGCTATAGAGCTAAAAAGAATTAGATGACTAATCAGTTCCTGTTACGTAGCAGACGTCTTGTCCTCTCCTCGTAAATCTAATTTTAAGATTAAACACAGCTATCCTAGAACACAATTATAGACCTCTAATTGATTTTCAAACGCTTAAAATATTCATCTCACACGTTACGTGGTTCTTATGGGAAAACGACTTGCCGTTATTTAATTACTGCCTTCCCTTTGGTATCACAAAGTGCAGTCAAACTGTCATGAAAATTATAAGGAAAGTGACTTGTTAATCAGTTTGTGGATCTTTATACTTTTCTCCCATGGACTACGTAAAAATAATTTCGAGAAACCAAGGCAATCGCGATAAATGAATAATCAATTAATTCCATTTGAAGCGTGAGACATAAATTTAATTAACGAAGAAAAATTGATTCATTTAACTATCATATGTTTTATTGCGTCAAATTGGAGTACATCGCCTTCTATGCCCTTAGATACATCCAATATTTTATTTATGAATCTTTTTAAATGTCTACAATATATATGTTCTGTTTTCAACTAAACTGTTATACCGAGAATACCGCAACAGAAAAGATCGAGCAAGTAATAATATTAATAATGTTTAAACGACCTTGATAACAGCCAAACTTAAAAAAGAAAGGATTTTTTTAAGTTTGTCTATTATAAATGTCGTTTTAACATTATTATTATACGTTAATTTTTTGTTTATTTAATGTATAATATTATTGAGGATGGGTGAGAAGGGATCTTCGTGAGGTTGGGTGAAGTCATCAAACACAATTAAACCTGCGGCCATGTACACTCGGTACTCAATAGTTTTTTACTTTTCTGCCTTCTTTACTCAACCATAGGAAATAATATTTTTTGTTCCTTTTATTTCTTTAAATACCGTCGCGAAGCTCCGAGTCGACGCAGAATCTTCTACTCAATAAAAAGTTAACATACCACAACAAACAGCAGTTTTATTTGCAGTACACATTTCTTAAGCAATTTTTGTTTATTTTACTGTTGTTACGAGATGTTTTAGAGATATGCTATGAGCTCATGGAGTGTTTCGTTGAAATTCTTGAATCTTGAAATAGCCTCATCTTTTCCAACTCGCCATGTCTCGAGTTCGTACTTCATAGTACAAGAAATTTCATGTCTACAGAAGTTAAATGGTCTAATTAATTATGTTGGAAATGACGTTTTACAAAGATTGAATCCGCCTAATTTTATTAGAAACCACTTTCCGCAGACCTGATTGTGATATGCTTCTCACGTAGGCAGTTATTTAAGTTTTTAAGTCACAAAAACGATTGCTATGAACTACAGATTGTCCGTAGTCCAGTGCACAGCGACTTTCCGAACACACTGCATTATCTACAGAAAGAAACTAAGATTATTCCGAACGTCATGTGAACTATTTTTCAGAATTGTATCAAACTCCTCTCCCGCTATCGGAAGGGCGTAGGACAAGTATCCAATGCCCGATCTACCTGATGCAGGTTTTCTAGGGTTTGTCCTGCATTACTTTTACACGAATGCCGGGTAGGATCCTTAAACTATAGTCCGGGGGCCCTAGATAACCCTTGCCTACCTTCCTTTACCCTTCCGCATGCCCCCTTTCAAATCCCTCCCTATTCTATTAAAGGGGAGTTGCCACTATGTGGGTTACCCTCATGTAGTCTTTTACCCTATAAAAAAAGAGACATTTTAATCAACTCGCGATCGTAATTAATTGTGTCTTAACCGATAGCTTCATAGCAAAATCATTGTTTTACATTTTTGGACCTTTTTCCAGTATTTAAGATTCTTCTCCACAATATATAATTCTTTTTTACCCTAAATTACGAATTTGTTACATGTGGTTGCTAAACTTGTTGCTTAAGCAACAATGTTCAGGAATTTCTTCAGTTGTAGCTATATGGGTAATTTTGTAGGGAACGAACTTTATTCCATTGCTACTCACACTGTATACACTGAGGAATATATATTTAGACTTTGTTGAGATTCATATTTAATTCATATCTAATATAAAACGAAACGGTAAAACAGCGTGTAACTCATTTTCGACACCACAATGTTTGTTTTACACGTATATCTATATGAACATTTTATGCACACAAATGAATTGTGTATGTTTCCGAGTTATAAAAATTTAGTATATGAAAAATAAGCGTCCGATTCGAATGTCTTTTAAATATTCTATGATGAATATGCAGTGGAGGGTAGAACGGTTGGTACACATTCGGAAGGAGTTTCGATTTATAGAAAGCGGAATGCAATTTGAATGTTGGCAGCGAACTTTCACAACAGGGGCAGAACCAGAATCTGATATGGGCCGAATTTGAATCACGTCGAGTGAAATACACGCAAATTTTGGTTGTGATTACAGTCACTCTATATTTATAATTTCATTAATCAGCAGACCTATCTTATCACACACTGAAAGTTATGTTTGCTTTTCAAGTCAGACTGTTATAGTTGGAATCTGACGTTTGTACTTTTCTTTTTCATAAATTGCACATTGTCGCAGTTCCAAAATATTTTTTAAAGAGTTCATGATGTTATGACAATAATATTTGCTTATAATAACTCAGCATGATACTAACAGAAAATTTGCAGAGTGTCAGTTTTGGACGGTATAACAAGAGTAGCTTTGATTAAATAATTTGGTCCGAAAGTACATACTTAATTTTAGTCCTACATTCACTTGCGGTTGTTTGCTATGACCTTCAGTCATGGTCTCGACGATCCGAATTTATTACGTGGGTGAAATTGTAAATCTCTGTTTTTCCTCTCCTGACGTCCATTTTTACCTCCACATGAACAACTGTATCTGACTTAAAATGTATATTCTGCATGAATGGAAGAAAGATAAATATTTTTGAAACACTTGATGGGTAAGTTGTTAAGAGTGTATTGTTAGGTTTATTAAATGATGAAGTAAAGGGATATTTTACAGAATTTAATAATCATTTAACTGAACATGAGAAATATAAAATAAAATAAATACAAATTATGTGTGTTCAGCTAGCCGGGAAAAACAATCGGATCCCTTAAATCCCAAGTTAAACCATGGTTTACGGTAATTCCCCTAGGCGCGTCAAGGATTGAGACACTTGGCAGTTACCTCGCGTTGATTTCTGGCCGTGATCATGTGGCACCCTCGATCTCTCCGAGTCCTCTGGAAAACTGCAAGTTTGGGGCTGTACGTCGGTCTCTGGCGACGGTTCGTCGAGGAGTCCTTCTATAGTTTCTTTACAGCCCCTTCGCTGGATGTGAAATATCGATGTTCTCGACCAATTTTCGATCGATCTTTCCTGAACCAAGAAATGTGATTGGTTCAGGCAGTCACGTGTTAATTAAATTTCTGGGATTTTTGGAGAGACGTTTCCCACGGTGCGACAGTCCAGGTAACTTCCGAGGGTCAACATTATACGTGCCTAAGACCAGACTTTAGGTATTATCTCTCCGGCAAGGCGGCGCCTGGTCAAATTCCAACTTGCCAAGCTCTCAACCCTTGCTAATACCTAATTGTATTAAAATGAAATATATATATATATATCAATAATAAAACTATCGCGCTACAAGAGATTTGATTTCGAGCAGTCTTGTATTAATATATTTCTTGATAAAATCTGTCGTATAAGAATTAGCCTTAAAATGTCTGAAACTATCTTAGTTATTGCAATGGAAAATCACTTTTTAAACTAAATTGTAGATCACAGCATGTTTTTCAAATAATGGAATGTTGGAATTGTGAAATGTGAAAATTAAGAACTCTTACATTAAACGTCGGTTTCAGAAACCAATTAGTAATTTACTGCCTTTTACCAAAATGGAGATCTCCAGAAAAATAAGCGTTTATTTTCTGTTTCATAGGTGAATTCGAGCTTTGGGTTATGCACACTGATTAACTAATCAACAAAAAAATTTACATTAAAATATTAACCTATCTGAAAAACAAAGATGTTTGGAATCAATTAATTTCTAAATCTCATATGACGATTTCAGAGAAAAGGGAGGTAGACGGTAACTCATGGGTAAACCTGCTAATGAAAGAAAAATAGGTGGATATGACTTTAAGATTTAGCAGGTAGATAATTTCATATGTATTTGGAAAAAAATGTACCATCTTGATTTGAAGCTATCAATGACAAGATTGATGGGGATAAAAGTAAATAAAGATACAACATAAATAGAAATTGTTAAGTGATCAAAGGGAATGGTTATATATTGTATTTTGTTGTTGAATTGAAGAGAATTTTTAACACAGTCATGTGGTTCGTCATTGAGACATTTTTAAAGTAAATTATGTAAGAAAGTAGCTACGTTGTGTAAGGGACTTACATTGGATGCTACAAATAATCTAAAAGGTAAATTAGGCTTGCTTATTTTTGATAGGGCATAAACGCTAGATAAGTTGGTAGTGGTAATAAATAAAATGTATATGGTGATAGATAGATATGTTTAAGAATTAATGTAATCATTCAGAGTGATAATACATTTTAAATTAATTGTCTAAAAACTCTTCAAAACTCTACATCAAAATTTCTACATGCTCACCTCCAAAATTATTTAAAAAACTGTGCATCACTGTATCTCTCAAAAACTGTTCCAACAATTCGCTGAATCCGTGCAGCCCTTTTAACACTTCGGCCGCTTCGCGTAACTGCTAAATTTTCTCCATATTACTCTTCCAATGTTCATTTTTATCAAATCTTTCGTCCTCCAACTTCCCTCAACAGGTCCAACCAATAGTTATTTCAGTTGAGTGGCCTTCCTTCGAGGTCGGTAACTGCTGTTTATCTATTTGTCGCCTGCCAGGCTGGAGTCTAATCCTTTTCCTGTCACGCAAACCCGTTCTGTTTTTAAGAGGAAGGGGGTCCCGCTCGAATGTCTCCATCCTTATTAATTCTTTTGATCATCCCTTTGTCGCAAAGTATTTTTATATACGTCCTAAAATGGAAGTTTAAAGGGGAAAGTAAATATTTTATGCGCGCCATAATACGCGCTTTACGACGTAAAAATATCGAAAATGTTTAAAGAATTTCATTTTTTAAAATAGACTTAATGGAGTGTCCTTGGTTAATTATTTTAAAGGTTGGTTATCACTCGCGGTATTGCGTATTTTGCTCTCTAAAAAGTTTTGCATGGGATATGGAATTTTTTAGAAAATGTGGTTTTAAACTGTAACTCAGTCGATCTCCATACCAAAATCCTTATTAGAATACCATTTTTTAATAATGCAGACTCAGACGATAGGAACCAAGCTTTGCAGAGGTATGAAAGGAAAATACACATGGACTTGAAGACTGTATAACCCTCTAACCTTTAAGTGAGTCCTTTAATTCAAATTTCTGGGTTATAGAAAAGGATTGGAACAATTGTCTGGTAAAATGAATCAAAGCAGTGCAGGATAAAGATTTCATGGAACCGCAACGCTAACAATGTGGTCGATGTGCCGCAGGTTTTAGTGCCCTGATCGACAAGTACAAGATAAACAAAGCACATTCTCATTATCACTGAATCATGTATTTTAATTGAATTTTTGTCGCCAGCAGCAAAAATAAATATTTGTTCCCCATTAAAGTTCCGTCGGTAAACACGAACGAAAATATTTTAATGTTTACTTAAGTTTGCTGTACACATAAATTACTGGGTAAATAATAATAAAATAACAGATGGTTAGTTGCGGATGTGTACGTGAAGAATAAAGAATTCTTAAATTTGTGTAATCCCTATGGCTATTCATGACGTCCGAATAAAGAAAAAATGAAACATGATCTTGTCTATCCTATTAATTATGATTCTTGAGTGTTTCGACGAATATAATAATATTCCTGCTTAAATTTATATACTCACAGTCAAATGTTATTTTAATAAACAGACGAAATTCATATGTAAATAAGTCAATTATTAAATTTATATAATTTTCCCCAATGTTTTAACGAGTAAACTGTTTAAATGAAAACAGTAATTCATTTTTTTAAAAAAATTAATTGTTTTAGGAGCTTTCGGGGGTTTACCATATTCATCTGTACAAATAAAAATATTTTTCAGAAAACAATTTGCATTTTAACGAGAATCTCACATATGAATTTTTTATAAATTTGTAAATTAAATATAATGTAAATTTAATACTTTTTATATAAAGCAAACCATTATTTTTGAAAATGAATCAAAATCATTAGTGCAAAAAAATTACTTTCTCTCCCGCGGAATTGCCAATTCATATCTGCACCGTCCAAATCTACTTATAAACCATTTTTTGATATCCAATTTTATTGAAAAATTAAAACTCTAAAATTAATATTTACCTGAAAAACTTTTACTTGAGTGACGGGGTGTACAAATATTAAGCAAATTTTCCGAGTAGGAGTACATAGTTGTCACAACGTGAGTTTATTACTAGAGAGCCGCTTAAGCAAGTCAATTACCAACATAAAATAGTCTGTTATTGTTATTATGATTGGTTAATACATTTCAATGAAATTGCATATGCTGAAATGCACGAAGTTGCAACTATATTCGAAATAATAGTAAGAGAAAAAGAGTCCAAAGTTTTTCCACTAAGCATTGAGAAACACTTTGTATTTCAAAATCTTTTGTACACCAGATTGATTCATATCTTTTTATAAGACTTTGTTTACATAAAGTGAGTATTCATTCTAAATGAAGGTCATATCCAAAAAAATTAATTCCCATCGCTATAAGGAAAATACTTAAGATACAAATCAAGGTCTGAAGTGGCTACCACGCTGCTCATATGAGAACCTTTCATCTGCTTTATAATCAAACACTTCGTACTGAAACACTTATTAATTCCAAATTTTTAACTAACGACTCGTTTAAATATTGAGATATACGGTCAATACTTCACTTAGTAATTTAAATAACTTATGCTTACCCTTATGTAAATACAGCATTTTGTCATAAAATAAGCATTGTAATTTTTCATAAACCTGAAGTATCAAACAAATTTATCCTTAATTTCCATTAATGTTACAACACACTTGCCTATGAAATATAATAATAATATTTTGCTTTTATATATTATTCATGCGGCCTTAAAGTGTGGATTTACCGTAACCAATTGGTTGAGAGTTAAAAGTTTATATTTAATAAATTGTCGCATCAGAGGATCGCAAACTACAGTTTCCTTGTTGGCTAAATAATTTGGAGGTTGAGTTAAATTTTTTTCGGGTAATTATACATATCATTAAAATAATAAAATGGGAGGCAAGTGAATATATGAATATAGATGCCGTGCGTAAAAATATAATTACAATATTAAGCATCTTTAGTGGGTGCGGGCTACTTCTTCGCACAACTAATAGTTGTCGAATAAGCTCTCTATACGAAAGGTTTATTGCTTGTTCAGAAAGTAGTGCACCTTTTGTGAAGTTGAGTAAACTTGTTTCACTACGTTACAAACTTCGTATTTTAACAGAACTTCCGCAGTTCCGACTTGTTAAGTACAAAAAAAAAACTGAGAGAAGCTTTCTTATTTGAGTGTCATACTTTAGTATAATCGAGAATGCCTTACTGGAGAGTTTGTTCTAGATTTCTCTTGGTGGCGAAAATATTGGTATATAACAATGAATATCATTTTCCAAAAGCTTTTCCTTATCCACAAATGTCTTCATTTATCCATAAATTTTTCCAGAGAATTATTTTATGATGACGCAAGGCAAATTTATTTTTCACTTCCTTTGCTTATGTCAATGGTTTATTAATTTATATATATGTATTTATAACGCTTAAATTAATGCAAGTGTTGGAGGGTTTGTTTTTTTTAAACCCGTATTTTTAAAGTATCAAGCTTCTTCTAATCAAAATTTTTTGTTACTTTTTGGCTCTACAAGTAAAATAATTGTACCGATACATTCTCGGCTATCTTTACATCCAAGAAAATGTTAAAATTAGTCCCCCGACAAGGAAAAATGAGTTCCCATACTGAGTCTCTAATAACCAGAGAGCTATAATGCGACTGTAATAAATTAATATATAACAAAAATGTATTCCTAACATCACGTGCGCTAAAACATTAGGAATACTGAATTTTAAGTTTTAACTTTACACGATTCTGTTTAACAACGATGTAAAGTTTAATCGTAATCGTTCCGACTGGTTTCTTGTGAATGCGTGACTGACGGACAGTAGTTTAGATGACGTTGATTTCGCATCCCCTGATACGTGTCATGTAAGTATAAGTTTAATTCGCTCGACTTTATAAAATGTACAAACAAAAGTTCAATTTTATTTAGAAATATATTCTGTCTGAACGTAATACTTTTAAAGATATCTGGTGATCACACGCTGCTTAGATATCAGAGTAAGCACCACCTTTTTAATTTTCAATAGATCCAATTGATTATGTAGATATCTCATATATTGCCCATAACACGCAAAAACATTTTAGCTATAGATCGTATTTTTGGATGTTCTTTCCAGGCTTCAGGCCAGATTCTTTGAATTTGCATTTTTAAATTTTTAGAGAAATTAGCGCCGACAGATATTTTCAGGTTTTATACAACTTTTTCTTAGAATGTGTTTTTATAAAAGAAAACACGTTTAATTTATGCATTATTCTCCGCTAATTTGCACTTCCCGTTGATTTAATTTCTGACCCGTTTATATAATTATTTTAATATCATTAAAGTGAGCAGATTTTTGTTTATATTTCCACACGAAACAGCGTTTGTTATTATTGATTGTCAGCATATATTTAATTTTTCTTCTGACTGATATATCCGTGGAACACAATTTCTCTTTCAGCAAGATACAAATATTGGGGAGAGGATTAATTATCCGATGTGCGCCCAGCGGGAATTACGCATTCGAGGGAGCTGGCGGCCGCCCCATTTAGGATTTGCTAGAAATTCTCGTATATTTTCCCGAAAATGTTGGGTGGGTTTTTGCTGGGACGCTCTGTCCCCCTCTTCCCTTTCCCTGACCGCATCCCCCAGGGGAAAAAAAATGTATCTCAAAACATCTGGAGGTCTATGAAGCCATGGCTGGTAGACAGCTTTAAGAACTTGCTCCTGATAAACGAAACATCTCAAACAATGCATATACTTACGTCGTTATTATGCCATAAAAATAACCTAATCTGAATGAAGGAAAAATGATTCGATTATACAAGGTGTAACAAAACTCGACGGCAAAATTTCAGGACTGGATTGTCCATAATCATCATGTTAATGCATGACGACATGCCGTGTTATCTGGACTCAAAGGCGAGAATCTAGTTACATGAGGATAACATTGATATTGAACTGAATGCTTCTTAGCACCCGCAAATTATTACTCGTCATGTCTTTGGTATACTCAACTGCTGTGGGTGATGTAGAAACTCTCCGGGCACGTATTGTGGCAGAAATGTCACCCAGTACGCACTACACCTGGCATTTTTGCGAGTGTCCGAAACTCAATGCGAAGAAGAGCAGCTGCCTGTATTTAATCAAACGCAGGTCGCTTTGAACATTTCATTTGATATGTTTACAGAACGCTTCAACTAGCCAGTTGAACTTCATATAAACCGATCAGATACGGAATTTCGGATCAGTCTGTAATTATGGATTTCCGGACCCATGTTGTACTACACTTAATTTCTTCTCCCAATACTACAAATTTTTCTGTCGAATTTTGCTACACCCTGTTTACAAGTACTGTGAAAGCGTAAGCTAGAGACTCTATACCCTGATGAATAGACTGATAATTGTGATACTACCTGATAATGGTGCATTAGAATAATAGTTTATTTACATGACTCCTACTGAAATTTTGAGAGTGTGAGTCGTTTTTTATTTTTTTAAAAAACGTTCTGTTACTTTCCATACTTAGACAGATTTTTGTTTTTAGTGCGGTGTAGTCGTCAGTGTGAGCGACTCCTGCTCTACCGCAGGAAGTTCGTCCTGTGAGTTCCAGAGTGTTTTAATTAGACGCGTCTAGGACTCTTTCGCCTCCGCGTGATTAAGATGAGATTATTAAGATAGACAACACAAAGAACAGTGCCCTTCTCCGGATATAGCGCCTCATTCTCATTATTACTCATATATTTTAATTTAAATCTAGATGTAGTTACAAATATTCGCTCAGCATTTTGGCGTCGGGGAAAGGGATTGTGGTTCGAATTATTACTGCTTTGTTATCTGATAATTATTTTATTTCAAATTAAACTAGTTGCTGACCTTTTAGAATATTTGTACTTTCATTATTTGAAATGTTTTAATTCTTATAAGATTTGCGCTGCAAGTCGATGCAGGACATACGCCATAGAAGTTCCTCTAATCAACCTGAAAATTTGAAGGGTAGGGAAGTAGCATTATTACCGCTTGCGACGAAAATTATTATGAATTTTGTGGGAGAGTATAGACCATTGCATATATATCATTGGTAGATTTGGTTTATTTAGTTCTCTGGCTTTAGGTTCGCAGGCCACATTCTTCTGAGTCTTCTCTCAATCTCTGGACGATTTCTGCTGCCAGTTCATTATCGTGTCCTTCGATACGTTCGAAGTAGAGTTCTTAGACCGGCTGTACACAATCGGCAAGGCATGGTGGGTGATGCTAGCCGAGCGCGAGACTGTACATGTTTTATTCGTGTTGCCTCTCCTCGCCATGCCTCAACAACGCTGGGGTCGGAGGTGGGTTTTTTTGGGGGGCACGTGTCGAAGGGACACGAGGGCGGGAGGCGCGGAACCACGAGTGTTCCTGGGACAAGCTCGGCCTTGCATAACTTTGCACTTAGTCACTAACATAATTATTTTTCATAAAAATATAATCAATTATGTGTTATATATCGTTTGCTTTTACCTGCAAAAATCTCGTTGAATATTTAAATTACTTACTAAAGTTTTGAATTTACGAACTATAACTATGGCAACAGCCATTCGTCATTAAAACGGGAATACAAAAACTTGTAAACTTTAGAAAAGCACGTGTAGTGCAAAAATATTTCGTATAAACGTTTGTGAGTAAATATGTTTATATTTATATAGCCAAGTGTCCCTATAGTTATATATAATTATCATAGACATAATTATATTTCGATAATACGTTTGTGTAATTTGGAGAGTTTGATAAATTTACACAATGAAGTGCAGCAATAAATTAATTATTGAGTTTTTGAAATCATATCAAAGTGAATTAATATCATGAGACCAGCGTGATTGTATTTATGTACGTATTTAATAGTCAACAATTGGGAAAATAGGCTGGTGGCAGATGTATGATAATATTACTTATTATCTAGCTTAGACTAACAATAAAATAAAACACTGTCCTTAGAAACAAAGAAAAAAAGGATTATTGGATTGTTTAAGCGAAAATTTCTTATTTCGACCCCTAGTTTGAGATATCGCAAATATACCCATATGCACAAAGACCACTATAGCAGCAGCATTGTCGAAACTAGAAGGCGCCAGTCGTTCGAGACTTAATGCCCGTTTACACTGTACAAGCCAACCTCGGGAAAAGTCTCGGACGAGAGCCTCGGCCAGTATGTACAGCCGGCATCATCATTTCCTCGGTAATGAATGGTATACTCAGATCATTGGGTGAAGTTCGACACAAACAATGGTGTTGAGTAAAATTATTACAGTTTTAGTATTGTAACGCTTGCAACGGCACCGTTTAAAATAAATTACTATACTGGAAGGGATTCAAGAGGTGTAGTGACGGGTAAGAAGATGAATACTGGAATCAGAAGGAGACACGCATTCAGTTCATTTATAATATTTGTAGTTGTTAGAGGGTAGTTATATACGATGATCAGAAATTGGGACATTTAAAACTATATCGTGGCAATGAGAAGCATTCGGACAGAGTTTGATAAGCAGTAAGGGGAGAAGTTTCCTTTCATTCGTTTTAATTATGTTGTTAGGGTGAGTGAAAATGAATCATTTAGGATTCTCAGCAGTTAAAAATATATTGCAACAGTGAAAAGTTAAAATTCAGTAGTTTAGTTTCGGCGGATACGAAAAAGGTAATTATTAGTGTACGGAGAAACTGAAAGTTTATTTTTGAGAATATCGAACTGTTACTTGCCGCGGTGAGGATAAAGTTAGTAGATATTTGAGGAAAAGTTTAGAGAAGTTAGTTAGAAGATGATGTAGACAGTTAATGTTGTTTAGTCTTCGATAATATATTTATTCAGTCTGGTGGACATCAACTTGTACGTTTTAGGTTTGAAACGGGGGGGGGGGGGGGAGTAGCAAGGGAGCATGGCAGTGCAGAGGCAACAGAATTCATAAAAAGCAGCGCGTACAGTAGCAGATATGAATTTTGAAATATAAATTACACTAATTTGTACCATATCCCCACCAAACTCTTAGAAAAAGATCCATGATAAAAACTAAAAATTATATTAAAATATCTTTTTATTCATTTGTGAAAGTTTTCATTGTCAAACAAAGTAATAATATTTAAATCATTTCATAATAAATCAATAAACTGTAAATATTACATAAATGATGCTGAAACGTAGGCAATAAATGTTACAGTTGATTTAACGAATACAACCTTTCAGCTAAACTTCCACTCTTCTGCGCTTAAAATTGGTTGACTTCAGTACATTCAATTTTTAGGTACCTGAAGTCATGGCTTTTCTTATTGTGACATATTTATTTGGTATCTTTCCTTTCAGAAAGTTGTCAGTTTACCATCAGGTTACCATCAATATAGCATTATTTATTAGATTTTTAAAGCAACCTTTTTCTTTCATGCATGGGACTATAATTTTATTTAGAAAATTAAATGTCATTTTCGCTAATTAAACTGATCGAAGTGACCTCGACGAGCTCGGACTTGAAATTATTTTAAAATTAAAGACTCTCGGAAGACACGAGGCGTTGCATAGCTGGAAAGACGGTAATGAGAGGTAACGTAACTCATGAATTGAAATGAAGTAATCTTATAAATAAAAAAGAGTGTATGTATGTTTGTATGTTTGTATGTTTGTATGTTTGTATGTTTGTATGTTTGTTTGTTTGTATGTTTGTTTGTATATTTGTATGTTCGTTATACAAATCTACACCGGTAGAGCAAATTTCACCAAATTTCGTACACGTGTTCTTTACGACCAGGAAACAAACACTGTCGGGGTGAGACATGTCTACCACCCCCAGAAGCGGGGGTGCACGGGGGTTGAAATATTTAAACATGCTAAAACAGCCGATATTTTAGTCGGATAATAATTTTTAGGGGTCCAAGATATTGATGGTGTTTCTACCGATGTTTTCTGAATATAATTTTCATCCCCTACACCCTGGGGAAAGAGCACCCCTAGCGTTTGGGGTGGAGAATACAAATCTATACCGTTGGTTAAAATTTCACCAAATTTCGTGCACGTGTTCTTTGCGACCAGGAAACAAACAATGTCGGGGTGAGACGCGCCTACCACCCCCAGAAGCGGGGGTGGACGGGGGTGGAAATATTTGAACATGCTAAAACTATCGATATTTCAGTCGGATAAATATTTTTAGGGTTCCAAGATATTTATAGTCTTTCCACTGATGATATCTGAATCTAATTTTCAACCTCTACACCCTGGGGAAAGAGCACCCCTAGCGTTTGGGGTGGAGAATACAAATCTACACCGCTGGAGCAAATTTCACCAAATTTCGTACACGTGTTCTTTGCGACCAGGAAAGCAACACTGTCGGGGTCAGACGCGTCTACCAACCCCAGAAGCGGGGGTGGACGGGGGTTGAAATACTTAAACATGCTGAAACAGCTGATATTTTAGTCGGATAATATTTTTTAGGGGTCCAAGATATTTATGGTGTTGCTACCGATGTTTTCTGAATATAATTTTCATCCCCAACTCCCTGGGAAAAGGGCACCCTTAGGGTTTGGGGTGGAGAATACAAATCTATACCGGTGGATCAAATTTCACCAAATTTCGTACACGTGTTCTTTACGACCAGGAAACAAACACTGTCGGGGTGAGACATGTCTACCACCCCCAGAAGCGGGGGTGCACGGGGGTTGAAATATTTAAACATGCTAAAACAGCCGATATTTTAGTCGGATAATAATTTTTAGGGGTCCAAGATATTGATGGTGTTTCTACCGATGTTTTCTGAATATAATTTTCATCCCCTACACCCTGGGGAAAGAGCACCCCTAGCGTTTGGGGTGGAGAATACAAATCTAAACCGGTGGATCAAATTTCACCAAATTTCGTACACGTGTTCTTTGCGACCAGGAAAACAACACTATCGGGGTGAGACGCGCCTACCACCTCCTGAAGCGGGAGTGGACGGGGGTTGAAATATTTGAACATGCTAAAACAGTCGATATTTCAGTCGGATAAATATTTTTAGGGGTCAAAGATATTTATAGTCTTTCCACTGATGATATCTGAATATAATTTTCAACCTCTACACCCTGGGGAAAGAACACCCCTAGCGTTTGGGGTGGAGAGTACAAATCTACACCGCTGGAGCAAATTTCACCAAATTTCGTACACGGGTTCTTTGCGACCAGGAAAACAACACTGTCGGAGTGAGATGCGCCTACCACCTCCAGAAGCGGGGGTTGACGGGGGTGGAAATATTTGAACATGCTAAAACAGCCGATATTTTAGTCGGATAATAATTTTTAGGGGTCCAACATATTTATGGAGTTTCTACCAATGTTTTCAGAATATAATTTTCATCCCCTACACCCTGGGAAAAGGGCACCCTTAGGGTTTGGGGTGGAGAATACAAGTCTATACCGGTGGATCAAATTTCACCGAATTTCGTACGCGGGTTCTTTGCGACCAGGAAAACAACACTGTCGAGGTGAGACGCGTCTACCAACCCCAGAAGCGGGGGTGGACGGGGGTTGAAATACTTAAACATGCTAAAACAGCAGGTATTAGATTTGGATAAATATTTTCGGGGTCAAAGATATTGATTGTGTTTCTACCGATGTTATCTGAATATAATATTCATCTCCTACGCCCTGTGAAAAGGGCACCCTTAGGGTTTGGGGTGGAGTTGCTTTACAGAAAAATAACGCGAATACAACCGAGTTTGGAGTCAAATCGAAGGTTATGGATGTCAGTGAGTTTACTTCGGATAAATATTTTTAATTGCCCATTTAACCCGAAAGGGTGGGGGTTGGAAGGGGAGATAAATAGTCAGTTCTTGCGCGTTCTTGGAGGAGAATTACGTGGATACTATTTCAACGGATTTTGTTGAAAATATAAATCCCTTTAGACATTAGCGGTGAGGTTGCTTAGGGCTGGGGGTGAGAATTGTCTATTATTCTAAAATTGCCAAAATGTTATGTGTTTATGGGTAAACTAGATTTATAGTGTTTCTACCGATGTGATATGAGTAAAAATTCAACCCTTTCCACCACGGGAAAGTAGCATATTTAGGGGTGGTGTTGTTCATACTATTTTATCGATGTTGTTTCCATTAATAACGACGTTTAATTTTATAAATAAAAATGAGTGTATGTATGTATGTATGTTTGTATGTTTGTATATTTGTATGTTTGTATATTTGTATATTTGTATGTTCGTTATACAAATCTACACAGCTGGAGAAAATTTCACCAAATTTCGTACACGTGTTCTTTGCGACCAGGAAACAAACACTGTCGGGGTGAGACGCGTCTACCAACTCCAGAAGCGGGGGCGGACGGGGGTTGAAATATTTAAACACGCTAAAACAGTCGTTATTTCCGTCGGATAAATATTTTTAGGGGTCACAGATATTGATAGTGTTTCTACCGACTGTTGGGCTGAGACGCGTCTACCACCCCCAGAAGCGGGTCGGTATTATCAGTAGAGCACTTTTAGGTGTTGGGTGGAGGAACGCTGCAATAAAATAACGCGAATACAACCGAGATTGGAGTCAAATCCAAGGATATGGATGTCGTCCAGTTCAATTATAGCATCAAATTGGCCATTTAGCCCCAATGGGCGGCAGTGGATGGGATGGAAATTTTCTAACATGTTAAATCATCGATATTAGCGTGGAATAAATAAATGCCGGGACCATTGACGTTGATAGTATTTCTACCGATGTTGTTTGTAGGCATGATAGGGGTGGTGCTGGAGGGGATTTCCTTGAAAATAACGGGAAAACAACCGAGATTCGAGTCAAATCGAAGGTAATGGATGTCCCTGAATTTATTTATGACAATCTGGACAACGCGCGGGTATCGGCTGGGTTGGGAAGAGTTGACCAGCTGTTTTTTGCGTCGATTAAATATATTTCGGGATGAATTACATTAATACAATTTCCCTACATGTTCTCTGTGTATAATTTCAACCCCTTTCGGACTCATAAGGGTGCACATTTAAGGGTGGGCGTGAAGTAGCATTACATAAAAAGAAACCAGAAACTATCGGGATTGTCACTGAGTTTAATTAATTTCCTTGAAAATAACGGGAAAACAACCGAGATTCGAGTCAAATCGAAGGTAATGGATGTCCCTGAATTTATTTATGACAATCTGGACAACGCGCGGGTATCGGCTGGGTTGGGATGAGTTGACCGGCTGTTTTTTGCGTCAATTAAATATATTTCGGGATGAATTAGATTAATAAAACTTCCCTACATGTTCTCTATGAATAATTTCAACCCCTTTCGGACTCATAAGGGTGGGCGTGAAGTAGCATTACATAAAAAGAAACCAGAAGCTATCGGGATTGTCACTGAGCTATTAATTTCCTTGAAAATAACGGGAAAACAACCGAGATTCGAGTCAAATCGAAGGTAATGGATGTTGCTGAATTTATTTATGACAATCTGGACAACGCGCGGGTATCGGCTGGGTTGGGATGAGTTGACCGGCTTTTTTTTCGTCAATTAAATATATTTCGGGATGAATTAGTTTAATAAAATTTCCCTACATGTTCTCTGTGTGTAATTTCAACCCCTTTCGGACTAGGAAGGGTGCACCCTTAAGAGTTTGCGTGGAAGTAGCATTAGATAAAAATAAACCAGAAACTATCAGGATTGTCACTGAGTTTAATTATGACATTAAACTTGACCGTTTAAGTCCCCGAAGCGGGAGTGGTCGGGGGTGAAAAATTTCAAACATGTTAAACGGTCGATATTTGCGATAATTATTTCCTGGGGTTAATTACTTTGATAGTATTTATACCGATGTTGTTTGTGTATAATTTAACCCTTGTGAGGGGAGCAAGCTTAGGGGTGGGGTGGAGGTACGTTAAATAAAATCCCGCAGAAACAACCGAGAATCGAATCAATTCCGAGACTATGAATGTCGCTGAATCTAATTGTGACAACCCTGGGGGGGTAACGCGACGGGTTTGGGAGTTGTTGGGCGGGGGAATAAATTTTCAGACAATGTAATCGGCCGATTTTTGCGTGGAATACATTCTTTTTCATTATCGCATATTTGTGGGGGTGGTCATCTTCTAACATGTAAAAACGGCCGATATATTTAGTCAATGACTTCATCCCCCTTCGGCATGGGAGGTGAGCACATTTAGGGATAGGGTTCGAGGAGCTTTACATAAAAATAGCGCAAATTGGAGTCTTATGAATGGTTATAGATAAATGACATCTCGGGCAACGCCGGGCACCCAGCTAGTAGCTAAATATAATGCACGAAACGTTGGAACTGTATATGGAGGGGAAACAAAGTAAATATAGAAGGGGGACGGCACCAGTGGGCAGTGAGGTTCGTGTCCAGTATTGATTCAGTCAACAGGCTGACAGACGTGGCTATAGGGCTCGTCCACATCTCTTCAAAACAGCCTTGCATTAAATCCACATTAAGGGAGACCGACAAAAACAGCGATAGACATTCTGGCTTCGGCGATAATTGCAGTCCGTCAGCCTTTGCTCACGCAACGTGTCTCGCCTAAGTTATGATGAGCCTCGGTATCCATCACACTTTCATAAATTCGTTCGGGAAAACCTGTATTCAGAGTAACTGGGATAAACAGATTGGCGATGGTTGCATGTTACAGCAATTGCCTTAGAGAAATTTAGGAAATGAATATTTTTCTACGCGAAAAATAATTCTTAAATGCTTTCGTACTGTTAAATGAACGAAGTACTTCACTCTAAAGACTCCCTGTCAATAAACTTACGTAGTTGATCATGCCCATTTCATATGAAAATATTACTATTATTAACTAATATTAATAATCATATAGTTTATGATCGCAGACGTCGACCAAATTAAATTTCCATTCTATAAATTGTAACGAAAGTCCACAAAATGCTATTTGAAGACCGTTGACTTTAAAGTGAGCAAGCGATAAAACAAGGTAAGAATTCCGAAAATGCTGCACATCTTAAATTGACTAAATATTTGGACATTAAAAAGATGTTCCCAAGACAGGATCCTCGATTTTTTTACATTGGAACAAAAACAGCGTCGTGAGTACGTTTTTATCGAGTGTTCATTTCCCACCTGAGGCGAAGGAACAGTCAAAACAATGGACTGAAAGGGGAAAATCGTCTCCAAAGAAGTCAGTTCCATCTGCTGACAAGGTCATGACGTCAGTTTTTGGGATCTTCATGGAATAATCTTCATTGTCTGTCATAAAAATGAAAGACCAATCAACGATGTGTGTTATTGCAGCGTTTAGGTGATGAATTAAAGAAAAAACGTCCGAATTTTGCGAAAAAGATAGTGTAGGTTCATCTTGACAATGCACCAGGTCACATATCCGTTATCGCGAAGGCCAAAATCAATGCGTTAAAAATAATAATAAGAAAGATAGCCAAATACAGACAAATGAAGTGATTATATAAATACCACACAACGTTTCTGGGATCCTTGTCCCTTTCCTCAGGTGCTAAGAAGAGCCTAGAGGGACACAACTGTACAATTCAGATGATTAAACTCAAAAATTGTGTAGCTCTAGGCTCTTCTTAGCACCTGAAGAAAGGGACAAGGATCCCAGAAACGTTGTCTGGTGTTTATAATATCACTTCTTTTGTTTGTATTTGGCTACGTTTCTTATTATTAATTTACAATCCGACGTAAATTTCTAATGTCCATGAGTTAAAGGTGGAATTGCTTCCTCACGCATCACCAGATTTAGACCTCCCTCGAATTAGTTTCTGATCCATACTTGAAAAACTACAAGATTTGCAAACAATAAAGAAGTGAAGTCTGGGGTTGATTGCTATTTTGAGGAGCTCTACGGTTCGCGTTTTGAACAGGATATCGAAAAGCTATTGAAAATTGTTTGCAAAAATGCATCAATCTAAAATTATATTACGTTGACAAATAGATATTTTTCCCCAATTTTTTATTTCATTTGTTTTAATCTGGTTCTTCGTGGACTGATTCGTAATTCACGGAATTCATTTTACTTTAATAACATACGAATTTAATTATAATTCCTTTTTGTTTTTGTAAAAGAAGGAGTAACAACAAATTGCGAGGTTTGAATGTTTTGTGACTGTTCGGGTGAACATTAACAAAGGCTTGGGCCTTAGGACTGTTTATTAGGAATTTGAAACGGAGCGGTGCTAATAAAGCATTTACAATCCAACCCCTCATTAGCCCACATGCAGTCTAGGAAGGAAAACACGTATTAGTGTTGGCGGAGTGCGTTTCGAATCAGGTTATCTCCCTTTCTAATCCAGATAGGAGCGAAGAAAATACAGTAGATCGTTTAACAAGGAATTTCGTCTGTTGCGGCCAATAATTTCGTTACATTCATTAAAACTTATCCGACATAGAGGATCAGAGTGTGTTCAAAAACCGAAAATCAGTCAAGCCAACAAATAGACTGAAATATTCCTAATTCATATATATATATATATATATATATATATATATATATATATATATATATATCTATAATGTGTAACGGTATTAACTATTGGCGTATAATAGTATCATTAATGATAAGGCGTCTCCCGTGATTTATATAGTAAGTAGTCCAACCATTACCATAGTTGAAGTTTTATAATATTTTTTCATCTCTATCATTTAGTAGCGTAGTGACAATATCTCACAAATTTAATCATCGGCACAGAAAAGGTTTGAATAACAGCTTCTGAAATTAAATACAGCTAATTTCAATTCAAACAAAATAAAAGCGTGATTAACTGCACTCGAATACACATTAGCAGTAATGAACGGAGTTATATATCTTCATTGTAATACTGACTGTCCATCGAACATTAAACTATAAAATATAGGCGGAAATAAAACAAAATTTTTAGCAAACTTTGAAGGAAATCGCAGCATAAGACTGCCTAGATGTGCTATCACTATAGATGGCGAAAAAGGTAACAACTGTAGCAGCATATCGCTCGAAAACATATTTATTAAGAATAATTAGACATCTGTTTATTTGGCAATAAGACGTTGCATTCTGTAAATATTGTCAGAGGGGTTAACTAGATCTAAGAAACGACACCGTGTTGGCTTGCAAACGAAATTTACCGTACAGTTGAAGGAGAAGAACGGAGTATTTAAGATACATTGAATCCAGTCGAAATAGTTAGTAGATAGTTAATGAGTTGGAACTCATTCGTTAAAATATTTCACATATAGTCCGTGGAAACAATTCAGTTCGCAGAGTCCTCGGAAAACGTTCGTTCAGTTGGTAGTTTGTGAAGATAGATAGAAAGTACTTAGAAAAACCTGGGAGAATGAGAAAGTGAGAACTAATATGTCGGGAACTGGAATTAGAATTATTAAGTCTGAGTAGAGTAGAATCAAACTTATTAGTGATTTGTTAATTCGTTGAGATATAAGAATTGGAGGCGAGATGGTTAATAAGCCAAAGAAGAAAGGAGAGTGGTCGGTGAAATGAATAGTTGATTAATTAACTTTAAAAGTGGAAGTAGCAGTAATACAAATGTTAGCGTAAGAACTTTGGATACTCCTTATCTAGCTTACAGGACGCGTCAGCAACGAAGGCGGGTAGCGCAGATTGAGGGAGGGGAGGCAATGCGGAATAAACATATTCATTCTAACTTTATAACGTGGTCAAGCTGATGCTGATGATCAGCATACGGGGTGAGGGTAGCAGCCGCGAAGAAAAACACTAAACTGGGCCGCCAAGACATGTGCCGCGTGGTATTAAGAGAGACCTACGTTCGCCGCTGCAGTAACAGGATTTTTTAATCGTGTAAATCTCCAGCCGAGTCGCTTCCGTCAGGGACAGTTTAACATAATATTAAATAATGACAAAAGTATTCAGCCTACAAAATTATGTTGAAAAATTTAGATTAAATAATAACGGTGAGAATGCTATAGTGCTCAGAGACATAATTGTAATTATATATTATTTAAATATTTAAATTACTTATCCAAATTAATTCTAATAAATCAATTAATAGAAACCCTATCTCAATTAAAGAAAAATAGCCAGAAATAAATTATATAATAATTTTAATTATTGTAACTTCTAATCAGAAAACCTAAGAACCAGATACGTCATTTAATCAATAATAACATCGATTAGAAGACACTCAGGGTAAGCTTTACAAATTTTTAATCACAAATGGATGAACTCTGGACATTTAATAGAGTTATTGAATGCATATTTCAATAAGTATTTAGAGGGATTGCAATATTTGTGTGTATGTATATGTTTCTTTAATGTACAAATGGACAATCTTCGCGGTGAAATTACAATAAGTAAATATAATTATTTTAAATAAATAAACTGAATGTAAGGACAGTATTTCAATTCTAAAACTGTATATATACAATGTTGTTAAATGCAGATAAATTTTATGGCCTGAAAAAACAACAGTAGAATTATATCTTGAAATAGAGAGTAACTAAGGAGAGAAACTGTATTCGTTTTCAATTAAAATATATTTATAATATTATGCTGTTAAATAGGCTTGGTTTACGAGGAAAAAAGATAGAAATATTAGATCGTGAAGGGTTACTTGGTGGAGTCGTTTTAAATACAATTCTCGGGATTTAACCCGGGTGTATGTTTTAGATAACGAAGTTACGACGACAGGAACCGCCATCGTCATTAGATTATGTGTTAACCCGACGAAGGTGGAGTTTTCCGCCAATACGTTGGTAGCTGAAACATTGGCCCGGGTTGAAACCCCGAGAATTATATTGAGAAACAAGACATAATTTATCACCGAACGACAAATGGCAAGTGTTCAGATTACCCGTATGTTGCTTGTTGCAGGTTATACTAACGAATGTTTAGCTTCAATTCATTTTTTATCTGTTTGTGAGTCTTGTTTAAATTAACACGTTTTCTCTGGAATTAAATCTACGCTTCTCGAATTATTTGAGTGGTATTTGAACATTATATATACTTATATATAATACTTAATATTCTGTCGATTTTCTTCCCGTGATCCCTTTCCCGTAAATGAGCTCGCTTCATATTTTGCTAACTCTGATCCTTCTATCAAATGGACGTCCTCTAATTCAACATTCCAAAAATTAGCAACCGAAGAACAATATATCTTTTTATTCACGAAGTTTTTCGATTTGCAGCTGAATATCTTTAAAAAACTTGACATGCACATTAAATGATAATGTTTGTCAAGTTGGTGCCAAGTTTACCAATGCGTTGGATTTTGCTCCTTGCCCCTCTTCGTCGTTTCTTAGTGAGTCATTTAATCCGCCGAAATGAACGGCGGGATTCCAAATATCATACGCAATAAAGAGATCGACCACGCAATAGCTGTCGACATTGTTTAGGTCATGCTGAGACGGAGTCACGGTCGCACACTTATCAGCGCAATAAAAGGCATTAACGACCGAACAACATTACAAATCTTTGTTGCTCTACTTACAAAATGTATTGGTCTCGTTATAATTAATCAAAAAAGAACTTGTAAACGAGAATAACCTTCTAATATGAGTGTGCTAAACAAATGCTAGGTACAACGTAGTTTGCGTTTGCGTCTAAATTTACCTTCCCAATCGGCGTACAATGTATTATGATAATAGTTACTCCATGTTACCACCAATATACTAAAAGCAAATAATTGTGTTAGCCAAGCTGATATTGATAGTACAAATTGATTTTTCTCTTTATAACCGCCTGCAGTCAGTCTGGAAAACAGAAAAGAGGAATATTTTCCTATCCGAGGATATTATAAACTACGTATACCTGACTTGAGACAAACTTCTTTGGCCACTATAACACGTATAGCGTATCTTAATTTGTGGATCTGAATATTTTTAGTAAATTTGATCGTTAAAATGAAAAAAATACGCCTGTTATTGATAACTAATAATAAGAAAAATAGCCAAATACAGACAAAGATGTACTGATACAAATACCACACAACGTTTCTGGAAACTTTGTTCCTTTCTTCAGGTGCTAAGAAATTCAAAAGATTTTGAGTTTTGTCAACTGAATTGTGTTTTTTATGTTTCTTAGCACCTGAAGAAAGGAACAAGGTTTTCAGAAACGTTGTGTGGTATTTATATAATCACTATTTGACTATTTTCTTATTATTAAATTTGATAGTTGTGCAAAGATTCAGAAGTCGTAAATGAATCGATTAGACCCGTGTTTCCCAGCCTTTCTTTGGCCATGTTCCACCTATTTTTATATTAAAAAATTGAATTATTTCCAATAGAAACCTAATATCAACTTGGGTATCACGGTTCTTCTATAGCAATAATTCTCTGCATAAACAACGTAATAATGTATTCTATTCTGAGATTGCAATACATATCGCCCATTCGAGCTTTGAACGAAATTAAGTTCTCATTTCATTTAAAACGCGGGGTTGGCTTTAGACTACTGTAGACAAAAACTTGTCATACCAATCGTCCAACACGGTAAATACTATTCCTTCACTGGGAATAGTAAACAATAAACCTTCACTCTAAGTACATCGTAATTTGTATTACTCCAATATTTCAAATGTGGCTCTTTGGATAACACCAAACTACCAAATGCTTATTTAAAATTGAGATAACAACAATTTTTTCTTTTGTATAAGTTCAATCAAATCTAGAGGTTTTTAAATTCAAGACGAGCTCATTTTCGAATTACCCCCAAGAACATTCAGATTTTCCCCCTGTGGGGCGTGGGATCTACAGTATAACCAATAAACTGAATCAAGGTGTCCAATAATGCGTCGAGATGATTAACAAGTCGTTATTTATTTGATATATATTGTAATGAAAACCATTATATGTAATGAATGGATTTTATAAATTATTTAATATTTTTATTGTGGCTCGAGTATTTTAGGCAACAGTCAGCATTGCGTAAGAATGGGGTGTGTTTCAGACGGTATTATTGTTGGCAATGTGTAATGTTGAAAACTTTGAAGAAAAGTGCAGTCTGCGATACAAGCTAACCAGAGAATGTTGATCACAGTCTCCGATACGGGCTGATCGGAAAAAGTTTTTTTAGTCTCTGTATGTGGCAATCAGGTAGTGAGGACTGCTTATTAGGATTGCTTGTACACCGTGTTAATGAGTCTGCATGTAAAAGTCGGCGTGTAAAAGACAGTTTATTGAGGTTGTTAGCGTTAGGCATTGAAGGAGACAAGTATAAGTTTTGTAGGAAAAGTTGTTCAGGCTGTTGTTGAACAATGGTAAAATGTATCGAGAGTTGAATCGAACTGAAAATTGGAAAGTGTAATTCAATTTTCCTTGCTGTCGACATTATTACTATTCGCCGAGTTATTGAAAATCAACTGAGGATTGTCTGTGGTGTGTTATCGCCTTAATTGTTTATTATACACTATTATATATTGAAAATGTTGTGTTGAAACTTGTAGAGACTTTGTTGGGTTTTCCATTTTCTATGTTGAGGATATTGGTAAAGAAGAAACAATAAGTAAAAGTGGTGATTGAAGGCCTTGATAGTCGATTTTCTGGTATTATCCTTCTATTTTGCAACTCAAGTTTCTTCTTGGTCATATGCTAGACGAACACACACAAACAGTTTGCAATCAAAATGCAACTTCGTACCACACACGGGCGCGACTGATTCTGGATCATTCCGAGAAAAGTTATTTGTATTTGATATAATCATGCTCAATTTAGTTCAGAAAAATCTAAGTTAGCCAATAGAAATTACATTTAATAAGTTACATTTACATTGAAAATTTTAGTAGAAATAACACACACAACGTTTTTCCCGACATTTGGGACTTCATCAGGTGTAACATAACCATTAATAAACAAAAGGGAGAACTAAATATGTCATTACACTAAAACTACACTAAAACAGAATCACAACTCCTCCCGCCTTTCATGGTTAACCACAGATAGGGTAAATACGTTCAATATAATGTACGTTTTCCCCGAAACGTACATTTAGTAAGAAAGTCAAAATTATATACTTTATATTTAAATATAATCGTATGTGGCGTACTATGAAAGTTGGGAAAAGATTTGTAACTTTTGTTTTAATACTTATCTGGATATTTGACAGTTTTGCAAGATATTTAGTTCTCAGTTTTTGCTTATGAATGAGTATGTTACACCTGATGAGGTTCCAAACGTCGGAACGAAACGTTTTGAATGTGTTATTTGTACTAAATTTTTCAATTTAAATGTAACTCATTAAATGTACTTTTATTGACTAACTTCAATTTTTTCGTCTAAATTGGCCAAGAATTATTAAATTAATTTATAAATTGTGAGGAGGTTTTATTTCGCGTGCAACCTTGCAAATCAACTATTTTGTGACTAGGAAAAACGATCGTAAGGAGTTAGTTGTTGAGTGATTTGAAATCGGTTAGGGTTTCAGTCGTCTCGTGTACGGACACCCACTCTCGTACGTGGGCGAGGTCACCAAACAGTTGCATACAAAAGTGTTTTGCAATTAAATAATTCGATTGGAAGGAGTATTCGGAGTCGCGCGTCCAGTTCTATTTATTAACGTTTTATTTCTCTGAAGTCAAACAGATGCATTGACTATTCGAAACGTTGGAACCTATCTTCAATCCCTTACCTATTCACTTCGTCTTTCAAATTGACTCGCCTCCCAACTATAGCCATGGAATAAACTAATAACATCCCTAAAAGCAATTAATGTATTAAATATGTACGAGCTACGTTTTCTTTACGCTTTCACTTTTTTCAAATGTCATTAGCGTGAATTTATCATGAATATAAACGTTTGTATATTTTAAAAATAAAATATATAGTTTAACATGACTCAGAAACATAAGGACTAAATCACATAACGTTTATGTTTTTCTTTAGATTCACAAAGATGCATTCACCAATTTAGAACAACATAAGTTTTCAAAGATGAAGACTCATACTTCTCAACATGCATTTGGTATTGAAAAATAAATTTATAACTCGTATAATTGTGTGAAAGTTAAATTAGACGTGCTCGAAATCCTGTAAAGAAAATTTGAAGCACGTTTATGCAGTGTTATGGAATTATTAAATTGGCGGACGTGACATATTGACAAACTGAGGAAGAACTTGGAAACAAAACTAAAGGATGAGGAGTTAGGAAGGATATTTTGTGGCACTTGGATGCCGAAAAATGAAATAGTCCTGGTTTGAAGAGACGAAACTTTAAGTAGCTTAATGCAAGTAAGCTATGTGATGAATGCCGTAAGAACTTTGAAACGAAAATAATTGCGCATTACAGAATAATTAGGTAGATAATTACCCAAATAACAGACACAAATAAGTGTTAAATAAAATTCTACATAATACTATCTGCAGTATAACATGAACACGGAAGCAGAAAGCAATTTGGCTCCTCCTTTACGAGAGTAATAAATAAATGTTCCGGAATAAGTCTTTATAACAGTTTATCGAGAGATATGAAAACCTCTATATTCAACACTTATTTTTGTCTGTTATTTGGTTGTTTATTTACCTAATCAGCATATTTTTTCACATATACGTATTATATTTCAATTTAATTATAGGTTAACTTTTAGAGAAGGAGTGATAGAATCTGTAGTCGCGAATAAAAATAAGATGTCTGTTGGACGCACTTGGAACACGCAAGAACAAAAAAATACATTAAAACGGGCAGCTGTTTACTGGTACGCGATAATTAATACATTTTCATCGGGGATGTCTGAAGAACAAGCGCGATGTGGTCAGAATTACGAAATCAGATTGATGTTTGGACAGTTAAATACACTCTAAATTACGTTGAGTTCCTATTCACGTATTACATCACACCGCCGAAAATTTATGTTTTTTAAGACCATCTGTTAGTTATAAATTACTCGTGCTATTAGCGTTTTCCCGGGACAGCAATAAAATCAGCAGACGCCAACCACCTGCTGGTGTAAATTGGGAACAGGTAACGCGGAGCGAGCACCTCTGTTTTAATTGTGAATGGAGAGGACAATGCATTTGAGTTTTATCAGAGGCCTTTCATCCTGCCCCGATGGCTTTAATTGACATTAATCTAGTTCTCTTCCACAACTGCAGCTCGCCACTTGAAGTGCAACGCCACGCTTTGTTCTCCCGAAACGGCGTGGCGCTGCAGGAACACCTGCCGTCATTTCCGCCCCAACTCCCTTGCGCGGCTACCCCGTCACCAAATAGAAACTATTAAGCTGTGATTCATGTAGAATTTATATTTATAGACTGATAGTTATCATGTAAATAATTCCAAAAACCAATATTGCAGTCTCAGTAAATCGTTGACTTTATTTGGTAGTTTTCGACGCCGTGAGTCGAATAAGTTAACACTTGATACTGAAAAAAATAAAATTTTCAACAATTACTCTTTTCTATGTTGATGAAAAACAGAGTCTTAGATCACGCAGCACTTCTTGGCCTTCAGGTTGCGTATAATCTTCGCTCGTATCGTCATAACGATCTACTTACCGGCCAACTTAGTTCCGCGTGCGATTTTTACTCCAATATGTGTTACGGAATTATTAGTTAGGGGAAATGCGTTCGGAGCTCCGAAATATTCGAACCACAAATAAGATCCGTAAGAATATTATACTCCAAGGACTGCAGTAAACATTGTATACCTGTCTTTATCAGCCTAGGAATCCTAACGTTTCTCTGCGAAATTTTTAAAATATTTGCGTCTAAATATTATTATATTCCAGATAAACGGCGAGTATCATGAAACACCGTCTTCACGTTAACGAGAGCAGTATCCACTGTTGCGGAATAATACTTTATAGTCTATCGGCAGAATATAAAAAAATCGAAAAATTTAAACTCGTACACCAGAGCTTGTAAAAATCTTCTGCTACAAGACACGTATTACTCAATCTATCTGTAGCCAATTAAAATTCGTTTTCTTGCAACAGTGCCCAAACAGTGATGTATACGTAGTAGGTGTTGTCGGGTTTTCCATTGCCTAGATCGGTTTTTTGAGAGTATAGGAACAGATGAGATGGATGAGATACGTCAAACACGAAGGTATATCAAGAAGAATTACGAAACAAGAGACATATGAAATAAAAATGTATAGTAAAGAGAATTCCTTTGTTTCGTAATTCGTCTTTGACTCGTCTCTTCCATCTCATCTGTTTCCCCATTCTCAACTTCCTCTCCTCAAAAATCCGATCTAGGCTACGGAAAACGCTACAACATCTACTAATGATCCACACCGTTGCCACAAAATTTCAATTTCCCAAACCATATATTCTTATCGCTTCGCTAATTGCCGTTGTGTTTCCTTTTGTCTGATAACACTGTAAAACATCCCGTGTTAATTGTGAAGATTAACTTACTTTACAAACATTTGCAAGTTACCTGGACTTTACATTTTATCGTATTAGTATACTGTATTTAACTTCTAACTTATATATATTTTGTATTCTATTATATGTAATGTATTTGTATTTCTTTATTCATTAAATAGTTATTGACTTGTAATATTTCCTCAGTAAATGGCTAAGGGTGCAACAAATAAATCTAAATGTACTATACAACGCGTAATTATGAAACATAGCATAAAAATATAAGATACAATCACAGTTTTTAAGAATTATGGAAATAATATATAATTAGTTAGCAACTCATACCTTTTCAAGCAGCTGTAAAGACGTAAGTTAAGAATTTACAGCTTGAAACACAGATAAAACAACTTTACGATCCCGTCCACACAAAAGACGGCTCGTTTCATTCAGAACATTCAATCAATGTCTTCTTGTGACAACATCGGCTCTAATGGGAAAACAACATAACTCAGACCCTCATTAATAAAGTCTAATATTACTACACTATTCTCTCCGTATTATATAACAAAAGTGCATTTAATTCAAAATACCATAATAATTTGAAAAACAAATTTATAATTATTTTCAGATGTCTAAAATTAGACACACATTTACTACAATTATGTTACTAAACGGTGTTAAAAAAATGTCACAGAGCAATAAAAATTCTCCGTGGCAATAAAACTGAACGTTTACGTTTACAGTTTTAAGTTTATGTTAGTAACAGGTCTTCGTAAATAACGGTAAGAAGTGTCTGTATGCTTCGGAATAATTAACAATGCATTTATAAACAAAGTTAGAAAAATGCGTCAAATTCTTTAGAACCATTCTTATTAATTTATTATTCATGGTTATACATTTATTTAAAATGCACTAAAACTTTCTTATCTAGAAACCGTTCGTTGTTCTGAGAAATTACTATTAAAGGATGAGGATGGAAAAATGTACACTAGACCGGGATTCGGACCCGGGACCTCTACATGATCCAGGTGAAAGTATTTCTTCTGTTTTTAAATTAATATTTTTATATAAAGTATTGAATTACGACATATATTGTCCTAAATTTATGTACCAAATGAGTTTTAGAGTTGTTGCCTGACGTTCTAGACTGCGAAATAATTTTGAAATTCAACGATATACATCTTATTGTAATTAAATAATCCTGTAACTAGAATTTCGAGCGTTGCCAACCAATTTAAAGTTGCGAATTGATGATAATTATAGAACATTCTAGTATCAAATATATAAACAAAAAATGGAAAACCATTTATTACAAATTTAAAGACAAATGTTAAATTTTAAGAACATATTGAAAATTGTTTGATATTTAAAGTCCACACGAATCCAAATTTTAACATAATCAATGTCATTCATTATTTTTATGTAAAAATTATATTCATGAAAACCAACTTTATATATTGATTACGGAAATGAATGTCTTCTTGGAGAGACATTGGTGGCGACCTTCGATGATGTCTCCTATCTCTGATTTTGAACTAAGGCTTCCACAAGTCGAGGCCCCTCGATCAGTTTTTAGAGGTGTATGTTCCGGGGACGCAGACCGTGGGCATACGCTAAGAATTGCCCGCTGTTTTTATTGGAACAGTCGGCCAGCTGCCTCCTAAACTGGTCGAGGCATGGAGAAGGGAATACTGCGGCCCCATATCAAACCCGTCATCGGAAGGGCGAGGGACAAGTACCAAGAACCTCCGAGCTTCCTCATGCAGGTTTTCTATAGTTACCCTGCATTACTTTTAGCGAAATCCGGGTAGGATCCTTTAAATATACCATGGATGACCCAGTTATCCTTTGGCTATATTGCACTCCCTTCCTCAGCACCCCCCCTCCTATTTCTAATTCCTTCCTATGCTATTAAAAAGAGTGGCCATCACTCTCAAAAAATTGATTATGACTATATATTATATTAAATTGTATAGCGCCTGTAATAGCAAAATAAATTAATAAGGATACCATACATTATGGCAATATAGATTTGAAAAATGTTTTATCGACAGCTAATGCCATTCGCGACTTATTAAAACTAATATCTCAGTTAGTAATCACAATACTGTTTTAAACGAGAGATTCTACTTTATCGCATTTAAGTGTAACTCACTACATGAAAAAAGAAATTACTGTTGTTTGAAGCTAGCCTCCTAACAGGTTTCAAACAACAAACAACGCACACTTACGCCTCTCCTTCACATTATATATTATTGTTATACAAGTTATTATCTATGGTATTCCAAAAGTTGTTATGTGAATTGTACATATTATGCAGTTTATTTTATTTTATAATTAATATTAGAATTTTCATGACGTGTATTTGCTATAATTTTTAGTTCCTCCTAATCCGTACAAAGTCACTTAAGGCGTGTTAAATTAGTTTGATTGTGTATTAAAATAATTTTTTCGTTTAATTTTTTTCACATTTATCTATTGAATTTTTTCTCTGTCATGTATTTTCTTAATTACGCTTTTATAAATTAGAAATTGCTTACCAAAGTACCCGGCTTCGTCCGAATTGAACCGTGTTTGTAAATAATATTTTATATAGCTACAGCATAATGAAATACTCTTGAGGGCGCTAATGGAGAAGGTGAGACTTTAGCAGAGTGTGAACGCAAGTTCGTGACGCCATCTCACACTATTAGAGCCCGGACTCACGAGGGCGGATGGCAGGATAATAGGTTGCTTTTCCACATTCTGTACTCAACAGTACTAAGAAATATTTTTACATTCATTTTATTTTTAGAAACACTATAGTTACCCCCTGCGGCGACATCGCGGTAGATGTCGTGATGCCGGACAGAAGGACAATTTCGAAGAAGAAACTGCAGCTCAATAAACAGTTAACGTTCGTCAATAAACAGTTAACGTACGTGAATAAACAGTTACATAGTCGTGGGCATAAACACATTCAGTCATGCATAGTAGTCAGCTTTATTTAAGACACTTTTCTTATGCTATTTTTGCTTACTTTATCGGTGTTTACCGGTGGTTTTATCGCGACGCTAGGTGACAAACTGGCAAACCATACCATGTATATGAGTTGTAGATTCCAAGCAGTAATATCCGTGAAGATAATTAAAAATACCGCTTTGTTATTAAAGATTATAAATTTAATATTATTATTTTTTTAATTGTGGCATTTGTATATTGTAACCCCACAGGTTTTTAAACAGTCTCCAATATAATTAAAACTCAATTATTAATTTTGCAACAAAGAGGTATTTTTTAAAAAAACTCATCTACAAAAACGAAATTATTGTTTTATAAAACATTTACCATTTTCAAAATCCTTTATATACAATATGCCAACATTAAAATTTCTTTATATATTTATAATAATTATACATCAGATTGACAAATTATTTATAAAATATAATTGGTTATTTTTATATATTATGTAAATAAAGAAATATTAATGTTTATAAATTATATATATATACAGGATTTTGAAAATTTAAATGTTTTATAAAATTATAATTGTGTTTTTGTAGATGAATATGGCCTAATTGTCGGCAGAATGTTCCTTTCTCCAAAATTAATAAAAAATTTATAATAGAGTTTTAATTATTTTGGACTGATAAAAAACCTAATGTATTGCATTACATAAATACCGCTTTGTTTTAGCTCGGCTGGAAAAAGTAAATAAATTCACAATTTCGTTCCAGTCGCTCTAGTTGCCCAAAGATGTTGTGTCACAGACATTTTTATTTATATCACAGATTAACAGGACTGAGGCTTTATATTAGGGCATTTCCTCAGAATTTGCCCAAATGATTTGGGGAAACCGAAATGTATTCTAAATTAACTAAAAGCAGGTAAAAAAATAATTGCAGAGGTAATTAGAAATGACGGACATAAAAATAATTTGACAAAACGATAAAATTTGAATATTAAAATTTTATGGCAAAATTTATTATTTAATTTTAACATGAAGTCATATCGTCATAATTGTTTGAATTTTTTTTATATGTTCCGATAGGCTTATAAAGCTTTATTCCGGAACAATGGGTTCTGCTCTTGTAAAGGTGAAGACGATGCTTATTTAATAAAGTACTATTCGATTTCTGGTTCCGCGTCGTTGTTGCCTTTGGTCTGAAATAATTAATATTACGTCTCATTAATCTAAAATTTTTAAATTTCTAGTCGGATAGAGAGGTTTACAATGTTCCCTAGAGACTTTGCAGCATAATATATTACTCTTATTTCGAGTTTGAATATTTCAAACCTCCGAGTGCAAAACTCTCAGCTAGTGATAGCACATATTGAAGTGAAAACAGTATAATAGACCATTTTCGTGGCGTTGAGGTCGACTTGTTACATTAATAATTTTATGAAAAATGTCTCAAGCAGTAGGTAATTAAACTTTATATTGACGACGTGGCGTACCATTGGTCAAGAAACTCGTCTCTCTTCGCTTCAGTAAAATCAATTATTTTGGCGCATACAAAATTTGTGTAGGATATCGAGTGAGATAACAGCGTAGCATAGTTTTCAGGGCAGATAACCGCGCCTGCTTGCCTGCGGTTTCTTCCGCTCTTCGGGGTTCTAGCGCTAATTGCGAGCTGCGGTACTGTTCGCTCTGTTTGAAATACAAAACTAAAACCGTGTACTGCAGGGGATTAGTTGCCCTCGCCTACAACTGAAATATTAATTAGGAATAATTCCTGCAAGGTTTATATTATTGAATTTATATTTAACGATATATGAATTCAAAATCGTGTTGAGAATGAAAATATTTGCATTTCATACAAGTCCTAATTCGTAAATAAAATAACTACGTCAGGAGGTTCAATCCTTTATACTACGTTATCTTTTAATGCCAACGAGGAATTGTTTTTAAGTTTTTAGGAATACGTTTCATAAATAAAATTCAAGTAGCATTGAGAAGGTGTTTCGTATCGTTTAATTCGGAGTGACTGCTTCGTAGAACTGACAGTTCCTGTAAGTGTTACATCATCACGTTTCGTCACTGAGCAGTATTTACTCTATATACAAATATACTCTAGTCAATTTCCTCGTACGTCTTTCTTCAAACCCACTTTTACAATAACAATGTATTATTCGGCAAAAAAAAACATTTTCTTCTCTTCGATCAAAGTAATATTTTTATTTGTATGAATTACAAGGACAATAATTTCCAATTTTAATCTTATGACAATTTTATAATTTCAGATTATTCTTCCAAGCAAAAACTCACTCATACTTATAAAAATTAATGTATATACAATCTTCAAAAGATCACGATATTTCAAGTTAAACAGGTCCAAATCACAATCGTGTATCAATTTACAAATTCTAGTTATTGGACTATTACAAGTATAATTTGATTTCAAATATTTGATTCCAAATGTATTTCTTTGTCAAGACAATTTACTAGCAACATTAAATGCAACATATTATTTAATGAATCAATCTTTTTTTCAATTGAAGTTTATAACGGTCGCGTCGACATCGTGGTCATTGGCGACCCGTATGTTATTTACAATAGTTTCTTAGCGTTATTAAATCAATCTTGTTGTTATATATTTTATAATTTATTGTGGGTACCTCGGCCTGTTTCGAGAGGTGTATGTTCCGGAGTCGCAGTCCTTGGGTATACGGTAAGAGTTGTCCGCTATTCCTATTGGAATAGTCGGCCAGCTGCCTCCTAAACCGGTCAACGCACGGAGAGGGGAAAGCTGAAACCCCACAACTAACCCCTCTCCCGCCATCGGAAGGGCATGGGACAAGTAACAAGTACCAAGAGCCCGACCTACCTGATGCAGATTTTTCTAGGGTTTTCCCTGCATCACTTTTAGGCGAATTGCCGGGTAGGATCCTTAAACCATAGCCAGGGGCCCTAGTTAACCCTTGGCTACCTTCCACTACCCTTCCGCCCTTTCAAATCCCTTCCTATGCTATCCACTATGTGAATTACCCTCATGTAGCCTATTACCCTAAAAAAAAGAGAATATGAGACCAAACGAAAAGACATGTGTAAGAATTTTGCAATCGTTCATATTTATTATTTATATACGGATTCCCCAATAATCAATTTAAGGGTTAACATTCTAAAAAAATTGTGTTGAAACTGTTTCAATTCTATATAATTAAATTTTACAAAAAAATTAAAAAAAAATTAAAAAAAAATTGTTTCACACATTTTGCTTTATATACTTGCCTTAATTATAGTAAAAAAGGGAAAACGGACTATAGACCTTGATGTTACCTGCCATATTTTGGAAACTTTTATACGTAATTTGTTGTTTATATAGTAGCCGTAATACTTCAAATATTTACATTTTCTGTGATTTAATTGATTTAAATATTTGCATAAAATTTACCAATAATTCCAGTTTCTATGCGAACGTTGGCAAGTTTATTTCTATTCTTATAAATTATGTATGTCTTTTAATATTTTGTGTTCACATTTTCTATAATTTTGATCTTATATGTGTCTATCTGTCGTTTGATATTTTATGAGTAGAATAGGACATTTGTCGGGTGTTCTGTAGGGTTTGAAAAACTCATATGGTTAAAATTCTTGTCTTTAAATTACCGTATGTATGTCTGACGTACCCTTATACGATTTACTCTTTGCAATTTATTTTATATACTTCGTCTTTCTATCTGTTACCGGTATCCTGTCTTTTGTATTGGCTAATACAAGTATTTTTTTAATTTTAGACTTACAATCGAATTTTATTTCGTTTGTGGCACTTTTGTTAAATATTTTGATATGGCCTGTAATATTTTAAATTTATCTGATAGTGTTGGAAATCTGTTTATGATGCTGTTGTAAATAATAGAAATAGCATTATAAAATAATGCAGCTACACGGAATATTTTACGAGTTTGTCAACCATCTCGATTAACAAATTTAAATACGTTTCATGTAGCTACAAAACAATTTGTATCAACTTAATGGCTAATAGAATTAATTTAATTTTAATGGAATTAATGATTCATAAAAATCATATATTTCTTCAGAGTATTTAGTAAAATTGACAATAATCCCCATAAGTTTTAATTGCTCCCGTGTTAATTCAGGACTTGTTTCTTACCTTGATATTTAACTGGAAACAATTATTATTTTTCTGAACATTATGATGCTGAATCATAATAAATTTTAATGTAATGTTTTAAGAGGGAATAGAATAACTATGAATCAAACATTTTATTATGTACACTGGTAATGCATTTAAGTGAAAATAACTTAAATAGTTTCCGTTTTATGTGCTATTCGCTTTCATTTGCACTGTAAAAATAAATGTGCCTATAAGATGATTTTTTCGAATCATTTTTACCTTCAAGCTCACAAATCTGAAACATTATAACCAAGTTAATGCGATTGCGTTAAGTATAATATATTATATATTATTATAATTTGGATTTGCTAGTTAACGAGTTGGGACGACTTTTATTTCCCCCCTGCTTGTTTTATTGGCTAAAAATTAAAGCTATCAGGAGTGAGAGTATTGCGGAGTGATTTAAATTATGCAGTAATAAATTGTTGAAGCGAGATGAGAATAAAGTTGTAGTCGTAGGAGAATGATTGACAGACGTTTCGCACGTTAAGAAACTCTCTTTTTCCACAGAGAACGAGTGCACTAGGCCAAGGCATACAGACAGCATCCGGTTTTTATCCCTAAAGATAACAGGGATGGATGAGGAATGAGGATATTTTTTGTGTGGTGTACGACCTCGCCAAGAGTCCGACTGTTCCAAGGTCACAGGGTAGCGTCGGGTTAATGAACTCTAATTAGTGATCATAATGACGACCAGCCTGATAACATTACGAAAACGTTTTTACTTATTCCCACTGGAAACAACGAATGCAAATAAAAGAAACAATTTCCCTAACTTGATTATATATTCCCGTTTCCTCGCACTCTTTGAAGATAAGTGACAACTCACTACTCGATAATCTATCTTCTTCTAATAAATAAAACAGAGTGTTTGTTTGTATGTTTGTATATTTGTGTTTGTATGTCTGTATGTATGTTCCGCATACAAATCTACCACGGATGAGCAAATTACACCCAATCTCGTACACATGTTCTTTGCGACCAGGAAACAAACACTGACCGGATGAGACACGTCTATCAATCCCTGGAGCGGGGATGGACGGGAATGGAAATATTCACATAGGCTAAATCGGCCGATATTTAAGTCGGATAAATATTTTTAGAGGTCAAAGAGATTGATAGTGTTTATACCGATGTTACCTGTGTATAATTTCAACCCCTTACAACATTGGATAGGAGCACCCTTAGGGGTGGGGGTGGAGGAGGGCTACAAGATAATAATCCGAAAACAATAGAGATTGAAGTCAAACCGAAGTTATGAATATTTCTGAGTTTATTTATGACAATCTGGGAAGCGCTCGGGATTGGTCGGGGATAACATGAGAAAGGAACACCCCTAGGTGAGGGGCGTATCAATAAAATGTCACTGAGTTTAATTATGACATTCAACTTGCTGTTGAACTCCCAAGGGTGGGAAGGGGATTTTAATTTTGAAACATGCAAACACGGCCGATATTTGCGTAAAGAATTATTTTTCAGGGTTAATTCGATTGATACTATTTCTACCGATGTTTTATCATAAAATATCAACCCCTTCCGGTATGGGAGGGAAGCACGTTTAAGCGTGGAGATGGATGGCGTTACATAAAAATAACGGAGAAGCAACCGAGATTTGAATAAAACCGCGGGTTATGGATATATGACAACCCTTGTCTACTTCACAACAAAACTCAATGATGTGTGTATATAATGAATTAATTAACTATTCCTGCTATATATAGGAATATCCATGTTCTGGTAACTCCCCGGAAATATAGAGAAAGGTAGCCAAATTTTATCTGGAACTTTTTTTTAGGGTAACAGGCTACATGAGGGTAATCCACATGGTGGCAACTCCCCTTTAATAGCATAGGAAGGGATTTGAAAGGGGGGATGCGGAAGGGTAGAGGAAGGTACCAAGGGCTAACTAGGACCCCCGGGCTATAGTCTAAGTATCCTACCCGGCATTCGCCTAAAAGTAATGCAGGGAAAACCCTATAAAAACCTGCATCATGTAGGTCGGGCATTGAGTACTTGTCCCACGCCCTTCCCATAGCGGGAGAAGAGTTTGCTCTGGGGACGCAGCATTCCCTTCTCAGTACCTCGACCAGTTTAGGAGGCAGCTGGTCGACTGTTCCAATGGAAACAGTGAACAACTCTTACCGTATGTCCAAGGTCTGCGACCCCGCAACATACACCTCTCAAAACAGGCTGAGGTGTTTCGGCTTGTGGGAACCTTAGTTCAAAAACGGAAAGAGGAAAAGGCATCCCCAAAGGTAGCCACTTTTTGACTCTCCTACAAGGTTCTGCGAGGGAACATCCCTCACAGGTACTGCATGCGAGAGAATAACCCTCGCAGACAGCTTGTTCGATTTATCTAGGACCCCCGGATTGTACTTTTAAGGTTTCTCACCAGCAATTCATTTACAAGTGATGCTGGACGAACCGTAGAAAAACCTGCATCAGGTAGGTGGGGCCTTTGATACTTATCCCACCCCATTCCGATAGCGGGAAATGGGTTTGATGTGAGTTCATTCCATTCTTCTTGCCTCGGCAAGTCGACTATTCCGTTATATAGGAATAACGGACAACTCTTACCGGAACATATATATTCCTCTATTTATACTGAGCTTCACGATTATTAAGAGTTGTACAAATTTACTGTATTTGTTTATAATGCGTGCACAACTGTGAATGTAGTTGATATGAGTCTTTAAAATATACAGCCTGTTTCTCGTTATATTCTTTTCGTTTATTTTTTTTTTAAAAAAATTAGTTGCCAAACAAGGTCGTAATGCAACACGGTGCTGCCATATTACGACCCTGTTTGAAGTATATACTTTTGAACTTAAAGTTAGTTAATATGTAGTATCCCGGTATTGGCTACGAGCCAGTTGGCGGCTACGTGGAAGTTGAAGTACGTACATAAATAAGTACATAAAAGAGACAGTAATAAGAACAAAAGTATATGTGATTGTAAGATACGCAATCCGGTAATATAAAATTTTATGCACTAAACAAAATTACCCCAGTAGGTAAAGACACTTTACTCCGCCAACGGGAATAGATTTTTTCAGGAGGTAAAATTTCTTATCGGAGACAGTTAAACGTACTATCGTGACGCTTCGTCGATCACGATCACTAATTATTCGGCTTTACCCTCCCATCATATATATAAAATTTAACCACAATATAACGATTTGTTTGACGATCTAATATTTCTTACCAAGCATCGCCCATGCTAGGTACTTCCAATCGACTCAGACTTCATTTTGAAAGCGGAATAAAGTCATTATCGAGTTTACAATGAAATTATTGATTTCAATTTATTTAGGAAATAATACAACGTGACCGTAAGCAGCATGAGGGTCATTTTAATTTTGTTAGTACGTGAATTGTTTCGTACGAAATTACATTGTGAGTGTGATAGGGTGGGGGGAGGGGGGGGGGTTGGCTAGAGAGAGAGATGCTGGAGTCAGCTGCGGGAGCAGAGGCTTGGCAGCTCGCCAGCCATGTCGTAAACAAAGCTTACATCAGCACCACTGCCCCACTATCAGACAACAGATAATTATAGATAAAACCGCAACTTTGCCTGCACAACTGCGATCACTATCGCCATGTATGCCGATAATACGCCAGCGATCAAGAATATATACCTTAAGTTATCTCGCAACTCTTACTGTTGACTGCATTAATACCGTAATATTATACAAAAAAAACGATGAAATAATGAAGAAAAAATACACAGATTATATTTAATAAAAATAGCTGTATAGCTGAAAGAAATCTATTACCTATTTATTTAGTACTACATGGTTTTTATAGAGACATAATGAATAAACAGGCCTGATATAATGTAGTATTCGATTAAATAATATTTCACAACTTTAAAATATATAAATGTAACAATAAACAAAGACATAACACACATGCATAAAAATACTACATATAAAGAAAATACAAATAATAATATTGATAATGTTAAGACATATATGTATTTATATTTTTTATAAAAGAGTATAATAATTAATTTAATTTTACTTACAATTTTGTATACAATTATAATAAATTCAGATATTTTTCATCATAATTATGTCCGATATTGCAAGTCAAATCACCGATATTCGCTAGTGGTGATTAATGAAAGTAAACTAGCGTAAAAATATTTCTTAATACGCTTGAGTAACGGAGGTGGAATAGTAGAACATTATTCTGCCACGCGTTGATTGACAAACAATGGTGAGTAAATTGACATGAAATTTGGTCTACACACGTTACGGTATAAATTTTGGCGCTATATCAATATTGAAACATCATAAAGAAATACACAGGTCAACATTAACGATCACACACAGACAAGGAATAAAAAATTCTCGAAATACGATAATTAATATTAACAAAATGCTCGTTATCCAAAAAAGTTAACAAATTGATGTGTTCTTTAATTCACGTGTTTAAAGTCTATCGCTCAAAATAAATGTAACGAGATGCAGTCCTGTTTTGTCTTGAGGAAGAGAACTTAGGCTCTTGAAATTTGACATGTTACATACTATGCGGAGTGGATACGTTAACTTAAATTTAAGTTAGGCAGCCGCTCTTTATATATTTTTTTGCGGGGGGGGGGGGCTACATGAGGCTAATCCATATAGTGGCAACTCCCCTTTAATAGCATAGGAAGGGATTTGAAAGGGGGGATGCGGAAGGTTAGACGAAGGTAGCCAAGGGTTAACTAGGGCCGCCGGGTTATGGTTTAAGGATCCTACTCGGAAATTCGCCTCAAAGTGATGCAGAAAAAACCCTATAAAAACCTGCATCAGGTAGGTCGGGCATTTGGTAATTGTCCCACGCCATTCCGATGGCGGGAGAGGGGTTAGCTGTGGAGTCGCAGCTTTCCCCTCGCTGTGCCTTGACCGGTTTAGGAGGCAGCTGGTCGACTATTCCTATAGGAATAGCGGACAACTCTTACCGTATGCCCAAGGTCTGCGACCCCGGAACATACACCTCTCAAAACAGCCCGAGGTACCTCGGCATGTGGGAACCTTAGTTCAAAAAACCAGAGAGATGTGAAGGCATCCCCAAAGGTAGCCTCCGCCAGAGCTCTCCGGATCTATAACTTTCTTGTTCATATTATATATATACATGTGTGTGTGTGTGTGTAGAGAGAGAAATCTCTGGAAGAAACCTTTCAAAATAGGGCAATCTTATGATATTGCATGGAGTGATGGGAATAAATGTTAGAAAAAAATTAATTTTTAATCTAGTTGAAGTGGAATTTGTTGTAACGTGGAGGGTAAACATACGAAGTACATAAAACTTAGTATTTATGAAACGTATATAGAAACGACTATTACAAAAATTGTTTTAGAATCACACTATGAAAAATCTTTGAAAAATCGTTACGAGAATGATTGAAAATTTCAATTATTATTGAAAAACACTATTACGTGTAGAATTTATATTTTTATCCTTTAACTTTTCTTGTTCTGGAACTTCAACTGCATTCATGATTATACCATTACAATTCCTTACTCTGGAAAAACATCCGAAGTTGGTCGATGTTTTCCAGAGGTGAACGAGTTATGTTCTATCGTTACTCAATTCCCACCAAATTAATTATTTTTTGGGAAATGTTTAGAGGCACATATGTTTAGACAATGGATAAATACTTGTTTCGACTTTAAGAGAAATATTATGACTGATGATTTTTGCCTTCGCATATACAATTAATGTCCCAAAATCAAGAGAATAATCTATAGAATATCAAATGGTAAACTATTTTCACTGAAGCAACAACCACTCTTACACACATCTTCACACAAACCACTTTCCACAACCCACTTAGGTTTGTGAGATATTTTTAGTCAGTTGAGTTTTTGAGTTAGTACATATTTTAACGGCTGTTTCATTGAAGAAAATAAAAATGAATACTATGATTTAATCCAACGTTTCGATCGGATCGAAACGGAAGTCTATTCTACCGCAAGTCTATAATATGCATATCTAAATTAAATCTGTCTCCGAGAGTCGGCAGTCACAGCTTTAATCGTGAAAAAAATATATATCAATTTTATAGTTCTCAATTCATTAACTCAGCGGAATTATAAAGCACGAAACAACTTATAAGTCAATTACACCAAACAATACTACACTCGTTACCGATTCAAAATTTGTTACAATATAGTTTATGGTATTCATACATATAATAACCATTGAAAGTTTATTTTATACTTTTATGGAAAAATGGTCAATTTATTTTAACAAAACACGTTGTTTACATTTCAACTAAGTCAAACAAATTCTTATTTCATAGTTGTCCTCACAGAATTAAGTATAAGATATACGCTGACTGGACAGATTATGGAAACCCGATCAGTACGCCGTTAGGTCATCTTTTGCCTTCAGCAGCAGCGACGACTTACTGGAGGTGCAGACTCCTGTACTTGTGTTCAGAGTTCCTTCCTCTTGGAATCTACTCTGCGATGTAGTTGTGTAATATGACCTGAAACATACTAACATTTATCATAACTAAATGTCGCTTATTTGGATTCATACATCGTAAATGTTTTGCCTTAAAGGCATCCTAACATTTTGAAGTACTCCTGTCATTCACTCACACGTTCATTCTGCCATTCCTACCATTGTGCTGCTGCTACTTCTACTTCTTCGGCACGCCGTCCTCGCTTCCTCCCCGTTACGATGATATAGGAAAAGGGGACTCATAGGGGATTTATTTGTTTGTAATCTAGGTGTCGTAAATAAAATAAGATATTCCTTTTAGAAAGTTAAATATATAAGTATAAATTTGTAAATAATTTTACAGCGTACAAGTGTAAAAAGCTTGTACGATTGTTTTGTCAAAACCTGTTGATACCTTTACAGGAAGATCGACAGTGGTCGGTGTCTGTTCACCTTCTTATCAGGATCGTATCGTCCTAGTGATGAGACCAGCTCATTACTGGAGTCATGCGCACTGCGGTAGAACCTCTCGGAAAATTCTGAGAACCCGCTCCCACAGGTGCTCGACTTCTGACGTGTCCCTTACTACCTCGTTTGGCATCCCTGGTGGCAGGTGTAGGGCTCTCCTTAGGCACCGTCTCTCCAGCGCCATCAGCTTTCTTAGGTGTCTCTGAGATGGTGCCCCACACAGGACAAGCGTACTCGATGATCGGTCGGATGAATGAAATATAAATGGAGAGCCCCACTCTCGGTGACAGCTTCGACCTATGGTTAAAAATAGGATATAGTACGTTAAGCCTTGCCACTACCTTCTTCTCTATTTCTTTAACGTGGTACCTCCACGTTAGTCTTTTATCCAGGGTCACCCCCAACTACTTGGCCTTCATGGTCCACGGGATTACTTCTCCAAAGGGTCGAAGGATGGGTTTCCTGTCCCCGGTCCTTCTCCTTGTAACCATCAGTTACTTCAATACTGCGGTGATTCATTTTTGCATTGACCCCACGAAGTAATGCGAGGAATCTGACGCCTTGACCAGATAGTGTGATTTGATAATTGTGGATTCGGCTGCCGGATGGAAGATCTACTTCGTCACACAAATGCTCAACTTATTGAGATCTGGTAATTGTGGGAGCCATCTAAGTAAGGTAAAATCTGCCTCATGTTCGTCAAACCTTTCTTGCACAATACGAGCATCGTGGCATGGAACATTCTGTTGTTGGAAGTAGTCATCTACTTATGGATATACCATCGATACGATCAGCAACGATACTCGTTGCATTATTCAGAAGTCGTTCCACGCAATTAAAAGGGTTCAAATCATGCCAGTAAACATTCATAAGACTGCCCTTATCAGCTTGAAGGATGAATGAGGTATATACATTAGAATTGTTGCACCAAATTCTCACTGTCATCTCCATGATGCGTCTAGATTCATCAGATGACACGTCCTCGTTGTACCTGTTCGAACTGGAGACATTTTCTGTCTTGCATTCAACAAGAAAAAACGTGTTCGAACAGATCTTCGTCTTCGACATTCCGTACGGAGCAGTCTACGGTGAACAGTTGGTTCAAAAATCATTTCACAAGATCCCTGATTAAGATCAGACGTTCAGACAGTTTTCTGGTTGGCAGTCCATCCTTTCATTATTTTAAGAACAGCTGATCTTGAATATTTATCGAATGCTGCTGATACTCGCTGCAAGGCTCTGAGCGTCAACGATCATCCCACGTTCAAAGGCTGTTAAAACACGCCGTTTGCCCATATCTTCAGAAACAAATCGCTTATGCTGACGTGGTAAACAACGTCCTTCAGTTTTTATATTGATCTGACCCACTAGCGACTTAAACGCGATATCGCCGCTACATTGCCTAATATCATCAGGTGTTCATACTGTGTGATTCCTCGGAATTCACACGTGTGCTTTTGTTAAGTTTAAATTGTTTCAAGAGGGATGTGATCTTCAAAAAACAAAAATTTGTGTTCGATATTTTTATTTGATGTGCGTATCACCATATGAATCTTGGTTGCTGCCGAATAAAACATTACGAAACCGAATTAATCTGTACCTAAATTCACCATTACGCATTTCGTCCCAGATAATCACCATCTTATGAGTATAAAAATTATTTATTTATTTATTCATTAGCTATAATATCTATTATAATTTTGAGTACATTTCATTGTAATAAATGATTTACAAAAGATAAAAATAAGTCAAAAATGACAAATGACCTTAGATAATACGAGATAAAGTTGAAAGTTTTTATTTTACTACTGTTTTTGAATGAATAAATCAATTAATTACATCATTCAGACACACTATTTTTTATTTATATCGTTACGACGTTTCGATACAAGTTCGTCATCTTCTTCATGTATTATCCAAATTATTATAACAATCTAACAGTTAAAACAAATTAAAATGTTAAATTCACAAAGTTTTTGAAAACGTGCCTGAGGCATACAATTCACTAAAGACCAACAAGATTTAGCAACGTCGTAACGTTATAAATAAAAAGTAAAGTGTCTGTATAAGGTAATTAATTGATTTATTAATGCAATATATAGTTTAATGTTACATTGCTCATGGAATAGTTTCAGAATTAATTGCCATTGCATAATTGGTTCTTAATTCTGCAACTACTGGGACTTAAATAATTCTCCAGTAGTCGTTGCGTTGGACTTACCATTTCCTTTCACTCTTGTGTTCGTACGTGCGCTCATCGTGCCTTTTATATTACATAATTTCATTACGAAATGTGTTTTTAATTTTATATTCCCATTGGACTCGCAGCCTCTATCATTTTTAATTTATTTTTTAACTAATTATTATATAAGAGATACAATCGTTTCTCACAACAATTTATTCTTACAGGATCGGTGCTGATGCATAAAGCTCTTTTGTGACGAAACAAAAAACAATAATTTGCTTGGTAAGTACACTATAATTTTACAATTAAGTTTCCAAACACGAATTGATGATAAAATTATTATATAAATCTTGAATGTTAAACGAAAATGTAGGAGAAATTCTGCAATTCATTTACATGATATATTATTAATTAAATAAAATCTACTAATAAATAGAAAGTAGCAGTATAAAAAATAATTTCAAGATTACTAATTTTTCTAAAAAACTTTGCGATAGCATTTTGGTGAACATTTTTTATCTCATTTATCTTACCTGATGTATTCAGTTTTTATTAAAATCAATTTATAATAACTTACTTCAGAAAAACTGTAGACGGCCTTCAGAAAGAAATTATTAACGAAATGAAAAATAAATGAAACAATTACTAATTATTTTGCATAAAATACAGTTTATTTTTCGAATCATAATTTTACTGAAACATCAGTATTAATAATAATGGCGATATGAATTTTTAAAGTTTGACATCCTGATGTTTGTTTTAAATTTAAATATAAACTATATTTTTAAGTTAATTTTGCAACTGAAGTTTATGCGTATTTCAATTTGTAATCCTTTTTTTCTCTTATACATTAACAAATAATCTTGAAAAGTGAAGAAAATAAATACCAATCTAAGGCCACAGAACGCTGGTAGGATATTATTCACCAAGTATTTAATAGCGTTTACGCATGTGAAATGTGTCTCTTTGAACGAGCGTGGAAATCGCAAACTTGATTGGTGGTAAGTACAAGTAATATAATTCCATTAATAAAACTTTTCTCACCTCCCTTAGTGTCCTTGTGATATGGAAAAACAGAATTAGCATATAACGAAAAAATATAAGTCTTGTTATTTAAATGACCGATATAACTTGTTCTAGAAACAAGATTAGATGGTTTATTTAAAATATAATTGTTATTAGTTCTTTGAACAGGATTTTTATTCATATAAACTTCATGAATATTATATTCGTTTACAAATTATACGAAATTGAAGATATGAAGCCGTAACTAAAATAACAGACGTAAAGAATTATTCTTTCTCAAATTTGTCGGTCGCATAAAGGAACCGTTTGCTTTTAACAAAAAGATGAACAATTGAAGTAATGGAATATGGAAATATATAACGAAATGAATTATAAGACGTTTACGTTACGTGACCACTTCAGAAACAAAAATGTTCTTTAATGTTTTTCCATATCTGATCACTTGTTTATTTAGTTGCAGTAGATGTGCCGCGTGTATTTACAGATCGATATAGTATCTTCTGCCACCGAGTACGTAATCATTTTAAGGTTAATAAATTCATTCACTCATCCACCTGAACAGTATTGAGAAGTGTTCACTAAAAATATTCTTATGTGAACATAAAATCTTCAGAGCCAGAGGTCACGTTTCCGTAGATATTTAATGAAGTTTCTTCATTTAGGAATTCGATCACAACACAGGATTCGCTTCAAGAATTAAAAAATACCATAGTTTCGTATACAAATAAAGTAAAATACAATTTTTGACATTAAAAATAACCTATTTCAAAAAGAGTCAGTTGTTTCGACCTCGAAACTAAAAGAGTTAATTAAAGAATGAGCTTAAAATCGTTATCCTATTTTATAATACTTTTGTTCAAACTCATTTGTCTTTCAGTTCTAAGCATCGCTTTGTCTTTCGAGATAAATTTCTTATCTCAAAATTATATTTATTATAGCAACATCATAAAAGATCATACAGCCTTTGACTTCTCTACGAAAAAGAGTATTAATATTATCGTAAACACGACTTGGTCAGAATTTCGGTTAAAACTGGTAGACTAATATTTTGTATTGGTGATTGGTTGTTATATACTAATATATAATACAGGTGCTTAATTTGGAATTTTAATGTTCAATTAATCCTTGTTTTTATTAAAGAGCGACCAAATTTGAAAGCCTTGAAAATTAAATTATTACGTTACATGTCAGTTAACACAATATCCGCGACAAGTGAACCTTTAGTTCAATGTCTTACGCGTTGAATTCTCCAGCGGAAATATTGTATATATATATATGTTTTCAAACAACTCTAGTTATCCCGAATAAATGTTTAAGTCCTTTGATAAAACTGTACCGACTTCAACAAAGCTGCAGCTACCCTTTAAGAGGGAAGAACTGTTCTCATGAAGCTGAAAATGAGCGAGAATTTTTTTTAAGTCACATTAACGTCTAGGTCATTAGCGAGTATGCATTTACATTACATTAGCTTACATACGAAAAATGATGTTATTCAACAGGATTTAAAATTTTTTTGGAAACTACTTTTCATCGGCAAATACCTTTTGATAAAACAAGATATTGTATCTTCTGAAATAGAACTTTTTGCTTACAGTAATTGAGAATTTTTGTAGTTTATTTATTTCCAACTTGAATGGATTAGACATTCGTTAATTTTTTGTGCAAATAACTTGCTTATATTGTACTACTGTGGTTGGCAACATCAAAAAGTTTGCCGCGTAATAACATTAAAAGCATGGCTAACTCGTAAACATAAAATTTTGTACACGATTTGTAATTGACAGACAAATCCTGTACGATTAAAATCAATATATCGTGCGTACGATAATTGCATCGATTTCTAAAAAAAACTCCTAGTTCTCAATATAAATTCTGAAATATTTTCTTTTCTATCCTCAGATTATTTATAAAAATGTTATGAACCATAGGCCTAAGTGATGACGACTATACAAATTAAGAAAAAAATATACCCTGAAACTAACAATTTTAAGTGAAAGAGATTTTATACAGATTAGAAAACAAATATTTTACATCAAAGCTAGGGCTTTTCGCTTCCTGCTGGCTTCGTGGACGCCTTCTGACGTCCTCCAATCCACGCTCCTCTTTCTCTTCTCCCTCGCACAATAATAATACGAGGAAAGCGCACACACCATTTCTCAAAATGACGTCGACGCCGAGTGTAAGAATTCAGGTGGAAGGTGTGTAAAAGGTTGCCAAGTCTTCACGTCTCAATAGTTTTAATTAATAATTTAGAAAAATTTAAACTATCTGTTCGACAAATGCACGATTTTTTAGTATAATTATTGATGCCATTATTTCTCGTCCGAGGGCATAGGAAACATACTTACATGAAAGAAAAAATGTTATAAGAAACAATGCTATGCTAACCTGTAGTTAATCCTATAAAGAAATATACAATATAATAAAATACAGGCGACCTGCTGTGGTGTAGTGGTTAGCGTCAGTGCCTCGCATCACAAGGTCCCGTGTTCGAATCCCGGCAAGGACATGAATGTTGTGTGTGTGTGAGAGAGCGTTTCGTAACTGAGAAACTCCCACAAGGTATTTCCTAGACGAGTCAAATATAACAGAGCACAAAATAATTGACAGTTGATGCTACTATACATAAAATTAAGAAAAAATAAATAAACCACAAATAAAATACGAGCAACATCAGTCATAATTTACAAACAATATAATATTTATACATTGTGTATTCAATTTTTTATTATAAATATATCGGTAAATATATATAAGAGGCTAATAAAACATTCGATGGGCATAATATTTATTGCTCCAACTAATATTTAGTTACCCATATTTGTAGATCTACGCATTACAAAATCATAGTGTAGTATATATTAAACCACCACACTAAGACTTCACGGGGCTGAACGACGAGAAATCTGACCTTCTGTCGTAACAACTCCAGGCAGTATATGAAACAAGCAAAGAAAGAAGGAGCAGAAAAAAATTAATTGGTATGTATTCTTATCTTGAAATAAAGTGGTTTATAATGCAACTCTTTCAACACTTTTGCGGGAAAAATAAATTTAACTGGTAGGAAAACGATCATGAAATTCTTTGTCCGAGTAAAACACGCCTTTAAGTAGAATTTATTATTATTATTTATAGTCGCATCTACTGCTGTCTTTTTCGACTTTGTACTCTGTTGGATTTTACTTCGTAGGGAACTAATTTCTTGGTATGGAAACGGACACAACATCCATGCCCTCGCCGGGGTTCGAATCCGGGACCTCTGTGATGCGAGCCAGTAACGCTGACAACTACATCACACGAGGTATTATCGGCTACAGACTAAGATAATGCTTGCTGAGCGATTTCTAGGCGCATATTCATGAAGTCTCCCATAGCTTCGAAGGAGACTCATGGCTCGTTTCTCAAACTTTTAAAAATTTTATGGATTCGTACACTAGGAGGAGTTAATATTTGCAAACGTCTGAAGAAAGGTTTAAAAAATAATCCGCCCTATAAAGTATTCTAACGACACGTTTTTGCAGTTTAAATATCTCAGTTCCTTGGAGCAATTGCCGCAATTTTGAATGCCGTAACTCATAATTAAGTAAAAATTCGCAAAGTAAACTATTATCAAGATAAGACTTCAATCGCACGCTATGGGTTTTAATATCAGCCATATTTTTTAAAAATTGAAGAAAACGTCTGAGAATTTTGTAGAAACAATTGTAACCAAATTTTAGGTTAAGAGTCGTTGTATGTTGCAATTATTACCTACCCATAGCTAGAGTCTTCTGCTTGGCGTAGTAGTGACTATGGACGTATAAGCCGCCATTGCCTCAGGCTATCTCCTTTAGGTCGACTCGGGACGCCGAAACAAATGGCTGCTATAATTGCAGTGACAGAGCTGAGGGTTTTCGTCGTACATTACATTAGTCGGGAATAAAATCAATTAGAAATGGCTTCTTCGAGAAATAAAACACAATTTCAATTCATTCGATCACTCTCCTAGATTGAGTACGAAATTTTCGGAGAAAGCCAGAAGTAAAATTAGCGTGGAATTGAAATTTTGGAGAAATTCTTCTTAAAAATTCATTCTCAACGCTGCTAAGGTTGATTAAAAATGTTAATCAATTAATTTAATAAATATTTCAATCTTACATTAGCACGTGTACTGTAATGTGATTACAAACGGAACTGGCACGTGGCAAAGCGTGCTGCTGATAACTCACTCGTTTCTCGTTCATTACAAAACTTTGTATATTATTCTAAGTGTTACCTTACATAATCTTTATTTTCAAATGGTAATTATACTTCTTACATTTAAACGTCGCATTAGCGTTTGTCGTATCTAATTTTGCTATGCTTCAAGTCTCACCAAAATGTAAGTGATATTTATTTAATTGTTCATTCGTCAAAACATACACAATCATTTTTAAGCATTGTTTTACCCTAACGAATTATTTAGTTTAAATGAAAGCTCGCAAAGCACCAAATTTTGTCTATGTTATTAAGTTAATACATTATGTAGAATTCGACACTGCTTTGCCACTTTATCCTTAAAAATTCGGAATTGTAAGAAATAAAAATATATAATCCACCGCAGGCATGTTGCCAATATAGTATTTTATTCGTTTAGCAATGTCTCAGGTTTTGTGGCCGAGTGTCGACTGTGTGCCAAGTGACGTAAGACATGTTTTTCCCATATTGAAGTCGTGAAATTTTAATCATTCTAACTGTATTATGCTGTTACGTCAACTTCTTTCGTTATGTCACGCAGAACGATTTTGTGTCATCTACAAAGTCTCACGCATACTTGTGGCTCACGTAACCCTTTATGCATCGCTCATGTCTTTCGTTCGTTTCAGAAGTACACTACCTCAGCAAGTCCGCTTGCGTAAGTCTTCCTCATTTCATCATACATTGTCCTTACTCTATTCCCTTTCAGACCCTATAAACTTTCATGGGATTCCACATGCTGGATCACGATTACGTAAGTGGTAACATAATTACATAATAATAAATATAAGGATTGGTTGAATTAACGTGTAACAAATTTCAACTCTATATTTAATTTCACAATTACGACAAAAAAGTTACATTACCATATTATAATAAATTTATAAATAATACTAGCCGACAGTCCGGCGTTGTCCGGGTATTTGTTTGAATTAACCCGGAGTAGGAATTGATTCGACAGGAACCTTACAGTAAACATTTTGTTTAACCAGCATCAATAGCGTTGCCCATTTACATTCCCCTCCCCGACCAAACCCTTCGTCATCTTACTCGAAATAAATCATGATGCTGACTGACGGTATTCGGAAATTCTCCTACTACATAAAATAAAAGTGTTTAAAAATCACGACGAATTAAAATAGTAAAAAAAACCTCGATAACTTAATAAAGTCTAAAAATAATACCGGTACATTAAAGGACAAACGAATCACAGCCATAAATAGAGACCAAAACATAGCTGGTACCCTAAGAAAATAAAAAAAAATTGCCCGGTAACGTAAAAGGTTCAAAAATATTCCGGGTAACCTTTTGTCAACCACCTCCACGTGGAGGAACATAAAATTTCATTAACCACCATGGCTAATGCGAGAAATAAACTCAGCGACTCCTATAACCCATGAATGGACACTAATATCAGTCTTTTTTGTATTAATTTTTATCTCAAGCCCTTCCACCACCACTCGTACGATAAGGGTACTTCCCTTCCTTTGGCTTTTGGAGTTGATATTAGACACTTAAAACTTCTGGTACGAAACTATCGAGTTAAGCGACAGCGCAATCGTTTTATTTGACGCTAATAATGGCCGTTTACGAATGTTTTAAAATTCCAGTCCCTCCACCTTCACCCATAGAGACTGTAGGTGTGTCTTAACCTTTCAGTGTTCTATCCTGGTTAGTAAGTAACATGTGTATAACATTTGGTACAAATTAATCTACTGATTTAAGATTTTAAACGAAAATTTGTATCCCCCCTTACTCTTACACTCCTAGGAGCTGAACAACATCTTAACCAGAGTGGTAAATGTCAGAATTAAACTCATTGACATCTATAACCCTGTATTTGACATCAATCTGGATTGTTTCGCGTTTTTTATGTAACTCCCCTCCATCCCCTCCATTAGTGGTTCTGCCCTCAATGCTGCACGGGGTTATACACTAAAACATCTGAAGAACAAAGTATTAATCTCATCGACCCCGAAGACTAAATATTCGACGTTAAAAACGGCCTTTTTTAGGATACTTTACAATTCGTCACCCAACCCCAACACGTAGGGGCTGAACTACATAGTAACATAGTCCGTTCAGAATTAAACTCATTGACCTCTGTAACCATGGATTTGACACCAGCTTCGGTTATTTCGCGTTATTTTTATGTAACGCCCCTCCATCCCTCCCTTAATGGTGCTTTGAGGAGTTATACACTAAATACATCAGGGTAGAAACTTTTAAACACAAAAAGTAATTAATCAACGCCAATATCGGCCGTTTTAGCATGTTTTTAAATTTCACCCCTTGGGAGTTTCCTAACGCTTTGAAAAACTGACAGAAACCTCATCGGGGGAGCGCACAACAACTCACCAAAGTTTCAACACAATCGGATAAATGGTTTAGGAGCGTATGGGGGGGACATTCATTTTGATGTATATATATATATATATATATATATATATATATATATATATTGTAATGCCTATTAAGTGAGGCATTGTTTCTGATTGATAGTCTGGACTGTTTGAGAGGCATTATGTAACGTGTTTATTTAGGTCTAAGCTTTTCTTCGTCTTGGGACTGCTGGTTGTGTGGTCTTGAGAAACCGTGCACGTGCGTGTGGGGGTGGAGAAGACGAGTAATTGCGGGTCCTGTCTCGATTGTCGGCTTGACATGACGGAGTAGTTCGCCATTTGTTGACTACGGAACTGCAGCTGCATGATATAAATCGTGTGATAATGGAAGAATCTGTCAACTGGCATTTGCGACGAAGTTTTCGAACACAGGAAAAAGTAAAAGACCGGGAGGATATAAGGGAGAGATAAGATTTTGAGGAGGTCAGTTGTGCTGCGATCACCGAGGCTGGAGGATGTTGTTAAGAGAGACATTGTTTAAGTGGAGTAGTTGTTCAGCGCTCACCGAAGCTGGAGGATGTGGTAAGAGAGACATTGTATAAGAAGAGTCGTCGTCGAAAGATTGCAGTTTAAAGTCGCAGCCAAAGCACAGGAGAGAGGACTTGTTAAATTTACAGTAAACCAGTCGTCGTCGAAGCAGAGCAGAGTAAAGTCGTCGAGATACCACAAACTTCCTTTTTTTCAAACCAACAGTATTTAGTAGAATCTGTGAATTTAATAGAAGCTGTGAAACCCCCACCACTGTGTTCGAAAGGTGAAAGTATCCTGGGCAGCCGTAAGTAGCAAAAAAACAGTAAATTGATTTTTGTAAACCGACTTAAAAGATAATGACAGATATCTTCTTTAGTGTTGATAAAATAAACTGTTTAAATTTAAAATCCATCTTGTAGAATAAGTTCATCGATAATTAATTTCGTCTATGTCTAGACGAATAAATATTTCTTTTTTAAATTAAATCTAAATTTTGTGTTCTTTGATTATGTTTAAATGTTCTGCCGTTATCAAACCCAGTTAAGACCTTTGAGAGAATGAGATATGTTTTTAAAATTGTATAATTGTTTCAAGTATTGCTAAATAAAATTTTGTTTGTTTTAAAGTTTATAATTGTTCATCAAAAAGCCTATCATTTTTTTTGAATATTACATTTATGGCTACCACAAAGTGGGGCAAATGAATAAGTAATCATTTTTGATCATTAAAATATATATATATATATATATATATATATATATATATAGAGAGAGAGAGAGAGAGAGAGAGAGAGAGAGAGAGATAGAGACTAGTGTAGTTTATTTTAAATTATTTTCTAGGCCCCACTTTGTGTATCCAAATTAAGTAATATTTTAATTGTAATGTAAATTCTAAGGAGCGCGCACGACGACTACAGTAATGAGCTGGTCTCATCACTGGGACGTTTCGACTCTATTAAAAAGGTAACACCCCTGTCGACCTTTCTGTAATAGTATAAAAATGGTGAAACATTTGTGCACTAATTATTCAAACTATTTACTATTTACAACTTGTACGTGATGAACTTATTTTATATCCTTAATCTCTCTCTATATAAAAATGAATGTCTGTCTGTCCCCCTAAATGATTCATCCGATTGAGCTGAAACTTTGGCGAGTTGTTGAGCGCACCCCCGCGAAGGTTTCTGTTGGGTTTTCGAAGCGTTAGAAAACTTTCCAGGGGTGAACGGGGGTAAAATTTAAAAATATACTGAAACGTCCGTATTTAGCGTCTATTAATTGCTTTTCGGGGTTTATGTGATTAATAGTTTCTATCCAGATGTATTTAGTGAATAATTTCAACTTCTTAAAGCACCAATAAAGGAGGAAGTGGAGAGGCGGTACATGAAAATAACGCGAAACAAAATATAATGGTGTCAAATCCAAGGTTATATATGTCAATTAGTTTTTCTAATATTTACCAAACTGGCTGAGATGTAGTTCAGCCCCTAGGAGTGTGGATGGAAAGGGGTGATACAAATTTCCGTTTACAATCTTAAATCTGTTGACCAATTTCTACCAAACGTCATACACTTGTTACTTACCATCTAGAACAAACACTGAGGGGGTGGAGGGTATGAAATTTAAAAACAGTCCTTATAGCGTCGTTACCAGGGTCGCTGAATTTGTTAGTGTCATTTTTAAGTGATCAATTTCAACACAAAAGGCAAGGTAGGGAAGTACCCTTACCGTACGGATTGAGGTGGAAAAGAAATGCAAAAAAGACCGAAATTAGTGTCGATTCCTTGGTTATAGGAGTCGCTGAGCTTAATTATCACATTAAACATGGAGGTAAATAAATACCCGGGCAACACCGGGCACTCAGCTAGTATCATATATATACATATTCCTATAGATGAATTTTATTTATTTATTAACAAATTATTATTTTGTTCCCCTATATATCCCCTTACCCCACATTTGATGTAAAGAGGGACTGATCGAAAACGGCGAGATAAATAAGAAGCAGAAGAAGTAGCATCAGCACAATTGAATGAATGGAAGCATGAATGTGTGAGTGAATAAGAGGAATGTTTCTACAAAGTTGGGAAGACATTCAAGCTAAACATAAAGAAATTTGCATGCGTCCAAATAAGCGACATGTAGTAATCACAAATGATTATACAAAATAAATGCAGAGTAGATTCCATGAGGAAGGAAAAATTACAAGAGACTGGACCTCAGTCATCGCTGCTACTATAATGTAAGATACTCATATAAAACAATCAACTACGAAATAAGTTGTTACTTTATTGTGATTACTTTATTTTTCATATTTTTACATTCATTTCTTAATCATTTAAAAATAAATGCTAATTATGCATGTGAGTACAATTTTAAACTCTAAATAGCACCAGAGCAATGAGATCTCAATCCCAGGTTACTTTGATCAGCGGCAGAATGACACATCAATCCCTACGCCACAGCCGTTCGGCAAATAAACTGCGATAATTTTAAAGAACCGTGACGAAGTTCTTTTTTCAGATGCTGTATCGCTTGGTGTAAGTGCTTAGAAGTTCTAACGGTGAATAATTCATATCGGTGAAGTCTTCCACGTGCGTCGTATAACATTTAAAACACCTTTAACTTCAACTCTGTCCCCATAACTTTTCTCGCATCACCTTCAACTGCTTCCACAACTTTTCTCCACATCACCTTCAAGTACCTGCAATCACTTTTCACCACATCACCTTCAATTGACTACTATACCTTTTCTCCGCTTCATCTTCAACGGTATCAACAGTTTCTCTACATCCCCTTGCGAAAACTAGGTGAAGTGAAGCCACTCCTCAAACCCCTCTTTCTTCATCTTACTGTCGAATACGTGTTAAACATTACGTGCTCCAAATTAAAATATCTTCACCGCGATGATCACGCGGAGTAATTGCACGGCTCTTTGTCTTGCTTCACTGCCAAACGTACATTTTGTACTCCGTCAAAGTGACTCAAACTGAGGCAGTTTGGGAAACTTTGAACATGGAAACAAACAGGACAATAAAGATCCTCCACAGGATGGCTGCAGCCGATATTAATAAATGAAGATGTACTCTGTCTTAAAGTTTTATCTTCATTACACCAGCTGGGTGGTAATTTAGTATCAGATCTTCTTTTCTAAAGATAATTTCTTTAATCTGCTTTTAATACAAATTTGTCGGACGTCAGCTTGTAGACAATTTCGCAGAATTTTGGGTTGGTGAGGAGTTATTCCATTTCAACTGAAGGTCAGGCCAAGTGTTTCCAAATTTTACAAACAAATTCTCATTGAATACTCGTATCTACTCACCGTCTCGTTGAACTTCATTATCTCCATGAATTCTGTGCGGGATAACTCTCATCACGAAATTCCCATCACATTCATGAACTTACAAGTTGACCAACAGTCGTCGAGTTCAACAACCACCTATCAAAATAAATTTCAGATCAAATTTACTAGACCAAAAAAAGTTTACGAATCCTTTTTTCTGATTATATCCGAAAACTATCCCCCATTATGTTTTGCGAATTGTGTGATTCTGCCACCCATTTTTACCTAATTTACACGTTATATTTTAAAGTAGTAATTAAATAATCAAAATTATAACAGTTTAATGACTGTTAATCTTTATTCCTTACACTGACGTGGATAGTTTGGATTCACTGTTTAAGGTGTGACATGCGACGTGACGCATTCTCATATATTTTTCTGGTATTCGCTATGTATAGCTGCAGTTGAAATAAGAATTTTGCTGTTTCGTTATTCATTTGAAAGAATAGGAATTTCAGTATCAGGTTTCTTGAAGCAGCCAACTTCTTGCAAGACGCAATTAATGACCAAGCGACCTCGTTCTAAATCTATGTAAGATTAATTAACGCCACCAATTACAACGTCATGAGCTTCTCAACACGGAAAGTCCGCTGTAAGTACTTGCACAATATCAGGAGAATGCAGAGGAAGATATTTTCACATTGCAGAGGTTTCACTTTAACAAATAATATGTCGTCAGTTTTATCAGACGACGGGCGCGGCAACTTTAATTCCAAAATGCGAGACGCAGATCTAAGGCTGTAAGGTTGTTTGGCCAACTAATTATCAGGCCACTGAACTCGCAAACAGCAGTACTGCTGTGCTGCTGTGTAGCTTAGCGAGTATGTAGACTACGCATGTGTGAAATTTAAGCGCCGTTCCCGGATAAATACTGACGTAGCTTAATAATTACAACAAACACGGGGAACAATTTGTTCATTACGTTAATTAAATCAGACCGAAAATTGCGTTGTATTCCTCTCAACCCTTCCTGTGACATTCATTACTCTTTCATTTATTAAATTATAATAGACTTTAAATTCAGTATTGAATTATTTCCGGCTGTACCTTCGAATTACAGTGGTAATAATTTTTGCAAACGTTTATGAATAATATTGTTATATTATAAAATGCTATCCGTATTAAACACAAGGTTTTCAGAATTATATCCTTACTTGAATTTGATACAAAAAAATGATTTATCTGAGAATAAATCTAAAATCTGGAATTAGATGCCAGTGGCAACTAGTGAGTTTTTTAAGTTACGTGCTACATCATCCCAAACAATTTTTACGACGATAACAAATGGAAAATAGTAATAATACAACAGCGATAGTGTTACCAGTACTATATGGCAAATGGCTCGAACCGTACGATACGTTTACATAGTATCCTGTAGAGTCTATTTTTTAAAAAGTGGAATAATTTAACACCAAACATTTCCAACATGAAAGAATTTTCCTTCGTATATATTTTAAATAAAGTCAATTTTTGATAGTAATATTGTAGGACCATGAGATAGAATTTTTCATTATTAGAAAAAATTAAAAATGCATTTACTTAAGTGTTTTTTTATTTAAAATAAACCTTGATTGTGATTTTTCCAAAAATATTACGCAATATGTACTATTTATGTTTCAAAATATAAACTAATTAAATATAAGGTTTTTAAATACTGAATGGTTCAAATTTAATTTAATTTCGATTTTTATGCCGTCCCCTTACTGTGCTATATACCATGTCATAGATAAGCTGAAATGAGCACAGTGGTGCGAGAGTTTGCTGGGTTTTTAGGGTGGTGCAGGCGGGTTCTACGCATGCGCATTCGTCATTCTAAGGCGCGATTCTGTGCTGCGGAAGGCTGAGCATTTGTAGGCGCGTCAACACGCAAGGAAGACAGTTTAAAGTATTTGAAATAGAAGCAGAAATTCAATCAGTTAAGCAATCAAGTATTATAAAGATTCTTAAAATTAAGAAAAAATCATTATAAAATTAATTAATTTAATTATGTGCTGCAGCACATGAGCACATTCGCACGAGCCGCCACTGTCCGTCTAATTGCACCCCATTCCCCCACAAAAGTTTAATTAAAGTAAAGCAATTAAATAATTCAATTCTTACAAAGAGAATAAAAATTATTTATTAAAGTTCTGTGTAATGCTAAATATTTAATGAAATTAAAATATTGTATTGAGCTGACTGAGTGATGATTTATCTTCAGGTAAGACTAAATTATATGTATATTTAAAATATAAAATCAATTGCATTAGTTTCAAATGAACAATTAAATAATTATATAACCGAAAGCAGACTCCCGAGTTTAGTATTACTCTCAGTTCAATAGCCTCTATTCACGTCTGACTGCTGAGTGTTGCGAGAATTTCAAAAAGCTCGAACTAATCTCAGCTCTACATCTGATTAAAGCAACAATGTTTGCAGAATAGTTGTGTACTATTTAATTTTAGCGACTAATTTTCTCTTTTTTGGATACATCATTATTCATTAGGTTGGTCTGACCGTTGATGGATAAATAACGTAATGACGTAATGAGAGTCACTGGTATTGTAAATAATTATTTTACAACTGGTTGAAAACTAGACGACGTGTTATCAACATTAGGTTAATTTTATAAAGTGAACGAAGTACTTAATACGTAACGGCACATACCTTTTTAAAGATCTTTTAGTACGTATGGGGGAAGAATCTTTTATTAAATAAGTAGCTGGGTGCTCGGCGTTTCCCGGGTATTTATTTATATAAGTCCGAAGAGGTATTTAATTCCACATTAATTTATTACCCAAGAAGTGATATATCGAGCATTTGCAGAGTGAATGCTAATTTCACACATTTCAGTGCATTATGATAAGCATAAATACTCCAAATATCAAATATTATCACAATTACTCTCCAAAAAAATATACTTGGTACCCTAAGTGAAAAATGCGCGCACTACCTCAATAGAATTATGCCCTAGCGATTCAAATTTTTTTCATTTAACTCAAGAATTTAAAATATATTCCCGGTACCATTGAGAGTAATAACACTTCCGGTACCTTATAAGAATTCAAATTATTTGACATACTTTAATACAAAAAAAAAAGAGACAAAATATTTCGGTTCCTTAAGAGAGTTACAAACACTCCCGGTACGCTAAGGGAAGTAAAAATACTCATGGAAGAAAGACAAAAATAGTTATTTTACGTTAAGAGAGTCCAAAAGAGTCTCAGTACCCTAATAGAACAAAATACTCCAAGAACCTCTAGAGAACGAAAAAAAATTCCGATACCTTACGAGATACTAAAATACCCTACTCTCATTGTATGAAACATACTCTTTGTAATTTAGAATGACACTAAACTGCAACCCTTTCTACACCCACCTATATAGTTGATAGGGGTGTTTTTCCGTTACATTGTTTGTATAAAATATGACACGTTTCGCTATACGTTTTTAAGATAGGGAAGATGTGAATGGATATGGCCATCTGTTAGTCGAAAGATTTAATCTTAAATTAATTATTTAGAATACCAGTGACTGTTATAAGGTTATTTACTACTTTGCTATATCATTATTTAATTCATTTTTATACTTAATGAAGTTATAAATTTATTTATTCGATTCCATGATCAACTTCAGAGCCACAAGGTATTAACGGGCTGCTTCCCCCCAATGTGAAAGTCGGTAATAACTAATGATCTGCTAGCCATACTCGCACGAGCAATAATGGACGAATTTTGCATATGGTCGATGGTGTTGCATTGACTTCTAAAGGATACTGGAGCTTTATCAGACCAAATCTGATTATAGCAGATACATGGAGTCTTAAGCAGATTAGAAGAGCTCCAAACGGATGTAATATCCTGCTAACAATTATACGGGACTAGGATTTGCAAACGATCTGATTACCATAGATTATTAAGTCCGGAAGAGTGTTTTAGCATCTTTTCAACATTGGAACATATATTACTTTAATCATTGTTCATAAATGCATCATTAATCCTGACTTGAAATATTATATTTACGTTTCTTTCTGCCTTTATTAAAATTACTGACAAATATATGAAATTAATATTTTTTATTTATTATCCGTTATAACTAATAAACAAATAAAAAGTATTTTATGGCCAATAACAGACAGTTTATTAAAAATTAACGTTTCGGCACCGCTTTGTACCTTATTCAGGTTGTGATGTGACTTGACTGAAGTCTCATGTAGAAAATTAAAACATTGTACACTTTTCAGTACGTTACGATAAACTCTTGGCACAACGATTTCTTTACGGTCTATTGAAAGGATACAGATGGGGGCTTATGTTTTATTCACTGTGCGTGTTAATTTTAATTAAATATTCCAGTCACACCAAGTTTCAAAATTTAATTGTTTTTGGTTACTCGTTCTTTCTTTATAATAACATTATCTTCTCGCCCTTTAAGAGATGTTATTAGTAAGTAAATAGCAATAACAAAGTAAATTCATATGACTGAATTTTAAATTTCTACCCTTTAAAATGGTGTATCAAAATTTAAGATTGTATGGAAGAAATTTATGGTTTCAGAGAAAAACCGATCATCCATTTTCTGAAAATGAAACAAAGTCCTTGCCTATGCAGTAAAAATAAGTTTGGAACGATCACCTTTTAATCTTAAATGGCGGGTGTCGATAAAAAAATATTTCTTAAAACCTTGTTAACCTCTTTATAACAACAATATAATGTATATCTAAATCGATTCGACCATTTCTCTAGTGGAAAGAGAGAAAAAAAAGATTTTGTAACAACCGTCAGTATATATCCAGATGCCGGATGGCAGCCAGATTATCGCTAAGGACCTTCTGGCTCTGTAGAAATGAGGGGTAAACGAAGTCAGCGTGACAGTCAAGACAGGAATTTCGTTGAAACCGTAATACGTGAAATATAAAAGTACTTTAAAATCACTAGAATCTTGGAAAAGTACTCGTAAAGTACTATTTATTCATGTAAATACTGTTGAGGGTGTCGAGGTTATGTAGAAATCAATACTTTAGCAAAGTGTGAAAGTAAGTGACGTCACTTCACACTATTATAGCACAAGTAAACACATGGCAGAATACTTGTTTTAGTTTTACTTCTTTACTCAACTTTAGTAAGAAACACCGAAGCGAAGCCCCGAATGGCGGTGACCTGAGGAATGACGTTGTCGATGCAAAAACTAAAAAAAAGTCAATAAACAGTACATTTATGGGGCCATAAATACAAACCTTCAGTGGGAAATCTGCTCATTACCTTTATAACACTAGTTTTGTTTATTTTAATGTCAGATGGGGATGCTTTGGGTGACCACCCTATGAAATACTTCCTTGAGATTGGGATCTTCGGATAGCCCTCGCCATTCACCATATCATATTAGTAACGTGTCAGGTTTCTCTGTGAAGGAACGTAAATGGAACTGAATATAAGTGGAATATGGTTGCTAAAGTTAGAAGTACTGTGAAAAATAGGAAAGAGAGAGCGAGGAAAGCAATTCTTTGCAGGAAAAGTTAGTCGTGCAGACAGGAACATCAGCAGTAATAAAGCATAAAGACCTACTTAGTTTTTGCTCTGTCAGATGAATTTCAAAGACGGGTTACTTACGATATAACATTATACTTATTAGTAATTGCTATCTCTAATGACTTCGGTGTCCACGTGTAGCATACAGAAACAAAAACGAATTCCTTAACTAGTATATACGGAGGAAACAATTCCCTGTAAGATGAGTAAAAGAGAAAAATGTGAATGCTTAGTATTTGCTACATGTTTTCTAGAAATACGTCTAATACTCAAATTTATTTACAAGATATTTTGTAACAATGGGTGTTTCCTATACTAAAACTATGGCATTTAAAGTGAACCTTAAGCATTTACCAATAGATAACATTGTTTTACAGTAACTTTCAAACAGAAACTAATGGACATTTCTACATTGTTAGATAATATTTTCTGGAAACAAAGTAAAATGACATCGTAAATGTCTGTAGACGAAATTTGCTAACTGATGATAAAGAAAGGATGCATGTTTTAGTATAGAATTCTGTATTGTTGAAATTTTAGAGCTCCAACTTTTAAATGTGCAGCATTGTCTCCTAAATCTAGAATTCGCTAATTATTTGTTGTAATTGAAGTAAATCCTGTTGTGGAAAATAATATCGATTTATAAACATGATTTGATGTTTTAATTTGTCAATTTCAGACTTCTGTCTGTATAATGCTTAGAATCCAGTGATTTGATCACATCTTTACGTTTAACGCATCAGGAGACAAGAAACCGATAATCACCTGACTTCCTGTCCGCCACCCTGACTTTTTTCACGTTGCTCTAGAAATTGGTTGGATCGATATCGTTTAAACTTGATAATATATGATCGACGTATAAAAGCAAAAGGAGTCTATTAGCTATATGAAATTGTTATCCACCATATTGAGAAATAAGAAAAGGCATGAAATGCCCCGTAGCTATGATAATTTATTTAATTTTTAGTTTACGATAATTTTGAAGTACAGATTTGTAATTACATAAACAAATACTACAAGCATGAGTACCTTTTCATCAGGGTTTCACGTGGGCTTTTGCATTTAGTAGCTTTTACGCCCCTAGTTGCCGTCATGTACATCCTATTCTCTCAGGCGTCCCTCAAGGAAGTGTAATTGGTCCGTTTCTCTACTCCATCTGCACCCATGTCATTCCTATTAATCCCTCTACTACCACCACCTCAATATTCGTTGACGATATCGCTATCACTCCTCACGCACACGACTACCTAACCGCAACAAACCACCTTCAAACATCCTTAAACCTTATTTCAATCTGGGTCAACGACTGGCGCATAGTCATCAATCCTTCCAAGTCCGTAACCGTTCCCTTCTCCCTAAAAAGAAAAGGCTACGACCTATCAGTCACTATCAACAACTCCACTATCCCTACTAAATCTTCCCATAAATACGTCGGCCTAACCCTCGACTCCAAACTAACATGGTCCCTTCACACTTCCCACCTTAAAAAAATAATACTCCAAAGATTCTACAAATTAAAACCATTACTGAACAGAAAAAACAACGAAAAAACTCCTTTTCACATCCCTCATATATTCCCTCTGGTTTTATGCCTGTTATATCTGGGGTTCGGCCGCTACCACCAACGTAAATAAAATTCAAATATCGCAAAATAAAATACTACGCTTTATAACTAACTGTCCCTGGTACGTTATTAACTCTAGAATCCACAAGGACCGAAATATTCCCTCAACCCAAAGAAACAATTCAAACCGCCCTAATCCAACGTAATAGAAATCTCAACCACTTCAATCCCATTATCTCAAATACAGAATCCCATCATCCTCCACCTAAACCACTCAGAGGGCTAAAAAGAAAACGACAAATTGACCTGGCAACTACTGTAAGTCAAATATTTTCATACATATATATATACATTTTTTTAATTTTTTTTAGGGCAACAGGCTACATGAGGGTAATCCACTTTGGGCAACTCCCCTTTAATAGCATAGGAAGGGATTTGAAAGGGGGGATGTGGAAGGGTAGAGGAAGGTAGCCAAGACTTAACTAGGGCCCCCGGGCTATATTTTAAGGATCCTACCCGGCATTCGTCTAAAGAAATGCAGGGAAAACCCTACCAAAACCTGCATTAGGTAGGTCGGGCATTGTGTACTTGTCCCACGCCCTTCCGATAGCGGGAGAGGAGTTTGCTGCGGGGACGCAGCATTCTCTTCTCCGTGCCTCGACCAGTTTAGGAGGCAGCTGGCCGACTATTCCAATGGGAATAGCAGACAACTCTTACCGTACGCCCAAGGTCTGTGACCCCGGAACATACACCTCTCAAAACAGGCCGAGGTGCCTCGGCTTGTGGGAACCTTAGTTCAAAAATGGAGAGGAAAAGGCATCCCCAAAGGTAGCCCCTTCGTATCTCTCCTGTAAGGTTCGGCCTGCGAGAGAATATCCCTCCCAGGTTCAATTCAATATATATATATATATATATATATATATATATATATATATATATATAAATAATTCAACTACTCACTCAAGAAACAACTACATTTGTTCAAGTTAATTATAACATGTTAACGTCAATAAATGTATCACAATTGTAAAATCTTCGGATTAAAAATTTTTCTGTATATTTAAAAAGTCTGTCACGTTATAAAATCAAGGAAAACTACGCTTTCTGCTTTTCCCACGGTACGATCAGAACCTTTCGCTTCAAGTTCGTCAAAAATATTCCACGTTCACTTATACACAAATGACTGGTTAAGTCAGCAGAAGTCATCAGCCTGAGCTCAGCTGTTCGGCGCTTTTAAAACTCTTTGGAATTTCTGCCAGCTGACACTCTGTGCTACAACGGCAAATTCAGCTTTAAATGTATAAATTTCAACACGCGTTCCTTACGTTTGTATCACACTTATTAAAGGTATTAGATAAAAAAATTGTAACTAGAATAAACGAGTTATTAATATCCTATCAACAGTAGCACCGGTTTTTCATACATTTTAAAATATAAATGTAGCAACTAATTTAATGCGTCAGGATGGAAAAATATTGACCGGACCCAGGACTTCCTCAGAGTACGTGGAGCTCTTACCATACAAGCTACCTGGTACTTTTTCTGTCTCCAAATCAAATCATTATATCTATGTTCAATTTAACTACAATATCCATTCTTCATTGAAGTCCTGAAATTCGGCCGTGGAAAACCTGATACAGTAAATTGAAGGTAGCCTGTGTTGAGGTTTATACAATGAACGGAGAAATCATGCACCTGACGCAGAGTCGACCCGGGTAGCTCACTTGTTTTTTTTAAAAAAATTATTGTTTCCAATATTATCCGAATGAGGAAATAGTATACGTCATTACGTGAAATTTCAAAATAATTATTATAACTACAAGTAATAACAATTAGAAGACTACGTGTACTTAACCACAAATCTGGACACTCAAATTTGCCTGTCATACACAACTGAAAATACAATATATATTTACTTAGTAGCATGATAAATATTCCGTAACGTTAATAATATTTACTCAGTAAGCATTAGACATCAATGGGCTGCGGAGCCAAAGAAATATTAATAATAATGTATGCACCCAAATTAAACAAGCACTCAGTAAAATAATTATTTAGCAAATCACTAAATATGAAGTACACGACACACGAGAATAAACACAAAACCTGATACACGCACACTGGGAATAAGCACAAACACTAACGACTCACAAATCCCTTCACGAAACTAAACGGCAAGGAATATGCCCTTCCCTAATAACAACACATAACCTGGGTTAGATTTCCGGTCCGGTCGAGATTTTTCTATCCTAATACGTTAATTCAGATTCATAACCGTTTTGGTGATTGAAAACTTTTCTTCTATTCTTGAATTAAATGTAGAAATTTTGAGTTTTAATTTTTTTTTTCTTACATATCAATGAAGAAACCCAAAGCTTATCTCGATAAATCCTCATGAAATTCCGAATCTCGGTTCATGACGTGCCCTGGTAAAGCTATGAAATGTAAAAATACAAATAAGCTTGGCTGCTAGTTCTTGAAAAAGCTCGACAAAGGTCGTTACTCCTTCAAATAATTAACGTCTTTCTTTTCTATCCTTAATATAGTCTAACATTCCTCCTAACCAAATCTTAAAATTTTGAATGACTAAAAACATTTGGCGACGTTTAATAATGGCGCCGATAAGGTACTATATATATCATAATAAAATTTTGAAAGCATAGATAAGAACTCAGTAAAAAAATATTATTCGGATATAAAAATTTAATGATTCTCATTACTCTTCCAGAAATTGCGCATCCCGCTAAGTAGTTAAGTTAAAATCACTTATAAAATCTTGAACTCTCACAAAGAATTCAGACATGACCGTACCTTGTTATCGTGGACGCTGGATAAATAATCAACATACAAATTAAGTTTATAACAGCGCTTTCTATTGTAAAGCAATTAATTCTACTTATCTCTCCAAATTTGTTTTATCATCAGTATATCACTTTATGTGAAGCCTTTGAGATGTATTAGAATCGAATGTTTAGGAAGGGTTCATGGTTAAAGCTAATAAGTTCACTATTTAATTTCTATTGTTTGTGAAAGAAGGAAGAAAAAAGTAAAGCGTATTGACTATAGTTTAACGATATCAATTGATTATTCGACAAAAAATACAATTAATTCAGGAAACAAAGAAACACTGTCAGTCTTTTCTTGTCTTTTAAACATTTAGGGCCACTGTATTTTGGTTCTCATAGAGATGAATTAAGCCTGTGAGAGCTGTTTTCTCGCAGGCAGAACCTTTCTGGAGAGACGGAGACGGATACATTTGGGGATTCATTTTCCTCTCTCTGTTTTTGTACTAAGGTTCCCACAAGCCGAAGCTCCTCGGCCTGCTTGGAGAGGTGAATGTTCCGGGGTCGCAGACCTTGGGCATACAGTAAGAGTTGTCCACTATTCCAATTGGAACAGTCGGCCAGCTGCCTCCTATACAGCTCGAGACACGGAGAAGCAAACCATAGAAATCCCCAATCCCGTCATCGGAAGAGCGTGGGACAAGTACCTTCTACCAGACCTACCTGATGCAGGTTTTATAGGGTTTGTCCTGCATCACTTTTAGGCAAATGCCAGGTAGAATCCTTAAATTATAGCCCGGCTACCTTCCTCCTCCCTTCCGCATCCCACCTTTCAAATCCCTTCCTATGCTATTAAAGGGGAGTTGTCACCACGTGGATTCCCCTCATGTAGCCTGTTACTTGTTTTTTTTTTTAAAAAAAACTCATAGGCTACCAGGGAGAGGCAGAAGAAATATCGGAGAATATTACACAACATTATTAGAGCAAAATAAAAACACTGATGTTTAGTCGTTTTTATGGACACCTTCGGGTTTAAAGATGTATGTAAAAAAATCTTTTTTTCGCATGCAGCAAGGCAGAAAAACATTGCCTTAACAACTTTTTCATGATTTATATATACATTATTAAACCTGAAGAATTCCTAAAAAAGTTCGAAACATCGGTATATTTAATTTTTTTCTTAATAAACGATTTTCTGACTCAAGGTCGTTTGCTTATTTATTTATATTATTATAAATATCAGATAATTTTTCATCATTATTTTGGTTTACTATTTTTACTATAAGCTAAAATATAAGTAATATTATCCTGTATCTGCCTCAGCGTTTTTGCCTCATTGTAGATTATTAAATACATACATACATACATAAATAGGTTTCAGAGACTTGTGTTTCTAAGACTTAGAGGAAGAGATTTAAATAGTTTTATTAGTGGATGGATAATGTTTACGTTTTTCATAATACTTTATACGTAATTCAAACGCCTATTTAACGGAGTTACAGAAATCGTTTTATACTGAAAGTGTAGAGAAGCTAGAAACGTGATATAAGAGTAGGCCTACAGATTTAAAAAAATAAAAACGAAATTGGTACTATTTATTTAGTTCTGAAGCACGTAGATAATCGGAAGCACGACAAATATTTTAAAAGTATCGTAAGTGCATAATGTTTGATAGAAGGATTTTTGTAGTGAGTGCGCAGAGGCAGGGAGACAGCTGTGGCTTATCTTGTAGCCCGCTGGCGTCACAGTGCGCTCCGCTGAGCGTGAACAGAAGCTGACACCTATTATGGCTATGGGGTGAGGTGCAGGTAAATCCAATTTACCTACACACATGCTCAACGAATTCCGTAACAAAAGCACCAGATTCAAAATTCCTTTCACTAAGTATCAACCGTCTTAATACGGCAACACATTTTTTGACAGTTGGAGACATTTAATTTAGTTTTTTATGTAGTGGCTTTATTATTCGATTTACAGATACCTCAATTACATAGTTACCATACAATTAGAAAATGCGCCCATTTGAAATTAATAACATTTGTTGCAACTCATTGTTCAAGTAACTTTTTTTAAATGAATACTGTTTGTTAATTCTTGTTTCTATCTATAAATTTTATTACTAGCCTCTTCGTGAACCTGAAAAAACGAGACTCTTATAAATAAATGTAAGTTTGGAATACTTAAGTTTGAAAGAGTCTCAAAGTTATTTACCGCTTCAGAGGCCCTTTCAGTCGTTTTTCTGTAAAGCGGAAAAAATACATGACTAAGCTATCAAAATATGGTTTTGGAACGTTCGCTATTTAGTCACAATATGGCGGATGGATTTTACGTAAAATTTTTGTTAAGTTTCAAAAGCGAATAAAATCGAGATATTTTAACTACGACATTCTCTCTTAAGATTGAAAATTGTTTTACATCACTAAGTGCCATCTCACAGATCTGTATAACAAGGAAGCAAAGTTTAATAAAAATCGGTACATATATGTATATATATATATATATGTTACCTAGCATAAAATTTATGCTAACAAAGATAAAAATTTAAACTATTATATATTTCAATTACACATAAAAGATTTTGACAAAGACTGTATTAATATATATAAAACAAAATAGCCATGTTTCCAGTCCTAAATTAATTTGAAATTGCAAAAAGTCGTAAATTACAAATTACAGAAACTTTCGTCTCTTTTAGGTATATTCATGTAAAAATAAGAAATATTGTTAACTAATATGTTGACTATGTTGTTTTTCTAATTTAATAGATGTATATGTATGAAACAGGCATCTTTAATTCGTAATTTATGACGTTTTTCATTTGCAAATCAATTTAAGACGGAAAATATAGCTATTTTATTTGATTAATTTAAAATATTTGATTAGCGGAACAACATAATGAATGCAAAGAAAGTAATAAGGAAATTTCAGTTTAGCTTCGGGATTGAGGAGGAAAAACGTTTTTCAGAACCGGAAGGCAAATGCGGACGGATTTAGAATGTTTCTACATTAGAAATACCCAGATTGGGAAAACAAGGATACCTCTGTTGTCGAGTACTGGGAAAGGTTCAAAAATATTGCCTTAGCAGCTATAAATAAATCTGTTTTTAAGAAACGATAAAAGCGTAATGCTTATCCGGAATAATCATCGATCACATTGGAAAACTAAAAGTGAGTTGACATACTCTAAGCGTAAAGAATGCTGTTTAATTAATTGTTTTAACAAAAAATTAATTTTTCCGAAAAGAACCAGTTAAAATCTGTATTTGGTAATCCTGCTCTTTGCAGAAAGTAATGATTTTTTTGGGTGTAGACAACCTATGTATAGGGTAATCCACATAGTGGCAACTCCCCTCTTATAGCATAGGAAAGGGATTTGAAAGGTGGGATTTGGAAGGGTAGAGGAAGGTAGCCAAGAGTTAACTAGGGCCCCCGGCCTATATTTTAAGGATCCTACCCGGCAATCGCCTAAAGAAATGCAGGAAAAACCCTAGAAAAACCTGCACAGTTAGGTCGGGCATTGGGTACTTGTCCCACGCCCTTCCGATAGCGGGAGAGGAGTTTGCTGTGGGGACGCAGAATTTCCTTCTCCGTACCTCGACCAGTTTAGGAGGCAGCTGGTCGACTGTTCCAATGGGAACAGCGAACAACTCTTACCGTATGCCCAAGGTCAGTGGCTCTGGAACATATACCCCTCAAAACAGGCCGAGGTATCTCGGCTTGTGGGAACCTTAGTTCAAAAACGGAGAGGAAAAGGCATCCCCCAAAGGTAGCTCCATCGTATCTCTCTTACAAGGTTCTACCTGCGAGAGAATATCTCTCGCAGATACTGCCTGCGAGAGAATATCCCTCGCAGGCCTTTTTTGAAAATAAAAAGTAATGGTTGAAATCGGTTTTATAAATACTTTAAGAGACGCATTGGTGATGCGAGAATTTCTCCTCCACTCAGGAACCAGAATAGAAAATTAATACTAGATGATATAATATGTAAAACGAATGAATATATCCCCGGTGTGTATGGCGTTCTTCGTGCAAACATTTTACTGATTCGGTACAATTTGAGTTGAAAGTGTGCGAATTTCGTGAACATGTAATAAAATTAAAGAATTACAAATCGGTCGGGCTAGATGGTATAACAGCAGAGATTTTGATGCTAGAGGAGAGGAATCCATAACATTTTACTCAATACGTCTATTTCAAATCTCAGTCAAGAGTTCCGTAGTTCAGCGAACTGTAAAAAGATCAGAATGCAGCAGCTACTGGCCGGTAAGGTTAACGTCAGTTGCGTGTTAAGTTTTAGTGCGTATAAAATCGGAATAACTAAAACAAACGCAGGTACGAAAATGGATTACTTTTAAATGAGCAACATGGTTTTGCGGTATAGATAACGTTGTGAATGTCAGACGGTATGCCGAATCTCTGTTTCGTTATGATCTACAATTTCGAAGTTAAGTATTATATGTTTCTAAAAATTTATCTTTAAATAATATACGTGGAAGGACTTTTAGCGTAAACTTAACGATTGGGCAGAATAGATGCGATAATAATAGATTTTTCAATATTATAAAATAATGACGAATTTATGCCTGGACTCTGATATTTCAAGCCTGTTCTAACTTAGAAATATTTAGACGCAACGGAGTTATTACATGTTGAAAGGAATTACAATAATTCGGGTTCTCTTTTATATGCTTGATCACATTCGAACCACATCATAGAGGTTATACTCAAAAATTACGCCGAGGACATTTATTTACCAGGGCTACTCTTATCAATATCACCGGCCATGGGATAATTATTTTAAGCTTGATAATATAGTCGTTTTTCCCCGAACGCTTCACAGTAAAATTATCGCTCTGAACTTCATGAAATTTCTTTGAATTTTAAGAATTTCTGTGAAGGCAGTTGAGAAGAAAATATCTTTAATATAATCGAAACATTTCGTAAATAGATGCTCCGCACGAATTCCAGTTCTTCGAAAATATATATCGAAACATGACACTTGTTCTGTTGGCAATTTTCAAAACAAAACATCTGTAGGAAAAAGTAGTCACAGCATCGTATATTATGAATACGAATAAAAATATAATCTACTGATTCATATCTGAATGCAAAAGGCATTCCCTTTGTTATATATACAATATTCGACTCTTACAGGCTGTGAAATAAAATGTCTGCTTAAAATATAAGGTGTCCAATGAGTAATGCACTTTTCAGAGAGTTTGGGAAAGGTATAGAATTTCATTCATCAGGCTTGTGAAGTAATTACTTTCCTCATATAAGATTTTTAACATTTTGCCAATCAATGGTGATGTAGGATATAAATGTGCATGGCCACAACTGTATAATTTTGAACATCACATTTTATGTTGTATTTGTGTTCTTTATGAATTATGAATTGTCTTGAATTCAAATTTGGGGAGCTAAGGACAGGTAAATGATGGACCTGGTACTGCATAAAATCCCTCCGTTTTTAAATTCTTATATAAAATTGTCCGCCTCAAATCAAGACAGCTTGCTTATAAAATGAATATTTGCACTCTAGGTCAGGTCAGTTCTCATGCATTGTCCGTTTTATCGCCGCATACACATTTACATTTGGATTTTTAAGTAAGACCTTAAAACAATTTCCGCGGGAAAGTCGCAAAATAAGCGATGTAACGTTGTTTTTTTTAGGGCAACAGGCTACATGAGGGTAATCCACATTGGGAAACTCCCCTTTAATAGCATAGGAAGGGATTTTAAAGGGGGGATGCGAAGGGTAGAGGAAGGTTTTTTTTTAGGGCAACAGGCTACATGAGGGTAATCCACATTGGGAAACTCACCTTTAATAGCATAGGAAGGGATTTTAAAGGGGGGATGCGAAGGGTAGAGGAAGGTAGCCAAAAAAAAGAATTTATTAATGTAAACTTACACAACGTTACAAACGATGTAACGTTGTGTAATTTTACATTAATAAATTCTTTTTTCTGATTTGGCTGATGTTTATTTATTTATTCGTTTTCTCAATAGTCATATATATATATATATATATATATATATATATATATATATATATATTGTAATACCTCAAATAAAATTACCAATTTAAACAAACAATTATTATTTATTAAGACACAATTTATAATTTCTCAAATAAATAATAAAATTTTATAAAATCAAAACAATTTTATTTATCTTGAATACATTTGATAAATTAGACTCAGTACCCCAGGGTATTTACTGGGTTGATAAGGAAACGGAACACAAATTTTACAATTGAACAAAACAGTTAAAATAAATGAAAAACGAAATGAAATGATTGAAACGAAATCTGACAATTTACAATTATGAATACAGAAAAATAAACTTACAAGCTTTCTGGTCCATGCAATTTGGATCTCTCGCATACCGGCACACACTCTCTTTATATGGGCATAAAAGGCACCAGGTTGCGCTCACACTCTGCTTCACAGCCAGCTCTTCTTGATGAAGTCACCCTCACGATGAATTCAACCAACTCTGCTGACAGACAGATTTCCACGACGAACTCCTACCGACTTTTGATGACTGATGACCAACTGATTACTCTCGGCCACCCAGCTTGATCTCTCTTTACGTCTGCTGACTCGAACTTCACTCTCCTAGGACTTTCTCGTACAGATTCTGCTACTACACTCCACGTACATCACCTTACAACTCTCACGTCTAACTCGTCTGAGGTCTCCTGTCTAACTCTGCTTTTTTTTTCGTCCAGCTGCCCTCTTATTTATATCCCCGCTCCAGAATATTCCCTTGTTTTCACAGTTGTTTTGAAATTCCATGTTCGCCAAATAACACCAGCTGTTGGCTTTCTCCCGCTCCGAGATCCACTCAATCAATTAAAATAAACATCTCCTTTTAATATAATTGCGTCGTCCATCTGTTATCATGCCTTTCAGGTTTCCGTCGTCAAGATGTCGGTTACAACCATTTAGCCCTGAGAGCCGCAAAAATGTCCAATTATAGTCCTCCCCTTCTCTAAGAGCCACTTATTCATCATTTTATCATTATCTTTTATATGTACAAACCACTCAAGAATCCCCAGTCTGAGTTGGTAAACACATTTGATAAAAATAAGAACAAAATTCATGTCCTTCTTAGCTGGTTATTACAATATATATATATATATATATATATATATATATATTTATATATATATATATATATTAACATTTGACATATTTCTTCTAGTTGTCTTAAACGTTGCAGTTATTGTAACAACCGGTTGGTTGTGTGTTACATTGTTGGAAGTTCATAAATAACAGAGCTGGGTACTCACAAATCTCTATTTTGTAAACAGTTAATAATTTTCTGGTATTTATGATACATATTAAACGAAGTACTAGGGAGGCAAACAGACATTTTAATTAAAAAAGCAGAATTACTCTTGTAATGGGAGGAGCTATTTTCTTTCAAAGCCAATAATATTCAAATAAACACTCCGCATAAAGGTGTTTTAGAAAGGAGGTATCATTTTCTGTGAGGATGTGTAAATAAATCTATCTATATATATAAAAATGAATTGCTGTTCGTTAGTCTCACTAAAACTCGAGAACGGCTGAATGGATTTATCTTATCTTAGTCTTGAAATGTTCGTGGAGGTCTAGGGAAGGTTTAAAAGGCGAGAAAAAATCGAATAATTTCCAGGAAAACCCTAAAAACAGCCCTGTTTTATTTCCCATACAAACGTTTTCTAAATAAAATACAAATCTACACCAGTCGAGCAATTTTCACCAAATTTCGTACACGTGTTCTTTGCGACCAGGAAACAAACACTGTTGGGGTGAGACGCGTCTTCCACCCCCAGAAGCGGGGGTGGAAATATTTAAACATACTAAAACAGCCGATATTTGAGTCGGATAAATATTTTTAGGGGTCAAAGATATTGAAAGTGTTTCTACCAATGTTATCTGAATACAATTTTCATCCCCTACGCCATGTGAAAAGGACACCCTTCGGGTTTGGGGTGGAGATGCTTTACAGTAAAATAACGCGAATACAACCGAGATTGGAGTCAAATCGAAGGTTATGGAAGTCACTGTGTTTAGTTACGACATTCAAATTGGCATTTACCCCTCAGATGCAGGGGTAGCGGGGTGAAAATTTTGGAACATGCAAACACGGCAGATATTTGCGTTGAAGAAATATTTTTCAGAGTTAATTATAATGATTAGGGTTCGAGTAGCGTTACATAAAAATTGCGCAAAAGCAGCCGAAATTGGAGTCATATCGGGGGTTATAGATAAATGACATCTCGGGCAACGCCGGGCACCCAGCTAGTAATTTATAAATATGATGAGATCTGTGTTCGTCAAACTTTATACGAAGAACTTTTTTAAGGGAAATATATAATAGATTACGCGTTGTTTACCCGTATAATTTAGATGCATAAAACTAAACCAACGACATAAGACGTGTTAACATGAAATGCTCTTTCTCTAACCAAAACATGCAATGTTTAAGATATAAAAATAATTTGAAAAAATTCTATTCCTTCAAGACACTACGCTGAGGTTCTTGCATTGTCAGATTGGCAAAACGGAACATAAGCCAATTGCTTTACACTGGATGAATGTATCAGTAGATCGGTAATGAGGGATGGTGTGGTCTTGCATTTTCGTTGAAAGGAATATGTTAATTATTATAAAGATAGATACGATATTGTAGACCGCGTTCTCAGTAAAGTCCACGCAGAAAATAAACGCGTATTATTTCTGGCGATTTCAGCATAGACTTTCAGACCGAAACCCGGAAGAAACATACCATGGAACTCCTAGTTGTCTCAGGGTATTTCCGTGTGTAACTCGACTCCCACGATGGCGGCTGCTTTTCGTATGGTAATAAAACGCGAAATTTAGATATTTTATTGAGATTGAAATGCATAGTACGAAGAAGAGAGAAGAATATGTCTGGGTAACAAGAAGAGGGGAGGAGAATCGCTTGTGGTTGTAAAGAAGTTCAAAGAGAGAAAATAATATTCATGATTTTTGGATAATACTTCACAGATCCCCGAAATTAAAACCATCACTGAACTCGAAATCTCATTTATCCTTCACAACGAAAAAACTCCTTTACACAACCCTCATACATCCCCTCTGATTTAATGCCTTTTATATCTGGGGTTCGACCGTTACCCACCCACATAAATAAAATTCAAATATTTCGAAATAAAATACTCCGCTTTACTGTCCTCGGTACGTTACTAACTCTAGAATCCACAATGACCTAAATATTCCCTCAACTAATAAAAACACAATTAAAACCGCCCTAATCCTACGTAATAGAAATCTCAACCACTTCAATCCCATTATCTCAAATACAGAATCTCCTCACCCTCCACCTAAACCCCTCAGAAGGCTAAAAAGAAAACGACAAATTGACCTGGCAGCCACCGTAAATTAATATATATATATATATATATATATATATATATGTAAATAAATAAATAATTCATAACTTCCTTTTTAACTACTCACTCAAGAAACAACTACATTTCATCAAATTAATTTAAACATGTTAACGTCATCAATGTATCACAATTGTTAAATCTTCGGATTAAAAAAAATATTTTTTGAGATGATTTTCATTCAATAAATCGTTGTATTGGATAATTAAAGAAAAAAAAAAGCTTGTATGGTACCAAAATCGTACCTACTTAAATCTTAATATTTATGCAGCACGTCGAGATTTTTTTCTCTGATGCTTTGGCAACGAGAAACTCGAAACTGTACTAATCTTCAATCATAGGTTTTTATAAATATTAATTTCGGAATTTCCAGTTGGTTCTTGTATCTAAATATATCATAATTTAGTTGAACTCAATATTGCCAACTGTGTAAAGTCAGAGACACCTTTATTTCATTACAGTCGACATGGCATACCGATAGTTGCAGGGACATTATACTTCAATATATCACAATATATGTATCGATTATTTCGTATGTAAACTCGATACAAAATCAATACAAAAATTAATAATGGAAAGGTAACTCTTCTCCTTCAGTTTCCACCGTTAATAAATGAGTGGCCGAGATTAATCTTCGCAGTGAAAGCATTCAAGATGTGAAGGACGTCCGCAAAGTGCAACCATATCTGAAAGCGCTTATAAGTGCACGATATTATTTTAGAAGCATACGAAGATGCGTGTAGTTGTTAATAACGTGGAGATCTGAAAAGAACGCTTCCGTTACATTTTACACGAGGAATTGCACATGAGAATCTGTATGGAAGATTAGTGCCACGCATGCTCACTGCGGATCAAAAACGCATTCGGACGACACTTTCCCGACAGTGCTTCCAGAATTTATGTAAAACAAGAGCTGATATCAGCGGTAAATTCATGGTGTCGGTTGTTTTGCGATGCGAAAGAAATTCGATCGACCTGGAAAAAGATGAAACTATAACTTGGAAATACTATCTTGAGCTAAGGAAACTGGACACAAAAATTCAAAAACATTGGATTTAAGATAAAAGTCTAGAGCCACCAGAACTGTGAACTTGTCCACACAGTGTCTTTGGGATGGAAAATTGAGAGATTTTCTCAACGAAGTGTAGTAATATCCAACCCTTATCTCCCGATTCGGCTCTTTCGCCTGTGTCGAAAATTCAAAATTTTCCTCGCGGTCCAACGTTTTTCGTCCAATCAAAGGTTGATTGTCGTTATACACGCCCCTCCACAACTCGCAGACGTATACGTACTAATTTTGTTATCAGAGTAATAAACTAGGTTCCCACAAGCCGAGGCACCTCGGCCTGTTCTGAGAGGTGTATGTTCCGGGGTCACAGACCTTGGGCATACGGTAAGAGTTGTCTGCTATTCCCATTGGAATAGTCGGCCAGCTGCCTCCTTAACTGGTTGCTTCCCCACAGCAAACTCCTCTCCCGCTATCGGAAGGGCGTGGGACAAGTACCCAATGCCCGACCTACCTGATGCAGGGTTTTCTAGGGTTTTCCCTGCATTTCTTTAGGCGAATGCCGAGTAGGATCCTTAAACCATAGCCCGGGGGCCCTAGTAACCCTTGGCTACCTTCCTCTACCCTTCCGCATCCCCCCTTTCAAATCCCTTCCTATGCTATTAAAGGGGAGTTGCCCAATGTGGATCACCCTCATGTAGCCTGTTGCCCTAAAAAAAATCCCTTCCTATGCTATTAAAGGGGAGTTGCCCAACGTGGATTACCCTCATGTAGCCTGTTTCCCTAAAAAAAAAAACAATTCCTTTTTTATTTTCTATTTTCTCGTACTTTAGTTGGATGAAAATAAATTCAATCTAAAGTATCGACTCCCAATCAATCGTTTTAATTTTATAGAACTATTTGCTATCCATTGAGATGCTGAGGAATTGAGAGATAAAGTAGGAAAATATATCTTGGAAAATGAATCACCAATTTTTGAAATCCGAATAAAATATTCTAAATACATCCACGCCATAGTTAATATACTGCAAATAAAAGTCATATAAGCACACTACGCCCTCTGCTCTTTACCACAGAATTCCTAACACTCCCCTGCCGTCTCCGCTTCTCTGTTTTCACGTCCCCCCCTCGGTTTTTATCTGTAGTCCGTGAAGAGGATATACCCATTCCTCCTTTAAAGCACACTCCACATGAACTCTTCCCAAATGCATTACAAGGAAAGATTTCACAGAATAACAGTAATATTTATGACTCGCCCAAATATTTATATTAATTTATAGTTTATGTTACTTTTAATGTGGAACGTTCGCAATACGATTCGGGTATTCTTCAAAATAACTTTCGCTTCTATATTACTGCTGATTTTATCAAAACGAAACAGTTTTTAAATGTTAGATAATTTTACGAGGTTGTAGGAGTCACTTCTGAGACACACAATCTGGCTGTAGTTGTATTATGGTTTCATTAACTTTTTCAAATATGGATGAAAATTTAAGTTAGGCTGAGTCTTAAAGTTACTTATGCAAATCGACGAAAATTTCAATTTTCGTAGAAATAAACTTTTATATAAGTTTCCAATAAAAATATTAATATTCTTTGTAATTGTATTGTAACTTTGGCAATATCACTTCAGTCTGGAGATAGAATTAGCAAATATCACAACGGTTACTCGAAAAGTCTACTCACATTTAAATTTTATTCTTCAAATTAATTTCTCTTATTGTCTCTTATAGGGGTCGTTTAATTTATTGTGTAATTGAGAAGTTATTAGTTTTACGCCAACTTTTTGGTAAATGTTCATAGTTATAGATATGTACCGACATACAGAAAAACACATGTTAACAATATATATTAATAATTTAAAATTTTGACAACATAATGACGCGGACGAAAAAAGAAATGTTAAACATTATATATAAAAAATTGTAATAAGAAATCTGACTCTGCTAATTAAAAGAACATATAGGCCACTGTAATTTAGTAGCGTAATAAATTGTAATGTTACCTACATCAACGGAAAGAAAAATGTGACTGTTATATCCAAATTTTGTTATTTATTATAAACATCACCTATGAACATTGTCTGTAACATTAATGTTGATGGACGTTTATAGCCCTGCAGCATGTAATATATTTTAGCGAAATATTGGCATGAAAATAATATCTCTTCACGGGACTACTACCTCAACACAATATAACTACAGTTTATTAATGTTTTTGTTCAATTTCTGTTCAGTAGATTGGAATCGATTAGCTCTGTTCCTAACTTTTCACAGAAATCAGAAGTTTGTAAAACTCTTCAAATGCTTTTTTTTAGGTTAACAGGCTACATGAGGGTAATCCACGTTGGGCAACTCCCCTTTCATAGCATAGGAAGGGATTTGAAAGGTGGGATGCGGAAGGGTAGAGAAAGGTAGCCAAGGGCTACCCGGGCTATGGTTTAAGGATCCTACCCGGCAATTCGCCTAAAAGTGATGCAGGGAAAACCGTAGAAAAACCTGCATCAGGAAGGTCGGACATTTGGTACTTGTCCCACGCCCTTCCGATAGCAGGAGAGGGGTTTGCTGACTGAATATTCTCAGGGGATTCCTACCCGATTTACTCTTCGGATATAAAATATTTTAAGGACTGCGTAAATTTCAATTCTCATTGTTAATAAACGTTTCCGGTGCGTTAATATTGCGCAGAAGATCCTCCATTGCGTTATTGAAGAGATAATGTGCACAGAATTCTATTATATAAATCTACTATTCAGAACATGAAATACGATATATTGTTGTACTTTTTTAAATGAATGACTGAACTATAGCCTGCGAGAGGATGTTCCAGGGTCATAGACCTTGTGCATACGGTAAGAGTTGTCCGCTATTCCCATTGGAATAGTCGACCAGCGGACTCCTTAACTGGTCGAGGCACGGAGATGGGAATGCTGCGTCCCCACAGCAAACTCCTCTCTCGCTATCGGAAGGGCGTGGGACAATTACCCAATTCCCGACCTACCTGATGCAGGTTTTTGTAGGGTTTTCCCTGCATTTCTTTAGGCGAATGCCGGGTAGGATCCTTAAAATATAGCCCGGGGGCCCTAGTTAAGTCATGGCTACCTTCCTCTTCCCTTCCGCTTCCCCCCTTTCAAATCCCTTCCTATGCTATTAAAGGGGAGTTGCCCAACGTGGATTACCCTCATGTAGCCTGTTGCCATTAAAAAAAAAGAATGACTGTTCGTATAAACTAAATATAATGAAGCATATATATATATACATTTACACAAATATATTGTGTCGACACCGTAGGCGCTTGTACACCTTGGTAGAGCAAATCCATATCGATAGCATATGAAGGAGTACCGCGATATAAAAGCATAATAACCAGTCGAATTTCAATAATAAATTAACTTCATAATAATTATTTTATTTAATATACAGACCATGAACAATCAAAACACAATATAATACACACAAAATCTAAATAAAAATTCGACTTACAAATTAACACATTCACAATAACAAATGCAACTATTTAATCTTTAAATTAATTTAAATGCCTTGGATATGTAATAAACTATAAAGAAAATGTTTAATGAATCAAAATGAAAATTTTGACGAAAATTATCAAATTCGAAGAATAAAATAAAAATTTATTCAAAATTCAAAACAAATTAAATTATAATTATAATATTTAAAATTTTAACTTTAATATGATATTCCAAAATATTAATAAAAAATCAGTGTTCATAAAAGTTATAAATGATATTAATTAAAATTTTATATAGAAACCATTAATTAATTGTGATTTTAATTAATGAAATGCAATTCACTTAATTTTTAGAAAAAATTAATCATCAACAAGGCAGATAATTCGAAAACTTACTGATAAAGAGTTTCTTAAAAGAACAGAAAATCTTATAATTATTCTGACTCTTGAAATATAGTTTGATTCCAAAAAGGGTTATTTACAAAAACAAATAATAAATTTTAATTGCAATTAATTTTAGGAATTCTTCTAATGCAATACTAAATTATTTTTATATGAATCTTTGAACACTTTAATTATTACTTTTCAAAATCAATGAAAAGAAGGCTGCTGGCGTCAGCTTGCCTTACACTCGTAGAGCTGGCACAATTTCATCTCCGAACTTGCCCGTATTTTATCGAAGAGCTGTCCCGCTTTCGCAGCGAAAGTCAATTACACTACTTTTACACGCTCACTATCCATAAAACACTTTTCTTTCTCGTCGTAACATTCAAATTGAATTCGTAGGGTGTGCGTCTCTAATTCTAGCCAAGAAGTCTCTAATTCAGCATGACTGAAAAACGGGCTTTTTCTACCAATCTTGAATTTTAGGAACCAATCAGATGAACGAATTCAAGTTTCAGTTTCGCGGACTTCCACCTGATTGGTTTCCGACCGCAAAAAAGCTTAAGTTGAATCAAGACTCAAAAAATTTCCCTGATTTATCTAGCAGATCTCGGAACACTTGAGCAACCCTGTAAATATGTTTAAAATATACTGCATTCATTTTTATATTAATTTAATTACATATTTCTTTAAAGTAGACTATCATTTATTTTCCCTTAATAATTCATTGTTCATATTAAAATTAATTTATGCATCACATGTACTGAATTTAGTCAAATTAATTATTTACAAACTTTTAGAATTAACATTAAATAATTAACATAATTAAATAAGTATAATAATTCTTCACCTAAGTATATAATTATTTAAAAACATAAATTAAACTATCCATTTTTCTATACACACAATAAGAAGTTAGTACAATTATTTACGTAACTAATTTTTAAAGGGTAATCAATTTCATTATTTAATAATTTTTAAATATTAAAATTACCTCTTTTACGTTGTTCATTACTAAATTCCATTCATTTTATGTTGTAATATACTCGTTATATATATATATAAAAGTTAGCAATTTAATATATAATTCGTATATAGAGATGGTCCCACAATAATCGTATTAGATATGACAAAATTCTGCGTAACGCAAAACGCTTGTAAGAGGAGAAGAGTAGGAGCAGAATAATTGGGGAGCTCTTTTGAAATATCAATGTTTGCCGCACGTGTTCATGGGGAAGCAGCTGTCAGTAAGCTACTCCTGATGTGAATGCACGAACGCACAAAGCCTACCTTTAAAGCGTTCATCACAGCATCACCTACAAAGAACTGGATATATTTGCCATCCCTCTCACTGCAAAGTAGCTGGTCGCTCCGGCTACTAGTCACTATTGGTAGAAATATGCCCACAATACTTTATAGATACGGGTGGACATGAAGTTACAAATTTAATTTTATTATTAATTAGTTGAGTACCAGACGTTTCCCGGGAATTAATTTATATTAGACTTTAAAAGGATTTAGTTCCACAGTAATTTCATTTAGAATATAAACTGTTTTAGAATATAAACCTTTTCCACTCTGTAATATACATATTACTCCATCCTGACTGGCACTGTAAACGTGAATTACCAGAAATCAATAGCGTCACGTGTCAACGACACCCAGAATTTTAATTAAGAACCCAACTTATCAGAAATTAAATCAACAAGTTAATCATAAATTGCGGTCGTTTTTTAAAATTAAATTAGTTCTTTCTTGTTTACACCCCTAATTCGAAGGACGGTCTGTACTCGATCTTGAACGGATCTTAAACAGATCTTTCAGGAGTATAAAATACGCCAGTATAAAAATTACTCTGAGTATCTTAAAAGAGCAATTTCTTTTAGGGCAACAGGCTACATGAGGGTAATCCACGTTAGGCAACTCCCCTTTAATAGCATAGGAAGGGATTTGAAAGGGGGAATGCGGAAAGGTAGAGGAAGGTAGCCAAGGGTTAGCTAGGGCCTCGGGGCTATATTTTAAGGATCCTACCCGGCATTCGCCTAAAAGTAATGCAGGGAAAATCCTAGAAAAACCTGCGTCAGGTAGGTCGGGCATTGGGTACTTGTGCCACGCCCTTCCGATAGCGGGAGAAGAGTTTGCTGTGGGGTCGCAGCATTCCCTTCTCCGTGCCTCGACCCGTTTAGGAGGCAGATGGCCGATTATTCCAATGGGAATAGCGGACAACTCTTACCGTATGCCCAAGGTCTGTGACCCCGGAACATACTCCTCTCAAAACAGGCCGAGGTGCCTCGGCTTGTGGGAACCTTAGTTCAAAAACGGAGAGGAAAAGGCATACCCAAAGGTAGCCCCTTCGTATCTCTCCTACAAGGTTCTGCCTGCGAGAGAACATCCCTCGCAGGTATTGCCTGCGAGAGAATTGCCCTCGTAGACCATCCTTAAAAGAGCAAAATTACTACAGGTTCTTTATTGGAGTGAAAAATACTTTCCGAGCGAGAAAATATTCAAAAATTCGCCCGGAACCTGAAGGGATTCATTAATACTCGCAATACATCAAGAAGGTAAAAGAAAATTCCGTAAAAATGTCGGCCAAATATTCTCCCAGGAACTGAAGTTAATACTCAATGCAGTGTCAGAATTTCTTCCGGCACACTAAGGAAATCAAGAATACTCCTGGTATAATATTGAGACCTAAAAATTTAGGAACCCTAGGGGATTCAAAAATATTACCACGGAAGTAAAAGATCTACAGATAAGTTTAGAAAGTGAAGAATATTCTCGGTACCATATAAAAGTCAAGAATACACAGGAAACCTTAAGAGAACCTATAATAATTCAGTACTCTAAAGGAGTGAATAATAGACTTGGTACTTTAAAGATGTAAAAAGTAGTTCCAGTACCCTATACGTACTCCCGGTATCTTCCTCCCCCACTCGTAGTGTCTATTCCAGCCAAGCACGAATAACAGAAAAAGAAACAGTAGTGTAATTTACGAAAGAAAGAAATTCAATAATGATTACTCAGCTATTAAAGGTTTCGTGCAAAGTCTCTAAACTGTCTGTCGTGGAGCAATTTTCAGTTAAATTATTCGAGCTGGTTCGAAACTTCTGGCTGATTTCATGAAAGTTCAACAATCATTTAGGAAAACACACTGGACACGAATAGCCGGTGCAAAACGAAGAACAGAAGCAGACCATTGTCTGGACTGCTAAATATTTTCTTTTTCTGGAGTGCAATTATTTAATAAAGGCGATTGTAATAAGCAGTAATAAAACAAAATAAATAAGTACGGATCGAGTGATATATCTCCGGGTATAAACTCACAATCACAGGATTTCAAACTGAGCAATGATTTGTTGCATTATAAAAATTATTTGAAATATACTGTGACCGCAATGTGAAGAAAAAAGTATGTGTGAGTGGGAGGGGTCTCAGTGTGGAAACACACGCACACAGCACCCATGTCGTCGGAATCGAACCCTCGACGTCTGTGGTGAAGCTGATCAGTACACCACAGCAGATCGGCTCCAAATAATTTTGTTACACGTTTTCGTAAAACTTGTTGTCTTACTTTGGCCATCGTTTATTTTGATTTTAATAGCTTCACCCATGCACACAGTACATCTAAGTCGTTATGAAGGGTATCGACGTCAAGTAAGTCATTTATTTCCCTGTAGAAAAAATTGGACCATAGAATATTTATATTTATAATTTTTATAAGTCGTTAATGAAATTATTAACAATATTTTCTGACATTCAGGTCCGAGTTACGAAGTTTCTTACCTGACTTTAATCTTTTGTTGCCTATTTTTTAAAAATCTACGCACCCAGAAAAATACTCTTTTGTCAATTTCCGTCCCATCCAACTTTTTAAACAATACGTCAAGAGAAACAATATTAAAGGTCATTGCAAAATAAATAACAATAGCGTCTATTCTACCACTATTATTTATTAATTTCTTCTGCTAAGCCTGGAATAGCTTCCGCTAAAGAAATGCCTGTAATACTTTGGTCGTTTCCTCCCTCAATCCTTGGTGAGCAAACTAGACGTCGTACAAAATCCGACTCTAATCCATTTGAAATTGTACCGTATGTATATATACATATATATATATATATATATATATATATATATATATATATAGAGAGAGAGAGAGAGAGAGAGAGAGAGAGAGAGTAACAGGCTACATGAGGGTAATCCACGTGGTGGTGGCAACTCCCCTTTAATAGCATAGGAAGGGATTTAAAAGGGGTAATGCGGAAGGGTAGAGGAAGGTACCCAAGGGTTAACTAGGGCTCCCGGGCTATGGTTTAAGGATCCTACCCGGAAATTCACCTAAAAGTGATGCAGGGAAAACTCTAGAAAAACCTGCATCAGGTAGGTCGGGCATTTGGTACTTGTCCTACGCCCTTCCGATGGCGGTAGAGGTGTTAGCTATGGGGTCGCAGTATTCCCCTCGCCTTGACCTGTTTAGGAGGCAGCTGGCCGACTATTACAATAGGAATAGCGGACAACTCTTACCATATGGCCAAGAACTGCGACCCCGGAACATACACCCTCGGAACAGGCCGAGGTGCCTCGGCATGTGGGAACCTTAGTGCAAAAATCCAGAGAGATGTGAAGGCATCACCAAAGGTAGCCTCCTCCAGAGCTCTCTGAGGCAGATATTTGGAAAGAGCAGATTAAATTGGTATTAATAGCAGTCCCACCGTCGAGAATATCAATCTTCAATCTGGATTTTAGGTAGATATGTCCCGAGGGTTTGAAACCGAGAGGTAAACCGTTAATGTTTGCTAAAAACATTAAAGCCTATATTATTACTTCCCAGGGGTACGGAAGAAGTTATTTCTGCAGGATCGGACATTTGAGAATTTACTTTAACTTTTGAGTTTACGTTCCTTCAAAAAGTCCCGAATCCAGTTGAGGATGTATCAGTCCCCATAACGCTCAATAGCGTCCGACGAGGCGCTGGTGCGAAGAGTTTTGAAAAATCTATTATGTACATATTTACTTTATACTAATCAATTTCACATCAATATATTTGTTTATAATCACTCTTACCCCTGCCCAGCTTCTCCTATTCATTAATAATACGTTGTAAATTGCAGCTATTCTTCTTTTCTCTACATTTATTCCTCATTATCCGCCTTTTTGGATTCTTATACTTTTGCTCTATATTTTGTGGTAAAAGTTTTATGTAAAATAAACTTTTCGGCAGTTGAAATTATCTTTTAATGGTGTCCAATAAAAAAGCTTTAATTGTAAAACTTTAAATACTTCCTTTGTGTGCAGAATCAGGTTACACTATCATCACACATATTTCTAAGAACACGAGCAATTAAGAACTCTTGTGTTTTATAATTGTGAAGCTAGTAAATTATTTCCTTTTTCAGATGATATAATAAGCAGGTAGTGATGTTATCTGGCTGCCTACGGACCATCGATGCATGCAGCAATAATTGAGGCATTTAGACCGGTTTCCCTCCAGTCAGTATTTGAGGTTCTGGCAGCTGTTACGAGATAAAATAAAAACGTTCGGGTTGCCTTATTTGGTGATATACAAATATAATAAAAAACTGAACACGACGTTGTTTGTTACATGTTAAATAAATGTAAATATGTGAACGGGACAGTACAGAAGAATCTTATATCATTTCAAGTATATTGAGCACTTAGTTGTAAGGCGAGTTGGTGGACAATTTTCTTTCTGTTTCATATATATATATCAATATGAGTAGATAAAATAAGGTTATTTACTAGATACGTCAATAATATTCATATATATATATATATATATATATCAATATGAGTAGATAAAATAAGGTTATTTACTAGATACGTCAATAATATAAGATTAACGGAGGATTAAAATTAAGAGTAAATCACATCTGTAACACCATAAACAATTAAAGCTACAGGAACTACGATAACAACAGACTAGTAAATGAAAAAAATCAATAAAACCAAATCAAAGAATTTATATGGAGCTATAAAGCAATGTAAGATTTTTCCGAAGAAGGACAAAATATAATGCACGTATTTATTTATTATAGTAACGCGCAGTTTGCCCGGTAGCAACCACATGAAATTACAAGATATAAAATATAATTATTATTAATAAATAAACTATTTAATTTATATATATTGTAGTAATTATACTATTATTAAACAATTAAAACAAGTCCCCGCGTTGAGGTTCCAATTTGTAGTAATTATATGTAAATGACAATTAAATCACCACGTTGAAGCGTCAATTTGTAGGAATTCAATTAAAATGATTTAAACGTGTCACATGTTGTAGCAACAATTTGTAGTATATAAAGATAAATTATAAGTAAATTAAAAATTAAGTGATCGGATGTTTTAATTAAAAGATCAAATTTAAAGTAAACAAGTAAATTAACTTATTAAATCCAATTATTGAAATTATATTACTTATTAAAACTTGACAATATACCACGGCTAGATCTCAGGGCCGACCATCGGGCCTTCAATAAAGAATATTTAGCTCAAACAATTAAATTTTCAAAGTGACTAAAGCATTAATTTAATAATCAGTAAAATATTAAAATATGAAATCTGAAATTTGTACTCCGAAATCTGACGACAAAATATCATTTACTGTGGGGTTTTCAGATAATAAGTTGTTCAGTTTACCTTAAAGTTTTCTTGTACCAAGAAATGAGCTCGTACACACATTATTATTAACACTTTATAAACAGGCCATAAGACACAGAATTTACTAGGCAACACTTTCTGCTTGCTGAGTTTTCTTACACTTGTTTCGCTGTTCTCTCTATCAATAACTTGTAACCATTATCAAAGTTTGGTTATTTACTGGATACAATAACCTGGCTCCCAATGATTGAAGAAATGAATAACTCGTGAACGTATTCTAGACTCCGAAAATATTCTGCATCAGGGAAAATAACAGTCGGCGTAGTATCGTCGCAGTTGTTTGCTCAAAACAGGAAACTATAGATCGTTCTGAATATTAGAGCTGGTAGACGACATACAGCCTTGCCTACCCAAACACACTTTCTGAAATTTTGTCCTCTGCCTCCTGTCCACACACTGTCGCTCTGCGCGTCTAGCAAAATGTTTTTACGCCGTGTTTACGCCGCCAACAATGCAAGTCCAACAAAATTTTTGTTTATTAATTATATTTCCTTTTAATTACTACAATATATATATATATATTGTAATAAACAGATAAAACTCCTATCTTATCTACCGTCGTGGTAGCCAATATGTAGTAACCACATAAATGGGTCGAAATAAAAAGAATAATTTTTATAAACAACAAATAGATTTATTAAACACGAAAAGAATTTACAAATGAATTTACTACTTTAACATTATAATATGAGAACTCTTGCTCTCCTGGGTCTCTACTGGGTTTGACAATGGACAGAATCAAACCATTAAAAAGAAACCCAACATTTACGTTTTAAAATCAAACACAAGTATCTACCAAATTTATTAATAAACTTAACCTATAGCTTGCTTCTAAATTTTATTATCGAAGAAGGGAACGAAATCTGACTAGTATCCTTTAATGACGTTTACATTACTTAATATGGTATATTCCAACTTACTGTTTCTTAGGTCCACCTCGATTCGTTCCTTAGACACTCACTTTATAGATCCTGATATTCACTCACTGACTCTAAATAACAACTGTTCAACTCTTCGCTGCTTCCTCCGTCTTTCTCACTTGCTAAATAACAACTGTTCAACTCTTCGCTGCTTCCTCCGTCTTTCTCCCTTGCTAAATAACAACTCTCCAACTCTTCGCTGCTTCCTCCGTCTTTCTCCCTTGCTAAATAACAACTGTTCAACTCTTCGCTGCTTCCTCCGTCTTTCTCCCTTGCTAAAACACAACTGTTCAACCCTTCGCTGCTTCCTCCGTCTTTCTCCCTTGCTAAATAACAACTCCCCAACTCTTCGCTGCTTGCTCCGTCTTCTCTCCCACGCTAACACCAACTGCTCGCTGACCGTCTCTCTCCCGTGCTAGCTCCAACTGTCCTTGCTGCGTCCTCCGTCTCTCTCCCGTGCTAAATAACAACTGTTTCCACAATAGGCGATTCTCCTATATATGCCCCCTTTCTCCCTTGTTTTTTTCACTTGCGTCGCAACGGCGCAGTGACAGAAACCCATTCCTCTAATTTTCGTTCCGGCCACTGGGGTCCTTCCGCCTTTCGAACCCGACAATCGCGTTGTCACACTCCGTCTACTAACTTACGGCTTCCTCTCTTTTGTCCGCCTCGCACAAAATCTTTTCTTGAAAGTCCAAAGTCCTTGTCAGGTCATTCGTTAGAGACAGTAGCCTGCTCTAACATAGCCCCTTTGTGACCATCTACGTTACTAATTCTACTCGCCGTTTCCCAAATAAATAGGCTACTGGACCCTCATCATCCCCTGTCTCTCATTGCAGCTGCAGCAATTACTCAGGACCACCCGATTCGCACTTTATCCTTTCTCGCAAGTCTCTCCACGACACGTGCGCCGTCTCCAATCCAATGCATGATATTATATGCATTACAATATATATATATATATATATATATATATATATATATATGTGTGTGTGTGTGTGTGTGTGTGTGTGTGTGTGTGTGTGTGTGTGTGCAGTGTGATTCTACGTACGGCCTTGGGACAAACATTTATGGGTGTTACAGCGTAAGCATTCATTTTTATTGTAAAGGAATAAACGGTCGGAAGTGACGCGTAGAGAAACGAAATAAAAATGGGACAGGAAAATAAAAATTTGTTTATTTTTATCATAATCGAAAAGTCCTTCTTTCCAGTAGTGTTTACAATAAATGCTCAAAATGGTGACCACCAACAATATACATGCTTGCTGGTATCGAAGGAGTGATTGGCGAACAGTTCCCAGATGACAGTTCAGATGTAGATAAATTTCCTTTCCGTTAGAATGCTTACTTCAAACCCCCTTTCAGGTAAACTGTGCCAGTCATTCATTGTTATTTTGGAATGAGTTTGCGAACGTCCGTTGCCTCGCCTTTATTTTAATACAGTGATCAATCCTCCCGTGCCGAGTCAGGTTTTTTATTCTATGTCGAATTTCCTTCAAAAAGTTTAAAGAAAACATACAGCCTAGCTCTTTCCCTTTGTTGTGTATCCCACATTAGTAGATTTAATTTCTCGCTCCCACGCCTAGGTCCTATCTATACGAAATTCGCGCTTCTTTTCTTTACCCTTTCTAAGGATTCTATATAATTTTTCCTATACGGATCCCTACACCATATTCCGTTGGTGGGCATACTAATGATAAATATGCCATTTCTTTGGACTGTGAATTTCCCTTTTTGAAATTTCTCATTACAAAGTATTCATTGCTTTCCTTGTTGCATAATTTATCTGCTTCTCCCATCCCAGATACTTTTAAAATTAATCCCTAAGTATTTACAGTTAGTATCGTGGGTCACTGCTCGCCTATCTAATTTTTATTCCAAAACATATATATTTTTGTTATTTATAGTCTTTTCAGATGCTAACGTTATTTGCAACTTTGCACTATGACGCATCTGAATAGAAACTATTAATCAGATAGATCCCCAAAAAGTAATTAATCGACAATAATATCGGCCGTATTAACATGTTTTTAAATTTCACCCCCGTTCACGTCTTGGGAGTTGCCTAACGCTTCGAAAGACCGATTACTAAAACCTTCGCGGAAAACTCACCAAAGTTTCATCGCAATCGGGTGAATGGTTTAGAAGCGTGTAGGGGAAACACAGACATTCGTTTTTACATAGAGAGAGATGAAACAGGCAAACGATTTACTTGTTCTTCAATCGCATTTAGAAAGAAAATTAAATTGATCTTTGCTTAATAAAATGTATGTAAATGCATTGAAAATCAAAACTATTAGCTTTACGAAGCAAAAAATGTTGAGGGTGGAATTTACAAACTAGGGCACGAATTCATAGAAGTATACATAGCTGCAAATATTTTGTGAGTAACGTTTAGTAAAGACCTATTATTGGAGAAACATGTAAATGCAATGGTCAGTAAGGGACTTGAAGGACTAAACTTCGAACTCAAGGTTTTGAAGATAAGTTCCAGAGACACTAAGGTCGTTGCTTATAGAATTTTAGTGCGACCTATTCTTGAGTATGGAGCAGCTTGTTGGGATCCGTAAGGATTGAATTCTGCGAAAAATTCAGAAATTATCTTGTAAACGTACAGAGAATTCTTTGGCAGTAGAGAAAAACAGACTAGACTTTGTGCATTATTCATGGCTCAGAATAACGACCCGTCCTGGAGAAATGTAAACAGTTTGCTTTTACCTCCCACTTACTTATCTAAAAGCGAACGTTCGTGCAAGATTAGTCAGGTCAAACAGCATAGGGAAATTTTTATTCCTAAATACAACCATTCTGGATTGGAACAGTCCATCTGCAAGACGATTAACGAATTATAATAGTAATTTGCTGTAAAAATAATAATGTGAAGTTGAAAATGAAGTTTTTTTATTAACAAGGATATTATTTTTGAAATTTACTTTACTCTTTAAAGCTTCAAAATGAAAAGTATACGTCTGTTTTAATTAATAATAATAAGGAAAATAGACGAAAACAGACAAAAGAAGTGATAGAATTAACGCATAAAATAATAATTCAGTTAATAATTTCTTGCAAAATAATGAGGAAACGAAGCAGAAAATGTCGTTGAAAACTTTGAAGTATTGCAATGAAGTGAAGTTCAGTGAGATAAAATGCAGACAACTGTAGGAAAGCAGTTATTTTCTTAATGATAGTTAATATTCTTTTATTTGTAAGTAACAAGGTTTATAAGTGTAATGGAACGATTTCTACATTATTTATTATATGTTAATGTTGGTGCATAGTTTGTGTGTTTTCATTGTATGAATTTATACATTCCAACGCAAATCAAAAAATTTATCTAATAACACGGTCTATCTCATCAGAATAAGAATGTAATTGTAAACCGAAGGTTTTCCCGGTGTAGATAGTTGATGAAATTCTCTCGGGATTCGTCGAAAACGAGCGTTACCCGATTGGAATCCCCAGAAATATCATAAAAGGAAAAAAATTATTAACACATGAGAAAATGTTATGGCTTCTCTTAATACACTTGAATTAAAATCAGCTTCCTGAATAGAACTAACTCGTTAAATAATAATTCAGTTAATAATTTCTTGCGAAATGATGAGGAAAACGGACCAGAAAACGTCGTTGCAATTGTAATCGGCGGAATAAATCGCGTGAATTTTTTTACAATGGTATCTAAGGAAGCAGAAGTTGCTCAGGTGGAACCATTTCATGGATGAAATGTAAAATTTAGCCAGGCGTAAAATGTAATCACTTGGAATCTACAACACGAAAAATGAAAATACGCATTAAAGTATTTAATGGAGAAGACACCATGAAATTGGGTTATTATTTGCCAATCATAACGTGACACTGTATAAGTACAGGATGTGACTAAGCCGCAAAATATAATAAATGTCCACGAGAAATTATTGTCATTAAACAGCAAAAATAACAACTGGATTAATGGAAGATATTCAGTAACTATCAACTTATGAAACTATTACAAAAATTATTTCTCTGAGAGAGAGGGAGAGACAATTGAGTTGATAAAAAGATATGTCTATCGCTGTCAATTTGGCAGATAATAAGGCTTTTACACCCTCAAGCTCGTAGGCAATAACAATTATGTCCTTCTAAGTTGCATTCCATTGAAGAACGTGTACTTGAGTTTTTCCGTAGCTTCCACCTCTCCATACGTATGCGTCATTATTCGTCGTGTAAGATGACGCTCAGGACAGCTTTTTCGTGCTGCAGCAATTCTATTATTTTGAGGAATTCCAGAAAGGTTTGGTGGCAATCTGGACTGTCTACAGATCTCCCTCCCATCCCTATGATTGTCGCAGTCCAACGATTAAAATACCATTTACGTAAAATATGTGGCCTTAGGTGAAGACCATTTTACATAGATGAGGCAGTCTCTTTAAAGTGATATGTTTTCGAGATAAAACTGAAACTTCAACCGTACTGAGTTTTTAATTAAATTGGTAACAGTTAAATAAAATAAGTAAGGAGAAAGAATAAATGTCTGTAACGAAATATGCGTTTAAAAGAAAAATTCCATTCAATAAAAAATTTATAGTATAATGAAATCAGTTTTTTGTGTTATTACCAAGAGACATGAATTAAAGAATCATTTTTCATGTTTTTTTAGGGTAACAGGCAACATGAGGGTACTCCACATAGTGGCAACTCCCCTTTAAAAGCATAGGAAGGGATTTGAAAGGGAGGATGCGGAAGGGTAGAGGAAGGTAGCCAAGGGTTAACTAGGGCCCCCGGGCTATAGTTTAAGGATCCTACCCGGCATTCGCCTAAAAGTAATGCAGGGAAAACCCTAGATAAACCTGCATCAGGTAGGTCGGGCATTTGGTACTTGTCCCACGCCCTTCCGATGGCGGGAGAGGGGTTAGCTGAGGGGTCGTAGCTTTCCCCTCTCCGTGCTTTGACCGGTTTAGGAGGCAGCTGGCCGACTATTCCAATAGAAATAGCGGACAACTCTTACCGTATGCCAAGGTCTGCGACCCCGGAACATACACCTCTCAAAACAGGCCGAGGTGCCTTGGCATGTGGGAACCTTAGTTCAAAAAACCAGAGAGATGTGAAGGCATCCCCAAAGGTAGCCTCCGCCAGAGCTCTCTGGGAAGGTTCACCTGCGAGAGAATTCTCTCGCAGGCTTCCTTCGAATTTTTCATGTTTGTAGCAGCTCATTTTATCTCTCCTATTACAGACAAATACGTGGTAGAAAATACGAATTAGTAAAGTGTTTTATGATAACATCCATTCCAGAATAGGAATAAATAACAGGGGTCTACTTGTAGTGAACTGAAAAACAGACGAAATTATTTTTAATAGAAGCGAGTTCATATTTAGTTTGTCTTTCTAAATATATCTCTTCTTAAAATTATGCCTTAAACGAAAAAATCGCTTTACGATCTTAATCCTCTGGTGATTTTTTATATTTTGTAAAACTTAATATTTCAAGATGTATTTTTGTGAATCCAATACGATAAAAATAACCAAAAAATATGGCCGAAATTTTTATAATAATATTTTAACGTTTTTATTATGTTACAAATATGCAACAGCATGCACATGTAAGTTCTAAATATGAATGTTCATTCATGAAAAACTTCATGTTGTTCAGCTTTTTTGTATTTTTTGTACATAAAATTTGCCTACACTAAAATTAAATATAATTCAACGTATAAGAAATTAAAAATTTCCTTATTAAAACTTAGTCGAAAATAAATTCTTACTGAAATTAACAAATTGATCAATAATATAATTTTATTAATTTATACATATAATTACAGCTCTATTTATATATGAAAAAATTAAAACAATCTTTCTGCAACAATATAATTAGGTCTCATTAATTGGATAATTATGATTTTAGTGTAATATGAATACCTTGAGAATTACGAATAAATTTTCGTTATTGAAAAAAAACATTTAAAAAAACACAGAAAATGAATATTCTGAAATTGACCGACAAGCAGCAAAATCTGGGGTTGACTCACAGAAAGCTAGGACAGACATGTTTTAACCTGTCCAGGGATGCCAAAAGTTTTTTACTTAAGTCCATGTTGATTCATATCTGTATCACAATTTTAGCGCTCTTAGAAACTAACAGATGCCTTTGTGCTGATACTAAATTTATGTTGCATATATTCTACACAATGCACTGTAGGGTTAAAATCCGGTACTAATTTCATTGATTTCACACGCATATCTTCATAAAATGAAACGAAATGGTTTGAACTGGAATGAAATAAATATTGTTCCACGTTTCGAAGGAAATGGTTAAGGAATAAATATTATCCAGAGTTTTTCTCGCTTTCAAATTACGTTCTCGGCGATTGGTGACTGGGGTCCATTCAAGTATCCGGATGTCGAGTTCGCGTGGGCAGCTACAGACGTGAGGGATGATGAAACTCGTTTGCCACTCTGCTTTCCTCCACTCTCACTGCTTCTTCATCACTTGAACTCAACTACATTTCTGCCAGTCTACGACTCCCTTACTTCACCTTTTGATCTGTACTTACTCACTGCTTATTCATCATTCGCACCACGTTTCTTCACTCTCTTACTTCATCTATAAATTTCCATTTCATCACTGCATCTACCCACTGAAAATTACCTTTCGGCCATTCTCCCCCCCCCCCTACTTTTCAGGGATAGTTGAACATTCCCCTCCCCCCGGTCTACAATGTCACAAGTTTAATTTAGTCCATTACTTCTCGTCATTCGTCTCTAGATCAGGAAATAAACGCTTCTAAAAATTTTTGGACGCTGTTCCTTGTTAAGGTTAATATTCGCAAACCGTAGCAATAATTTGTATGCATGGGCAGCCGAAAACGTATCAGTTTACAGTTGGCGTTAACACCGTGTCTTCCCTTTTACATCATGTCACCCGGTTGCCGTTTCGGAGTCATCTTCGAGTTACCAGATGTCCCAACGACCTCGCGTCCAATGCTGACGGTTGTTACACGTACTCGCTCGTTAAGAGACACTCGTATGTATCATAGACTTCCTTCAACACGAGTCGCTCAACATAAATCTGAAATTGCATGAATGAATGTTTGCAGCACTAACTTGAATGTTTTATACCCTCAGTTCTGAGTGTTGAATTTTGAATCCCTATATCTCCATGCTTGTATGTGGTGCTATGAATGGAATATCTGAGTTCCTCTCTCTACTGAGGTTCGCGAATGCTGATAGAGATTTCTCGGTTTCGCCCAATAACCCCCATCAAGAAAGCCTTTGAGAGCTGTTATTAGGTCTCGCAGGTGAACTTTCCCGGAGAGCTTTGGGGATGATTTCTTTTCTCTCTTGTTTGAAGAACTAAGATTCCCACAAGCCGATACCCCTCAGTCAGTATTGAGAAATGTATGATACGCTGTCATAAACATTGGGCATATAGTAAGAGTATTCCTTTTGGAATAGTCGGCCAGCTGCCTCCACAGCAAACTCCTCTCCTGCCATCAGAGGGCGAGGGACAAGTAGCAAATGCCCACCTACTTTACCGGCCTAGAGTTTTCCCTAGAATCACTATAAGGTGAATTTCCGGGTAGGATCCTTAAAACTACAGTACGGGGACCATAGATAACCCTTGGATACCTTGTTCTAATTTCCACATCCCACCTTTCAGTCCCTGTCCATTAAGTGGATTACCGTACATATATATATATATATATCATGTCTACAACCTTCTTCATTAGCCCCAATTTTTTGGATCGTGGCTCTCCTTCCTCAGTACGCCCAATCAGTACTCACGACTCTTGGATAAGTAGTTTTCCCATGTCTCATCCACCATCTGTTTTTTTTCGACATTGTCTCGATAGCCATAAAAGTTTTATGACCAAAAATTACACCTATTTCCCGGGTCTGTCCTAGGAAAATATCTAAATGTCGTTTAATAAATTGATCATTTGTGTACGAGCATGTCTTTTGGTACACTACAACTAATTGAAAATCTCTGTAACAATGCGAATGTTGTGAACAATATTTTCCTCACAATTTATTTAATAAATTAAGTTTTATTTGTGGTATAATTTCCAATATAAATTATACAAATAATTTAGTAAAACCCCTGATTATCAATCAATTAAATTCGTTTATAAGCGTTTCAACAGCATTATTTGAAGCAAATTTCAGTTAATACCATAGCCAGCTTCTTATATTATTTATATTTTTTTTTATTAATTTTTTTCTTTAAGTAACTGGATCTAATGTCTCATAGTACTGGAAATCCTGGTCCTGACCTGATTAATAACACATTCGGAATTCCGTAATTGGAAACACATGCTGGTACCAGTTATTTAAAGAATTTCTATTAGTCGCGTCTGACGTTAAAATTATTTTAACAGCGTCATATTTAACCAATTATTTGTATTATATAAATATCAGTCTTATTCTAAGTTCCAATTTCAAATTAACAAGATAATCATTCTAAAGTAAAATATCGGTCCAACTCGTTTAAAATTATATCTTAAAGTTTCCATTGAAATATAATTAAAAATTGTTGCTATCATTTTTGTTTAGTCTAAAGAGCAGGTGCAGCGTAGCATACAATTAAATTACGGTCAGTGAAATTAATGAAAATTATTACTTATATTCGCATTTTATTATTCATGCGACCTCTTCACGTTACGGTTAAGCTCCCAGAATGACAAACACAAACTATTCATTGGAGTGACTTTACACATTTTGGATCAAAATCACAAACTTAATCAATATTGTTGACATGTAATGTGATGATAGGAAGTTTTTCGGATCTACAGTTCATTAAGACTATTCTTTTTATAAGTCGCAGTAAGATCATCGAGCATTTCCACGCAAGACAAGCAAGAAACTGTGTTGAATAAATACAAGAATTAAGTTCTCATAAAAAATAACGTGTAAATAATAATTTTCGTGCTTAACGGGCTGTTGGCCTTCACAACACAACAGCTGCTAGACGGTTTGGTGAATTTCGCAGGGCTTTAGAATTCGTGACCTACAAAAGAGTTCGGGTTCATGCGGCCATAGAATCAGTCGTGACCGGAATTAATTAAGGTCGTAGATCTCCTGGCAGGCAGCTCTACTGCTAAGCCAGTCAATAAAGGCTTTGAATCGGAAATAATTATGTTAAAGCTGACTTTACTCCACTGATAGATCTCTACTAGAAAAGTATTTTTAGAAGTTCGCAAAATTCCAGTCATCAAAATCCGAGGTCGGCGGCAGATAACGCATTTTTCTTTGTAATATATCTCAGTCCAATTGTGAGTCTTTCATGACTTAAGCACTTCCATTGGTTTTATAACCTCTTTACTTTTAAATAATTAGGTCAATGCGTGGGTAAATAGAAGAATTTTCGGGAAATCTTGCACTTGCCACTCAATGTTCCTATCTTTTATGTGACTGTATTAAATCTAGCAACACATTTCTCCTTTAGGATAATATATGTTTCTCTGATCTGGACAATCTGGGTAATTGAACTGTATCTGAACCGACCAGTACAACGTTAGAACTAGTAACAATTTCGTTTATGGCCGCCATTACAATGTCTACATTGTTCTTCTGCTGAAGTCTCCCTCAGCCTATGATTTAAAAGTTATTATGCCATAGGTGACGTCATTTTTTTATTAGTTTGTTGCCCAATAAGTCCTCTTATACTGTAACCCAGACATGGTGTAGCAATATGAATGACTGGCCGACCTCCTGTCCATCATTCTTCTTCGAAGGGTCTTCGGAACATCCATCAAAATCAAAGATTCAATTGTCCCATTTATTGAGAATACCGTAAATTGTAATAACAATTTGGCTTTTTATAATAAATTTTAATTAATTTTATGACAATTATTTTTACATATGAAAAAATATATAAAAAAACAAAAACAAAAATATTTTTTAAAAGAAGTATTGATTTTATTTTAGTTTTCGACGATATTGATTACGTATAATAACCATGTATGGGACCCTAAATAAATTTTACTAGATATATAATGGGCCGCATAACAGAGTACCCTGTTCTTCATTAATTTGGATGTAAGGTACATGCATCAAATCCTCAGATCCATTGTGGTTCGCTCATGAGAGAAGGAACATCGCTCGTGGAAATGAAGTCTGGACGTTGCACACCTGTCACATAGAATCTTCGGTCTTCCTTCCCGACACAACTCTGTCGAATATCAGCTTCATTCTTGACTATTCAAAAATCAACATATATCTCTCCATTAACTTTTCTCTACAAAACTTCACCAAAAATCGCAAAACAGTCCTCTCTAGATCTGTATGGCCATTTTAAAATATCGGCCGTTTCATTCCACACCTTAATTTCTTTTACTTCTGCTTCTAACCTCCTACAATCACAATTTCCTCCTCGTTACATACCAAACGAATCATTGCCACCAATTTTTAAAATATTAGCGTATGTAGATTCTCCCGGTGAATTTGTTGAATGTAGATTTCTCGGGTTCCAACCCGAGTTATATTTTTCAGATGGCGCCCGCCAGACTGGGGTCTAACTCCCCTTTTGTCCTTCGGACTGGCACAGATTTATCACCGTGTGATCCCGCTGCCGGGTTCCCACTGGACTCTCTCCAATTTTGGAAAATTCTTTCGTCATCGCTCCGGCTCAAAACGAATTCTTAATTGCAGGTTAAACAAGAAAAAAATATATATATTCGTGCAAAATTACTCGCGTTACAATATACTGACGGTACATTTTTATGACTGCAGTGTGCGTAGAGTTTAGACATGGTGCATGATGTGTTTATCAACAATGCTTATTAAATAGCTACAAAACATTGTGTTCAGTTTTAGGTTATAGCAGTCTCGATAAAGTAAATTGTCAACCAAATGTTCTTCACTAACTCCGGGTGGTAAAATTAATTGTGCTTGTTGACGGTTGATTTTCAACATTGTCAACTAAACTATCTCGTAAGAGATTATGATGTGTTTTGTTCCTTTCCCTTCTATCTTTTTCAATTTCATTCCAAATCTTCTTCTTTCTCCGCTCACTGGCCTATCTTTCACACATTTTTTTTCCCACTCAGCATTCGGAATTTTTTTGATTTAACTTATAATGATTTAATAAATTTCAAATTATCTCATATTTGTTTACTTACTTAATTAAATTTATTTTTAAAATTATGACTTCAAAAAGTGTCAAGTTCCGAATTATATTAGACTAGTGAGGCCTCTTGAATCTATTATTCAAACAGAGAAATTTTCGACGCGTGGTGGTCGTAGGTACATTGGTTTCTCCATCATGACAATGGGAGGCGACACACTACGTTCATCATCCAGATCTTTCTGACAAAAAGAAAACAATAGTTACTCCTCACCCTCTATGATTACCCGACTCGCCCCGTGTGACTTTTTCCACGAGGACGGAAATCAACTTGTAAAAAAACCGAAGGTTTTACACAGTCGAGGACATCAAGAGAAATCGCTTTTGGAACTGAAAAGAACTTCCACGGGAGATTTCAAACCGTACAAAATTCACTATTTTGAAGGCGATGTAATTTTTTTTTGGTAGCACCTCGAAGGTACACAAAATAAATGTTTAGAAGTCCCTTACATACATGAATAGAATTTAGCACACGACAATTATAATCGTAAATAGAATTCCGTTTATAATTAAATGGAAAATTTTGCAAAAGTGGGCCCCTTGTATTTCTATAACGAAAGCAACTTTACAGTAAATAGAATTTACCAAAGTGCAATTCAATTATTCTGATACAAGGCAATCGCCAAATTTGTTAAGTGGCAATACAATATAATACCTATAATTTGAGGAAAATTTAAATAGTCAATAAATCACTAAATTTAATATTAATGCATGTTACTTACCGGGAAACGCAATGTTTCATCCTGTATTTGGGACAACCTTAGGAGATAAATTAATAAAATTATATGATATTTTCTTTGCCAAATTTGAATTATTTATATTCTAATTATATTTATTTATATGTTTACCTATTGCGGTAATTATAGTATAAATAATCGAAATTTGACATCAAGAAGATATTCTAAATTGTATTAATTTATTACGTGATACCCAAAAGGCGTGATAAAACCACGGATTTTGTGTTTTTAATGCTGATTATACTTCATTATTCGAACTTATTGGCTATTTTATTCATTTAATTATTTGTCAGATAATTAACGTATCATTTATGCATGCAAATCACAAAATGAGAAATATTCGATTAAAAATCTGTAAAATGAGACAAAATATTTTCTGAGCACATTAATTTTTACACCGTTATTTACACTTACTGTAATGGTATTAAGTTTATCAGAATTTTAATTCAAAATATACGTTCCTTAGTATTAGCAAAGTCCAGAGCACTCGCGAATAGCTTAAAAAGAGAGTCAGTCGTCGCTTTAAAGAATTTGTTTCTAAATCATTGTTATTTCTTGTGAAGTAAATATTCAGAGCATCCGTCCAGACATTAAAAGTCTGAATAGTTGTCACTGCAATAAAGAGATCCCGAGAGACATCAACAGCGCAGAAACTCTATATTTTCTCCAGGACGCATGTGTCTGTTCGTTTCCAAGAATTCCAGTCTCCAAGCAACGTCTCGCTATCTCCCGAGAGACATCAGCCTTTGAGGATATCAAGACTCACCCTGCGGGCGTCAATAAAACACAAAGACCACTGCATGGTTCTGCAGTTTCTTTTTCCTCTTCGAGATCTTCGACTGACGACTTTGACCAAGGTGTAACTAATTTTAAGTCATTTTATTTTCAGTCTCCGTCTGAAAATAATAACAATAGCCGCATAGTCTCCAGACGAATTACTATATATTATTCCGGAAGCTGTCGACAATTCATGTCACATTAATCATAAAATATTATACAAATACGATAATAACACTGAATTGCCGTCTCAGGCTAAAGCAACCGCTCATGAATTTGAATTCAATAATTTCAATATTTTGCACCGAAATTCCTATAAAACAAAACAAAGATTTTCTGAAGCCTTAAGGTAAATAGAAATATGATTTATATAATGGGGAAATAAAATTTCTTAATGCCGAAAATATGAACCGGCTAACGAAAAAAAATTAAAAAAAACGTAACTATCCTAACTTGAGTTCGCTCTTGAACTGATAATATTAACATATTGTAGTAATTAGTAATTAATCCATTGTTATAATTGCAAAGTAAAGGACTCATTATTAGAGTATATAAAGCATACACCGCGACACAGGCGGTGAGACAAAAGAACCATTGTTGAGACGTACGCATTCAAAAATCTACGAGACGAACAGTGAAACAGAGGAGAGAGACGAAGTTAGTTGGAAGTCGGACGGCGGACACATATCCATCTAGAGAGGCTGCAGGTCGAAACCAAGTAAAAGGTTTTCACTCGGTGGTTTACCTGCTACAAACAGTACCTTAATAAGTCATGCCGCAGTAAAAACTCAATAAGTAAAGAGACTGTCACCAATGTCACCGAGAGAAAGTTGGTAATAATCTGACTGACCATTAATTCGGAAGGAGTAGCCGTTTCCAGCTGAGAGAACCTAAAGTTTCGACAGTGTTTTGTAACCAATTTAAATTCAGTGATATCCCCAAAAACGTGTGCACAGAAAGCCCCAAAATTGAGACCTGGTCGGCCGTAAGTAAAAAAACTCTAAAATTTATTTGTAAACCATTTTTTTTAAGATACGTCAGATCGTTCTTCAATTATTTCTTTTCTTTAATTATTCATTTCTTTAATTGTTTTGTTAGTTAATTTAAAATTCAATCTGTAATCTTATATTCATCCGCAACAAAATTCGTCGAGGTTTAGACGAATTAACTTCAATAAAGGCTAAATGTAATTATAAATTATTGTAAATTCAATTCACCCATTTATCAAACCCAGTAAAGACCCTGAGATATCAAATTTTATATTGTATTTAAAACTTTAATAAATTTTGTTTAATTGTTCAAATAAATATTTTTATTTAGCAACAGCCATCAGTCTTTTATTTTAAATTATTACAATATATATTTAGCCATAATATTGAACCACTGCTGTTTTAATTTTATTTAATTATATACTATTCTAGCTCTATTATAATACTGACTTGTCTGGTTAATTTATCTTAAGCTTTTCTGAGGTGTAGCGGTCAGTTTCACTGCCGCGCATCCCGGAGAAGAGAAGAAGAATAAATTGTAGATAGGCTATATATAGGGCAATCCACATAGTGAGTAACTCCCCTCTTATATCATAGGAAGGGGAGTGAAAGGGTGATGTGGATAGGTAGATCAAGGTAGCCCCCGGGCTGTAGTTTAAGGATCCTACCAGGCAATTCACCTAAATGTGATGCAGGGAAAACCCTAGAAAAATCTGCATCATGTAGTTCGGGCTCTTGGTACTTGTCCCACGCCCTTCCGACGGCGGGAGAGGAGTTTGCTGAGGAGCAGCAGCTTTCCTCTCTCCGTGCCTTGACCAGTTTAGGAGGCAGCTGGCCGACTATTCCAATAGGAATAGAAGACGACTCTTACCGTATGCCCAAGGTCTGCGATCCCGGAACACACACCTCTTAGAACGGACCGAGATGCCTCGGCTTGAAGGAACCTTAATTCAAAAACCAGAGAGAGAAATCAGTCTTCCTTGCGCATCCCGGCAGAATCATAGATTCTTTTGTACGAAAACTGACTAGAGTGGTCAAACAGAACGCGTACAAGTGAAGGCGAACCAGTGCGAATTCTTTCTTCATCAAGTGATAGTTATGTCCAGCAGTTCGTCTGACGAAGAAGAATTGCTTGTTTTGTTAGCTGTGAGTTTAGCAACAAGACGAGGAAGAAAATGGGTATGTCATAGTCAATCAATGCAGGCATTAGATATACATTTCATTGTTCTAGAGGGTTGTTTTCCGAAAATATGTATTCAGTTCTGACTGGCATTAGATGATTCTATATAATGATGGATTTTATTCGCTCCATGCTTATCCTTTCTTAACTGCATCTTTATAGTCAGGATGACGCAAGTCATACAAAATACTGCACTACCGCACTAGATCAATCACCTTTTTTATTACCTTCTATTTCACTCCTTTTGCTAGCAGTTCGCGCGCGATCTCGGTAAAAATTACAACCTGACCGCTGTCTTCCGCCGGAAAAATGGAAGTCGACAGTCTGGCATTCGTCCCTGCTGAACAATGCCGTAAATTGGTTGTAGAGCCATGGAAAAAGAAAGAAATGTACTATTGGACTCTAAACTGGTCGCTCACTATAACAATTGCAGCTCTCGGTCTCAGGATTGTTACGCTATGTCTTAGACCATCTTGACTGTACAAAGTTGTTTATATACTAGAATTAAGGATGTTGTGCTGACCCAAACGCATTGCGGTGTGTAAAATCGAACTGTACGAGCATACGTATTGTATTTTTACCCACTTTTATTTGCTACATACTATAAAGTACGTTTATATTTTAAAAAAAAACGTTTCAATTTCTAATATCGTTCTTGTAATGATTGCTTAACAATAAAGAATGAATATTGCACAAGAATAATAAATTGTAATTAATTTGCAAACTATATACGGATTTTATTATAATCTATAATTATTTGAAATGCGGTCCTTTTTAACGTCACCAATATTTTTTAAAATAATATTTACAGTCTACTCGTCCTACAAAAGACTTCGTAGCATGCTGCCATTAGCCTCGTATTGATTATATGTTTTAAATAGGATGGAAAATTTTTTAGAAACGTACAACACAAGAAAAATGCGTCCAGTAGTATTACGATTGCGATACAGATAATATCAGAAACGTCCATTAATTAAATTTTCTAAACTGTTCCACAGTGGCATTTCAATTAGTTAATTAGTTCCAGTGTCATTTATATACATATTCAGTCAATTTACTTCGTGTAATTCAAGTTATAGTCAGTACAATACACATTATAAGATTTATTTAAGGAACAAAATTTATGTATAAAAATAGCTGATGACCATTTATTTTTACGAGTATCATTATTTCATGAGATATATTGTTTTCCTGCATAATTCGTACAAGAACTGGAGACGTTGCCGTGAGGCTGGAAAGTGAAATTCATGCATATATTATACTGCATAATTTCATTTTATAATGAGGGATATAGGGATAAAATCTGAAGAGAGACTAACTTAACATAACAAAAAAGAAAAATTACTCTTTTGAATATGTATAAATATGTATTCTGACTATTGAGAAAACTAATAAATCAATAAACATCAGCCAATTTTTAGTCCGAAAAAAATAATTTATTAAATTAACAACGTTTCATCGCTTAATTTGCGACCCCATCAGGTTCAAAAATTAAAACAACATTTCGGCCACGGCATTCAGCCTAGAATGGCCTGTCCATAATTTTTTTTTAACTTGAACCCGATGAGATCGCGAATTAAGCGATGAAACGTTGTTAATTTAATAAATTATTTTTTCTGACTTAAAATTGGCTGATTTTTATTTATCTTTTGAATACGCATTACCGGCATAATGAAAGCGAGACTTGACAAAATTTGTAAACTTAAAAAAATTGAACACAAAAAAGTGAAATTCGTGGGACGATGAAAGCAATTCATAATAATGATTTTAGTCTGAATAGTTTAAATTATTAATAAGGTCAAAACAAACAATTAAAATTTATAATTAATTTAATTCAACTACGTATTTGAGTCCGAGAATCGACCCTCATCAGGATAACAAATTAAAAATGTAGATATGATTTAATAGTCGAAGATTATTAAATAGAAACGAAATAAAGATAAATAGTATAAAAGCTTCGAAGATTATCATGGATTAAAATATTATAATTATGACTAAATTAATCCAACTCCGGTTTGACATTGAGAGAATTTGTGTTTTGCTTAACGTGTAACATTGCTATATTACCTAATTCTGTCTTTAACTGGCGTATTAAGTAATATTTATAATATTTTATTCCATGATATTTAACCTTCCAACCCTGTATCCATTCATCTTTATTTAATAATATTTTACTATTTATTAATTTATATTTGTAAATTGTGTGTATAATTTTTGATATTTTCATTGTTAACCTGATGAGGGTCCATATTTAGACTGAAAAGATGTTGTTAGCTTTAATTTATTAAATTTTAATTTCATTCTTGCTCGACAGCCCAGTAAGGTCCTTGGCCTGCCGAGTCGACTGCCAGACTGTCATCTTACATACATCACACATTTTGGATTTAGGAGTGGACACGTCGTCAGTGTCAATTCTTCCTCAGCCTTAACCCCAGTTTTCGTGACCAGGATGAGCACAAACATCCATGTCGGGATTCGAACCTTAGATCTCTGTGATGCAAGGCAATGACGCTGACTACAGGACGGCTAAATTAATTAAACCAACTTTTTAATTGTCTGTTTTGGCCTTATTAATAATGAAAACAAAATTTGTTGAGAGAAGAATAGTTGCATGAATTTTGGATTCATGTAATTTTATTATCATCACGTATTTTTAACAATACAAGTCGCAATTATTAAATATAAAACATATTGCATACTATAACATAAATTAGTCGAAACAACGTGTAAAGTTTGTAAAGGCATGACAATGAAACTGATAAGGACATGGCATGAGATGAACATCGTAACACGTGGGCTGTAGCGACATTTTCCCAATTGACGATATAACGTAATAGATTTTTGCACTTGATTAATTTCCGTTCCTACTATTCCGTCATTTCACAGCCTTTGTTTAATTTTGCGAGAGCTGTAGTAGTGCTGTTGCATAGCTCATTCGAAGGCAGTGAGATATGGTCAGTAGTAATGAAGGTACTTGTTATAAAACTATAAATGCAGACTCAAGAAATTACGGTAGTAAAATTGTTGTAAAAAGCACGAGTTCAAGATAGAGAATCGCAGAAACTACTCACATTCTTTCTTAAAAATCCTCCACGGGTGAAAAGTAAAAGTGGGAATTTACATTAAAAGTAATATATGAAACAGTGGTATTAATCTTCTATCAAATGTGCGAATTTAGAATAATTTAAAATATGATTTCCCAATTACGATATATTTTATACTATAACAAGGTTTTTAAAGTAATTTATTGCTGCTCTGAAATTGTACGCCATTTATGTAGCGGCCTTATTTAACACTAAGAAATTCCCACAGTTGGAAGTCATTATGAAGAGGGTTTCAAAAATTTCAATAAATTTAAAGACTGTAAACATTTTGAATTATTTATTTTCAGTTTATTTAATTTCACGATATTTTCAGTTGCTTCTAGCTCAGAGAAAGAATCAGGTTTAACCGTGGACGTACAGAACCCCCCGCCCTTCCCCCTAAGCGCGTCAAGGATTGAGAAAACTTGACACCGTTTTTCAATGTGGTGCCACCGTCAGCTTGTATTGGCTGTTGTCTCTGGGTCAACCTCGTTGACCAACTACTACGACGTCGATTTCTCAGTCCATCCTCTCTCCACGACGACTAATCGAGGAATCTTATCTATAAACTTGGTCGATCTAACTGGGACACGAAGTCAGACGATCACGTGGCTGACGATGATTATATTCGAGAGGTATTTTGCCCCTCTCCCAATTTCTCACCAATCAAAATTTTGCCATCTGAAAAACCATTGTCATCGGCGTGAAATGTTTATATCCGTATTTTCAGGTCTAGTACGTGCTCTGTCACAAAATTATCGGATTAACCACACTCTAGGGACGCTATCGTGATACACGCTCAAACATGTCAAGCTCTCAACAATGGCCAATATCTTTTATAAAATAACATATATTATAAGACACTAATCGTATCGAATATCTAAGCTGTCTCGGTACTGTGCAACTAATTGTTGCTAACCTGCATGTAAAAGATACCTAAACGTATATTGAGGAGAATTTATTCATATTCTTGCAGAAATCTATTTCGGTAGTTCCAAATAGTTTATTTATTCAATATATATATATTGTAAAATAATAATAATTTTTTTAAAATTTAAAGAATTTTAAATGAATTTACTTCACGTGAAGCGCCATTAGGTAATAATTAAATGGAAGGCGTTAATTAAAAGAAATAATAATCAAAATTTAAAACATAATATTTATTTATTTTGTGGCAATAAAAATAATTACAACAAAATTTGAGATCTTTCTCTCTCTCAGGGCCTCTACTGGGTTTAATAATGGACACAACAAATTGATTTAAAAATCTTATTAACAAACAGTTCACAATTTACCTAAACAATAAGTCGATAGAAAGAAATTAAAAGTAAAGAAATTAACTCTGATTGGCAATTAAAAGAGAACGAAATCTGACCTTATCCTCTAATTACCGTTTACAATTAATCATTAGTTTTGGTTTTGTTACTTACATCTGTCCAGCTGATACCGGCATTCCTTTTGGTTTCGGAAGTACACTATTGAAAATTATACACTGATTCTAAAAGTCGACTCACAGGTTTTACACTATTGAAGTCAAAATTGATAGGCTCACAGGAAATCGGATGATCCTCCTGAATGTCAGCTATCTGATGTCTGCTTGCCTTCCTTGGCTGGCTATAGACGTAAACTCTCTTAGACTTTCCTGGCTGGCTGTATACGTAAAAACTGCTCGCTTCCTTCGCTTGCTGGCTATAGACGTAAACTGCTTTTACTTAGCGATATTTACGAGGTAATACTTCCGTGAATGTTTTTACTTGGTCTTAAATTCACAACTTTGTTTAATAATACATTAACGACGGCTAGTCTCTGCTCTAGTATTATTTGTAAATAATCCGTCCTCTGAAATGTCCCGCCACCAACTAACAGTTATATTACTTGTTCTGCTCCTCACGATGTTTTTCCGCGAACTGACTCCTAGTTCTTCCGAGTTTTAGCGCTATACGCCATTTTTTACTTTTCGACAAAGCAAAGTGAGCTCGCTTCTCTCATTGTTGCTTTGTTCAATCAGACCGCTATAATGGATTTCTCAAACAATTCAAATTTTATGTCCAAACAATTAATAGCCTAATTAATTGGCATTACAATATATATGAAATAATTACAGAAATAAGAAACTTGAGCAAAATGGTTAAAGGGATTCAATTCATATTTAATTTGATTTGATTTATTTTATTCCATTAGTCCTGGTATGAGGAAATGGGATACGTCAATACATAAAATTACAATATAAGAATTGGATACTACCATTATAAATAATTAGAAGTTAACATAAAAATACTAAAATTCGGGAACACAAATTTCCCTGTCCAACATAAGTAAAATATATTAATAATAACAAAAATAATAATTATTTAACTATACTAAGGGTATAATATAATATTTACAGTACTAATAAAAAATTCAATACGTACTAGTAAGTAATTAATGATTCGAGAATTATATAATTACATATAACACAAAAATAAACAAAAATACACAAAACGACTTGTAGAAACTCCAGGCTGTAGATAAAATAAAAAGAGCAGAAAAGACCAAGAGACTAAGGAAGTTATTAAGTAAGTAGGTATTATTAGCAACAACATATTATTAACAAATGTACTGAAATTGGAATATTTCCCGATGCTCTGAAAATCGAGAAAGTAATCCCCTTATTCACGAAAGGTTCACCATCCGACGTATCAAATTATAGGCCCATTTCTCGACTACCTGTTTTTCCAAAATTTTCGAAAAAATAATTTACATTAAATTACTTAATTTCTGGAGCAAATATAATATTTTAAGTTCGTCAAAGCATGTTTTCTTCAAGTAGTGCAATTTACTCAAAATATTCCAAATTCATTGGATGAGGGATTATAGGTAGCTGGAATATCTGATGATCTGTCTAAGACATTCGTCACGCTTGATAATTATTTACTGCTGTGAAACATGTTTTCGTTGTAACAAAACGCGGCACCCATCTTACACATAGCTTTCGCATGTGCAACGTTTCAGTCAATATGCGATATACAGCACTTCTTGAAATGCTCGCGCACTTTCAGTTGTCGGTCATTCAATACTATTTTGTGGATTTTCGTCAGCATTTCTGGCGAGGGCATTTAATTTTGTCGACCATTGCGATGTTCGTCTCGGCAGCTTTTAAACTCTATGCCCAACCCAAGGAGTATATTCCTCAGAGTAGAATCTAGCTCAAATTTGATATTGATTGGAATGAAACCTTTCATATGAAAATATATTACATAACGATGACCACCTTTTTCCATATTTAAAAATTCACTGAGAGCGTTCACTTTAATGACCATCAAAGAAACACTAAATAAATTAGCGTCTTAAACTGAAGCATTATAAAAGTACGCAACTGCCAAATAGTGAAAGAATGACATTTTTATGTATATCTTCTAATTCTACTTTCATAGTTGAACACTATCTACGTAAAGAATATTAAAGGAAATCTGTTTTTAAATGATATGTCAATCATATGTGACAGTGTAACTAACAATAATTTGTAATTAATTATTTTTATACTGCAGATTACACAAGCGAAATTAATTAATTGGGAGTTATTTACAATTATTTATTTTGTTATTTTACTTTGTCAAAAATTTGAGCAGTTAATATGGGCAGAGTCCAATTCCTTCCCAGAACCTGCGGGCCATTATGATCGCCCGATTCCTTCCCTGCCGTTTAAAGGTAAACAACTAGACGACCAGATTCTGGAGTAAATTCGAGTGGAATGTATTTTCATCGTGAATTTTTATCTTCATGCCATGCTTTATTTATAAAAAATTTAATTTATGACAGTTTCGAAAAACATATTCCATACAGATTAAACAAACTTCATTCTACAATTTCACAAGTCCTATACTTTTCCATTTTCTGTTGTATATTTGTATAAAGTTTTAGCATTTATTCTTACTTTTTTAGTGTCTGCATATAATTTAATTTTGGTTTTCATCATAAGGTAAATCTTGAACGAATTTATAGATATCGGGATGAGATGAATAAAACTGTTCATTCAACTTACTGTGAAAACTTTTACATGTTTTGGTTTTCCGTTCTAGGTTGGCTGAAAATTCCGCCCACATGGTTGGATGAATTTGGTCATAAACTGTATTATAAATAATATTTGAATGATTCGGATAGTTTACATTGTATGATATTTAATAATAGAAGAATGACGGGAAGGCTGGAAGGAATCGGACTGTGTCATTTATATACCTGAAAGTAACCGCAATAAACCGGGAAAAAATCGGGTCTCGCCCATTAATATTCTCGCGTCCGGACTGACCAGGTCACTGTACGGAATTCAGGTAACGAACGAAAGCAAACCGACACCACAGACCATCCATTAAGAGGACTAACGATAGTCAAGAAAGCGCTTAAGATTTATAAACCTCTGGCAAAACCAATCTCTGTACCCAGGACTTTAACACGTTGCCAAATATTCGCAGGAATCTTGGCGACTTTAAATTAACTGTAAAAACCTGTAGAGGGAATTGCTAACGGTAATATTGAGAATTGTGGGAGCACAGATTCGATTCTCATTGACGCGGATCGTCCAGAATTCAAGATGGGATGCTAAAATATTTGCTCACCGTGACGTTGCGAGCAGGAATCAAGTTTCGGAACAGAAACTTTATATAATATTCGGTCTTAATTTTAACATTAAGTGAATGTAATACAACTTTAATGTATAATATTTCTCAAACTTATCTAGATTTATAATTTTTAATCTCTCTGTATAATATGGAAACTGATCCAATTGGTAGTGATTCGTTAAATAAATATGCTTAGAAATGATCAATTAAGATACAAATATTTTTAACAGTTATATTTATTTGACGTCCTTAAATAAATGAAAACATCAAACTGTTTAGTTATAAATTTATTATTAATTTAAATTTTTTAACATGTTAATAGAAAAAACATTCTCAAAGTTTCATTCCTAATTTATTAAGACCTCTTCAGGTGTTGTACAGTCAATTAATTGATCTAATTTCAAAATCCGTGTTTCTAAAAATTCCAATAAAGCAAGATTTTACAAACATGATAATTTATAATACAATTACTTAAAAATTTATTGAACATTACTTACAATGTTACTTACGGTCAGGATTGCGGAAGGAGCCGGGGGGACAAGGCGGAGGTTGTCCGCTCATCGCACGGCCGGACATCGCACGACACCGGCAGAGCAGGCAGTAAGTCGGTTAGAGAATTGTGTAGTAGTGGAGTCGTGAAGTCGTCGGGAGGAGAAGTCGTGGATAGTGAAGAGAAGGAGACGTTGGACAGTAATGTGGACGGAACTGTGTAGTTAATTAGTGGTTGATGAGATTAGTAAAGTAGAAGTTCGTACTAGAAAAGAAGTTAGTTGTGATTGATGAGAGATAGAATGGATAAAGGAACACACAATTTATTAGAGTTGTAACATAAAATTGTTTATGAATGAACCCCGTGAATCCGGTCCACGAGAAGAAGTAAGAAGACTGTGCCACCCTCCTCCTGGAATGCGGAAACAAACATCTCGGCAGAAGAGAGATTGCAGCGTTTGGGCTACCTGAATTGCGCTTAAGTAGTGAGACAATATGCCCCTTCAAAGTAGTTGTAATGGAGCCACAGTTCCACATTTATGGTCATAGTATTTTAAGCCCGCAATACCCTGAGAAAAAGTGTCATTAATATCTTTTTTTATGTATGTACAAAGCCGATAGTTTGACAATTTGTAATTAGAGCAGGAAGTTATTAAAAATCAAGATGTTAAATAGGGAATTGAAGTTAAAAATTTACAAAACACTTATAAGACCTGTAGTGATATACGGTTGTGAAACGTGGACCCTTAATAATAATTACTCAGAATATTTGAACACAAGATACTGAGAAGGATATACGGACCTGTGTGTACGAATGGAGAATGGAGAATTAGAACAAACAGAGAACTAGAGCAGCTCATAAATAACGAGGACATTGTTAGGTTTATCAAGAGCAGAAGGTTGGGACACGTACTTAGGATGGATGAAAGCAGAACACTTAGACGGATTATGGACTGGAAGCCAACTGGGAGGAGGAAAAGGGGGAGACCCCGGACAAGATGGGTAGATGACAACGAGAAGGATATACAAACCATGAAAGTAAGAGGATGGCGGAGACTGACACAGGAGAGGGCGGAATGGAAGAAAATTGTTAATAAGGCCAAAACTCACATTGGGTTATAGTGCCAGTAAAAGAAGAAGAAGTTATTAAAAATATAAATTGTTAACGGTTGTACAATTTAATTCTAGCCTGCCCCTAAATATAATTATAATACGACGTAATACCATTACAATGACATTTTCTCCGTGCTATCTTTCAAAATTTATGCATTGATAAATTACAAAAACCCTCTCCTTCGTCAGAAGTATACGTATCCATTAATACATTAATTTTAAAAAGTCTTAAAACGTTTCCTTGATTTATTATTTCATTTCCTCCATTAGGATGAGGTCGGAAGAAGCAAACAATAGCTGAGATTACTCCAGCAATGAACATGAGAATAGCATTCGTATTATTCTAGTATAAAAGTTTATTCCCTATAAACGTAAGCGAATTCTATGTGAGCGAGACAGACTGGATTTATATCAATAAGGACTTCTGCATCGGATATGAAAGGCATTCATGCGGTACGAACAGAACAAAGCATGAATTGGAAAACTTCACAATGAATGAACAACCTTCTCTGACAGTTTTTACGAATTTCCTTACATTGTTTAGGGAAAGCGGCTGGAGGCAAGGATTCCATGAAATTCCCAGTAAAGGCAGCTGACGTCATCGCACAGGAAGTGCCTGGAGCCGGAGAATGTGGAAACCAGTTCCCTTCAGAAACAGCCAGTACAAAGCGCGTGGACTTGACCGCGTATAATTGATAATTACATTATGCTATGGTGGGATGACTTCCGAAAGATACAAAGGTCGAAATTATTAAGAACGGATACCATGAGAAATATTCGTACTCAATTTCACTGCCCTCTGCCGAATTCAATAAATTTAATTTATTATGTCAAAGCTTAGAAAAAAATTAGTTTACTTTGCATACTTTCACTCATTATTAACAAATGGTACCATTTTTGCGATCAAGGAAAAGATAAATTTTTTATTCACCAAAATAAGGTTCTTAGACTTCTGAGTCAAGTTTCTTGCAGATTCAGGCAGCGGGTTTTTCAAAATATTGTATATTCTCACTATGATGTGTACAAAATTCTCACGCTTTCTCTTATATGTAATACTCACCCATTCACTACGTCCTCAGATATTGTAAAAGAAACAAAAAACGACTTTTACAAACGCAGTAAATCACTGGCAATTACGCAGGAAGGAACCCGTTATAATGGTAGTACTATATTTCAAAAGCTTCCAGAGAACATTAAACAGGTAAAAGATAAAAAAAAACGATTTGAAAAAAGATTTACCCATGTTTTGCTTGGTTACTACTCCTATTCGATATTGAAGAATCGACATAATAATATTTATAAAGTACAATATATCTTGTGTAAAATTATGGTACATAATAACAAATAGTATTTAATTGATACCGTTTTATTGTATAGTATTTTATGCCTCATTCCACAGCCTTGATGCCCAATGAAATATGATCTAATCTACTTCACTCTTACTAATATGATACTAGCTGGGTGCCCGGCGTGCCCGAAATATCGTTTACCCATAACCCCCGATTTGAATCCAATCTAGGTAGCTTTTGCATTAATTTTATGTAACACAACTCGACTCCTATCCCTAAATGTTTTCACCTCCCATTCCGAATGAACACATTGACCCTGAAATAGTTTCATTCAACGAATACATCGCCGTTTGAACATGTTTGAAAATTTCCACCCCGGTACAGTGGGTTAAAAAAATACACGCAAAAATCGGCCGGTTACATTGATTTAAAATTTCTACTCCAGTTCAGCACCCCCCCCCCTCCTACCACCGGACGTTATCCAGTTTGTCACAATGAAACTCATTGACATTCATAACCCCAGAAATTATTAAAATTTTGGTCTATTCGCGTTATTTTCACGTAACGCAACACCAAACCACACCCCTAAAAGTGCTCCCCTTCCATGGCGACAGGGATTGAAATTATTAACAGAGAATATCTACCGAAACATTATGAATTTAAATGTCACCGAAAAATATTTATTGGACGCAAATATGGGCCGATTAACATGTATGAAAATTTCTACCTCTGGTCTACCCGACCCGTAGGGGTTAAACTGCAAGTTTTCAGAGGATTAACCCCGGATTCAATTCCTATATCGGGTTTTTGTGTTATTTTTATGTGCTCCCCTCCCATACCAAAAAGTTTGAAATTATACACAAAAAATAGTTGTAGAGATACTATCAATCTAAATAATGCTAAAAATAATTATTAAAATCAAGTATGGACCTCGATTGCATGTTTCAAAATTTCCATCCCCGACCACCCTGGGCGTTAAATGGCCAATTGAATGTCATAATTAAACTCAGCGCCACCCATAATCCTGGATTCGACTCCAATCTCGATTGTTTTTGCATAATTTTTATGTAATGCCACTCCACTCCCACCCCTAAGGGCAGATACCCTCCTAATCCCGAAAGGGGTTAAATTATACACGGAGACCATATAGAGAAATAATAATCTCATTGTTCCCGAAATATATTTATTCGACGAAAAATCAGGCCTGTTCCATGCTCCGCCTACCTCCACCCAACCCCTCCCAACACAGCCTACCCCCGCGCGTTGCCCAGATTGTCATAAATGAACTCAGCGACATCCATTACATTTGAATCGAATCTCGGTTGTTTTCGCATTATTTACTTGTAACTAACCACCAACCCTAAGCATGCTCCTCCCTCATGCCACAAGGGGTTAAAATTTTACACAAATAACGTGGATAGAAATACTATAAATCTAATTATCCCCGAAAAATATTTATTCCACGCAAATATCTTCCATTTTACATGTTTGAAAATGTCCTCCCCGTCCATTCGGGGGTTATATGGCTAATTGAATATTATACTTAAACTCAGCAACATCCAAAACCCTGGATGTGACTGTAATCTCGGTTTTAAGGATGCTCCTTTCCCACGTTGTAAGGGTTTGAAATTATAGTCAGATAACATCGATTAAAACACTATTAATCTCTTTGAACCCTAAAAATATTTATCTTCCTAAAATATAGGATGTTTTACCATGTTTGAATATTTCCACCCCATCCCAATGTGTGATTATCTGTCATGCATAAAAGGGTTGAAATTTTACAAACAACATCAGTAGATATATTATAAACGTCATTGACCTAAACAATTATTTATTCCACGCAAATATCAACCATTCAACCTGTTAGAAAAATTCTACCCCTGTGTAGCACCACCCTGGGGGTTAAATGGCGAATTTAATGTAATTATTAAACTCAGCTTCATCCATAAAACTGGATTTGACTCCAATCTCGATGGTATTATCGTTATTTTCTTGTAACACGCGTCCACCCCTAACCCTAAGGGTGCTCCGTTCCCATGATGTACGGGGTTGAAATTATAGTCGGATAACATCTATAGAAACACTATCAATCTCTTTTAACCCTAAAAATATTTATCAGACTCAAATATCGGTTGTTTTAACATGTTTGAATATTTCTACCGCCGCTCCTGGGGTTGTTAGACGTGTATCACCCCGACAGTGTTCGTTTCCTGGTCGCAAAGAACACGTGTACGAAATTTGGGTGAAATTTGCTCCACCGGTGTAGATTTGTATAAGGAACATACACACAAATATATATACATACATATAACATACAAACACACTGTTTTATTTATGAGATAGTAAAGTCATACGTACGTCGACTTTCAAAGCACTCTCCTAAATTCGGCGAATGAATTGAATCAAGATGGATCGTAAATAGTTTCGTCGAACATTCTTAATTTCACTTATTTGTCATTAATTCACTATAACAATTTTTTTTTGTATTTTCTGTATTACTCTTAAAAGACTATTCGTTCTGTAATAATTACTGAAACTGAATCAATGAATTTAGGTTCAATAAATTTTACATTTATTTGTTTTTTATATTTATTTCAAAGGCAAGTAAAAGTATGTTACAAAACATTGACAAATTAAATCGAAACTTTTGTGCACAAAGGCATTTATTAAGAAAAGAGCTCTTCTTCGAAAGGGAATCGTAGAGGACGTATAATTTTTAGTTAGATGTAAACTATGTTCACTTTTAAAATTCCGATGTTGAATATACTGAAAAAATACGTTCTTCTGACTTCCAATCGGTTAGCGAAGTTTGCGCACTAAGTTTCGTCAACATCAAAAGGTCGTGTGCAAACTTCGCCACCAGGTTGGAAAGCCCGAGAACATTTTCGTATGTTTACTTTTGCTGTTGGAAGTCGACCTGCAAGTATTTTTAAAAATTTGGTGGGTGGTGGTGGATTTATATAGAAACAGGTTGCACACACGGAAATATGCCCCGTTAATAAATTAAAATTCAATTATAAGTTTCGCAAATTTATATAGCATTAATTTGTAAAAATAATAACATTAAAACAAACACACAACAAATTTTTAATAGCATAGGAAGGGATTTGAAAGGGTGATACGGAAGGGTAGAGGAAGGTAGTCAAGGGTTAACTAGGGTCCTCGGGCTATGGTTTAAGGATCCTACCCGGCAATTCGCCGAAAAGTGATGCAGGGAAAACCCTAGAAAAACCTGCATCAGGTAGGTCGGGCATTTGGTACTTGTCCCACGCTCTTCCGATGGCAGGAGAGGGGTTTGCTGTGGGGTCGCAGCTTTCCCCTCGCCGAGCCTTGGCCGGTTTAGGAGGCAGCTGGCCGACTATTCCAATAGGAATAGCGGGCAACTCTTACCGTATGCCCAAGGTCTGCAATGGTAAACATAAACGTGTTGAATATTTTTGTAAATATAACAGTGAGAAAAACACATATAACTGTAAAAGTCCAACACGTTGGGCCCTAAAAAGTAATAATCAGCAATAATTTGTGATATAATCATTCATAAATGTATGAACACAGATGAATTACTCAGAAATAATTCATAACAAAAATTAATTTAACATTTGTTTTCAAGGCACACATACTGAAAAAGTGATTGAACACTAAATTTGTAATAATTTCCTGTTTTTATTATGAAATTATTTCTGTCTAATTTTGTCTACTTCTTACGTTTATAATGTTATTGATGACAGATAAATTAAACTATAATAGTATATTTAATGTACAGGTATCTCTAAAATGACTAATGTAGCTACATTTTTTTCTTAATATATATTTGTGTTAGTGACTTGTGTAAACGTTGGTGAATGTCCAAACCTTAAATCTGAGATCCCGTATTTCCACGCCTGAATAATTAGCTGATTGTGTTCTTAAGAAACTGTGGGCAGCAGAGTTGGTATGATGTCAGAGAAGTGACGCAGCAGAAGATGAACATAAAAATTAACATATGGCTTTCTTCTTACATTTTCATCGCGGTTAACTTTAACTATAATTAATATTATTTTTTATAATTTACAATTAAATTTTAATATTAATACTGAATATGTATTAACAATGCATTATATAAATTTTATATTAATTTTTTATAGTTAGGATCTTATAAAAAAGTTTAAACAGATTACTTTTCCATGTAAACATTCGACCTGCTGGCAATATCCAAGAATTTCGCCTGGTTGGCGGCGGCAGAAACAGGTTAGTCGCAAAACTTGTCATGGTCAAATAAGCGAAGATCTCATTAATCTCGTTCAATATGCATAATTACAAATAAAATTCACTCTATTTCTAGTATAACTTTAATCAAATCTTCCTAATTTTTCTCTATCAGAATCTTCTACTAATTAACGACGGTAACTCCAATTTCTCCAAGAACACTTTCACCTCGCTCACGTACCCATCTTCACTTTGCACCTGATCGTTTATCCTCGAAACTCTCCTTATGGAATGTTCTCGTTAATAATTTTACGTGACCTAGACCATCCTCTCAGTTTTAATATACCCGCAATCACGAATTTCTAGGTCTGCAAACATTTTCACACCGTATTGTGTTTGAAATCACTGGCCTGTCGATCAAAAGAACACTGGTCGCCTTTTCCAGTCGTGTCAATCGTTTCCCATACCTAGACACCAATTGACAAATTCAAAACAGATATCCAAACTTGCCTCTCAGTATTTTAGGCTGTTCCATTTCTTTGAACCAATATTCTATTGCATAGCATCAGAGAATGTTTATGTTTGGAACGTTGACAAGTTCCATTATTACGAATTAACGTGCGTAGACGTATGTCTGAATTAAATTAAGAATTTTACAGCCACAACTAGAAATGCAAAATGTACATTTACAATAAATATTTGTAAAGTTATGTGAATCTATTTATATTCAACGTTTACGTATTAATTAATGAAGTAAAATAGAAACACTCGATAGTACGTCTACTGCTAACACAGCGGCTCCAACCATCTGAGCTACCCTGTCGACCCACGTCGTGTATCTTTTGTATGTGCCAGATGTCAGGATAAACTTCAATTTACTATTCAAATATTTACATCGCCTATCTTAGGACACCTGAAAAAAAAAGTATGAGTTGACCTGCAGGCAGTTTCCCAAAATTTTGACTGGATGGCGGAGGCAGAAACATGCTGAATACAATACCTAAACACTGTAGTTAAAATTACACATTTTTTGCTTGTAGGTATATTATAAAACATTATTAATACAAGATCTTCACTAATCAATTTCAATTACGGACTAGTCTGCGAGGGCAATTCTCTCGCAGGCACTACCTGCGAGGGAAGTTCTCTCGCAGGCCGAACCTATTAGGAGAGATACGAAGGGGCTACCTTTGGGGATGCCTTTTCCTCTCCGTTTTTGAACTAAGGTTACCACAAGCCGAGGCACTTCAGCCTATTCTGAGAGGTGTATGTTCCGGGGTCACAGACCTTGGGCATACGGAAAGAGTTGTCCGCTATTCCCATTTGAATAGTCGGTCAGCTGCCTAAACTAGTCGAGGCACGGAGAAGGGAATGCTGCGTCCCCACAGCAAACTCCTCTCCCGCTATCGGAAGGGCGTGGGACAAGGACCCAATGCCCGACCTACCTGATGCAGGTTTTTCTAGGGTTTTCCCTGCATTTCTTTAGGCGAATGCCGGGTAGGATCCTTAAAATATAGTCCGGGGGCCCTAGTTAACCCTTGGCTACCTTCCTCTACCCTTCCGCATCCCCCCTTTCAAATCCCTTCCTATGCTATTAAAGGGGAGTTGCCCAACGTGGATTACCCTTCTGTAGCCTGTTGCCTTAAAAAAAATTTCAATTACTAAGGTTTCTATTATACGGGAAAATCTTATTAATATATATTCCCAACGATAACTACTTTCAAGTAAAATGCTCTGATGTGGAACATCAACTTTGGGAAATAGAACTGAAAAACTATAATAAATATATAAACTATAATAAAGGTTTGAGATAATTTCGATTCGATTTGAGTTTGGAATGTTGTGTAAACTAATATGAAGTGAATAAGTAATAAAGTAATTAACGTACGTAGGTTGTAAATTTGTTTACTGACAGTAATTACAAAACCAATACTCCAGTCTGCATCAATGTCATTTTATAAAAACGTTTTAATTTTATAAGACAAAGACTTAGTAAATAGTTTGTCATATTTTTATAGATCCTTTGAAGGCAACTGCGTTGTTAACTAATTGTACAAAATTATTGTAATTAGTTGTAAATTGTGACTGTATCTGTGTGTTTCAGAAATGTGTTAGACAATTATGATTCACGGAGTCGAAAGCTACTTCCTATAATAAACAATTTTATTTGAGACTGCAGTATTGGTTTTGTAATTACTGTCATAATAAGTAAAGGAACGTTATGACGAACGCAACGTTATTTACACAACATAATGCATGAATTCTCTATATAAATAGTCAGAGACAATCCAAAATACATTATGAGCTAATCTATCCGTTGTTATCGTTTCAGATAATAATTGACCAAATTTATCTCGAAAGTTTCACGCATAACGCATTTAAATCCGGTTGCAGACATGCGTGTTATGCCGCGAAAAATAAAGAAAATTATGTATAAAATACATCTCGAAATTCGAAAGATACAGAAAATAGCTCTTCGCTAACTTATATATTAATATAATGATTCTATCATATTTAGCTTCTAAATTAATTACAAAAAAGGAAATGTAATATAATGAGGTTTCTTATAAATGATGCGTATTTAAATTTAATTTTCAACGATATTACATAAAGATACGTAAAACCCATTATAAAAGACTCAACATGAATTTTCAGGATGTGAAACGCCCGTTTAATACAGTACGTTATTTTAATAAGTCGCATTGCAAGTATGTACTCATGTCATCCTCAGATCTCTACACATGTGGTTCGCTTTTGGAAATGCATCGCTTGCTATTGGAACTTCTGGAGTCGCATTGCTGAACTTCACTAAAACAGAAGTCTTTTTTTATTATTATTTATAGTAGTATCAAAGAGTAAGGTCTTTAGCGACTCTGCACAATGTTGAATTTCAGCTTATTTGTAGGAATTTTCTCAGTATGGAAACTTCGTGTTACGAGGCAATGACGCTGACCATCACACAACGACATGATGGCTACAAATCTTCCTTTCTTCCTTCTTCTGTCTCCGCTATTCATCGCCGACCTTAGCACATAAATTCTGTACCTTCTACATATCAACTCCATCTACACGTCAACTTCTCTCCACAAATCAACTTGTATCTCTTTTTTACACAAATTACCATTCCCTCCTGCACTTCAGCTATCTTATATCCAAAGAATGCCCCCTAGTTCTCTGGGGGCCTCGGTCGTTTTACGCCACGTGTCAGTTCCTTTACTTCTTCTATTTTCCTTCAATTTCAAATTTCTTCCGTACTCAAATTTGTCCTCTTCCCTGTTCTCCCAACATATCCGACCAAATTTGCCAAATTTATTCTGATAGCGACTGACAGTTTAAATATTATACTCCCTTTCTCTCCCGTGAACACTACCAAACTATCTGTTACGATAGACTGGCGACGATTTACTACATGGGAATCCCGTTCATGTAGCGCTCTGTTACAAAATGAATTATACCTATTGCCTGCAGTTTATTAGAAAACATATTTTAATAGCGCAAAAATATGTGCGTTACAAAATATACAAAACGTAGATATTTTGTAATCCAGCAGAGTTCATGCACGTTTACGAATATTACTTACTCCTTGGCTCGACAGCTCATTGAGGGCCTTGGCCTACCGAGACGGCAGACAGTCTGTCATCTTACATTATATATTCTGGATTTAGGAGTGGCACCTGGTCACAGTGTCGATTCTCCCACAGACTTAACCCCAGTTTTCGTGACCAAGACGACCACAAACATTCATGCCCATGCCGGGATTCGAACCTCTGTGATGCGAGGCAATGGCGCTGGCCACTACACCACAGCATGCGGACTACGTTTATGAATATACTAGTTCCAATATAATAATAAGTCGTTTATAATTGAATTCAAAAAATTACAGGAAAAGGAATTTATAATAAAGGAAATACAAAACCGAAGAGGAAGGGATGAATATAGTTAAACATACATCTTATTTGATAATTACATTTTATTCGCATCAAAACAGTGACATATCACATTTTTTATATCAATAATAAGAAAGAGATAGGAATATAAACTGGTAGTTCAACTGATATTTCTTTGTCACACTTTCATCCAAATTTATTAGCCCATGTCTAGTTAATTCTTCCCCTTCATGTTATTCGTATTCAAGTTTCCCACGTATATATCCAGCAAAATAAAAAACTGAAGGCTTACAAATTAATATTGTCTCCTAAAATTGATTTCTGTACAGAAGTTACACTTTTTTAGGTATAATTTACATATAGGCGTTTTGTTGGTTGGAAAATTTGTTCAGTACAGATTTATTTAAGAAATAATCCGTAAACGTTTAATATATTCTCTTTTTCATAAAGTTTCAGAACAATAAGAATTCTCGTTTTCAAATGCTACTTGAATCATTTTCTTTTGAATATCACTAAAGGACTTAACAGAATTTTCGTAGGTTCCTGTGAACGAAATTGTACCGAGTTACCAGAGACAAAACAAAATAAATTGTAAATCATTTTTTCTTTCTGATCCTCTAATCAATTTTATAGCCTTTTAGGCCGAGATTCGTTTGAAAGCATTTTTCATGTTCTTGAATTGCATTTGTGGAAATTTTATGATATAATTTAGCATAAGTCATAAAAAATAATAAATTAACAAAAGTGATTTCCAATTTGTAATACACGTCTCCTCAATTTCATTTTACAATCAATATGAATGCGTAGTTATTTTGGAATCAATCCGGTTCTATCTCTGCAATATCAGAATGGTCACTGTTTTAAAACATTATATTTATTTTTAAACTATATTAAACTTGTATCATGGCAATAATCCGTAAGTTATACTTACAGTTTTTCATATTTTATGCCCAAGAAAGTTGCTAAAAGAGAATTAAGCTACCAGATTCAGGCTGTTTTGATGTGACTTGGCTTTATCAATTAACGTAGTGTCATCATACGTCGTCTGATCAGGATCATAAATAAGTCATTGCTAATATTTAGTATAAAAAATAGCATTGTCGTTGCATATCGAACATCGCAAGTGGCTCATAGTTCTTCGTTACGTACATTACTTCATTTCACTGTCTCTTTATTGAACGTAATAATGATTAAAACGTTCAACAGGCTTGGACAATGTTCGGTGTTCCCTGATCGTATGTGTGAACGGTTGGCTGTTTCGACTCGTGCTGTAACGTTTCAAATTTCCATTTATGTCTATTGAAAAATGGACCTCTTTTTGGTACACCCACATAAGCAGCAACAGCTTCATAACACGAGCAGAATCCCCATCCACACGTCTGGAGGGCTTCAGCGAACTATTTTGGGTTATGAATTAATAACATAACTTAAGAATAGAGATTCGATCATATTTACAATCACCAAGAAGAAAGGTTTGGTTACATGCTTAGAATAGTTTTCCCCAGTTATTTCTTTTTACATTTTTCTAGATGGTCGATTAACAGAATTCCCTCCACACCCCAAAAAAATTGACGCCTTGATCTTTCTCGCCGATTTCACAGTCTTGTCTTCTTCGAAGCTGAAGAACGAGTTTCTGTACACATTATAGATTGTTGTTTGAGTTCTTTAGTGTAATGGCGAATCCATTTAAATGCATTGTCAAATAATCGACGCAGAAAAACTTGTCTTATTTTACAAAGAAACGCGCCAAGCACAGTTGCGAAAGTGTCGTCCGAATGAGCTCCGGATCCTCCGCGATAAATCACGCCTCAAATCATGAAAATTTTGTAATTGCTCATGCAAAATGTAAACGGAACTTTGTTTTGATATCCCTACAAAGTTGGACGTTTCACGCACATTCTTCCAAATCAGATCACGCAATTTTTCCCGCGGCTTCAAACTTTTTTTTTTCAAATAAATTTTATTCTAATTGAGACGTCCGGCTACTTAGAGCTAACTGCTGGATCTAATTGCTTGCAATTGCACGGCGTCTGGACTGGTCTGCCATTGTGAGAGAAATAAATCAGTCGAGTAGTGTTGCCGCTTACGACGACGCAGAGGACTAATCAGAGCACCCTCGTGTCTAGAACATATATTTATTACTGAGATTTAGTTTCTGATGAATTGGGTTAAGATTCGTTACTTTAACGAAGAACGTAGGCGGACTGTGCATTGCTCTGTAGTTCAATTTTTGATGTGAATAAGATATATTCATCAAACGATAGCTTCACACATCCATTTGATGACATAACATACCCTTCCCCACGTGTTTTGCAGACACATTCACACAAACTGCGGAGTTGAGAAAGTTTTACCGAATCAACCATTCTTCAAGATGGCTGACGACGATGTGAACGAAACAGCTGCTTCTTATTTATAGCGTCATAATTATCCTTCTGAATGTGGAAAGAAGTAGTCGTGGTGCAGAATAGAACAGAGCTGTAAGTACAAAGAATGTCGACTTACTTTAATATGTAATAAATGTCCAGACTCTCTGCACGAGATTTTGTGTTATAGCAGCAGACGGTAGGTTCCCACGTAACCAAAACTGACATGAAGCGTCAGAAAGCTGCTGTATCTAAAGAAAGAAATCTTTGTACCAACGACTAAATTCCAGAGTTTGCGCTACTTTCACAAAGTTTATCCCAATTATTTATTGAATATTAATAGAAGTATCCATGGCATTGGTTGATATGTAGCTAAATGCCTGCATTTGCACGTGTTTAAGTAACATTTCATAATAGCTAATTATATAAAATAAGCAAATATCAGACAAAATGAAGTGATAATATAAATACCACACGGTTTCTGGAATCCTTGTTCCGAGAATAACACAACTGCACAATCCAGATGACGAACTCAAAAGCAACGTTAAAACGATAGGGATCACAGCTATTATCGAGTTTAATAGTATCAGCTTGTTCTTTAATTGCAGTGTGTTAGTTGGACTTAATATGAAGCATTTTTTTTGTATTGTACTTGGTGTCAAACTCTAAAATCTTAACATTTTGCCAATCATCCATTCAACCTTTGAATGTGTAAAATGACCAATTAATCTTTCGAATTTATGATACGTTAGGAGACTACAGATTATTCATCGGTGGGAAGTTTGATATTGAATATATGCTACACAATACAGGTTAAAGTGACCGTTTTGTTTGCCCTACGTAGCAGGAATTTTTGTAAACTATACAATGTTTGCTATAGGTGTTAAGTGGGTCCTTGTAATTTTTTATTAAGAAGAAAAGCGTATTAGTATATCTGCAAATGGTGGATATTTTATATTCTTCAAAAAATTGGACGAGCTTATGATGTAGAAATTTGAAATACGGGAGTACGAGAAAAAATTTGGATTTCTGTGATTGGGGACGAACAGCAGTTGGATATTGGATTTTGTTCAATCTAATGTTTACGTTTCTATTCAACAAATTTAGAGAGTACTGTAACGCGTGTATTTAGGTTTAAGTTTTTCTTTGTCTCGGAAGTGTTGTTTGCTGTGGTCTTGAGAATTCGAAACCGTGCACGTGCGTGGGGGTGGAGGAGATAAATATTTCCATCCAAGTAATTTCGTGTCCTGTCTCGATTGTTGGCCTCAACATGACAGAATAGTTAGCCATTGTTGACTACGGAACTGCAGCTGCGTGTTATAAATGTTGTGATAATGGAAGAATCAGTAAAACTGACGAAGTTTTCTAACAATGAAAAAAGTAAAAGAATGGGAGGATATAAGGGAGGAGATAAGCTTTTGAAAAGGACAGTTGTTCTGCGCTCACCGAAGCTGGTGGATGTGATTAAGAGAGGTTCCGTAAAGTTGTTGTCTCTGATATAGTTCGAGGCAGAATCGTCGTGAGAAAGGGTCCACAATTTGTTAGTGAAGAGTTCACAGAATAGCAGCACACAATTTAGTACGACGGCTTGCCAGCATTCAATCCCGGAGGCCGACGCCTTAGCCAGTGATCAACCCCAGACTCGACGCCAGTTCGAGAGCTACAGCAGGCAACACAACATAGATTAGCAGTACGCATTTGGTACGGACAGCAGATCTCTTCTATGTAAAAAAAACCACAGGTGCCTGAGATAAGAGTTTTCATGTTTAACTTTAATAAACTTATATAAAATTTCTTTATTGGTCAAATATTTATTTTGATTTAACGTAAAAAACCCAGCTCACAAAAATAATTCTTTACAGTACTCGTTAGTAATTAAAATGTTCCGCACAATATTTATGTTGAGTTGATGAAACTTGAAGTTAGAAATTAATATAGCACTGTCCACAAGATTGTATACAATTTTTCACTTTTGGTTAGGAGGATGATAAGAAAGAAAATTGAGCACATGTCCTGAGTATGTCGAATTTTAATTTCTTAAATGCACTTTAATATTTTAAATCACATTAAACGGATCATACAACGTTAAAATTAACAAAAAAAACAAGAACCAACATGAATATTTATGTTCCTGTTGTCATCTTCAATGTTTTCGAGGAACATTTCGTAGTGATGTTTCGTGTTGTTACTCTCATTATTTTTACCCAGGAATTGTAAATTCTAGCCTTTGAGCAGTTGTTTGAAGGAAAGATAGGTGGGACCGCATCTGCTCCTGATTGTACTTCACAACAGCGTTGTATATGTTAAACTACAGAAATCAGCGAGGGAACATTTGTAGGATATTTGCGTGTCATTCGCGGTGTTATTTATCACCTGAATAACTCCGAAGTCGCCCCAAGTACTTACGTTTTTCATCATACAGAATGTTGTCTATTTTATTAATCGCCCCAAGTACTTACGTTTTTCATCATACAGAATGTTGTCTATTTTATTAATCGCTGAATCGCGATGCCACTCATCTAGTTGTCTCAGTCTTGATGCTACTATATCACCGTACTTAGCACAATAATCCTTTTCCTCTTTCCGTTCAGAATTCTGCGTAATTGAATACGAGTGTTCTATTCGTTCTCTGTTACCCTCCACAATCCCGTTCGATATCTTCCGTTTTTGTAAGCTCCTTCCTCCCGTGTCACATGATGTTAAATGAATAACATCGTCTACAACAGAAAAGTGAATTTATCAATGCCAAGGTGTAATACATTATATCAGTTCAGTATCGAATTAAACTAAAGCAATCGTATTCAATAAATTTTTTATTTAGTAATCTTAGTTATTTATTTTTACTATCTAATTAATTACCCATCTATCTAAATGGCAAATATTTAAAACAGTATTCATTATTCTATAATTCGTATTTGCAAAAGTTAATCGAGACGATTCTCAAGTAGTCAAATGCTGTTTCACGATAGCAACAATTATAGTTCGAACAATCGAAGGTCTGAACTGGAGTGCTGATTGTCTACCCGGAAAAAGATGTACCGACACGTTATAGTATACATTTTTATAAATTTTAAACGTACCTTGTTTCTGCCCAGACGAAATTTCGTGAGGAATGACGATTGTATTCTCTTCTGATATGTAATCATCACACACGTCGCTACCATCAAGCGGTACATGGTGAACTACGCTCTGCTGCAAAAATAGATCAATGTATAAATTAATTTCTTGATCAAAGACATTCTGTATTGAGATTATTTTGGTTTTTTTTATAACATTATGCAATATAAATCAGATGAATGGCAAGACTCATATTCATCATTGTCTTCCACATCCACCAGGAACATTTATTGTTTTTAGAAGTGCGAGGACGGACAATGTTAACTGTCGGTTGCGTGCTGGATTGTTAGGGTCTGCATAGTTGGAGTTTAGGTAACCTAACTATGATATTAACTCATTTTTACATCTTCAATGCCGGGTGCAGAAAAACGCGGACGTTCACTCCTGGAACCAGATGATGCTTCGCAACTAACTTGAACGTGGAGGAAGATTAGCACGCGTGATCTACAACCGGTTACGTTCCTAGCCTCTGGTCTTTGATGTAAAAGTGTTCATCTCGTTCCACAATTTTGGTAATTTGCCCATGAAATAATTAAATGTTCATGTTTTCGTTAAATCTTCAACGACACCACATTCCTTTTCTAATTAAATATACGATGTACGTTCAAAAAGTAAATGGAATTTTCGTTCATTTATTCGTCTACATTCATGTCATTCCCTTCAAAATAGTCCCCATTACTTATTATACGCTTCTTGCAATTCCCGAAATACTTGTGACATTCGATCTTTGGGATAGCAGTGCAGTTTTAATCTCACCTATGCTTGTAAAACAACGGTCCTTTGAGGTTCTCTTTATTTTTGGAAACAGAAAACAGTCACTCGAGGCAATGTCTCGCGAATATGGAGGTTGGGAAATCATTACAATGTTGTTTTTGGACAAAAGTGTGAGCAAGTTGCATGATCGTGGCGCCGAAGTCATGAATTATTTCGGAATAAATCCGGACGTTTTTTCAAAATACTTCACGTAATTAGCGGAAGTACTCGTTATTCATCGTTTCACCTTGTGGCAAGACCTCATATTGCACTATGCCGTCAAAATCTAAGTTGAGCATAACCTGCACATTCGACCGCACTTTTCGAGCATTTTTCAGTCTTGTCGATCCAGATTCCTTCACTAGGGCTATTGAGCCTTGATTTCGACGTCATATCCGTAAACCCCTTGTTTCAACACCTGTAATAACACATTTCAGTAGTTCTGCATCGTTATTGACTCCATTCAGCGACTCCAGAGCAACTTCCATTCGCTGCTGTTTTTGTTCGAAATTCAACAATTTTGGTTTCATACCCAAAATAATGGAAAAACCTCGAGCCAATTGATATGCCAACATCATCAGCGACCTCTCTGATTGTGATTTGGCGATCGTTCATAATATTTCTCTCACTTTTTCATCGATTGTTGATATGCTGTTACGTCCAGGGAGCTCGTCGACTTCAACGTCTTCACGACCTTATTGGAAACGCTTGTTATACACATTGCAGACACGCCAATACGAATATTTAACATTTATAAATCATTGCTGCATTTAATCCATTCTTTTGACAAAATCTCTGATCAATTTTTTAAACAAATAAATATTTCCGATGGTACCAAAATACATGTAACCCTTCTAACAGCAGACTAAACATCCTATTTGGCTAACAATGTAAGACAGTTTTCAGACATGTTGACCAATACAATAACGAAAAAAATTCGCGAAACGGACTAAGAAAAACCGTGAAATTACAAATTTCCTGTTCCTTTGTGAACACGCCACGTATATTGTATTAATACAAAATTTCATATAAACGTAGCTTTCATTTTCAATGAACCCCGATTTAGGAGTTGAATATACAAGACTTTTATTAAAATATTAATGTATTTTGCTTAAAATTTAATTCAGTTTATTATCATTAAAATTAGTCATTATCCTCATAACGTATTAAGCAACAACCTGGGCTCAGAAAGACGTGTGGTAAGAAATGTTCTTAAATTGTTGCAGGCATTGTCGTAGAATTGTAAACAAATTTGAAAATTTATAATCCTGACTTTATTGAGGGAACGAGTGCTTGTCGGACGGGTAAAACTTTTTCACTCATCCGTCCTATACTGGAATACAGTGCAGGCTCCTGGGACCTAAATGTGAACGTTCTTATAGAATCCCTAGACTAGAGAAAGTACAGAAAAGATGTGCAAAACACAGAAAACTGTTAGTATGAAAAATTGCTACCAATGAGGCGTAGGAATTCTAGTCCTAGTGCAAGGTTAAAAGCATGGTGTGGACAAAGATCTTGGATTTATTGTAATGAAAACAAATTTAATTATTGTAATGAACACAAATTTGATTATTGTTGTTTTAAAAAATGTATATTAGAGGGGAAAATGTAATCTCTGTACAGATATTCTTTTGCAATATAACATCTGTGCCAGAGAGATAAGAGATATTAAGATTGTCTGATGTTCTTACGAAAAATGGTTAATAATCAAATTTATTATATCTTAAAAATGACAGAAATATGTTGAGGAATGATAAAAAAAAATCTACATTGTTGAGTATCATACATATCCTGGCTGGAAGATCATTCTCTGGAGTAATAGTTGAGTGGATCGCAGATATGGACACGTTAAGTGTTTTACGAAATCGAAAAAGTTGTTCGTCTCATCTCAATGGATGTCGAACTCGCATCACGTTGAAAAGTGAGACGTGAACAGGACTATAAAAGCGGTGAGACAAACTTGAACTTTATTTTAAAAAATCAATTAATAATTCAATCATTAAGTTATACAGCTCTGATTATATATAAATGGCAACAACAACCATATAATCCCAGTAGAGAGATTTAGAATTAAAAAGTCACTAAAACTGTGTTAACTTATTTACAACAATTAATTTTTTGTGGCACACAAACTCCTGTTGTTTTTTAAAACAATTAACCATAAACATTTTTTAATTTGGTTAATTATCCAATTTGGTGTAGAGGTTATCACAATTTATTTGACGCCCAATAGTGGGGCAGAAAAACTTCATTACAATATGTCTACAAAATCCTGTAGGAAAGAGGACAGATTTAAAATAAAATCGCGACTCTAAAGAAAAGGTAACGTTTCTTTCGTAAACAAATCGATATTAGATTGGAATAAAATATGGGCAGTAGATTCGCAAACCATTCCTCAAACTGGAACAATCCTTCAGAGCTAATATAAACAAGTGAAACTGTAAGAGAAGGATCGAAAACTTGTTCACTACTTGTGTCTAACACCAATTGGAGAGTCTTTACTGAATTGTTTGAAAAATTATTTGGAATGTATATTGTTTACCACGGACATAGACTACCAATCTGTAGTTTTATTAAATTCATTTATTCAGGTTGAATTGAAGAAGGGTATTACTGAATAATACTGATAACAAATAATATAGAGCGATTAAAATGAAACGAACCTGCGGTTTCTGCATGGAGGAAGCCGCTGATGCTACAGACACGTGGTCGCAATGGACTTCGAATACACCCCAATGAAAACTGTAATTGTTGGGCAACCCTGATTTTCCCGCCTTTCATTTTAAGCGTTACGACTGGTGAATTCAAGGTCACATCAAATAACAGCCAATGGTCATTCAATTTTAAACGGAATTTAGGCATTGTATTGTGGAAAAATAATACAAATTCCTAATAGCAGTAGTTCTTGTTATTGGGATATTCCTAATAAATTTTAGAAGAATACGTGACTTATTTACTTACCTCTGATTTCAATCCGGTCTTATGTTTGCCCCTTCCGCAGAGAAAGCTCGCCATTTTTTCATAAGCAAACCACATGGGTTTGTAGACATCTGCGGCTCCCGCTTCACCTTTGGCGCTGTTTCTGGTTCTCCTCGCGACAACTCTGAAAGAAGCCATCAAAGAATCTTTTTTCTTCTTCAGTAGTTCCACGGAGAACTCGCCACCCATTTTCTCCTCGATGCGTTTCCACGCTTCGTGAACTTCATCGCGTTTTCTGTTCGACGGATGGAAAGCGTTCCATATTATCGGCTCCTCTGCATAATAATCCAGAAATGTCAGCACCATTTCATTGCTCCATTCCATTTTCGCAGTAGATAAACGAAGCAAATGGATATCCTTACTTGAAACACAAAATTCATGAAAAACGATGTCTTTTAAAGCTGAAAGCCGTTCTTCATCGTCCCGGCTAGCGTAACAGAGTAAGAAGATGTCGGTAATATTGATAATAATGATTGATAATGAAAACAATCTGAGCGAATGTTCGTTCTTCGCTGAGCGTACGTGCCGACGCGCACCTCTCTCTGTCTCGACTACAGCAATGGCGGCTACGCGCATGCGTGTAACGACATAACACGAAACAGGCTAGTTCGTCGAAGCTCCCCGAACGTGTCGGCGGCCGCGCGCTCTGCTAGTCTTATGTAAGCTCTTTGTTCGCGTTCACGACGAATCCATTCGTGACAGTCGAGCGCATTCTCCTTCATATAATCGTAGTGAAGAACAGATGATTTAATCGAAGAACTAAGCTATACAGAAATTATAAGTGCACTGAATAATTTTTTATATTAAAAAATAGATAATGAAGAACCCAAGAAGCAGCCAAAGTTATTGATAAATTAAATATCACCATCCTTGCTGCTTTCCTCCAATGTAAAAAATCGTAAGAGCTTTTACGAACGACAAGCAGCAAGTGGAGGGTGCTTAAATTATCACAGGAAAATAGGTATCCTATAATTTTCATAAATAAAGCACGGTTTGAATGCACAAGTGATGCTTTAGGTTTGCCGGGAAGCTCTGTTGGTGATGTGTAACATGACAAAATAACTCCTCCAACGAAACTTTGTTGTGTGGAGGTTGGTAACTATTGAATAGGGTGGAATGTTATTTAAGGATGATGCGGCGGACAGGCACTGTAACAGAAACGAAGTTGGAGCTATGTGACAACGTGGAAGAGTAAAATAAAGCAGAACACAGTGAATATAAATTAATCAATCCTGTAGGGATTTCAAGAAGAGCGACGGTGTCATGTTCCATCCTCCGACGATGGTTCGAGAGACCACGTGGGACGCACGAAACGTTGCGTCTCCTCACAATAAGTAAAACTGAACTATTTTGGACATTTATAACCTATTTAAAACAGGTGGAAATACAATGTTAAAAAACTTATAGTTCTGTAAATATTTAAAATTTCATAGATATAATATCTATTATGCCTGTCCGTCATACTCGTTTAACAAAAGCTTTCGTCGATTATCTTCGACACATTCATCTGCTTTTAGGATGAAGGCGGTCCACTATCACTTTGTTAGCCTTTTTAAATAAATATTTGAAATAATTATATTATGTACTTTACTCAGTACTCTGTAAAGGAGTTTCTTGGACGTTCCTCTAATAATAATCGATTTTTAATTAATTTTTATATTGCAAAAGTGTAGATTGATCTTTCAATTACGTCTTTCATAACTTGCCTACTCTCTGGTCTTTCCTGCTCTTTCCTTTGTTTGTTTCTTGTACGGCCTGGAGTTTCTACGAAAGGGCAAATTCCTCGTCGTTCAGTTTCGTGTAGTAACTTGTCCGTCGTTTGTATTTGTGTTTCGTGCTAGTGCGCGTGTGTCAGTTTGTGTGTTTATTCTCGTGTGGTGTGTAATTCCATATATTATATTAATTAATTCTCTAAATAATGCGTATTTAATTTGTTGTCATACTGTAAATATTATATTATATCCTTAGTAACGATAAGATATTTTTATTATTATTACTTTATCGTACTTTTAGTTATGTTGCACAGGTAAATATGTTTTATTGATTATTAGTTATGTACAGGTTAACTTATAATTGTTATTAATTGAAGCTTATAATAATTATATTGTAGTTTCATGTAATGACGTATCCAATTTCCTCATTCGAGAACTGATGAAATAAATAAATAAAATTAAAAAAGCAAATTGCCTGTGCTATCCTAATATGGAAAGACGTGCATGACAGATGCATGATATCAAAATCAAATCGTATGCCAGTGACACGGGGATCGAGAATTTATGAAAGTAAGTGCATTTAATTAAAGCTCAACTCTAACAATTTCTGTGTCTGCTATACCAGAAGGGAAGAAGCAGGTTGTACACGGCGCTCAACCCGTGACCATGCATATTACTGATGGTGAGTGAAAATTCCGCAATCTGGGCGAGTCGAAATTTTGTTGCAGACAATTTACTTTATTCCAATCGTACTAAGACCGGGGCGTGTCATAATCAGACATACTAAAAGGTGAACGATAATTTAGCGACAGGAATAGGGTATCCTTAAATATGGCGTCTGAAACAAGCAACGATAGTCAAAATAATGAGTTTTTGGAAATGGAGAATGTTAATCGGACAGATATTAACTCATTGGGAAGGATTGGTATTGAGGAAATCATAAATAGTAGTGTTATATGTAGCATAAGAAAGGACGAACGGAAAAGAGGGAAAATAATCCGAGTGAGAAAGATAAGGCAGCAGAAGGCATGACGACGGATTTGAGGAACTGAAGATGGCTCTGTTTAAGAATTTGAAATAAGAAATAGTTCGGAATACTGAAAAGTTGGATAAAAGTATTGACTTGGCGGTAAATCAAATAGAATATATTAGGGTAGAATGGAAGAAAGTGTTGATAAAGGAAGGAGAGCGACGGCTTTCCCGGTGAATCTGTTGTAGATATAATTCTCGGGTCTCAACCCGGGCCAATTGTTTGTTAAATAATCAGGTTAACCTGATGACGATGGCGGAGCTTGCCGTCGAAACGTTGTTATTTAACAAACAATTGGCCCGAGTTGAGACCCGATAATTATATCTACAAAGCAGAGGAAGTTTGCGATATAGTGGACGGGAAGAGAGGTAGGGCGGATAACGATGCCCACGAATGAAAATATGGACCATGATTTCGGATATGGAAAAATAACATATGAAACTGAGTCAGAACCACAAGGCGTTAGTAGATTACAAACTGAAAATAGAACATTTTACAGGCAAAGCAGCCTATTATTTGAGTATGTGGGCGGACGAAGATAAAGATTTTTAATGTCTGTCAATTAACGCCCTATTACAATATGGATGAATTGTGGGACGTGTAAATAAGAAAGTTTCTCTACCAAGAAGGGTGACTACTTCGTCATATCACGGGGTGGCAACCATGAAGGATTAGTTAGCCTTCTTCCTTTCTGCTGCTAACCTCTTCCTGGACGTTCTTTTCTATCAATATTGTAATTAAGTTCGTTCAGCATTGTGATGAGTGGATGACCTGAATAGATAATATGTATGACTATGTTTATTATAAGTACGAATATTAGATTAAATTTGGGATAGGTAGACAGCTGTTGACAAAGAAAGCAAAACAACTCGTTGTTTGAAATTAGATTTTTTTTGGCAACTGTGTGAAATCATTAGATCGGTTTTTTCAGAAGACGAAGTTGCGAATAGAGGAGCAGATGAGATGGATTAGACAGGTCAAAGACGAAGATGTAGCAAGAAGAATTACGAAACAAGATAAATATAAGAAATAGAAATAAAAAGGTAAAGATAATTAAGAACAGTAATAAAACCCTAGGCTCTTCTTAGCACCTGACGAAAGTGACAAGTATCCCATAAGCGTTGTGTGGTATTTATATTACTCTTTTGTCTTAATTGGCTATCTTTCTTATTCAGAATAAAACCCTGTTATTTTTCAGAATAGAAAGGTATTCACTGCAACAAAACACAGAAATTAAATAAATCTCCAACGATCTACGAAACAACAATTCTTCGTACAAAACATAAAAAGGGCATTACAACAAGCTACAAAACTAGTATCAACCCGTACAATGGCCCATCATATATTTCCCATATTTTCCCAAATTATTCGAAAAAATCCGCAGAATTTGCAATAGGTATTAAGAACGATTTTCACCTTCCATAATAGCCTTCAGAAGAAAATTTGTACAGAAATCTCCCATAGACAAAAACTGTGAAAAACATGTTTACTTTGTTCCCTATGAGTGTGAAAGAAGTTGTGTAGGCGAAACCCATAGAAAGATATTTGTGAAGATAGTGGGACATATTAATAATGTAAAACGAGGAGAAAGTCAAAATTAGCAGAACATATTTGACTTTGGATATACTTCCATATTCTGCACCGGTACTCACATTAAAAAAAATACTAAAAGAGTCGTATTCTTCAACAAACCCAGCGTTCTTAATGCCGATATTTGGAATTCCTTACTTCACAGAAATACAGAAAAGTCATACAATAGTCCCAATACACCACTTTTTTTTGTGATAACATTGTCCACTCACCTCCCAGTACTTCCGGGAACAGAGTCTAATCCCTTTACCCGCTCGCTCTAAACATAAAACCGAGCATAAAATCTTCCTTAAACATTCCCCAGCAGAAAGCGGAGTAAGCTATCTCTCTAGGACTGGGCTGAACCATGCACGTTCAAATCCTCAAGAGTGCAAGTAATCTCATGTCTATGCAGTGGATATCTTTCTACCCCTGAGAAAGAACAGAGTTTCATTACTGTTCGAAACTTTGGTTTTCTTAATTCTCTTTACTATGTCTTTGTAATTCATATTTCTATTTTCTCATATTTCTCTAGTTTCGTAATTCTTCTTGCTTTATCTTCGTCTTTGAACTGTCTGATCCATCTCGTCTGTTCCTCTATTCGCAAATTCCTCTTCTCAAAAAAGTAATCTAGGCAATGGAAAACCCAACAACATCTTCTAATGAACCCGTTGCTAGTTTCTTGATTAGGCAATGGGCACATTTAATGTGACAAAGTTACTTCCTCGAGAAAACTTAGATAAATGAAACAGGTTGGTAATTATTTCTGATTGTTATAATTGTTAAATTTTTTAATTATTAACATTATTAGTTTAAGAAATCCCCTACGCTATCCTATTGTGGCAAGACAGAAGAATTTATTTATTTTTTCTGATCTTCTAGACGATCATTCAAGTAATCTCTTCAACCTGCATATTTCTTTCTGTTTTTCTTGTTTTCTTTTCTTTTCTTTTTTACTTTTCTTTGCCTTTTTTCACTTTTTCTTGCTGACCTATCTACTTCAAGACAATGGAATACCCAAATAATAATGTTACCTCACAAATTTCAAATCCAGACATCTATGATTGATGCATCACATCAAATCCTTTGTCAATGATACAGGGGTCAAGGATTTAACAAAGTAATTGCAGTTACTTAAAGCTGAACCCTAACAATTTCTGTATCTGTTGTCCGGAAGGGAAGTAGCAGGTCACAGATTTTTTTTTTTTAATTTCGGTTGCTGATTTACAATCTACTCTTAACACTTAGAGTAATAAGTAAATTGTTCAATTATTAAAGCTATTTGTCTTGAGTAGGGCACCGTCCAGTGGCGGGTCTTCTGGATTTATTTAGTGATGACTTCTGGCCATAATCTCTTCAATCTTCTTGCTACGGGTTGTTGGAGGTAGAGGTCGGCGATGTATTTGTTGCGGTGGTTTAGTGTTCTTTCTTTGCTTTTGGTGGCATACGTCTTGACGGTTGATAGGAGAATAGAAAATGTGACTATAGAGAGGAGTGCCAAGATTTTAATCCAGGCATGTTTAGGCCACTGAATAGTAAGGTTGAGAGAGATGGATGACTGATGTTTGTATGCATGATAATAAAATCTAAAATGAATATAAAGGCATTACTTATATTAAAGAGTTAACTGAATGGATAAATAAGATCTTCACAGATAATGCTTTTATGGGATAATCCTGGCAATGAGACCTGTTAATAAAATTAGTAAGTTCACCAATGGTATGATATATAAGCATGGCATTCAAGGCAATAAAGATGTATTACATAAGATTGAATTTAAAGATTTAATAAATAGGGCATGGGCAAATGAATATAAAAAGTAAGATATACCATCATAATTAAAATAATTTACCAAATCGGGGACTGCAATGCCCGATCACATAAGAATAAATACCCATAATGGCTTTTAGATAAACTTAAAATATGTTAAATTGAAGACATGTATGGTACATCTATCAGCATTTGGAAAAGGTGTAGATAAAAGAAATGAAGTATCAAAAGTGGGTAAGATCTATGTGGATAAATTGAATAATATTTGATCGAATGTAAATGTTAATGGCCATAAGTAAGAATAGATTATAGCATTATACATTACTAAAGAAATTCCAGATAATTTAATATTTTGTTCCTAAGGCAACATATTGGATTTAGTTTTCTTCATTAAAATTAAAAAAAATCGTTTTAAAATTTTTGATTAGTTAGTTAATTAATTTTATTGAATTAAGATATCAGGACAGTAAAATGTTTTTCCATCCTGATACTTTAATTCAACTATTTCACAGCCCCTACGGCTTGAGCTTGTGAAATATTGCTCTCTTTTCTTGAATTGAAAATTATTTATTTATTTATTATTCTTTACGCAAGAAAAAAATTCATCAAGAAGTAGCTAACACTGAAACTGCGGGAAATAATTTTTTTTAAACATTTAACATTAACATTTAACATTAAAAAAATTTAAAAAAATTTGAATCTAACATTGCGTATGTGGTGATTTGTTTCCCAACATCAATATTGATTGCTATTAAATAATAATATATTCGTTTTCCCACATCAATTTGGTTAAATATTAAGTATGAACTTATGCAATGTTGAAGTTGTCCGTGATGTCTGACCTTTATTAAAAATATTTTCTGGCTATATTTTTTGTCGAAACGCTCCGGCAAGGCGCCAGGTTGAGAATGGTTTCAAAGTTTAGGATCGGAGCCGGGTCGTTCCTGTGCAGTCTTTCTTATAGCCTTCGGAGTGGACAGCAGCAAAAATAGGAGAGGGGGTCTCTTGTCTCTCGCATGTTTTGGAGTGAAGGAGGTGGCCCCGCGAGATACAAACAAAGACTTGCTAAAAGACAGTCTGGTGGCAGTCTGGGTTGGAGAATAGTCGCTTATATATCATACAATATTTCGTACGAGGTTCCCGAGAAGCAGTACCAACGAGAAAATACTCAATAAGGAACGTAGGTTTTCCCGGTGTAGTTGCTGGATGAAGTTTTCTCGGTATTCCAACCGGGTAGCGTAGTTTTGTAAACACAACGTTTCGATGGCGGTGCAAGCCATCAAAACTACGCTACCCGGTTGGAATCCCGAGAAAACTTCATCGATAAAATACTCGATAAATGGAATTTCATCAACTCTTTACGTATTCACCTCCGTTCTCGTCCAAGCGCGTATGCTTGAATATAAATTCTCATTTGATATTTAACATAATCTGACAATTATAATTTATAAATAAATAACCAATAATTAATTAAAACAATCAGTTAATACGACGTTTCGGCCACAATTTTGGGACTTCTTCAGGTAATCATGAAATGTTCCGTTTTTATTGTATGCATATTAATATTAAAATTAATCTTTATTCCTGTCGATTGTACAATATATCCGTTTGTTATAATTTTTCACAGAAGCTTTCGTCATTATTCTTCGACATATTCATCTGTTTTATGGCTGAAGGTTGATGGCCTCAAAACAGATGAATATTTGGAAGAATAACGACGAAAGATTCTGTTGAAAATTATAACGAATGGATATATTGTATCTATGAATTATTATACTATTGATAGGAATAAAGGTTAATTTTAATAGAATTTGCACATGTTTTGAATTAGATATAAATACATTTGTATGTTACATGAGAAGAAATATTTTCATTTAATTTAGTCATTAATGTTGATATCATTGAAGAATATCAGACTCTTTTCAATTTGAATAAAATTTAAATTCATTGAAGACTTGTTTATCAGTGAATGATTGTTGGTAATATTTCTTCACTTTAAGGTTTGTTGGTGGGGCCGTTGTACGGTCTTAGAAAGAGTGGTACGTGTGTTTTGGTATTACTAATGGTATAAGTAAATTAATAAATATTAGGCTATATCTTACTTTGAAACAAATATTTGGATATTTTTAAATTGTGGAAATGGATTACAAGTGGCAACTTAAACCCTACACGTATATAAAAATTCAATAAACCTTTTGGTTTATTCGGACGAGATGCATTGGCTGTATGGAGACTATGGGACGCACCAAGGACGTGATAACAGCAAAAAGCATAGAACAGGAGATTGTCTATAAAAAATTGTTTAAATCTTTGTAATTTTCAGTTGATTATATGCCGCAAGGGGCCGAAAACTGCTGTGAATTTTATGTTTGATTAATATAAATGGATTTAATGTTAACTGCCGTTGTCAGTTACTTCAAAACTTCATAATTGACCTTCTCATCTGTGAAAATTTTGTTTAATAAGTCCTATTAAATATACAAATCCATCTTAGTATGAGCAGTTCGTGACTTTGGCTGTGGCACTCAGCGTCTCCCTCATTTTTACCTCGCAACTGGTGACGCTGAGTGTGTTTACACGTAGAGAAATCCGACATTACGTTGCTGTGTATGAGTGAACGCGAACAAAGGATGTTAATCGCTTGTACGAATGGCGTGTCGAAGAGAAAGGCGTTCTAATGACAGCAAGCATTTCCGCTTTTGCCGACGGCAGTAATTAGTAATTAGGAGTTTCCCTTCTCCCCTGCGATGACAAGGACGTTTCGACGGAAATTCCGTCGCTAGAGATATCTGTCGAGCTAACGAGTGAATGCTTTAATTAATAAATTATCTACTGTTGCGACTCGAGGAGAAGGCGTGCTAAATACGTCGTGGTAGGTACACTAATAATATCTACGTTTTACCTGATTACTAAAAGTATTTTTTTAATAGTTAGGATTGGATGCACGCTCATAATTGTATTCCACAAACGCCTCTCCATCCACTTTACTCATCTGTAGGTTAACAACCTTTTCGTGAATAATATTCGGATCCTTACTACGACTGCCTTCGTTAAGCTCCCAATCGGCAGCCCTCTGCTTTAAGACAAATTGGATGGGTCAGAAATGTGGAATTTAATAGAGAGGGAAAATAATTACCTGGAAATCTTTGAAATGTGGTGTTGAAGAAGAATAGAGAAAAATAAAATAGGGACTGATATGATAAAAAATGAAGAGGTTCTAAAAGAGTAAATGAGAAAAAATCCATCTTGATATCAGTTTTTGTGAGAAAAACAAATTACATTCGACACATCCTAAAAATTGCACGACATCATCGACAGCTGCTAGACGATGCTAGACGACAAGGAAAAACCTAACGACAGAGAAAGGTGGAGAGGGAAATTTACAGTGTCCAAAGACCTGCCAATAGGCAGAACACATCATAATAATCGGCATATACTGTATTTAACTAAAAGGCTAACGGATGCCTAGTTACTGACAGATAGTATAGTTTCTTGAATATTTGTAGTGTGGTAAGGTGGTTTATTGATCCTCTAAATTTGATATATAATTACTTTAATTTATTATTTTCTTTTGTTTGATACAATTAATAGTTGATTTTAATAACACAAATTTTATTTGATTGACAAATTAATTATCCCAAAATATTACACCATTCATCCGCATATACAAAGGTCGCACTGTAAAATATGAAATGTCTCATGGTTCATTGAAAAACAAACTAGCATGAACATGGCAATTGAATTTTTTTTCAAATGTAATAAAGACAGCGGCGAAATTTGCGTACGCAAACTTCGGGAGATAGCTAGCGGCGTTTCTTCTTCTCTTGTCTTCTACAGCAAGTTCTCATTGAGAATATTTTTGATCTCCAACTCTTCCCCAATCGTCCAGTCCGTTTCCTCTGCAGTCACCTTGCCAATTCATCAACATTCAGAGCATATTTATATGTAGCTCTTGCATTCGTCAATACGAAAATCTGGATAGATATAACAGCATATTTCGACTGCATCATATCTTGAAGGCTCCATCACATTTGCCAACACTACATCCAGACACACCTTGCCAAACTCAATCTCCTCTCTCATCAGTTTTGAACAACCAGCTTATTCTGATGTCTCCGTGCGAACGAATGACCCTTTTCAACTCTTCTGACCACCCGCTGCGTGGTGGCGACTCGAAAAACTGCCTCTCCCAAGAATCCGCTTCTCGGCGCTGCGCCTAGTTTACGAAAGAAAATTATTGTTCCCTTGGTGCGTACTTTATGTCTGGTGTAAAGGGCAATATGGAAAACGCTTACCCGCTTATTCCTTTAAAACTTCTTGATGTTAATTCGGTGCTACTTATTTGAGTTGGAAGATAAAATTTGGTCTCCCCCATATCCTGGAGATGAAACACAGGGTGGGGAAACAAAATTTTATCTTCCAACTAGAACAAGTACCACCGAATTAAGATCAAGAAGTTTTAAACCGCTATTAAGGACTTGCTCCCAGCACAGCCGATTGGCATAAGCAGGGAAGCGGAATGCTGTCGACTGCACATTTGCTGAACTTAAAGAAACAACAGCCAAGCTCCAAATTATAAATAGGCACGCAAGGTGCACAAACACGTCATAGTAGTTTATTAATCAATCATTTGATCACCCTGTTTTTTGCCTACGAATATTTAAATATACACATGAATATGTCTACTATGCCTCTTTTTCCAGAGCTCAGTTCGGGATGACGTCACAGTTCTTGTGATTTGGGCATTTGGTTAGCACGGTATGTTAATATAATATGGTCCCGAATGAAAATTACGATTGGTGGAAAATAGAAGAAGATATGAAAAATTGAGGCATGGCCTGAAACGTCCGAGGTTTAAACAATTTTTTCTGCTGACCGGAGGACAGTTTACGGATAGAAGGTAGGAGAAGTGTTGATGTCGCGGAGGAAGAATGGAGATAGAGAAAGGGAAGAAGATAGGAGAATGTGAAGTTCACCTACGCGATTAGACGTCCAGACCTGATGGCCGCAAGCAACCCCAGGCGTTCCATCTACTGGCGTTCCGCCCTGAATGATGCCGCAAAAGTGAACCATATATTTAGAGGTGAGAGGAAATGACGTATGTACTTTCCAAATGACTTTTTAAAAATGATATACTGTCCTTAAAAGCCCATGTTTGGGTTTTATATAAATGTTGTCCTAAAATAAATTTAAATCATTACAACTTATAACAATATTATTACACTATACGGCGTAATTGTACATTTCTAACAATTGTGAAATATATATCGTATTTAGTACACGTCGCTGATAAATACTACAAACCGGTTGGAAACCCGAGAGTAATTTACACAGTACACAGTTGGCTGTATCTCAAATTAATTAATTGTTAAAATATGCATTTTTAATCTGTAACATTGACAGCGTTTGACGTTATTTTAATTAAAATATTTTTGATGAGGAATGGTTCCACGTTGCCTTCACAGCTTTCTAACACAGACATCTAGTATCAAACAGATGTTAATACCCTTAGTGTAATTTGAAATTGTCACTTTTTCTTTGCAAAACTATGATTATTTATATTATAGAGAAGCTTGTTCAGTAAATTTACAAACGTATTGAACAACTTAGTCTTCCAACCTGATGAAAGCGTCTTAGACAACGACGTTTCCATGGCGGTTACTGCCAACATTTTCCACTGAAGTTTGAGCGACGCTTTTATACCCTTCGCCAGATAGCCTGATGATTCCAAGCTTTACAACCGTCGTGCAACCCATATAATAACAATTTTACCATAGTCTCGCCTGGTCAATCGAATTGACAGGTCATCAAGAATTATCTGTGCCGTTCTAAAATCGAAAAGTAAGACTGATTGACTGAACTGTCATTAAAATAAATAGTCTTGATACTAAACCGTCTTAATGACCCTGAGATTTAAGTTTATTCATAATAATTATTATTCATAAAATTGGACTAAATTTCTCGATGAAGGTAAAATATTGGTATAACTAAATATTGACTTGCACATAATTTGTGGATTATGAGTAATAATTTAAATTTTTAAAATGTGAATTTAATACTTTTATTTAATCAATCTATTCTTCCCTTTCCCAGGAATAAAACAGTACTGCATATTCATTTTTTGTATTAACCTTTCCACGTTCCTAGTTTTTCAATTACTCGTGCCTAATGATATTAATAGTATTCCTCCAACAAAAATTTCAATGTATATTGTTCCTTCAAGTTAGATTTTCGGAACACTTCCTCGGCCGTGCTATAAATAATTTAGGTGGTATAGAGTCACCTTGTCTGACCTCTCTTGCAATCATTACTGTTCCTATTGCTGAGCTTAGTGTTCTTAATTACACTTCAAATATTTAAGTTTACTAAGTAAAACTGTAATACGTCAAGCAATTTACCTATCAGACTTGCTATTTATATTATTATGTTTTATTGAGTGTATATTTTTAATTAGTAACATGGAATTGGCAAAGGAGTTAGTTAGGACGGAATAATGCAAAATTTACATCTGATTGAAATAATGAATAAGAAAGATAGCCAATTCAGACAAAAAAGTTTCTGGGATCCTTGTACCTTTCGTCAGGTGCTAAGAAGAGCCTAGAGAAACACAACGGCACTTGTCAGTTGACAAAACTCAAAAGCGACGAAAACGCAACGACAATGGAAGAGCCGAAGGGTTAGCGTAACAATAAGGGAGCAACGGCAATGGGAAAACAGAAGGTTCAGCGTAATAATAAGGGGCATAGCAATTATTAAGTTTCATTGTTTCTGTTTGTACATTAATGTGATGTTTGATTTAATGTGAAGCATCTCCGAAAGGAGTCAGGAATTGTACCTGGTGTCAATGTCTAAAATCTTAGCATTTTGCCAATCAAATACATGTTACGAATTGAGGTATGTTTGGATACTACAGATTGTTTTTCAATGGGAAGTTTGCTTCGTGTATTAAGGGAACGTTTTGTTTGCCCTATGTAGCAGGAATTACAATTAGAGCAAGAGATTTTGTAAACAACACAATGTTTGCTGTAGGTGTCAAGTGGGTCCTTGTGGTTTTTAATCAAGTGGATCTGTAAATGATTGATATTTGATATTCTTTGAATATTTGGATAAATTTGTGATGTAGAAATTTGTAATAAGGGAGTAACGAGAAAAAAATGGCCAGAGGTGTTTGCGGACGATTGACAGTAGGATATTGGATTTTGTTCAGTCTGCTATTTATGTGTTGAATAATAAAATTTAAAAGGCACTCATTGGAGATTAAAATGTTCCGGACAATATTAAGTTGTGTTGATGGAACTTTGAGTTAGAAAGTAATATAGCTCTGTCTATAAGATTGTATACCATAGCTCTCTAGAGGATGATCAGAAAGATGATTGAGAACAAATCCAGAGTATGTAGGTTTTCTGAACCAATTGGTTAAAATGGCAGAATTGTGAATGGATACGGTGAAATCAAGGAAATTAAGAGAATGGTTGAAATTAAGTTAATGGGTGAATTGTAATTTGGGATGATAATTATTGAAATTATTGACTATAACGTAGATTTGAGAGGTATTAACAATACAAAAAATGTCACCTACATATCTGAAGCAGAAAAGAGGTTGGGCAGGATGTAGAGAAAGACAAGATTTTCTAAATCTCTCATGACTATATCAGCAAAAAAAAGGACTAAGGGGGCTTCACATGGGAGAACCTTTGATTTGATGATAGTGAACCTGACTAAACTTGAAATACGTGGAATTGAAGATTAGATTTATAATGCATAAAATTTCGTGAAGTGGAATTTTAGTATATTGACTGAAAATGAGTCATCTGTTGTTGAAACTGTTAATGACAAAATCATTGGGAATAGAGTTGAATAAGGAAACGACATCAAGAGAAATTAAAGAGTGGTCATGGGGGACGGAGATGTGCTTGATTTTGTGAATAAATTGGTAAGAATTGTTAACAGAATAATGGTTTTCTTCATTGAGGGTTTTAGAAAACATTTTATGAATGTAGGAGGAAATTTTGTGTTAGGGACTGCCAGTAGAAGCAATAATAATTCTAAAAGATAGGTCAGGTTTGTGTATTTTAGGAAGGGCATAAGCTCTGGAAATGTTGGCTGAGTTGATGAATAAGGAGTAAAATGTGGATGGTTCTATAAAATCATTTTGCTTTCACCTCTGTTTTCCCATTGTCGTTGCTCCTTTATTGTTACGCTAACCCTTCGGCTCTCCCTTTGTCGTTACGTTTTCGTCGCTTTTGAGCTTTGTCAACTGACAAGTGCAGTTGTGTAGCTCTAGGCTCTTCCTCGCACCTGACGAAAGGCACAAGGATCCCAGAAACGTTGTGTGGTATTTATATTATCACTTTTTGTCCGAATTGGCTATCTTTCTTATTCATTATGAAGGAATAATGTTAACAACATATAAAGAAGACTCTATTCTTAAATAATCTCTTTTGACGCCTCATGTTTATATTTTTGTTATTGTTCGAATCCAGACTATGTAACTACTACAGTTATTTGTACACTTGCTGAGGTCAATTGATTGTGATGAAAATGTATGCTTGTTTTAAAGTTTGTTGATATTTAACGAGTGTTCGGACTTTCGTACTCAGCTCTGATACTTAGCCCTTTTTCCTTCTCCAACCCTCTCATATTTTTCCTACTATAGTCAATTAAACACTCGATAAATTCCTGACTAAGAACGTTGTTTTTTTTAAAAAAATTCAAGTAATTTTGTGTATTATTTATTCCCTTTTTTTTACTAACTCCTTGGCCAATTCCATTTTATTCATGTCAGTTATAACAGTTGTGGTGCGATCGAGTACCTCCTTTATTATTTCGCCGTCGAAAAGGAAAACAGTAGTCTTAAAAACCGTTGCAAAAGTGTCCGCCATGATAAATCCTCCAGACATTTCAAAATAATGGTTCGCTTTAGTAACCAAAGCAGAGCTGACACCACAAAATCCAGAGTTTAGGATTTTCCGGCAAGATGTTCAAAAACATCTTTACCGTCTAGATCACGTAGGTAAAATAGATTACGTTTTTCTCAGTTGTGGGAACGAAAAAAGCGAGAAAATGACTTCTTCATCTAGGACGTGTTGAGATGACAGCATTATTTTGGTCGGTATGATAACATTAAAACCTAAAGAAAGAGGGGCAAAAGTTTGTGTCTCAACGTTTGAACCAAAAAAACTGAACGCGGAGTAGAAGGCATCAATCGTCGGGAAATATTCCATTCAATGTCTGAGGTTATGGAACAAAGCCATATTCATTCTACACATTTCTTATGCAATTCAATTGTTTTTTAGTTGCCTTAAAACCGCGATGTTTATTAAAAATCCATGTGTGATAAAAAGGTTGACTGTGATGTTGCGTTAAAGTAACGTTAAATAAGGACTGACGCAAAAAATAATCTCGAACAGTGGTGGCGAAATAATTTGATTTATGCGCAAAAGTGAAAGCAACGGAATCTCCATTAAGTAAAACACGTTTTACTGCTTTTAATATGTTTTAAGTTTATTTTTTATTGAGTAAATGTTTTTTTGTTAACTTCTAAACTGGTTAGAATCTATTTCCTTCATTATTTACGAGAATTAATTTATGAGAATTTGTTTTGAGAACGCTATTTTAGACGTAAATGATTACATTTCTCGGAAGAAATATAATTCTGGAGTTTACAAAATTAATTTGAAACGAGAACCTGTTGCACGCCACCTGACAGTTACGTCAGAAGCAAATCAATACTTCGTTCAAATAGATTCTTGATAAAAATAGGCTTGTGAAGGAAACCAACTCAGGGACACAACCGTATTAATTATTCCGTGTAGCCTTCGGGGAGTCAAGTAAGCAGGGGACCAATTGTCAACATCACCATCACTTGGTGCCTCCTGTTTCAAGTAGCGAGACTCTGTTTCTCTCCCAAGGGTCTCCACGAAGGGCGGATGAGCAGTAAGTCATGGGCATTCTCTTGCCCATCGTGTGCAAGTTGATCCTAAAGGATAAGAAATAATCAACGGCAAGAGAATTTGGAATATAACAGAAGACACCTACATTATAAATCGTCAGCGTATTACGAGCATCTGTGGCTTTCTCTATGTTGCACGATGATTTCTTCCTTGGTAAAATATTCCGGAGATAAATTAGTCTTCCGTTCGGATCTCCGGATAAGGAATGTTCAGGGGAAAACCATCAGATTGACATTCTCCGAGCCAGAGACGGAATGTTAGAGGATTGAATAGGTAATGTAAAGTAGAGAATTAGAAATTAAAAATGATTAGGCTGACACTAGATATAATTAAATTATTGAGAATATGATCATATACAGAAACAACTATATATAGAATAATAAAATATAATAACCTATAAACTCAACGTTTCAGCTGATTTTTCAGACAATTTCAAGTGTACTAAAACGTATGTACTATCGTCAGTCATTGAAGATATCAGGAAGGTAAAATAGTATCATTGGTACCGTTCAAAGAGTTTGTACCACTCTGGGTATTTAAATTTTAAATGTATCATTATGAAAATTATTTCAATGCCCAGAAGAACACAATTTCTCAAAAGAGAAAAAATCTTATAATAACGGAAGACTTCAGTGTCCAAATAGGTAAACAAAACAACGAAAAATTAACTAAGAGGGCGCATCGAGACAAGAGACCGTCTGATAGAATTTTGTGAATCGATAGAATTTGTAATCAGGAGCACTATTAACCAAAATCAGAAGAGACGAAGACTCATGAGCACGAGACCCTGAAACGGCGGAGTTGTCCAATTGGATCATATCTTGGTTAAGAGACGATCTTATAGATCAGCTAGACCGATAAAAATTCCTTTATATTAGTAAATTTGGTAAATTACAGAAGCACGTGTGATCGCTTTGAAAATATTGAAATTTGAAAGGTGAAACTGAAGAATTGTAATCATTTCACGTTATCTGTGTTGTCGAGCATTTAAGTAGAAAAACCATTTCATGAAAAAGAAAATGTCATAAACTTTAAAACTATCATTAATATTATATATCGATTAATTTAAATCCCAACAATTAATATAAATAATTAACCCAATTAAAATTTTAGATCATTATAAATTTTGAACTACGACGTGGTGTAATAATTTATAATTGTAAAATCATTACAATCTTATGATAATCAAGAAATAGCAGATAAGACGTCTCCAGATGTTACCATCCCAGGATTATAAGTATTAGCTTGAAGTTAGTTTCAGTTAGACTTGAACTGGTGTGCTTCAGGATTATTACATGCAATAACAAAAAATGTTCTTGTTCAATACAACCATTAATATTCTGGTCTGTCACTTTCTTTTCCTTCTAATTTTCCTCATATAAAGAAATAACTTCCCAATTAAGACAGGGTTTGCGAATTAACGTCCTATTCTACACTGTGAACTCACACAAGCACACACAAAAAGCAGGCAAATAACCTCACTTTCTCTCAACCACTTAAAAACGTACCCAGACTGATGTATAGATAGCGGGTTGTTTGAAAAACTAAAGTTCTCTAAACTACCGACCATATAAGGCTCAAACTACATTGTTTAGTGTTCGTTTTGATAGCCATCAATAGTGAACGCTCTAGGTGAATTTGTAAACATTGACAAAATTGATGATCGTTATGTAGTACAATACTTTCAATTGTAATGTCTCAGACTAATCAAAATTGAGCTAGATTCTACTCCGGAGAAATCTGCTCCTTCATTTACAACAATAAGTTATTGGGTGGCTGAGTTTTTAAGATGCCGTGCGAGCTCACAAGACGAACATCGCAGTGGTCGAACGAATGAAGTGATCGCGCCAAAAATGGTGACGAATATCCACAAAATAGTATTGATGGCCGTGGACTGAAAGTGCGCATCGCATATTGACTGAAACATTGGACTTAAGAAAGCTGTGCGTTAGATAAGTTCCGCGTTTTCTTGTGGAACAAAGAAATCGTGAAGATTAATTAAGCCGAGTTTTGGCATCGATTCATTTAGGGTGAAACAAGGGCCCATCACTTCATACCTCAGAAGAAGAAACAATTGACTGACAGGGGACAATCGGCTCCAAAGAAGTGGAAGACAGTTTCATCTGCTCGCAATATCATATATTCTTCATACATAAAAAAAACTCTAAATAAAATTAAACAAATTTAACATTCTCTTTATGTGATTGTTTAAAGTATAATTTGCTCTATAATAATTTACCACAAACATGTATTTCAATCTAGAAGTTCTAGAAGGATCTCTAAAATTCAATTTAAATCAAAGCAATCAATATTGTAATTAACTTAATTAAAAATAAATTTTAAATCTTATTTTTTTTTCCAAACTTGAAAAAAAGAACTCTTTAGTAGGAGATTTGTCAACAATAATGTTGTGAGTTTTCTGCGATTGATAGATACTTTGCGTCGTTCGATAGTTCTCACTTTAAATAGAGTATCGAAGCTATTGAACATAGCTGGGGAAAGTGTATCAAGGGAAAGGAGCCTTTGTTAAGAAAAAAAAAATTTTTTTTGCCCTAATTTTTTGTGATCTTTGTTTATTCGTGTATTTCTGTGACTAACCTGATAGGTACATATAATTGCCGTTGGACCTTCACGCCGTAGATCTGATTCCTTCTGTTGTCCACAAAGACGTAAGTCATTGGTTTCAGTCTTTCTTTATTTCATTATCTGATAAATTATCATTTCGTAAGCCATGAAAAACTGAGGTGTTGAATGATAAAAATTTTTATATATCATGGGACAGAAGTTCAACGTCTTGTTTTCAGTACTGATGAAACATGCATTTGTATTGTCACATATTATTCTGGATAATAAATTTATTCGGTCAGTTTGGATATTCAGCAACGAGTTTGATGTAATTAATGTAATATATATATATATATAGTCACATCAAAGTCAAACTTATTTTTATGCTTTTTACTTGCCAAGTTTGCTGTTGTCACATAATCTAAAAATATTGTACATATTTACTGTGGCGTCTCGTGCGTATCTGCTCATGGGCTACAACACAGAAACTAATTTAGAAAGAAATTTTTCTTATTTTTAAAAACCTTCATAATAATTGTGTTTTAACATAGCGAATCTGTGCGTCTATATTGAAGACTTTAAACTCCCCGCTTTGAGTCGCATCGTTCCTAAAGCAGTCAGCTGGACAGCCAGTGGTGTTACAGTTACTGTACCGGATTCGGCAATTTAGTATCAACTGCGCATGCGCACTTTACCTTTCTAACCCCTAGCGCCACCCGTGAATCTAAAAAAAATGTTAGCTTTGTGTGCTACGATGCCGACAGCACAGGGAAACGGAAGTCCCGCCATGCTTTGACACAGAGGCGACATAACCAACGAAATCGAAATAAATTCGAACTGTTCAGTAATTAAGAATCTTATATTATAATAGTCTATATTTTCAAAACAAAAAAATAATCGTTCATTTTTGGGAAAATAAAAAAATTCACAATCTAAGGTTATTGTAAAGAAAACAAAATTTAAGAGATATAGTGAAAAATCTACCGCGCGACCGTGAATACAAAACTGCTCAGTGGCTTGTTCCGAAAATTAACTTTATTAAAAATATTTACTGAGAAAAATAGTTTCGGGTTGTAATGGTAAATTATTCCTTGTTTAAAAAGTAAACACTATTGGAAACTATGTAGCCAGAAATGCAGCATTTTACGTACCGGGTCAGAGTATTGGTAACACTATCACTTGTGTCGTTTTATTATTTTACATAGTTATCATTGTGCTGTGTTGTGTCGCTCTTGGCTCTTGTATTTTTTGGCACCTGAAGAAAGGAACAAGATTTCCAGAAACGTTGTGTGGTTTTGATATCATCACTTCTTTTGTCTGTATTTGGCTGTATTTATATTTATTGAACGATCATTGTTAGAGATACATGGCATATTATTAATCGGACCTTTCATTAACTCACTAGTAGATTTTTAGTGAGATAAAAATGACAGTGAATTGAAAAAAAATGTAAAAATGGTAGTTTGTGGTGATGTAGCACATAACTTCCAAAATTCAAGAACCATCACTGTATATTTCTCAATTAAATTTATTCGTCAAGTTGTCCATTTCGTCTCTTTTCCCATGTACAAGGCCGCTGGGTTCCTTTTGGCATTGGGCTTTAGTGGTAAATAGGCGCTTAGTTTATGTAAATGTATGTCAAAGAAAGTTATCAATATATAAACCTGTATATACTCGAATGAATTATCCTCAACAGTTCAGGTTAAATATAAGTTCCAACAGATCTTTTGCTATTGTCGGTGGAAAAGCGGCTTTTGAAGGTTCAAAAGCAGCGGTAGCACAACAAAGAAGCTTTTTATCCCTGTGTACAGTATGATTAATAGCAGAGCTATGTACAATACAAAGGCTTTCTCTTAAATGGTCGGCGCACAACTACAACTGCTCACCAAGCATTACGAAAGCACCAACATTGATCGCTCGTCTGCAACTGCAAAAATGCAGCCTGCATTGGCACAGAACTGCAAATAACGATTATTACGGTTTCTGTTAACCTTTAACTAATAAAACAGAAGCCATTATAATTATGAAAAATTGCGTCCTCCAAAAATGATTTTTTTATTGCTGAAAAATACTTCGTCTCACAAACATTGAGGAAATTGTGAAACGATGTGAACTTAAGAATCGAACATAACGTAGGAATAATCGAAAAAGTCTACACAATCTAACAAGAGAAAATCAGTTAGCAGAAAATTTAATTCTAATTAATGGGCACGCTGGAATGTTCTAGGCTCGTCTAAATCGAGTATGTCCACACCTGAACGCGAATGCACCCAATACTTCTCTTTGAAGACGAACAGAATTATACCACATTCTTCTGAAAGTCTGTTTATTTTCTTCGTAATTCGTACTCAATTTGATGTATTACCCATTACATTAATATATTTAACCACTTCCTACTTTTTTTTTCAATTCACTGTCATTTTTATCTCACTCAAAATCTACTAGTCAGTTAATGAAAGGTCAAATTAATAATATTCTATCAATCTCTAACAATGATTGTTTAATAAATATAAATACAGCCAAATACAGACAAAAGAAGTGATGATATCAAAACCACACAACGTTTCCGGAAATCTTGTTCCTGTCTTCAGGTGCCAAAAAAATACAAGAGCCAAGAGCGACACAACACAGCACAATAGAGTTTACAAGTTGAATTTGAATTATTACTGCTGTAATAAGATAAAATTCCAATACCAAGTACATCATTAACATTGCAAGAAGAAATCATTCGATAAACCACAATTAATTTAAAATATTCCATTCTGAAAGGCACACGCAAAAGAAAAAGATAATGGAAGGCATTAAAATAGATTAGTACCATTATATATCGTATTATTGAACAATGTCGATATAAATAAATATACGAATTTAAATTAAATGATATATGCAGCAGGCTAGTACGGGCCAAGCAGTCCAACATGTCGGACAGTAATAGTGTTAAACTTTGTAATTGTAGTATTAATAACAGATGATTATGAAACAAAAAGTTTCGAAAGTTCCTGTTGACTACATCCGTTGAGGATGCAATTACTTTTATGAGACTGTAATAAAGAGGTTTAATTGAGTATATACAAAATAACATCTATTATATGAAATCAAATATTTTTATATAATCATTCGTAAATAAATAGGTAATCTTTAAGAAGCTTTAATAATTCAGAAAACTCTAAATAAAATTAAACAAATTTTGTACCTAGAACTGTGGCTATCTCAGGCTAAGACTGTTCAAAATAAGAATAGAGACGAGACAGTTCGCCCATAATGTGGCTCATTTCCTTCATGGATTTCGTAAATTTAAAGAAGATAACAATTTTTGAGTATTACAGTAAATAATAGTTGTTGAGCGAACTTGTTCTAATGGCGTCAATTTTTTAAAAAAATATATTTTCTTCCCAGGCGGTATTTTGACAAAGGACATTTATTTGTTCGCGCACGGGTACGACAAAACTGAGCTCACGTAGCCCCACAACTATACAATAATTACATTCCACGTCGCATGCCGACTAAATCGATAAATTGTTTCCTGTTTCGAGACCCACATTTTCAGCACCATAAAAACGTTATGTTCCATAGGACTTTCAAAATTTCAGCTAATAGCAGCGTGCTTCCAATACTTGTACTTCTCTAAATATCTGATGTAGTACATAATCTATTTTCTCACATAAAGTTTCTTAGCGACTACTTATCATAACTATGTGAAATTTTCAGCGTTTCTTTTCTGTATCAGTGTGGTTCATTTGTTAAAATCCTTGCAAACATAAAAACTGTATATTGCAATTTTCTTTCATAAAGTTTATAATTTCTGAAATACTATTTTTTCAGCATTTTTTTACTTAAGTTGTGGGTTGTATTCGGACCAGAATTCCAAAGACTGTTTTTATAAATTAGGTCATGTAGGTCTGAATGAATCATTCAGAAAAAAATAAAGATAGTCACACTTGGTAGTTGAAGCAGTGAAGCCATATGGAGGACAAATAAAACTGGTGCTGCCTTAGGGTTTACTGGAGGAAATTTACGAAAAGCATTAAAGCTGATTTACCCTAACTTGTAATGTTTTATAAAATGTACCATTTCTCAGCTATTAATCATAATTGTATGAAATGTCAACCATTTAGCAGTGTAGTAATTTTACACAGGAATTTGAATTAACTACAATTCCCTGAATGTTACAGTTATAAATGTTTTAAAACTAAAAAAAATGTATGCTACGTCTTCACAGAAAACCCCCTGTCCCACCATCGGAAGGGCGTGGGACAAGTACCAAGAGCCCGACTTATTACTACTACTTTCTAAGGTTTGTCCTGTATCAATTTTAGGCGAATGCCCTAGTTAACCCTTCGCTATCTTCCTCTTCCCCTGAAAATACCTTCCTATGCTATTAATGGGGAGTTGCCAGGAGAGACTTGCTCTAAAAAAAGTTTTAATATTTGTAATAAAATAAATCTATTAAAAAAATGTTATTGTAGCTACAAGGTTGTAGTGTATAAACCATAAAAATTTCAACGCTTAGTGTCATATTCTCTATGTGGCAATACATGTGTAAGGCAAGGGAGTACTGCAGACCCTTAAGGTACCGCCAATATTCTTGATTCTCTTAACATACAGGGAGCATAAAGGTAAAGATAGTATTATTTAATTTTGTTAATCTTCCAGGAAAATTTCTGCCTCCCTTAAGATACGGGAATATTTTTGGGTCCTATAACGTATCGGCAGTATTTATGAGTCATTTAAGCTAATGATTTTTTTTCTTCATTTAACGTACTTGGACTATATTTGGCGGCTAATAAAAATTAATACGATCTTAGATTCTAGAAACATTTAATATGAGAAACAATTACACAGAAAATAATTTAAACATAGATGGACGTTTCGACTCTCCTTTTTTTCTGTAGTAACAGACTATCATAGAACGATAAGTGAAACAAAGATCTAAAATCAGGGATATATACAGAAATACCAAACAACTTCAAATAAGATATCATATGATTTGTTGAGATTTTCGGTGTCAACTTTAATATTCACAGTGTTTGAATAATGTTTAACTAAGAACATTACTTCTTTTACCACAATGATGTTTCCTGTCTAATATAAAATCGTTACCAAATCAAATTTGTGTTTTTCTGGCTGTAAGTTTGAAATTATATTTATGTTGTTTAATCCTCGTAATCGATGCTGTTTTGGTTTGTCGGATGTAACATGAACTGCAATTACAACCATCAATTTGATAAATTACATTACTTGTGGCGAAAACATTGGTAAGATCTTTATGTCCTTGAAATAAAACCAGAAAACAAAGGTTTAGATAATAACTTTTCAAGACAACATTTCTCTCATTTCCAACACTGCAAGAGCCGGAGTTAATGAAGCTGAAGAATTTGTTTATAAAATTTATTTTTGCAAAGTGAAACACGTGGAATTAAGAACAAGGTTAATGGCAGAGTTCAACTCAACCCAATCAATAGGGGTGAGATTTTCGTAGGCAGTCCACCTGGATTTTGAACTATTAATTTCCAAATCGATCGGAAATGCTGACAAACAAAGAGACAACGTCGAGTGAGATAAGAATGTGGTTATTAGGGACGTGATGATTTTTTTAACTTTGGAAATGAAATGCAGGGAATTATTGAAATAGTGTCTTTACGTGTGCCTAAAGAAATGATTTTTATATAAAAAGGAATTAAAGTCCGCAGAGAGGATTACCTATCAAACTGACAATCAATTGAAAGGGAATGTCTTTTTAAATTATTTTTTTGGGGAGAGTAAGCTTGAGCACAGTAATAGAAATACATTTAAATTTCAGATCGCTAATAATGTTTTAAGTAAAACTTTGAACTTGTAAATGATGCTATTCAGGCATTTGAAAGAACAATTAGAGTAAGTTTTAGGATCATCTAATAACTGATTCATTTTGGATAGATATAAATCACTGCTCCTTAAGTCTATCAAAAATGCTTTTTGAGAACTTCCCTATAGCTCTTTTCAAATGGGAACGGATTTGACCTTGAAACTCTTCTTTGCGTCGTCGAATCAAATTCGTGCGACCTTTTCAAATATTATTGTCCACGCAGTTGCAGTAATGGTTTGTTGTCATTAATAATTGACGATGCGAAACGTTTGTTTTATTCTTTGCTTTATTCGCTGATAGCCAGAACGGCTCCCATTTGAAAACCACTATGAGCGAAACCAACATTTATCAGCCAATATAAATTGAATCAGACGTTACAGCTATATCAACGTATATTAGACTACCTTACAATACCCGGAGTATTTTTCACCTCCTCATGGTAATGGAATTTTTTGGACTCTCTTAAGGGACTGGGAATATTCTTAACTCCCTTTTCACTCTTAATGCATCGGAATTTTTTAGACTAAATGCTAAGGTTGAGTTAGACCTATTAAATATTGTACAAAATATTTCACAATAGAATGTACTCGGTTTTAATTGAATCAATGTTTATTTATTTTCCTAATTAATGCATCCTTAATATAGTTTATGTCATTTTCGTAAAGAATGAATTATAAAGTATAATTGTGAAGTATAAAGTACTTAGGTCCGATAATTAGTTCCATCTTACTATATCCCTTTATAAGATTTTTCATCATTTCAAGTTTTCTTAGCAACTTAGCTGCCTGTAACGATGTATTCGTTAATCACACGTACGATTTTAATCATGAGAGTCCGTCATTATAATTTATTTTCTTAATAAGATAAAATAGCCAAATACAGACAAAAGAAATTATATAAATACCACACAACGTTTCTCGAAACCTTGTTCCTTCCTTCAGGTGCAGTTGTGTCGCTCTTGCCTCTTGTGGTTTTAGTTTACTTAGCACCAGAAGAAAGGAAAAAGGTTTCCAGAAACGTTGTGTGGTATTTAAATAATTTATTTTGTCTGTATTTGATTATTATATATATCTTATTATTAATTTTCAAACTGGACGTATATTTTTCATTTTCATATTTTTTTTCTCGTTTAACGAAACTTTACAGAACATAAGAACGACCAAATCGGTAGTTGTAAATGAATGTTCCCTTTGGGGATGCCTTCACATCTCTCTGGTTTTTTTGAACTAAGGTTCCCACATGCCGAGGCCTGTTTTGAGAGGTGTATGTTTCGGGGTCACAGACCTTGAGCATACGGTAAGAGTTGTTCTCTGTTCCCATTGGAACAGTCGGCCTTTGCCTCCAAACTGGTCGAGGTACGGAGAAGGGAATGCTGCGACACCACAGCAAACTCTTCTCCCGCTATCGGAAGGGCGTGGGACAAGTACCCAATGCTCGACCTGCCTGATGCAGATTTTTCTAGGGTTTTCCCTGCATTACTTTTAGGCAAATGCCGGGTAGGATCCTTAAACTATAGCTCGGGGGCCCTAGTGAACCCTTGGCTACCTTCCTCTACCCTTCCGCATCCCCCCTTTCAAATCCCTTCCTGTGCTATTAAAGAGGAGTTTCCACCATGTGGATTACCCTCATGTAGCCTGTCACCCTAAAAAAAAGCAATTTCCTACTCGAATTAATTTTTAATAAATGACATGCATTAATGTAGAAATTAAACCCTTCACGCCTTTAATCTCGAATTATATATTTCCTAAACAACGTAATTTTTAACATTTCTTGTTTATTTTCTTGATTCTATGTTGGGAAAAATTAATTATTTCACCTACATTATGTAATTGAACGACTATTGATTCTTAACTCGAGCAACATGTTCGGATCATTTATTATACAATTCATTCGGTTAAAATTAATGGTATTACAGGTTGTATACCATTCTTTTATTCGTCCTATAAGGTACTAATGTCATTAACGCAAAATTGACTTTAATATTTCTACTTCTATTTTTGTTATTCACCATTTCTTTGTCGCATTGCTCCGAACTCTTCCAAATCTTATTTGGACCTCATTTCTCGAAACCTTTTCTGTTATTTAATCTATGTAAGGCGAATGAGACTTTGATATCTAAATAATATTTCTTACGATTCTATATAACTACGGTATAAAGTTTCAGCGAAATCGGTCTGACCGTTGTCTTTTTTTACAAAGTTTAAGTTTTTGTAAATAATACGGTTTTAAGCAGGGTACAGGCGAAAGCATAATTTTGTTTACATAAATTATATCTGTGAGATTACATAATCTGCTCGTAAAACCAATCGTAATGGTTTCAAAAGCACTACTGTCTCTATGGAACAAATAAACTTTTTTTCTCCATTGGTTATTGAAGCTTCGTACCGCATACAGATTTTCCGGTTTCAAGCATTTAGACCGGATTCATTTCAATATTTTAATCATCTATATCTGATATTCCGGAAGCACCTGAGGGAATCTCTGAGAGCCAATGTTATTCAATAATAAGGAGCAGTGCCTCCGGTGAGATCAATAGTGGCACCTACAGGAATGGAAGGGACGGAAAAATATGCTGAAGCATATCGGTGACAATAACCGTGAGTATACAGGCAAACTTTGAAATTTAACGTATGCGTAGCTACATGCTATGTGTTCCATTATTTACGTCTACAAAAAATCACACCCAACTCAAAAAAACTAATGAGAGAATAAGGTTTCTTTATAATTGATTACATAAAATGTTTCACCGCCAATATGTTTTCCTATATATTTCAATGCCTTTCTATCCAACGTATCAATACCAACTCTCAATTATATATATATATATATATATATATATATATATATATATATATTATAATGAATAACAAATTTTTATTGAATTAGATGAATTGCCTCAGGTTGGTGAAGACAAAATGTAATGAATAGATGATTTTAATTAATTAACAATTAATTTGCCCCACTTTGAGTGTGCCAAAATGTAATGAATTGAATATTAACAAAATTTAAGCACTTGATTAATGGATTAATTTTATTTTTTAAATTTAAACGAAAAGGATTCAAAATAATTTACCAAATTTTAAACTTTACAAAACAATTAATTTATTCAAAGTAAAACTACAAAATTTCTTGACGTGATTATTTACATTTGTGTTCTTGCTATTTTACAGTTTTTATCAACTCTCATCTCAGGGTCGTTTATTTGGGCCTTCTAAATAAAGAACCAACCTTTTTACATTTAAATTAAACAATCAAATTTTACAACATTAGAGTTAAACAATTAAATGAACGTGAAACCGAAATCTGACGATTTGATCGTTATTTAACGTTTACAAAATCTTTATTAAATTTCTTTCTACTTACAATCTCTGCTGGTACCAGGCTTTCGTTTTGGGCTCTGATGCACTATACACTTTTCACATCTAACAGGCCATAATTTCACAGAATTTAAATTTATTTCGAAAACACTGTCCAATCTTTGGTATCTATCCACTGGAACGATTACTCCGTACAACGCCTGTGATCCTACGCATTAAGTCGCCCTCTCACCAGCAAATATGGTATTTCTCGTTCTAACTATTGGTCAGCCAGATTGTTATCAACTCCTTCTCGATGAAATTCGCGACAGTGCTTTTACTTGTTGAATTTTTAACTATTGCTTGACTTATTGAACTCTTTCCTGCAACTTTACTCGATGAAGTTATGTCCAACTTTTACTCAATGAATTTTACTGTCCGCAACCTTTACTTGATCAAATGAATTTCTGCCCGCAACTTTTCTCAAAGAATATTTGCCCGCAACTGCCGCCGTTAGACTGGAGTTTTAGAAATGCCTGCCACCAACAAAGGCTCGCCTGTGCATTTGTACCCATTGTTGTTTTATATTTTCGCCGATAACAATCCACCACAAATTTCCAATTATCAAATCACTAATGGCCTCTAATTAGTATTACAATATATATATTGTAATGTATATTTATTAACGGGTGTTTATTTATTATAAATAATTATAAAATTTCTGATTCAGAAAGACCTTAGTGGTCTTAATGTACCGTCCAAGACGCTCCAAATCCTAAAAAAAATTGTTTAATTTTGTCATGTGGTTTCTTCAAAATATATGTAGACAGGAAAGAGAGAATTGGTGTTGCCACGTTGGACAGAGCAAGATCCAAGTCAAATTGTCGAGAGCCTAAGCACTGCTCGTTTTCTTCGTCGTTTTTAATGTCTCATGAAAAACATATTGTTGGTAAAACGTTAACGAGACATATGTTAATATTCGTGTAGTCATTAAAAAATAAACTATTTTCCGTGACGGAAGAGGGGAAACATCTGGTACCTATGAAGTCTTATGAAACAGATTAATAAAAATTTTATTCCTTAGTATTAGATGGTTTGTTGTTCCGACGTTCTACATTAGGAATGCCCTGAAAAAGACAAATAAACGTCTTATAACTCTTGCTATATCGATTTATATGTACATAAATAGATTAATTAATATATTTCGTGGTTTGTGAGAATATTTTATCTATGTTTTATGTACGTTCCGCAGTAATTTGTCGAAATAATGTTTAAAAAGCAGATGTTGGTTGCAAGATATATGAAATTACGAATTTTATGACAATCATTTATTGACATGTAGGCTGTGACGTAGCAGCGGGCTCATATCTTCCCTTATCTTCCATTTCCCCTATCCTCACTCACATCCATCACATAAAACTTCCGTATATATCGTCGTATAAATGTTTAATTGCAAACAGTTCTTAAACTATAACTTGGTTGACTTGACCTTCCCTTTCACATTCCCCCTTTTAAATTTCTTCTTATGCTGTTAAAGGGAAGTATCCACCAAGTGAATAACCCTCGTGTAACCTGTCACTCTAAAATAAAATGAATTGTATTACCTGCTTCTAACAGATTAGGTTTCTTAGGGGAACCTTAAAATCGAAAAGGGTGCAGTCCTGTTCCGTCTTCAGGAAAATTTGACATGCTTCTTACTAGCCAACGTGGCGACACCAACAATTAATTTAAGGTAAGTCAGCCGCTCTCTTTCTTTCCTCTCAATATTAATTAATTATTTGAAAATGTCACATCTTCCATATTCGCATATATTGAAATAGGCTCTATATCAATAGATAAATCAACCAAAAAAATTATAGTAAGTTATTTAATAAATAACAGGGGTCCTCTTTTAAAAACAACATTTATTGGGTGCCATAATAATAATTTAATTTCTATAATAAAAAATCCCTTTTTCTCAAGGGTACTATGTGGTTGTTCTTGCCATACTAAAAATCAGAGATGAATATTTCAATGATTGAAATTATTGATAGTTTTAAATGGTTCACGTTTCTCTCGTTGTTTTAAAGACCAGTATCTCCGAGTATTCACAAGAAGCCAAGACAATCCTCACTCATCTCGCCAGCGTCCAAAATAGCAGTTCACGTATCCGGTTCCAACGTGAAGCGAATTTGACATTCACGATAATGAAACAACAACCCTTTGCAATTTCGTAATTGCGCTTAACGTAATCTCATATGATCCACTACAAACAAGCGAAAAAAATGTTCTTTTTTTAAAAAAATAATTTTATATATTCATATTATAATATTATAATTTTTGTTCATTGCAATATATATAATTTAGAAAATATACTAAGATTCTTTATAGTTATTACGTCACAACTAGCCAAGACAATCCTCACTCAGATCGCCAGCGTCCAAAATAGCAGTTCACGTCTCCGGTTCCAACGTGAAGCGAATTTGACATTCACGATAATGAAACAACAACCCTTTGCAATTTCGTAAATGCGCTTAACGTAATCTCATATGAACCACTACAAACAAGCGAAAGAAATGTTCTTTTTTTAAAAAAAATTATATTTTTTAATTGAAGTTTATAACGGTTGCGTTGACATCGTGGTCATTGGCGACCCGCATGTTATTTACAATAGTTTCTTAGCGTTATTAATACAAAAAATCACTAAATAAATATAAAAAATAATAACGCTAAGAAATAATTTTATATATTGTAGTAATTAAAAGTCAATTAATAATTAATAATTAAAAACATTGTGGACTTGAATTGTTATCGGCAAACAGGCACGAATCACACACAAGAATGGACAATAATAACACGTCTAAGGCATTGTAGGACTGTTAGCGCGCTGAGAACGTTTAGGGCAGTTGGCGATCAAGAACGGCAGAAAGCGGTCGTAATAGAAAGAGACGAGACGTATTCAAAGTATTGAAAAGTAAAGTTGTTAGTAGAGTAAGAGTGCAGCATTCACCCGGATAGTGTTGCGGAGAGAGTTCGGAGTGTTCTAGTTTATACCAAATAATTTTGAAAAGTCTACGTGAAGGAATTATTTGTGTTACCGCAAATTGGCATAATTGCGGAATAAGCCATCTTCAAGATATAGCCAACACTTGCTAATCCAACAGTGAAGTGTAAATTCAGTGAAAAGAATGGCCTGTTTCTTTTTAGAAAATTGAGTGTGTGTAAGTGTTGTTGAAAGAGTTAAATTGCCCTGGTACCAGAGAAACTGTAAGTCATACCTCAATTAAATTATGATTGCAATTATTATTGATTAAAGATAAAATCGTCAGATTTCGAATTTTTTTGAATATTGTAAATATTTGTGTATACGAATAACTTTAGAGTGATTTGAATGTTTAAACAGAGTAATACTTTTCTTTATTTGATGGCTCAGATAAAGACCCTGAGATTAAGAGTAAAAATTTTGTTTGTACGTAATAAATGTTGTAAAAGGTCATCGAATATTTATTTGTAATTAGAAATCTGTGTGCATCGAATAAATGAATTGTTTTGTCTGTTTAAATGAATTTCTTATTTACGTTCCTTTCATTTAAAATTACCATTATTTAAATTGATGCATTAACGTAGGCATTATTGTATCATAAATTTAAATTGTTTCATTCTTATATACTACATTTTGGCTTCACCAACGTGTGGCTCTCATATTAATTGTTTAAATAGTTAATTACTGCAATATTCATATTATAATATTATAATTTTTGTTCATTACAATATATATAAATTAGAATATATACTAAGATTCTTTATAGTTATTACTTAAAATTATTTAGTTTTCTGTTTGAAACACGAAATTGTGATCATCAATGAGTTTGTATGAACATTGGTAAATATTACTTTATTAATTTTATCACAATTACACTAAGAGGTTGGAAGAATAATTTAAATCCACGCGAGGTTACTGGTCGAAACTCGTCTCGACTTTATAATATTTTGGAGCAATGGATTGGAAACTGCAGGCGTTTGTGGGTCGAATACTCATGACATTTGTTGTGTTAAGCAGGAACCCAAATTTTCCTACGAATAATTTTGTGCTGCAAGTTTATGTTTAAAAACCCTTTATGAATATTTTTATGGAGGATGATAATTAAACGGGGCAACATAGTCGAAGAAATCCTTCTGAGGGATTCACCAGCTGATATGCTATGAATTTTCTCGTTAACCATGTGTTCACCAGAAAATCTATTCCCTGAGTGCTTCATTGTGAAATACAACTCAAGCTATAATTAATTGGCTTGATAAAGCAAATGATATAACCGGCTGCATTTATGGAATTTTAAGAATATCAGATTACGGAAGAGAAATGAGCGTAAGGTTGGTGGGGCACAAGTCGCGTGAGATACTGCTTGAATAAATCAGACCCGTTACGTAAGAACAAGACAAAGCCTTTCGCAATAATTTAGGAAGAATTGAGGCAATGCGACTCTACGTAGTGAACGGCGAGAAATTATTTCTCTAAAATTAAACAGACGAAGTTGTCCTTCAGCTGACAACTTATTTTCCATTTTACCATGACCGCACAAAGAAACTAGCTTTGTAGATAAAAATCTTTGAGATTCTTTCAGGTAATTAAAACTGGGAAAAAATATTAAACTAACGGTTTAGTCAACAATTTTTTCATGATATCTTTTATAAAGAGCTTGTTACTGCTATATATTACCTTCATTCTACCACTATTGCACGATAAAATTTACTGTCATTTCAAATATTTTACTGGATACTAAACTTGTTTGTTACAGATTATTAGTGCAGCATCTCACAGCAGAATACCGATACGAGCACGAGTTACTGTAATTGTTTTCTTTTTAACTTGGCTCGGATTAAAGCGGCAAACCGTCTCCTGTGTACTAATTAGAGCCTTGTTCAACATTTATATTATTTTCCTTTCTTTATTTGTAATGGAGGGCTGTTCCATTTATAATAGCTTTACGTTGCATTATTTTCGTACACACAGAAGTATAATTTATTATTGGGAAGGGGAGGATGACTCCTAAACAGGCAAGCTCATTTCCTTTGGAACAACTGCATTAAGGTCAATTAAAAGACAATAATATTAATGTATTTAATTCTCAATTTTATACCTTCTTCAATTTTAATACCAAGGACTACTCACTGAAGCATGGGAACCGCGCGACGCAGCGATTGTGAACTTAATCGGCTTTCTGCGCCATAGGAATAGGATTTCCTGAATGCATCTTATAAAATAAATTTACTTCACATGCGGGGAAAAACTTCAGGATAACTCAACCATTTTATTTCATGACACATTCTGAAAAAGACGTTTCGTTCCTAATGTGTGACTTTATCAGGTGTACGTTAATTGTTAAAAAAAAAAGAGACATTGATAATTAATCTAATAACAAAAATTTCTTCAATAAAGTGGAATATTGTGAATAATTTGCATACAATGCCAAGATCTTCCATAAATATATTCCGAAAATTAATATTATATAATTACATTTTGAGTAGTTTTTAAAAGCAAGGTCTGGCTTCCCTGCCTGTTGTAACCTAAATACGTCATGATGATATATTTTAATTCTATTAATTTATTTACAATTATTAATTTTTTTCTTACCTATGTCCAGTTTATTAATTGTAATATTAATAGATAATAGTAATTATTTTTAATATAGTTGATTAATGATGTTTTACCGTTATATACAGCACTTGACGGTAATTATAATGCGGGTCTGATTTATTGGCGGCTTTGGTTAATGTTCTTCTTCTCAGGTTCTACCCTTCCCAGCGTTAAATAGTTGTGGGGAATATGTTTAATTCACGCTACCTTCCTACCACTCCCTCAAACTGCGCCACACGCCATCGCCGCTTACGCGTGCTATAGGAATGTGCGAGCAAGTATGGGACAATGGCAATTCGAAATGATACAGGCATTATATATGTAGTTTAAAATCTGCTTCTAGAATTTTATCATTTGTGTATTTTTACGAGTAGACTGCTGTCTCTGTCCCATTCAGGCTGTCGTTGCCGTGTCCTCAATTACTTTCTCTCAAGTATAAAACTGCGGTACTCTCTTTGTTATCTGTTATGTTGATAATCACTCAAAGACTATGAAGTAAATCACCTCAGGTTCTGCATTAAGTCGTTAATTTATAACGTATAATATTTTTATTGCTAGTGTATATTTCGCGAAAAGTCGGGTCAAGATAATATGCGGAGTAGCCCAATTACATGTAATTGTAGTGGGGGTAGGCCAGAATTCAGTTTAACATGAACCTTTGTTACGATAACTTGGTAATGTAAAAACTATACTAAAAACATTCATACGCGGAAACATATTGTGCTCATTTCTGGATATATTGAATACCCAAAAACTCATCCGTAAATGTTAAAAGATGATGAGTACAGGGTGTGATGTGTCTATATATCCCGTTCGTCAGAATATAATTAATGTTTTTAAGAATGATAGTGGCGTAGTTAACGTTTCTCCGCAAGAAGAGTTCCCAACTGAACACAATGCTCCCTTCCACCTTTTCCCTTCTACTGCGCATCTGACTCGACTTGCTCACGACCTATACTTATGTTATATATCTAAAATCTCAATTTAGAAAAGGAATATTCAATTCTGACCTGAACGAATCGGGAGTTTAGTAGCAGTGGTTTGAATACAGTTGAAAAATCAATAATCGGATTTGAACGACTTGTGAAAAAAAGAAGTTTATTAACATTCCTCCTAAATCTTTCTGAAGGGATTGAAGGCAAGTGAGAGGTTTGGAAGGAAAAAGGTGAATATAATCAGTGTGTTCCATTTTCTGCGTTGATGAAGATACATTAAATAATGAGTAGTGAAAACATTAAGGAATTGCATTTAATTCATTCAGTCTACAAATTAATTATTTCCCAATGATAAATTTTTAAATTAATTAGCTGTGTGCCAGACGCATTAATGTATATTAGACCGGAACTTGAATTATTCCCACATTACTATCCAGGCATCGGAAGCGTCACTGACAATCTCTCCGACACCGAAAATGATAGATTCCACATTAATATGCGACTTTTTGGACTATTTACCCCGTCTCAATCTCCACAGCTGTGCCGTGGGAGCTGAACGTCAACTTAAGTGACTCGGTTAATTTCAGAACTTACCAATGCATATAACCCTGGATTCAACTCTTATCACGGTTGTTTATGCCACCCATATTCCAAGGGCTGTTCCGTACCATTATGTAAGAGCTTAAAATTAGACACTACATCGAGAGTGATACAACTAGTTTAAGCGATCACTAAAACTATTTATTCTACACCAGTATCGTTAGTTTCCGCATTTTTTAAATGTCACGTCCTTCTGCTCTTCCTCAGGGTGCTAGCGCTGTATCCCTTCCACAGTGTTTACTCACGTATAGTAAGTAACATGTGTATGCAGTTTGAAATTTCTCTTTTTCACAAATTTGTTTGCTGAACTAACACACACAACCCTTTTTTATATTAGAAAAAAAATGTAATTTTCACGGAAGTATGGATGAGTCGTGTTCGTCTACCATGTCTGTTTTTTCGTGTTTTGTGATAGAACATAAACAAAATCTTCATAGTAAAATGTAAAGACAAGATAATAAACAATCGCTTACTCTATAAAATAATGAAGTGAATGACCACAAATGAGCTTATTACATTTGCGTAGACGAAGAAATTAATTTATTTTGTTGGTAAAACGTACATGCGCAAAAGTTAATATTTGTGTATTCGTTATATATAAAAAAAGATTTTTTGTGATAGAAGAGGGAGAATTTTGAATACTCATACAATGGTATTATGTGGTTCATTCATCCATTGTTCTTCAACATGAACACCAACAATCATAATTTAAACTGGCTGTACGAATTTATATGTTGTAAAGAATTATTTTTGTGGGCTGGGTTTTTACGTTAAATAAAAAAATTATTGACCATTAAAGAAATTTTATATACGTTTATTAAAGTTAAGCATGAAAAACTCTTATCTCAGGCACCTGTGGTTTTTACATAGAAGAGATCTGCTGCCCGTACCAAATACTTACTGCTATTCTGTGTTGTGTTGCTTGCTGTAGCTCTCGTACCGAAGTCTCCGTATCTCACAGCTGGCAGAACGGGTTAAGTTTAGTGATGACTTTAGTCAGGGCCGTTGCAAGGCGTCGTCGACTCAGGGGTTGACCACTGGCAAAGGCGTCGGCCTCCGGGATTGATTGCTGGCAAGCCGTCGTACTAAATTGTGTGGCTTCGATTAACTCTTAACTAACAAGTTGTGGCTCCTTTCTCACGACGATTCTGCCTCGGACTATATCAGAGACAACAACTTGGAAAAGTTTACAGCAGAACTCATTAGATTTGTAGATCAGTGACACTTAAAACGTATACACGTAACGCAATACGGAGTCTCTCATTATCACATCCACCAGCTGCGGTGAGCGCAGAACAACTGTCCAGTTTCAAAAGCTTATCTCCGTTCCCTCCATTATAGCCTTCCATTCTTTTACTATTTTCGTTATTAGAAAACTTCGTCGAAATGTCAGTTTCACTGATTCTTCCATTGGTACAAGAGTTACAGCACGCAGCTGCAGTTCCGTAGTCAACAATGGCCAACTATTCTGTCATGTTGAGGCCAACAATCGAGACAGGACACGAAAATTACTTGGATGGAAATATTTATCTCCTCCACCCCCACGCACGTGCACGATTTCGAATTCTCCAAACCACAGTGTGGGGACGAATATTCCGTGTCCCCACGCGAGCAAGAGGGTCCCGTTACGCGTCCCGTTAGGGGATGCAAACAATGCTCCCCACCAAGTAACGGGACCCTACCGAGTACCTACAGCGTGCACACGGAGAGCGCCATTCTGTTTCCGGCTCTCGCGCGACACATTACCTGTGCTTCCCGACAACGGCCAGAGTCGCACCACGTGGTGGAATAAAGTTTTAGTTTAGGAGACCAGGCTTATTACTCCCGGCTCCGGGAATCCTAACCCTGCACGAGTCTCTCCTATATTGGTGACCCCTACGATGGACATTTTGAACAACAAAATCGCCGAGCTACAGCAGGAGATCGCAAGGCTGAAGGAGGATCCACGTGGCCAACACCATGACGCAGCACAGGTCTGTAGGATCACACCGAAGCTGCCGGCTTTCTGGGCGGACAATACGGACGTCTGGTTCGCCCAGGCGGAAAGCCAATTCGCCATCGCCGGCATCACGCAGGACGCCACCAAGTTCAACCACATCGCAGCTCACCTCGAACAAAGATGGGCTGCGGAAGTCCAGGACATCCTCGTCAACCCGCCAGCAACAGGCAAGTACGAGTGTTTAAAGAAAGCTCTGATACAGAGACTTTCGCCCTCACAAGAGCGAAGAACTCGGCTGCTGCTCAGCGAAGCCGAACTTGGCGACAGATCTCCGTCGCAGTTCCTGCGGTACCTCCGCAGCCTAGTAGGGCCTACTCAAGTGTCGGACGATTTCCTGCGGACGTTGTGGCTGCAGCGCCTGCCGGCCTACGTACAGGTCGCGGTCCAAAGTCATATAGACGCACCGCTCGCCACGGCCGCCCAAATCGCTGACAGGCTTATGGAGATTCCAACACCCGGTCTTCCACCGCACGTCCACGCTGCCAGCACGAGCTCACAGTCCACCAATCAGGCAGATGAACTCCACGGCCCATCAGCCCCTAGCCTCGAGCAGCGCCTGGAGGCGCTCACCGCGGAAGTCGCAGCCCTACGAGGCGAACGAAGGCCGCCAGCACGCCGTCAGCCGCCCGAACAACAGCGTGGCCGCCGCGACAACGCCAGCACCGGGAAATGCTGGTACCACAGACGGTTCGGTAGCCGGGCTCAACGCTGCGAACCCCCGTGCAGCTACACCCAGGGAAACGAGTAAGGCAGCCGGCTATTGCAGCTGCCGGCTGCCCATCCAGTGGACGCCGTCTCGTCGTTAGGGACCACACCAGCGGACATGGGTTCCTAGTCGACACCGGTTCCGACTTATGTTGCTTCCCGCGCAACCTACTCAAGGGCCAGCGCGCGGTCACCAACTACAAGCTCAGCGCCGCGAACAGCAGTACTATCAACACGTACGGCTGCCTACCCATGCGAATCGACCTGGGGCTGCACCGGGTGTTCGTATGGCGTTTCGTCATCGCGGACGTCGCGTTGCCAATAATCGGCGCTGATTTCCTGGCACACTTTGGACTTCTACCGGACTGTCGAAGCGGGCGCCTGCTCGACGGGACGACGGGCCGCGTCGTAAGCGCGAATAAGGACCGATCGCCGCAACCCAGCGTCAGGGTGCTGACGACGTGCTCGCCATACCAGGACCTCCTGAGCCGATTCCCGGAGCTCACGCGCCCGGCCGGCGCGCCCCGCGTTGTTCGTCACACCACGGTTCACCACATCCGGACGACGCCAGGACCCCCAGTTTCCTGTAGACCACGACGCCTGGCACCGGAGCGGCTCCACATCGCACGGGCAGAATTCGAGGCCATGCTCGCCGACGGGACCGCGCGACGATCGAAGAGCCCGTGGGCATCGCCGCTGCATCTCGTGCCTAAGAAGAAAGACGGAGAATGGCGCCCATGCGGTGATTATCGCGCGCTGAACGCGCGAACCGTCCCAGACAGGTATCCCGTTCGGCACGTACAGGACTTTGCTATGAGCCTTCGAGGAAGCAAAATATATTCTGTCCTCGACCTCGTTAAGGCATACACACAGATTCCGGTGCACACGACGGACATCCCGAAAACGGCCATAACCACGCCGTTCGGGATGTTCGAATTCCCGTTCATGACCTTTGGACTGAGAAATGCTGGACAAACGTTCCAGAGGTTTATGGACGAAGTGTTACAGGGGCTGGACTTCTGCTTCCCGTACATCGACGACATTCTAATCTACAGCGCGTCTCCAGAGCAACACCGGGAACACCTGCGAACCGTTTTCCGCCGATTGTCGCAGCACGGCATAATCGTCAACGTGGAAAAGAGCGTGCTGGGCCAGCAGGCCGTAACCTTCCTCGGCTACCACGTTTCCTCGGAAGGCGTAAGCGCCGTACCAGAACGTGTCGCCGCACTGCGCGATTTCCAGCGCCCATCCAACGCCAGAGGGCTCCGTCGCTTCTTGGGAATGATAAATTTCTATCGTCGTTTCCTTCCCAAGGCAGCGGCGCATCAAGCAGAGCTCCAGGAGGCTCTCTCAGGTCTCCGCGGCACCCACCCTGTGCCCTGGAACCCACTCAGTACAGCAGCCTTCGAGAAATGCAAGGCCTCGCTCGCCAACGCAACGATGCTGGCTCACCCGGACCCTACGGCACAGCTCGGGCTTTTCACCGACGCGTCGCAGAATGCAGTCGGCGCCAGCTTGCAGCAGCAAGTGGGAGGAGCGTGGCAACCGTTGGGTTTCTTCTCCCGGAAGCTGACGCCGCAGCAAACACAGTGGCCGGCATATTATCGGGAGCTACTCGCCATCTTTTTGGCGGTCCGGCATTTTCGTCACGCGTTGGAGGCTCAACACACAATAATATTTACTGACCATAAGCCCATATGTTTTGCCTATCAGCAGCAGAACGAGAGACTCCCGCCCGTTCAGAGGAACCACCTGACGTACATCTCGCAGTTCACCACGGACATTCGGCACGTCAATGGGTCCCAAAACATAGTCGCCGACGCGTTATCCCGCGTCGAAGCTTTGACAGCAGCCAATAGCCCGGTGGATCTCAGCCGCATCGCCTAGCAGCAAGCCGAGGACGACGAGCTACGCGAGCTGCTAGCCGGCAGCACAGCACTCCAGCTCCGCCACGTCGATGTCCCAGGACTCGACCTCCGGGTGTTATGTGATGTATCGACGGGTCGCCAACGCCTAGTCGTCCCAGCTCCAAGTCGCAGACAGGTATTCGACGCGGTCCACGGCCTGAGCCATCCCGGCACACGCGCTACCACGCGCCTGATTACGTCGCGTTTCGTTTGGCCCGGGGTTAAACGAGACATACGCGTATGGACTCGGGCGTGTTTGCAATGTCAGCGCGCGAAGATTACACGGCACGTCCACACGCCACTGGGAGACTTCACGACGCCGTCAGCTCGTTTCCGTCACATACACATTGACATCGTGGGTCCACTGCCGCCAGCAGGCTCTTACCGCTACCTCCTGACGGCGATCGACCGTGCATCGCGTTGGCCAGAAGCTTATCCACTGGAGCGAATCACCGCAGAAGATGTGGCCAACGCCCTGCTCCACGGCTGGATCTCGCGCTATGGCTGCCCAGAGCGTGTTACTACGGACCAAGGACGGCAGTTCGAGTCCGATCTTTTTCAGGCACTGGGGAAGTACACGGGCTGGCAGAGGTCCCGCACGACGCCGTACCACCCACAGGCTAACGGGCTAGTAGAACGGCTCCACAGGCAGCTGAAGGCAGCGATAATGTGCCATGAAGGCGCCTCCTGGCTCGACGCCCTCCCGGTCGTCATGCTCGGGATTCGTACCGCCTTCAAGGAGGACCTGCAGACATCAGCCGCCGAACTGGTGTTTGGAGAACCGCTACGTCTGCCCGGCGAATTCTTCACCGCAGAACCCGAGCTTGGCGACCCGACGTCACTCATCGAGCGGGTCCGCCAGGCAACAACAAACATACGGCCCACACCGGCTTCGCGACGCTCCCGACCAGGAAGCTTCGTGTTCAAGGAGTTGGCGACTTGCACCCATGCTTTTCTCCGTGACGACGGTATAAAGGCCTCCCTTTGTACGCCTTACACGGGACCCTACCGCATCGTCAGCAGGGACGAGAAAACCTGCGTGTTGCATACAAGTCGCGGAGAAACACGAGTTTCACTGGACAGGGTAAAACCGGCCTTCATGTTGCGCCCAGAGGAAGCAGTTGGGCCCCCCAGCATAGCGCCGGCAGCCACGAACGACAGCCCGGTGGCACCACAGGCGACGTTCTCCACGCCAGCGCAAAGAGACTGGCCTCGCCCGCATCGCCTAGCAGCGCCGCCAACTCGCTCGGGTCGCCGGGCCCGTGCCCCGGACCGCTACTCGCCCACGCCGTAGAACATTTCGCACATTATTATTTTTTTTTGTAAATATTCTGTATATTGTTTTGTAAAAATTATGAACATATATATTTATTATGGTATTGTAATGCGACTCTGGCACAAAACGTATATCCTGACTCCGTCTCTTAACGGGTGGCTGGTGTGGGGACGAATATTCCGTGTCCCCACGCGAGCAAGAGGGTCCCGTTACGCGTCCCGTTAGGGGATGCAAACAATGCTCCCCACCAAGTAACGGGACCCTACCGAGTACCTACAGCGTGCACACGGAGAGCGCCATTCTGTTTCCGGCTCTCGCGCGACACATTACCTGTGCTTCCCGACAACGGCCAGAGTCGCACCACGTGGTGGAATAAAGTTTTAGTTTAGGAGACCAGGCTTATTACTCCCGGCTCCGGGAATCCTAACCCTGCACGAGTCTCTCCTATACACAGCAAACAACACTTCCGAGGCAAAGCAAAACTGAACCAAAATAAACGCGTTACAATGTAAATATAGAATAGAATAATTAATACACTTACGCCACGTAGTGTTGATTAATGTGAAAATTATTACATAATATTCAGAAAGGAGCGAGTGTTTTCTGCAAGATATATTAAAATAATTCGTTTAAGCAAACGTTGCTACAGACTAATGTAGCAGGGGGCTATATTCGCCCCCTTTGTCCTGTTTCCGTCATATAAAAGTTTAACTACAAACAGTTCATTTATGAACGGTTTACATGTCTCTCAGAGATTATCTCTCGCAATAGGAACCTTACTGGAGATAAGGAGGAGGTTACCAGTTGGCTACGAACGGGGTTGCCTTCTTCTCATGTGATTTTACACTAAGATTTCCATAATCCGAGTTGTGACAGGTATCGCAGACGTTGGACACACAGAAAAAGTTGTCCGCTGTCACCCATTGGAACAGTATGCCAACTTCCTCCATACCTGGTCGAGGCATGGTGTCGGGAATGCTGCATCCAGTCATCGGAAGAGCTTAGGACAAGCGCGGAGAACCCTGTCTACCAGATGCAGGTTTCTCTAGGATGTTCTCAGTATCACATTGGCACGAAATTCCAGGAAACTTAACCATTGCCTGTCTTCCTCTCTCTTACGCATCCTCTCTTTCTATCCCTTCCTATTGTTGTTAAAGGAGAGAGGCCACCACGTAGATGTCCTTATGTAATCTAATATTCAAAAATAAATTTGAACTCTTTTTATTTTTAATGTTAGAAAATTATTTAAACTATTCTAGAATTTCCACCCGGTTTGTGAGTGTGTTCAGACAACTTCGAACTGCTCGCACCGTTAGGTCGTTTAGACACTCGGCGATTTTTACCGCGGCGGATAATGTAAACATTATGTAGGCTAGAAAGACCTTAGGTGTTGTAAATAGTATTTTTATTCTATAAGTAAAGAAATAATATATTCGAGGTGTTCGTCTTTTGAGATATTTTTTATCAAAGTAAATGTAAAAATGTGTGTGATTTATTAATTTTTGCTATTTTTAAGCAATTGTTTACTGCATAAATATTGCAATTTGTTACAATTCTTATATAAATAACGCGTCCGCCCTTCCCCGCTGAAACAATTTTTGCACATTCAACGTTAGATGTTAATTTTTTTTTTTTTTAAAAAAAAGAACTTGTCATACGTGTGAGTGTTAAATTCTGAAAGCCATGACATCCATCTCAGTTTTCGCACAGGGATTGCACACTCGTCCTGGCCTCACTGGGTGCGATTTACGTCTCTGGGGCTGCGCACGGGACGCATTTTATGTTCCTACTCTGCCCCAGGTCGTTAACCAGGCGGAGGTATGCCTTAACGAAGCGTCCGAAGAATCTCCACGAACATTCTCTTGCACTTCACAAAGGAATTTTCAAGCAAGATGACTGGTAAGTAGAATAGCTGTTATATTTTTAACTTATAAAAAGAGACGAGTTTATTATCTCATGGAGTGTATTTGTAAAAATAAAACAGAATGTGACCAATTAAATAGCGTTAAAAATAGACAAAAATTATTTTTATGACTTGAATGGTTGGTTAATGAAATCTCACAAATGTTGGGAATAATATTTTATTATAGAAACGGTTTTGCGAATAAATTCGTATCTGAAAATGATCACCAAATGATATTGAAATAGGCATAAATAGGGTTCAAAAATTTTATGCTTAATATTTTCTTGTTTATCTGCACGAATTGAAGACGTGCAACGCAAATATATGCCCATACTTTATATATATATATATAGATTGATATTATAATTACATTACAGATTTTTGACTTAGCAAGCTAATTTTCAGAAAGGCTGGATCTGCCTGAATCAGCACGGTGACTTACAATTTTAAAGTGCAAGTTAAGTTTTTTTTTTTTAAGGGTAACAGGCTACATGAGTGTAATCCACGTTGGGCAACCCCCCTTTAATAGCATAGGAAGGGATTTGAAGGGGGGGGGATGCGGAAGAGTGGAGGAAGGTAGCCAAGGGTTAACTAGGGCCCACGGGCTATAGTTTAAGGATTATACCCGGCATTCGCCTAAAAGTAATGCGGGGTAAACCCTAGAAAAACCTGCATCAGGTAGGTAGCGTCCCCACAGCAAACCCGTTTCCCGCCATCGAAAGGGCGTGAGACAAGTACCAAGCGCCCAAGCTATGTAGGTTTTCTAGGGTTTGTCTTGAGTTTTTAGGCGAAGCCGGGTAGGATCCTTAAACCATAGCCTAGTGGACCACCTACTTATCCCTTGATTTCCTTGTTCTACCCGTACGCATCCCCCCTTTCAAATCCCTTCCTATGCTATTAAAGGGGAGTTGCCATCACGTGGATACCCTCATACAGCCTGTTTCTCTAAAAATAAAAATTAATTGTTTTCACCGGAGGCACTGTAAAGGCCTTGAGTAAATTATAAAAAGGAAATTAAAAACGTAGCTGAGAAAATAAATATTTAGACTTACATAATCATATTAACTATCACAATATAAACATTGTAGTTATGGTTAAAGGTAATTGCGACTGTTAAACGGTAAAAGTTTTATATGATGTTCTAAAATGTTTTGCAAAATGACGACAGCGAGTTCGACCGAAGTGAATGATTAAATTATAAATATATATCTTTATTCCACTCTAATTTCCAAAACAATTCATTTAGTATAAAAACGCGTGATTGTAGGCACATAATTTCATTGTTTATTTTTAATTGAAAGCATTTATTTTGACTTTTCTGTTGTACATGTGTAATGTTAAGTGAAGATAATTTTTATTTTAATTTTGTAATAAATCTAAAACACGACGATGTTATTTATTGTATCAGTAAGCCACAAATTAATACTCAGCAAATCTAATACGACCTATCAAAGTTGTATTATGAGAATAAGTTCTGTGTCCCAAAAAATATTACCTGTTCAAACTAACTTTGAAGAACCAAAAGTACTAAATTATGTACGTTTTCATTAGAACCAATACATCATAAATTAATTTTTTACATTAATAACTACCTTAAATCATACATTTCATAAGATACCAAAAGAGGTGTCTTACCGTATTTAACATTTCTGGACGTAACGAGCCAAAAACTTAAACTGATTTATTTTACATTACAAACTATCTAACATTTTTGAAAGATAAAATATAAATGTTTACGGCCAAACAAGTTAGAATAAAAAGTTTAATAAACAAATTACAAATACTTAATACGAATTTTCTACACATACACGACGTCGCGACCTTAAATTAGGAGCTCTTCAGGTATTAATTAACTAGGAGACCTTGGTTATATTCAACTATGTACAAATTCTGCTTCATCATTCACAAATAAAATTTAATTGTATTTATTGATTTTTATGCATGAGTAGTAGAATTTAGTAATTTATGTATTATATTTTAAAGGTCTCGTAATTAATTAATTCCTGAAGAGATGCTAATGTAAGGGCGAAACGTCATTAGTACATAAAAAATTAGTAAGAACATTGTGTAACTTTATTTTTATTGACATTATAAAATATATTTTACTTTACTTTCTTTCATATAACTCTGCATCTTCTACTTGGTACGTACTACTTTTCTTAGTATTTTCATTTTTTTTTCCATGCTCCAAGAGTCAATATCGAATGAGATACTTCTCTTTGTGCGCAGGCTTCATTTACACGGCTCTTTAGCGTCTCCATTAGGACGTGTTTAGGACGTTTCAGATTCCTTACGTCCTTGGCAATCACTTTCCTCGATGTTCTCTGTCAATTCGTGCTCCAGCCGTGCCATTCTGCCCTACAACGACATTGACATTTCTACTCTTATCCTACCTTTGGGTATTAGGAATTACCTATTAATACAATCTCTCCATTACGTCCGTGGTAATAGTCATTGACGAATTTACTTCAAAATGAATGCTCTGTAAGTTGTTTTATGTCTATAAATAATGTTTTATTTTTTATAATTAAAAAAAAGATTTTAAACCAAAATTTTCAATATATAATATTGAGGAACAAATAAAAAAGTGATTCGCCAATTTACATTATATAACAAATTTGGTGAACACACAATCTTCTATTTACGAACGTTACGTTTCTTTAATTTTGATATTAGGCCTAAACCACATTTGTTAAACTGTTTGAATTTAAAATACCGTAGATTATACCCATAAGAATCTTAATCTCAGGCTAATCATGGTGTATGTGACTTTCTGAGCAGTAAAAAAACACAATTCTTTCTGTACGCCATAATCAGCCATTACGTAATTTTATAAGCGGTATGTTTTTTTAAAAAAAGTACTGTGTTCTAAAGTACTTTCCCCCAAAGTGGTTCAAAACACATCGTCGTCCTTTCTAATGGTCAGCTTTTCTCCAACTTTTCACAACTTGAAACGTCGTAGACTCCTACCTAGACTATCCTCAAACCCCATCTCTCTTTGAGTTCATTCAGTAATCGAGGTGTGCGTCCACGTGATGAATTACATGTCCCAGGAACCTCACGCTGTATTTTCGCCTCCCTGACCTTGACGATAGCAAACATCTATTGTCAAGTCATCAAATTTCCCTAGAGTATGTCTGAACGTGATATGACAACAATAAAATCCGTATTACTAAATGACTATGTGTACATATTATGTTTTATACTCATTCCAAGCATTTATTTTAAACTATAATTTTGAAGTATTAACTACTTGGGTGCGATAAAGCATTCAAACTAACTGTTTCTCTTCAAAAGTAGTAATCACGTATTTCATCCTAATAAAGTTTTATTAGGTAATTTTAATTTTTTTTTTAGGCTAAGAGGCTACATGAGGGTAATTCACATAGTGGCAACTCCCCTTTAATAGCATAGGAAGGAGTTTGAAAGGGGGGATGCGGAAGGGTAGAGGAAGGTAGCCAAGGGTTAACTAGGGCCCCCGGACTATAGTTTAAGGATACTACCCGGCATTCGCCTAAAAGTAATGCAGGGAAAACCCTAGAAAAACCTGCATCAGGTAGGTCGGGCATTGGGTACTTGTCCCACGCCCTTCCGATAGCGGGAGAGGAGTTTGCTGTGGGGTCGCAGCATTCCCTTCTCCGTACCTCGACCAGTTTAGGAGGCAGCTGGTCGACTGTTCCAATGGGAACAGTGAACAACTCTTACCGTATGCCCAAGGTCAGTGGCTCTGGAACATATACCCCTCAAAACAGGCCGAGGTGCCTCGGCTTGTGGTAACCTTAGTTCAAAAACGGAGAGAGGAAAAGGCATCCCCAAAGGTAGCCCCTTCCTGTCTCTCCTACAAGGTTCTGCCTGCGAGAGAACATCCCTCGCAGGTACAGCCTGCGAGAGAATAGCCCTCGCTATTATTAAAAAAGCTGCCCGTAACGATGAATTGAATGTCCTTACGATTTTAACCGTGACAGACCTTGAATTATTTTTTTTTTGATTTTTCGCAACCGCCGTCCGTGGTAGCGGAATAAAAGTAGAAATCCACAATGCAGTACTGAAAGATCGCCAACTTGCTGAGATACCGATTTAATATTTGTATTGTCAGCGTAATATTGCGGCTCGTAGGCAACAGTCAGCGTTGCGTAAGAATGTGGAGTGTTTCAGACAGTATTATTGTCGGCAATGTGTAAGGTTCAAAACGGTGAAGAAAAGGACATTTTGCGATACGAGTTGAAACGGTGAAGTTTGGTCTGGGTCTCTAATACGGGTGGATCGGAAAAAGTTATTGTATGCGGCACAATGGGGACTGCTTGTTAGGATTGCTTAAAAACCGTGTTAATGAGTCTACAAGTAAGAGTCGACGAATAAAAAGACAGCTATTAGGAATATTGGCGTTAGAAATTGAAGGAGACACGTGTAAATGGTAGAAGTTGTACTGGCTGTTATTGAAGTGATATCATTGGAAGAATTCATATTGAGATGAATCTAACTGTTTTTTGGAAAGTGTGATTCCTATTTCCTTGCTTTCAACATTTTTACTGTTTGCCGAAGTATTTGGAGATCAACAGAGGTTTGTCTGTGGTGTGTTAGGCATTCAGTGCATGTGCTGACTTATGTTGTGTAGAAAGTGAGAAACTATGGCCTGTTTAATTAAAGTATTTTAAATAATTGGTAAAAAGATAAAATAATTGGTGAAGTATATGATTAGTGTGATACCAGAGCTACTCCGATGTCTGGTATGTACAAAAAATTATTGTAAAACTGGTATAATATTCTGTACCGTCAGATTTCTACACATTTTTATGTTAGTAATACTCAAGTAAATTCAGTTCAATACTTTGTAATATTTTGTTTTCTAAATTTGCTTATAACATTGCGAGTTACTATTACTGTTAGACGCCCGATAAGCGATCCTGAAGTTTCAAAGAATCTCATTAAAGCCGGTTCATTTATGCAAAAAGTTTTTGTATAAAAACTAATTAAATATAAATTATAATAAATGTTTCTGTATTTAAAATTTAATTTGTTAATAGTTATTTCATTTACCAAATAGTCAATAGTTAACCGTTCCTTTAATCAATAGTTTAAATAAATTCGATTATCATAAATAGATAATCACATTAATTGGCACCGCAACGTGGTGGCTTTGTTTTCTTAAAATTGATTACTACAATATATTGAGAAGTATGGTTGTCGCAATATTCTACGACGTGAGCATATTTGTAAAATTATTGCGTGTTTTTATATTGGTTATTTGATGGTCGAATGCTACGAAGATTTTTAAATGTAACAATGTCGGTCAGTATCTCTTGTCGAGTCAGGATGACAAAGTAATGGTTTTATTTCAGTATTTTCATTTTTTTTGTTGTAAATGCTAATATTTTGTGACGATATTTAAGGGAAGGCATATATACGGCTCACCATTACCGTTCATCTTTAGTTCTGGTCTTCTTATATTGTGAAATATGTCGTTTCCAATTAGGTGGAAGACAGCTTTGTGCGCAACGGTCGTCAATACCCATTTCCCGACGGAGATGAAGAACCAACCAACCCTCCGCACCGAGGCGATATTGATTGGGACCTGTGTGCAGAAATGAGTGCCGCTGTTATCGATTACAGTATGGTATTCGCTAGCTCAACAGAAACCACTGGAAACCCCCATAATTTATTCTCTCATATTATCTCTGCCTTGATATTAAAACTCGATAGGTCATTATTTTTTTCAGTTTCAAATGTCTTCCTTTTTTACGGGATTGTAGGTTTAGTGATTTAAATGGGTTGCAGCAACTTAATACTTTAATACATTCCCACTTATTAAACTGCATTGTTTATAATGATCACATTATGAATTTGATCTTGGTGGGGATGTGAAAAACACGATGATTAAGTTTGAATTCTCTCATATAACATTAAATACTTTTCTATAAATCAACTAATAAAAGATATTAAATTTCATAAAGTAATAAAGCAAAATAATACATGCAAATTACTGTGTTTGATCTAAGGTCATCTTGGCCTCACAATACGGCAGACGAATACTGAAATTTGACTCTAAAAATGAAGAAGAATTTCGCAGTGGTAGTAAATGCGTCGAGTTACAGTAACAAAGAAAACAAAAAAATCGAAATATCAGCCCGATACCCGTTTCCTGTCGGTATTGAATAATACCCACTTCAGTGAGAACCAGCTCCTCAAAATAGCCTTCAACCGCAGACTCCACTTCATCATTGTTGGCAAATCTTTTACCTCCAAGCCATTTTTTCAAGTTTTGAAGGAGAAAATAAACCGAGGGGAGCTAAATCTGGTGAAAAGGGAGAGTGAATATGCAATTAGAACTTTAACTCATTGATTTTTGCCATCGCGAAAATGTCGTGATGAAGCAACACTTTCTTTTACACCAAATTCGACCTATTTTCTTTGTTTCATCGCTTCAATACAAACAATCTTGTTTCGGGCATATTGTAAGCAAACGCGGCAGAAATCTTGAGCACAGATTTGTAATCTCCAAATTTTCAGATAATTTCCAATTTACATCATTTTTTAAAATGTCTACTGTACCACACATCAACTGGTTGCAGTTGATTGTAGGGATGTGAATGGGAATAAAATAAACGATAATTCCTGATATTAATATATATATATTGTAATGCCAATTAATTAGGCCATTAATTAATTGGTTTTTATAAAATTTAATTGTAGCGGCAGGAGTTTCCAAAGCGACAATGGAGGCGGCCTCTGTTACTTTGTCGGAAAGTCAAAATGGCGTATTCGCGCTAAAACTCGAGACTACAATAGTTTAGTTTGGTACGGGACATTTCGGAGGACGGAACAAATGATTCTAGAGCAGAGACTAGCCGTTGTTTAATGTATTATTAAACAAAGTTGTGAGTTTAAGACAAAGTAAAAACAGTCGCGGAAGCATTTAAATCGTAAATATTGCTAAGTAAAAAGCAGTGTACGTCTGTAGCCAGCCAGGAATAGTAAAGTTGCAGTTTAAGTCCCAAGCGGTAAAAAGACTAGCAAATCTATGAATCACAGGATTCATATAAGGCAAGCGGTCACCAGACAGCTGGCAAAAAGGAGGTTCATCCGAGTTCCTGGGAGCCTATCAAGGTGGACTTCAAGAGTGTTAAATCTGTGAGCCGATATTAGAATCAGTGTAAAAATTTTGCAATAGTGTACTTCCGAAAACAAAAAGGAATGCTGGAACCAGCTGGACAGATGTGAGTAAAAAAATACAAAATAATGATTTATGTAAACGTAATTAAAGGATAGAAGTCAGATTTCGTTCTATTTTAATTGTCAATCAGAGTTAATTTATTTTCTTTTAATTTCTTCCTATCGACGTATTGTCTGGGTGAATTATAAACTGTGAGTTAATTAGATTTTTAAAAAAAAACAACTTGGGTCCATTATCAAACCCAGTAGAGACCATGAGAAATTAATATTTTAAATTGTAATTGTTTTTGAGTTATTGCCACAAAATGGAAATAAATAATTATATGTTTTAAATTCTTGTTGATTATTTCATTTCAATTAAACGAGCTACCTATTTGATTATTACATATTGGCTACCACAACGTGGGGCAAATTTCATTTAATTAACGTCATATTGTTAATTATTACATATTGGCTTCCACAACGTGGGGCAAATTAAACTAAATAAAGCCCATTAATTGATTATTACAATATATATTTCTTTAGAAATTTAAAAAAATGAAATGTCTTAATCCAGGGGCTAGCTGGGCCTAAAAGTGAATTGATATTTTGTGGCAGGAAATTGCATGATTTAATTTTTCGAGTCTCAATATATTAATATATATATATAGTAATAATTATTTATTTAGCTTGCATCTTTTGACAATAATTCATGATATGAATTATGTGGCGTTTTTAAATGAAAAGAACTATTACGTGAAAACTATTAAACAATATTTATTAACAATTTTAAAACAAGTATTCAAATCACAAAATATTTGGGATCTCAGGGTCTTGAACTGGGTTTGATAATGGCAGAATTTATATAATCAAAATCACAAAAATTACATTTGCTTTATATGGGAATCAATGCATCTGAACATAGACGAAATTTGTTGCTGAAGAAATAATACCAAAGATTGAATTTAAACAATTTCAATTTTTATCAAGAAATAAATAATTATCTGAATAATTTAAGATCTCATTTTATCGATAATTAAAGAACGATCTGACGTTTATCTTTTAAACGTGGTTTACAATGATTTTAAAGTTTTCTTTCTACTTACGGCAGCCCAGGTCTCATTTTAACTTTTCGTGCACAATTTTGGGGGATATCACTGATTCTAAGTACTCACAGACTCTAAATGTTCACAGACTCTAATTAGCGTAGTTTGTTAGTTGGTTTAAAATAACTTTGTCGATTCTCGATGATTTACTGCAACCTGGATTTGTATATCGCGTGGATTTTTGTTGAAAATGCACCTTATTGGTTTTGTCTGTTGACTGAAGACTAGTTCAGTTTCTGCATTTTTGATATAACAGCGTACTGGTTACTGGAACACTTTCTCGTTCTTTAAATTAGACCTTTCAGTCTTCACTACTGACTGACAAAGATTGTTCAAGTTTTAGTGAATTAGAATTTTAATCTGTACATCTCGCCGTTTACTGCCCAACTGTTCGTTCTTTTACTCTGTTCTACTTGCTGTCCGCTGCCCAACTGTTCGTTCTTTTACTGTGTTCTACTTGCTGTCCGCTGATCAACTGTTCGTTCGTTTACTGTGTTCTACTTGCTGTCCGCTGCCCAACTGTTCGTTCTTTTACTCTGTTCTACTTGCTGTCCGCTGCCCAACTGTTCGTTCTTTTACTGTGTTCTACTTGCTGTCCGCTGCCCAACTGTTCGTTCTTTTACTCTGTTCTACTTGCTGTCCGCTGCCCAACTGTTCGTTCGTTTCGTAAATTTTGAGCGCGTAAAACCTTCTCGACCGATCAACAATACTTTCCTTGCATTGCCGGTTTGTTGCGGCGTCCGCTATATCCACCAATAATGAGTCCTCTACAATTCAACTTTTCAATTAGAACAATGCCTTAATTACCAATTACTACAATATATATGTTATTAATGTCATTTTATTGACGTCGGTACCTCGCGTCACGATGGCTTCCCTTGCTGCTCCGGCGTTATGGGCGACCGAAATTCCGTCGTGGTCAGGCAGGTGGGCGGAATATACCCTGGGTTGATATATAATTCGCACAAGTCTGGGTTCCCTTCCGTATACCTCAGACACGTATATCAACCACATCTGGCGTTCTCTGGCCAAGTTGCGAGGGTCCACCCCCCGCATATTATTGTTGAGCACTGACCACGTTGTCAAGTCGCCAACCACCGTGGCACGGCCGGTCTCACAACTCTAACTAAAATATTCGTTACACTACTTTGTCTACAAGCTAGCGCACTTTCAGTCATCGAATACCATTTTGTGGATTTTCGTCACTATTTCTACTCGCCGTTGGGTGTTTTTCCTTTTAGAAGATAATCAATGAAAAATATTTCACGCGCTGATGGAACTGTCTTCGCATTCTTTGGATCTGATTCTCCCCATTATTTGACTGTTTCTTCGTCTCAGATTGAAGTGATGTTTCATCTATGAATCGTCGCAAAAAGTCGGCTCTATTGCTATGAAACACATATTCAAAAATCCTCACGACGCTGTTTTCGTTCTATTGTAAGCAAACGCGGCAGTCATCTTGGGATTCTCAACTCCAAATATGCAATTTACATCGCTTTTTGCAAGCTCGTGCACTTTCAGTCGACTGTCAATACCATTTTGTGGATTTTCGTCACAATTCCTGGTCATTTAATTTGGTAGACCCTGCGATGTACGTCTTGACAACTTGTTGAAACTCTGCCACCCAATATTTTCTTGATGTAATTGAAAGAGCAGATTCCTCCAAAGTAGCACGACTTTGATATTGGTTGGACTGAGTCCTTTAAAATGAAATAATTGTATGACGTGACAATGATCAATTTTTTCCATGTTTACAAATTCACTGAGAACGATCGTTACTGATGGCTGTCAAACAAATGTTAGACAATGTAACGTATTGAAACGTAAGATTTAGACCACTTTTGTGATTTAAGCAACCGGCCAACTATATAGTTCAAGACGGGTACTGGGAGTACTCTCGCATCAGGCGGAGTGGTGCTGTTTACTTAGATTCCGCTGATAATGATTTGACTCGTTCTGAAGTCCATATGATGCCTTAAGGGTAGCAGAGAGAATTCTGATCACTGCTATACTTTTACCAATCTTTTATTAGAGACTTGAATATAGAACTTGACACTCAAATAGAATTTGCTTAAAAACTTCATGACTGGATGTAGAATTTCGAATGACTCTGACTAAAACGTGAATACCGATCTGTATTTAACAAATATTTTATTAAATTGTACCTCTTATCAGTATATACTAAATATTATCGTCGTCGTCCTTTGTAACGGATTGCTTTTCTCCATCTTCACTCTCCAACAAATGCGCCCAACTTCAAACTCCTCAGTATCTGTTTTAATTTCATCCATCTTCCAAAAATTCTAAACTAGAAAAATATCAGCCAATTCAGGAGCAACATTGCAACGGGGACGAATATGTTTCAGATTCACCAAACAATGTAAATGAAGGGATCGTTCGATTGGATTCTGGACTCGCATAACAATATTGGTGCTCAGAAATTCGACGACGAATCGTCGGCTATTTACATTCTCGCAGGTTCGATCTCTGCAAATATTCGATACGTGCGTGAAAGCGTTCAGGTTGAAAACCCCAGAAGAGATGGAAACATCCGCGTTTCAAATAATATCGAAACAAGGAATGCTCCAGAAGAGTAGGAAACTATTAATTAGTACATAAAAAGCTCATGTTTACAGCCGGTATTGCACTGAAAATTGATTTCAAGGCAAGGGAGATAGGGAAGACATTTGAAATTAGTCTCATAACGTAAAACTACTGATAAAGCAGCTAAAATATGTTTCGGGTTAGCAATACAATTCCTTCATCCTGACAATATTCCACATAAGTATCTTTCATAATTTACTCTTGATTGACATTTTTAATATTTACATTACACCCGTGTGGATGTAAACTAATCAACCAGTTTAAACTTCCCATTATGAGTGGATCATTCGCTTAAAACACCCTTCAAAAGACCACATAACACTATATTTATATGTCTAAAATTAGAATTTTGATGATGTATCATAGATAGGTTCTCGTTCCAGAAGAAATGGTGGTTTCATCACCAAGTCGACTAAAATTACAAAAGCTCGTACAGACAACGTGACGTAAGCTCTAGACACGTGTAACGAATATCCTGCAGACATGCAAGTCACTTCAAGAGGAAAATGGTTTAAGCCTGCAAATTAATTATTAGAGCATAGTTATACTTAGTCGACCTTTGCATTACCAGATCTGAAACAAAGACTTCTCATGTTCAAAACAACTTGATTATTCTCCGAAAAAGTGATAAATTGAAGGTATTTTTGCACGAAGATTAAGAGTGAGAGTCGCTTCCAACTTTGTCACATTGAAATGATTTTTATACAATATCTTTGATTATGGGAGATAATTCCATGGCACCATGTGACATTTATTTGGAAAAGTTTTTATAGAAAAAACAAGTATTCAGCAACATGAGACACTTTTCATTGATCATTCACATATATTGGATATTTAAAGTGCGAAGATCACCTTTAGAATCCATTTATTTAATTTATTAGATAAGTTCAAAGAAGAAGTCATTTTCACGTTATGCGCTTCATTGAATGTAATAAATGTAACCGTCATATAAAATCAAAAAAAAATCGAGAGTTCTTTAACTTTGAAATTAAATCAATATCCTTTCATTTAAAGAACTAACGTGTATTGTATTGTGTGAAAAAACCGATATTGTGTTAATTGAAATATAGAAATAAGTGTTCACATTTCAGTGGTGGTTTTTGTTATAAATGAGAGTTAAATTATATACAAAACTGAATTATATATGTATAAATTATTTTAAAAAAAATTCAAAATTACTGAATAAATTAATTAATAATTTTTCTGTATTTGTGGAAAGTACGAGCCAACGTTTTAAAATTCGAAATAGTAACTTATTTTAGGACTACAAAATTATGGTTTTAGATTCTTAAAAAAAAGCGTCAATCGAATTCCATTTTTATAATAAATGCAATGAAAGAACAAATTGCGGGATTTACTTACATAACCTGGACATTCTTGTGAAATATTTTCAGGTATTTCTATTTAAGAAAATAGCAAGCGTCTTCCTCTACTTCTATGTTCCTCCAGTCGCGTTTTCCTTGTTTCTGCCACTCCTCTGAAAGAGAGCTATGTGACAAACTTTTGTCCCTGTTTCTCTACGATGTGTTACAATGAACATTTCAAAGATCAATACATGGCAAACTTTTTTTTTCATTCATCTGAGACACTTAAATGAATGTTAGAATAAACAAATTTTCGGCAGAACCTCTGCTATTTCATTTAGCAATTCCAAGATCTGTTGTTTCTATGCAACATGCGAACTGTTTGTCAAGGCCGACTCAGTCAGGAATCGATCCCGGTGCGCGTTCACTGGCGCAGAGCTCCTGTAACGTGTAATCCCATTATCAGAGAACAGCTCACGTACGACAACAAAATTCCGTTCCAGTCTCAGCCGAACTACCCCATATTTTCACAGTCTGACACACTAATTACATGCAAAAACGACTTCTCTAAAAATGGGTTTGATATCGATTTCGCAACCAATTATCTACCACTGCTGTGAGATCACAAATCTTTAATAGTTCTTTCCGGATATGTATCAAATTTTGTATTTGTCTCAAGAGAAATATGGCTGTCATTCGGCAACATTCAGTCAAACACCTCTGGATATAAAGAAAATCAAATAATATTTGCGTTGTCATTAGTGTCTATTACGAACGGTTACATAGAACGCAAGTTTGGAGTGATCTTGTGTCAATAAGCATCCGTACACCAGAGCGACTCCTGTAAAATTGCCTCAAAAAGCCAAATTCATTAAATTTCGATACTAAAAAACTGATCAAAAAATTAATAGATAGGTCGACCACATTAATTTATAAGGTGAAATTTCAGATTCCAACAAGTTCTTCAAATCGGAACAGATGCAGACTCGTACATAATTGAGCCATAATTTATACATTATCTGTATACATAAATTATATAAAGTTTATAGCGATGTCTAACTGTTATCCTCCATCTCAAGAACAAATGGCGAAAATTCCGAACACTGATTTAAACATCTTGGGCAGTGATTTTGTTCGATTTATGCAAAATTGTTGAACGGTTGTTCTCTGAAATGGTAAGTAACTTTTAGGTTATCTTTAATTGTCATAATTAGATAAAATAGCCAAATGACAGACAAAATGAATTGATTATATAAAAACCACACAGTGAATCTTAATACTTTGTTTCTTTCGTAAGGTGATAAAAAACACAAGACGAACGTTGTTTCGCGTATGAGTTCGTCAACTGGGTTGTGTGGTTGTGTCACTCTCAGCTCTTGTGTTTTTTATCACCTGACGAAAGAAACAAAGTTTTCAGATTCACTGTGTTTATATAATCACTTCATTTTGTCTGTCATTTCGCTATTTTATTTAGTTGTTATATTTTAAAACAGACTTATTTTATTTTCATTTCTATCTTTAATTGTCGTTCACGTTTGTAAAAGTTGAAACTCAGTCCAATGTACTTTCCTTTTTAGAAGTCACGTTATAAACAAAGAAAATATTTGTTGTCAAGAGTCAGCGAGAAAAGAATAGTATAGTATTAAGAAAAATCATAAAAACATTACGTTACGCGTTAAAAAATAGGCGTAGTTCTCACATAATGAATAAATAAATCGTTGTGTAAAATCTAACCCTAATATAATAAACTGCGCAAAATGTTGCCATACCTGCATGAAGGACATGTAATCAATTAGTGTAGCTACGTATCTTGTATTAGATGATTTTATCCTGAAGTTAACCAATTAAACTTGTTCATAATTTTTATTTATGAAGTAAGAAAAAAATTAGTACGAATATCATCATTTTTTTATATCTCCCTTATCGACCAACAATTTACAGTTACCATTCATACATGGTCTAAATGTTAGGAGTACTGAGTCGTAAATCGAATCGACATTGAAGCTCAGTGGGTTGTACCGCCTGCGTAGAAAACAATGGTTCCGGATCCGATTCCCGGTTTCGTTGAATATTTTCATCTTAATTATAATCATAATTATAAAGTTATACTTTAATTAATAAAGTAAACTAGAACTGGTAATCGAACCCGGGACCATTGCTACGCACTCAGTTGATCTAACCGTCTGCCCTATCCTGCCGACCCAAGTTACGTGGTTCCCGGTTCTGTCCAGTTTTTCCATCTAACTTCATTAATTGAAATTCAGTTTGCTTTTAAGCCGAGATAAGTAATAAGAAATCCTGAAAACCGACTGATTTCTGACTATATTTCCGTTTCATACATTAAAGGATCCTAAATTCTCTGTTTGTCTCTCTGAATTTGTTCAATTTTCACAAGAATAAGATATTACAAGTTTTGTTTAAACTATTTTTCACTGTTAATTTGGAGCCATAACAAGGTTTTTAGCGACAAGAAACTTGTGTTCGCCGTCAGTAGGCAAATGGCAACAAACGGTGAGACCGATTTGGATGAAACGTTTTTTCTATGTAAATAGAGAGCAGTGAGAAGATCTTCTATAATATGAAATTGTTATCCTCATTCGTGACGAAATGATTGACTTCCCAAAACCTTTATTTTATTCGATTTTCACAACACTGAGTCCGAAACGATTTCCATAAAGAATTTTTTTTGACAGTGTAATTGGAAT